>OZ020510.1:46563462-47866007 GCA_963971375.1 Platycheirus rosarum | reverse complement strand
AAAGGCAGGACTTTAAACAAGGCACCAAAGCAAATTAGTTTTTAAGTTCGGCATTTAAAAAAAAGGAATTCACGTATCCCCCCTTCGCGTGGTTTGGCTTAGAACAAAGGCTTGGAAAAAAGGCTGGACTTAAAACAAGGCACCGATGCAAATTAGTTTTAAGTTCGGCATTTAAAAAAAGGCATTCACGTAATCCCAAATTCACGTGGTTCAACAATACATCTTTTAGTTAGTATGATTTTTTCGGTAACGGTAACTCGCAATGAACCGGTTTTTTGCTTACGACCCATTATGCCGATTCTAATTAAATTTTGCACACAGGAAATCATTTATAATTCAATTAATATTGCATTTTAAAATTTTTAAACCTTTTCTTCGATTTTTTTAAATTTTCTAAAAAAAAATTGGTTTTCCAAATATTTTGAAAATGGGTTGATTGAATTTTTTTAAAATCATTTTCCCAGATGCAAACTACCGATTCTCTTATAATGACATACTTAAAAAATTTAAAATAATTTTTGAAAAGTTTTCGATTTTCAATATATTTTTCAAATATTATTGCATACTTAGTTTTTGCCGAGAAAACTCTTAAATTAATTAAGAAAATTAAAAAAAAATTCGAAAAAACAATTATTATTTTATTTTAATTTATACACATTTGCAGCCAGCAATTATCTAGCATAAGAAGTTCGTGCGAACCAGTCATCCGTTTTATTTTTTAACAAAATGGCGTTTACATTTCTCCGCTCAAAACTATCTTACATTTTTTTTTCAAACAATCAAAAGTCAAAAAATTCAAATAATACTTTAAAGATCCCTTAATATTTTTTAAATTTTATACTACAATGTGACCGCACATAAGAGCAACTACGTGCGATCCAGTCAAGCTATTTATTTAATTTGTATTTTGAACAGGTAAATGAGCTTGACAGCGATCTCAAAACTCCATGTTGATCTATACAGCTCGTCTCTATAAATGAAATTTTTTGCAGAATCTTTTAATTACTGCCCGATTCTCCCCCTGTAAATGTCACTGCCCAATCAAAACAATAAACCGTGCTTAATGCTTTGGAACTTTTGATGAACAAAATTGTTTATTTCTGTTTCTCCGGATAAAGTTCAATGTGACACACTTTTCCCAAATTCCCTACCGCATATGCTCTGTCTATACGAACGAGTAGCTCGCCTAAGATTCATGTTTCATTTAATTCCCTACACACACCCTGATTCAATAGGTTATGATGATAAAACTTTCAATGTGGTATCATAAATTAGATTTTCTGTTTATTTTCCTTCTTTGTGATCCAAATGATGTTTTGTGTGATATACAATTTTCCTTTAGTATCTGGTGGTTGACTTTAGTTAAAGTTGAGAAAACTTGTGGTTTTTGTAAGGATTTCGCAAAAAGTTCTTCTCATTTCATGAACTAGGAAATACCTAGGATGAATTTCAATTAAAGGCAATATAAAGAACCCGCAATGAAGGATATCCTTATTTTAACAAACTGTAGTGCTAAAGTTTTGTTTTTTTCTTTTTCAAAAATGCCTTTTCACACGGTTCATGAAATATGTTTGCACAAAAATATTTACGCCACAACTTAAACACAGTCATTAGAAAACGAAACTTGCATAATGTTTATAATCCTTTAGGTATTCGTTTGCGGTAAAATTGAACTCTAATGGCCGATAAATTAATCAATAATGCATACACCCGCATTCGGTTTATGCCAAATTACCCTTCGTGAAATATTTGATAAGTGCGGTAGGTTTTTGTATTAGCTAAATCACGTGCTAACTTATAGTCCTCCGTCCATTGCCACCGCCTAATCTAAATTAATTCCAAACGGTATGAATATTTTAATAAGCCCACATAATTAAACTAACATTGGGATTATTGGGCATTGGTCAATCTCTTGCGGGAATGAGCCTATTTTGAACAAAATCGCGTTGTATTTGTTCATCAGATGGTTATGTTTTTTTTTGTATAATTATTAAACTTAAATAATTAAAATATGAAGTTTTTACCACAAAATGAAGCACTTTTGAAAAAAAGCTATGTTTAGAAATTGAAATTCTGCAATAGGCTATAGAAAAATAAACATTCTGATTAGAATTTATGAAAACAAACAGGAATTCAATTGGAATTAAATTTAAAAAATAAGTGGAACAAATATTTTTAAATTGAAAAAAAAAATATTGAAATTCAACATCTACTCACATCGTGTTGAATTTTTTTTTCAAGTGCGGTCGAACACTTGTGGACTACATCTTAGTGAAAAAAATAAAATTAAATTTAAAAACTAAAGCTAAGATGTAGTCCACAGCTTCAATAGAACACTGAGTTTTTTTTAATAAATATTCTTGAAACCGTTTCGAAGAAAATATAAGTTTTTACTAAACGCTTATATGGCATGTACCGTTTAAGGTTGAGTTAAAAAAAAAATTGAAAAAATTCCGCCGTAGAATTTCAAAATAACAGTATGCAATAATTTGGCCCAACCGTTCAGGTTACAGGCTCTAGTCCAAAATATTTACATCCGTACAGAGAGATAGACGATCAGAATTTTTCCAATAACTGAATTATTTATCTCTATCATCTTATTGCATGTTTAATTGTAATTTTAATTTCTGACCCACACAAATGCATAACCTGAATTATATAATACCTATAAAAGGAAGTAAACATTTTAAGACAGTGTGCTAAAAATGGTATCTCCTATAGGACCGTTTTTTTTTCTTCAGCGTCTTGAAAACTTTTTAACCTACAACAATTTATATTGGTATTCGAGAAGATGTAGATACCCAAATTAATTTCGCATTGAATAATTTTCCATTAACAATTTTTTTATATTTAAAAAAAATAAAAAAAGAAAAGAATAGGTATTAACATTATAGCCTCTTGTTAATCTCTTAAGGAAACAATGTAGAAAAACTAAATCAAGAATAACAACCTTTTTTATACTTTAAATCAGACAAATTAAAACGCCATTTTATTTGGTTAAAAATGTTTAGAAGTAATACAGAAGATTTTTTTTTAAATCGTAAGAATGGTTTTTAAATAAAATGATTTTTTAACAACCTTTTCAAAAATTTAGAAAAAAAAATCCAAGAATGCAAACTTAAGCAAAAAAAAAAATACCTTATTTTTAAAGAACAAAATTTATAAAAAAAATTCACTTGCCCGTTTCGAAAATATTAATTTTTCAAAAAACAAAATAAAAATAAAAAAAAGTTTAATAAAATATTTTAAATTAAAATTACTAAGGCTACATCTTCCCGACTGTACATTTTAGTTGTAATCGGTTGACAAGTTCCCGACAAAGTCGAAAAAACGGTACCGTTTTTAGCCCACCATCTTAAATTTTTACTAGGTACTATCTACTATAATAAAAGTTATGCATTCGTGAAGATTAAAAAATTTGAGATAACAATCAAACATTACATTACGATGATAGAGAAACATATTTGAGTTACTGGCAAAGTTCTTTCTGTATGTCTGTATGGATGTATTTTGGACTGTAGCCTAAACGGTTGGGTTAATCGTGCTCAAATTTAGAACTTATGATAATTTTGACATTCTTTATAGAGGAGTTTTTTTAATTTTTTTTTAGCTCAAAAATTAACGGTACCTGTCATATAACCGTTATGTAAAAGCTTGTTTTTCTCGAAAATGGCTCCAAGAATTTTTATGAAAAGAAATCCGTGTACTCTAGGTAAGCATTATATATTGTTGAAAAAAAATTTTATATGGTGAGCTAAAAAGGGTGTACCAGTACCTACCATAGGACGGGTTTTTTCGAATTTCTCGAAAACTGGTATTCTGATTACTACTAAAATTGACAGTCAAGTAGATGTAGATAACCTAAGAATTTTCGCATTAATTTTTTTTAAAAATCGAATAAATGCTTTGATGTTCACCTTAATTTTCTTAAACTTTATTCTACAATGTGACAGCACATATTAGCAAGTACGTGAGATCCAGTCGTGGAATTTACTTTTTTATGCAAAACTTGCCGTTAAATTACTTTCTCTGATTTTTTAATGTTTCTTGTTATTTTGATAACCGACTTACTCATTCTTCAACTCAATTTAATACTGAGGGCATCAATCAAATCACATAAATGCACCCAAAAAAAAACATTTTAAATAAACATGTCTTTCATCACGACCATCGAATAAGGCTGTCAGAAAAAATAAATTATAAGATTCATAAGCCTTCTCAATGCTCAATCAATCGGAGGAATCCAATAATAGCTTTCAGGTCTTTCCTTCTTGAAAAAAAAAAACGATAAACATCAATAAAGTGATTGGTATGCACTTCTATAGCACATCTAGGATGACCATATTTTCAATCGAAAGAATTGTATTTTTAATTAAAATGGTTTTGAACGGCTTAATAGAGCTAATGACTAAGGTTTTTATTTTGGCCGGTAAGGATGATCCACCAAATACTTTGCTTCATAATAAAAATTTTAACGCTTAAGAGGTTCTCATTTTGTTAAAAATAAAAACAGAGCTAGCCAACATTAGCGGCAGGACTATCCCCTTAAATAGAGGACAGATGGTCACCCTACCATAAACACCAAATAACAGAGAGTGAATTTCTGAAAGTAAGAATATATTTTCTTGAAAAATACTAATGCTGATGATGAGACACCTTTGACAGTTCCGTATCTAGCTGTTGGCAACAGAAACTGGGATACTCCTCCGTGCGGCTCCTGTTATTTTTATTCTTATTCGAAAGAGAAAATTCAAAATTTATTTTCATTACAAATAAACTTGCGGCAGGAAAACAAATATTTTTACAAAATAATCCCGCAGGGATGGGACTTCAAGGGGTTCATGTGAGTATCAAAGAAATTTAAATGTTTTCGACATTTCGTGTGAGGATTGCATTTCTCTGTGGCAAATGAGTATAGCTAAAACTAAAGATATTATAACCTAAAATCAAAAGTCGATCCAACAGCTGCAAGGTATCTCCACTCATTCTCTAATTAAATTAATCTTATTCGTGTTATTTATTTTTCCTTTTTTTTCTTCAATTAATCAAGCAACAGTTAGAAACCAATGATGTAAAGATTAATGGAAATAAATACGAAAGTCCTCAGAAGTTTTTGTTCAGAAGTCTCCGCATGTCAATCACTCCAAATTAATAAGCTTTATATACTGAACAAGCTGCAAACCATCAGTGGGGGCGTTATTTAATGTGTGTGGCTATGAGGACAAAAAAAAACTGCCAAATCGGTAGACAATTGAATGAATGTGTTTGCCAATTTCACGGGAGTTTCTTTATTTTTATTCGAGTATCGAGTGTCACTTCTATCATATGACAACGTATTTACTTGTGGCTTTTATAATCTTAAATCTGAAGGATTTTATTTGGATTGATTTTTGTGTGGAATTTTTTTCGGTTTGATGGTTAAAAATAAATAAATTTATTGGCGCGACAGCTTCTTGAAAAGACAAGGCCTTGTGACTTATAATCCTAAAAATTTTACTCTTGGAGGATAGGTCATTTCCTAGCGACAGGCTGTTCCCGCAAAATTTGGTAATTCCGATGGGGAATCGAGCCCTGACCATTCCGCATAGCTATACGACAAACTAAAGATAGAAGATAATGTTTTAGCTTAATAAACTAGACATCCTAGGACAAACTTATCGTACAAATTGGTTTTAAATGACAGTCATTGTTATTATAACTCATTAATAATTGACACACAGCTGTGGTCAAAATAATAGTATTAATAATAGTATTATGAAAACATGAAAAAACCAAAAGTATTTTATTTAACTAACTTATGTTTCGTGTCTTTTTAGAAGCCCAGAAACATTATTAACAACAACCTACGATGGGGCTTAAAAACTTAAATTCGTCTTGAAAATAGGCGGTCAAAATAATGGACGTGTTGAAAACCAGGCTAAGATCATAATACTGGAGCCTCCAGGTATAATTATTTTTGTCGTGCATTGAAGTTTAAAAGCCGAGTTTGGTCGGCGCCGAGCATTCATCCTTTTGAGCATTTTAAGATTCGTCTGACGGTTTATCTAATATTTGTCCAATTCTCAATTGACGACTTCTAATGCTATTTCGCAAGCTCAAGTTTTTTGGCAAATTTTTTTTTTTTTAGAAAAGCGCTGCAGTGGCAAATGCCTTTCTTCTAAATGTCTTTGAACCATTTCAATGCTCGTTTCTAATAGAAATTCCGCTTTAAGATCTACCGCTGACAAAAATGGATTTTGTCCCGAAGATCTAGCCAGTCATTTTATTTCTGTATTAGTCATAGAGGCAGAGAAGTTACTCGGGTTTTAGCAAGTTGGAAAGTAAATTTTAATGCATTTCGTACCATGGAAGCAGATTAACCAAATAAGTTTTGCCTTGTGTGCAGGTTTTTTTCTTTTAAAATCAGCTTATTTTATAAGAACACGCTTTTCAGCGGAACAGTGCTTTCAACGACCTATAACTGACCAAAACTAAATAAAGATTTTATCAAAAACTTAAATATGATTCATTGAAAATAAATATATTTACTTTCTAGAAGCCTTTTGTTGCAAATATAATACTTAAGTTTTACTTTTAACGAGATTTTTGCAAATACTACTATTTTTTTTGACCGCAACTGTATATCAATCTATTTAACTAAATGGCATTGTGACTGTTAATTATCAGTATATTTTTGATCAATTGGGACATCACTTCGAACTGAATAACTTAAGAGGCCCAGAAAGTACTTCAGATAAGTAGGCAGAAAGTATGGAAAATGCAAAAAAAAAACTAAAAAAAAAAACTGAAATTATTGACAATGACTAATAACGCCCAAAACCCATACAAATAGTAACTTTCTGAGGATGAATAATTCATTAAAAGTGACAATTATTGTCACTTGGTAAACTTCATACGAGTGGGTGTGATCCCATATATGGCTTTGCTTGATAATTAAATGAAAGCTGTGGAATATTGTCACCTCTTTTATTCTCGTCAAATTGGAAACGCTAGATAGGGTGGCCATTCAGAGTCAGCTCTTTAATGTTTTGTGGCTCAACTTGAAACGACCTAGTTTGGTAGGAACGACCTACAAAGGCAGTAAATTCCTCGTCTTACATAAGAACTCAGTTCTTTGTAGACTTAAAGTTTGTGAATTTTGAATCGGGACTTGGGCTTAAACTCGTACAAAATCCAACTGGGCCAGGAGCGCAGAGTTCATGACAATAGACAACGTTGTTTGTTCGTTGATTGTGCTTCGGCGCGTCATCATCTAGGTACTATCTCACGTCCTATTTGAAAACTTCGTTTTATTCATCAAATAACAGCAGTACAGCAGAAAACAAATAAACAGTATAGTGTAAGAACCTTCTTTTCCGATAGATGTACAGTACAGGATGCGAAAAATACAAGTTTCTTTTAAAAATGCAATAAAATGAACAAAATTACATTTTTTTCGTGTATAATGGCTTTATAATTAAGAGCTAACATTTCCATTAATTATGAATTACAAAGTCGTTCACATGGATGGCCTATCGGCTGGCTTCGCAGTAGCGCATTCTCATTCTGTGACTCTAATATTCCAAGACCTTGCTGATGGTTTCGGGCTGTACCTCGAAGATTGCAGAGGGGTTAAATTGCAGCTCCGAAGCGGCCAATTGATATCGCCAACACGCTGATTACATGATTTGGGAATTTAGTGCGCAATGATGCCCATGCTTTTGGTGTTTCAGTTGAAAAACCCACCGATCATTTCATATCTCCTTTAAGATTCCAGCTTGCTTTGCCTCAAATTATAATACCTGAGCTAGACGCTCACCGAATTGCAACAAAACCTTAAAACTTTGAAAAATGAAAAGTCAGCAGGGATTGATGGCGTTCCTGCTGAATTTAATAAAAAAATTCTGAACCATTTGAGCGTATTTTTTAACAAACTTCTCGACCAAGAAACAGTTCCGAAACTGTTTTTAAAATTAGGGATCTGCACCATTTTTAAAAAAAGGGGGATTCTCAGCTTCCAAGCAATTGCTGGGGTATATCAATCTTGCCTAGTCTAAGAAAAATATTCACCATAGGTTGACGAATTGGGTTGAAGAGAATAAACTCCTAAGTATTTTTTTCAAGCCGGCTTTCGCTCAGGACTCTCCACAGTAGAACATATATTTGCTCTTATATCTATAGCAAAATTACATCTGGAGAAGAAGAAGACACTTTACACCAGTTTTTTTGATTTTAAAGCGGCCTTTGTAAATAGGAATTCGTTAATCTATAAACTTTCAACTCTAGGCCTATCGACAAAATTTCTTCATTTATATAGACATCTCATTACTGATACTTCTGCTGCAGTGTGGAATGGCAGCTCAATGTCTGACTTTTTTGATATAGGTGCCGGTGTTCCACAAGGGTGTGGGTTAAGGCCTATTATGTTTGCGTTATTTATCGATGAAGTATCCAAAGGTTTTTCTGGGGGTGTTTTGTTTGGTGGTGTACACATAAATATGCTTCTTTACGCCGACGATATGGTCTTATTAGCAGACAATCCTTCTTTTCTACAACAGCAAATTAATAAACTTAAGAGATTTTAGGATTTATGGAACCTTGAAACCAATAATTATGATCTTCGAAAGCACAAACGGAAAGAGGATACCCTTTAGAAATAGTCAGGCAATATATGTACCTACATAGGTTTCTTAATCATGTACATACAACTTTGACCTCCGTCCACATGTCAAAGAAAAAAGCGTTGCTGCTAAAACGGCTATGAACATAATGTGGAGTAAATTCTTTTGCAATAAATATGCCGATGTCTCCTCTAAACTTAGAGTGTTTGAGGCAACAATAAAAACTTGCCTTTTCTATGCAAGCATTTGGTAATCAAATTATTCAAGTGTTTGAAGTAATTCAAAGATTTTGTTTCAAACGAATTTTTAAACTTCCAAACTCAACACCTACATATATGCAATCCATATGGAATCTGGTGTTCCACAAATTTTTCTAAAGAATTTTAAATCAAATGCTGATTTTATAATAAATGTTATGAATAGACCTGATTCAAACCTTCATAAGCAAATTATGAGGTACGGGTTGCAATGTCAACAATCACCTTTCAAAGAATGAAAGGAGTGTGCTAGCCATTATAGTATTTATAAATCTCGACCTAATAATTTCCTCTCCTGCCGATTGGCAAGATTTATTATATGGTTGTATATATGTATATTAGATGACTCGCTATATCTTCAATGTTTGAACAGAGCTCAAACGTTCCAAACTAGACTGATTTACAAGGAACTAAAACACACACAATGTAGAAGTTACTATTTCTACGAAAATTTCTCTCTAAACCAAATAAGTCTTATTTTTAAAGCTAGAACTAAAATGCTCAATTTGCAGTATATGCCACATAGAATTGACCTTCTTCCTATAATGTAGTATGCAACCGGAATAAAATCGAAAATGCTTACCACTTTCTAGCTGTATGCCGAATGTTGCAAGAAATCCGTAGGCTTCATTTCTTAAAGAGCATTCGTACACTCGACGATATAAAACAGCTTTTAAATGGTAATTCAGAATAAGTTTTCAATAAGTTGTTCAATGTAAACCGAAACATTTTGTTCGACGGAGGATGATATTATACTGACTTTATGCCAAAGTTTCGAGCGGGAAACAGCTGTCAGAGTCAAGATAAACTAAGATTTAAAAAGAAACCACTAGATGGCTCAGCCCTTGATTCCCTGCCAATTTTCTACAAACAGAGGTATTCCGGAAATTTATATGAATGCAACAGTTATTTTCATGTGCGAACATTTTAAATATTTCGGATCTGCACAATACAAAGATACGGATTCTGTGAAAACAACATCCTCGTACAAATATTGCTTAAGTATAATGATAATATTGGCAGGAAAATGCCCTCATCAAATAAGATGCCCTGGGAAGACATTTCAAGAGGCAATAGCATGCCACATTCGGCCAGGTCAAGGGCAAAAACGTATAGAAGATCTAAACAGTCGTTTTAGTTGGATATTTTTTTTTTATAATTTTAGTTATATAATTATTATTAAATTCAAATTCTAAATTCTAAAAATATTAGACTTTTATGATAACGGGTCTTTCATTTTTTGAAATGTTTTTTATCATAAATTAACGATTATAAGATGAATTAAATTTGTACTAAAAACTACGAAGAGGTATTACTTTGACAGTATGGATATTAATATATGATGTGAACTTAAAAAGCAATTATAGACGATTCAGTCGTAGAACAAATTTTCTAGTGCCGAGTCGCATATACAGTACATCTTTTATAATTCCCTCTTTTCCCATATCTGCCAGAACGCATATGTATATAGATACCATCAAAATCGTTTCCAATTCTCTCAAACTCATTATCAGCCAGAATGCCAAAGCCCATTAGATCTTTAGAGTTGTTTTTTTTTCAGAAGCATCATAGACTCATTTATTTTATGCTTTTCTATTTCGATTAAAATGATTAGTACGTTCTGGCATTCATGGCATGTTGGAAAACAATTTTCTTCATATCCAAAACACTTATGTATCATGGAAATGGGAAAACAAACAATCCAAGTTGCTATTGTGCACAAAGTATCTATTCAATTAAAACACTCATTGTTCCATTTATATTCAAAAGGAGAACAAACTCAGAATATTGATTGGATCACAGGCATGACATTTGGTCCAACAAGTTAATTGATTACACGTTATCCATCTCAATTCGCGCAATCCAGACCAAACAGATAGCTTCGTCACGACCATGAAAATCAGTCGACCTTTTTCTTGGCTCCAAATGCATTAACGTCACATCAAAAACCAATTACCGGGCCCTCCATTATAACCGTTAAAGCGAATTATTCGAATCAATCTCAGCGGCCAAAGATGAAGATACATATTTTCTCAGCCTCAGTATCGAAAATTAAATAAAACTTTATCCAAATGCTTCGACGAAAAACGTGCAACATCTGTTACACGAACAATCAGGTCATTACTCTAACCATTCTTCCGAAGAAATATTGAGGCACAGCTATAGTGCCTCTGCCTCCTGACAGGCCACAAGAAACGATGGCAAGTTACCGCAGAAATTGCTATCTTGATTTATATTTGTTTCGGAATTTGCAAAATGTATTGCTTTCCACCCAAAATACTCGCCACCCACCGTGCTAATGCCAGCTTTTTGGGCTTTGGTTTTGGCCGCTGGCACATCAGAGAACTGAAGGGCTTAATAAGGCAGCCAGAGGTTTTTTTTGTACTTTTGACGTTCACTTAAGCAATCCATTTGTTTTAATTTTGAAAATGAAAATTTGTTAAGGCTGCTCTGGCAGTAGTTGAATCAGGATTTTTTTTGGTTCTTATCTTCCGGAATGGAAAACGAACAAAATCCGCAACAAGTAATGATAAGGGATGGCGAATTATCTCACGATTCATGGTTGAAGTTTAAGGATACTCAAAGTGCACTTAGAAGTTGGTCCTAAATACATATAAGAAATGGAAAAGTAATTGAATTGAGAAAATGTGTATTTCAAAAGGAAAATGCTTTAATGTTCTCAGTATAAGTAAAAATATACTTTGAGACTCAATTACTGTTCCGCATAGATCCAGCTGAATTTAAGTGATAGTCTCAGTTAAATTCATCTTAAGGACATCAATCGTTTGTGGTTTATTTGTTACTAGATTCTACCCGCGACTTCGTCTACGATTAAGTATTTTGGTTAAATTAGGTTTTTTGTCAAATTATATTTTTTTCCAATCGAAGTGATATTCCTCTATAAGTGTATATTTCTATATCTCTTTATAACAATTATATTTCTATATTGTTGTTATCTTTTTTCTATTTTTCATCTCTATATGTCTACATCTCTATATCTCTTATCCTTCAAGGCAATTAACTCTGAAGGCCTGTTTTCTGAAATCATAAGAGTGAATTGGGAAACCATATACTCTCAACCATCAGTCGATGATCAAGTTGAATTTTTCACTGACAAAGTTAACTCTTTGTCCAACACTTGTGTTCCGACTAAAACATTTACTTTAAAAAGTCGTGGATGTGGGTGGTTCAATCCCAGGATCGAACTACTAATTTCGAAAAGAAATGTTTTTTTCAAGAAATGGAAACATTTTCGGATCTCATCATTTTACGATGACTACAAACGTTTTCGAAACTTAGTAAATAGAGAAATAAATTTCTCCAAACGCTTATATTACGGCACAAAGTTCAGCTACCTCTCGTCCACACAAATTTGGAGAAACATAAAATCTTTAGGCATAACCAAAAAAACTAGCCTCAGTGTGACTGTGATGTGAACGAATTTAACAAGTTGTTCGCTAATGCCTCCTCTTATAGCTCCAGCGTTGGAAATGATCACTGTCCTCGTGCTGTTCTGATTCATCACATCTGATTATTCAAATGAATTTAGTTTTAGTAGATTCTATGAGAGCGACGTCATTAAAGCCGTTTTGGCAGTGAAGTCTGAGGCTATAGGTCTGGATGGCATGCATCCTAAATTTCTTAAAATTATCTTACCCCATATATTACAATTCCTAACATACATTTTCAACTCCATCTTAACCACTTCCTCTTACCCCAAAATATGGAAAAGCTCGAAAATTATTCCTGTTCCCAAGAACTCTACGCCTAAAGTCACAGATTATCGCCCAATCTCGATTTTGCCATTCATTTCGAAGGCATTTGAAAAAATCATGTGTCAACAGATCAGTTCGTTTAAATCTGATAATAAACTGCTATCACCGAATCAAGCTGGCTTTAGGCAACAGCATAGTTGCGTGACAGCTCTTCTTAAAATAGTGGATGATATTCGCGAGAAAATCGACAAAGAAAAAGTTTCCACGATGGTGATGCTTGATTTTTCAAAGGTCTTTGACTCTGTATCCCATCGCATTTTATTACAAAAACTGAGCGATAACCTCCATTTTGTAGGTACTGCGGTGGCCCTTATTTAAAATTATCTCTCGGGGAGGAATCAAGCCGTCTACATTAACTCAAAACTGTCTGACTTTCTCCCAACACATTCTGGTGTTCCACAAGGATCAATTCCTGGTCCTTTCCTTTTTTCAATATTTATCAACGATCTTCCCGATGTTGTTAAGTTTTGTAAAGTTCTTATGTATGCCGACGATGTACAAATGTACCTAAGTTACCCATAAGTTATGGCTGAGGATGCTACCTATCGTCTGAATCTAGATCTAGTTAGGGTATTCAAGTGGGCTGAGAAAAATAGTTCCAAGCTTCCTTATGTTAGAACCGTAAAGAACTTGGGTATAACTTTTAACCAAACCTTAACTTGGCCTGACCACCTGTCGTGTGCTCTCAGTAAAATCAACCTATCTATTAAAACAATTGTATCTTAAAACTAAGTATTCTTTAAAAAACGAAATGTTTTTATATACTTGTGTTAATTAATTAATAAAAAACAAATACAAAATATCTCTATATCTATAAGTCTCTTTGTCTCTATGTCTATATTTTTATGTCTCTATTTATCTATATCTCTGTTATCTCTATAACTCTTTATCTCTGTTTCTCAATATATCTTTATCTTTACAACTCTATTTCCCCATATCTCTTAATAGCATAGTGAATCCTGTAACTCTTCCGTCTACCAGACTTCACAAATTCAAATTCATATATCAAATAAATCTCGATAAATGCAGTATTTCACATTTAAGCCTCTCCCACAAGAACCGTGATTTTTTCCTGTAGCCTTTGTTTTAATCCGGCACGTTATCCATCTACCTACCAAATTTCATCTAAATTCGTTGAGCCGTTGACGCATGATTGGGGAACAAACATCCAACCATAAAAAAAAACAAACATTCTAATTTATAATATATTAAGAAAAGGCTAAAACTTATATTAAAATATATATATTAATATATATATATTAAAATAAAAAAATTAAATTTGTTTCGAAAATTCTTTCATTTTACTTGCGATTATAGGGACTATAAGGCAAGTTATGCATTCGTAAAAAAAAAAAAAAAAATCTAACAATCAAACATGATATTACGATGATAGAGAAGTCAAAAAAAGTGGGTCCGGAAATTCCGTCCGTCTGTCTGTCTGTCTGTCTGTCCGTATCGATATCTACAGCCTAAACGGTTGGGCCGATTTGATTCAAACTTGGGATATAGTATTTTTAGAGTGCTCTACCCGACAGTTTTTGGAATTGGCATTCTAGCTCCAAAACTAACGGTACCTGCCATATAACTTTTATTAAAAAACTTATTTTTCTCGAAAACGGCTCCTACGATTTTGATTAAACTTTCAGAATGATGTTTTCTGTGCAAAATCTATCTTTTAATTTTAATGGATTTTTCAGAAAAAGTTTTATAACGGTACCTCCCATATGACCGGTTTTTTAAAATCAGACTTTCTCGTTAACTAATTGACGGATTTTGATGAAATTTTCAAAATGTGTAGTGTTTTATGATTTAAATAATATTGTTTATCAAAATTTTCAAAAACATTTTTTTTTAAATTTTAATAATTTTTTTAAAAAAATATTTTGTTTTTTGAATATTTTGAAAACGGATCCATAGATTTTTTTTTTAAATTTTTCTCCTAGTATAAACTATAGATTTCTTAAAATTGACATACTAAAAAAAAATTTAAAATATGTTTTCGAAAAGTTTTTCAAAAAAAACATTTTTTTGAAAAAACTGGTCGAACGATTTTGAAATGAAAAATTCATAAAATAGAACACAGCAAAAGAAATAAGATGGCTTACAACATTTTTTCCAAAAAACATTATGAGTAGTATTTTTTTGAATTCATAAATTTTTTTCCCCAACATTTTATTTCATATTGCTCGGCTAAGCCCTAGCCCAGCCATTAGTCAAATAAAAGAAAGTGACAACCTACATTACATACATACATACGTATTTTAAAGTATTTTTCATCATCATAAAAGCACAGAATAAATAAGGCAGCCTTTGATAAACACACAAAAACAACTAACAAATAAAAAAAACTATTCGATTACTACTGAATGCAAAAATTTCAATCGAGAAAACAAAAGTTTACACCTTCCTATAAATAAACAAAACCACTGTGTTAACTTTTAATATTGTCTTTATACCTACTGGCTTAACAGTAGTTGGAACACGTATCTTAATTTTAGTACCTACCTTCCTTCCAACCTTATTATAGGTACCTAAATCCTTTATAAATTCCATTGGTCCCATATTGGGACGTATAAAGGTCCCTTTACCTAGCATTATTGCCATACTGCTGATTCCGACGAATCTTTATGCCAGTTGTTCAAATTTTTCCATACCAAAATGAAAATTTAACTGAAAAAAGTCCTTTTTATCTTTCTATTAGCAAATTATATTATAAACAGTAAGCAGCAAGTGGAAAGATAATACTACACTAAAAAAACTGCAAAAGCTAGCAATCCTATATATTTATGTGTTTATCCCTTTGTCGTGACGCATGTTCGTTCGAGCTTCACCCCAAAACGATTCTAAGGAAGTTGCAAGTCATACAAAAAATATTAAAATAAAATCTTTGTCAAAAAGACGCCTGCACTTAAAAAGGATTAGCACATAAGAGCAAGTACGTACGACCCAGTCGTGCCTTTTATTTTTAATAGTTTAAGAGTTTTCTCGGAAAAACTAAGTATGTGATAAAATTTGAAAACTAAATATCTATCGAGGAAAAAAATTGAAAATCGTTTGACCAATTTGTTTTTCGAAAAAATATTTATTTTTTTTATTATGCAATTAAAATCTGTAGTTTTCACCTGGAAAAATTATTTAAAAAAAAAATCAATCAACCCGTTTTCAAAAAAAATTAAATTTTATTTTTAAAAAATTAAAAAAAAAATGTTTGAAAATGTTGAAATGCAATAATAATTGTGTGTAATTTTAATAATTTTATTAAAATGGGGGTAATGGTTTACGATAAAACCGCATTTGGAAAAACTGGTTATATGAGAGGTACTGTTATAGAACAAATTTCGAATAAAAATGAACTGAAAGATGTATTGTTGTAAAAAAATAGCCCCCTAAAATTTTATCAAAATCGTTAGAGCCGTTTTCGAGAAAATCAAACTTTTTGTTAAAGATTGTATGGCAGGTACCGTTATTTTTCGAACTGAAGCAACAATGAAAAACACCTCCTGAGATACTACCAAATAATTACTAAATACCAAGTATGAAGCAAATCGAATCCGGAATTACCGGACCCACCCACTTTTTTCGACTTCTCTATCATCGTTATGTCATGTTTGATTGTTAGAATTTTTTTTGGTACGAATCCATAACTTGCCTTATGGTAGGTACCTATATTCGCAAAACCTGCTGCTATTCAAACGAAAACACGTGTGCCTACTGTTCTTTCTTTCTTCGGTTTATATGTCTCTCTGTCTTGCCGTCTTGTGCTGTAAGAGGTAAGAGCTGATTGCCTCAGTTGTCTACTACAATAAGCTCTCCCACAGGAACCGAACATTTTTTTTAGGATAAAAATTAGCCTATGTCTCAATCCAGCATATCATACATCTACCTATCAAATTTCATCCAAATCCGTTAAGCAATTAGGGCGTTATTAGGGAACAAACATCCAAACATTCACATTTATAATATAAGTAAGATACAAAAAAACTTGGCTGCCAATTCACGTCGACTTTTCGAGAAAAGGCATTATCCATAAATCGTCTATGCAGTATGTCAAATGTAGGTTTCTATTTGTTGCACAAAAAGCTATCCTGATCAGGTCCATATAAGTTTAGTTTTTGTGGCATTAACGACAAAGCCAAAATCATTGCACCATCTAGAAACTTCATCAAACTATTGTTGCAAATTGTTGATTGCTGTTTTAAGGCACTGTGTATGTAGCTTGAACCAATTCACTTGGCCATTCTGCTGCAGAGCTCTATACAATTTCTTCTGCTGATCTCATTCATTTTGAAAGATACACATAAGACACAACCACATTCTAGCTATGGACTTTCTTTATATGAGGTATGATCATAACTTATTGTCCAGTTCTCAAAACAAGTATTTCATCTCTGGCATTGTACTCACTTAATCTCTTGAATGCTCTCCCTGCACAACCGACCGTTAACCAAGTGATTTGGTTCTAGCTATATCAATAATTGTGATGTTATCTGCATAGGTGCTAAGTTTAAAAACTCCAAGAGGCACGTTCGTAGAAATAAGAAATAGGACCGGATCGAGTTTTGATCCCTGTGGTACGCCGTATAGATTTTTTTTCTTGACTCCATGAGCTAAAAGTCCATCCATTTTCATAGTGCTCTCCTTATGTCAATTTTGTATAAAACCTCTAGAAATTTTTCATGACTTTAAGAATTGAATCCTTTGCTGAATTCTACAAACATATTTCATTAAATTTCAATCCATATTTTGTATTCTAATTTTCATTTCTAAAGCAAAAATCTTCTATGCGCATAGATATTTATAGTTTATAGAATAATTAAATTCTGTATCATTTTTTCTTTAATTAAGAGACCCTATAATGACTTTATTTAAAAAAAAAAGTTCCGTTCCATAATCCGTATTGACATTTTTGTTTTCTGAGGTCACTGATTACAAAAGTCTAACAGGATGATTAAAAAATATGGTTCCCTTTGAGTGTGACTTTTTTGTGTTTTTCTAATATTTTTTTAAGTAAAGTTAGTCGGAAGTTCAAATTGTGCTGTTATTCTTACAAAAAAAAAGAAAATTGTAAAAAAAACCTAGTAAAACGTGACTGGAAAAAAATCAAGGAAATATTTCCTAGCTTTGTCATACTTTAGAGGAAAAGAGAAAATCAAAGTTCGTAGGAAAATGAGTGATGTTAACCTTGCCCTAGGGTAACGCTGGGTTCAATGGGATAGATATTTGTGTGTAGATATAACTACTGTTTAATAAGCTTCCATGATGTGATTTCAGGATGTTGAGTCTGTAAAAAAAAACTGTCATTATCTATAGCCTTAGGCTGCGCATGTTCCCACAAAAACGGCAGTAGGTGTCAATTAGAGTTTTTTTTGCAAATAGGAGGAAATTTTGCAGTTGCATTTTGTTGATGGTCTTTTTGAAGTACTAATGTGAAAACTAAGGGGGAATATTGCATACAATTGAAAGATATTTTTGTTTTTGTTGTTCAGTAATTTTCAGGGCGTGTAAACAAATATTTAAAAGGTTTTAACATTTTTCGTCCTTCAAATTCTATTCTTATATATTTTGTTCTTTCTACCACTCTTTTGGACTTCCTTCTTTTGGTATTCAGAAACACTTACGGAAGTGTTAAACATATTTGAATTGAGATTATGTCCGAATTGGATGAATATGGACAATTCACCGGAGAAAATAAATTACACGACTGAATCGCACGTTCTTGCTTATATGTTCGTTCACATTGTAGAATAAAATTTAAGAAAATTAAAGTGAACATCAAAGCATTTATTCGATTTTTGTGACTTTTGATTGTTCGAATAAAGTACGTTAAATTGTATTGAGTGAAATAATTTAAACGGCATTTTTTTCTTTAGGAAATAACGGGTCCGCACATAACTTTTTTTTTTTTTTAAATGCTTCATCAACATGGAGTGTAGCTTAGGCTGTGTGGCACGTAGCGCCGTCCTGTTGAAACCAAATGTTGCCAATATCCTCCTCTTCAATTTTTGTGAACAAAAATTCGTTCAACATGGCACGATAACGATCGCCATTGACTGTAACAGCCACTCCTTGCTCATTTTCGAAAAATGGCCCAATTATGCCCCTGGACCAAAATCCGCAGCAAACAGTGCCTCGTTTTAGGTGTATCGGCTTTTCAATATATGCGTGCGGGTTTTCTGTGCCCCAAATGCGACAAAATGAGCTTCATCTGAAAAGATGATTTTTTTGGCAAAATCGGCATCTTCTCTAAGTCGATCGCAGGCAGTAATGTCGCAATATTTCCCAGCGTATACACAACCATTTTCGTTCAGCGGAAGGATGAAACTAATTATCTGTCAAATCAGACATTACTAAGGCTACCTACATCTTTTTGAATATCAATTTTAATCATAGTCGGATCACCAGTTTTCGAAGTCGGAGAAAAAAAACGGTCCTATGGGAGGTACCGTTTTTAGCACACCATATTAAATTTTTTTCACCAAAATTTAATGCATACCTATAGTGGTAGACGGATTTTTTTTTATAAAAATTCTTGGAACCGTTTTCGAGAAAAATAAGCTTTTACATAACGGTTACATGACAGGTACCGTTAATTGTTGAGCTAAAAAAAAAATTGAAAAAATTCCTCTATAGAATGTCAGAAAAAACTTTAAGTTCTAAATTTGAAGACGATTGGCTCAACCGTTTAGGCTGCGGTCCAAAAAACATCCGTACAGACAGACAGACAGACAGACGGACAGAATTTTGCCAGTAACTCAAATATGTTTCTCTATCATCGTAATGTCATGTTTGATTGTTATCTCAAAATTTTTAATTGAATGCATAACTTGCATTATAGTACCTATAATCGCAAGTAAAAAGGAGGATTTTTTCTATGAATTCAACCACAGTTTCAATTTATTTATTTTTTCGCTGCAATAGCCTTTAAAAAATAATAATTCTTATGTTTTTAACAATAATAATAATTATGAAAACCGAATTCACATTTTTTCTTCCATTATCTGTTTCGGAATTAATTCTAGGGGAATAGTTCATATTCGATTTTTTATGAAGAATTTTTTGTTGTGTACCAATATTTCCAACAAAAGAAATATTTCCAGGGAAACAATATTGTCAATAGCAATAATTGGAACTACAGTAGAACCTCGACAGATAAAATAAAATAATAAAAAATATTTTATTTTTTTAATGTTTACTTGCAGTTGATTTGATATTTTAATAAGAAAATTTTTCCTTACTACAGATTTTAGAGTTTAAACTTCAAAAAGAACAAAAAACGTGCATACATATGAGTTTTTAATTCAAAACACTAAAATAAAAACCAAATATATTTTTTTTTTGAATCTATAAAAAACACAGAGAACACAAAATTTTGGTGGTTCACTATATTGGATAGTAATTTACTATACAGAGGTTCACTATACTGAGCGTCTACTGTATAAGGCCAATTTTCGATTTCGTAAAACGAACATGATAGAGGATAACAATCAAACATTTGGTGGAAAAAATACATCTTTCTGTCACTTCATCATTATGGGTTTGAATATTTAGCTTTCCATAGAGTTTCAAAATTCTTTTCTTACCATAGTCTCGCCATTTTCTTTAGAAGTGATCTGGCTTACCAACTTCTTTCATAATATGGTCATAGATCGAATAAGACTTTAATTTTATAGGGGTATTTATGCAATCGCGTAAGACCCTCATAAACCTCATAAATGAACTGTCAACATTTTTACGGCAATTTATTTCTGCGAACCTTATAAATTTATCTCATGATTTTGCCGTGTAAAGTGAAAAAATGGTCGCGACTGAGTCACACGTACTTGCTGTTAGGTACGTGCGTGCCTAATTTAATTGGAAAGAAAGATCTTTGACAAAAACAACATTTACGTTGAAAATAACATAGTTTGAACTTAAAAAAAAAAGTATCGAAACACAATACGCCGTAACTCGTCTTAAATAACAAAGAATTTATGAAAAACGTAATTCGAAAATTGTAGGACTGGTTTTGTTAAAATCCTGTTTTTTATATTTAGTTTAAAAAAAATTTAATTTTTGATTTTAAAATTTAAAATATTTCTATTTTGATAATTTTTAAAAATATTGAATTTTCAAAAATAAAAAATTGAAAAATTTATTATAAATAGAAAAAAATATTTGTTCAAAATAATGTAGCAATAATTTGGCTACTTTGATCTTTTCAAATCTAAAATTTTATTGAAATCTATTGAGCCGTTACCGAGAAAATCGAAAATTAAAAAACAAAACCTTATATGAAAGACCAGCCTGGGGGACTTCACCAACACTTTTTGGGAAAAAGTGTTGGAAAACAGAAATAGCCTAGAAGGCGGCAAATTACCCGTAAGCAAGAGTATGGCGCCATCGGATGATGAGCCAGAAAAATCGGCTGATGTTCCAATGACGTCAGTTAAGAGAAGACGAAGGCAAAAGGTTCAGCCGAGCCTAGTAACAAAAAGGCCAACAAGGGCGAATCTGGCACAGCCA
Source organism: Platycheirus rosarum (assembly GCA_963971375.1). NCBI lineage: Eukaryota > Metazoa > Arthropoda > Insecta > Diptera > Syrphidae > Platycheirus > Platycheirus rosarum. Next base: position 47,844,872 of record OZ020510.1, on the reverse strand, counting down.
GTTGGAGAGAAGGAAGAGGCGCGACCAGCCAAAACGACCGCAGCCCCCAAAATACGTATGCAGCTGGAAAATTCTGGACTAGCGTCGGACATATCAGTGTCGTATGTGTCCGACGAAGGGGAGGGGACGACACGCAAGTTGCCGAAGACAACAACAACAATAATCATACAGAAGGAAGGCCTTCCTCATCAGAATCCGACGATGAGGAGGAAATTATCAGTGAGTTTGAGCGCAAGATCCGGGCGGTCAGAGCCAAACAAGAAAAAAGAAGGAGGGATGAAAGCCTCGCCAAAGAGTAAAAGGAGGCAGCCAAACTAAAGGCCCTCCAGACGGCTGAGCAGAAACAGCAGCAACAACAACAACAGCAGCAAGCACAGCTGCAGAAAAAACAACCACACCAGCAGCAAAAACAACAGCCTGAACAGCAGCAGCAACAACAGAAAAAAGAACAGCCACAGCAAATATATGCTAATCAACCATCGACGTCTAAGAACGCCCAACAGCAGCAGCAAAACGAACAGCAGCAGCAAAACCAACAGCAGCAGAGACAACAGCAGCTGAGACAACAGCAGCTGAGACAACAGTAGCAGAGTCAACAGCAACAGACACAACAGCAGATGCAGCAGCAACAGCCATCGCAGCCAACACAAAGAAAAGGTAAGGTGCCGCCCATTAACACATTTAAAATGAACATAAAAGATATAATTGATATATGTAGGGACGCCATAGGTGATACCTTTTTAATTAAACGGCTAAGTAATGATAGACATGCTATCCACTGCTTCTCAGTGGATCAGCATAAGAAAGTTAAAGAAATTCTCGAAAAACGGCCACTGAACAATACAGTTTCACGCCCAAAGAGGAAAAAATTCAGACGGTCCTCTTAAAGGGCCTTGATAGCTCCACTGACACGGTGGCGCTTTTAAACGAACTCCGTCGGGTAGCGACGAACGATCTCGAGTTCGTGGGGGTTAAGCCTTTCACGACTGTCAGAGCCAGACGGGAGCAACGGAAATTACCGTTCTTCCTGGTTCAGCTGTCGCCCAAAAGCAAACTGGATAGTCTAAGGAAAATCACCAACCTAGACTACCAGGTTGTAACCTGGGACAAACTAAAGAGACGCGGCGACATGCTTCAATGCATGCGCTGCCAAAGGTTCGGGCATGCCGCGGCGAACTGCGGTATGCAGTCTCGCTGCGTGAAATGCAGTGAGAACCACAATTTAGGTGAGTGTAAACTCGGACAGGAAAGGGTCGAAGATAAGACTCTACTTAAATGTTGCTTTGCGGTGGCGAGGGGCACCCTGCTAGTTATCGGGGCTGTCCTAAGTTTCAGCAGATAAAGCAAACAAAAGCTCCGAAGGTGGTGGAGAGGCGACCTATTTTTGCTCCTGCACCGACAGCCGTTGTGCCCCAAATCTCTTACGCCCAAATGACGGCAGGGAGGGCAACAACAACGGTACAGCCACAACCAAAGGTTGCCAAACAGGCCCCCGTGCCTACGGCACCTGCGGGACAGGCCGATATAATGACTGTGTTGCCGGCCATGCAGGCCCAGTTAACCAGCCTACAACAACAGCTCGGAAAGCAGGAGGAAAGACTAGACCATGTCTACGCTTACCTTCCCAGCTTAGGGCAATTTAAACCATAAACCCCTTTAAAATCCTGGCTGTGAATGTAAATTCACTAATCAGGACCGAACGTAGAGCAAATTTGTTCCAATTGTTGCATGATCACAGTCCAGATGTCTTTTTGGCTAGCGAAACCAAGCTAAACCAGAAACACAAACTGACTCAGAATAATTACAATATCGTAAGAAGGGACCGGCCCAACTCCACTCGTGGGGGCAGGGTCGTTATCTTTTTACGAAAAGGTATTGATCATAAGGTCATATATAATAGTGAAGTGCGAAGATTCGAGATGCTAGAAGCTTGCATCATATGCATTCCTCTCCAACATGGGAAGCGAATGTATGTGATAGCAGTGTACGCACCAGAAGCACCTCAACCTGCAAATTTTATAGCAGAGCTCGAAAAACTTTTCGAGTGTCTTAGTCTGCACTCGGATGAAAATTACTTCATTATCGCTGGGGATTTAAATGCCAAACATGAAGATTGGGGAAATCAAATCCAAAATCCAAGGGGATACCATCTTTTTAATTGGATGGGTCGACACCATATTGAGTATAAAATCGACCTTCTTGCTACAGATAGACCATCGTTCCCAAGGAGCGGTGCTTTTCTGGATCTACTACTGTTAGACTCAAGACTGACAGTAACTGACTCTGTCAGCCAACATACAAGAAATTGTTTACAGACGGTAGAATACGACAGTGACCAATGCGGACTTGCCGCCGTCATACAGCTACCAAACGAGCTTGTGGTGTTGGAGGAATTTGTGCCTGAGCGCTCTTACAATTTTAGTAAGGCACGTTGGCCACGTTTCTCCAACACCCTGACAAGAGAACTCCTCTCTAACGACATTGTGCCTCCAAACGACAGGAATCTATCGACCGTAGAGATCGATGGATACCTGCATCAGATGGATGGTGTCATAAAGCAAACGATGGACAGAACAATCCCACGATACAAAGAACATAACGCAACTGAAACTTACAAGAACGCGACAATAGACGCACTACACAGACAAAAAAGTGGCCTTCTGACAAGATTAAAACTCTTGTACAGACGGTTTACTGAAATAAACGATCTGGAGATTAGGACACTGAAGTCTTCAATCAAAAACGTCAACTCGCTCATAAAGCAAAATTACAGATTGTCTATTAACTTGTACTGGGATAACAGAATTCGAGCCGTTAACTCTAGCGACCCGAGTATGTTTCCCGAGATTAATAAAATCTTCAGAAAAAACAATCAAAACGATCTTCCGTGTCTTAAGCTTCCGAGAACGACAGACAATGAAAACATACTCCTGACCGCAGGAATAGATCTGGGGGACGCCGTCTTGGATGACGATTTCTTTGTGGTCGAAGATCCATTAGAGAAGGTTGAGACAGTGGGTTCTGCTTTTCAGCAAGTGTATAAGGTGAATGATTCCATTTGCCCGAACCACGACCTGGAGAACAGAGCTCTGCTGAATCACTTTTACCTTCGAAATAGCATCACGCAATTGCGATCTGAGAATCTTGGTTTTACCGGGTTCAATGAAGACAATCTGGCAAACGCCACTATCGCCGAGCTAAATGGGCCAAGTTCCCTGCTCATCTCGAGGGTCGAACTACAAATGATCTTCGCATCATTAAAGTAAAAGAAGTCAGCAGGAGTCGATGGTATACCCAATGTTGTACTACGACATCTCCCTGAGGAAGCAATTGACATATACACAACACTGTTCAACAACGCGCTGAATAATGCATATTATCCAGTGAGCTGGAAGACAGCTGTTGTACATCCTCTCCCGAAAAAGGGAAAGGACCATTCCAATCCGGCAAATCTCCGGTCGATAAGTCTTCTTCCGAGTATCAGTAAGGTATTCGAAAAGGTTATCAATAGAGCTCTGTCCAAGTGGGCCGAGGACAAAAATATAATTCCAGACACCCAGTTCGGCTTTAAGGCGGGACATGAAACAATTCATGCCGCGTCAAAGTTAGTATCTGCTGTCCAATGGAACAATGCTAAGAATCAATGCACGGGTGCCTGTCTGGTTGATCTGGAGAAGGCTTTCGACACCGTATGGTTAGAGGTTATCAGAATTCTCTTGCAACGTGATTTCGATAAAATTCAGCAATATTGTAATGATTGGAAGCTGAAAATTAACTTCCAGAAATGTGAACCTATCCTGTTTAGAACCCCTGTGTCTAGGGCTTCTAGGGATACGAGAAAGAACTGGCGCAAGCTAGTGATCGCTGGGCCACATGGACATCCACTGGCGAGTAAAAGTGTAGTAAAGTACCTTGGCATCTGGCTGGATCAGTTTCTATATTTCAACCGACATGTAGAGGCTGCTCTAGCCAGGGCTAGGGGAGCTTTTGCTCTGACAACACGGTTGTTTTATAGCAGCCGCCTTGACAGCAGAGTGAAAGTGATTTGCTACATGGCCCTCATTAGGCCGATGATTGCCTATGGATTCCCTGTGTGGTTCAACGTTGCACCACCTCTAATGGAAAAGATTCGGGTGTTCGAGAGACAGTGCCTTCGCACTTGTCTCGGTCTTTATAGAACACCAGAGTCAGAATACAAACATTATTATTCCAACGAGGTCCTATACAACGGGGCCAATACAAACAGGATAGATAACTTTTTAATTAAGCTCATTCGGGGACACATTGCAAGGGCGATGACCTCAACTAATGGACAAATCTTCGGGGCTTACTACCCCCAAGATGAATATTTTGAAAGCACACGTTCGAGTGGTTTTATCCCGCCCGAGGCTTTCCTATACCTTGATAGTCGAGGGCTGATTCAGGATAGATCGGCGATTCCGTTGATCTACCACGTCGGCCGCAGAACAGTTGATAGGCGGCTCCTCTACGACCGAGACATAGTCGCTGGGAGCGAAGCAGAGCGCCTCCGTTTGAGTAGGGCCGTGCCCGACCGGGATCGGAAGGAAGCAATAGATCAGGTCCACCAATTTTGGTGGCCTAGCTAAAACCCGAAATTTTTAGTCGACATAGTCGGACATATCGCCTATGGCCGACCTACATATATATTTAGTATCTAAGTTAGGTAGGGCAGTTGCGGCGGCACCAAAAAAAAAAAAAAAAAAAAAAAAAAAAACCCGAAAATCCAACAAAAAAATATTAAAATAAAAAAAAAACGGCTGCTGTGGCTGTTGTAATTTTAAGTATTTTAGGTTTATTTTAAGTAAGTTTAAGCTTATTTTTAGTTTATTTTAAGTTAGTTTTTAGGTAATTTAAGATAGATTAAGAAAACGATAATGATGACCTAGTTTTTAATTTTTTCTGGGTAAAAAATAAAACCCCAATACAGATAAGATAAAATTAAGTTATTTTTAGGCCGAAAGGCAATTAAAATTAAGTTAGAGATTAATTTAGAGCGCCCGCATAGGGCCAGTAAGTTAATTAAGATGATATTTTTAGCTAGTTTTAAGATTTTTGTCTAGCATTTAAGTAGATATAAGAAAAAGTTAAAATAAATATCTCTTAAAAGTAAAAATAAAAACATCGTTAATATACTTTTCCGGTAAATTTGGTTCTTATTATATGATAACTAGTACCAACAAAAAAATTCTCAAAAATGTTCATCAAAATAGTTGTAGCCATTTTGAAGCAAAATAAGGTTTTCATTAACGGTTATATGGCACGTACCGTTAATTTTAGCCCTAAAAATAAAATTTCATTTTCACATACCAAATTTTAAGGCAACCGCCTTAATGTCATTTTTTGCTGTCTTTGTCTTTTTAGACATCTGAAAGTGATAAAGATACACTTGTTAACCAAAGTAACAAAAGTCTAGGTACATCATTCTTGTGTTTTGTTTTTTTTTTTTTGAGTTTTGTAATTCGTTGCATGAATACCCCTTATGTATTTTAAATTTTACCTCCAAAAGCGCATCACCCACATTAAGGGTCTTTCTAACTTTAAATTAAAATAAAACAAAGTGTGTGTGAGATATCATCGAACATTTTCTTACCGTTTGAAAGGCATATTAATGTCATTATGTAGATGTGGCCTCAACAAGATGGCCGCTATTAACAGTCAAAGTTTGGAAATCCCTATTGGAAGAACCTTTATTATGTTCATTTTTAGAAATCAGAATTTGGACAGTAATTTGACATCTAACAAATTCGATGCACTCCCATTATCATAACCTTAAAATTGATATTTGGGCATGTCAATATAAATATTTAATTCGACGTGGTTCCGCTTTTCTAGACAGGACACAAGGAATGTATTCCAAGATTTATGTACAGTTAAAAAACTTCACTGAAGACTCAACTTGCTTACGAACTAACATGAATCCTTAAAATTGCATGTCATTCTGTATAGACGCATAGACTTTTTTCTTACCAAATCCAAATACATAAGCAGTCTTTTAATATATCTACATTTCCATTAGTGCCATATGAGAAAAACGTAAACCAGCCAAACCAAGAATTGATCAGATATTTATCCTAAGGCTAAATTAAATTTTGTTAAATTCCTGAATTTTTTCCATTATCAAAACCAAATTCAGGAATTTTATTCTCTAAAATATCATCGTTTTTTATAGACTTTAAAGCCGCTTTCAATAGCATTGTCGGGCACAATTTTAAAAAGCCTTGAGAGAATTTGACATTCTAAACAACATCCAACATTACAAGTAACCGGTTTGCTGTCCAGACCAATCAACAACCTCAATGCACCCCGACAAGGCAATAATCTGGATTGCATCCTTGTTCAACCTTTAGTTAGTGAAAGCAATCAGTGACTCTGGTACGTCAAAAAGAGAGACTATCGTCACAAAATCCAGCCAGATATTTGCATATTTGATATTTTTTAGATAACTGTCCTTTATCCATGCATTTCAGTATCAAGTTCCAACCAATTTTTCTTAAAGAAGAAGAGAATACGCAGTATCGTAGGGATCATCAAATGGTCTTTCACCATTGTAAAAAATAAAAAAAAATTTAAACGATTCTATAAACATATGTACATTTAAAAGTTTTGTTTGAAGTTTCCCGATTGAAATACCAGTTAAGCCTTATCACCCCAAGACCTCAACACCAGACTTCCTGGCCTCGAGCATTTACCCTTAAAATCTAACCAAAGAAAAGCAAAATAATAAATTTATTTTCATAACGTCGTAAAAACATCGTCAAATTTTGAACCGTCTCCAGGGCCGTTCATCGCCTTCACCTCCATCCTCATTCCACCGCGTATCACCTTGCCAACTTTTAAGTAGCAGTGTGCTATCAAATTTTATGCTCAAATTAGACGCGTGGTATTAAACGAAATGGCGCAACGATTGACGCATAAAATGGTTAGCCTCAAGCCCAGATGATTCGTATCTCATAACCAATCTACGAGAATATAATTCGCTCAAAAATGTTATACCCAGATCCGTTATTACGAAGTATCTGAGTGTCTGCTTGTGAAGGAACTGGTGAATCGAAAACCCGAAAGCCTAAGCCATAAAAACTGATATCCTTGTGTTAAAGGCAAGTGCGGGGAATAGAACCCGAAGGGGCACCTCTGAATCTCGACAATTGAATTTTGCGGCCTGATTCTGGGTATTCAAATAAAATCTTTGAAAGTTTCTGTGAATAATTGTGTTGAAGGTTTCATAATTTTTATGTAAAATTCCAAACGTTACTTGCCATAGTTAGATATATGACAGGATATGCCCTTAAGTGAATCAAAACTTCATCCAAGTGAAACAAACTTCACTACCGGATGTGTAGTGTGTGTGTGTCAGTAGGTTATAGTGTCATCAATTAAGGCAACGTGATAAGCGCATTAGTGAGAGATAGCAGCTTACACAGGTGAATAACGTTGGAAAAGGTCACATCCATCCAATCGATTTCTGAAGTGGTAATTGAATTCTCCAACTAGTTCGTGGAATCATGATTTTGAGTTCATTGAATCATTATGCGGTCGTCTTTACTATGATGGCACCCTGTCTTAGCCATTTTCTTGCTTAATTATTAATTATATGGTAATGAAGCGGTAAGAAGATTATAAAGGAGGCACGGCTTTGGATGACTGTCCGATGGAAGTTTCTATGCGTGGATTTGTGCGTTCATCGGATTTGCTGGGTGGGTAACATCGGTTTGAGTGGATGATTCATGATAGCTTTAATGAATGGAGGGATAATTTATACCTTAGTACTTGGTAGTATATTCAACGGATTATGTTGTTTAAAGAGCAAACAAAGGGAGTAAATAAAAAATGCGGAATGAAAGTGGCCAAAATAGTTAATTAATGCGTAGCAATTAACTTTTATAAAAATCTGAAATTGGAAACTTAATGAGACAATTATGAAGGTGAGGGAAAATAAATTAAAATGATGATTGTATATGGAGCACATATTGACATTAGCTTCACCACTCATCAAGCTAGTTCCTATGAAGGAGAAACATGATTTTTATACTGAATTACCAGATATTTGCTAACTATTTACTTTTCAACCACAATTTGTGGTATTAAATGTGTTGCCCTACTGTCGTGGGATGCAAATTTAATCTGATGTTTCCGTGGAAATTTAAATGGTGGGTATTCTCGGTAATAAAAAGAATAGTTATTTTTCCCTTAGCGATTGCATCCCTGGGAAGTACAAGATATACACTGACCCGTTTCACAGTGCCTGTACTATTCTTGTTACTGATCTTGGAATAACTAAATAGAATAAAATGTAAAGAACGCTAATTGCTTCAATAGTGTCAATCGTTGTTTGAGTCCACGTATGGTTCAATTTCGGCCATTGGAAGTTTGTTATCAAAGTTATGTAGAGCTTACCAAATACAAAATTCGCGCACAAAACAAACCCTTCAAGCAAGATAAGCAGTGACAAAGATGATGAAGATATCGACGACGATCAAAATTATTAAAAAAATTAAATACTATGGTTCGAAACAAATACACATATTTACAATATATTTTACTTAGTATACATTTATCAAAAAAATTGTTCCTTCCTACAGAAAACTATAAGTTCCAATAAATATAATAATATAAATATAAATCTTAACTTAGAAATGATTCGATAAATCCAAAATGCGCACAATACAGTATATAAACGACCGATGATAGGCAGTAAAAAGTCAAAATATGCTATTTCACTCGCACCCATTGCATTTTCATACCTCGCTCTCGCATCTACGTTAGACTTTTAATGTGTCTGACATGATGTAATAATCACCGAAACAGTCAGTTTGTTCCAAATTAAATATATACAAATTGAGTTTTACGCTTTAAAGTATTTGAGGAGCCATTTTATACACCTTTGCTACCTGTTAACTTTTAAAGCAACCGTAATCCAAACTACATAGTCGGGGATCGTTCATATCTGTATAAGGGACATGCACCAGCAAACTTATAGGTTTTATTAAATATACGTACGTCTGATCGTCGCGGGCTCTTGCTCTAATCATTTGTTCACAACCAAATTTACAGGAAGTCTATTAACGGTAGCTTTCATAAAACGGTTTTTTTATTTTTTGGCTTTCTCGGTATTTGGATTTCTGTCAAATTTTATATTTGAGAAGGCATATCAACATTTTTGGATAACTTTTTTTTCTAATGAAAATTAATTTTTGAAATTATATATTGAAAAATCAATATTTTTAAAACTAAAAAAAAATTATTTTACGTTTTATAATCACATGTATATTAAAAAACTCTTAAAAACTGCATACCAAAATTTATTATAATTTTTATTTTCTGCATTTGCTCGGAGATATGTTTTGCAAAAAAAATCCCCGTTTCTGATTCTTGCAAATTTCAGAAGCTTATAGGACTTAGCTCTATGAATTCAAATATCCTATTGGAAACATTCCAATCTAAGTACCTATAAAAGAGTACTTATCTACAAGCAAGTGCTAATTCACAATAACTTTGAAACGGAGTTATAAAAACATCAAAAATCTTATCGAAACAATGCCCTTCAGAGTAAATGATCCATGGTGTATACGTGTGACTTACTGAGAAACTTGCTTATAGAAATTGTCATAGAAGAAATACAAAAATGTCCCATTAAGTTTAAAACTTGTTTAAGAATGTCAATGCACTGGAAGTACTCAACAGGTCCTTGAAGTAAAAAATATTGAATGCCAAATCCGGAAACAAGACCGCCCGACTAAGCGTAACAAAACGTCATTGGATAATGCGGTATCTTCAAGTCCCTTTAATGGGGAGTTACCTGCTGCCCCAGCAGGTTTTCGATTGTACAACATGAGAGGCACAACGTTTTCTGTGGCTTACTGTTACAAAATTATTTATTTATTTTTTTAGAAAAAGATCGATTAATCGATTCATTTTTCATAAAAAAAATAAATCAATAAAATAAATAATTCCATTGAAAAACAATGTTACCTAACCATATATGTATGCTATTGAAGTGGTTTTGACTTTCCAAAAAGAAACATTTTCAAGTGTGTCATAAACGCTTAGAACTACATTTTCATTTAACTGAGTTCTTAAATCTTTACATCAAAACGCATTCATCCACATCGCCGCAGCCGCCTTGAACGTGTTAGGCACAAGTTTCGGCGTTGGTATCTTAACAAAGAATTAAATGATGCAGAATGTTTTGAAATATTCCGTTCTGTATGACAATTTTTTCGCTTGGCAGGACTTTCCAGGATGTTCTTATCTCCCTCCTGGAAGCTATAAAGAATAGATATGTTGTGCAATGTCTTGAAAAGGAATTTCGGTCGCAAATATAATAGAAATTTTTGTTGGTGTTGGCAGGAGTGTTTGCGAGTATGTTGTTTGGTGAGCAATTTTAGTTTTTGACTGACAAATTTCATGCTCGGTGTCACTTGGAGTGTGAAACTTGAAAGTAATTCAACTATGTAGGTGCTCCTTGAATGGTGCGGCAAAATGTTTCATTTAATTTTGGGAAACGGGATTCGGGATAGCTAGACAGAAATATTATGATAGTAGTTGATAGTAACTGTTGATTAAAAAAAAAACACAGTGTCCTTGCCGGAGCAAAAAAAAACTTTCATATTTTGTGAGTGATTTTGTTTCGTTTTTTTTAGTCATTTAGAGTTATTATGTCTGTTCTTAAATTTAGAGGGAGATAACCAACTTATGCTGTCAATTTAATTTTAGAACAAAGGCCTTGCAGAGCTTTCACTTATTTTGTTTTCTTCTGTGAAAACTTTAATTAAAGCAGAAAGAATAATAAAACTGTTTGTTATACAAAAGTGGTTATTGTGTGTTTAACGTTGGACTATAATAAACTTTTACTGGAAAAACTTCTGTATAACAACAGAATTTCCAAATATTTATATTAACATACAGGGATGTTTCAGAAATTCATAGAAGTAGGAAATCCAAGCTGATTTTAACATGATTATCATGATAATTTCCTAGGTTGTTCACATACCTTTATATTCATCGGAATTATGTAGGTAAAATACCTTAGTTGGTTCTACAAGCGTAAAAACTGTATTAAAATATTCCATTTCGTTGGTTCAATATTATTTAAAAAAAGTTAATTCTGTTTATTCGAACTGGTCAAATAAACATTAATTGCTATAAATGTAGCATTATTGATATCAGAAGCAATTATTTTTCGCAAAGTTTTCACTCTAAATTATATCTGAACTGAAATACATCCTATACAGTAAAAAGAATTTCAGTTTCTATGAACTTCAATCAAAACATGGATTTCAACGCCGTTTATATATATGTCCATCAAGGAAGCGATTGCGATTGCTTCAAAGCTACTCTTTTAGTTTTGCGATATTGACAAGAGGACGAAAATTTCAAAGAAAACAAAAAATCCCAAAGCTAGGACGGTCTCAACAATTTCTTGGTCAACTTTAAGTGATCATTGTGTTTCCTTACGAAAGTTCCTGCACCATTAACAAAAGCAAATGTTAACTCAACCCCGCATTGTGGTCTTAAGAATAGTCGTCTGCCCTCAGGAAAGGATCAATAAGGTTTTTCCAAATAGTAAAAGTAATATATAGTAATGAACCTTCAAACTGCGATTTCTTCAAGGCCAGTAAAAATGAATAAAAAGAACGAACGATTTATGCAAAAAGAGCTGTCTGCAAAAAAATTTGTACAGACATAGCCATAGATAAGGCAATTTTTAACCGACTTAACAAGCAACTAAACAAAGAATCTATGAGTTCAAAGTCTGACGACAGATGCCAATAAAATCTCAAGATGGTAAATAGATTGGATCCCTTCGCTAAGCACATCGCAAATATCTTTAAGCCATTCCCAGCAAACATAGCTGCAGTTTGTGTGAGATTCCTTTTGTCTCGCTCAAAGAGGGGGCGGAATAAATGCTCATGACCTCTACGTGGTGCCCTCGGGAACAATGAGTCGAAACACGTTAACTCTGTAGAAATACTCCAGTTTTCGTTCAGTAGATCTTTGGCTAAGAGTGAGACTAGTCCTGATTCGGAGCCTATCCTCTAAATCGACCTCCTTAAGACTAAAACGAGCTAGGCGGGCAATTGTAAAAATTCCAGTGTTCTAACTCAGCACTGGTTTCACGAACTCTTGCGACACTTTAGGGATGATGGTTTCCCTGACTTTTTTGGAGGTCCGACCTATGAGTCAAAATCTTCGGATGCGGGCTAAGCCATACCCTATCCATGGCTGAATAAATGTGTGGTATTACGGAATACCAGGGCAGCCCAGCTGAGTACACGAGCATACGCTCGGTAGCAGCTGCCTGAGTATATGAGGTAGGCACCCTAGTAGGTGCATCGTGTGTTGCTGTAGTTTAACCCATAGCGTGGTAGCGATCTGGTCAATGCTTATTTTGATCCCAGAAGAGTGAGTACACCACCAGATTAAGCCTTAATAGGCAGTTGCTGGCGTTAAGCTTATCTCGATCTGTCTCGCTCAAAGCAGTAAGAAGCATGTGACAAAAAATCGCCAGGGTACGATCTAATAACTGCTCAGATTTTTAAAGAAATGCCATCAATAGCCTTCAAAAAACTGATATTTTTAATAAACGCATGCCTTAGATATGTGCCACATCATTCGAAAATCATAGAAGTCATTGTTATACCCAAACAAGGTAAGCCACCAACAGAAGTATCATCTTACAGACAAAGTTTTCGAAAAACTGCTCCTGAAAACGCTTAGCAAAATAATAGAAAAAAGAAGATTAATTTCGAATATCAGTTTATATTTAGATGTAAACATTTTTGAGACTTGAGTGCAAACTGCATAGGGACCTTCCCAGGCAGAACTACAAAAATACTGAAATCCTACGTTACGAACCGACTCTTTAGAGTACGGTACTGCCAAAATTACTCGGAACTAAAGAAAATTGAAGCCGGTTTACCACAAGGAAGTGTCTTAGGCCCAATCCTGTATCTGTTATAAACAAGAGATATTTCAGTGGACAACAACGCTATCATGGCCACCTTTGCTGATGATACTGCAATATTGGTACCAGATAAATTCATTACGAAGGCGGCACTAAAATTTCAAAATGCAGTCGATAAGAGAGATTGTACACAAAAATGGTGTATCAAATTAAACGAAACTAAATCGATGCATATAAACTGAACAAACAAAAACATAAACAATGTTCCAATTTTTATAAATAGTATAGCAGTATCTTACTCCAATACGGTCAAATACCTTGGAATAACATTGGATGCAAAGCTTAACAGGAAAGAGCACATCAAAAAGAAAAGAGAATAACTAAACTTGAAGTATATAATAATGTACTTGTTACTATGAAAGAGCTCTGACCTATTATAAAGGAGCTCGTTGGGATAGTTGTGTTTGTACTCCGACTCTCGTGTTCTATGAAGTCCAAAACATACTAAGATACTGTCTTTCAAACACCCGTATCGTTTTCATTAGAGATGGTGCAACGTTGAACCATACAGGGCATCCGTAGGCAATCATCCTTCTGATAAGGGGCATGTAGCAAATCACTTGCTATCAAGGCGGCTGCTATAAATATAATTTTTGATTGATAACTTGATTTTTATCAAAAATATATTTTTATTCTGTTCTCCTCAGGAAAACAGAAAGTAAAAGTCGACACCGATTTGTATTTTAAATAAATGCTTTATTTAACAACACTTTGAAACTTCTGATTCCTTACCTTGGGTAGGGGGAAATCAGAAGTTTATGCTAAACAGAATCACAAACGACTGCACACTGAAATATTTGATGAGCCCTTTTATATTACTTAATTGCTGACGCAAGAAATCTGTTTGAGTTTGAATATCAAGAAGCATTGATTTGCAACTTGGGTGGCAAGATGATGATAATACAGATTTCTGCGATCGCATTACATTTATTAATTAAATTTAAAGTCTGGAATTTGTGTGGGCTTATCTTTTAGTATTTGTTGGGGCGCACAAGAGGGTTCTGATATAACTCCTCCCCCTTTAGAGTCTTCTATGGGTCGAAAAGCGACTCGTGGAAGATTTATGTTTGTTACAATTTTATTTGTTTTCTTACTTCTAATTTTTAAAAAGATGTAAACGGATACAATAAGGATAATTATGAGAATTATTACATATTTTTTGTCTGTTTTTTCATGATTATATTTAAGTTCTTTTATTTCTTTCAAGTTTTTCATGCTTTGGTAGTTTAGTTCTTTAAATGGAATGTTTTCTAGTCTTGTATAATTTATTTCGAGAATAGTGTTTGGTACAATAATTTCATGTAAATCATTTTTTCCCTTGCCATTTCAATTTGCAAACATTCAAAACCAATGTTAATCGACACCTTCTATCTCTCCCCTCCCTATCTTCCTAATGCCCGCGCAGTGTGTTACATTAAAAGGGAAACAAATAGTCCCTTGTGCGCGCGTTAATTATAAAAAAAAAAAAAAAAAAAAAATGTTTTATCTTTATATTGAAATTGGCAATTCTCTATTTTTATGATGTAGAATGCTTTATAGAAAAACCTTCTTCATTGGATTGCTGAAGTTGCTGTAAGATCCGCATGTGTTCATTTAAACTAAAACTACTATGTAGTCTTTCTACAGCGGAATTTCCGGTGTGTCTATTTGCTGTGCAAAAGTGTATGCTTATCTCATTATTTTCTAGAAAATTTTTAAGTGTTTCGGACACGAATGCATTTTCGTTATTAAGGGTTATTTTATTTGGCTTTTTCATATAAGAAAATATTTTTGTAAGGGCGTTTATAACGTCTACGTATGTTTTTGTCTTAATTGGTTCTACTGCGGCAAATTTTGAAAATTTGTCAATACATGAAAGGTATTTCTCGTTTTTATTAACAAACCATATATCGATATGGTAATGATCATTTGGGTTTTTTGGAGTTTCAGTTTTTTCATATGGCAGCTTTATTGGATTTCTTTCTGCTTTTGCCATGCATATGGAACAATTATTTATTATTTTGTTGATTAAGATTTTAAGGTTTGGTATATAATATTCTCGTTTTAACTCTAGATATAATTTTTCAATACCAATATGGTTATGATTTTTATGGGTTTTTAATATTAGTTCTCTTGCTTCGTATTCATTTAAGTCTTTTATCATAGTCATGCTTCTGTGTAATATTTTATTACTTAGTTTATTTTCTTTTTTCCATATATTTTGGAAATTATTAAATATTTCGTCATCTTTGACATATATGCAATTTAACATTGTGGTGTCTATTTCTTTTATTATATTAATAAAGTCTTCTTCTTTGTATTTTTTCCGTGTGAATATAATTCTTCTTTTTCCAATATGTGGATAAATAATTTCTTGATGATCATTTTCATTGATTTCAATTAATATTTGGCGGTTGAAGAAATTTACCGGTTTTTCACTTATTGGGATCAGACAGGAATTATCTGATTCAGCACTATGGATGGTTGCTAATTCATCTTGTTCTAGCATATTTATTTTAACGCGGGAGAGGGCGTCAGCCACTTTATTCTCCTTTCCTTATATGTACTGTATCTCGAAGTCGTATTATTCAAGCTTGATTTTCCAGCGTTGTAATTTGCTGTTTGGTTCTTTTAAATTACTAAGCCAAACTAAGGGCCTGTGGTCAGTTTTAATTATAAACCTTCTTCCATACAAATAATGTCGGAATTGGGCGGTAGCCCAAACAATGGCTAATAATTCCTTTTCTATCGTGCTATAGTTGCA
Source organism: Platycheirus rosarum (assembly GCA_963971375.1). NCBI lineage: Eukaryota > Metazoa > Arthropoda > Insecta > Diptera > Syrphidae > Platycheirus > Platycheirus rosarum. The sequence goes on along the minus strand of OZ020510.1, from coordinate 47,829,144 downwards.
CTCATGCTTGTTTAATGTGCGTGAAGCAAAACAAAGGGGACCGTGAGATTGGCTTAACACTGCTCCAATTGCGAAGTTTGAAGCGTCAGTGGTAAGAGTGAATTCTTTTTGGAAATCAGGATGCCTATTTATTAGGTCATCTGCCATAAGATTTTTAAGTTTTTTAAATGATTCTTCATAATTTTTATCTTTGATATTTATTTTTATATCCTTTTTTAGACATAATGTCATGGGTTTTATAATTCCAGCATAGTCACAAATGAACTTGCGGTAGTATCCGGTTAAACCTAAGAAGGACTGAATTTCTTTTATTGTGGTAGGGATTGGGAATTTTAGAATCGCTTAAATTTTTTTTGGGTTAGGTTTAACACCCTGGGGTGTAATTATGTGACCTAAAAATTCCGTTTCCTTTCTCATAAATTCAGATTTATTTAAGGATACTTTCAAATTTGCGCTTTGTAAAGTTCCTAAATTTTTTCTGAGTGAACATACGTGCTCTTCGAGAGAAGTGCTAAATATAATTATGTCGTCTAGGTAAACATGACAGATTTTATCTATATATTCTTTCAGAAACTCGTTCATCAAACGCTGGAACGTTGCCGGAGCGTTCTTAAGGCCAAAGGGCATTCGAACGAATTCGTAATGTCCTGAAAGGGTAGAGAATGCTGTTTTTCCTCGATCATTTTTTTCTACTTCAATTTGGTGGAAACCTTTGGTAAGGTCTAAGGTAGTGAAGTAGTTACAATGCCCAAGTTTATCGAGAATCGAATCTATGTTCGGAATAGGATATTTATCCTCTTTGGTTTTTAAATTCAGTTTTCTGTAATCAATGACTATTCGCTATTCTTTGTTACCGACATGGTCTTCCTTTTTGGGGACCACCCAGATTGGTGCATTGTAGGGTGATGTGGAATGTTGAATTACTTTAGACTCTAGCATTTCCTTTATTTGTTTATTAACCCCAGATTTATGTATTTCAGGGTAACGGTAGATTCTTGTATATACTGGAGAGTTGTCCTCTGTGGGGATTTTGTGTTTAACATGATTTGTGAACGTGAGATCATCTCCCTTTTTGTAAAAAGCTCTTTTATAGTTTTTTATTATTTCTAATAGTTTTATTTTTTCTTCCTTATTTAAATGAGTAGTTCTTAAGTTCTCTTCCATTGTTGAATCGAGGATTGATATTTGTGGAATAATTTTACTAAAACTGTTTATGGATTCTTCATACTCACGTTCCTCATTTGCGTTGAGAAACAGCGGTATATCTGTTCCATTTAATTTTATTATCCTTTTTGCATAATAGATCTCACTATTATTCGGGATAAGGATATTGTTTCCAATTATTCCGTTATATTCCTCGTTGAAATTATATAACTGGAATTCGCAATCCTCGACTACAGGAAAAATAAATTTTTCCTTTGGTATAATAATATCTTTATTTATCGTGATTTGATTTCCGACGGTTTTTATATTTAATGGGTTTTGTCTTATTTTAATAAAATTTTTAGGAGCATCTTCTTCTCTGAGAAGACTATTTGTAGCTCCAGTATCAATTAATAAACGAATTGTATTTTGTCCCTTACTTAGTTTAATAAAGGGCAATCCGGTTTTCGATCCGAGGCTGAGACACGAAAATTTACGTTTTTATCTTTTTCTTCTTCCACATAGTTTGTGGTTTTAGCTAGTCTTTTTATTTGAGATGATCCAGGATCGACTTCTATGGGTTCAAATCTTTGGTATTGTTGTCGATAGTTATTTGGGTTATAATTTTTATTAAAGTTTTGGTTTTGATTTGGGTTATAATTTCTATTATAGTTTTGGTTTTGGTTCGGATTATAATTTCGATTATTTTGATTATTATAATTGTTAAAATTTGGTTTTGGAATATATGGCTTTGGTTGCCAATTTCCCTGATTTTCTCTAAAAGGATTATTTGGGTTGTAACGTTCCTTTTGAACATTATATTTATGTTCTCTTGGTTTTTCTTTTAAATTTTCATCACTACTTCCTAATCGAGAAGTAAGAAAGCCTGCGCTACTGAGTTCATGGAGAGCTTGTTCCATTGAAGTGGGTTTAATTGCGTAAAGAATTGTTCTCATGTGAACGGGAAGTTTTTCTTTGAAAATTTTTAACGCAGTTTCGGTGTTTCTTGGAATTTCTATGAGATTATTCTCTTGAACACATCTTTGGTTTAATAATGATAAAGATATTTGAATATAGTGATAGAATTTTATAACATCCCCCCTGAATTGTGCATTACGCAATTCTTCATATAATTGTGTTGCGTTTTTAAATCCCCCAAAATTTTCAAGAAGCATTTCTTTTATGTCAGACCATTTTGAGAGATGAGTATGTATCTCAATAGCTTGACGGGCCCTGCCTATGAATTTACTTTTTAACAAGTTAATACACATTTTTTGACTCTGATTATTATATGTTAAACGGGTTGGAATAATGTCGTCTACGTTTTGCATAAATATTGGAAGGTCTTCTACACGTCCGTCAAAAGATTGTAACTTCTCTATATAATTTATTGGATTTAATTCTAAAACATTTTTATTTTCATTACCCTCTAATCTCGCAGGTGGGTATTCTGCTTGCTGTGCAATCAGTTGATCAATTTGTTGCTGTTGAATAAGAAGTTGTTGTTGCAAGATCGAGTTTTGTTGCTACTTGTGTGGCGTCCATGATGTTCGTGTTATCCTCTTCTTCGGAGCTAAAGTTTTCTTCTGTAAGTTGTTGTTTGTAAGGATTGAACTTCCGATTTTTTCCTCAGTTGTTCCTTTATTTTCTTCATATATTTTTTTCGCACTCGTTGGGGCTTTCGACAGATTTTTTTGCCACTTTTCTTCCTTCTTTAAAATTATCCTTCCTCTATGGAATTTGAAATATAAATCGTATGCATGGATTTGAATTTCGGATAATTTTTTTTTAAATAATTAAAAAAAAATATTTAATGTGCACTGAAAAATTCCGATTTTCGTTCGGGTATTTAAATATCACTTTCTATTATTTTTCAGTGTCTTTGTATTCTCTAATTAAGTTAAAATGAACCATATCACTGAATTTTTTTAAAAGTTTAAATTAACTTTATTGATTTGCTTTCAATTTAGTTTCACTTTTAAGGGTTTCAGCGTTATACCGATATGCGTTCGGATTTATCTTGATTACATTTTTTCACTTTATAGAGAAGAAACAAATTTTTTCTTTGTGTTGCAAATACACACTCTTCACATTTGTATTTTCACAGATAATGAGAGTTTTTCCCCGTGCCCCGTGGCTTAGTGGTTAGTGTGTCGGACTGCTAAGCGAAAGAACCTGGGTTCAAATCCAGCTCATAGCCACCTTTTTTTCTGGGGTACTGCCTCTTGCGAGGAACTGACAAAACCTCCAAGAGTAAAATTTGTCTTGAAAAAGTGCATCTCATGTAGCCGTTCGGACTCGGCGGTAAATTGTAGGTCCCTTCCATTCTTGCAGAGTAACAACACACACACTGGAATTGTTGAGAGTATAAGTCACTAGGCCTTGGCTCCTTAAGGAGCTGTCGCGCCAATAAATTTATTTATTTTAATGAGAGTTTTTCGGGTTCGATCATTCCTTTTTTTAACTAAAAGGATCCTACCGACTGCGCCATTTTTGATTGATAACTTGATTTTTATCAAAAATATATTTTTATTTTGCCCGATTCACAAGAAAGGAGACCCTCTAAACTGCGCCAACTATAGAGGAATAAGTCTCCTGAATATCGCCTACAAGATCCTCTCTGCCGTACTATGTGAACGCCTGAAACCTTTCGTCAGTAACCTGATTGGCCCCTATCAGTGTGGTTTCAGACCAGGAAAGTCCACAATCGATCAAATGTTCACGCTACGGCAGATCCTGGAAACCACCCAAGAATTCCAAATCGATACTCACCACCTCTTTATCGATTTTAAGGCCGCGTACGATAGCATTTATAGAGACGAGCTATACAGAGCCATGTCAGGTTTTGGCATTCCCACAAAACTCGTCCGACTGTGCAGGATGACGATGGAGAACTCACGCTGCTCCGTCAAGGTTAGTTCTGACCTCACAGAAGCTTTTGACGTCAAAAAAGGATTCCGACAAGGTGATGCGCTATCGTGCGATTTCTTTAACTTAATACTTAAAAAATTATAAGAAACTCGCAAGTCAATTGTAGTGGGACAATTTTTTTCAAGTCTGTGCAATTGCTAGCATACGCTGACGACATAGACATCATTGGCAGAACGTTTGCTAGCATTGAAGCTGAAGCGGCTAAGATGGGACTAGCAGTCAATGAGGCCAAAACGAAGTACCTGCTGTCCACAAAAAGGGACACACAACACCGGCGGATTGGACAAAACATCACAATAGACAGGTCCAACTTTGAGGTAGTTAGGGACTTTGTGTACCTCGGATCCGCTATAACATCTGACAACAACATCTCGTCAGAAGTAAAGCGAAGAATTACTCTTGCCAATCGCTGTTTCTATGGGCTAGGAAGGCAATTGAGTAGCAAAGCCCTCTCTCGAAAGACAAAGGAGACTCTGTATAAGACCCTAATCATCCCAGTCCTGCTCTATGGCGCCGAGGCATGGACTCTATCTAAAGCGGATGAAGATATCCTTAGTCGTTTCGAGCGTAAGATTCTTCGGAAGATTTTTGGCCCTATCTGCGTTAACGGGCTTTGGAGGAGAAGGTTCAACCAAGAACTATACGAGCTGTACAGCGACATTGACCTGGTCAAAAAAATACGCATATCACGTTTAAGATGGCTAGGTCATGTAGAGCGAATGGACAACAATGCTCCGGCTCGCAGGATCTTCGATTCCATCCCAGAGGGTAGACGCAGTCAAGGAAGACCTCGCCATAGGTGGCGCGCTCAAGTGGAGGACGACCTCAACCAACTTGGAGTGCAAAACTGGAGGCAGCTAGCCAAAGACCGAGTTGGCTGGAGAGGCATGTTGGTTGAGGCCCAGGTTCGTCCCGAACTGTAGCGCCACCTAAGTAAGTAAGTAAGTATATTTTTATTCTGTTCTCCTCAGGAGAACATGCCACATGTTAGTTGATATATAGAAACTGATCAAGCCATATACCTAAGTACTTTACCACACTTTTACTCGCCAGTGGATGTCCATGTGGGCCAGCGATCACTAGCTTGCGCCAGTTCTTTCTCGACACAGGGTTGCACATTTCTGGAAACTGTTTTTCAATCTTTCATATATTGGTCCTGATTCACCGGTGGTTTTAGTGCGGTAAGAGTCCCATACTACTTAGTACCGATTCTTACCGAGGGTGTGTTGAAGATTTCCAAAAAAAAAAAAAATCTGTTTAGTATTCTAACTTGAATCAATTTTAAATATAATTACAAAAATTATTATTTTTTTATTGAAATTTCAACTGTTTTTCTATTCAATAAAAGACAGCAATATTCTTAGAAGTTCTTATTTCCTTTTTTCTCACAAGACATATAAAATCAGAGTTACGACTTACCTTACAATAGAAACAATTGAAATGGGGAAAAAATATCCTTGAAGTTATTATTTTTTTATAGTATTCATGATTTTTCATTAATAGAGGCATTTAAGCTTTGTCAGCTTTGCGTGCGGTTGAACTAGTAAAGCTTCAATCTTTTGCAATGTCTTCTTTGCATAGCAGAAATAATAATAGCTGTATCCTTGTGGAAAGAAGAATGTTTCATTGATTTTCAGACTCCTGACAAAACATTATATAGAAAAAAAATGTAGCACGGTATAATAACGCAGGATAAAAAAAAAGATATTTTTGTCTAGGTAGGGTTGTTTTTTTTTAATATCGTCAAATAAGTAAAATGAAGGAAGACTCGAATAAGTTGAAACTTTATTTCTGAATTCTATTTATATGAGGAAAATTGTTAGGGTTCTAAGTTGAGCGTTATATCTACATTACATATGCATTACAATAGAAACACTTGAAATCATTTGACACGAACATTTGATTTCCGTGCTTCTGTCAAATGGTTAAACAAATGAAAATATATTATTAGCGCAAATCAAATTATTTTAAGTTATAATCTCAGTCTCTTAACTTTTAGATAAAAGAATAAACTTACTTGCCCAATACCTTCAGTCCTATGCGTTTCATTGATCGAAAGTATAAAGTTTTTGTTGTTTTTTGTCCCTTTGGACTTGGTTGGTGTTTCCCCTGGGGACTCTCTTTATGAGAACTTTTGATTTTTGATGATAAACCTAATTTTACGAAACCCGAAAACAAAATCAACAACAAAAGTCGTGGATAAATAATGAAAAAGTCTTAATGTGTGAAATGGGATGAGCTACATTATGTATGTAGAAGATGGAAAAATAGTCCAAGAAGCCAAAGCTATGAGCACGAATACAAAAAATTCGAAACATTGTAATTGTAAATAAAAACATACAAATCACAAAAAAACTACTTTTATAAACAAAAATTTATAAGTACACAATCCGAACCGAGAAAAACATGGAACGTATTAAATGAGCTTTTAGAAATAAGGAAGGCTTCAATCGATGAAGTCATAAAAAAACTTATCAATAAAAATGTTGACCGTGGAGATAGTATTGTAGAAGAATTTGTGGGTCAATTTACAAATCAACTTTCTGACATCATACATGTGTGCAATATTAAAAAAAAATTCCACGACTGGACCGCACGTACTTGCTCATATGTGCGGTCACATCGTCGAATAAAATTTAAATAAAATGCACGACTGGGTCGCACGAACTTGTTCTTATGCTAGATAATTGCTTAGTGGGTGCATATGTATGTATTAATTTAAATTAAAAAAAATATTTTTTTTCGAAATTTCTTTCTTTTTTTTAATTAGTTTAAGAATTTTTTTCGGAAAAAGTAAGTATAAATAAAATTTGAAAACTAAATGTCTACAAGGAAAAAATACTGAAAATCGTTCTTCCACTTTTTTTAAAAAGTCGTTTTTTTTTTGAAAAACTTTTCGAAAAATATTTAAACTTTTCTGTAGTTTTCATCATTTTATTTAAAAAAAATCAATCAACCCGTTTTCAAAATATTTCGAAAACCATTTTTTGTAGAAAATTTAAAAAAAATCGAAAAAAAGTATTTGAAAATTTTGAAATCCAATATTAATGGAATTATAAATGACTTCCTGTGAGAAAAGTTTTATTGAAATCGGGATAATGGCTTACGAAATTTGAAAAACCTGGTTCTATGAGAGGTTCCGTTATAGAGCAAATTTCGAAAAATTCATTTCTAGTTGGAAGTGTATTGGTGTAGAAAAATAGCACCCTGAAAGTTGTATTAAAATTGTTAAATCCATATTTGAAAAATTTTACTTTTTGTTAAAGATTGTATTGCAGGTACCGTTATTTTTTGAGCTAGAACAAAAATGAAAAACATTCCCTGAGATATAGCCAAATAAATACTAAATACTAAGTTTGAAGCAAATCGGCTCATCCGTTTAGGTAGTTAAGGTAGGAACAGACAGACAGGCAGACGGAAGGAATTTCTGGACCCACTTTTTTAGATTTCTCTATCATCGTTATGTCATTTTTGATTGGTAGAATTTTGATTGCACGAATCCATAACCCTTTATCTATAATCGCAAGTAATAAACACGATTAATCATGAAAACTTACAATTACAACACAAATTTTTTTCATCGAAGAAGAGGTACTAAATGTTCTGAGAAAAAATAAACAGTTAACACCAAGAAGGGCAGACAATATAAGACCCAAACCAATATGGATTTCAAAAAAAGTTAAAGCATTGAAAAACTTCTAGCAAAATATACAAAAATACAGTTAATCGAGTACTTAATCGTAATCTTCACGAAATTAACTTCCGTAAAGATTTCGACACCTTGAGTCAAGAAAAACTTTTAGAAAGTTCGAACTAAATTGGTGTGGGAGATAGTCAGAATTGGTTCCCATTTTGTTTAGTCTATATAATGTTCCAAAACGAACTTCTAAGATTATTTAAAAATAATACAGCCTATATATTATGTACTTCAGGAAAAGTTTAATTATAAACTTGTTTTTTGGCAAAGCTATTCCCACTGCAGTACAAATACAATATCCCACTACTAAATGTTCCATTTTTACTTGCGATTATAGGTACTATTATAATACATTTTATGCATTCGTGCAGACTTAAAATTTTGGGATAACAATCAAACATCACATTACGATGATAAAGAAACTTTTTTCGGAAACTGCTCCAAAAACTTTTATTTTTATGAACAAAATCAGTATACAATAATTATTGTAGGTGTGCATTATGTTTTGGTAAAAAAAAACTAAAATGGTGGGCTAAAAACGGTACCTCCCATAGGACCGTTTTTTCGTTAGAACGTTAAATTGTATTGGGTGAAATAATTTAAACGTCATTTTATTTCTTTAGGAAATGTAAAAAAGTGTGATTTTTTTTCAAAATCGTAGGAGCCGTTTTTAAATAAAGTTTTTTTAACAACTTTTTTAAAAAAAAAATAAAAAAAATAATTCAAGAACACAAACTTAAGCACAAAAATAACGTACATTTAAAAACAAAATTTAAAAAAAAAATCACTTACGCGTTTTCAAAATATTGATTTTTCAAAAAAGAAAAATTTTAATTATTAAAACAACAAAAAAAATAATGCAAAATTACTTAGGCTACCTACATCTTCTTGAATATCAATTTTGATTGAAATCGGATCACCAGTTTTCGAGAAAGTCGAAGAAAAAAACGGTCCTATGGGAGGTACCGTTTTAGCCCCCATATTAATTTTGTTCACCAAAATATAATGCATACCTTAAACAGTACACTGATTTTTTTATAAAAATTCTTGGAGCCGTTTTCGAGCAAAATAAGCTTTACATAACGGTTATATGACAGGTACCGTTAATTTTTGAGCTAAAAAAAAAATTGAAAAAACTCCTCTGTAGAATGTCAAAATAACTTTAAGTTCTAAATTTGAAGACGATTGACCCAACCGTTTAGGCTACAGTCCAGAATACATCCGTACAGACAGACAGACAGAAAAGAAAAGAAAACACACCAATAAATATTTTTTGGAAATAAGTGGTGTAAGGTTTTCAGTCTGCCAAAAATGTTTTAGATATACCCTTTGTGAATCGGAGCAATTCATCAAAACAGTAGTTAAAAAAAAACTGGAAGGCTATGGAGGGTTTAGTGGTGATTTGCGAGGAAAACATCCTGGTCCTAAAAAACTCTCTCCTGAAAAAGAAAATGAGATCATTGGATTTATCAATAGCTTCCCTTCATACGAATCCCACTACACTAGACGCGATACTTCTAAAAGATACTTGTCAAGCGATTTATCTATTGCAGAACTATTTCGGCTGTATTCGGAAAAGTATAATCCAGTTAGTGAACTGAAACTCTAAGTTTTCCAAGATTTTCAACACTCTCAACTTGAAATTTAAAAAAGCCGAACGAAGAACGAGAGAATCTTAAAAAAGAGCAAAACGATCACCATCTTGAAGTAGATCTTGCATATACATAAATCGAAAGCAATAGACAAATGCAAGGCTGAGAACGACTTACAACAGTGTCTTCCAACACCATTTTTAAGAACTTCAGTCTCTTTTTATAAACGCCCATTGTGGACATACAATCTTACAGTTCATGACTGCAAGACGGGGCAGCCAGTATGTTATATGTGGCATGAAGGGTTAGCAAATCGTGGGGCAAACGAGATCGCGTCATGTGTATTTAACCATCTTCAGAACCTTCCAGCTGAAACTCGACATGTTGTTCTTTATAGCGATTGTTGTCCAGGACAGAACAAAAATTCGTTTATTGCTTCAATGTTTGACACTTTTTTGCAGGTGGAAAATAATGTGGAAACCATTGATCAGAAAATGGAGTGCGATGTTGACCATGCCCTAATTGAAAAAAAGTTGAAGCTTACAACCGTCAAAATACACCATCCTCGTGATTGGTATCAATTTGTGAGAACTGTGGGCGTAAAACATAAATTTGATGTTAAGGAAGTAAATCAATATCAGATTTTCAATTTCTCAGCTGTTTCAAAGGAAATATTTATGTGGCGCAAGATGGACAGTGACGGGCAAAAATTTTGTTGGCAAAAGGTTAAATGGATGAGGTTCACGAAGGAGTTTGGAATAGTATACTTTATAACTTCGATCAAGGAAATCGAAGAGTTTAGAACGCTAAATATAAGACGCCATGGGTTCAACTCCATCAAAATCACGGATTTGCAGAAATGTTATTCTTTGCCACGTGAAATCAATGAAAAGAAAAAGCAAGATTTATTGGATATGCTGCCACTGATTGACAATATTTATTGTCCTTTTTATCAAAACTTAAATATGAATAAAGTTGCAAGCTTTCACCCTGATTTAACTCAAGGTGACGAAGAAGATCAATAAACCAAGGTTTAAAATTAAACAAATACTGCTAATACTTATAATTATAACGTCTTATTTGAGGTTTCAATAAAGTGTATACGGTTTGAGTTCCTTTCAATGAATTTTTGTTATAAATATTATTTTTAAGAAGTAAATAAAAATTACAAATAATTTCCTTATATATATATTTGTTTTTATTTGAATTCGTTATAACATCTTAGTTTGACTTAGGGTCCTCATATGTATTATTAAAATTATGACAGAAAAACTTATGTGACTTAAGATTTTTATTATTTCCAAATTGATTTTTACAAAAGAACTTAAGTTTTAAACCTAATTTTAAACTACTGTGCTATTTATATTTTTTTTAAATTCTTATGTACATAAATCATCAATTTTACTCCTTAATTTACAATTGAGCCAAAAAAATAAATTAAATAAATAATTAATACCAATTTTTGACAAAAACGTAAATTTCTCGAAAACGTTTTTCTCAACATAAACTACTCTATGATATTGCTACAGATATAATCGTAGTTGTTCTTGATTTAAGGAATGTCTTCAATAATTTATTTCTAAGATTACGAAGAGTTCGCAATTCTCTAGTTTACCAAAATGGAGATAACGAGCAATTCTTATGGGAAAAATGGGAAACACATTTAATGAGGCATTACAGTGTAAAAAAAAGTAAGAGCAATGTCGATGGGAGTGAAAGCGTTAATGAAATGGTTGAAATCAATATGGTTTATTAAACGATTAAGTTGATAGAAGTCAGCCTTACGAAAAACAAAAATCAGAATCAGTCATGGAAATACCTTCATCGAGTGTGATGAAAAAAAAGGAGCGTGATGGTGGTCAAGGTTCGAGGGAAGATGGAAACTTTCGGTAACTACTAAGTTGTGGGAGTCAGAAAATAAGATGAGATAAAGTTGTCTGTCTAGGTTGTTGGTAATACTACTTATTTGCAAAAATTCCAGACCCAAAAACGCGATCGCAGAAAAGACATTTCGTTCTCAGAAGTAGGATTACAAGGAACATAGCTTGATTTATCCTCTGACCGTAACCATCGCAAATCAGGTAAATTGAAATCTCCTATGATAGTAATATCATCACTTTATTCAGCAGTTTCAAAGAGGGAGGTCAAATGAATCAACAAACCCAGGGTCTCCATTTTCCAGGCAAAAAAATTGTTCAATTCATTGCCATTACCCTCATATTGCCTAATGAAGACGCTAAAGGAATCGCAATTGCAATTTTACCCAGTAGAGGGAGGCAATTATTGCTTTGTCAATCGCAAAGGCAATGTTCTCTCAAATTTCCCTTTTTTAGAAATGGCTGGCGTTATATTATTTAAAAACAAGCGCGAACAATTGAAATTGCCAGCAATGAAAAGCCCTCCTAAATTGAAAATTGCCTGTGGAGCCACAGCGTATAGGAGTTGATATGCAGAGTAGGTTGCAAAGGGTGAATATAGCAACAAAGAATATAAAAACAATGTTTGAAAACAGATAGTTTTATGCATACTAGTTCAGTGAGTGGTGATTTAGAAATAACAACTAGTGTTGCACTGAATCGGTTGTGTACGGCTTTAAGACCACCTCACCGGAGAGGCCATCTTTATTAATTTGTCCATCTGCACGAAATACTACAAAATCGGAAGTAAATAATTCACTATCAAGGAAACTGGAATCAAGAAATTTTTGGGAGTAGGAGTCCTCTAACGTTGTGATAATACAGAGATAAGGTCCTAAGAGCTAAGGGTTACTTCGTTAGATACAGGGTGAGCAAAAGTATATAGGTGTTAAAGACGAGTTTTTTTTGGAAAAATTTGAGTGCATTGAATGATTCGAGCTCAAGTGTGAAGAATACGTAGCAAGGTCTTTTAAGACTCAAGACTGAAGAAGCGGATATATTGAAACCGGTTTAAGATTTCTTTTAGACCTTCTTTTGAAAAAGATAAAATGAAATTGGTCTTACCGTTTACACAGGCAGAATCGCGTTTGTCATGTAAAAATGGAAGGTAAAGACGAACATTATCGTAAAGTTTATATCATATGTGATATAATCACTAGTTATTGGCTTTGGATCCACAAATTTGGAGGTTAACTTGACGACGCTGACGGGTGGATGAATTGGGTCGAAATTGGGGGAACTTGAGTTAATGTCATTGATCGAGGACCTGGGTAATTTGGTAAGGGATGGGAACGTATACAGTTACTATAGATCTCATTGGAAGGACGTTTTATCTGAGAAGTACTAGGGGATGTAGAGGCCATGGTATAAGGTTTAAAAGAAACACGTTTAGGTTGAGAAGAACCAATTGGGTTAAGGTGATGAATAGGGTTAGGTAGTTTTGAAACCCATACGGAATTTGTAAATTGCCCATACAACATACTGGTTGATCAGTGCAAAAAACAGCCATAGATATCGAGGTGGAATATAAAGTTTTAAACTAGAATAATTCAATATAAAGTATTTTCCAAGACTTATTTTATAATAATATGAGACAAAATTGCGTAGCCAATGTGGTATTAGCTATAGAATTTTTTCTACTTGCGATTATAGACTATATTACTTGCCATTTTAGGGAGTTTAAGGCAAGTTAATAAAAAAAAATCAGATAACAATCAAACATGACAATACGATCATAGAGAAGTCTAAAAAGTTTTAGGCAAAAAATGTCTGTCTGTCTGTCAGTTTGTATAACGAGCTGCAGCTTGAACGCCTTAAGCGATTATTTTCAGATTTTGTGTGTTTGATTCTTTTAGCATTCGCGATAGGCGAAACTTAAATTTTATTTTTATCCCTAAAAGTAACGGTACCTGCCATATGACTGTCTAGAAAAAGCCTATTTTTCTCGAAAACGGCTCCAACGATTTTAATGAAATTTTTTGAGAATTGTTTTGTTTGTATTGGCTATCATTTGATCAAAACCAAATTTACGGGAAAAATCTATTAACGGTACCTTTCACATAACGGTTTTTTTTAATTTTTGGATTTATCGGTAACGGCTCTTTGGATTTCTGTCAAATTTAATATTTGAGAAGATAGGTCGCCAAATTAATTCTGCATATCAAACACCAACACCAACATACAGCTCGTTAACTCACACCCACAAAGCATCTCATTAAATCCGCACACACACCTCAATATCTACATCTACTTTCTACTTTAACCAAACTCCGCCTATTTATTATTTCTTTTTCTCTTCTTGTGCTTTTTGAATTTGAGTGGAAATATTTTGGGAATTTGTGCCTAGTACTTGCGATCGATTTTGGTTGAAAGAACCACAGTATCGGGGTGAGCATCAGTCGTGAGTCTTATCAGCATAAGTCATATTAGTTCGTACGTGTAGCCTTCCATCGATTAATAAGACGTTATCACGTCAAAAAAATAATTCAATAATTAATCCCTTATTAAAATTTTATTTTTCTGTTTTTCTATGAGTTTGAGGAGCCCATATTTTTTGTCAGGTTGAGTCTATCTTTCGATGATGCATTCTATGCTAGTGGTCTAAAGGTGTGCTTTATCAGCCGCCAAATGTTTTTAACTTCTAATAATGGTTGGCCCTGATGTAGTAAACAATAATGGGAACTTCATAGCTGTTGGTAATAATGACATCTCTCGCAACATGATTAACATTTTGTGTGGTCGGCGTACTGGTCTTCAGGTGTGTTGTATAAACGCACAAAGTTTACTTCCCAAAATCGATGAATTTAGGTATTTGTTTGCAGATTCAAAGGTTGATGTTGTGTATGTGACCGAAACATGGTTTCGGCCGGAAATAAATGATTCCTTATATGATCTAAGAGGCTTTAAATTGTTCAGACGAGACAGAGTAAGTAGAATTGGGGGTGGAGTGGCCATTTACGTGCGATTTGGGCTTCAGCCAGAATTTTTATGTGATTCCTTACCTAGCGATGATGTTAACTTTGTATTTGTAAAAATTATTTGCAAGGACAACAAAATTGTATTAGGGTGTGCATACAGACCTAATAAATATATTAATCCCACATCATTACTAGGAAAGATAGATGAGTTGACTAGTGTTTCACCATATATTATATTGGGAGGAGATTTCAATAGCAATCTCGTGGTCTATGTTAGAAATGATATTGCTTGCCAGAGCCTTCCCCAATATGGGCAATGTTCCAACACGGACTTTAACTTCTTGTGGCTCAAATTCACTGTCCGCAAGCATGTCATTCATTATTGTTTTATTTACAGGAGTCCAAATCTCGACAGCAATTCGACTTGTAACGAGTTTGATGCGCTGTCTGATTCTATCTCGAAAATTGTTTCCCTTTGTCCTCGCACTGAAATCGTTATTGCGGGCGATTTCAATGTACACAATTCCAATTGGCTCCGCTATTCTGGTCAGACAACACCCGAAGGAAGGTATGTCGAGCTCTTTGCCGGGTTACATCACCTTACCCAACTGATCGATGTGCCAACGCGTATACCGGATGTTGCTGGGCAAGCCGCCCATACTCTTGACTTGTTTCTTACTTCTCACCCTGATAAATATACCATTAGTGTAACTTCTCCAACACACTTTACAAGGGAATCTAGTACCCTCCTTGACATATTTTTCGTAAGCCACCTAAATAAAGTTCTTCATTTTGATCAAATATCTGCATCGTGCTTCTCCCATCACGATTTGTTGCATATAACTTTTGAGTGTGAGCCTCTTGATTCTAGCAGTAGTCACAGTTTTAGGGACTTCAAAAACATTAATTACAACCGCCTAGAATATGATTTACAATCCATAGATTTTTCACAAATCACAAGTATGACTTCTGTTGATGATCAGACTGAATTTATTCAGGATAATTTAAATTTTTTCCTTTTCCTTTTTAATGTTCATGTTCCTGTCAAAATAAAAATCATTAAGTGTAAGGACCAACCATGGTTTAACAACAATATAAAAATATTAATTAATCAACGCAATATGGCATATAGAAAATGGAAACGTTTTAGGATAGAAGTATTTCGAAAAGCTTATACCGACTTAAGAAATAAAGTTATATTGGAGATCAGAGAATCAAAAAAACGTTATTTTTCTACTCGACTAAATCCGACTTTGGCTGGTCATAAGCTTTGGAAGAATCTAAAAGATATAGGAGTCGGTAAACATACAAATAACTCAGATAATGGTATTAACTGTGACGAGCTGAATGAAAATTTTATATCTCTCTCATCCTTCCAACAAAATGACAGCTCTAGCTTTTTAAATTTGGAAGCTAATAGCTTATCATCAAACGGTTTTAGTTTTACCAACGTCAATGAAGAGGATGTTCTCAAGTTCTGCTTATCTATAAAGTCTAATTCAGTGGGTTTTGATGGTATCCATCCAGTATTTTTAAAAGCAACTCTTCCCTATACATTGAAACCCATTACGCACCTCTTCAATGCCATCTTAACGACTGGAGTTTTTCCTTTGAATTGGAAACGAGCTAAAATCATTCCTGTACCGAAAAATCGTAACGAGTATCGACCTATAGCAATTTTACCATTCTTATCAAAAGTCCTAGAAAAAATTCTGAATACGCAGATAAGAAGATACTTAAATCAGAATGACATGATATGTCCAAATCAATCTGGATTTCGTCCATAAATGAGCTTCCGTCCCTAGGTTTCAATTCGTCCTTCCATATGTATGCTGACGACGTCCAGCTCCGATATAGTTGTCCTCTTGGTTTTATAGAAAATGGCGCTTGCGAGATAAATAAGGATCTTACCAAGGTTCTACAATGGTCACAATCTAATGGACTGTGTCTCAATCCTACCAAAACCAAGTGTATAATTATTTCGAAAAATTCACTAGAAACGTCTTATTTTCCCTCTTTAGTGCTCAACAACACCCCGATCCAATTTGCTGACTCAGCAAAGAACCTGGGGGTAACATTCAATAGAACACTCACTTGGACTAATCACATAAATTTTACTATCGGAAGGGTGTATGGAGGCTTACGAATGCTATGGACTACTCAAAAAATCACCCCAATCAATACAAGAATGATATTAGCCAAAACACTTCTTATTCCCTTGCTACTATATGGTTGTGAAATTTTTAGTAATTGTGATTTCAGGGATAAAAGGAAGCTAAATGTTGTATATAATAGTGTGGCAAGGTATGTTTTCGGTCTGGGCAGATATGATCATATTTCCACATACTCTAAGAAAATACATGGTGTATCTCTGGATAATCTATTTGCCTTAAGAACACTAATAATGTTAAATAGTATTCTGCAAACAAAAAAACCACAATATCTTTACCAGAAAATTCAATTTCCACAGTCTAACAGAACACTTAATTTGATCCCACAATTTTTTGTATACGCGATTCGGTTGTGGAATTCCCTACCTTTGGTAATACGGATGATGGGATGCAGCACTCGATTTAAGGCGAAACTTAGACAGTATTTTGAGGCACTTTAGTGGTAAATAACCTTCACCTTTATGTTTATTATTTCTTCTTTTTTAATTTAACTTTATTTTCGTTTTCATTATTAAATGCAACTATTCTTCATTTTTTTATTTTTTATTTTTCTTCAACTTTTTTTTTCAATTCATTATTGTTTCTTTCTTTAATTCACTACTAGATTTCTTTTCCTGCTCTATTGTTTATCATTCAATTAATTTTATACAGAGTATACTTATACTGAATCTTGCATAAATTTATAAGATATTGTATCTTACTATGTAAGAAATTGTTACCAATAAAGAAATAAATAAATAAATAAATAAATAAATAAAAACTAAAAATTAAAAACAGGATTTTATCAAAATCTGTTCTATAATTTACGAAATACTTTTTTTCATCAATTCGTTATTATACAAGACGTGTGATAGCATACTCATACTTTACTAAAAACCGTTAAAGATTGTGGTTCTTACACTATTTATAAGTTCAGAACCTGTTACTTTTGTACCTAAATGTTACTTGTTTCGAACTTGCCTTCCAATATGATTAAGCACATAAGAGCAAGTACGTGCAACCCAGTGGTGCCCAATTTTTAAAAAGGGAAGCGTGAATTCAACCTGATTTTTTAGATGTACTTATAATATGGTTCCATTGAGTTGGAGTCCAGGTAGTGCCGAAACGACAAATAAGAACAGGTGTGGAAGGCGTTTGATAGATATTATTGGTTGTAGGCATTGAAATGTTGAAGAGGACGTAAGATCAGCGGATAGTGAGAGATTTGCCTTTGGAAATAGATGAGATGACAGGAGCCAGGTGAGCATTAGAATTTGATGATGTTGTTAATGTTGTTGATGTTGCTGTTCTTGGTTATGATGTTGTATTTTGTGTTGATGGCGTTAAGGATGATGAAAAAGTAGCAGATGATGCAGATTTAGAAGAAGAGGAAGTAGGTGTGTCCGGAGTATGTTCGTTGAATTCAGCCAGGATGGAAAGAGATTTATTGTATAAATATATATTGATGATGTAGAAGCGGAAGCAGAGCATAAAGTGCAATGTGCTTTTATTGAGATTGATAAGAGAACAGGAGCAAGGAACACATTGATGACGCAAATGTACTTGATTATGAAACAGGAGGATTAGGATTATATTTGGTAAGGATGGAAGTGTTATATATTATCGAGTTGTGCATGCACTCTCACATGGAGATTTCATCGATCTTACAAGAAAAGATTTAAATTTCGTCAATTATATCGTTGAAAGAAGCACGAGTGAAAGCTAGTTCACAACTAAATTTGGAAATCTTAGAAATTAAAACATGCAGTGTTGATAGTAACGTTCGATAGTAACGTAAATACAAATTAATGATTTACACTACAGAAACAGTAACTTAAGTGTTCAACTCCAATCTTTTGATTTGTACTCTAAATATGGAAATTTATAATTACAATTAAAATATTAACTTAATAGCTTAAATAACTTTCATATTATTAAAATTATTACTTTGTTTATTTCCGCCTGTAAATAAGCACTTTGGTTTGCGGGTAATCTATTGTAAATTAAAGCTATTGTAAAAATAAAGATTTTTGTTTTTAAATTATTGAATTTTTTTATATCCACGAATGCTAAACTTGCCGACAGAGTACCTATGCATATCGTAGTTAAAAATGAAGTGATTCAAATCTGGATTTATCTCTTATCCTCACAGTATCTAAAATTACCCACTCAGGAGCCAGTTAAATGACAATAAGCGAAATCATGTGTCCTGATTGTATCTAGCTTTATGGGTCGGCTATTGTGTAATCGTTTCTTATATCCTGGTCTATCCCGCACACAAAAGACCTAACTCAATGCTAACTCCCAAAGAAAAAGCTGGTCCTGTTGCGAGAATAATGATGCACTAATTACACTCGCCTATAATTACCTCTAAAAGGACTTACGACAGTAGTGAAAAAATTTAAGTGCAAAAGTAAATTCTAGAGCAAAACGTAAAGTGTATACGTACATACGCAGACAAGAGAATACAAATTCTTAAATACCTTGAATCTGAGAGGCAGATGCAGATGTAAGATCGCATAATGTCTGGGTTTAATATACGGGTGGACATAAAAGAATACGAGCGTAATAAGGATTAGCTATTGCAGCAGCTTGTTCTCTTCACCACCAACTGCCATTCAAAATGATGAAAGGCACTGTGGTATCCACCCACATTGGCGTCGTCGGTCGTCGTTGTCACTCATCGCGGGTGTCATCATTGTCGCTTATGCATACATATGTTTCCCGAGGACCCTGTGGTGATTTAATGCATAGCAGAGCCGGTATAAAAGAAAGGACTTGTGTCCTTTTGGTAGTTTTTCATAGTTGTTTTTTTTTTTTGAAAGAGGGTCGTCGGTGCATTATGCGGGTATTGTCTGTGCCTTGGTATTATCCCACAACCAACTAAGGGTATTAAGGACGGAGTTTTAGTACCTAATTGCAGGAATTGTCCTGCCAAGTGCGCATTATGAAAGGTGCAAAAAGTTAAGACGTTAAATTCAATAGTGAGCATAACAGTTATGTGATGAGAATAATTTTAATTACGTGACCACAATATTTAATGGTTGCATACTAAAACGGCTTTCTGAAAATATTTTTAATTATTATTAGTTTGATAAAAAATGCATAGGTACTTAAATTTTATTTCAGAGTGTTCGTCTGCTCGAAAATTTTAATTGACAAATAACTTTTCTAAAAAAAAATGGAATCAAGTCGTGGTAATTAATAAAAATTCTAAACTATGCATTTTTCAGTCCTCCATTGTCGTGATTGGTTTGTTTTATATTTTAAATATAAACATATATAATTCGCATGATTATAGATACGATTTAATTAAATAAATTATAAATTAATTGGTGCGACAGCTCCTTAAGGAGCCAAGGCTTAGTGATTTATACTCTCAACCAATCCTGGATTTGGTATATTTTGTGCATGTGTTAGGCTAGCAGTGTTTAATTATAATTTTTAATAACAACTAACACGTGCACTTATGATTTGCTCCTATGTGCGGTCACAGCTTCGAATGAAATTTGAAAATACTAATTGAACTTCAAAGTTTTTTTCGATTATCTGACTTTTTGATTGTTTGAAAAAGTACGTAAAATAGTTTTGAGCGGAAAATGTAAACGCCTTTTATTTTGTTAAAAAATGTTAAAAAGAGTGAATTTTTTTTCAAAATTGTAGAAAGGGTTTATTTAAGAATGCAAACTTAAACACAAAATTATTAACATTTAAAAATAAAATTAAGGGAAAATTCACTTACACAACTTTTTACTTGCGATTATAGGGACTATAAGGCAAGTTATGCATTCGTAAAAAAAAAAAAAAAATCTAACAATCAAACATTATATTACGATGATAGAGAAGTCAAAAAAAGTGGGTCCGGAAATTCCGTCCGTCTGTCTGTCTGTCTGTCTGTCTGTCTGTCTGTCTGTCTGTCTGTCTGTCTGTCTGTCTGTCCGTATCGATATCTACAGCCTAAACGGTTGGGCCGATTTGATTCAAACTTGGCATATAGTATTTTTAGAGTTCTCTACCCGACAGTTTTTGGAATTGGCATTCTAGCTCCAAAACTAACGGTACCTGCCATATAACTTTTATTAAAAAACTTATTTTTCTCGAAAACGGCTCCTTCGATTTTGATTAAACTTTCAGCATAATGTTTTCTGTGCAAAATCTATCTTTTAATTTTAATGGATTTTTCAGAAAAAGTTTTATAACGGTACCTCCTATATGACCGGTTTTTTAAAATCAGACTTTCTAGTTAACTAATTGACGGATGTTGATGAAATTTTCAAAATATGTAGTGTTTTATGATTTAAATAATATTGCTTATCAAAATTTTCAAAAATATTTTTTTTTAAATTTTAATAATTTTTTTAAAAAAATATTTTGTTTTTTGAATATTTTGAAAACGGATCCATAGATTTTTTTTTAAATTTTTCTCCTAGTATAAACTATAGATTTCTTAAAATTGACATACTAAAAAAAAACGCCATTTTATTTTGTTAAAAAATGTTAAAAAGAGTGAATTTTTTTTCAAAATTGTAGAAAGGGTTTATTTAAGAATGCAAACTTAAACACAAAATTATTAACATTTAAAAATAAAATTAAGGGAAAATTCACTTACACAACTTTTTACTTGCGATTATAGGGACTATAAGGCAAGTTATGCATTCGTAAAAAAAAAAAAAATCTAACAATCAAACATGATATTACGATGATAGAGAAGTCAAAAAAAGTGGGTCCGGAAATTCCGTCCGTCTGTCTGTCTGTCTGTCTGTCTGTCCGTATCGATATCTACAGCCTAAACGGTTGGGCCGATTTGATTCAAACTTGGCATATAGTATTTTTAGAGTGCTCTACCCGCCAGTTTTTGGAATTGGCATTCTAGCTCCAAAACTAACGGTACCTGCTATATAACTTTTATTAAAAAACTTATTTTTCTCGAAAACGGCTCGTACGATTTTGATTAAACTTTTAGCATGATGTTTTCTGTGCAAAATCTATCTTTAAATTTTAATGGATTTTTCAGAAAAAGTTTTATAACGGTACCTCCCATATGACCGGTTTTTTAAAATCAGACTTTCTCGTTAACTAATTGACGGATTTTGATGAAATTTTCAAAATATGTAGTGTTTTATGATTTAAATAATATTGTTTATCAAAATTTTCAAAAACATTTTTTTTTAAATTTTAATAATTTTTTTAAAAAAATATTTTGTTTTTTGAATATTTTGACAACGGATCCATAGATTTTTTTTTTAAATTTTTCTCCTAGTATAAACTATAGATTTCTTAAAATTGACATACTAAAAAAAATTTTAAAATATGTTTTCGAAAAGTTTTTCAAAAAAAACATTTTTTTGAAAAAACTGGTCGAACGATTTTGAAATGAAAAATTCATAAAATAGAACACAGCAAAAGAAATAAGATGGCTTACAACATTTTTTCCAAAAAACGTTATGAGTAGTATTTTTTTGAATTCATAAATTTTTTTCCCCAACATTTTATTTCATATTGCTCGGCTAAGCCCTAGCCAAGCCATTAGTCAAATAAAAGAAAGTGACAACCTACATTACATACATACATACGTATTTTAAAGTATTTTTCATCATCATAAAAGCACAGAATAAATAAGGAAGCCTTTGATAAACACACAAAAACAACTAACAAATAAAAAAAACTATTCGATTACTACTGAATGCAAAAATTTTAATCGAGAAAACAAAAGTTTACACCTTCCTATAAATAAACAAAACCACTGTGTTAACTTTTAATATTGTCTCTATACCTACTCGCTTAACAGTAGTTGGAACACGTATCTTAATTTTAGTACCTACCTTCCTTCTAACCTTATTATAGGTACCTAAATCCTTTATAAATTCCATTGGTCCCATATTGGGACGTATAAAGGTCCCTTTACCTAGCATTATTGCCATTATGCTGATTCCGACGAATCTTTATGCCAGTTGTTCAAATTTTTCCATACCAAAATGAAAATTTAACTGAAAAAAGTCCTTTGTATCTTTCTATAAGCAAATTATATTATAAACAGTAAGCAGCAAGTGGAAAGATAATACTACACTAAAAAACTGCAAAAGCTAACAATCCTATATATTTATGTGTTTATCCCTTTGTCGTGACGCATGTTCGTTCGAGCTTCACCCCAAAACGATTCTAAGGAAGTTGCACGTCATACAAAAAATATTAAAATAAAATCTTTGTCAAAAAGACGCCTGCACTTAAAAAGGATTAGTACATAAGAGCAAGTACGTGCGACCCAGTCGTGCCTTTTATTTCACCAGCACATATATCACACCTAGAAAAGTGCACTGATTTGTGTTTATACAAATTCTTGGAGCTGTTTCCGAGAAAAATAAGCTTTTATTTAACGGTCATATGACAGGTACCGTTATAATTTGAGCTAAAAAACTAAATAAAAAAGTCCTCTGTAGAATGTCAAAATAACCTTATGTTCCAAATTTGAAGACGATTGGCCAAACCGTTTAGGCTGTAGTTCAATATATATTCATATCCATACAGACGGACAGAAAGACAGACATACAGAATTTTACTTGTAACTCAAAGACCTTTCTCTATCATAGTAATGTCATGTTTGGTTGTTATCTCAAAATTTTTCATCTGCACGAATGCATAACTTGCATTATAGTTACGGTGACCATATTTCTCGGAGCAAAACCCGAGACATAAATTTGAAAATTGAAAAAAAAAAATTTTTATTTGATAAAAAATCAAACAAAAATCTAAAATAGAAAAAAATATAGAACCGCTAGCTGATCCTCTCGGCGTTGCTCGGGTACACTATCAATTTTCAATTTTTACCTTGTGAGTGACATTTTTAGTTTTAACTCCGGTTCTAGATATCGTACAGCAAACAGATTTCTTATATGCGCTCTCCTAAAGTGTCCTAAAATCACCTAAAAATTTCATCCAAATCGATTCAACCGAAAAAAAGTAGTTCGCGCATAAACATAATTTGGATCATTATCATAACACAAACTGCTTAGAACTAAAACAAGGACTTTAAATTCAGAATTACTTGAACAAAATCTAAGAAAAAATAACATAAATAACAACTTATCGAGGAGATCATTGTTGGTATGTTATTGCTGAACAAATTTTGTTGACGACTTATTTGTTTGCTCTTAAAAACTATTTTTTAAATTTCTGAGATTTCAAATTATAGTTTTATTTAAGCTTTAACAGAGCTCTAAGAGTTTCACATTTAATTGTGTTTTTCATTTGTGCAAATATTGTTTATTATGGAAAACAAAAAAAACAATGGCAGAAATTCTATTCCTAGGGAGCAAAATGTTTTATTTGAAATTAAAGAACTTCCACTCGAAAAAAGAAAAGCACATAAGAAATGGCAGCAACCTCAAGCTCCTAAATACAAAACTATTTTAAATCACTTCTCCAGTAAACTGAAAAACGCAATCAGAGATTCAAATAAATTGCACGACGTACTTGCTTATATGTGCGGTCACATCGTCGAATATATTTAACAAAAATGCACGACTGGGTCGCACGAACTTGTTCTTATGTTAGATAATTGCCTAGTGGCTGCATATGTATGTATATAAAGGGTGTTTTTTTAAGATGTGTGGTTTTCAAGAAGATTTAAAACGCATATAATTTAATGTTATGGCCAAGAATTTAGCTTGATTATAAAGATAAGGGTTTGCATTAGGTATGTTTTAAATATGACTTCGGGGAAGTGGCCGCCGCGGCTGGCTCGAATAAATTGCAGCCGAGGCCCCATTTTCCCAATTTTGTGAAAAACGGTATCGGTGGCCATCTTGTTTTGGACCCATTCACCGAACGTGTGACGCGCTTGATGGTCGTTCGGCCTCAATTCTTGCACGAGTTGAATTGATCCTTCCGCAAAATCTTCCATAAAGCGGATGGGCACATCTCCAATTGTTGCGGTCGATGGCGGATGGATTCATTTGGGTCTTCTTCGATGCTCTGCTCCAGCGAAACGAACCATTATTTTGGTAATAAATTTTCACAATTTGCAAACTTGTTCGGGAGTAAGTCTATTCATTATGAAACCAAACTGAGCATAAATCAAGCGACAGCTGTCAAAAAGACCAACTCCGAAAGAAGTATTGCGAGATTGAAAACCAAACAAATATTTTTTTTAGAAAACTCTTTCATTTTTTTAATTAGCTTAAAAGTTTTCTCGGGAAAACTAAGTATTCATAAAAATTAGAAAACTAAATGTCGAGGAAAAAAAATATTGAAAATCGTTCGACCAGTTTTTTTAAAAAGTCGTTTTTTTGAAAAACTTTTCAAAAAATATTTTAAATTTTTTTTCTAGTGTGTCATTATAAGGTAATCTTTAGTTTTCATCTGGGAAAATTATTTAAAAAAATTCAATCAACCCATTTTCAAAATATTTCGAAAACCGATTTTTTTTAGAAAATTTAAAAAAATCGAAAAAAAAAGTTTCTGAAAATTTTGAAATGCAATATTAATATAATTATATATGACTTCCTTAGTGTAAAATTTTATTGAAATCGAGATAATAGTTTACGATAAAACCGTATTTAAAAAACCGGTTATATGAGAGGTACCGTTATAGAACAAATTTCAAAAAATTCGTTCTACCTGAAATATGTATTATTGTAAAAAAATAAAAACCTGAAATTTTTTTTTAAAATCGTTAGAGCCGTTTTTGACAAAATCAAACTTTTTGTTAAAAATTGTATGGCAGGTACCGTTATTTTTCGACCTAGAACAAAAATGAAAAACACCCCCGAGATAATACCTGATAAATACTAAATACCAAGTTTAAAGCAAATCGGCCTATCCGTTTAGGCTGTAGATGCGCGAACACACAGACACACTCACGGACGGAATTTCCTGACCCACTTTTTTCAACTTCTCTATTATTATGGCAATGTCATGTTTTATTGTTGGATTTTTTTTTGCACGAATCCGTAACTTGCATTTTAGTACCTAAATCGCAAGTACAAATAGCGAAATTTCTACTTATCTCGAAGGCCTTTCCACAGAAAAAAGTAGGTACGAATTACCCTCTGTGAAAAAACCCAAGTTACAAGCAGCACCAATTCGAACAAACAATGGAGGTTGGGCTAAAACAGACAAAGAAAATACAGATCTGTTTGCCGATCACCTCGAGGAAACTTTCAAACCCTTTGACGGTGAGGAGTTGTTGAATGAACCCGGTGATACTCATTGGACCTTTGAAAACTTTCCAATTCGAGATGTCACATTTTCAGAACTTTTCGACGCTATAAGAAAGCAAAAAAACAATAAAGCTCCCGGATATGACTTGATAAATGCACCCATTCTTAAGAAGTTGCCGACAAAAGCAATCACTAAAATTCAACATCTGATTAATGCCACGTTTAGGCTTACATACATACGTTCCACGGCAATAAAAAGTGGCCAAAGCTATTATGGTCCCAAAACCAAGGAAAACTCTTAATGAAAAGAAGTCTTACAGACCAATATCGTTATTACCAATAATCTCTAAATTATTCGAGAAATTATTACTTAAGCGCCTACTTCCAATTGTAAAAGAGAAACGGATTATTCCCGAACACCAATTCGGTTTTAGAAATAACCACTCAACAATTGATTAAGTATACAGAATAACAAATGAAATTGAAAAATCCCTAGATTGGAGAAAGGTTTAATTAGGGCTGAAAACAACGGTACCTGCCATATAACCGTTACGAAAAAACCTATTTTTCTCGAAAAGGGCTCAAACGATTTTGATGAACATTTTGAATATTTTTTTTTTGCCTGTTTATAATTAATTTTACATCTTTTTTTTTTGAAAATTTAATATTTTTAGTATTAAAAATATTAAATAATAAATTATTCAAAAACAAAAAATTTAAATTTTGCGATCTTAATAATCTCTAAAGAACTGCATACCAAAATCTAAAAAAAAATTTCGAAAAACTAAAAATTAAAAAACAGGATTTTATCAAAATCCGTCCTACATTTCCGAAAACCTTTTTTTCATAAATTCGTTGTTATATAAGACGTATGATGGTGTACTCCATTGTATACTAAAAACCGTTAAGTGTTGTGGATTTGACACTTTTTTATGTTCAGATAGTGTTGTTTTTCTACGTTACTTATTTTTTAAATTTTATTCGAAGCACCGCACATATGAGCAAGTACGGGCAATCCAGTCGTGCAATTTATTTTAATTACAGCCTACTTCTCGCTCTTGCAAAATAAAAAAAATATCTTGAGAAATTTAACCAGTTGTTTATTGTTCTTTTAATATCATATTGCTTCCTTATTTAATTTTAAGATTGGCTCCAGCAGAACATGCAGCTTACTTTCAAATAAAGCACTATGAACATGAACATATTTCAGAGAAAAACAACAACAAATACAAATACTTATTCCACATATCCACTTCACTTAAAAAACTCCAAGGACTGGAAAACTTTTTTTTTAAAAACTAGGCGTCATCGACGTCTGAGCTTGTGCTTTAAGAAGTACCACCAACCTGTTGCATATGCTTCCATTGAAAAAAGAATTTACAGACACCAATTTTTCATGTTAAAGGCTCTACAAATGTATTGAAATTCAAAGTTTTTTTTCTTTTAGCCTTTGTATCGTTAGCTTGTTTGAAAAACTCATCCGTCAAGAGCGTAAGGATAGGTAACATGTGTTTATAAATGCAAAATCGATCCATTTTCTTTCACGCTTCGGCTGGTCTTTTGGCATTGAACGGTATGGCTATATCTGCCTTTACAATCTGCGGATTAAGCTTTTGGCAGGATTCCGAATCCATCAAGGCAATTTTATCGGATGTACTTTATGGGGTGTATAACGGTTGTGTTTGCTTGTGCGGGGTGCTGCAGAACACCACTTCGCCAATATGTTCCAATATTTT
Source organism: Platycheirus rosarum (assembly GCA_963971375.1). Classification (NCBI taxonomy): domain Eukaryota; kingdom Metazoa; phylum Arthropoda; class Insecta; order Diptera; family Syrphidae; genus Platycheirus; species Platycheirus rosarum. Next base: position 47,801,903 of record OZ020510.1, on the reverse strand, counting down.
TTTTTTCTTAATTTAGGGCCAAAGTTTTCTGGCTGTTGTAGGTAAGTAGTTATTAGTTGGCTGGCCTATTATTTGCAATTATTAGACTTATTTTTGGGTGAACCTAAAAAATGAAAAAAAATATTTGTATAAGTATAATGGTTTGTTGAAAAAGTAGGATTTGATTGTTCATTCTACATATATTGAGGACATTATAAAACGGTTGATTGTAAAATAAATGTTAATGTGAAGGTTCCTATAGAGTGTGGAGGATACAATAAGGCTGGTAGAAATTGAAAAAGTTTTGTGTTGATTCCAAGAAAAATCTGGTAGTAGAAGATAAAATCGGGAATTGAGAGATGTTTTTTAGTAAATAAGAACTGACATTTTACGAAGGATTACCTTAATAATGAGATATATAGTGATTTCGAGAGAATCCCGTTAGTAGTTTTCGTTATTCAATAATCAAAAAGATTTGGCTAGAATGAAATTAAATCGAATAGGTATTTCGTTTATTTCTGCAATATTCATTTGTTTTTTTTTTCTTATTTGTTGCATATAAAATGTCAGAAAACATGTTCCAAAAAATAAAAAGTTTTGTACTTTTTGAAGTCAGCAATAACATTGACTTGAACCATAAAATGGCAAAACTTTGCACTCTGAGTAAACTTTCGTGACAAAAATTCCAGAAGTGGGGTTACATGCATGCAAACAAATTATACAAGGTGGGCAAAAAGAAATCACCCTATTGGAAGATGCTCTCATTTTTGCTAATGGCCGCCAATGTCAAATTTGTTTTGACATTTGTGGACTAGACAGATGCAGAATACAAGTGAACAATCCATGGAGAGATACATGCACAGACATGAACCGATATTCTAAAGGCGGCGTTCCGGCGTCGCCTCATCTCTCGTTTTGGCGACTTGCACTGGCCCGCAACATCCCCCTAATTAACCGTTTCAGACTTTTTTGTGGGGTTTTTTGAAGTCCCGTGTTTACGTGAACAAGCCTGATACTCCAGAAGCCCTCAAGGACAACATTCGACACGAGTGCCAGAATCTGTCACCCGAAGTTCTGGCTGAAGTGATGAAAAATGCCATAAAACGAGCCCGTATAGCAATCAATTGTGAGGGCGCCCATTCGGCCGATATCATTTTCTCGACTTGACCAATACAATTGTAAAGGTTCAAATAAACATAATCAAAAAAAACAGAATCTAAGTTTTTCATTTAGAAACAAGAGAGCCAAACAACATCGGATGGATGACTTCTTGTGGCCCACCCTGTATAAGAAGAATACCTGTTAGATTTGGATTGAAAATTGGATGCTTTGCAGCAAAGATGGCTATATTAACCAATTTGATATTTTAGATAATGCGAAGTTAACGTTAAGCCTTCTCTGAAAGCGCTGCGTTAGGGTCAAAAGTTATTTTTGAACTTCTAAAGAATGTTGAATGCGCAAGTGACCATGATTTTTTTACTACTTACGGACTTATGAACATTTTGAAAGAAAAGCAATTTAGATAAAGAAAAAATTTCATTTACCTTCCAACAATGTTTTTTAAAAACATAATAAAGCAACTTTAATACACCAGTTTATTGAGAGAAATAAATTGCATTTTGTCAATTGGAATGACAATAGTTACAATGGCCACAAACAAGGACCAAACTCAATACTGTCACAATGTCGAAAGATGGAGCAAGGAGCAACAGAATAATGTTAATATTCTTCAGCCTTTTCATTTTAAAACAATGGTGTTGACCAAAACGACCTGTTTGTTAAACGACTGGATCGCACTGTGCTCCCATGTGCGTTCAAAGAGTCAAAAAGAGAATTTGAAGAATATTATTTTAGAAAACTTCAATTTTACTCAATTTTTGTGTGACTTTTGATTGTTCGAAAAAGTGCGTATTATAGTATTTTGAGTGGAATAATTTAAACGCCATCTTATTTCTTTTAAAAATGTAAAAAGGTGTGAATTTTATTCTCAAAATCATAGGAACAGTTTTTAAATATAAGGTTTTTTACAACTTTTTTTTTTAAATAAAAAAAATGCTTCAAATGAGAACTCAAACACAAATATAACATACATCTGAAAAAAAATAAAAACAAAATTCAACTATCAATTTTCAACATACATATACATATACTTATTCTCATATAGACAAAAAAAATGTTTTTAATTATTAAAAATACAGAAAAAGTGTAACTTATTCGAAAATATTTCTATGTGAAAAGTTAGTTCGACTATCTACATGTTCCTGACAAGATTAAATGTAATCGATTCACCAGATCTGAAAAAGTCTTTAAAAAACCGTTTCTATCTGTAGCCTACAATTATTATAGTACACATTTATTTTTAATAAAAAATCTTGAAACCGTTTCCGAAAAGCTTTTACTTAACGGTTATTAGTAGGTGCAGGAATAAAATATATCCGTACAGATAGACAGATGAACAGACAGACATAATTTTGTCAGCAACTCAAATATGTTTTTCTTTCATCGTAATGTCATGTTTGATTGTTATCTCAATTATCTTAAATCTGCATGAATGCATAACTTGTAATGTTAACGGCCATGATCTCATCTACAACGTTGAATGTATGTTAACAAAGAACTACAAAGTCGATCTACTTATTTACATATTTGAGCTCAGAAAAGCAGTAAAGCGGCTTTCACATTAGCTGCGAACTGCGAACGCGAATAAAGAAGTATCAATTTTATTTATTTATTCAAAAAAATACAAAATTGTTCATATTTCTTTTACGTACGACCAACAAAATTACGACAGTGAACTCTCAAAGAAAACTCGCAATCCACAAAATCAGAACGCGATCTACAAAATTGCGAATACAAAATTCGCTCGAATTAAACCTCAAATCTAATTTTTTCATGTCAATCCTTTCTAAATGCTAAGGGTTTTGGTGTTAGATCCGATTCAAGCAGTTCAAAAATTAAGTAGAATTTTTCTTTGGACATCCGAAAGTATGCAATTCACATACACCTGCGACCAAAAATAGCTCATGTGAAAGGAATCGGTTCGCAATTTGCAGTTTTAGAAAATGGCATCAAATGTCAATAATAATGCAAATGTTACACGTCAATGCGGGCGGCAAGAGGTAAGATGTTTGCTTGTCAAGCGAGAGATCCTAAGTTTGACTATCAGTTTGGGATGCAATTTTTTCTAACTCCAAGTGCAAGATAGAGCCGTCCGTGTGTTTTAAGTCAGAAAATATTCACTTAATTCTCGATCTACTTCGCGAAAAAAAAATGTCCTAACTCTCTAATTCTTCTTATTAGTGTTGTGCAACATCCGCTTGTATTCTAAAAGGCGTTCTAAAAGACGCATAGTTATAATATTATTTTTAATATAAATATGCCATGAAACGCTATATTCCTAAAACAACGCCTGCTATTCGAAAGAAGCATTTCTGCATTGTCTAATCTCCCGCTCTAGTGATTTTCACTATCCGACCAGATCACCCTATTTGACCGTTGTAGACTTATTACGGTGCTGTGACATTTTGCCAAATAAGTTGCGCCAATTTTTTTTTTATTTGGCATAATATTGCTTGGCAGAATGTAACGGCACCCTTATTATGGTGGTGTTATTTGAAGTTATGAAGACTTATGAAGCCCTTTGAGAGAAGATGTATTTTAGTAAGAAAGTGGATTTAAATAAATAAGTATGAACATATGTATCAAGTGGATATTAATGTTTGTTAAGTTATTTTTGCAAGTTGTGTTTTATATAACATTAATATATCTCATGTATGTTGTATTCTTTTCCCTTTCCGTAGGCAAAATAAACTCAACACCTTCTTACTACAATTACAAGTTTTAATATTTCGTTCTCTTTAGTTACTCGCTCCGTTGGTTTTACTTTTACTTTTAAGAGATTTTTATTTTAACTTTTTCTTATATCTACCTAAATGCTAGACAAAAATCTTAAAACTAGCTAAAAATATCATCTTAATTAACTTACTGGCCCTATGCGGGCGCTCTAAATTAATCTCTAACTTAATTTTAATTGCCTTTCGGCCTAAAAATAACTTAATTTTATCTTATCTATATTGGGGTTTTATTTTTTACCCAGAAAAAATTAAAAACTAGGTCATCATTATCGTTTTCTTAATCTATCTTAAATTACCTAAAAACTAACTTAAAATAAACTAAAAATAAGTTTAAACTTACTTAAAATAAACCTAAAATACTTAAAATTACAACAGCCACAGCAGCAGTTTTTTTTTTATTTTAATATTTTTTTTGTTGGATTTTCGGTTTTTGTTTTTTTTTTTTTTGGTGCCGCCGCAATTGCCCTACCTAACTTAGATACTAAAGATATATCTAGGTCGGCCATAGGCGATATGTCCGTCTATGTCGACTAAAAATTTCGGGTTTTAGCTAAGCCACCAAAATTGGTGGACCTGCTCTACTGCTTCCTTCCGATCCCGGTCGGGCACGGCCCTACTCAAACGGAGGCGCTCTGCTTCGCTCCCAGCGACTATGTCTCGGTCGTAGAGGAGCCGCCTATCGACTGTTCTGCGGCCGACGTGGTAGATCAACGGAATCGCCGATCTAACCTGAATCAGCCCTCGACTATCAAGGTATAGGAAAGCCTCGGGCGGGATGAAACCAATCGAACGTGTGCTTTCAAAATATTCATCTTGGGGGTAGTAAGCCCCGAAGATTTGTCCATTAGTTGAGGTCATCGCCCTTGCAATGTGTCCGCGAATGAGCTTAATTAAAAAGTTATCTTTTCTGTTTGTATTGGCCCCGTTGTATAGGACCTCGTTGGAATAATAATGTTTGTACTCCGACCCTGGTGTTCTATAAAGACCGAGACAAGTGCGAAGGCACTGTCTCTCGAACACCCGAATCTTTTCCATTAGAGATGGTGCAACGTTGAACCACACAGGGAATCCATAGGCAATCATCGGCCTAATGAGGGCCATGTAGCAAATCACTTTCACTCTGCTGTCAAGGCGGCTGCTATAAAACAACCGTCTTGTCAGAGCAAAAGCTCCCCTAGCCCTGGCTAGAGCAGCCTCTACATGTCGGTTGAAATATAGAAACTGATCCAGCCAGATGCCAAGGTACTTTACTACACTTTTACTCGCCAGTGGATGTCCATGTGGCCCAGCGATCACTAGCTTGCGCCAGTTCTTTCTCGTATCCCTAGAAGCCCTAGACACAGGGGTTCTAAACAAAATAGTTTCACATTTTTGGAAGTTAATTTTCAGCTTCCAATCATTACAATATTGCTGAATTTTATCGAAATCAAGTTGCAAGAAAATTCTGATAACCTTAACTTTTGGACCTGTTCTGTACGCAATTAAATCATCGGCATACGCAATTGCATGAGGTAGACTCCCAATGAGATCGCTGGTGTAAATACTAAAGAGAATCGGCGAGTTCACCGCTCCCTGTTGCAGACCGTTTTTAATATCAAAAGTTGTGGTAGATGTTACATTGCCACTCTTGACAACAAACTTTCTACCATTAAGCATGTCGTAAAGCATATATAGCAGTGGTTTAATTATGCCCCATCTGGTTAGCTTCAGATAAAGACCCTCTAACCATACGGTGTCGAAAGCCTTCTCCAGATCAACCAGACAGGCACCCGTGCATTGATTCTTAGCATTGTTCCATTGGACAGCAGATACTAACTTTGACGCGGCATGAATTGTGTCATGTCCCGCCTTAAAGCCGAACTGGGTGTCTGGAATTATATTTTTGTCCTCGGCCCACTTGGACAGAGCTCTATTGATAACCTTTTCGAATACCTTACTGATACTCGGAAGAAGACTTATCGACCGGAGATTTGCCGGATTGGAATTGTCCTTTCCCTTTTTGGGGAGAGGATGTACAACAGCTGTCTTCCAACTCACTGGATAATATGCATTGTTCAGCGCGTTGTTGAACAGTGTTGTGTATATGTTTATTGCTTCCTCAGGGAGATGTCGTAGTACAACATTGGGTATACCATGGACTCCTGCTGACTTCTTTTTCTTTAATGATCGAGAAAATCATTTGTAGTTCGACCTTCGAGATGAGCAGGGAGTCCGGCCACTCTACCACCTGAGCTAATCGCTTATATATATGGTTAATATAACTTTGGACTGGCTTGTCCAAAGTTCGAGGACAGCTTTTAAAAAAGCTTTTTTTTTTTTTTTTTTTTATTTTTTTAATGCAAATGATTGCCAAACCGATGTTGGCTTTATAAAAAGTAATAAAACAAGTTTAATTATTTGCCTTTTGGCAAATAAACTAATAATTTACTTAAATATTATACTAAATAATCAATTTAACACTTGAAAAAATAGCTTTTCACTGTGAAAGTCGTCAACAAGTCTACACTCCTTCACAGTTGCTGATCGACTACGCTCGCTCCGTTGGTCTCTTTAGTTTGATGACTCATCGTAGACTGACTGGCCAGGGTTGATCGTGATTTTTATATGTATATATTCATACTTCATATTTCTCCTTTGTTTGAATATATGGTTTTGGTGGCGTTATTTTATGTATACAGATTGTTATTTCGTATCTTCTTGACTTTGCACACAATATGGCACACAATATGATATTACTTGTTAGCTTGGACTTGTACATCTTTATTTACACACACCCACACATATATGTATATATATATATATTAGTTAGTTACTCTTACTGCCTCTTCGTTTGTATAGGCTATAGGGTATTGCATTGCAGGATCGGTACCTTATCCCACATGCACATATATTTTTCATTTATTTTCTAGAAAAATCACTTTTCACGTACTAAACGTAATATTATTTACAGGCAATTGCCAAGAGCATTATCTTTTGGTAAGAACCAAGCATGTCTGTACTATCCAATCACAAAATTGTTAGAACATTTGAGTTTAATTTTTGTTTCCTTTGTGCCAACCATTAAAAGGATAAGGACTTTCAAAGGTATTACTTCCGGACATTGAATATTGTTCCATAAAATAAGCTCGCGCTTGTTCGAATCCTCGGTTTCTCCCCTCAGATCAAAATTATTACAGTATATGTACATAAAGAAATACAATTAAATATAATTTTGTTACCCCAGCCAAAAGCCTTGTAGCTAGTGCTGTAGTTTTTTTAAGAATTTAATCATGTATCATTTATGTCGTGGTTAATAAATAATAATAATAATAATAATAATGTTCCATAAAAATTAAATGAAAATAGTTTTCTGTGATTTTGACAATCACTATTTCTTGAATATTAATTATTATTAAATGACATAATATCAAAGCTAAGGAGACAAATCTTTATCTCAAATTAAATAGTGGGTATATCAAAGAAATAGAACTGAATTGAGTTAGATTTTAAACACTCAATTAGTTTTTAAGTTACTCGACTAAAGGAAACTTTTCTCCAACTGTTTTATTACGATGTATTTTAATTAAAGGAATGATTAATATTTTCCAGTTGAATGATATTATTGCTCTGCCTTCATAGAAAAATTATATATAAAAATGTTTTAAACACAATAAATGAAACTATGTATATGGCTTTGTACATAATACATATATTTTTTTTTTTTTTTTTTTTTTTTATAATTAACGCGCGCACAAGGGATTATGTGTTTCCCTTTTAATGTAGAACACACTGCGCGGGCATTACGAAGAAAGGGAGGGGAGAGATAGGAGGTGCCGATTAACATTGGTTTTGAATGTTTGCAGATCAAAATGGCAAGGGAAAATCCCGCCGGGTAAACTATTCCAAATTCGTGTCGTTCGGCTAAAAAAAGAATCCCTATATTTCACGGTACGTCCGAAATTGGGCTCAAGGGTGAACTGATGAGCATTCCTTGCGAGACGAGTATTACGGGAGAAACTTTTAAGGGGAGGAATGCAACTGGCTACTTCGAGTGAACATTTTTTGTAAAAGAAACGATAAAATAAGGAAAGACATGAAACATTGCGTCGGTGTTCGAGTGGGGCAATTGTTTCAGCGGCAGTTCTATTTCCTATCAATCTTAACGCTCGATTTTGTATTCTATCAAGCAGGTGAAGCGATGTTTGCGAAGCACCTGCCCAGAGGTGGGAGTTATACTCGAGTTTAGGGCGTATAAACGCTTTATAAATTGTAGCCAGATCAGATGGGGAAAAATACTTCTTACACCGATACAGAAAACCTAAGCACTTTGCAGCATTCTTAGCGATCTCAAATATATGGTCGTTCCAACGGAGATCGTCGTTGACACACATACCGAGTACTGAGAGCTTTTCGGTTTCTTCGATGTAAGTGCCATTCATGGACAATGGCATTGGGGGAATGTTTAGCTTTAACGACAGAAGACAGCATTGAGTTTTTGAAGCATTAAACTCCACACGATTTCTATTACCCCATTTGACAATGCTGTATAAATCGGAGTTTAATGAGCTTGACATACGGCACCGTTGCAATTGTACGTCCGAAGGCAAAGGACGTGAATTATCGAACGAATATGAAAAGCTGAGGGTAGAGTCGTCAGCAAAACAGTTAAGTGGATTAGAAGTAACAGACAGAAGATCATTTATAAAAATGAGGAAAAGAGTCGGAGACAGAACAGAGCCCTGGGGCACACCAGCATTTATTTTATGGGAATCAGACTTGAATCCGTCCAATACAACTTGTATTGAACGGTCCAGGAGATAGCTTCTAATCCAACGAACAAGAGTATTATCGATCCCAAAAGCACGCATTTTCGATAAGAGAGCTTCATGCCAAACTCTATCAAATGCCTTGGAGATATCAAGAGCAATAATCTTACTTTCACCAAAGTGATGTAAAGATTTGTTCCACTGTTCGGTGAGATATGCCATCAGATCACCAGTGGAACGGTTGCTGCGGAAGCCATACTGACGGTCATGGAGAAGCTTACGATCGTCATGCAAAAATTTGGTTCTTTCTATAACGGAGTTGCATGCGTTCCTTGCTTGTTTGTGCTTTTTCCGATTTTCCTCTGTAGGGTTGGCTTTGTAAGATCGGAAACTTACTTCTTTGAGCCTGATAGCTTCTTTACACTCAGAATTAAACCAAGACTTTTCTTTAGGTTTGATGCTTTTTACTCTATTAGGAATAAAAGCACGCATCCCTAGAAGAATCACATTTGTGATCATTAGAGCACTGGCATCAATGTCACTATCGAGGAAGCATAGTGACCAGTTAAAGTTTCGGAAAAAGAAATTCAGGCCGTCCCAGTTGGCTTTCTCGTATTGCCAAACGGTCCTGGTGGGAAGTTTTTCTTTAACTGGATGGGTGGGGGATGAGAAATTAGCTGAAATGATACAATGGTCTGAAGTGCCAAATGGAGAAGGTACACTAATGGTATATTTATCAGGGTGAGAAGTAAGAAACAAGTCAAGAGTATGGGCGGCTTGCCCAGCAACATCCGGTATACGCGTTGGCACATCGATCAGTTGGGTAAGGTGATGTAACCCGGCAAAGAGCTCGACATACCTTCCTTCGGGTGTTGTCTGACCAGAATAGCGGAGCCAGTTGGAATTGTGTACATTGAAATCGCCCGCAATAACGATTTCAGTGCGAGGACAAAGGGAAACAATTTTCGAGATGGAATCAGACAGTGCATCAAACTCGTTACAAGTCGAATTACTGTCAAGATTTGGACTCCTGTAAATAAAACAATAATGAATGACATGCTTGCGGACAGTGAATTTGAGCCATAAGAAGTTAAAGTCCGTGTTGGAACATTGCCCATATTGGGGAAGGCTCTGGCAAGCAATATCATTCCTAACATAGACCACGAGACCATGATGAGAAAAGAGTAATGGCACCAAGCTATACCCATGTAGAGCAAATTCTGATAAATCAGTATTTACTCCAACCTGAGTTTCACTTAATGCCAAAACAGCTGGCCTGTGTTGAACAGTGTAGACGTACACGTGAAAGAAATTCTTTCTTAAACCACGAACATTTGAATACACGACACAAAAATCACTTACCATTTAAAAATACTTACATACAAAACACAACTCTGATTAAGTCGAACTGCGCAGTGAAAATCTAAATTAACTTCTGTAATAATCAAACTGTCTTAGGTGTAATGCCCATAAGACAGCCTGTTTACAAAAAAATCAATTTAAACATTCAGCACAATAAGACAAATTCAGATGCCCTTATCTATTTACCGCAAGCATTGTATGGTCATACGATGCCTACAGTAGATAAGAAAAGAGGCAGTTTAGCACAAAGGTCTTGGGACAGATTAGAGGATAATTTGTTATGCGAATGCGTTTTATTTATTTTTTTTTTCTTTCTCAGCGCGAGTGGGCATCTTTATCATTCATCCTACGACGCGAGTGAATATTATTATTTTTTTTACGAGTGTGTATTAATTTTTTTTTTTTTTTTTTTTAAAGCACTCGCGATAACAACGCTCAACAATTATTTGTTTCGCTTTTGTTTAACCATTCGTGCGCGCACCTCGACATCCGTCCTCTACGAGCTTAGGATGTATGTTTTGAATAATTCTCTGTGCAATACCTAATAGAGAAGAATATTTATCAATGTCGAAAAAATGAAACAAATGAAACAAGCGGTTTGAACAACTGCATGTGAATTTATCCTGCTGCTGATGCTGTGATGCAGTTCATTCACTATTTAGCAACGTTGGGTCTGCCATTTTAAAACAGGGTTATCTAAGAGGGAAATATTTTATCCTGAATATTTTTTAAATTTTTTTTTGTTGTTATTTTTACTATTTTTAATCAGTCATGGAGAAATATTAAATTGCCTCCATATTTAATATAATGCGTTTTTTCTACTCAATTCAGTGCCTTGATTACAGTTGGAAAAAATCACTAAGCGGTATAGAAATTCTGCGGAAAAACTGTACAAAAACGCAACAAAACATACCGACAAGTGAACACTCAAAAGTAAAGGGGAGAGGGTATAAGAAAGGAAAACGTTTTTTTTATTAAAAACGCAGTCATGTAAGTAGCATGATGTAAATGCAAATTGCTGTGCGGGTGTGCGGTTTCAAAAGGATTATAACCATGTTCTTTTCCCTTTTGGGATTCGGCTTTGGTGATGTGCGCAAGCAGCCAATTAATATCAGAAAAAAATTCACCGATCCTGGTTATGCAAATGAAAACTGATTCCACTTGGTTTTTTTTATTTAATGGGTTGTGGCAAGAAGAAAATATTTCATAATTTGACGGAAAACTGATTTTACAGTAAGTTAAGTAAATTGTATAATGGTTTGTGTGGGAAGGGAATAAATTCGCGCTTTTGGTTTTTGATTCAAGTTAATGTATATTTCGTGAGGGATAATGAGTTGTGTAAATGAATTTCAATATATTTATTGAGAGTTATTTGTCCTTGAATTTCCCTTCGGACGTTTAAGAGATCAACTTAAATTTCTACGAATAAGTTGTACTGGGAAACCAAATAGGACGAAGAAATAAGCCATAATTTCGAATAGTAAATATTAATAGAAAGACTATACTCTGGTAAATTTATATTTTCAGTACAGGGAAGATAGGATACTTGCCTTTCACTCTTACTGTTATGGATCTCAATAAGCTATCTCCAATTTAAAGCCATACTGGGCATTATAAATTCATATAATTCTCACACAAATGTAGATATGACTACCAACTGTTTATTTATTCAAACAAAAACTTGCTCAAATAGAAATTCTCCCTTAAATAAATTGCACGACGGTCACAGCTCCAATAAAATTTGAAAATTATTAGGGGAATTTCAAAGTTTTTATTTTGACTTTTGATCGGTCAAAAAAAGTACGTAAAATAGTTTTTAGCGGAATAATTTGAACGCCATTTTATTTCCTTAACAAAATTGAAGGAGCAGGATTTTTTTTTAAATCGTAGGAACCGTTTTTAAATATAACGGTTTTTAACAACAATATTCGAAAATATTTTGAAGTAAAATTACTTAGGGTACATACATCTTCCTAAATAACAATTTTGATTGTAACCACCAACTTATATATATTTTTTTTCACCAAAATATAAACCACACCTCTAAAAGTGCCTACACAGATTTTTCTTATACAAATCCTTGGAGGCGTTTTCGAGAAAAATTAGCTTTAACTTAACGGTTATGTGACAGGTAACGTTAATATTTGAGCTTTAAATAAAAATTCTGTAGAATGTTAAAATATATCTAATGTTATAAATTTGAAGACGATCGAGCAAGCCGTTCACGCTGTAGTCCAAAATACATCCGTACAGACAGACAAACATAATTTTCCAGTAACTCAAATACGTTGTAATGTAATGTTTGGTTATTATCTCAATTTTTTTTTGTGTTCCAATGCAAATGCTATAATCGCAAGCAAAAAAAATTGCCAACAAATATTGCATTATGTATCTTTATTTTAACCGTTTTTTTAAGAAAAATAAAATCGAAAAGATGGAAGCAAAAAAAACATAGCGACAACACCTTCTTCTTTAAACTTAAAATATGCTCTCATTCGCTCTAAGAAAGCTTCAACTCTAGAACTTTCATAACAAAAACCAAAGAAAAAGTTATTATAATTTCCATTAATGGTGAATGGTAACTCTGCAGTAATGTTTTTTTTTTTTTTAATAAACACAATAAGCGAGAGGCAAATTAATAATCAGTCTCCTCGCGCTCGCAGCGGGGGAGCAGACAGTTCTTGGTGGAATGTAAATGTACGTGTCGTGCACGACATTGACCTGGTCAAAAAAAATACGCATATCACGATTAAGATGGCTAGGTCATGTAAAGCGAATGGAAAACAATGCTCCGGCTCGCAGGATCTTCGATTCCATCCGAGAGGGTAGACGCAGTAAAGGAAGACCTAGCCTTAGCTCAAGTGAAGGATGACCTCAACAAACTTGGAGTGCGAAACTGAAAGCAGCTAGCAAAAGACCTAAGCTGGCTGGAGAGCCATGTTGTTTGAGGCCCAGGTTCGTCCCGAACTGAAGCGCCCCCTAAGTAAGTAAGTAAGTAATAAGTAGTAATCTCACTTTTGGTTGAATGGATACGTCAATAAATAAAACGGCCGTATTTGGAGTGATGATATTTCTCATATATATATTGTTGACACACCGTTACATCCACAAAAACTGACTGTTTGGTGTGCTTTATGGGTTGGTGGAATAATTGATCTGTACTTCTTTAAAAACGATACTGGCCAGAACGTTACAGTGCTGATCGCTATAAAGCCATGATTTCTGACTTTTTTGTTCATGAATTGAACAATTAACAGCCATAATTTGCAGAAGTTGTGGTTTCAACAAGACGGCGTGGCGCAACATGTGACACAGCTAGTGCCACAATTGATTTATTGATGGAAACGTTTGATAACCGCATAGTTTCACGTTACGGACCCGTGATTTGGCCTCTAAGATCGTGCTATTTCCGACTATTTTCTGCGAGGATATGTGAAGTCGCTACCGATAATCCCGAAAACGATTGACTTGGAGGACAACATTCTCCGCGTTATTGCTGGAAATGTTGGAAAAAGTCATCGAAAATTAGACCTCCAGATTAGACTACGTCCGAGCCAGCCTTGGTGGTCCTATACCAGAAATTATATTTAAATTATAATCTAAATTTCATGTCAATTTAGAAAAATTATCTTTGTTTTATTCCATTTCAAAGTTCTATACCTGTAAAAAAAACCTATAGTTTCATCCATCGTTTGAGCTTCAAAATGCTGTTGTTCACCAGAGTGAGACAACATCAAAGAAATCTCCAAAGGTAGATTGTCAGAGCTTAAAGTTTTCTCAGCTAATTTAATATCAAGATATAACTCAGAAAAAAATGGTCTTACAAAGCAATAATCATTTACATATTTTCCAATCGCACTTATAAGTGTGAATTCTCCTGCTTTATCATGCACGCTTCGACGTGGAAACAGCTTATAAGATTCTGCTCAATAAGTTTAACAGCCGATCTTTCAAGCTGTACCATAGTTCTAGCCCTCTCAAACTAGAGCCTGGCGAAGCATTCAACATTCGTGTGGTACGACTAAAGTAAGAATCTCTGTACTAAACAGTACATCCGAAGTTGGGCTCAAGGGTAAAATGGTGGGCATTCCTTGGAGTGCGAGTATTACGTATGAATAAAGTTTCAGGAGAGGAATGCAACTAGCTATTTCGCTAGAGCATTAAACAACAACAATAAAATAATGAAAGGCAAGAAGCATTACGTCTGTGTTGTAAACTTTTCTATTATTGTTTGGTCGCCTATCATTTTCAAAGCTCTTTTTTTAATTCTATCTAGAAAACTCAAGTGGATTATGGAAGCACCAGCAGAAATATGCTGTCAAGTTTAGAATTCAATGAACTTATCATACGCTGCCGTTGCAGTTCCACATCCGAAGAACATGGATATGAATAATGAATAAAAATAATTTATTGGATTAGTTGTTTCAGGTAGTAATAATCATTGATAAATATAAGAAAACGGGTCGGAGCCAAAACTGAGCCCTGGGGAACACCAGCATTTATTTTGTGAATATCAGACTTGAATCCATCCAACACAACTTGTATTAAGCGGTTTCGAAAGGTAATTACTAATCCAATAAAAATGCACACATTTTCGATAAAAGAGCTTAATGCCAAACTGTAACTCTATTAATTACAATAATTTTACCTTCACCAAAACGATGGAGAGATTGGTAAGATAAACCATCAGATCACTATTGGACCTGTTGCTACGAAAGCCGTACTTCCGGTCATTAAAAAGCTTTTGTTCTTCAAGATATTTCTTAAGCTTAAAATTAGTCAGCGTTTTCATGACCTCATAGAGAAGGGACGTTAGTGCAATTGGTCGATATTTTGAGGGTAAAGAATATTCGCCTTTTTAGGGATAGCCTGGACAAATGCAGTTTTCTAAAAACTCGAAAAGAGTCCAAAAGAATAGAACGAATAGAAAAGCTTACACAAAGGAAAATTGCAGGCTTTCTAGCTTCCTGAAATTTTGTCCGGTTGAAAAAAAAACAAAAAAAATATTTGTAATTTTATTTGTCAATCAGGCAGAACATTTCTTAAAATGATTTGCATCAATATTAATCTGTACAAACCTAAACTAAATTCAATAAATTAAATTATTATTATTACAAGCAGTATCCATTAATTCTCAACTACTCAATTTTCTCCCAGCAAGAGCAGAAGTTCCTCAAGGGTCTATATTAGGTCCACTACTTTTTCTGTTTTCATTAACAACCTGCCATCCACACCTAATTACTGTAAAACTGTTATGCACGCTGATGGTGTACACAGTTATTTAAATTTGCCTCTTGATAAGGTCGATGCCCCGTGGCTTAGTGGTTAGTGTGTCGGACTGCTAAGCGAAGGATCGGGGTTTGACTCCCCGTCACTACCTCTTGTAAGGAACTGACAAAACCTCCAAGAATACAATTTGTCTCGAAAAAGTGGATTTCATGCTACCTACTATTTACCCCGCGGTAAATAGTAGGTCCCTTCCATTCTTGCAGATTCACAACACACACAAGAGAATGATTGAGAGTATAAGTCAGTATGCTTGCTTTGGCTCCTTGAGGGACTGTCGTGCCAATAATTGTATTTATTTATTTTCTTGGTACGGTCGAATTGAATGGCCGAAAATAACGGCAAAAAAATCTGCAATGTCTTAAAGGCTGACAAAATAGTTGGTCATTTTCAACGTAGATATTTCCAGGACATTTGAAGCTATTTTATCGAAAATGCGTGTGTGATATTACTCTAGCTCGTCAGATTAGACACTATCTAAACACATAAATAAAAATTAAGCGTCTGTTTTTAATATCAAAATAAGAGCTTTTTCCAAGATGCATATGAGTATACTAAAATTTTAACAAAAACACAATTTTTAAAATTGTTGGGATACTATCGGGAACGGCTGCACCGATTTTGACGTGACTTTCACTAGCAGATTGCTTACGTTCTAGGAAGTAACTAAGCCTATTTAAATTACCCACACTGGACTGTTTTTTTTGGAAAATTCTTAATTATAGACCGATTTTGACGATATTTTTATTGGCAGAAAGCCGATATTGTAAAGATTAAATAAGGCTATTTTAATTACCCCTAGGTGGCGCTGAAGTTGTTTTTTTTAATTCCTATTTATGTCCCGATTTTGACGAGACTTTCACAGACAGATAGCTGATATTATAAGGAGTACCTAAGGCTATTTTAATCACCCGTTAGTGCCGCTGGGGTCGTTTGATAAGCAAATAGCTTATTTTGAAAGAAGTAACTAAGGCTGTTTTGATTACCAGATTGCGCCATATTATATAGATAGGGAGGGGAAGGACAGGAGGTGTCGATTAACATCAAGATCAAAATGGCAAGGGATAATCTTGTCGGGTAGACTATTACAAATTCGTGTTGTTCGGTACTTCCGAAATTGGGCTCAAGGGTGAATTGATGAGCATTTCTTGCGAGTCGAGTATTACGGGAGAAACTTTTAAGGGGCCCAATTCCGGACATTCCGTGAAATATAGAGATTCTGATTGTTTAGCCAAACAACATGAATTAGGAATAGTTTATGTTAAAAAACTAGCCCATGTGGTGGACCGATTCGACATAGATTTCTTCAGCGATATTTTAGGATCGTGGCTCATACTATTATTGCACTAATAATTAAGCTCTAGGGCTTCTCTTGTCTGCATGCCATATTACCAGCTATTGTGCTAATGCCTCATTTTGTTCAAAAGGGCATTCTTAGGCTTCCATGTAATTTCGTGTTTATTTATTCGATTCAATCACGCTTTGTCTCACATGTATTCATTCAAAGCATCTTCGCTTTAGATAGAGTCAATTAACTCTCATACGTCTTGTATTCTTGTTCATTATCCAACATTGTGAACAAAATGTTGGAGCTGAGTGATCAACTGCCTAGTTGAGATAATTTGTTCGGAAACAGCTCCAGACATCTTAATATCCATATTTCATATTGTATTTGTAAACTTATGATAAGTTCAAAACAATATTTTAAGAATTCAAAGTCTATACTTGCTAACAAGAGCCACAAACTTGTCCTTCTAACACTATCCGCCTTATTACAAACTTACAAAGCTATGCTCAAGAATGAATAATGTAAAAGCATATGTTGCATATAGCATCTATCTATTAGTTTCAAATAATCCTCTTGGAATGGAACATTGGAGGCCAACAAAAAAACGCCACTTATAGTGCTGGGGCATGGCGCGGCGCCCTCTGATGGAATTAATAGTAAATAATACCGACCTACAAAAGATATATTGCTTGTAAAGGGTGTTATCAGGATAACAAAAGGACTTCGATCTATGATGACTCTCGTGTGCTCAGCACAAAATCCAAATGAAATGAGTTTTGGTCCAAAACTAACACGAAGCAATAAATCTTCGATTTGCTAAGAAATAGCGAGATGGCAATTTAGTACAAGTGTTTAAGTGTTCTTTAAGTTAAGATGGATTTTTTTTTGTTTTGAAGTTATGGTTACTGATTGCTATTTGTGCTTCGAGTGGGTGTTGCTTGGCTTTTATTATTGTGCAGACATTCACGTTCTGGACGATAAATCTAAACGGAAGTCTTATTTAAGTTGTGATGCGGAACTATAAATCAAATGATGCCAACTGTCTGTTACGGATACATTACTAGTCCTTCGATATAAAGTTGTAAAAGATATGAAATATGTTGAAGGAAATTGCAATTAAAATAGACCTTTATCCATGCTTTGTATCAAAGGATACTGTATTTAAATAGTTATCGACGGACGTCGAGCAGATTTTATAAAAATTATTGCTTTTTATTGCTAGGGGTAGTGGAGCATGAATTTTAAGTAGTGAGGTCTTTCCAATACTTTTTAGTTAGTTTTTCAAATTAGTTACAGGAAAATTGCAGCTTTGCAGCGTATAGGGAATTATTATTGTTAAGAAATAAAATGTTAAGCAATAAGTGTACATGTGTGGATATAAAATTTAAATACATATATCAAGTGAAATAGCATACTATTTTAAAAAACCTAATGTTAAAAGACCTTAAGTATTTAAGACATTGAAACCATTCCTAAAATTTGCCTTTGCTAATTAAGCTAGCAATATAAATTCTTAACGTTTTAAGTACCCAACATATCCTAGCCATTATTCTTTTTTTATTTTTCTGAATAATTAAAATACGCAATACAATAAGCCCTTAATCCGACTAATAGCACAAGCACATAAATAAAATCAAGGTCCCTGAAAAGCCCCAAAAATGCGCTTTAACCCTCATGTGGCACAAAGAAAACTCCTAGCAATTATAAAAAGGCGAGATACCTACAAACATTTCAAGTATTTATATGAATTGAAAATGTGTGCTTCAGTACGGCAGTCGTGGTAATTTTCATTCTCATCCCATAAATCAGAAGGAAAGCGCTTGTGCAGTGTTGTAATTCCACATGCAACATGCAAATGCAACACGTACATGTTACAAGCCATATGCTTCATATGGCTGGCTGTGAGAGCAGTTCATGAATGCAGACAAAGCCTCTTGACACCATAAAGATGCTTTGAATGTGGCACGAAGAAAGAAGCATCGTTTGTATGCCTTTGCCACAAGTCCTTCTTGTACTTCAATTTGGAAAAAACGTCTGTTGTCACTGGAAATTGCAAGTAGTTTATTTAAAAGTTAAATCATGTTTGTCTGCACGTTTAATTTTTGTTTTAAGTGTGATTTAATAATGAATAGAATGCAAAAATGTTTATAAAAAATGGGCACGACTGGGTCGCACGTACTTGCTCTTATGTGCCTAATTACATTGGACGGCAAGATTTTTGACAAAAACAAATATTATTTAGGTTGAAAATAACAGAGTTTGAACTTATAATAACTATCAAAACCACAAAACGCCATCACACGTCTTACATAACAAAGAATTATAAATAATATTAAAAATTATTATACGGTCGTATGGCGATTACCGTTATTTTTAGCCCTAAAAATAATATTTCAATTTCCCCTCTGAGGAATGCCAAAAGATAAACACATACCAAATTTGAAGGCAATAGCTTAACCCGTTTAGGCTGCAGCTCGATATACACGTGGCCAGACAGACAGACAGACAGACAGACATACAGACAGACAGACGGATATTTTTTGCCACTAACTTATTTAGGATTCTCTTTGATCGTAATGTCATGTTTGATTGTTATCTCAAATTGTTTTATATTCACGAATCCTAAACTTGCCTTATAGTCCCTATAATCGCAAGTAAAAAAGTGATAGATACATCTCTTATCAAGGATTTTAAATCTGTAATACTACTAGCCATAAGCCACAACGCCAGCTTTATATAAAGTGAGTTAAAATATAAATTTCATTATGCATCATCATTACCGGCGCAAAAACTGATATTCGTTCCTGTTATCATTCATTATATATTCATTATCAGTTAAGTGGATTAGAATTAACAGACAGAAGATCATTTATAAAAATGGGGAAAAATCGGAGACAGAACGGAACCCTGGGGCACCCCACCGTGTATCTTGTTTAAATCAGTCTTGAATCCGTCCAATGCAACTTGTATTGAACGTTCCAGAAGATAGGTTCTAATCCAACGAACAAGAGTATCATCGATCCCAAAAACACGCATTTTTGATAAGATGCCTTGGAAATATCATCACCAAAACGATGTAAAGATTTGTTCACGAATGGAACGGTTACTGCGAAAGTCATACTGTCGGTGATGGAAAAGCTTTCAATCTTCGAGATATTCCTTAAGCTGACGGTTAATCAGCGTTTTCATGTCCTTAGAAAGAAAGGATGTTAGTGCTATGTGTGGGTAGGAGGAGGGGGAGGATGGGTCACCTTTCTTAGGGACGTTCTGGATAAATGCTTTTTAACATCTTCTAGGAAAGATTTCAGTAGAGTAGACGCAATGGAAAAGCTTACGGAGAACACCTCTTCAAAAGAATGGTGGGTATCGTATACCGCAAACTATCCGGGCCAGCGAATTTATGTATATCGAGATCTTTAGGAACTCTTGCTACTGTATACGACCGCTTTGATTATTTTAATTAAAATTTTAACACATTTTATATATATAAAAAATTTATAATGCAACGCTTTTCGGAATTAATTTCATCATCAGGCGTAGTCGAAAGTTTGGGATGAGTAGTGGACAATTAGTTTGTCAGTTGATGAGGATTTTTTAATATTTTTTACAAATGACATAAAATGTTTACTACCTTTGAGACATTGCAAAATTTGTTGCCGTTACTTTCTGTCATGCAAAAATTTGGTTCTTCAATAACAGATTTGCATGAGTTCCTTGATTAATTTAGCTTTTTCCGCTTTTTCTCTTTAGGGTTGGCTTTGTAGGATCGGAAAATTACTTCTTTGGGACTGATAGCTTTCTTACACTCAGATTTAAACCATGACTTATCCTTGGGTTTGATACTTTTTTTCTCTGTATAAAAGCACGCATACCTTAGAAGAATCACCTTTGTGATAATAGTGACCAGTTAAAGATGCGGAAGGAATTATTCAGGCCGTCCAACTTTGCTTTCTCGAATTGCCGAACTGTCCTGGTGGGGAGTGGAGTGGAGGACGAGAAATTTACTCAAGGTGTGAAGTAAGAAACAAGTCAAGAGTATGGGCGGCTTACCCAGGAACATCTGGTATTCGAGTAGGCTGATAGACAAGTTTCGTAAGGTAATGTAACCCAGCAAAGATCTGGACATACCTTCCTTCGGCTGTTGTCTGGCCAGGATATGGTAGCCAACTAGGATTGTGTACATTGAAATCCTCCGCAATAACGATGTCAGTGCGAGAATAATGGGAAACGATTTTCGAAATAGAATCCAACAGCGGAACGTCTACGGCGAGCTTTAAATTGAAACTGTAATGTTGGTCATGGTAAGCCTACACTTCATTGTCGTGTCAATTTATTAGGGATGCCGAATTCTCTACTGGACTGTTATTCCCCAAATTCCATACTCATCCCAAATCCCAATTCTATACTTACTATTTCACCACATATATCCATATCCCCTTGATTGTGTCATCTATATCCAAATCCATTATCCGTTGTAGCATTAAAGAATATACAATCATATTTATTTGTATGCTAGTAAAGCAAAAACCCACAAAAGCAATGAATTCGAATTCAAGAAGATAAAACAACGATCGATTCCAATCGATCGTTCTTCCCATGTAAAATGTGATGTGTCAGCTTTTGTAAACAATAATCTAACATCCATTGTAGCAACAGAATAAATAATCATATAAACAATAACATTCTTCGCACACGAGATACGAGACAAAAGCAACCAATCTTTGGACTTTGGGTGGACACACAAGTTATAAACAATTCTATCATCTTTTTCCCGTTCCCATTCATCCTTTTCTTTTTTTTTTTTTGTCTTTAACCATTTTTTGAGACGATGCATGAATGGATTATAATTAAATTATTTATATATATTTAAGTTCTAAACCAGAGAAGTCATATTTCAGCTCTCAAGTAGAAATTACAAATAAAAAAATCATAAGTTCAAAGTTCTTGTTTTTCTTATTACAACATAACAATTCAGCAACATAACAGGACTTATAAATTTCTATCCTGGGTGTGCTACCGTAAGCAGCTTCAAAGCCCATAAAAAGGTGGTTTGTTTGGAATGTTAAAATCCAGAGTTTTTTGCGTCACACTTTTATGGATAAAGAAATGATCAATTGTTGATTTGACGGATATGAAGCAAATTAATGCATTAGGACAAAATCTGCATTGGTATAAAGTTCAACTGGTGCAAGAACAAATTTAATAACCATTGATAATTTCATTTGTTTATTCGACTTCGATGTCATGTGAAAAAGGCTTTTTTCTCAAAAGAATCATTTAAGAATTACAATATTAAAAATTAAAATAATCTTGTATGGGATGACATTTCTAAGGGCTTGCAAGTAGCAACTTTTCTATGTAAAAAGTTTTTGGACAGTCCTCCAAACGACTACTAAACACGCGCAGTGATGCTTGAATTGCTGATTTATCGGAAAGCTATGCTTTATCATAGCTAAGGCCGTTGACGAATAATATTATTATGCTTGTTTACATAGCCGGTTAGCATAAATTGGGTCTTAGAAGTAAGCAGAACTACAGCCACCAAGATGATCCGAAAAGAGGGAAAAACGGATATAGTTTAGGAGCTCCTTTCCCAGTGTCTTTTCTGGTATTTTAATACCGAAATTCAGGAACAATCATTGTCTGATGCAGAAAGATGACAGCCTCTCAGCTTAATGGATAATACCTAAGTCTAAATGTATAATACGATTGATACCTAACTTCACCTAAAGGGTGTTTTTTTTAGAGGTATAGAAGTTCCGATAACTGTCAAGCTGTTTAAATTTATTTCTAAAATTCGTGCAATATGCGCCAAACTTATAGAGCACTTCGTCAAGTTCACAGAGCGCATCCATCTGCGCAGCTTATACGCAATATTATGTGTCGATTCATGACCATATTTACTCTTTTGGATAATATTCATACAAATCTAGCCCGTACCGTGTGGACAGAAGAAGCCATAGCCGCTGTTTACGTGAGAGTAACAGAGAACCCGTTTTTATCGATCCGGCCGTCCAAATCCAAATTTTTGAGGAAATATCTAGGCCGACATCCATATAGTACCAACATTACCGTTATTTATCATAAAAGGAAATTAAAATAACGTACCAGCTAGAAATGTCACGAAGAATGATGAATTAAGCCAGCAATTTGGCAAGGATTCTTTTTATCTTCTAGCTCTAGACGACGACAAGGTCTACAAAACAAATTTCTTAGATCGGATTTCTTAGACACATGTGTAACTACATGTTTTCGCTTCTCACTGAGATATCCACATAAACTGACAGTAGCGGTGACACACCGACGATATAACCGATACACTGATTGTTGACCCAAAGCACATCAGTGTCATTTCTAATCAATTCTCTAATAGAAAGTTGCTCTTCATTACTTCCGATTATAGGTAGATAGGTACTAACAGACAAGTTTAGACTTCATGAATATAAAAAAAATGTGCGACTGCATCGCACGTACTTCCTCTTATGTACGGTCAGAGCGTCGAAAAAAATTTGAAAAATATAAAGGAAACCTTAAAATTTTTATTCGATTTTTTGTGACTTTTAATTCATCAAAAAAAAGTTTTCACCGGAAAATTTTAAATGCCATTTTATTTCTTTAAAAAATGTAAAAATTTGAGAATTTTAATTTTTCAAATCGTAGGAATGGTTTTTTAGTGAAAAGGTTTTTATTTAAAAACTTTTTTTTAATTAAAAAAAAACTTAATTCATCTTCATCAAAACTACCTACATCTTTCCGAATATCAAATTTTATAGTAATTAGTTAACCAGTTCTCGAGTAAATCGAACAAAAATAACGGTTCTATGGGAGATACCGTTTTTAGAACACGAACTTAATTTTTCTTACCAAAACATACATCATACCTAGAATAGTACCTACACTGATTTTTATTCATAAAAATTCGAGAAAAATAATCTTTTACTTAACGGTTATATGGCAAGTACCTACCGTTAATTTTTTAAATAAAAAAAATTCAAAAAATTCCTCTGTAGAATGTCAAAATAACATAAAGTTCTAAATTTGAAGACGAATGGCCCAAACGTTTAGGCTATAGTTTCAAATACATCCTTACAGAGAGACAGAATTTTGCCATTAACTCAAATCTGATTCTCTATGATCGTAATGTCATGTTTGATTGCTATCTCATTTTTTTCTGCACGAATGCATAACTTGTATTATAGTATGTACCTATAATCGCAAGTTAAAATTAAGATAACAATGAAACATGACATTACGAGAATTGAGAAGCCTAAAAAATTTGTGACAAAATGTATGTATAACGAGTTGCAGACTAAATGGCTTAAGCTATTACCTTCGAATTTTTTACATGGTTCTTTTGGCATTACTCAGAGGGGAAATTTAAATTTTATTTTTAGGGCTAAAAATAAAACTTGCAATACATATAACTGAAACGAAAAGCTTAATTTGCGCGAAAATGATTCCAACGATTTTCATGAACATTTCTGAGATTTTTCATAGGTATTGGCTATGATATAATAGAAAAAAAAAATACCGGAAAAGTCTATTACGGAAAATTCCAAACATGTTTTTTTTTAATTTTCGACTTTCTCGGTAACGGTACTTTAGATTTGTATAAAATTTAATACTTCAAAGCCTCTAAGTAGCACACCAAGATTTTGAATATTTTTTTTTTGTTTATTTAAAATTAAATTTAATTTTTTTCCATATTTTCAAAATCCAAAAATATTTTAAATTTTATGACCAGCTGTATACTAATAAAATCTAAAAACTGCAAAACAAAATCGAAAATACAAATTTTGAACTACAGCCTGAATGATTGGGCCAATCTTCATCAAATTTGGAACATAAGGTTGTTTTTACATTCTACAGAATATCGGTACCGTTAACCGTTATGTAAAAGCTTTTTTTTGTTTTTAATAATTTTTTTTTTAATAAGTTTTTAATTAATTAATTTTAATTTTTTTTTTAACTTTGTTTTTAAATGAAGATTATTTTTTGGCTAAGGTTTGCATTCTTAAACTATTTTTTTTTTAATTTTTAACAAAAGTTGTTAATAAAAACCGTTTTATTACAAAAGTGTTCTTACGATTTTGAAAAAAATATCACACTATTTCACATTTTTTATAGAAATAAAATAGCGTTTAAATTTTTTTCGCTGAAAACTCTTTTACCTACTTTTTTGAACAATCAAATTCACAAAATCGTTCTTTTTATATGTATCAAATTTTATTCGACGCTGTGACTGTACATAAGAGTAAGTACGTGCGATCCAGTCGTGCAATTTATTTTTAATATGGATGTGAATTCCATGGAGTCGGCAAATTCCTTGTATAAGTCGGCATTTCAATGAAAATCACCTTCCACGGCTCGACCCCTCGGTACGCCCCTGGCCAGCAGTTTGAGACTTATCTATTCAAAAGATAACCTACAGCGAGTGATAAGCTTAACTCACTTAGTCCCTATTAGACCACCTATTCTGCCATATTGTGTAAACAGAATTCTAATGTGATCTTTGTTTCTTTAATACTCAAACCCTACAAGACTGTTATACTCGCTCTTATCAAATATCGGTATGTTCTGCCCTCAACTTATGGGCAATATCTTTATCTCCGTATCTCTGCAGTGGAAACAGTTCGGCATACAGGTAACGATCCGAATAGTATGGCTCTATCTAAGCAGAGTATCTTTTAATTGTTTCTCTCACGCTGTCTAGGTACAGAAGAAAATGTAACCTTTCTCCGAATGCGATTCCGAGGTTTTTGACACATTTTAAATATTTAGTGCTTGTATCGTCAAGCCCAAATGTAGGATTACCTACGGTTGTTTGATAACATGCCCTTTAGCGGTAACATAATCGTTCGTTGCAACACCAACACTCCTACCCCAACTGTATGAACCCTAGTCATGATTTGCTAACCTCTACTTTCCACAACAGCACAAGACAGCAACAGTTCGGCATACTGGTAACGATTCGAATAGTATGGCTCTATCTAAGCAGAGTATCTTTTAATTGTTTCTCTCACGCTGTCTAGGTGCAGAAGAAAATGTAACCTTTCTCCGAATGCGATTCCGAGGTTTTTGACACATTTTAAATATTTAGTGCTTGTATCGTCAAGCCCAACTGTAGGATTACCTCCGGTTGTTTGATAACATGCCCTTTAGCGGTAGCATAATCGTTCCTTGCAACACCAACACTCCTACCCCAACTGTATGAACCCTAGTCATGATTTGCTAACCTCTACTTTCCACAACAGCACAAGACAGCAGAAGACTGAAAAGGACAACCAAGTCATCGGCAAAGACACTACACTTGCCAACATCGATTTCGGATGTAACGGCAGTCAACAAGGACACAAGGAGGTCCTCATGAGAATCCAATACAATTTTGGGAACAACCCACGTCAATATTTACATGGCTAATTGGACCTTCTATGGAAGTTGTTCTTTCAGAAAAGTAGATCTTCTCCTTCTCGACAGTTCTTGGGTCTATAGAATTATGTATTATGTCCCGACTGAAAATTCTCCAGTTCAAAGTCTACAAAAGGCCGAGTTCTTATGCACGGCATTCTTATAACAAATTAATAAGTAATTGATTTGGCAGATCTCACCGTATAACAACATGTCCGCGACATATGTTTTGGTAAACAAATATTTTGTTAATATTACAAAATTTAATATTCCGAAAGAACTGCTTACAATCCATGGTTTAAAATCCTTGTCCCCCCAAAAATCGTCGTGAGATCGTACCATTTGGTATGTTTCACAGCATTTTGTATTAATAACTCCGTGTTTTATTAATATTTGAAACTCAAAACATTCAAACAAAAATCAAAATTGTTTTGTTACTCACCCAAAGACACGCTTCGCATATGTGTATAAAACAATGATTTTGTGTTCGGGTTGGTCTTGCCCTAATGGTGCAAGAAAAGCAATCAAAAGTCAAGTAATGAAAAACAAATTTTCCAACAGCGCAGTAAGCAATCATACACCCAAAACATCATAGGTCTTACCCCAGTTTTAAATGCTCCTGCAATTATCACCCACCAAGCCACTTTAATAAATAAATAATTTTTTTTCAAAAAACAAAATTCGAGGAACCAGGATTCCTCCAGAGAGAAACGGATTCATACAGTTGCCCCAATGATGCAAGGTTTGTTTCCAAAATGTATGTTACTTTAACTTTGTGTTTTTTCAAGAACATTTTTGAAAACCACACTGGGGAATGTTTCAATTTGGAATTTTAAATTTGGATATGCAAACGGAGAGTAATTTCATAAATTGTGTGCGTTCTCCTTGGGGTATGTTACGACTTACGATTGCAAGGTCGAGATGGTTTGAGGGAAGATAACTCGGGATGCGGCAAACATCAAAATAGGAAAGACGCATAGCACAAGATTTTTGAAGTAATTGTTGCTTTTGAAATGCAAATTATTTGCCAAGAGTCAGTCCCCACACCATATGTGTGTGTATTAATTATTTTCCATGTGCATACATATACCTATATAATCAGTACGCGGAATGTTTAGCAATTACGACTTTCTGATGATGATGATGATGTGATGGGTGCAAGCTTGTGTGTGGTATTGTTGACTTGTATCGCAGTGAGGGAGAATGGAATTCCTTAATAAAGAGACTTGTAATCTGGCATCAGCATTTTTTATAATTTTGTTTCTTGGCGTCTGTTATTTAACAGATACAAGAAAATTATAACTAAGGCATCAATGTGCAATCAACTCAATCAAAAGAAAGTATTTCGCCTCAGCAAAACCAATTTCAATTCACGATTGGGCCTCAAAAATTGATTCCATCGTCGACTGGTTCCTAGGGGACGTTTTTTCTCCTTTTAATTGAAACAAGGGGGACTTAAATTACATTAAAATGTATTAAATACTAAGTCACGTAAGTTTAAAGATAATAATAAGCCTACACCGCACGTACAATTTCTCATAACACATACAATTCTTTTCTTACAGACAATACTCATGTTTTATTGACAATCTATAGCTAGCGCAGTAATGGAAGTCCTAATAAGAAGCTATACTCTCTCTACTCTCTCCATACACAGTTCGACTAAGTCAGAGTTATGTTTTGTATGCAAGTGTTTTTAAGTGATAAGTGAGTTTAATGCCGTCTATTCCAATGTTCGCGGAATAAGACAAATTTCCTTCATGTGTACGTCTATACTGAACAATACAGGCCAGCTGTTTTGGCACTGATTGAGACTCAGTTTGGATGGTATACCCCCCAATATTTCTAAAGAGGTGTTCTCCCACACTGGCAAAGCCACTGCGTAAGCTTTTCCATCGTTCCTACTCTTCTGGAATCTTTCCTAGAAGATGGAAAATAGCATTTGTCCAGCATGTCCCTAAGAAAGGTGACCCATCCTTCCCTCCTCCTACCCACTTCTTTCTAAGGTCATGGAAACGCTGGTTAACCGTCAGCTTAGGGAATATCTCGAAGATCGAAAGCTTCTCCATGACCGCAGCAACTGTTCCACTGGTGATCTGATGGCATATCTCACCGAGCAGTGGAACGAATCCTTACATCGCTTTGGTGAAAGTATAAGATAATTGCTTTTGATATCTCCAAGGCATCCTTCGCCTTCGGACGTACAATTGCAACGGTACCGTATGTCAAGCTCATTAAACTCCGATTTATAAAGCATTGTCAAATGGGGTAAAAGGAATCGTGTGGAGTTTATTGCTTCGAAAACTCAATGCTGTCTTCTGTTGATAAAGCTAAACATACCCCCAATACCATTGTCCATGAATGGCTCTTACACCGAAGAAACTGAAAAGCTCGCAGTACTCGGTGTGTGTGTCAACGACGACCTGCGTTGAAACGACCATTTATTTGAGATCGCTAAAAATGCTGCTAAGTGCTGAGGTTTTCTGTATCGGTGTAAGAAGTATTTTTCTTCTTCTGGTCTGGCTACAATTTATAAAGCGTTTAAACGCCCTAAACTCGAGTATAACTACCACCTCTGGGCAGTTGCTTCGCAAAAATCGCTTCACCTGCTTGATAGAATACAAAATCGAGCTTTAAGATTGATAGAAATTAGAAATGTATTTCCTTATTTTATAGTTTCTTTTATAAAAATGTTCACTCGAAGTAGCCAGCTGCATTCTTCGCCTTGAAATTTTCTCCCGTAATACTCGTCTCGCAAGGAATGCTCATCCATTCATACTTGAACCCAATTTCGGACGTACCGTGAAATATAGGGATTCCTTTTTTAGTCGAACAACACGAATTTAGAATAGTTTACCTGGCGAGATTTTCCCTTGCCATTTTGACTTGCAAGCATTCGAGACAAATGTTAATCGACACCTCTTGTTTTTCCCCTCCCTATCATCAAAATGCGCACGCAGTGTGCTCTTCATAAAAAGGGAAACAAAAAGTCCCTTGTGCGCGAGCTAATTATAAAAAAAAATCGAGTTAATGGAAAATATTGCCATAAATAAATTGAAAATTACATAAAATGTACAAAACCGCTTGCCGCAAAGAAAAATTGTCTTGTCCCTCTGGCGTTAAAATGGCCATTTCTTTTTTGGTGGAAGGATCATTGGGTAAGAGTAAGAGTAAGTACGTGCGATCCAGTCGTGCAATTTATTTTTAATATGGATGTGAATTCCATGGAGTCGGCAAATTCCTTGTATAAGTCGGCATTTCAATGAAAATCACCTTCCACGGCTCGACCCCTCGGTACGCCCCTGGCCAGCAGTTTGAGACTTATCTATTCAAAAGATAACCTACAGCGAGTGATAAGCTTAACTCACTTAGTCCCTATTAGACCACCTATTCTGCCATATTGTGTAAACAGAATTCTAATGTGATCTTTGTTTCTTTAATACTCAAACCCTACAAGACTGTTATACTCGCTCTTATCAAATATCGGTATGTTCTGCCCTCAACTTATGGGCAATATCTTTATCTCCGTATCTCTGCAGTGGAAACAGTTCGGCATACAGGTAACGATCCGAATAGTATGGCTCTATCTAAGCAGAGTATCTTTTAATTGTTTCTCTCACGCTGTCTAGGTACAGAAGAAAATGTAACCTTTCTCCGAATGCGATTCCGAGGTTTTTGACACATTTTAAATATTTAGTGCTTGTATCGTCAAGCCCAAATGTAGGATTACCTACGGTTGTTTGATAACATGCCCTTTAGCGGTAACATAATCGTTCGTTGCAACACCAACACTCCTACCCCAACTGTATGAACCCTAGTCATGATTTGCTAACCTCTACTTTCCACAACAGCACAAGACAGCAACAGTTCGGCATACTGGTAACGATTCGAATAGTATGGCTCTATCTAAGCAGAGTATCTTTTAATTGTTTCTCTCACGCTGTCTAGGTGCAGAAGAAAATGTAACCTTTCTCCGAATGCGATTCCGAGGTTTTTGACACATTTTAAATATTTAGTGCTTGTATCGTCAAGCCCAACTGTAGGATTACCTCCGGTTGTTTGATAACATGCCCTTTAGCGGTAGCATAATCGTTCCTTGCAACACCAACACTCCTACCCCAACTGTATGAACCCTAGTCATGATTTGCTAACCTCTACTTTCCACAACAGCACAAGACAGCAGAAGACTGAAAAGGACAACCAAGTCATCGGCAAAGACACTACACTTGCCAACATCGATTTCGGATGTAACGGCAGTCAACAAGGACACAAGGAGGTCCTCATGAGAATCCAATACAATTTTGGGAACAACCCACGTCAATATTTACATGGCTAATTGGACCTTCTATGGAAGTTGTTCTTTCAGAAAAGTAGATCTTCTCCTTCTCGACAGTTCTTGGGTCTATAGAATTATGTATTATGTCCCGACTGAAAATTCTCCAGTTCAAAGTCTACAAAAGGCCGAGTTCTTATGCACGGCATTCTTATAACAAATTAATAAGTAATTGATTTGGCAGATCTCACCGTATAACAACATGTCCGCGACATATGTTTTGGTAAACAAATATTTTGTTAATATTACAAAATTTAATATTCCGAAAGAACTGCTTACAATCCATGGTTTAAAATCCTTGTCCCCCCAAAAATCGTCGTGAGATCGTACCATTTGGTATGTTTCACAGCATTTTGTATTAATAACTCCGTGTTTTATTAATATTTGAAACTCAAAACATTCAAACAAAAATCAAAATTGTTTTGTTACTCACCCAAAGACACGCTTCGCATATGTGTATAAAACAATGATTTTGTGTTCGGGTTGGTCTTGCCCTAATGGTGCAAGAAAAGCAATCAAAAGTCAAGTAATGAAAAACAAATTTTCCAACAGCGCAGTAAGCAATCATACACCCAAAACATCATAGGTCTTACCCCAGTTTTAAATGCTCCTGCAATTATCACCCACCAAGCCACTTTAATAAATAAATAATTTTTTTTCAAAAAACAAAATTCGAGGAACCAGGATTCCTCCAGAGAGAAACGGATTCATACAGTTGCCCCAATGATGCAAGGTTTGTTTCCAAAATGTATGTTACTTTAACTTTGTGTTTTTTCAAGAACATTTTTGAAAACCACACTGGGGAATGTTTCAATTTGGAATTTTAAATTTGGATATGCAAACGGAGAGTAATTTCATAAATTGTGTGCGTTCTCCTTGGGGTATGTTACGACTTACGATTGCAAGGTCGAGATGGTTTGAGGGAAGATAACTCGGGATGCGGCAAACATCAAAATAGGAAAGACGCATAGCACAAGATTTTTGAAGTAATTGTTGCTTTTGAAATGCAAATTATTTGCCAAGAGTCAGTCCCCACACCATATGTGTGTGTATTAATTATTTTCCATGTGCATACATATACCTATATAATCAGTACGCGGAATGTTTAGCAATTACGACTTTCTGATGATGATGATGATGTGATGGGTGCAAGCTTGTGTGTGGTATTGTTGACTTGTATCGCAGTGAGGGAGAATGGAATTCCTTAATAAAGAGACTTGTAATCTGGCATCAGCATTTTTTATAATTTTGTTTCTTGGCGTCTGTTATTTAACAGATACAAGAAAATTATAACTAAGGCATCAATGTGCAATCAACTCAATCAAAAGAAAGTATTTCGCCTCAGCAAAACCAATTTCAATTCACGATTGGGCCTCAAAAATTGATTCCATCGTCGACTGGTTCCTAGGGGACGTTTTTTCTCCTTTTAATTGAAACAAGGGGGACTTAAATTACATT
This sequence comes from Platycheirus rosarum, assembly GCA_963971375.1. Taxonomy (NCBI): domain Eukaryota; kingdom Metazoa; phylum Arthropoda; class Insecta; order Diptera; family Syrphidae; genus Platycheirus; species Platycheirus rosarum. Next base: position 47,770,190 of record OZ020510.1, on the reverse strand, counting down.
AAAATGTATTAAATACTAAGTCACGTAAGTTTAAAGATAATAATAAGCCTACACCGCACGTACAATTTCTCATAACACATACAATTCTTTTCTTACAGACAATACTCATGTTTTATTGACAATCTATAGCTAGCGCAGTAATGGAAGTCCTAATAAGAAGCTATACTCTCTCTACTCTCTCCATACACAGTTCGACTAAGTCAGAGTTATGTTTTGTATGCAAGTGTTTTTAAGTGATAAGTGAGTTTAATGCCGTCTATTCCAATGTTCGCGGAATAAGACAAATTTCCTTCATGTGTACGTCTATACTGAACAATACAGGCCAGCTGTTTTGGCACTGATTGAGACTCAGTTTGGATGGTATACCCCCCAATATTTCTAAAGAGGTGTTCTCCCACACTGGCAAAGCCACTGCGTAAGCTTTTCCATCGTTCCTACTCTTCTGGAATCTTTCCTAGAAGATGGAAAATAGCATTTGTCCAGCATGTCCCTAAGAAAGGTGACCCATCCTTCCCTCCTCCTACCCACTTCTTTCTAAGGTCATGGAAACGCTGGTTAACCGTCAGCTTAGGGAATATCTCGAAGATCGAAAGCTTCTCCATGACCGCAGCAACTGTTCCACTGGTGATCTGATGGCATATCTCACCGAGCAGTGGAACGAATCCTTACATCGCTTTGGTGAAAGTATAAGATAATTGCTTTTGATATCTCCAAGGCATCCTTCGCCTTCGGACGTACAATTGCAACGGTACCGTATGTCAAGCTCATTAAACTCCGATTTATAAAGCATTGTCAAATGGGGTAAAAGGAATCGTGTGGAGTTTATTGCTTCGAAAACTCAATGCTGTCTTCTGTTGATAAAGCTAAACATACCCCCAATACCATTGTCCATGAATGGCTCTTACACCGAAGAAACTGAAAAGCTCGCAGTACTCGGTGTGTGTGTCAACGACGACCTGCGTTGAAACGACCATTTATTTGAGATCGCTAAAAATGCTGCTAAGTGCTGAGGTTTTCTGTATCGGTGTAAGAAGTATTTTTCTTCTTCTGGTCTGGCTACAATTTATAAAGCGTTTAAACGCCCTAAACTCGAGTATAACTACCACCTCTGGGCAGTTGCTTCGCAAAAATCGCTTCACCTGCTTGATAGAATACAAAATCGAGCTTTAAGATTGATAGAAATTAGAAATGTATTTCCTTATTTTATAGTTTCTTTTATAAAAATGTTCACTCGAAGTAGCCAGCTGCATTCTTCGCCTTGAAATTTTCTCCCGTAATACTCGTCTCGCAAGGAATGCTCATCCATTCATACTTGAACCCAATTTCGGACGTACCGTGAAATATAGGGATTCCTTTTTTAGTCGAACAACACGAATTTAGAATAGTTTACCTGGCGAGATTTTCCCTTGCCATTTTGACTTGCAAGCATTCGAGACAAATGTTAATCGACACCTCTTGTTTTTCCCCTCCCTATCATCAAAATGCGCACGCAGTGTGCTCTTCATAAAAAGGGAAACAAAAAGTCCCTTGTGCGCGAGCTAATTATAAAAAAAAATCGAGTTAATGGAAAATATTGCCATAAATAAATTGAAAATTACATAAAATGTACAAAACCGCTTGCCGCAAAGAAAAATTGTCTTGTCCCTCTGGCGTTAAAATGGCCATTTCTTTTTTGGTGGAAGGATCATTGGGTCGCAAATAGGAAAATTGGAGGGGGTTGATAAAGATGAGAGATAAGAAATAGAATTACTTAGCAAAAATGATGGAGAGGGATTAGGCTTACATATGGTAGTCGATCAGTATGTGATGAAGTGCCGCTCTAGTTTAATGCTATATACATTTCTAGTTTCTTATCTGAAATCACCATGATAGTTTTCATAACCTTCGTTACAAGGCTTTCCATGTCCATTCAAATCTCCGCTCACACAAAAGCTTCTTCGTCGGGACGTTCTGAAGGCAGTTTTTATGGTCTTGCTAAAACGCAATTTTTTTACTAAAAATATTTCATTTCGTTCTGTGGTTTTAGCCTCATTTTTATTTCAAGTTTATTATAAGGAAAAGAAAAATATTCAATTTGGTTTCTTTGTTTTGCTTACATATTTTCAATAATAATTATCTTAAGCTCACAAAACCAAAATAAAATTATAACAAAATAAAAATGTATTCCCTTTATAACTATTCATTAAACGCTTAAGAAAGAATACAAAATTAACATTCCTTAAGGATTTAATTTAGCTTGCACAATAACTGCAATCGATGACTTCAATATTGTTTGGACAAAATGAAAATTGATTTGAACTAATTGGGCCCCAAGATATTTCGCAATTCATTACATATACATTTCTCAACAATTGGCCAGTAAATAGCTTCCAGGACAATTCCTTTTCAGGACCGCCGAGAGAATATTCGGGCCCGGGGGTAGCCATGCACGCCCATCCTTTCTAATCGTAAGTAAGACTCCATCTTAAAATTAATAGAAAACTTTGTTAAATCATTGAAATTAAAGCGTGTTAATGCTTAATGCAACTAATTTGTTCTTTGGTTCATCAAAATATTCTTTTTATTTCATTACTGCAGGCTCTTAGAACTAAAAATTAAAAGTACAATTAATAATGTAAAGTTCATTTGAATAAAAAACTAAGAAACTAAACAACTATACTAAGACGAATTCCTTGGAACTACTGACCGCTTCTGGTTGAAGATTTCTGTTCTCTTAAGCTCAAAAGTGATTTAATTTCAATTAAGATGGGCTGACTCCAAAGAGCGCAGTGGCCTAAGAAACAGAAGTACAAGAAGTAAAGCACCTCCTTGCATTCAGATTCTAAGGTGGAAGGTGGAAGAATTGAATAAAAAGCAGCGAAGAGGTATCCGCTTGAACCACTAACCTCTGCACTTTAGAAGAGTTTGATCTCGCCGTTCTTAATAGGCAAACGAATATTTTAATTTGAGCTATTGACAGAAAGTTTTAAGTTTTTTTTTTTAGTATTTAACACAATGTAATTAAATAAATTCGCTTCAAATTAAGCATCACGAATAAATAAAAAAAAGATTGGAAATGTATAAAGGGAAAGATTTTTTTTATTGTACTCATTTAACACCGGAAGGCTGTTCGCACTTGGTTTGGTGATGATGAAGCCATCAAAAGGCAAATAGTTCCCGAGTGAACTTTACGAGTTTTCTGGCACACGAAGGCCAAAGTGATAAAAGAAGAAAACTAGCAAGCAAAGGCGTGAAGTGTTTAAATGGGAAGCAGTAAGTTGAAATGAGCTCCCCGATGATTAATTAAGTAATTCCTTTGAACGATTCCCGAGGAGCTCGTAACAGGCAAAGGAAAAGAAGTTTACAAACAACGTACAAAAAAAAACTAATGTTAGTTGGAATATTTTCTTTGCACTTTGTTTGCTGGGATATATCAGATAAAAAAAAATCTTTCGTGAAAAAAAAGAATTATTCATTATGTAGTAGTTTTGTTAAGTGTTAACGTTTTTATTTTTATTATTGAATATGACTTATTTTAAGATGTTTGGAAAAACAATTTTCGTGGGTAAGCTTTATTTTCTACTTTTCATCAATTTTCAAAGTTTTGGGTTTTCACTAGAAAAAGTGATTTATTTTAGCTATAAACTGCACGATTGGCTTATTTTGACATTTCTATTTGTTTCAGTGAAGCCATTTTAAAATAATTTTTGTTTATATTTATGTTTTTAGGAAATTTGAAACATAGATCAAAAAGAATTCTAGCTCAATGCGCATAATGGAAACCCCGTCTTATAAATCGATGATAGGCTACAGGTACGAAATAACAATACTCATGCTGATAAGACTCATGACTCATGCTAACCGCGATACATACTGTGGTTCTTTCAACCAAAATCGATTGCAAGCACCAGGCACGCAAAATAATTCCACTCAAATTCAAAATCAACAAGAAGAGAAAAAGAAATTCAAAATAGGCGGAGTTTAGTTAAAGTAGAAAGTAAATGTAGATATTAGGGTGTGTGGATTTAACAAGAGGGTTTGTGGGTCTGAGTTAACGGGCTGTATGTTGGTTTTGCTGCCATCAATGTTTTCTTATGACGTTATCACATAAAATTTACGCTCGTAAACTGACTTTACAGACGGCCAACTCTTTTTTTCCTAAAATATGAATATACTTTTTTAACATACAAAAGAAAATCAATAAAAAAAATTAAATATCCCTGTTAATTTCGCAAAAAAAGTTTATCTATGTTTTGTTATAATTAAGCTTGTTAATTAATGAAAAATAATGAAAAACGTTTCATCCAAATCAATTTCTTGAACAAAATTCGAATTTAATTATATCTTGTTAAAAAAATTCAAATGTGTTCGTAATACAACGAATTAAAAAGAAATTACAAAATCGGACAAGCTGTTCTCAAGTGATAGTGCTGCATTTTCCAAAGAATACCATTTCATTTTTGATGTATAGAGATGGAAGCCCTGACATTGATCATGAAACTTCTTTTTCTATCTTGCCTTCTCCCAACACCGGCTGCAACTTCTTGTTGCTCAAATTCACTGTCCGCATGCATATTATTCAATACTGTTGTATTTCAGGAGCTCACATCTCTTAAGTTATTTTAATTTTAATGAGTTTGTCCTCGCTCTATTAGGAACTCTTTCCATTTACAGAGTTCCAACTGGCTGGTTGGACAACACGGGAAGGAAGGTGTTTAGATCCTTGCTGAGTAACACCACCTTACCCAAATTGTTGATGTGCCAACTCAAATACCGGATGTTCCTGGGGCAAGCCGCTTCTAAGGATGAGTAACACTAATAAGTCTATTATTAGTGTTACTTAATAATACTTTATAATAAGGATATTATAAGTGTTCTCCATTTGCCACTACGGACCATTGTGTCATTTCAGCAAATTTATCGTCCTCCACTCATTGACTTAGGAGAAAACCGACTATGCTTCCTCGATAGTGACATTTATGCTGAAATGATAACAAATGTGATTTGCTCCAGGGATGCGTGCTTTTATTCCAAACAGAGAAATAACCTTGGAGTCTTAAGAAGTTATCAGGCTCAAAGAATTAAGTTTTCGACACTACAAAGCCAATCCTAAAGAGGAATTGGTTTGAACCAATTTTTTAAAACACCAAATAGTATTGCACGAAATTTTGCAAATTTTTCAAAGGCATAGGAAAAAATGTTTGGCCGTTTGTAAAAAAATATCAAAATCTCCTTAACATCTTCGGTTGCAAGGCTAATCGACAATGACAAATTAATTATTGTTTCTTCAGAGAAGGCAAACTTGCACGCAGCCCGTGTCGTGGCTAGATCCACCCTGCCCCTAATTTTCTGCACATATAACGGGTGATTTTTCAAGAGCTTGAGAACTTTTTTTGCATAAAATTTGCAAAATCTCATCGGTTCTTTATTTGAAACGTTAAATTGGTCCATGACATTTACTTTTTGAAGATAATTTCATTTAAATGTTGATCGCGGCTGCGTCTTAGGTGGTCCATTCGGAAAGTCCAATTTTGGGCAACTTTTTCGAGCATTTCGGCCGGAATAGCCCGAATTTCTTCGGAAATGTTGTCTTCCAAAGCTGGAATAGTTGCTGGCTTATTTCTGTAGACATTAGACTTGACGTAGCCCCACAAAAAATAATCTAAAGGCGTCAAATCGCTTGATCTTGGTGGCCAACTTACCGGTCCATTTCTTGAGATGAATTGTTCTCCGAAGTTTTCCCTCAAAATGGCCATAGAATCGCGAGCTGTGTGGCATGTAGCGCCATCTTGTTGAAACCACATGTCAACCAAGTTCAGTTCTTCCATTTTTGGCAACAAAAAGTTTGTTAGCATCGAACGATAGCGATCGCCATTCACCGTAACGTTGCGTCCAACAGCATCTTTGAAAAAATACGGTCCAATGATTCCACCAGCGTACAAACCACACCAAACAGTGCATTTTTCGGGATGCATGGGCAGTTCTTGAACGGCTTCTGGTTGCTCTTCACTCCAAATGCGACAATTTTGCTTATTTACGTAGCCATTCAACCAGAAATGAGCCTCATCGCTGAACAAAATTTGTCATTTTCGTCAATTTGTCACATTTCGAACCGAACACTGATTTTGGTAATAAAATTCAATGATTTGCAAGCGTTGCTCGTTAGTAAGTCTATTCATGATGAAATGTCAAAGCATACTGAGCATCTTTCTCTTTGACACCATGTCTGAAATCCCGCGTGATCTGTCAAATGCTAATGCATGAAAATCCTAACCTCAAAAAAATCACCCGTTACAACAAATCTGCTGGCACACATGGTATAATATCTATCTATTACTTCTAATTCACTTGACTGTTGTGTTGAAGATTCCACCCTCAGCTTTTCATATTCGTTCCATTAAACGGTACCGTATGTTTAGATCATTCAACTCAGATTTGTACAGTATTTTCAAATGGGGTAAAAGGAATCATCATGGAGTTCAATGCTTCGAAAACTCAATGCTGTCTTCTGTCGTTAAAGCTCAACATACGCCTCATACCATTGTCCATGAATAGCACTTTCATCGAAAAAACCGAAAAGCGTTCAGTATACGGTATATATGTTAACGACGATTTCCGTAAGAACGGTCATATATCTGAGAACTGAGACCACCAAAAATGCTGCTGATTTCTTAGATTTTCTGTATCAATAAAAGTTTTTTTCCCATTCAGATCTGGCTTCAATTCATAAAGCGTTTATACGCCTAAACGTCAAGCATAACTGCCACCTTTGGATAGGTGATTAGAAAACCGACCGATGCAATATGTTACATGGCTTTATATTTGATAGTTTCTTTTATAGAAAATGCTGCGAATGATCATCAATTCACGCAGGAAAAATCTACTCTAAAAGTGTAAGGAAACGGTTACACAAATCTGGTGCCTTGATGCTCTCCAAGGGAAAACGTAAGTGAGTAAAGTGCATTTTAATTTACAAGCTAGCCTAACTAAGCTTTAAAATATAATAGAACTAAATCTTATCACCAAAATAAAATAAAAATATACTTAATCTAATTCCATAAACTAGAACCTAAAACTAATGCACCCTCTCTCTCCTGAATAACGCCATGCTGAATCCCAAACGCTCGTCTGATGTTGTCGACGAGGTCTGGCCAGCGCACCCAAGTATCAGAAGGATACGTCCAAACGCTGTCTTCTTGGCCGATTTTACAATAAAACAAAATTAATAAAAAAAAAATCAGTTAAAAATTAAAATTAAATAAAAATTAATCAAAAAATAAATCAATTTAAAAAAAAACTAATTTAAACTAATTTAAGTAATACTTTAATAAACCAATTTAAGAAAAAAACTAAAAAAAAATAAAAAGGAACTGAACTAAAAAAAAATAAAAAAATCTAAAAATCAGAAACAAAAAAAAATAATTTTTGTTTAACTAACTAATAAAAAAATGAGAACAAAATTAAAAAAAAAAAACTATAAATAAAAAATGTTTAAAAACAAATTATAAAAAAAAAACTTAAAAAAAAAAAAAAAAAATTTTGGAAAAAGGAAATTTGAAGAAAAAACAGATATTGTAATACAAACTTAAAACTGTTTAAAAAAAATAAAATAGAAAAAATAATAATAAAATAATTGTAAAAAACCCTTAAAATGAAAATCCACAATCGTTGTAGCTACACAGTGATCGATCTCTGAGTAAATATGGGTGATAAGCGAAACGTTAACAAGACACAAATGAATTTTAATGAACATTTGATCAGAAAAGTTCATTGGTTCGACCCAACCACCAAGTTTTCAAAAAACCTTTGAAAACAGACCAACATGGTTAGGTCTGCCTACCTCACAAGATCACGGGCTCTAGGCCTGATGATTTGGACAACAGTTTTCCATCCGTGATCCTACCAAAACTATCCCCGATTTTTGTAAATAAATAAATTGCACAACTGGATCGTACGTACTTGCCCATACGAGCAGTCAGATTGTAGAATAAAATTTAGGAAAATTAAAGTGAACATCAAAGCATTTTTTCGATTTTTTGAATAAAGTACGTTAAATTGTATTGAGTGAAAACATTTTTAAACGCCATTTTATTTCTTTAAGAAATGTAAAATAAGTATGATTTTTTTTTTAAATCGTTCGACCTGTTTTTAAATAAAACGGTTTTTTTTTAACAACTTGTTTTCAAAAAAATTAAAAAAAATGATTCAAGAATACAAACTTAAGCACAAAAATAATAATAATAATTATAAAAATATACAAAAAAAAGTTTTCGAAAAAAAATGTATGGGAAATTACTTAGGCAATTTTTGTATAGGCAAATTACAATTTTGATTGTAATCGGATCACCAGTTTTCGAGAAAGTCGAAGAAAAAACGATTCTATGGGAGATAGGTACCGTTTTAGACCACCATATTAAATTTTTTTTCACCAAAACATAATGCTTACCTACAGTAGTACATTGATTTTTTTTTCGTAAAAATTCTTGGGGCCGTTTTCGAGAAAAATAAACTTTTACATAACGGTTGACAAGTATCGTTAATTTTTGAGCTAAAAAAAATGTAAAAACTCCTCTGTAAAAGGTCAAAATAACCTAAAGTTCTAAATTTGAAGACGATAGGCCCAACGGTTAGTCTGCAGTCCAAAATACATCCAAAATACAGACAGACAGACAGACGGACAGAAATTTGCCAGTAACTCTATCATCGTAATGTCATGTTTGATTGTTATCTCAAATTTTTTTTCACGAATGCATAACTGGCATTATACCTAGTACATATAATCGCAAGTAAAAATGAAGGAGTGGAATCTTGACCCTTGTGTGACCACAACGAAAAGATCATGCCAGACTATTTCGAAGATCTTACTCGTCTGCGGAACTGCTCCTCTACCACACACTACCTTGGGATCTTGTCCGCCTCGATACCCCTTCTGCCCGCCATCATCAATTTCAATTTAAAAGCATTTAAAACCATTTTTAATCGACAGCTACTGTCTCAACCTTCTAAATTGATCAATAAGTCAATTTTCTAATCTACAAGCCTTAATTTACTCCTTCAAAAATAAAACAATTACGTTGATTTAACATATCAACAAAAAAAAAATATCTTAATTGCCAAAAAATAAAAATAGTCTGGCTTCCATAAAAGCTATACATCTATACTCTATACACTAAACAATCGTCGGCCAACAAATCAGTTGCCATTCACAATGGTAAATCTAAGTTAGCCAATTGCCGCATAAACCAAAGTGAAAGTATTGTGCGTATAGACGTATATGTGAATGGCCAACACTTATTGTAATGAACGTTTTTATTTCATTACTTTGGCCCACATCCACAAACAATAAACAAAACTTGTGAGCCAGCCAACTCCTTTTATTCCTACAACGTCGGTCGTCTGCAATCTTGACAAAGAAACCAAGCAAAGAGGGACGAGTACGCAATAATTTGCTTCAACCATTAAACCTCTCCCGAACAAAGCATTTAATATGAGAATTTCTGCCGGAAGAACGAAAAATCACCAACCAAGCCAGCCATATCGGGTGAAAATAAGCTTCAGCAGGCCTGGTGCCCTTGTGGTTAACCATAAAACAAAATTTATTTACACTGGGCAAATAAAAAATGTTCGACTCTAGGTCTTAAACATAAATACGTTTAGCCTGGCCTTCAATTGTGAAAAAGAAAATTCTTCAGGATGAGTTGATTGAACGTGCGTCTACGTTGTCGGATAGGTTTAGAGAAAAAAAAAATCCAAAAGCAGTCCTTCTTTCAAGATGGACAGATGAGGTGGATTTGAATTTTGCCGCTAAAGGATACAAAAAGCTGTTATCCTTTTTTTATTAAAGTCGGAAATCCTGTTTCGACGGAGTTTTCTCTATGACTGACAGAGAAGAAAAACAAAAGGTTTCCATGGAAAAAATGCAGAAAGGACGAATGGTTGGTTGCCAAGAAAAGCTACGGAGATCATGTAATAAATTACGGGCAGCATGTTATTCCGTTAAGTTGGTTTTAGTTTTGCGTTTGTTTTCTTTTGGCCAAGAGAAAAATTCATAATTCCTGCACCAAAACCAGAGATAAGCCAAGAGAAAGTATAAAATGTGCAAGGATATCGTTAGCAAAGCAAAAGTGGTGACCATGAATTAAGTGGTTGCCATACTGCAATCAACTAGATTTGGTTGAGTAATAAAAATATAGTATTTGTGTGTGAGTGATGGCTAGGATAAATATGGAACTTGGTCTAGGTTCTAGGATATATTTATTTTAATTCTGAATAATTATTGTGGTTCCTTTTTGAAACATCTTTCAGTTAGGAGGGATCAAGGTTTTGTCATAATTAAGGTCTGAATATTCTATTTTTTTCAGTTAGGGTAACGTTGTTTAGGCAAAAAGGATGGACATAAACCTATAGATAAGTACATACATATCGTAAAATATTAGCTTATAGAAAAAAAACATATTATTTTGTAATAATTTCGTTATAGCATATTTTTTTTAATTAATAAAAAAAACTTTCTTTGACAAAAAAGTTTATTAGCGTTTTTTTACTGGAAATGATCTGATAATGTTACATAACGATTCCTTTGAGGTTTATTTAATATATTTTATGACGGGGTTTGCTTTGGAATTAATGAAGTCATATTGTTGTAATCAAAACGTCACAGAAAAAAATGCTTCTATAAAGAGATTCGTATTTTACGCTATACTTTGCGCTTTATAAACTGTAGTCAGATCAGATTGAAAAAAACTTTTTGGAACGATACAGAAAATCAAAGCACTTGCAGCATTTTCAGCGATCTCAAATATATAGTCGTCCCAACCAAGATAGACGTTGACATATGACCGTGTTATATAATAAAGACTTGACAACTTTTTTTTAAATAAAACGCAAATCATTTGAGGCATTTCAAAAACTGTATTATCAGCTTTAAGTACAATTAAAATATTTATGAATGGAACTCAACTTCGTTCATATGGCAACCGCGGGCACTTTTGCAGGGGTCGATTCGTTGAACCCAATTTTCGATGACTCGGCCACACATTTTGGCCGAAACGACCGCTATTTCGGGTTCAATGTAGGCTCTGAACTCTTCCAAAGTCGTCAGCTTGTTAGCATAAAGCAATGATTTTAAAGTAGCCCCAAAAAAACTAATCTAGAGGCGTTAAATCCCACGAACCAGGCGGCCAATCGACTGGCCCATTTCTCTAGATAATGCGCTCATCAAACTTACTCTTCAATAAATCAATTGTAAGGTGTGCTGTGTGGCTTGTGGCACCATCCTGTTGAAACCACATGTCGTCCAAGTCCATATCTTCCAATTCGGGCCAAAATTAATTCGTAATCATGGCGCGATAACGCTGGCCATTCACGTTACTGAGACGATCGTTATCGTCGATGAAAAAATATGGACCAATAACGCCGCTGGCATGCAAACCGCACCAAACAGTTATTTTGGTGATTCATGAAGCAAATGTGGATTTTCACGCGAACAATTGAGCCATTGAGCCAAAAATGAGCTTCGTCACTTAAGATGATTTTCAATGATTCAACGCTCTTAAAGTTGCGCTTGACTCTGCAGACGTTGTTCGCTCGTGTACTTTACCACGATGAAAATGCTGAGTTTACTAAATAAATTGACAGTTCGTTTTTTTTTTTTTTTTTTTTATAATTAACGCGCGCACAAGGGATTATGTGTTTCCCTTTTAATGTAGAACACACTGCGCAGGCATTACGAAAATAGGGAGGGGAGAGATAAGAGGTGCCGATTAACATTGGTTTTGAATGTTTGCAGATCAAAATGGCAAGGGAAAATCCCGCCGGGTAAACTATTCCAAATTCATGTCGTTCGGCTAAAAAAAAAATCCCTATATTTCACGGTACGTCCGAAATTAGGCTCAAGGGTGAACTGATGAGCATTCCTTGCGAGACGAGTATTACGGGAGAAACTTTTAAGGGGAGGAATGCAACTGGCTACTTCGAGTGAATATTTTTTGTAAAAGAAACGATAAAATAAGGAAAGACATGAAACATTGCGTCGGTGTTCGAGTGGGGCAATTGTTTCAGCGGCAGTTCTATTACCTATCAATCTTAACGCTCGATTTTGTATTCTATCAAGCAGGTGAAGCGATGTTTGCGAAGCATCTGCCCAGAGGTGGGAGTTATACTCGAGTTTAGGGCGTATAAACGCTTTATAAATTGTAGCCAGATCAGATGGGGAAAAATACTTCTTACACCGATACAGAAAACCTAAGCACTTTGCAGCATTCTTAGCGATCTCAAATATATGGTCGTTCCAACGGAGGTCGTCGTTGACACACATACCGAGTACTGAGAGCTATTCGGTTTCTTCGATGTAAGTGCCATTCATGGACAATGGCATTGGGGGAATGTTTAGCTTTAGCGACAGAAGACAGCATTGAGTTTTCGAAGCATTAAACTCCACACGATTTCTATTACCCCATTTGACAATGATGTATAAATCGGAGTTTAATGAGCTTGACATACGGTACCGTTGCAATTGTACGTCCGAAGGCGAAGGACGTGAATTATCGAACGAATATGAAAAGCTGAAGGTAGAGTCGTCAGCAAAACAGTTAAGTGGATTAGAAGTAACAGACAGAAGATCATTTATAAAAATGAGGAAAAGAGTCGGAGACAGAACAGAGCCCTGGGGCACACCAGCATTTATTTTATGGGAATCAGACTTGAATTCGTCCAATACAACTTGTATTGAACGGTCCAGGAGATAGCTTCTAGTCCAACGAACAAGAGTATTATCGATCCCAAAAGCACGCATTTTCGATAAGAGAGCTTCATGCCAAACTCTATCAAATGCCTTGGAGATATCAAGAGCAATAATCTTACTTTCACCAAAGCGATGTAAAGATTTGTTTCACTGTTCGGTGAGATATGCCATCAGATCACCAGTGGAACGGTTGCTGCGGAAGCCATACTGACGGTCATGGAGAAGCTTACGATCTTCGAGATATTCCTTAAGCTGACGGTTAATCAGTGTTTCCATGACCTTAGAAAGAAGGGATGTCAGTGCTATGGGTCGGTAGGAGGAGGGGGAGGATGGGTCACCTTTCTTAGGGACAGGCTGGACAAATGCTGTTTTCCATTTTCTAGGAAAGATTCCAGAAGAGTAGGAGCGATGGAAAAGCTTACGCAGTGGCTTTGCCAGTGTGGAAGAACACCTCTTCAGAAGAATCGGGGGTATACCTTCCGGGCCAGCGGATTTGTGTATATCGAGATCTTTGAGAACTCTTGCTACTGTACGAGTGCGGAAAAAAATTTGTCCCATGGAAAAATGTACATTCTCAAGTACAGGAGGGGCAACGTTGCTTTGAGGCAGCGTGAAGAGTAAACAATTGGTTTGTTATTGTCGATGAGCGTTGGAACCGAAGATGTCGAGGAGTTTTTTATATTTTTTTACAAATGACAAACATTTTTTGCTGCCTTTGGGTTACTGTAGAATTTTTTGCCGTAATTTTTGGTCATGCAAAAATTTGGTTCTTTCTATAACGGAGTTGCATGACTTCCTTGCTTGTTTGTGCTTTTTCCGATTTTCCTCTGTAGGGTTGGCTTTGTAAGATCGGAAACTTACTTCTTTGAGCCTGATAGCTTCTTTACACTCAGAATTAAACCAAGACTTTTCTTTAGGTATGATGCTTTTTACTCTGTTAGGAATAAAAGCACGCATCCCTAGAAGAATCACATTTGTGATCATTTCAGCACTGGCATCAATGTCACTATCGAAGAAGCATAGTGACCAGTTAAAGTTACGGAAAAAGAAATTCAGGCCGTCCCAGTTGGCTTTCTCGTATTGCCAAACGGTCCTGGTGGGAAGTTTTTCTTTAACTGGATGGGTGGGGGATGAGAAATTAGCTGAAATGATACAATGGTCTGAAGAGCCAAATGGAGAAGTTACATTAATAGTATATTTATCAGGGTGAGAAGTAAGAAACAAGTCAAGAGTATTGGCGGCTTGCCCAGCAACATCCGGTATACGCGTTGGCACATCGATCAGTTGGGTAAGGTGATGTAACCCGGCAAAGAGCTCGACATACCTTCCTTCGGGTGTTGTCTGACCAGAATAGCGGAGCCAGTTGGAATTGTGTACATTGAAATCGCCCGCAATAACGATTTCAGTGCAAGGACAAAGGGAAACAATTTTCGAGATGGAATCAGACAGTGCATCAAACTCGTTACAAGTCGAATTACTGTTAAGATTTGGACTCCTGTAAATAAAACAATAATGAATGACATGCTTGCGGACAGTGAATTTGAGCCAAAAGAAGTTAAAGTCCGTGTTGGAACATTGCCCATATTGGGGAAGGCTCTGGCAAGCAATATCATTCCTAACATAGACCACGAGACCATGATGGGAAAAGAGTAATGGCACCAAGCTATACCCATGTAGAGCAAATTCTGATAAATCAGTATTTACTCCAACCTGAGTTTCACTTAATGCCAAAACAGCTGGCCTGTGTTGAACAGTGTAGATGTACACGTGAAAGAAATTCTTTCTTAAACCACGAACATTTGAATACACGACACAAAAATCACTTACCATTTAAAAATACTTACATACAAAACACAACTCTGATCAAGTCGAACTGCGCAGTGAAAATCCAAATTAACTTCTGTAATTTCGTTGATTGACTTCAGCCGAATTTTGTGGCCAACACCAAATTGAGTTCTTTCTATGGCCACTAGATCTCCGAATTTGTAAGTTGGTGCAGCTTTTCTAGTTTTGTTGTAGAATTTTTCACTTTCAGCTTGTGTCTTCAATAATTTTCTTTTAGATTCTTAACATAACGCATCTCTCTCGTTTTCAAACTTGATCTGCAGGTCCTCTTCAATTCTGCGTCTAATATTTGAATCTTCGCAGAATTTCATTTGCACACATGTCAGCAACTTCATTGGTGATGTGTTGATTGAACGTAGGTAGAATTAAAAAAAAAAATTAACAGCTTTTGCCACCTTGTACCACTTATCCGTCGTTTTAAGCGTTAATTTTGTCAAAACCGGAATAACAACAAGATTAACCCTTTCTATTTGACCATTTTCCCTTGGGACTCCTATAATGATATGCACCAGTTCAATATTTTCTCGATCGCAGTAGTCAGTGAATTCTTTGCTTATAAAGGCAATTTAAGAATACGATGTAAGAACCCCTCTTTTTCCACTTTTATTCTCAGCTTATATGGAAGGAACACAACATTCGGTGAATCTTTCAATTCTGACGTCCAGTAGCCCTATTCTGGTTCTATGACAAAATCCATTGTATATAGACTGCTATAGTACTATCATGACGACCGGTGGACGGTGGCGTTCCAAGCGGCTCTAGGGAAAATTAACTTGGTAAATTGAAAGAGGCGAACGAGTCGAACAAAGAGAATTCTAAGAGAAACTCTGTGAACATGTACTTTACTCTTTGCAGTTTGCAGTTTAAATATATACAATGATGCGAGTATAGTTTTTTTTTGCACAACTGGATTGCTTCACACAAGCAGGGCGACGAGATGGCTAGTTAAAAGGATTGACAAAAAAGAAGAAAAACGACTTTTGTAAATGAATGGTGTCTGGGGGGTGGGTATATGTTTAAGCTGGTTGATAAGTTTATTTTGAGTTTTATATTTTTTTCATATAAAACATTCGATTACAAATGTAAAAAACCCGTGGTATTTTTAGCAATTCTATAGAAGATTAGTACAAAGAAATATTTTGGTTTAACTATAAATTTCTTTCCCGCGAGCTAAGCTGGGTGGGTCAACTAGTTCCTATTATATAAACCTTAAACAAACAAAAGATCTTTGTTACTATAAATCAATAATATATAATAAATCAATAATAATATAAATCAATTTACAAACAATTTTTGATTGAATTTCTGCACATAGTTCATTCAGATAGATACCTACACATACATATCTATGTACCTATATGTATATGTTGGTACCTATCTGAATGGAAAGTAAAATTCAAAACAAAAATCCATCCATTGCAAGGGCCTTTGTATCTTTGTATAAATACAGCAAGAAGTAAGTTTGTGTTTAAATTTCAAGAATGAATGTGTACACTATTTGAAGACGACAACCTTCATAATAGAATAGTAAAAAAATTGAAAATCCTAAAGAATTCGAATCAAAAGTCTGGTCAATGATGTATATATGTACAAATATGACAAATATGTATGTAGGTAGTGCTCATACAAAACTTGAAAATCCTAAAAAACTCAAATCAAAAGTCTCGTCAATGACGTACGCATGTATAAATACTTATGTAAGAACCAGTTCTCATATTACATATTCCATATAAAAAAATGTAAACAATGAAAATGTTGGATCTTGTATAAATCCTTACAAAAAACTAAGCCTCAGCTAAGCGAAACCATTATATATTAACTTCAAAACTGCCAGCAGTTTATACACATATATACAATGAACAAAACAAGATACTGAATTATTTCATGTTCTCCTTCGGTTTTTTCTTGCCTCACATTGTCACATTGCACATGCGCAGGAAACTAAGCACAAAGCATAACACTAAAAACCATGCTCTTAATTCTCTCTCACTCAAATAAAATGTCCTACACTAGCACTCCAAGCGGCTCTAGGGAAAAAGATTTTTTCTCGTCTCATGATAGTACTATAGGCAATGTATATACAATGACAAAATCTATGAAAAAACATTTCACTGATAAAGCACCCTTTGCGAATCTGGTCGTGAGTATTTTTGAAAACTTTACAAATTTTTTTTTCATCTGAAAAGTTATTTCTCATCAAACATTTCGTCGTGTTAAGTTGTTTCCAAAAAAAATTCAAATACACACAAATGAATGAATGACAAACTTTTCATTTGTATGTATCATGTATGAGTATTTAGCCCTATTCAGCTTACTTTTTTACAGAATAAACGAGAATCAGGTTGCTGAGTAAAATGAAATGATAAAATAAAAAAGGCGTATGAAAAGTATCGTGAAAAGAATTTTATCATTTCATTTCTAATTGAAAGATTCACCGAATGTTGTGTTGTTGGGAAATAAAACTCCTTCTTCAACAGATCCTTCACTTTTCGAACAGCAAAATGACCCCTTTCATGTAGTATTCTGATGACTTCTATCTGCATATCCTCTGGAACAACGAACAGCCTGACCCCATTATCTTCTTTGTACAAAATACCCGCCTCGACAACATAACCGCTTTTGGAATCACCACCAACACTAATCAATACGTTTAAATTCAAATAATTGCCCTGAGCATTCTTTATTTGTTCTAAGAAATACATAACATCATTTAGATGAACAATCTTTGCGACTGGATAGCGACTTAAGGCGTCGACATGAACTAATCCTAAAACTTACCCTCGGCTGTAGATTTCTTTACTTTAAAGTCAACTAAAAAGCTTTGCAATCCATAACTAGCTTAAATGGCTGACCCAACAAATAAACTCTAAACTTTGTAACCGCTTCTACCACTGCGAGTGCTTCTAACTCATAACTCGAATATTTTTCTTCTAATGATGACGTCTTTCTGCTTATATAATAAACAAGATGAAACATGTTGTCGTCCAACAATATTTGAAGTAGGACTGCCTCATAGCCTATGCTTGACGCCTCAGTGTGTAGTTCTGTAGTGACACCATGTTGCTAAATGGAATGAACTGGCTTGCAGCATAATCTCTCCTTAAGTATTTTAAACGCTTCTTGTTCTGACGGCTCCCAAGTGAACTTAGCGCTTTCTTTCGTCAAATTACTCAATGGACGTGCAATCGATGCAAATGAAGCTATAAACTTCCTACAGTATCCGACTAATCCTATATAAGAAATTCTGCAACTGCTTAACGTTTTTAGGCTCCGGATACTTCATAACAGCTTTCGTCTCAAACTATGTGACCTAAAACCTCTATCTTGCCTTTAATAATTTGACATTTTTTCCACTTAATTGCCAAACCATTTTCAGCTGCCACCTTTAAGATAGCTAACGAACAGCCTCATTCAAACCTTAAGCTGGTGTGACCAAATCATCGATGTAAATCATAGTTAATATATTTTTTGGAAAACGCCTCGTGATTTTTACTTGCGATTATAGGCACTATGAGGCAAGTTTAGGATTCGTGAATAAAAAAAATTGAGATAACAATGAAACATGACATTGCGATCATATAGAAGTCTAAGAAAGTGATCGAGAAAAAATGTCTGTTTGTCTGTCTGTCTGTCAGTATGTATAACGAACTGCAGCCTAAACGGCTTAAGCGATTATCTTCAAGCTTGGTGTGTGTGATTATTTTTCTATTGACATTGAAATTTTATTTTTTAGGCCTAAAAATAACGGTACCTGCCATATGAACGTTTAGGAAAAGCTTATTTTTCTCGAAAACCGCTCCAACGATTTTGATGATTTTTTTGTTGGTATTGGCTATCATCTGATTGGAACCAAATTTACGAGAAAAGTCTATTAACGGTACCTTTCATATAACGTTTTTTTTTAATTTTTGGCTTTCTCTGTAACGGCTTTTTGGATTTCTGTCAAAGTTCATATTTGAGAAAACCTACGTAGCCAAATTAATTCTGCATATCAACATTTATTATATGTTATTATTATTATTATTATAATATTAAAAAATCAATATTTTGAAAACTAATGAAAAAAATTATTTAATAATATAATTTTCTTATAATCACATGTATATTAATAAAATCTAAGAAAATAAAATATAATATAATATATATATATATATATATATAATAAATAATTTTATCAAAACCGGTCCTACAATTTTCGAAATATATTTTTCATAAATTCTTTGTTATTTAAGACGTGTGTTGGCGTACTTCATTTTTACTTAAAACCGTTAGGTATTGTGGTTTTGATACTTTTCATAAGTTCAAACTGTGTTATTTTTAACGTAAATGTTACTTTTATCTATCAAAGATTTTGCTTTCCAATGTAATAAGACACATAAGAGCAAGTACGTGCGACCCAGTCGTGCCCAATTTTTCATTGCCAATGGAACCTTGTTGATTTCTGAATGCCTATTGGAAGTAAGGAATGCGGTGTACCTTAGTGAAAGTTCATCTACGTCGACGAGAAGGAAACCGTTAGCTAAATCTATCATCCCCTTTTAACTGGTCAATTTGATCCTCTATCAGTGGGAGTGGCAAAGGAAAGGGATCGCGTATGATCTTTTTATTAATTTGCCTGTAATCCACGCAAAGATGAAATGACGCATCTTTTTTCTTCACTGGTGGAAGGACTAGGACTAGTCTGAAGAACTTTTACTTATAACACCACCGCACAACCATTCGTCTATCTGCTTATCTACAAACTGCTTTTCAAGTGGCGCAAGATGCCTAGGATGCTGCCACACTGGTACTTCGTCTGCCAAAATGGGTGCCCTGACAAATGGCCGTATTTTGAAATATGGCAATATGACACTTTCAAAATGTGTCATGTGGCCATATTTAAAAATATGGCCATCTGTCGCTTTACCAGAGCGTCATATGGCCATTATGGCCTAATGTCACTTTCAAATGCATTTTCTTACCCAGTCTTACGATTTGGGACTTATATCCTGCCATGTTAATTTTAGTATGAAGAAGGTATGAGGGTGCATGCTTCCCCCTACAATCCCCTGCTTGGGCTCACTATAGGATTTGGAGAAGGTGCAAGGTTGGGTATGTGTAACTTTTCTTTTTGATTTAAAGAACTTTTGGCATAAACCCAATCTCGCACTTACTCCAAATCCTATAGTTAGGCCAAGCAGAGGGGTTGCAGGGGGCAGCATTCCCCCCCATACGTACATCATACTCGATCATATGGATTTGACGCTTTTAAAAGGTTTCATAAGACCATATGGCACAAAGTCGCAGTTAAATATGGCCATATGACTCTTTAGCCAAGCGACAAATGGCCATATGTTTGACACTTTCAAATTGCGTCATATGACTATATTTCGAAATATGGCCATATGACACATGGCCATATGACACGGCACAGTCAAAAAGATTTTCATCGTGATTGTAACGCAAACTACTTTTTTCGGATTATAATCTTCAACAATCCTTTCCTTTAGCGCAACTGTAAAATCAATGTTGTCCAGAATATCTCTCCCGATAAGCATATCATGTTTCATTCAACTATTGTCTACGATAAAACAAGTTTTGTTTTAAAAGTTTACTTTGGTCCTATTGCTCCAAAAACTTATCACTTATCTTTTAGCAACTTATCATACATTTTGAAAAGTTTTCGTTGCACCAACAAGATATTTGATAAACATTAATTTGAGTTTGAAAAGTAAAAAGTGCTTATTAGGTAAGTGTTGCAAAAAACAAAAATTGATTGAGTCTAAAAATACCGTGATTTGTTTATCGAATTGTACCAATATTATCAAATTCTGTTGCACCAAAATATAATTTCTTACACTTATCGAAGAAAATAATGATAATTTAAGCATATATTGGTAAAAATGAAGTATGCCATCACACGTCTTAAATAACAAGTAATTTATGAAAAATGTATTTCGAAAATTGTGGGTTTTGATAAAATCAGGTTTTTTATTTTTAGTTTTTTGAAAAAAAAATTATATTTTAAATTTTGATATGCAGTTTTTTAGAATTTATTCAAATAAATGTGATTATAAAATTTAAAACAATTTTTTTTGATTACTTTTGATAATATTGATTTTTCAACAAAAATATTTCAAAAATTAATTTTAATTAGAAAACAAAAGTTATTCAAAATTTTTATATGCAGAATTGGTTTGGCTACCTGGATCTTTAAAATATAAAATTTGATAGAAATCCAAAGAGCCGTAACCGAGAAACCCAAAAATTTTAAAAAACCGTTATATGAACGGTCCCGTTAATAGACTTTTCCCTTATATGTGGTTCTAATCAAATGATAGCCAATACCAAAACAATTTTTTTTGATTACTTTTGATAATATTGATTTTTCAACAAAAATATTTCAAAAATTAATTTTAATTAGAAAACAAAAGTTATTCAAAATTTTGATATGCAGAATTGGTTTGGCTACCTGGATCTTTAAAATATAAAATTTGATAGAAATCCAAAGAGCCGTAACCGAGAAACCCAAAAATTTTAAAAAACCGTTATATGAACGGTCCCGTTAATAGACTTTTCCCTTATATGTGGTTCTAATCAAATGATAGCCAATACCAAAACAATTTTTTTTGATTACTTTTGATAATATTGATTTTTCAACAAAAATATTTCAAAAATTAATTTTAATTAGAAAACAAAAGTTATTCAAAATTTTGATATGCAGAATTGGTTTGGCTACCTGGATCTTTAAAATATAAAATTTGATAGAAATCCAAAGAGCCGTAACCGAGAAACCCAAAAATTTTAAAAAACCGTTATATGAAAGGTCCCGTTAATAGACTTTTCCCTTATATGTGGTTCTAATCAAATGATAGCCAATACCAACAAAAATTTTCTCAAAAATTTTCATTAATCGTTGGAGCCGTTAAGATATAATAAGATTTTCCTAAACGGTCATATGGCAGGTACCGTTATTTTTAGGGCTAAAAATAAAATTTCAATTTCCCCTCTGGGGAATGCCAAAATAATCACACATCAAGTTTGAAGATAATCGCTTAGTTAGGAATATTTTATTGACCAATTTGGCATTATTAATTTGTGTTTTGAAAGGTTCCTTCCGTCGGCTTTTTGGTCACTGTAGTTTTCGAAACGAAACAACTATGTTACATTTGCTTTTCCCGACGTTTCGGCAGGGGTTGCTGCCTTCCTCAGGGGAACTTTATTTGAGCAAAAATACATTACATTAGTTATATGAAAATATAAAGTGACAATTATGACAGTGAGAATATTACACTTACTTTTTTAAATAAAAAAATTTAAAAAAAATTAATCAAGAAAGTGACACTTCTAATGAAGTTTTGTCTGTGTATTTAAAAAAAAAAAAAAAAGAATGAAAACTATGAGGATGAAAACACTAAAGAGCAATAAACGCAAGAAATGTTTCGAGTGAGAAACAACCCAACAACAACACTACAGACTCGCAACAACGAACTAGTTAAGTGGCTGAGAAACAATAATTTTATTGATGATCGAGAAAAAGGGAGAATGACAACATATACAGCACAGGTTCCACCTATCTATGGTTTACCTAAAATCCATAAGCCATACATGCCCTTGCGACCCATTACGTCATCAATAAAGTTACCATGTTATGAGCTAGCAAAAATTTTCGGTAAGATTTTACAGTACGCGACGACAAAATCGACATCCTCGATTAAAAATTCATTGGAATTTATTCAGAAATCAAAAAATATTAAACTAAAAGCCAACGAGATTCTAGTATCTTATGATGTAGTGTCTCTTTTTACAAAAATTCCCATATCACTAGCTGTCACCATAGTAAAAAAGAAATGGGAATTGATAAGTAAGAATACCAACATCAATCAGAAAAAATTTTTAGAGATACTAGATTTTTGTCTCAAGGAAAACAATTATCTACAATTCAAAGATGATATCTTCAAGCAGATTTTTGGAATGCCTATGAGCAACCCTCTGTCACCCACAATCGCTGACTTAGTACTAGATCACGTACTAGACGAATGTTTCGATGCCATGAAAGAGAGACCTTCGTTCATCGCTAAATATGTAGACGACATATTTGCTGTGATTGACAAACAGGAAGTTGACAAAGTGATTCTTATCCTCAACGGATTCCACCCAAAAATGCAATTCAATGTTGAAATGGAACACAATAATGCGATTTCATTTCTTGATGTTAAATTCTACAGGGCGAAAGCGACAGCTTATTGTACAACTGGCATCAAAAACATACAGCGTCAGGCAGAATAATCAATTTTCGTT
Organism: Platycheirus rosarum; assembly: GCA_963971375.1. Classification (NCBI taxonomy): domain Eukaryota; kingdom Metazoa; phylum Arthropoda; class Insecta; order Diptera; family Syrphidae; genus Platycheirus; species Platycheirus rosarum. The sequence continues at coordinate 47,747,344 of OZ020510.1, read as the reverse complement.
CGAACTACGCTAAACATATCATCATGAACACTGCCTCCAACCTCGTAAGAAAGGTTTTCGCTCTCAGCAGCGAATAATTTCACCGTTCCAACAAAAAAAGAATAACTAAAATCCTCAAATATAATGGCTATCCTCCTGCCATAATTCGTGGTTTAATCTTCAAACACAAATATAAAATAATATAATATAATAATAGCTACAAGAACAGAGGATCCAAACAATGGTTTCTACAAAAGTATTGTGTACGTTCCAAAACTCACTGAAAACTTCAAACAAGTTATCAACAAAAGTGTAAAAAATTTTCGTTTAGCTTTCAAATCAAACAAAACGCTGAACCATCTTTATACCAAACTAAAAACAAAACCAGACAAGGACAAACAAACGGACGTTATCTACAAAATCAATTGCACCGGCAAACCGAACGAACCTTGCAATCTATGCTATATAGGAACTAAAAAACAATTTCTTCGACAGCGGATCTCAAACCACAAAACTGATATAAAATCCAATAATTCTGGGAAAACAGCCTTGGCAAGTCACAGGGTCGAGAGTGGTCATTCTCCAAACTTCTAAACGATATACCTTAGAAACATTACACATACTAAATAACAATAATAATATGAATAGAAAACAAGGCACACAAAACATTTCTTCCGTTTATTGCTCCATAGTGTCTTCATCCTCATAGTTTTCATTCTTTTTTTTTAATACACAGGCGAAACTTCATTCGAAGTGTCAATTTCTTGTTTAAATTTTTTTTTAAGTTTTTTATTTAAAAAAGTAAGTGTAATATTCTCACTGTCATAATTGTCACTTTATATTTTCATATAACTAATGTAATGTATTTTTGCTCAAATAAAGTTCCCCTGAGGAAGATAGCAACCCCTGCCGAAACGTCCGGAAAAGCAAATGTAACATAGATGTTTCATTGCGAAAACTACAGTGACCAAAAAGCCGACGGAAGGAACCTTTCTAAACACAAATTGATAATCGCTTAAGGCGTTTAGGCTTCAGCTCGTTATACATACTGACAGACAGCCAGACAGACAGACAGACATTTTTTCTCGATCACTTTTTTAGACTTCTCTATGATCGTAATGTCATGTTTGATTGATTGATTTTTTTATTTATTTTATACGGCAAGTTATGTAAAAAAAATCTAACAATCAAACATGACATTACGATGATAGAGAAGTCAAAAAACGTGGGTCCGGAAATTCCGTCCGTCTGTCTGTCTATCTGTCCGTATCGATATCTACAGCCTAAACGGTTATGCCGATTTGAGTCAAACTTGGTATATAGTATTTTTAGAGTGCTCTACCCGACGGATTTTGGAATTGGCATTCTAGCTCCAAAACTAACGGTACCTGCCATATAACTTTTAATGAAAAACTTATTTTTCTCGAAAACGGCTCCTACGATTTTGATAAAATTTTCAGAATGATGTTTTCTATGCAAAATCTATCTTCAAGTTTTAATGGATTTTTCAGAAAAAGTTTTATAACGGTACCTCCCATATGACCGGTTTTTTTAATATCAGACTTTCTCGTTAAATATTTGACGGATTTTGATGAAATTTTGAAAATATATAGTGTTTTATATTTTAAATAATATTGCTTATTAAAATTTTCAAAAACATTTTTTTTTAATTATTAATATTTTTTTTAAAAAAATTATTTTTTTTTTAATATTTTGAAAACGATTCTGTAGATTTTTTTTTTTTATTTTTCTCCTAGTATAAACTATAGATTTCTTTAAATTGATATACTCAAAAAAAATTTAAATATGTTTTCGAAAAGTTTTTCAAAAAAAACTTTTTTTTGAAAAAAACTGTTCGAAAGATTTTGAAATGAAAAATTCATAAAATAGAAAACAGCAAAAGAAATAAGATGGCTTACAACATTTTTTTCCAAAATACGTTATAAATAGTTTTTTTTTGATTTCATATATTTTTTCCCCAACATTTTATTTCATATTGCTCGGCTAAGCACTAGGCATTAGTCAAATAAGAGAAGGTGGCAACCTACATACATACCTACGTATTTTAAAGCATTTCGTCATCATAAAAGCACACAGAATAAATGAGGAAGCCTATGATAAACACACAAAAACAACTAACAAATAAAAAAACTATTCGATTACTACTCAATGCAAAAAATTTCAATCGAGAAAACAAAAGTTTACACCTTCCTATAGATAGACAAAACCACTGTGTTAACTTTTAATATTGTCTCTATACCCACTCGCTTAGCAGTAGTTAGAATGTGTATCTTAATTTTAGTACCTACCTTCCTTCCAACCTTATTATAGGTAACTAATGTCCTTAATAAATTCCATTAATACCTACACCATACGTTTATCGATCCATCAAACGTAATTAAGCTATTTTAATTAATTTGATTTCAAAAAGTAAATTATTCTTATTGGGCCCTACATAGGTATCTATACCTAGCATTATTGCCCTACTGCTGATTCCCACGAATCTTTATGCCAGTAGTTCAACTTTTTCCATATCAAAATGAAAATTAAACTGAAAAAAAGTCCTTTATATCTTTCTATTAGCAAATTATATTATAAACAGTAAACAACAAGTGGAAAGATAATACACTAAAAAACTGCTAAAGCTAACAATCCTATATATTTATGTGTTCATCCCTTTGTTGTGTCGCATGTTCATTCGAGCTTCAAACCCCAACGATTCTAAAGAAGTTGCACGTCAAAAAAAACATTAAAACTAAATCTTTGCCAAAAAGACGCCTGTACTTAAAAATTATTAGCACATAGGAGCAAGTACGTGCGACCCAGTCGTGCCTTTTTTTAATATTCACGAATCCTAAACTTGCCTTATAGTCCCTATAATCGTAAGTAAAAATAAATACTATTATCTTTGAATAAAGCGGTTTTGGCTAACACTAAGACACTAAGAGGTCCTAAATTTACATCGTAACCAATCGGAGAAAAAATTCATCCGATTTGTACGAATCTTACGAATTTTGTATCATGGTAGCGTTCCGATTGATACACCGGACAAACCTCCGAAAATAATTGAAGTATGCGTTGGAAATGTCAAAAACACAGCAACGCGTTGCGAACTCAAACGATACATGACGATTAAAACCAAAATCAGTCCAACACAAGCGATGCATACCGATGGTCTCCGACAGCAAATTCATTATGGAAATTTGTCCGATGAGTAAACAAATTAAAAACATCAACAAAATTAAAGGAAAAAATAACCGGAAAAGAATTGTAAGTAAAAGTTTGTCAACGGCCTTGGCTCCGATAAAGCATCGCTTCCCGTCAGTCGATCAGCAACTTTGAAGGAGTGTAGACTTGTTGACGACTCTCACAGTATTATTTCCAAGTGTTTACTTAATTATAAAAGTATTTAAAGTAAATTATTAGTTTATTTGCCAAAAGGCAAATAATTAAATTTGTTTTTTTACTTTTTATAAAGCCAACATTAATTTGGCAATCATTTGCATTAAAAAAAATAAAAAAAAGCTTTTTTAAAAGCTACAATTCGTAGATCTCTGGGCAAGCATCCCAAAGCAATATGTACGCCAAAAAACCGTCTGTTAACATATACGAGTTAAGCTTAGGTGGTAGAGTGGCCGATCGCGGTGCAGAGGAACCCAGGAGCGAATCCGGCCTGGGTGACTTCACCAACACTTTTTGGGAAAAAGTGTTGGAAAAAAGAAGAAGAAGGGCGAAAAATCAAACTCGCAACCAATGGAAGGAGATAAAGAAAAGGTGGTGCCATCGGATGATGGGCTACCAAAATCGGCTGATGTCCCAATGACGTCAGCAAAAAGGAGGAAACAACTAAGTTAAGCCTAATCTTGTAAAAAGGCAAACCAGGGCAACTCCGGCAATAGTGCAACCCGTAGAGGAGTTGGGAAAAGAGCGGCCAGCCAAGTCCAATGCCGCAGAGAAGATACGTCAGCAACTGGAAGTTGCTGGCGTGACGTCGGACATATCATATGTGTCATATGTATCCGACGAAGGAGAAGAGCAATACACGCCTGACGACACACAAGTTGCAGCAAGCAACAGCAGCATACTCATGCAAGTACCATCCTCATCGGAGTCCGACGATGAGGAGGAAGTTATAAGTGATCTCGAACGAAAAATTCTGACCGTTCGAGTAAAACAGGAGACAAGGAGGATGAAAGAAAAGCTCGCCAAAGAGCTTAAGGAAGCAGCCAGACTTAAGGCACTCCAGACGGCTGAGCAGCAACAGCTGGAAATTCAACAACAGCAGCAAGCACAACTGCAGAAACAACAGTCTGCTAAACAGCAACAGCAACAACAGCAAAAAGAACAGCAAATAAAGATGGATCAACCATCGACATCTAAAAAGGCACAACAGCAGCAGCAGAACCAACAGCAGCAGCAGAATCAACAGCAGCAAAGACAACAGCAGCTGAGACAACAGCAGCAGAGTCAACAGCAGCAGACACAACAGCCATCGTAGCCAACACAAAAAAAAGGTAAGGTGCCGCCAATAAACAAATTTAAAATGAATATTAAAGATATAATTGATATATGTAGGGACGCCATAGGTGATAACTTCCTAATAAAACGAATTAATAATGACAGACATGCTATCCACTGCTTCTCAGTGGATCAGCACAAGCAGGTTAAAGAGATTTTTAAAAAAACGGCCACTGAACATTACAGTTTCACGCCGAAAGAGGAAAAAATCCAAACGGTGCTCTTAAAGGGCCTTGACAGCTCCACTGATACGGTGGCTCTTCTAAATGAACTCCTTCGGGTAGCGACGAACGATCTCAAGTTCGTGGGGGTCAAGCCTTTCACGACTGTCAGAGCCAGACGGGAGCAACGGTAATTACCGTTCTTCCTGGTTCAGCTGTCGCCCAAAAGCAAACTGGATAGTCTACGGAAAATTACCAACGTAGACTACCAGGTTGTAACACGGGATAAATTAAAGAGACGCGGTGACATGCTTCAATGCATGCGCTGGCAAAGGTTCGGGCATGCCGCGGCGAACTGCGGTATGCAGTCTCGCTGCGTGAAATGCAGTGAGAACCACAATTTAGGTGAGTGTAAACTCGGACAGGAAAGGGTCGAAGATAAGACTCTACTTAAATGTGTGCTTTGCGGAGGCGAGGGGCACCCTGCTAGTTATCGGGGCTGTCCTAAGTTTCAGCAGATAAAGCAAACAAAAGCTCCGAAGGTGGTGGAGAGGTGACCTATTTTTGCTCCTGCACCGACAGCCGTTGTGCCCCAAATATCTTACGCCCAAATGGCGGCAGGGAGGGCAACAACAACGGTACAGCCACAACCAAAGGCCGATATAATGACTGTGTTGCTGGCCATGCAGGCCCAGTTAACCAGCCTACAACAACAGCTCGGAAAGCAGGAGGAAAGACTGGACCGTGTCTACGCTTACCTTCCCAGCTTAGGGCTGGGCGCGCTGTACGAGAACCCCTTCAAAATCCTGGCTGTGAATGTAAATTCACTAATCAGGACCGAACGTAGAGCAAATTTGTTTCAATTGTTGCATGATCACAGTCCAGATGTCTTTTTGGCTAGCGAAACCAAGCTAAGCCAGAAACACAAACTGACTCATAATAATTACAATATCGTAAGAAGGGACCGGCCCAACTCCACTCGTGGGGGCGGGGTCGCTATCTTCTTACAAAAAGGTATTGGTCATAAGGTCATATATAATAGTGAAGTGCGAAGATTCGCGATTGAAGCGAATGTATGTGATCGCAGTGTACGCACAAGAAGCACCTCAACCTGCAAACTTTATTGCAGAGCTCGAAAAACTTTTCAAGTGTCTTAGTCTGCACTCGGAAGAAAATTACTATATTATCGCCGGAGATTTGAATGCAAAACATGAAGATTGGGGAAATCAAATCCAAAATCCAAGGGGATACCATCTTTTTCATTGGATGGGTCGACACCATATTGAGTATAAAATCGACCTTCTTGCTACAGATAGACCATCGTTCCCAAGGAGCGGTGCTTTTCTAGATCTACTACTGTTAGACTCAAGACTGACAGTAACTGACTCTGTGGGCCAACAGACAAGAAACTGTTTACAGACAGTAGAATACGACAGTGACCACTGCGGACTTTCCGCCGTCATACAGCTACCAAACGAACTTGTGGTCTTGGATGAATTTGTGCCTGCGCGCTCTTACAATTTTAGTAAGGCACGCTGGCCACGTTTCTACAACACCTTGACAAGAGAACTCCTCTCTAACGACATTGTGCCTCCAAACGACAGGAATCTATCGAACGTAGAGATCGATGGATACCTGCTTCAGATGGATGGCGTCATAAAACAAACGATGGGCAGAACAATCCCACGATACAAAGAACATAACGCAACTGAAATGTACAAGAACGCGACAATAGACGCACTACACAGACAAAAGTGGCCTTCTGACAAGATTAAAACTCTTATACAGGCGGTTTACAAACAGAACTGATCTGGAGATTAGGACACTGAAATCGTCAATTAAAAACGTCAACTCGCTCATAAATCGAAATTACAGATTATCGATTAACTCGTATTGGGATAACAGAATTCGACCCGAGTATGTTTCCCGAGATTAATAAAATTTTCAGGAAAAATAATCAAAACGATCTTCCGTGTCTCAAACTCCAAAGAACGACAGACAACGAAAACATACTCCTGACCGCAGGAGTAGATCTGGGGGACGCTGTCTTGGACGACGATTTCTTTGTGATCGAAGATCCATTGGAGAAGGTTGAGACAGTAAGTTCTGCTTTCAGCAGGTGTATAAGGTGAATGATTCCATTTGCCCGAACAATGACCTGGAGGACAGAGCTCTGCTGAATCACTTTTACCTTCGAAATAGCATCACGCAATGGCGATCTGAGAATCTTGGTTTTACCGGGTTCAATGAAGACAATCCGGCAAACGCCACCGTCGCCGAGCGAAATGGGCCAAGTTCCCTGCTCATCTCGAAGGTCGAACTACAAATGATCTTTGCATCATTAAAGAAAAAGAAGTCAGCAGGAGTCGATGGAATACCCAATGTTGTACTACGACATCTCCCTGAGTAAGCAATAGACATATACACAACACTGTTCAACAACGCGCTGAATAATGCATATTATCCAGTGAGTTGGAAGACAGCTGTTGTAAATCCTCTCCCGAAAAAGGGAAAGGACAATTCCAATCCGCCAAATCTCCGGTCGATAAGTCTTCTTCCGAGTATCAGTAAGGTATTCGAAAAGGTTATCTATAGAGCTCTGTCCAAGTGGGCCGAGGACAAAAATATAATTCCAGACACCCAGTTCGGCTTTAAGGCGGGACATGACACAATTCATGCCGCGTCTAAGTTTGTATCTGATGTCCAATGAAACAATGCTAAAAATCAATGCACGGGTGCCTGTCTGGTTGATTTGGAGAAGGCTTTTGACACCGTATGGCTAGAAGGTCTTTACATGAAGCTAACCAGATGGGGCATAAGTATACAACTGCTATATATGCTTTACGACATGCTTAATGGTAAAAAGTTTGTTGTCAAGAGTGGCAATATAACATCTACCACAACGTTTGATATTAAAAACGGTCTGCAACAGGGAGCGGTGAACTCGCCGATTCTCTTTAGTATTTACACCAGCGATCTCATTGGGTATCTACCTCATGCAATTGCGTATGCCGATGATTTATTTGCGTACAGAACAGGTCCAAAAGTTGAAGTCATCAGAATTCTCTTGCAACGTGATTTCGATAAAATTCAACAATATTGTAATGATTGGAAGCTCAAAATCAACTTCCAGAAATGTGAAACTATCCTGATTTGAACCCCATTGTCTAGGGCCTCTAGGGATACGAGAAAGAACTGGCGCAAGCTAGTGATCGCTGGGCCACATGGACATCCACTGGCGAGTAAAGATGTAGTAAAGTACCTTGGCATCTGGTTAGATCAGTATCTATATTTCAATCGACATATAGAGGCTGCTCTGACCAGGGCTAGGGGAGCTTTTGCCCTGACAAGACGGTTGTTTTATAGCAGCCGCTTTGATAGCAGGGTGAAAGTGATTTGCAACATGGCCCTAATCAGCCCGATGATTGCCTATGGATGCCCTGTGTGGTTCAACGTTGCACCATCTCTAATTTTTTTTTTTTTTTTTTTTTTTATAATTAACGCGCGCACAAGGGATTATGTGTTTCCCTTTTAATGTAGAACACACTGCGCGGGCATTACGAAGATAGGGAGGGGAGAGATAGGAGGTGCCGATTAACATTGGTTTTGAATGTTTGCAGATCAAAATGGCAAGGGAAAATCCCGCCGGGTAAACTATTTCCAGAATGGAAAAGATTCGGGTGTTCGAGAGACAGTGCCTTCGCACTTGTCTCGGACTTTATAGAACAACAGAGTCGGAGTACAAACACTATTATTCCAACGAGGTCCTATACAACGGGGCCAATACAAACAGGATAGATAACTTTTTAATTAAGCTCATTCGCGGACACATTGCAAGGGCGATGACCTCAACTAATGGACAAATCTTCGGGGCTTACTACCCCCAAGATGAATATTTTGAAAGCACACGTTCTAATGGTTTTATCCCGCCCGAGGCTTTCCTATACCTTGATAGTCGAGGGCTGATTCAGGATAGATCGGCGATTCCGTTGATCTACCACGTCGGCCGCAGAACAGTCGATAGGCGGCTCCATTACGACCGAGACATAGTCACTGGGAGCGAAACAGAGCGCCTCCATTTCAGTAGGGCCGTGCCCGACCGGGATCGGAAGGAAGCCCTAGATCAGGTCCACCAATTTTGGTGGCTTAGCTAAAACCCGACCATTTTCAGTCGACATAGACGAAATATCGCCTTTGGCCGACTTACATATATCTATAGTATCTAAGTTAGGTAGGGCAGTTGCGGCGGCACCAAAAAAAAAAAAAAAAAAAACACGAAAATCCAACAAAAATATGTTAAAATAAAAAAAAGGCTGCTGTGGCTGTTGTAATTTTAAGTATTTAAGGTTTATTTTAAGTAAGTTTAAGCTTATTTTAAGTAAGTTTTTAAGTAGTTTAAGATAGATTAAGAAAACGATAATGATGACCTAGTTTTTAATTTTGTCTGGGTAAAAAATAAAACCCCAATATAGATAAGATAAAATTAAGTTATTTTTAGGCCGAAAGGCAATTAAAATTAAGTTAGAGATTAATTTAGAGTGCGCGCATAGGGCCAGTAAGTTAATTAAGTTGATAGTTTTAGCTAGTTTTAAGATTTTTGTCTAGCATTTAAGTAGATATAAGTAAAAGTGAAAATAAAAATCAATTAAAAGTAAAAAGTAAAGCCTCGCTTCCCGTGAGATCAGCGAAATCAAGCATCGTTGCGCGTGGTTAGTAGAAAGATGGTGGACCGTCTGAAAACCAACTGCGTGCTGTTGACATGTGTTATGTGTTTTCTGTTTTCCGTTCTCCTTCTGTCTTCTCTTCTGTCCTGTTTCAATGTCGTCTTGTGTGTTGTCTTGTAATTGTCTGAGCCGATGGCCTAAGTAGCCAGTGCTCATAAGTGTCTCTACTTCGTAGATTTATCTACGGAGCAGATCAATATGTAATGTAATGCAATGTTATAATGCAGATGAACATGGCTGTCTTTACCATAATCTGCAATCTTCATTACTTGTATTTCCTATAATCTTGAAGATCATGCCCTCTCTATCGAACAAGTATAATTTTTGTATTTCGTATCCTTTTTTGCAGATGTTGACATGCAGATCAATGAAAAGGATATTTAACACTGAGTAAAATAGTAAATAAAAGCATAGTCGTATCTCTTTCAGAACAACGAAAAAATGCCCAACCAAAACTACAGAACAAAATGAAACGGAACAAGTTCCGAGTGTAAAAAGAATAAAGTTTTATAAAACTAAATTACAAATACTTTATATACGAAATACTTAAATGATTTGGGTGTCAACGGCCTTGGCTCTGATAAAGCATCGCTTCCCCGACAAGACGGTTGTTTTATAGCAGCCGCCTTGATAGCAGGGTGAAAGTGATTTGCTACATGGCCCTAATCAGGCCGATGATTGCCTATGGATGCCCTGTGTGGTTCAACGTTGCACCATCTCTAATGGAAAAGATTCGGGTGTTCGAGAGACAGTGCCTTCGCGCTTGTCTCGGTCTTTATAGAACAACAGAGTCGGAGTACAAACACTATTATTCCAACGAGGTCCTATACAACGGGGCCAATACAAACAGGATAGATAACTTTTTAATTAAGCTCATTCGCGGACACATTGCAAGGGCGATGACCTCAACTATTGGACAAATCTTCGGGGCTTACTACCCCCAAGATGAATATTTTGAAAGCACGCGTTTTATCCCGCCCGAGGCTTTCCTATACCTTGATAGTCGAGGGCTGATTCAGGATAGATCGGCGATTCCGTTGATCTACCACGTCGGCCGCAGAACAGTCGATTGGCGGCTCCTCTACGACCGAGACATAGTCGCTGGGAGCGAAGCAGAGCGCCTCCGTTTGAGTAGGGCCGTGCCCGACCGGGATCGGAAGGAAGCAATAGATCAGGTCCACCAATTTTGGTGGCTTAGCTAAAACCCGAAATTTTTAGTCGACATAGACGGACATATCGCCTATGGCCGACCTATATATATATTTAGTATCTAAGTTAGGTAGGGCAGTTGCGGCGGCACCAAAAAAAAAAAAAAAAAAAAAAAAAAAAAAAACCGAAAATCCAACAAAAAAATATTAAAATAAAAAAAAAACGGCTGCTGTGGCTGTTGTAATTTTAAGTATTTTAGGTTTATTTTAAGTAAGTTTAAGCTTATTTTTAGTTTATTTTAAGCTAGTTTTTAGGTAGTTTAAGATAGATTAAGAAAACGATAATGATGACCTAGTTTTTAATTTTTTCTGGGTAAAAAATAAAACCCCAATATAGATAAGATAAAATTAAGTTATTTTTAGGCCAAAAGGCAGTTAAAATTAAGTTAGAGATTAATTTAGAGCGCCCGCATAGGGCCAGTAAGTTAATTAAGTTGATAGTTTTAGCTAGTTTTAAGATTTTTGTCTAGCATTTAAGTAGATATAAGTAAAAGTTAAAAATAAAAATCAATATAAAACGTTAAACGCATCGCTTCTCGTGAGATCAGCGAAATCAAGCATCGTTGCGCGTGGTTAGTGGAAAGATGGAGGACCGTCCGTAAACCAACTGCGTGCTGTTGACATGTGTTATGTGTTTTCTGTTTTCCGTCCTCTTTTCTATCTTCTGTTCTGTCCTGTATCAATGTCGTCGTGTGTGTTGTTCTTGTAATTGTCTGAGCCGATGGCCTCAGTAGCTAGTGCTCATAAGTGTCTCTACTTCGTAGATTTATCTACGGAGCAGATCAATATGTAATGTAATTTAATGTAAAAGTTTTTATGTATTTGTAAGATATTTCTACATTTTGTTTCATTTCTTTTAGAAAAAAGAAAACAAACGAAGGGTATTATGATCGGCTGGTTTAATTTATGAAAACAAAGCCAGACATTGCGAGTAATTTCACCAGCCGCCCGCCCGAGGAGATAAATGCATTTTGGAACAGTGTTAAAGATGCACTAAACTTTCTTGGTACGCCGTGTAGGGAGGCACTCGCCTGGAAAAAAATTTTTACAAAAAAAAAACTTTAAATGATGGATTAATATTTTTTCTTAAACTAGGTATACGAATACAAGACAACCTGTGGCTAATCAAAAAGAATGTACTGCAACAGGTGGTAGTCCTTTCAAACAAAAATCATTCATGCATTTAGAGAAGAGTGTGATTGCAATGATAAACATTACAGGCTCACTCACAGGCATTGCATCAAAATCTTATGGAAAAGTGCAACGGAACGCTGTTCTTCCTGATCTTTAAAATGAAAATATCTCCATGACCATACCTCCACAGCCTGAAGTGAATGTGACATCATTTAGTTTTAGACCATCCAGTGCTCGGAAGCCTCTCACTTCTATCCAGCTTCTAAGCAAACAGATTAAGTTACAAGAAAGCACCAGAAAATCTATTAGAGATATGGCCAACAAACTCAAAAGAGTCAACCAAAATCTGTTCGACTAAGGAGATCGAAAAGGAACAACTGAAAGAAATGAAAAAAAACATAACGAAGAGATGCAGAAGCTGGCGAAAAATAAGCCATAATAATAACTTAAAATCAAGATGTTGGAGCTTGAAATCAAAAGAAAAGATATGAGGCTGAAATAAGAAAACATCCTATATGTGATGCAATGTTTGCTTAATGATATTTTTTTTTTACTTTAGTGTTATTTTTATAGTTTTTTATTGTTTATTTTGATATTTTATTGTTGTTTAGTTAAGTTGAAGAACTGATAGGAAATAATTTAAGTTGTTTGTTATTGAACTGATTGAGAAGGAAATAATTTAAGTTTTTTGTTGTTTTTTAAAAAGAAGTATTTAGTAAGCTTAAAGACTAAGAAATACAAAAATCAATTTTTAAAAAAAGTCTGCGAGTATTTCATTTCTCACATCAACTGCTTGGTTATGATACTGCGATCTGGGAATGAAGTCTTCATCATCATCGATTTCTTCTTCAGCAACTTCATCAAAATCATTTTCATCATTGAAACGCATATGTTATCCAAGGCAGAACATACATTCACGATTTGGGCTGCCTTTTGTGGAGCATAGTCTAGTTGTCGAGCAACTAACAAGCAGCGGAATCTGTTTTTAAGCAAACCACGTTTTTGGCTTTGCAATGAGATTTGTTGTAACGACTTTGAGGGCAATTTACAATTGGTATCCTAAAGGGAATCATAAGCCATGGTTCTAAAGGATATCCAGCATCTCTTTTAAACAAGAATAAAAGTAAACATGAAATATATTTTTATTTATAATTTTTAATATAAATACCTAAGATATATTCATCCCTGACACTGTTTTGAAAGCTGTGTTCGAAATGACGTCTTTGAGGACTAATATTCCCTATATGAGAGTCATGATTCGCTCCTTGGTAGTTGCTATTTACGGCTCTGATGCCCATTTTGTAATCGCTAATATATTAAATAAACACTTGATGTACTTACATTTATGTAGGTTTATATATATAGCTTACAATTAAAACGTTGAGGGAATGAAATCCTTTTCTGTTGAAAAATAAATGCGTGTCTTCTTCTGCAGCAACGATTTTTACATGGGTTCCATCGACGCAAAATAATACACAAGGGAATCCTGTTTTTGTCTGGAAATGGATTTTGGATTCTTCTACTTCTTCTCTTGACATTTCTAAGGAAATCCATTTAGAGCATAACGCTTCCTCAAGAATATTCAACGTTTCTTGAAAGACATTCGAAAATGTGGACTGCGCCAGCGGTGAGTTGTAATCCTTACCTACGCCATGCTGATAGCTTCCCTCGCCAAAAAACCTCAAACAAGCAGATAGCTTTTGTTCAGGGGTCAATGCATCCGACCGAGAAGCTGGTCGGATTTTAATTTGAACTTCATTTAAAACGTATTCAAATAAATATTTACTCAAACGATAATTTTTTTTGAAGATGTAAGAAAATGATGAAAATTATACTTTCAGATTCTGATTGAGATAATTGAACTAACGCTGCATCTGAGAGTTCAAAAATATTTGATATATTTCTTAACGATTTTCTTTTTTCTTAATTTAAAGCTCTTTGCTCATACGTCATACCTTTCTGCTTCTAAAAATAGTGCTACAGTCCAAAAAAAACATCCGTACAGACAGGCAGACAGACAGACGGATAAAATGTGGCCTCAAATAACTCAAATATGTATCGCTATCATCGTAATGTCATGTTTGATTGTTATCTTAAAGTTTTTGTTTGCACGAATGCATAACTTGCATTTTAGTACCTATAATTGAAAGTAATACTATAGTACCTATAATCGTATTTAAAATTGCACATATTCTAATAAATCTCAATAGTTGGTAATCATACTCTTGGGCTGATCAGCGCATCTTTCTTTTACTTGCGTACATATGTTAATCTCAACCGTACAGGTGGATACAACGTGCATAGATAAGAGAAGGCTAGATGCCCGCAAAAGTCTTTATCTCTTTCCTACATAGGTATATGCTAGAAAACCTAACCACCATAATATTGGAGATACCAACACTTTTTGTGAAGATCTAAACATTTAGTTAACTATTGTTATAATTTTAGATATATGCATAGATAGCTACACACATTAATGTATGTATGTGCATATACAATATACATAAAATACCGTCAGGACCTTCAACAACTTAATTTGCTTTAATTTAATTGACACATATGTAGGTATTGTTAGAATAAGAACAACTGACCACTGTGGAGTACAAAACTAGAGTGAGTTTTTATTCATATGACATATTATGTGATCATGTTCTGAATAGTGAATAGCTGCCTTAGCTCGTGATTGACGAATAATAATGCAGAACCGCACAACAACGCGTACTTTTTAATTTCGGCCAACAGAAAATCTCTGCTTGGTCTTCGAAATTTTCAATCCATTTTTTTAATCTGTAGTTTATCATTTCCACTGAATGGTTTAATTGAATTATCTAATCAGAGAAGCACTTAAGTGAATTTCAGGTTCAATTCCCGATGCATGTCTTTGGTCTATACACTTGCGCACTTAAAAGAGCTCCCAGAACTATCACAGTTAAATATAAATGTTGACGGTGTACCAATCTCAAGCCAATCTTTCTGGCCAATTCTTTATAACATTCATGAAATGCCGAAAATTCGACCTTCAGTGATTTCAATATTCCACGGAAAGAGTTTTATTTATAATTAATAAATTATAATTATGATTAATTCATTTCATTATCTAGACAAACCTTCAAGTTTGTAGATGTATCTACGCCAGTTTGTAAATAAATTAAAGGATAAGATGAAAAATGTTTTGGAAATTAATAACAAACGTGTTGAAATTAAAGTGAGATGTTTTCCGTTGGACTCACATGCAAGATCGCAGATGAAAAGTGAGTTTATTTTTAAATCTTCATAAATAACATTTTTGACCTACAGAAATGTAATCGTTTTCTTTTTAGATGTAGCCTATCACAATTCAAAAAAATTCTGTCATAAATGCACCTTGAAAGGAAAATATTCAGACATCACAAAACACACAATCTGTCTATAATTCGATGCAGAAAAGCTTACAAATCATGGCTTTCGAAACGGATCGTACCGAATACCGTTATGGAGAAACACCTTTAACTGATATGAATATTGATACTATGCGCGACTTTCCTATTGGAGACGAATTGCATTTAATTACAAAACGTTTATTGAACGGATAGAAACACTGGCTACAATTACTGCCTCTCGAAATACACCAACTATTTTACATCCCTAAGTTGAAGACAGCGGTTAAAATAGAAAAGAAAACCTGCTAGTATTGAAAAAACTCCAGCGGAGTTCCGAGACCACCTGAGATGTCACCACTACCGCTTTCACGACTGGCTTCATACACACGTCCCTTCTCCTACGTTGGAATCGACTACTTGGGTCCAATGATGATCAAGATTGGAAGGCGCGTTCAGAAACGTTTAGGGTATCTTGGTAACCTGTCTGACTACCGGGCCATTTCATTTGGAACTCGCAGCTTCATTGTCAACAAATTCGTGCATTTGTCTAAGAAGATTAAGGGAGGCCTATCGAACGACAAAGCACGATGAAATCTAACAAACATTTCGTGAACCCTTCAACCCAATGGAAGTTCATTCCTTCATTATCACCCCATATGAGCGCATGTTGGGAGCGTCTCGTCCGCTCTGTGATGACTGTCCGTCGTCCGTCTTTCTTTCGGCGCCAGTAATGCCAAAACGGAATTAATTTTTTTTTAAATCGTTATCCTTAAGTGAGTTTTCGAGTTTTGCAAGATAGTCTTCAGACTTGATTTTTTCAAATTCCATTAATTGTAATTCGTTTAAAAGCGATGGATGTGGAAGCAATCTGTGCATTTTCCGACTCCGTCACTTTTCCCTTCCAAAAGTAGCTTCGACCCTTGCTGAAGCGTCACTTCCTGAATCGACAACTTTAAAAGAATAGTCGTGAGATCACCAGCAGTTGTCGTTTGGTCAGGGATATGGAACAAAGTGTCGGCTGCTCCGTCCTTGAACATTTTTCTTTGGTGGATACTGTTCGCAAAATATATTTGCAAATTCGGCTGGGGTGCGTTGGTAGTTTGCTGAACTGCTGGAGCCATTATTTGTTGACTAGAACCATTTTGATACTGCAAATTTGAATCGGCTGAAAACTCCCATCCTGCATTACCAAAACCAAAATATGAAATGTATGAAATGATTCCGTTAGGACAATCTGAAAATAATATCGGACATAATTCATTCATGATATACAAATTTAAAATTGAAGAATTTGCCTTACTTGTTTTCGTTGATTTGCTGACTTGTTTTTGCTGTGCTGGAATCAATTGATATGGGAATAGGACTACTGAAATCGGCCGCAATATTTTCTTCCATTTGTGTTGATACTGTCAATCTTCTAGATGGTACGGCATAGTTTTTGGTTGGAAGCACAACTTTCTGGTTGACGAAATTCGCGGTGTCGATTTTTTCTGGTGAACTGCTTATCATATTCGATTTCAGAATTAGAAGTTGCACCTACCGTATTCAATAGCCGATCAGCCTCTGCACTTGCTTCTTCTCGCGTCTCGAAATTTCTTTTTATGACTTTTTCTTTTCCCACTAGCCATTCTTTCGAGTCGTTCACATCCGGTATGCACAACGAATCTATTCGTTTGGCTTTTAGGCCTTTTCGCGGCATATAAATAGTTTCATTTTGGGTGTCTGGGTCAAAGACAGCCCAACCTGCTGGAATTGCTCCAATGACAATTAGCAAATCAATGTAGTGGACTAGTGGATCATATATCGAAATAAGGAACAAAGTCGGAGAGAGAATAGAGTACTGGAGCAAACCAGCTTTTTTTTGTGGGAAACAGACCCGGAATCCTTTAATACTTTTTTTTAACGGCCCAAAAGATAGCTTTTAATCCAACGAACAAGAGTATCATCGATCCGATTCCAAAAGGACACATTTTCGATAAGAGAACTTCATGTCGAGCTATATCAAATGCCTTGGGAATATCAAGCGCAATAATCGTACTTTCGCCAAAGCGATGTTATGATTTGTTCAACTGTTCGGTGAGATATGCAATCTGATCATCAGCCAGTGGGACTTTTATTTTTTTTATTAACACAAGGGACTATTTGTTTCCCTTTCAATGTTTGTAAGTAAGCCTGATAGGGAGGGGAAGAACCGAAGGTAAACTGTCCCAAATTCTTGTTGTTCGGATAAAAAAATAAAAAAAAATGCCTATATTTCACGGTACGTCCGAAATGGGGCTCTAGGGTGAACTGATGAACATTCAACCTATGCACTTAGCAGCATTTTTAGCGATCTCAAATATATGGTCGTGTAGTTTCAACGGAGGTCGTCGTTGACACACATACCGAGTTTCTTCGATGCTAGTGCCATTCCTGGACAATGGCATTGGGGATTTGGGGTGATTTTAGCTTTAACCACAGAAAACAGCATTGTGTTTTCTAAGCAATAAACTTAACACGATTCATATTACATTGCTTCACAATGCTGTATAGATCGGAGTTTAATGACCTAAGTATACGGCATAGTTACAATTGCACGTCCGAAGGCGAAGAACGTCCATCATCTAACGAATATGAAAAGCTGAGGGTAAAGTTGTCAGCAAAACAGTTAAGTAGATAAGAAGTAATTGACAGAAGATCATTTATAAAAGTTAGGAAAAGAGTCGGAGACAGAACGGAGCCCTGGGGCACACCAGCATTTATTTTGTGAGAATCAGACTTGAATCCGTCTAATGCAACTTAGACTTCGAGATTTTCCTTAAGCTGGCGGTTAATCAGCGTTTCTATGACCTTTGAAAGAAAGGAGGTAAGTGCCTTGGGTCGGTAGAAGAAGGGGGAGGATGGGTCAACTTTCTTATGGACAGGCCGGACAAATGCTGTTTTCCATCTTATAGGAAAGATTCCTGAAGAGTAGGAGCTATGGAAAAGCTTACGCAGTGGCCTTGACAGTGTGAAAAAACACATCTTCAAACAAAATTGGGAATTTAACCATCCAGTCCAGCGGATTTGTGTATATCGAGATCTGTGAGAACTCTTGCTACCTTACGAGGCAACGAAATGGGCGGCGAGCATGTTTGCCTTCTCTGAAAAGTAAGCATTTGGTTTGTAACTGTCGATGAGCGTTGGAACCGAAGATGTTGAGGAGTTTTTAATATTTTTTTACAAATGACCAAAAAATGTTACTGCCTTAGGAACACTGCACAATTTTGTGCCGTAATTTTTGATCATGCAAAAATTTGGTTCTTTCAATAACGGAGTGATGTTCAAAGGGTAGATATGTGTGTGGGTACAAGCATCCGCAAATCACCCCTGTCTATCAACTCCTATTCTTACCTCCACGTTGTGAACATCGGGTGCCTAGTACCTCAACTGGAGATTGGGTTCCATCCCCTTTGGAAGGTAGCTGGTGGCAGCAAACGAGAGAGTGGGGGGAGGAGTGTTACCACTAAGGCACTACTCCTTGCATCCTGGCGGCAGCGGAAGAATTCTCTAGATGGAATCAACGGTGGCGTCTACAGTTCCAGTCAGGTTGAACTACTTAGTGAACACCTTATATGAACAACTACGACGTTTTCGGAGCTCAGGCCTATAAGGAACGGTTTATCCGGCTCTTCGTCCTTGGAGTCACAATAAAGACCTGGTCCTCCAGGTTCGGGTTTTGCCGTCGGGGTAACTCTCCGGCCACACCAAAAACAACTAGTTGCGAAGCATCAACAAGCCTCGGATACGGACGGATTCACTGATGACGAACCCTGTAAACGAAATAAGGACAACGAATTTCGGATATGAACGTGGAATGTTAGGTCCCTTAACAGACCACATGCAGCCGAACAACTAGCGGAGGCCCTTGACTGCTGTAAGACAGACATAACCGCCATCCAAGAAATGCGATGGGACGGGCCGGGCAAAAAAAAGATGAAAAACTGCGATATCTACTATGGCAACTGCTATACACAACAAAAACAGCGCTTATTTGGATGTGGATTCGTCATTGGGGGCAGGCTCCGGCAAGAGGTTTTGAGTTACAAATGTGTGAACGAGCGCCTCATAACAATACGCATCAAGGCTAAATTTGCCAATATTAGCCTCATATGCGTGCATGCCCCCACAGAGGAAAAAGATGATGACACCAAAGAAATGTTTTTTGGGCTCCTGGACAAAACATATGAGCAATACCCTAGCTATGACATTAAAATTGTCCTAGGCGACTTTAACGCCAAGCTAGGGAGAGAAGATGTTTTTGGTGATACAATCGGAAAACACAGCTTGCACGACACCACCTCCGGTAACGGATTCAGGCTAATTGACTTTGCTGCGGGGCGAAATATTGTAATAGCAAGTGCCAAGTTCCCACACCCCAACATTCACAAAAGGACATGGAGATCCCCTGATCAATCCACTGCCAACCAAATTGACCACATTGCGATCGATGCAAGGCACTTCTCCAGTATGATGGATGTCCGAACTTTCCGAAGGGCAAACATTGACTCGGATCACTACCTCGTTGTAGCCAAGGTACGACTTAGGATATCACGACCCACGCCAAGAAGAGGTAATACTGTGAGGAACTTTTAACGCCGGACGGCTGCAATCGCAAGAAATCCCCAGATCCTTTTCCGATCGAGTTTCAAATGAACTCCAAAGGAGTCATTTACCGCCAGCATCAAGTATTGAGAACCAGTGGCTACATTGCCAAAATGCCATCAGGGAAGCCGCGACTGGGTCTTACACGGCCACCACAACGAAACCCCTGGTTTGATAATGAGTGTCGGCAAGCACACGCAGCTAAACAAAAAGCACACAAGCGGGCGCTGCAAAGAAGGACCAGAACTACCCGTACACTCTACGAGCAGAAGATGAAAGAGGAACACCGCCTTCTCAGAAAGAAATAAAAGGCACGACTGGGTCGCACGTACTTGCTCTTATGTGCTAATCCTTTTTAAGTGCAGGCGTCTTTTTGACAAAGATTTTATTTTAATTTTTTTTGTATGACGTGCAACTTCCTTAGAATCGTTTTGGGGTGAAGCTCGAACGAACATGCGTCACGACAAAGGGATAAACACATAAATATATAGGATTGCTAGCTTTTGCAGTTTTTTAGTGTAGTATTATCTTTCCACGTGCTGCTTACTGTTTATAATATAATTTGCTAATAGAAAGATAAAAAGGATTTTTTTCAGTTAAATTTTCATTTTGGTATGGACAAATTTGAACAACTGGCATAAAGATTCGTCGGAATCAGCAGTATGGCAATAATGCTAGGTAAAGGGACCTTTATACGTCCCAATATGGGACCAATGGAATTTATAAAGGATTTAGGTACCTATAATAAGGTTGGAAGGAAGGTAGGTACTAAAATTAAGATACGTGTTCCAACTACTGTTAAGCCAGTAGGTATAGAGACAATATTAAAAGTTAACACAGTGGTTTTGTTTATTTATAGGAAGGTGTAAACTTTTGTTTTCTCGATTGAAATTTTTGCATTCAGTAGTAATCGAATAGTTTTTTTTATTTGTTAGTTGTTTTTGTGTGTTTATCAAAGGCTGCCTTATTTATTCTGTGCTTTTATGATGATGAAAAATACTTTAAAATACGTAAGTATGTATGTAATGTAGGTTGTCACTTTCTTTTATTTGACTAATGGCTTGGCTAGGGCTTAGCCGAGCAATATGAAATAAAATGTTGGGGAAAAAAATTTATGAATTCAAAAAAACACTACTCATAACGTTTTTTGGAAAAAATGTTGTAAGCCATCTTATTTCTTTTGCTGTTTTCTATGAATTATTCATTTCAAAATCGTTCGACCAGTTCTTTCAAAAAAATGTTTTTTTTGAAAAACTTTTCGAAAACATATTTTAAAATTTTTTTTTTAATTTTAATTTTAAGAAATCTATAGTTTATACTAGGAGAAAAATTTAAAAAAAAATCTATAGATCCGTTTTCAATATATTCAAAAAACTAAATATTTTTTTAAAAAAATTATTAAAATTTAAAAAAAAATGTTTTTGAAAATTTTGATAAACAATATTATTTAAATAATAAAACACTACATATTTTGAAAATTTCATCAAAATCCGTCAATTAGTTAACGAGAAAGTCTGATTTTAAAAAACCGGTCATATGGGAGGTACCGTTATAAAACTTTTTCTGAAAAATCCATTAAAATTAAAAGATAGATTTTGCACAGAAAACATCATTCTGAAAGTTTAATCAAAATCGTAGGAGCCGTTTTCGAGAAAAATAAGTTTTTTAATAAAAGTTATATGGCAGGTACCGTTAGTTTTGGAGCTAGAATGCCAATTCCAAAAACTGTCGGGTAGAGCACTCTAAAAATACTATATACCAAGTTTGAATCAAATCGGCCCAACCGTTTAGGCTGTAGATATCGATACGGACAGACAGACAGACAGACAGACAGACAGACGGACGGACGGAATTTCCGGACCCACTTTTTTTGACTTCTCTATCATCGTAATATCATGTTTGATTGTAAGAATTTTTTTTTTTTTTTTACGAATGCATAACTTGCATTATAGTCCCTATAATCGCAAGTAAAAAAGGGAACATGAGAAGCGCGCGATCGAGGAAATGGAGAGCTATTATTGCAGGAATGAAGTTCGAATGAAGTGGAATCGCAATCGATGCTAGAATATGGAAAAACCATTTCTGCAGACTGTATAACGGCGATGACGAAACGAATTCCGCTGTCAGGCAAACTGGAGACAGCTAGCTAGGGACCGGGCTGGCTGGCTGGAGAAGCTTGTTGGTTGAGGCCCAGGTCCACCGTTCACCTAGTTTTACCGTTAGAGAAAAAACTCCGTTATAACCAAAAAAAAAAAGGCTGGAAGATCATACACCTACCTAACAATAATTATCTTCAAATCCATTGCAAGAAAAAATGTTTAAAAGGTAATAAAATAGCTTACTTTTCGTTTTAACAAAAATAATAAAAATTAATTTTGAAAATTATTTTGAAAATATATGAAATGCCAAAAAATATGTTTACTTCTTGAAAAGGATAATTTATACGGTAAATTCAAAAAAAAATTAAGGAATTGAAATTAAAAATTTATCGATTAATATAAAAAAAATTATAAAAAATAATTGTGAACGCATGTTTTATTTAAAATTTGCCTGTGAAGTGAATATCCGCATTTCGTTCTTTTAAATCCTGTAGGTATTGATAGACATGCAAGTCTGCCTCATTTTTTTTAAATAATTGTACAAGTGTTTTATAATTATACTTCTATCTAGGCGCGGACGCGGATACTAGGTGCGGAGTTGAGAAGACTTTAGTTTAGTTTTTTTTCTTTACAATTGACTTGGTAATGATCTTTTCTTTAAGTTTTAGCTTGAAACATTCTTAGCATAATTTAAGTCACAGTACACAAATCTAAGGTAATATCTTTAGAGGTTTTATGTTTGCAATCTTCTGCGCATCTGTCAAAATCAAAGTAAAATGCGGCCGCCAGAGACCATAAGCTTGTTTATTTGCTTGCAAAATAGATCTCGTTCGTATATTTTAAAAATATTTTATAAAAATGCTCTTTAATAAACAAGAAAATAAGAAAAATATAAAACAAACGTGAGGTGTGTAGTTTTGTTCATACATTTTTTTATGCAGGTCTCTAACAACCACCATTTTTAATACAAATTGACAGATCTTTATGTTAGATTGTTATGTGTACTGTGAATTTACTTTTAATTTTTGAACTTTAAACTTTTATTTAATTTAACATAAATGCTCAAATGAGTTTTTTTTTTATAACAAAGACTTTTCTTCATAATAGATGCTTCGGCTTTCACTTTCACAATTAATTTTCAACTGTTGTGATTTGCGTCGAATTTATGGTTTTTAACCATGAGCATGATCAATTGCTTAAAGAATTCAGGCCATTTAACTGTAAGCTTTGTATATAAAATAGATTTTATATACAAATCTGTAAGCTATACATTTCATTGCTTAGGTAAGGTGACCTTGAAATTCCTTACTATGTGGGGATGCATAGAAATGACATTGAAATTGTTTTTGTTCTTGTGTTATCTGTTACCTGGTCGTAGGATAGTTTTTTTTTTGTCTTGTGTATTTGTCGGATTATTTTGAAAGGAGTACAGTTAGGCGTGGATTTTGTTGATTTAGAAAGCTAATAGAAATAGTGATGGACGGTGAGTAAAAATAGTGTTGGGACTAAGAAGGTAAAAAATAGCACATTAAATAACTTATTGTTTAAAAGGCAATATTGTGCCTCGTTCCAACACAAATGCCAAAGAAGGGCTCCCGGAATTTTATCTTAAAATTAGGTAAACACCTCGAACAATTCAAACGCCATGAGCTCAAACTCATGGAACAAAAGGCAAAGCAGTGAAGTAGGAGAGCTGTAGTCCCAGTCAAGATCATAAAAGTTTTCGGTTAAAAAAAAAGAAGCATAACGTTGCCAGGCACCACATTTCACACAGTTCATTTAGTGATATCTACGTTTGAGTGCCTCACACTTTCAGTACGAATAACCATTTTACTATCCATTTTCAAAAACATTATTTTATTTTGATAAAAAAAACTGAATAGATATTTACATTTTATTGCTCTCTTGAGTGCTTAATATCAATGTTTATATATTTAAAAAATAAGAACATTCATATGAAAATATATTTTTTAGCATACAAAGTTTCAGTTCTTATGTATTTAATACCCAAATGTCAGTACATCTTTTATACCCAAGTTCCCAGCTTTGCTCCTTTACGGTCTTTCTGCTTTGAGAGTAAACTTCGGCACTTCAAAAAAGGAAAGACGAAAAGCCGCATTTTTCCGACTCTATAAGCTGCCGTTGCTTTTTTCATTGTCCTATTGTTTCTTTTGTATATTTAAGCAAACCCAATCCCTAAGACAACTTACATCCTCTTTTTTTTTATTTGAATCTAGTCCGAAAAAATGCTCCAGAAATTGGAAAATACTATTTGAATTTGACAGTGTGCATGCAAATCCACATTACTGCCAGAGGTAGTATTCATTGTCGAACCAAAAAAATGGAATCGATTGTAAAACAAAACCCTGCTATTGGAATTGCAAACGCATAAAAAAATCTAGAAATATCCCAGAACCTAGAGACTCGAAGTACCTATACAGTGACGAAAAAAGGAACAAAGTTCGTGAGAAAATTGCAAGTGCATGAAGTTGATTATGGAAAGTGGTCGAGCCTTTGGATAGCCGGATATGCATTTCGATTGAGTTTGAAGAAATCTTTCTAGGCCTTCTCTTTTGGGAGTCAAATTCGATTTCGATTTGATTTTTGTTTACATTTTTATGGAATAAGTTGAGGATTTGATGTGATAGAAAGTTATACTAACAAGAAAAATTTTTAAAATAAAAGGAAGTTTTCACATTTAGTTTTTGTGGCAGACTTTACAATGCATAGTAAAATCAAAAAAATTGTGGACTGTGGTGTTCTCTTTGAACTTCATGTTTCAATTTAGAGTTTATTAGACAAGACTGTTCCAAAGGTACAAATGTAGATGGTAGAAGCACTCATAGACGATGAATGGGCCAGGCAAAATAAAAATAAAAAATTGCGATATTCACAATAGCAACTGCCACATACAAAAGAGAATCTCTAATTTTGATGTAGGTACGACGTTGGAGGTAGACTCAGGCAATAGGTCTTGAATTTCAAATATGTGAATCATTCCCAAATAACAATCCGCATCAAGGCTAACTTCACCAACATAAGTTTTATACGTGCGCATATGCCCCCACAGAGAAAAAAAGATGATTTTCGATCTCGGCCCTTGCTTTGCTCCAATACAAATATGTAGAATGTAGCTGTTTTAAGGTTCCGATTGATTTGAAAAGATTTTTTCAAAGTCGTCTGATACTGAAAGTAAAGACTGTTGCTGTAATAATCTCGGAGTAAGAACATCTGGTGGTCGATGTTGAAATCAGGGTTGGCCAAATACAAGTTTCTTTTTTAAAAATGTAATAAAATGAACAAAATAAAATTTTGTTTCATTTGTTATGGCTTTATCACTAAGAACAAATATTCTTTCAAGTGTCTGCCTTGGCTGGCTTCGTAGTAGCGCATTCTGTCGTCACTCCAATTTTCCAAGTTTTGTTGATTGTTTCGGGCTGTAGCTCACAGATTGCTTGGATGATATTGCCCTGAGGTGCAAGTGTTCAAATCGCTCCGAGGCGGCGAATTGACATTGCCAAGATGGCGATGATGCCCAAAAGATCGATTGTGACAAGGGCTGTGTGGCACGGCGCAGGGTAGTCTGAGCGCGGAAAAAAGGTTTTTTAAGGAAGTCATGTGTAGCTTTTGAAGTTTTACGTCTTAGTACTCTTAAGATAACCCAAACGTATATTTACAAACTTTCAAAGTTAGAGAAAAAATTATTCAAGTCGTGACCCATATTTTCAACAAAATTTAAGATGTCATTTTCTGAAGTCCCTTAAAATAAATTCTGTACCTTTACATATCGGTTTAAAGGTCTATTTTTGACTTTCTAAAATAAAAATAAAAAACAATGATTATTCTTCGAGGAAGCCTTCTACAAGTACCCTCCAACAGTGGTACTAAAAAAATGGTTTTCATGAAAACTTTTTGAGTTTCAATTTTTCTCAACTTGGTTCCACTTTTCAGAGTTATGTTCAAATTTGTCTCACTGGGTCGGTTTTCAAAAAAACTCGGTCTTGACGGTGGTCAAAAAGTTATAATTTCTTCGGCAATTATTATCGAAATATCTGGTTAAGCACATTATTTTTAGAAAACATATGTACATTTATTTGAAAAACAAAATCAAATTAATTGCATTGGTAGTTCAGGTTTTCCAAAAAAAAAAAATTATTTCAATACAACCCTAACATTTTGAAAAAAAAGATTTGTATAAGAGTGAATAATTTCATTAAAATTCGTCCTGTAGTTCAGATTTGACAAACATTTTATCGCGCCCCCAAACCCCCAATTTTTTGAAAACTTTCAATGATTTTTTTTGCTAATGACTTTTTTAACCAAATTTTGACCAAATATGAACAGAATTGATGTGTGTTATAGTTCAATTTCTACAATATTTTTCCGTACCCTCAATTTTTTGAAAAATGTCAATAACTTTTTTCTGATAATATTTTTTTTAACTAAATTTTGATAAAAAATGTACAGACTGATCTCTCATACAAACTAAGTGCGGCGGCGCGCCATCCTACATAATTCAGAGTTCTTCAAAATCCATATCTTCAAATTCAGTAAAAAAAAGTCGGTTGGTTATCATGGCTCTGTGACGCCCACCGTTGATCGAAACGTTGTTTCCAGCCGCATTTTAAAGAAAAATGGTCCAATGAGGCTACCACTCTACAGACTATAATCCGCATTAAACTGCCACTCTCTATGGACGTATTGGCTTCTCGACAATGTGGGTTTTTCGAGCGGCAATTTTGTTAACATATTTCAATTTATTAACTATAACATTTTTTACAATGGTAAGATAACAAACATATTTTAAATATTGCAAGTCTTGAAAGATTTTAGTTTAAAATTATTTTGTAAATTACATAACTAATAAGTAAGATGACAAAAATCACTAAAAAGTAAGAAAATTACAAAATTATAAAAAATAAACCTCTGGCCTCGCCAAAACTTCTTCAAAAAAACGCGAGGTTTTGGTCTACACAGCACTTACATTGGAAATAAGTTTTCAATATTTCCCAACCCCCAGATAGAACATTGACGTAAATTAAACATAAAAACGATGTCACCATATACGTCTGTAAGACGTGTACTGAGAAGTTAAATGACCGGCAACAGCAATGCAGTTGTATTCATCTTTATTGTTAAGTACAACATGTATTATATGTATATTAGGCCTTCTTGTTCTATCTGCGGTTATTCAAGCTTAAAGCGACTCATTTCGTTCCGCGGAGGTATGATACTGGGTACTGACTTTCTATCCAGATTTTGAGCGGGAAACAGCTGCCCCAGCCAGTGTCAAAAGAAGCTATCTATGTATGATTTAGAAACCCCTTATTCGCTCGTGCTGCACAAAAGGTCCAGAACTGCGATCAGATGAAAAAATGGGCAAGACTGCGTCGCACGTACTTGGTTTTATCTGCCTAATCACAATTAAGCAAATTTTTGACTGAACAAAGTTACAAAATTCTTTTTTTTTGCAAAAAAAATTGTTTTTTTAAATAAATGGGTAGTTTTTTAGAGCTGATTATAAAATAAAAAAAAATCGCTTTGATTAGTTTTTTTAAAATATTGAATTTTCAAAAAAAGCTTTCAAAATTAATTATGAAAAGCAAAAAAATATTTTTTACAATTTTTTTTATTTGTAATTTTATAGAAGTCAAATGACCTGTTATTGAGAAAAAAAAAACTTACAATAAACAAGACATTACGATAATAGAGAAGTTGAAAAGTGGTTCCGGAAATTCCGTCCGTCTGTCTGCCTGTCTGTCTGTTCGCGCCTCTACAGCCTAAACGGATGGATCGATTTGCTTTAAACTTGGTATTTAGTATTTATTAGGTAGTATCTCGGGGGGTGTTTTTCATTTTTGCTCTAGGTCGAAAAATAACGAACCTGCCATACAATTCTTAACAAAAAGTTTGATTTTCTCGAAAACGGCTCTAACGAATTTGATAAAACTTTCAGAGTGCAAATTTTTTACAACAATACATCTTTCAGTTAGAATGAATTTTTCGAAATTTGTTCTATAACGGTACCTCTCATATGACCGGTTTTTCAAATGCGGTTTTATCGTAAAATATTATCCCGAGGCAGAGTATCGAAGAAGACCCGAATGAATCCATCATCCGGAAGGATCTTCGTTTGCAGACTTACAAAATCCAACTCGTGCAAGAATTGAAGCCGAACGACCATCAAGCGCGTCACACGTTCGGTGAATGAGCCCAAAACGAGATAGCCACCGATCCCGATTTCCAAAAAATTGGGCCTCAGCTGGAATTTATTCGAACCACGTCCTCGAAATCATTTTTAAAACATAATGCAAACCCTTATCTTTATAATCAAGCTAAATTCTTGGCCATTACATTAAACTATATGCGTTTTATTTCTTCTTGAAAACCACACGTCTAAAAAAACACCCTTTATGTACGTGCGACCCAGTCGTGCAATTTATTTTTTATATTCATGAATCCTAAACTTGCCTTTGAGGTAGTAGGGGACTTTGTCCAACAGGGCTCCATTATCAAGAATAAGAGAGCTAACCATGAACCGAGATGGCTAGATAAGCTTGTTAATTGAGTCCCAGGTCCACTCCGGACTACAGCACTAGGGATCATCTTTTTTTAATTTTGTTATCCCTATTTTTGTTTTTTTTTTTTAGTCTCGACAAACATTGAAATACGCTGAGCACTACACAAATCAGACCGCCTTAACAATCCTAATGATTCCCAGGTAATTCAGCGGTTTCTTCTAATCAAAGTCGTCCTCTTTCCTCACAAATGGTTCATTACATTATTTTTATAAAAGAAACAATGATCTTTAACCTCGCCTTACAACCACACCTCTTCCTTTCCCAGTAAAAATGGCTCAACGCCAATATTTACTTCCGTTCTCCACAAATTAATATACCGTCTGTTGTATTCATATTTTTCCTTTTCACAGGACTTCCGCATTCACATACATATAAATCTACTTAATAAAACTTTTGTGTATACCATGGGATATAAATATTTGATAAGACCAAGGATATTCCGAGGCGCCTAATCTGGCACCCCTACTATGAGCTTTAATATTCAGAAGAGCACAAAAAAAATTTCATTTTTTTATGTAGTCCTGCGTGAATTTTGCGTAAACATTCTGTTCCAGACCAGATTTAAGAACAAAAACCAAAAAAAAATTGCTGGCCAAAAACACAAAACGACGAAATCCTTTAAAGCTAAAACAATTACGGATGGGGCTGGCGGATGTGCGGAATGATGATGAGGCATTAAAGACAGCTGGGGGAGAAGAAAACAGACAAAGCCTTTCCTTTTTGGCCAAAGAAAAACATTTACCCAGAGTTCCGGTTGCTTAGTTTTCCACATGAAAGTTATCTTTATGGAGACGCAAAGGGGGCGAATCGAATGAGCCAAAAGGTAACATATAATAATATCATGTAAATATTTGTCTTGGGTGACTTTTAATTGGTACGTCATGTTTGTACGAAACATACCCTTTGTGGTATTTTTGATATTACAAATCGTCTTTTCAACTGCTTGTTATGATGATAAGGATAATTCCCCCAAGGTGTTGAGGGGAAGGTTGGTAAGCGCTTTTGTATTATGCAAATCGGATGGCTGACAAGGACTATCTGAATCTGAAGACGTCTTTTATTTGTGCTTAAGAAAAATTTTAGCAATAAAAAGAACTAAGAGGTAATTCAATTATTATTAATGTGACTTATAAGTTAAATACCTAATGGCTCACAAAGAATGTGACAAAACATAAATTGGATGGATGGAATTACGGTTGAAATTGGTCGTTGGTTATAAATCAGGTTCAGGGTGTACCTTTTGACTGTTATGATGTAATAAAAAACCATTTGAACATTATCGTAAACCGTTTGTATTAAATTTATTATATGTATACAAAGTTAGATTTATGGGAATTATATGTTGAAAGTCATTTTCAGGTAATAGAGTATCATATTAGAGATAAACTGTCAGCAAGGACAAAACAAATACAGTTATTACAAAATTTTTCTTCAATAACTATAATGTAGAATTGAGTACATCCAATACCAAAAGATATCCACTGAGGTCCTACCAAGCTGCGATTATTGCCGGAATTCGTAGATAATATTTCTTACCTCTTCTGTTCTAACCTTAGGTGGCAATACAGTCTGGGGAGGACCTGCGGCTCAACTACCAAATTTCTCTAGGCTGCTCGGTTTCTAGCTAGCTGCCTCCAGTTTTGTTCGTTATAGTAGTCAATGTCTTGCCTGCGCCATCTATGTACAAATCTTGGTCTTCCTCTAGTGCTCCATCTCTCGGTGTATAATTTAAATATAATATTTTACGGGCCACAATATTGGTGCCCATCAGCTCGAATTTTACACTTTTGGTCTGTGTCACTGTACATTCCATTCAGTTAATTGTTGTTTTCTTTTCCAACGCTTATTCGTACGGGGCCAAAATCAGAAAATGTTCCGCTCGTAAAAATCAAAAGGTTTCTCATCCAATTTGGACAATGTCCATGTCTCTTGCTTGATATTCTCAGTTCTGTACCAACAGGAAAGCTGTGACTGTAAAGGACCTATAAAGGGATACCATAGACTGAGAAACTATCGGGATCTTGTTGAATGAGCGAAGAGTCAAGTGTGGACGAAATTGTCTTGCCAAACTTCGTATTATCCGCGTTTAGTGAAATATGGGAATGACTATTTTAATATAGTTAATAATAAAAATAAAAAGGACAGGACATAAGTGACTGCCTTTTGGGACCCCAAGGAAGAAGGTAAACATGGATTGGAAATGTTAAATCTGAAACATCGTTTTTATGGTTTTAGGAGTTTAGCTTTAACGTCAGAAGGCAGCATTGAGTTTTCGAAGCATTAAACTCCACACGATTCCAATTACCAGATTAAACTATGCTGTGTAAATCGGGGTTCAATCAGGTCAACATACGTTGTACGTTTGCAATTTTAAGTGGATAAGAAGTAACAGGCAGAAGATCGTTAATCTTTAATCTTTATTTTACAAAAGTGGTATGTACATACAATAAGATAAATCTTTTATAGTACTTAGGTAAAAACATACTTATATTTATTTAATTTTAAATGAGTTTTTCTCTGATATATTTCAAAAAGCATTAAATCAATGTTTTCGACTATTCTTTGTTTAGGAAGGGAGAGGGAAGAATAAAATAAATTACGGTTGGATTGTAAGTGAAAGTGAAGAAAAGTGAAGAAAAATATCAAGTTTAAATTTATTTTGTTTTAATATTAATTTGATTGAAGTAGGGAGCGAGTTCCAGAGTTTGACAGCACGTATGAAAAATAAACTGGATGAGTTTAAGTAGTTACTAAGATGGGGAATGATATTGATAGTTCTAAGGGAGCGATTGAATAAGAGCCTGGTACATATATATGACGGAGTCATAAGTTGAATAGTTTAATGTAAAAATAAACAGTTGCTTGCATTGATGTATTGCTGTAAGGTGCAACCCAGTAAATTTATGGCGAATTCTGAGACATAACAGACGTCATCAGTGAAAGCATGTAGTGGTTTAAGCCCTACTTTCGGTATTTTAAGCGTACCACGTTATCGGTATAGAAGCGTACCACACTGTATTGGTTTAGGCGATTACTCGCCGTCACTTTGAGACAATGAAAACTTGTTGATTCAGTATTCAAAATACAAGTCTGTCTTTTTTAATGTTAAACATTCCTTATATACTAATTTGTCTAACTGTTATAATTATTTTCTATCTTACTTTTACACATTCAATTCACATTCGAAATTATTCTATTTTCCTATTGGCTACAAATATAAATTAGGATCTTATTTTGATATCGAGTGCAATGATTAACATACTCTTACACTTTATATGTTTTGTTACTCATTTGTTAAATGGGCAGTGGCGGCGATCGCATGTGTGGATACACTACAAGCAACCTGTAACATCCGCTTGGATAGTGAATCAAGATCGCTGTACATAACCTCAGCATACGAAATTAGGGGCAAAACAAGTGACAGATGGCTGAGAATAAGTGGCAAAATTAATTTGACGAAACGGTTTGGTACACCATCCTCACCAATGGAGTCGGAACTGATTTCTTTCACACATCTACCCTTAGCTTTTCATATTCGTTCGATAATTCACGTCCTTCGCCTTCGGACGTACAATTGCAACGGTACCATATGTCAAGCTCATTAAACTCCGATTTATATAGCATTGTCAAATGGGGTAATAGAAATCGTGTGGAGTTTAATGCTTCGAAAACTCAATGCTGTCTTCTGTCGTTAAAGCTAAACATTCCTCCAATGCCATTGTCCATGAATGGCACTTACATCGAAGAAACCGAAAAGCTCTCAGTACTCGGTATGTGTGTCAACGACGACCTCCGTTGGAACGACCATATATTTGAGATCGCTAAGAATGCTGCAAAGTGCTTAGGTTTTCTGTATCGGTGTAAGAAGTATTTTTCCCCATCTGATCTGGCTAGAATTTATAAAGCGTTTATACGCCCTAAACTCGAGTATAACTCCCACCTCTAGGCAGGTGCTTCGCAAACATCGCTTCACCTGCTGGATAGAATACAAAATCGAGCGTTAAGATTGATAGGAAATAGAACTGCCACTGAAACAATTGCCCCACTCGAACACCGACGCAATGTTTCATGTCTTTCCTTATTTTATCGTTTCTTTTACAAAAAATGTACACTCGAAGTAGCCAGTTGCATTCCTCCCCTTAAAAGTTACTCCCGTAATACTCGTCTCGCAAGGAATGCTCATCAGTTCACCCTTGAGCCTAATTTCGGACGTACCGTGAAATATAGGGATTCTTTTTTTAGCCGAACGACACGAATTTGGAATAGTTTACCCGTCGGGATTTTCCCTTGCCATTTTGATCTACAAACATTCAAAACCAATGTTAATCGGCACCTCCTATCTCTCCCCTCCCTATCTTCGTAATGCCCGCGCAGTGTGTTCTACATTAAAAGGGAAACACATAATCCCTTGTGCGCGCGTTAAATATAAAAAAAAAAAAAAAAAAAAAAAAAACATTGCATAACATCACGTTCATTAACTACTTCAAAATCCCTTAATCACTTATAAAAAATGAGGAAAAGAGTCTGAGACAAAACGGATGGCTCTAGCTTGCACTACGAGTTAGAAAAATTGCTTCCCAACCTGAGTGTCGAACTGACGATCTCTGGGTCAACAAGCAAACACTTTATCTACTGCTCCACTGCCGTTCGTTTAAGTTTATATTAGTTGAAGAAGGTTAAAGTCATCCAGAAGAAGAATCTCATAATTGAGGTCAAAATATGTCAATATCGTGGGCGTACGCGAATAATTTAAATGACTTTTCAAAAATCGCCCGTCTGGGGTTGACATGTGAGTTCAGCACTATTCTTTTAAGTATAATATTTAGTGTCATATTATAGACTTGTCTTAACCGAACTTGACGGACCAGCATTTTCCATTGTCTTTTTGCACAGGCGGACAAGCTTGTGAGGGATGCTAAAACTGTACATTCCTCTTTATAGTTAGTCTCTATAAATGCTGTCATATGTGGCTTTGAAATCGATGAAAGAACGGTGGTTATCGATGAGAAGTTCCTGGGTTTTTCCAAGATCTGCCGTGATGTCAATATTTGGTCCATGTTGGGATTTTCTGGCCTAAGACTGCATTGATATAAACCTCTCAAGTTCCTTAGCCGCTCGTAACTATATCTTTTTGGCGTTGTAGTTATTCAGAAGATTATTGCATAAATATATCGTTGGCGTACTTCAGCAAGCCTTCTTTCTTAAGGATCAGGCAAACAACACTGAGATGGCATTCATCGGACATGGTTTTTTGTGAACATATCTAACCAACCCAACACCTGCCGAGTTGAAAAGTTCTGAAGCGTGTCTATTTGCACAGGTCTTAATTTCAGATACAGCCAGCTTTACTTCTTCCAGATCGGGCGGGGTTTTTGTTTCACCAGGTTGTAACTTTTAAAGGTGACTGATGAATAATTTGAGGGTTTTCAATTGCCCATAACCGACGATTCTGTTTATTCACATATCCATTCAAATGAAAATGTGCCTCGTCACTCAATATGATTTTTTCATGAAAATCGGGGTTGTCATGGGCTAGCTGTAACATCCTATTGGCATATGTACGGCGGCGTAAATGATCTTGTGGAAGAAGCTCTTGTGTCAACTGAATCTTAAATGGAAACAAATGCAAATCCTTGTGCAAAATTGTGGCCAAAGTTGTTCTTTGAAGACCAAGCTCCTGAGCACGGCGTCGAATTGAGGTTGATGGATTGTTTTGAAAACTTGCTTGAGCAGCAGTAATGTTTTCAGCCGATCTTGCAGTACGTTGTGGTCCATGCTTGGGCCTATCACCTACAGACCCTCTTTCTTTGAAACCATTCACTACACGTAAATAGTGCGTTTTGTTGGCACGTTGTTTCTGGCAAAAATTTCGATGATTGATTTTGATAAAATGTTTTAACGATTAAAATTCGTTGGTTTATCGAATATTTTTCCATAATAAATTTGCCACGTGTCTACTTGACGACTGCCAAATATGAACTGTCAAGACTAATGTTTAAAATGGCAGCAAAAAAAAGTAGTATATCTTCCCGGCGGACACCCTGTACATACATTTGATGTACAGAGTGCGATGTATAAAAAATAGATAATTCTATTACATCTAGATTACGAGAAACCAGAGTTATGCAGTCTTCTGGATTTTTCAGTCCACTGCATCGATGTGCATAAAAAAGGTTTTTCTGAGGGAAGAATTATATCTGCATGCCACACACATTTGTAATTGCTCTATGTGAAACGAACCTTGGTCTATGGGAACACGTTTTGTTGGAATTTAAGCATTAGGCTTAAATTATCATATAAATGCTTGCGGGCAGTTGCTTCTGATTTACAACAACTTTCTGCATTTTAGTTTTGGGGCATCTTCCATCAACATTTCAAGTCTCTTATCCTTGGAAAACTTTTCAATTTTGAAACAAAGCTTTAAGTAGTAACTCTGGAAGTTTTTGAGGGTCCTTTACGGTTTTGTAACTCTATTTTAACTGCCTTCACAGACTGATAAAACATTGAAAACATAGTTTCTCCACTTTATCTCCCATTATGCATTGATTTCTGCAAATAGTAATAAACTATAAACTAAAAGGTTCCTAGACCTACTCATAACCATCCCAGTTGGGGAAAAGGTCTTAAATCTATAATTCCGCTCAACACCATAAGTGCCTTCAAATACTACAGTTCACAGCAGCAAGGTTTCCAAATATTTTTCCTTAAAGAAAAGCAAAACCAACAACCGTCTCACTCTCAACAAGTCAATTTGAAGCCATTTGGAAGGACTTCGATTTGTATAATGCGTTCACTGAGCTGGAAATGCGAAAACATTGTTTTTCCATTGCAAAAGAAATCCGAATGGAAATGGAAAAAAGGACAAAAAATGCCATATCATTCTCATTTTGTTTTTGTTTTCATTTTTACAACCATTAGTCTGCACACACTATTGCGACATTTCATCTTGATTTTCCTTTTCTCACATCACTGTCAAGTTTTTCGTCACAGGAGAATAACTTAAAAGTCCTTGCTGTCGCCTTGTCTGCGATGAAAATGGATCCTTGGATCTTAGCATGCATTGACGAAATGAAATTGTTTTGTTCATTTTGGACTCATTTCTTGTGCATCTGTCAGATACTTAACTGGTTGTCTTAAATATCCATAGTGGCTATCCAGATGGCAGCTTTACAACAAACCATTCATTTCTTAAGGACTGAAAAACGACTTGGTGCATATTATGTTCGTTCCATTTGTCTAACAGGAAAACAATGAACCTGGCAAGGAGAACTACTCATTTCAAGTGCACATCCTAGTGGGATGCAATTGAATTCAAGGAGCATCTGTGTATAGTAATGCACACACAAGCTGCTGCAATGGCAGTGCCACTGGCATAAAGCGAACGAAATTCATAAAAGTGACTCTTGCTTATTTGGAAGAGCTTGCTACTCGAATTTCAATTTGGAATGAAAATAATTTAGATAGAAAAAGGAATCTTAAATCAGCTTATTTTTCAAAAATTATTGTTGTTATTGTGTCCATCACTCTTAAGCACTTGAGTGAGTTAAATGGTATAAACTCCCTTTTCCGTATTTGGGAACGGGAAAGTATGGACCCGACTGGCTGATGGCAGAATCAGGCGAAGGGCCATTCTGGGAAACGGAATGGAAGCGAAGCGATTAAAGTTAAATTAATAATATGAAAAAACACTTCAGATTACCTAATTCTCAATAGTTGTTATAATTTTTTAATGTTTCCTTTAGCAGCTAAGCGTTCTTAAATTCGTTCATTTTATGTCAATGAGGTAGCAGTAAAATAACTTATACCCTAAAGTAAAATCGAAAATTCTCAGGAAGCCTCTATTTTATTTTATTTTTTAATGATAGCGGATATTTAACTTAATAAAAATATTGAAAATCCGTTTTTGATCTTGTTCTTATTTTTATTTTTATTTTATTTTATTTTAAATTTAATTTCTCTTAAAATAATTTTTTTTTATTTCTTATTTAATTTTTTATAAATACAGTAGGTTGGGAGCTAAACACTTGGTGGAAATTAATCTTTAATATTTTAAGAGATAAAATAAAAACGCTTGTTTTTCCACAATTTAACATTTGTTTTTTTATTTACATATGCAACAAAAGTGACAGTTAATTTTTTTTTATTTTGGATTCAAAAAAATATGATACCTATTAAAAATTCGTTAGATTTGATATATTTATTCCTATTTTTATTCTTATTTTCAGAATTTTAATTTTACTTTATTTAGATTTCTTTTTATATTTATTTCATTTATTTTTATTTTTATTTGTATTTAATTTTTTTATTTTATTTTTAGTTTTGTTTATATTTTAATTTTAATTTTTGTTTTTTATATATATTTTTATTTTATTTAATCATTTTATTTTTATTTATATTTTAATTTGTATATTAAAAAGAAAATTAAATTTATATTTTCATATTAATTTTATTTGATAAACCAGCAAAACCTGGGCCGAATTATCGCATCAGTTATCGAGCAATAAGTGACTGAATTATATGTGTTTGGCATTCCCGCTTACGTTATCGTGCATTCTAGTACCATTTTTTTAAATTTTCACTTCAGTCATCGAGCAGACTTTCATTCGATAGATAGAATATACACTTTTAGTATGTTGTCGTAGTTTATTAGACTTTTTTCTCTCAAAATTTCATAAATATTACCTTCGTTTGATGAGTATGAATCATTTTTCAAATTGAATTAGTTGCAAAATGTTTACTTTCTTCTGAATCGCAACCATTTATCCAAGACTAAATTTATCCTAACGACTTCTGTTAGCCAATAGAGAAATTAATAAATACAACATGAAGTTGAATATAACTAGTACAATTTTGAATAGTTAAACGATAAGTCAGACTACGAATTGCCATCTTCCCAAAGTGGTTACTCGTGCATTCGACCACGGATGGCACTCACTCACTCGTTCACTGAAGCCGTAATTCGGCCCCTGTTCTCAGAACATGCTTATCAAATCATGTGGCTGCGATTGTGCGATGTGTAGTAGTGGGCTTTCGCAAACGCTGGATCGTTTGTTCAAGGTTCAACCCTAGCTCGGGAGTCGGGACCAAAAAGGTTTTTCAAATTTATTTTTTTTCTGTTTTTTATAATTTAACGCGCGCGGTAGTTCTATTTCCATTCAATCTTAACGCTCGATTATGTATTCTATCAAGCAGGTGAAGCGATGTTTGCGAAGCACCTGTCCAGAGGTGGGAGTTATAATCAAGTTTAGGGCGCATAAACGCTTTTTAAATTGTAGCCAGATCAGAAGGAGAAAAATACTTCTTACATCGATACAGCACTTAGCAGCATTTTTGGCGGTCTAAAATATATGGTCGTTCCAACGGAGATCGTTGACACACACACCGTGTTATGAAAGCTTTTCGGTTTCTTCGATGCAAGTGCCATTCATGGACAATGGCATTGGGGGTATATTTAGCTTAAACGACAGAAGACAACATTGTGTTTTCGAATGTTGTGTTTGATAATGATGTATAAATCGGAGTTTAATGAGCTTGACATACGGTACCGTTGCAATTGTACGTCCGAAAGCGAAGGACGTGAATTATCGAACGAATATGAAAAGCTGAGGGTAGAGTCGCCAAAAAAGTTAAGTGGATTAAAAGTATTAGACAGAACATGATTGTACATAAAAAGCGATTAAGCACCACTAAAGGAGTCTGATGATCGGGTTGGCCCTCGTGAAATACTATAACTTCAGCTTATGAACTTGGTGGTAGTACACATAAGTAGTTCTTCTTCATTCAAAAAGTTTTTTACTGTGTAACAGTATAGACAGCAACCTAGTTGCGACAACACGCTAGTGTTGCTAGTGTGAAAAACTCATTAATTTTACTTTTAGTTACATTTAATTTTGTTTTTTTTTAGTTCTTTAGGATTCGTAAATATAAAAAAGTATATAAAAGTCAAACATGATGCCTGTCTGTATGCATAATATTTATAATGTATGGATTCCTCAGAGGCGTTTTTGAATATTATTTTAGGGCTACACATAGCGGTAAATTGCATACTAATATAACCTTAAAGGAAAAGTTAATTTTTGCGAAAACGGTTTAAGCGATTTTGATAAAAAAAATTCAATGTATTTCACTAGGCACTGATAAGTACCGTTATATCAAAAACAAATTCATTGACGGTACTTTTTTTCTGCTTATGATAACATTTTTATTTTTATTGTTTTTAAAACTATTCAACCAATTTTATTTAAAATATTATGATAGGTTGTATAAATAAATAAAAAAATGGGCAAGACTGGGTTGCACGTACTTGCTCTTATGTGACTAATTACATTGGAAGGCATGATATTTAACCGAAACAAGTATAAGTAATAATTTATAAAAAGTTTCAAAACCACAACATAAAACAGCTTTTCACACAGATGTGTGATACTCCATTTTTAATAAAAAATATATAAATAGTATTGAATTTATGAAACAAGTATTTCGAAAATTGTTGGACGGATGATTGATGAGAATCAACGAGGACAAAAATTCTTACTTTTTTCATATTTAGAAGACAGCGCTGTGACAGTATTTGGTAGTGTTCAAATATTGGAAGGTATACCAAATGATGAGCATCAACAAAAATCTCAATACAATTTTTTGAATTTTATAGTTATTGTGAAATTTCTTATGGAATTTTAATTCATACTCATGTTTTTTTCTCGTATGTTAAATTTATATTTTGTCGGTTAAACAGTAATATATTTTTATTTACTACATTTATTAGAATTGAAATTTCTTGAAATATTTGTTTTGTATTAAATTGTTTTTTTTTTCTTATTTTGGTATAAAAGATCATGAAAATTAAAAAAATAAGAAACATTTCCATTTTTTTCAAAAAACTAATTATTTTTTCGTAAATTGGAAATTCTCGCATGAAATTGTAATTTTTTATGTTAGTTGATCAAATCATGAGTGTCTTATTTTTATTTTGAAATGACACACGTTAAAATGCTTGCGGAGAAATTGAAATTTTAAGGATACGTATCATAAAACCCAACATATTCCAACTCCATGACTTGTTTGCGATCCAATTAAGATCAAACGCTATCAATACTTCAAAATAAACGATAGTTTCAAGCTATCGCGATCAAGAAACGCATCGACATCGTTTTTTGTTTTAGTTTTTTAGTAAAACAATTTGTGCAATTTTTTTTACTTACAGTTAGAACTTTGTTTTCTACATAAACGATAGTTTACAAAAAAAGTTCTAAAAATATGTCCCACTTTCTACAAAAGCATTATAAAGGTCTGTTTTTGTACGTTTAAGAGCCCGCGGAATGCTCCAATTAAACCTATTCTCGAAATTATTTCTTAATTAAATTACGTCAAGTACCTCTGTTGCATCCTTCTTTGTTCACTGACGTGATGAGTGTTCTTTGTTATGCAGCGTTTAATTACACGCACAATGCCTCGTGGCATCTTTTTTTTCTAAAAGTCTCATGACCGTGCAATCACCACTTTGCACCTCCTCCAACCTCGGCAATTTTCAGTATTCACTCAAGCTGCGCTAAAGGTGCAAACACAAAAAGGATAAACGCTGTAATAATACACACAAGTGCCTTGCATCGCATACAACATTTAGAAGTTAGCAGTTGCGATGCGAATATAATTATGGAACTCTTGCTTTGCCCAGCTAGACGGATAATGCCTTTTATTCGCTGACTGCGTCTGTTTGCAATGTTGGGGCTACTTTGAACAGCGATTAGGGCTTATCGGGTATCGAGGAAGGCAAACAATGCAATTTCTGTGGAATCTATGGAATATATTCT
The DNA here is from genome assembly GCA_963971375.1 of Platycheirus rosarum. Classification (NCBI taxonomy): domain Eukaryota; kingdom Metazoa; phylum Arthropoda; class Insecta; order Diptera; family Syrphidae; genus Platycheirus; species Platycheirus rosarum. Next base: position 47,707,148 of record OZ020510.1, on the reverse strand, counting down.
AGATAATTGCAGACATGGTCTGTTGTTAGCATCGTATGCGCAATAATATCACATCCAGTGCAGATTGCAATTAGCTTCCAAAGGATGACTTTCATGACTTGACTCTAACATCCAAATATCGTGAATGCAAATGCCATTCTATCCCATTAACGGCTGGGAATTGCTTCGCTTAAGGGTAAAGATGTTTTGGGAGCGATGTAATATCAAATAATGTTCCATCTTAGAACAGTACTTAAGAAAACCATGTCAGGGATAGTTTTGGTTAGTATGTACTATACCAAATCGTCTACTATTGACGATTGCAATGCGTTGCATTGTTTTTTGGGAGTGGGATTCTCATTTGTCGGTTTCCCTTATAATGTTAAGACACACTGCAGGAGCATTAAGATATTAGGGGGGTTGGGACAGAAAGTGTTAACATTGCTTTTGAATGCTTGTAAATTGAAATGGCAAGGAAATACCGCCTAGTAAAACTATACCAAATTCGTTTTGTTCGGCTTAAAAAAGAATCTAAATATTTCGCGGTAAGTCTAAACTGGACTCAAACGTGAACTGATGAGCATAACTTGCGAGACCAGTATTTTAAAGGAGAGGAATGCAGCTGCGTTTATTTCAATTGAACATTAAAAAAAGGCACGACTGGGTCGCACGTACTTGCTCCCGTGTGCTAGTCCTTTTTAGGTACAGGCGTCTTTTTGACAAAGATTTAATTTTAATGTTTTTTTGACGTGCAACTTCTTTAGAATCGTTGAGGTTTGAAGCTCGAAAGAACATGCGTCACGACAAAGTGATAAACACATAAATATATAGGATTGTTAGCTTTTGTAGTTTTTTAGTGTATTATCTTTCCACTTGTTGTTTACTGTTTATAATATAATTTGCTAATAGAAAGATATAAAGGACTTTTTCAGTTTGATTTTCATTTTGGTATGGAAAAATTTGAACAACTGGCATAAAGATTCGTCGGAATCAGCAGTATGGCAAGAATGCTAGGTAAAGGGACCTATATAGGTCCCAATAACAATAGCTTAATTATGTTTAATGGAACGATAAACGTATGGTGTGGGTAGGTATTAATGGAATTTATTAAGGATATTAGGTACCTATACTAAGGTAAGAAGGAAGGTAGGTACTAAAATTAAGATACACGTTCCAACTACTGTTAAGCGAGTAGGTATAGAGACAATATTAAATGTTAACACAGTGGTTTTGTTTAAGGTGTAAACTTTTGTTTTCTCGATTGAAATTTTTGCATTCAGTAGTAATCGAATAGTTTTTTTTATTTGTTAGTTGTTTTTGTGTGTTTATCATAGGCTCCTTATTTATTCTGTGTGCTTTTATGATGATGATATGCTTTAAAATACGTAAGTATGTATGTAGGTTGTCATCTTCTTTTATTTGACTAATGGCTAGGGCTTAGCCGAGCAATATGAAATAAAATTTTGGGGAAAATATTAAACAAATAAAATTTTTATGAAATCAAAAAAAACTATTAATAACGTTTTTTGGAAAAAATGTTGTAAGCCATCTTATTTCTTTTGCTGTTTTCTTATTTATGATTTTTTCATTTCAAAATCGTTCGACCAGTTTTTTTAAAAATATTTTTTTGATAAACTTTTCGAAAACATATTTTAAATTTTTTTTTGAGTATGTCAATTTTAAGAAATCTTTAGTTAATACTAGGAGAACATTTTAAAAAAAAATATTCAAAAAACAAAATATTTTTTTTTTAAATTATTATTATTAAATTTGAAAATTTTAATAAGCAACTATATTTAAATCATAAAACACTACATATTTTGAAAATTTCATCAAAATCCGTCAATTAGTTAACGAGAAAGTCTGAATTTAAAAAAAACTGTTCATATAGGGGGTACCGTTATAAAACTTTTTCTGAAAAAATCTATTAAAACTCAAAGATAGATTTTACATAGAAAACATCATTCAGAAAGTATTATCTAAATCGTAGAAGCCGTTTTCGAGAAAAATAAGTCTTTCATTAAAAGTTATATGGCAGGTACCCTTAGTTTTGGAGCTAGAATGCCAATTACAAAAACTGTCGGGTAGAGCACTCTAAAAATACTAAATACCAAGTTTGAATCAAATCGGCCCAACCGTTTAGGCTGTAGATATCGATACGGACAGACAGACCGACAGACAGACAGACATACACACAGACAGACGGACGGAATTTTCGGACCCACTTTTTTTGACTTCTCTATCATCGTAATGTCATGTTTGATTGTTAGAATTTTTTTTATTATTATTATTGTTATTTATTAATCATCACATAAATGTAACAAATTAATGCATATAAACTAAACAGCACTAGCAACGAGGCTTTCAGCTGGTACTTATATAATAGATTGCTGTTATGTAGATCTGTGGAACAAATGTCGAGGGGAGCGGTCGAGAATGTCAGGCACGGGGACGAATTAAGTCTCTACATCTGACACTCTCGGCCGCTCCCCCGACAGATAGAATTTTTTTTTTTTTTACGAATGCATAACTTGCCTTATAGTCCCTATAAATCGCAAGTAAAAAACGTTAAAATAAGGAAAGACATGAAACATTGCATGTGTGTCCGAAGGGGGAAAATGTTTCAAAGGCAGAGTCTTCAAGAAAACTGTTAACTGGATTAGAAATAATAGACGCAGAACCATTTATAAAAGTGAGAAAAAGACTCTGAGACAGAATGGAGACCATAGGCACACCAGCATTTATTTGGTAGAATTTCGACTTGAAAACGTCAAACTGAACTTGTATTGAATGGTCAACAGGATAGCTTCTATTACAACGAACTAGGTATCATCGATTCCAAAACCACGAATTTTCGATAGGACAGCTTCATGCCAAAATCTATCGAACTTCATGGATATATCAAGCTCAATAATCAAACTTTCACCAAAGCGATGTAAATGTTTGTTTCACAGTTCGGTGAGATATGCCAACAGACCACCTGGGGGCGTATTGCCTAACTGTATATCAACACGGATTTCCATATTCTGTGCTGCTTAACAAATTCAGAATTATTTCAGAGCAAACTGTATGTTACCACATAATGATCTGGAGAGCAATGTCTGTGTCATTATAACAAAAGAACCAACATACATTTACGAAAAAATTAGTTTTTCCGAATCTTCGCGTTCATTAGTTCTTTTACAGCCCATTTTTAATTCCTTATCCTCAGAACGACAGTTTTTCGTGGACACCATCCGAGTATGGAATTCTTTGCCCCTTAGAGTAAGAGGACAGTATTGTGCACGTAATTTTTATGATGTTTTGCTAATGTATTTGAAAACTGAATAAAATAGTATATACAATACATTATTAACTTAATTTTAAAAATTTGAAATTATTAAAACAGTTGCCTAGCTTAGTGTAAATATATAATTCAAATTTTCTAGCTTCATTGTTTAATAAATTTCCATATGTATACTTTTGCAATTTTAAGGATTTAACGATAGATTTGAAGTAAATAAATGAAATGAAATGAGTCAGTATATATTTTGCTCACCAAAGCTTAGAGCAAAGTACCTGTGACTACAGATAGTTCAGTGAGATTCGAGTAGCTTGCGTTAGATATTTCTTTTGTGTCTACTAAAAAGCAGGTATCTAGTTGGTAACATTTTTATTTCACTGGGGCATGTTTAGGTACGTCTCAAATCTCATATTGACAAACATCATCTATATCTCTATATCTCTGTATCTCTATATCTCTATAACCCTGTGTCTCTATATCTTTATATCCCCATATCTTTCTAAATATAGTGAATCCTGTAATTCTTCCGTTTAATAATCTTCACAAATTCATACAGGCGTTAAGGCATGGAAGCATATCAAACAAACCTCCAAGAATACAGTATTTTACCTTTAAGCCTCTCCCAGAGGAACTGTGATTTTTTTCTAGAAAATTGACCTATGTTTCAATCCAGCACATTATCTATCTATCTACCAAATTTCATCCAAATCCGTTAAGCCGTTGAGGCGTGATTCGGGAACAAACATCAAAAAATCAAAACATACAAACATTCACATTTATAATAAAAGTAGGATTTAAATCTTCCTTTAATATATTCTATATACACCATTTTCCAGTAGATAAGTACTAAGATAACGTTTTTTAAACATTTAAAAAATATCCATTTTAATTTTGAATAATTTCCATAGAAATAGAAAATAAAAATATCAAAATAAGGGATTGGAATTTGGTACTTAGATGAATGATGTGAGGCTTAAATCTTAAATGGTGTAAGATTGGAGGTTTCTTCAATCGGTTTTTTTATAAAGAACGTAATTACAAAATTCACTATAAAACACATTTTTTAACAATTTAAAAGAATTGTAAGCACGTTTAAATGTGTGTCCACACCAAAGAAACATTTTATTTAAACATTTCAGAAACATTTGAAAAACATTTCAGAAATGTTACTTTTTTTCTGAAATGTTTTTTAAACGTTTCTGAAATCGTTATTAGGTGTTTCGTGAAGCCTTTTTTGAAATGTTTCTCTGTTTCCCCTTCCTGTAATTTTCAAGCATTTTAATCTTCACATTCTTTGTTTTTATATGTTTTATTTATCTTGACGTACAAAACTGGTTACATTAAATGGAAAACAAATAAACATTTCAGAAATGTTTCTGGACAATAAAAACATTTCAGAAATGTTTTTTGAAAAAAAAATGTTTTTAATGATTAAAAATACAGACAAAAAAGTTCTTACAATGATAGAGAAACATATTTGAGTTACTGGCAAAATTCTGTCCGTCTGTCTGTATGGATGTTTTTTTGGACTGTAGCCTAAACGTTTGGGCTAATCGTGTTTAAATTTAGAACTTAAGGCTATTTTGACATTCTACAGAGGAGTTTTTTTTCAATTTTCTTTTTTAGCTCAAAAATTAACGCGTACCTGTCATATAACCGTTATGTAAAAGCTTAGCTTTTTTTTATTATGAAAAAAAAATTAGTGTACTACTGAATCTGATCCAATTACTATCAAAATTGATATTCAAGCACATGTAGGTAGCTTTAGTAATTTCGCATTAATTTTTTTTTAATTTTTTTTTTGTACTTTAATAATTAAAAAAATTTTTTTTTTTTGAAAAATCAATATCTTAAAAACGGTTGATTTTTTTTTTAATTTTGTTTTAAAATGTATGTTATTTTTGTGCTTAAGTTTGTATTCTTGAATTATTTTTTTTAATTTTTTAAAAAAAGTTGTTAAGAAAAAACCGTTTTATTTAAAAACCGCTCCTAGGATTTAAAAAAAAATCAAACTTTTTTACATTTCTTAAAGAATCAAAAATGCGATCCAGCCGTGCAATTGTTTTTTTTTCAAGTTTTAGTTATCGTGGACCATGGGAAAAAAATTAGATGGGTGAACTCCGAAATTGTCGACCTTTCTTTGGTTTTTCATTAATAACTTTTTTCTTACGCCTTACGTTAAAAGCATTTAGGTATATTATTTTAAATAAAATGTTCTTTAATTTTGATAATTCAAATATTTTTGTATATTAATTCGCTTCGAAAAAAATGTAATTTTTTAAAATTTTCCTAAAACACCCAAAAAAACTGCAGATTGTCCCCCTCATTTCTTGTAATGTATGTGAACTATGATCAATTGTTGTTGTAGTTATGATTTCTAGATAAATTCTCCAACTTTTGACACCTTTTATATTTACCCCGCAATCACCCTCCCCAACAAACCAAAATTAACAAAATCTTATTTTCTTCTCTGGAGAAAGCCAACTATATTTAAATCATGTTGGCATTATTTTTAATTACTTTTCGGATCGATTTCGCCCTCCGCTACTACTAAATTATCAGAGTCGGTTTCGAAAGAAATATTAATGTACGTTAATTAAGAATACAAAAACAAGTTAAAGAGAATATACAACGCGATCTAGGCATGTGAAGGCGTTTATGAAAAATTTATTTTCTAACCGCGACCCTTATATCCGCCCAGGGAGTCGGAGTTTTTTTGGAGATTTCTGGTACATATATAAATTAGTTAGCTGAACTCAATACCTAGGTAACAAAATAAAAAAATACTCGTCTAGGACTTCTAATTTACGAGATATAGGCATGTGCAAACTGAAGTAAAAAAATATATTTTCTGATTTGCGACCCTTTAATCCGGTCCTGGAGACGCAGTTATTTTGTTGGTCCTGGTGGGAGGTTTTTGTTTAACTAGATCAGTAGAACAATAAAAATTTTCCAAAATGACACAATGGTCCGAATTGCCAAAAGAGTGCCTGTATTTTAGTGTGGAAATAAACGTAAACACGTTTCTTTCTAAAACTTTGGACAGTGAATGGCACTTACGATTTGACTTAACCCTTTAGACTCAAAACATTAAAATGAATCATAGAAACCCTAATCAAAACTAAAGGATATGAGAAAATAAAAAAAAATCTGTTGTAGATGTAATTGTTGCACATTGAATGAGTGAGTTTTTATTTTCTTAAAAATCATCCACCACTTTTTGAGATTCCTCCGTTCACAAAAAATTACAACTTTCGCTTTAAAAGAATCTGATTAGCATTATTCCACATCAGAAGACTCTACTTTTTTAATTTGCATACTTTAGTTAACTTAATTATGATAAACTCGTTTCGTTTGCGACACTTTGTCCTACCATAAATCATCCTGACAGTTCCCAACAGCAGCACCAGCAGGTTCAGGTGTTCTTGCAACCGTTATTGTTCTTCCTTAACACCTTGTTAAGACCAATTTTATTCCAGTCAACTTTGTAATGACCTTTTTTTATGAAGTGAAGCGCATCCTTCGTATATAACAATCTAAACCCATATACCTACTCCCTTCCAATCCAATTTTGTTGCAGCGCCAGCTTGACGCCATTTTGTTGCACAAAGACAAAAAGGCCTTCGTTAAGTTTTTCCAACTATTTTCCTCAACCATTTCTCATGTCAACCCATCACATCAATCTGACATTATTTCCGCCCCTTGTGGCAGCCACAATTCCTCGGTAGATAATTTGTAACTCGAAGAGAACTTACTACCATTTTTCAACTTTAACTTTATTTAAGGTTAAAAGAACCGAATTGCTTTTCCGAATGGCACCGCATACCGCATCTCCCCACCACACTTTCATCCATATTCAGGCCGGAAATGAGGCTCAGTTGATTCCAAAGTGAAAGTTTAAAAATAAAACAAAACAAAAAAAAAGCTACAACAAAAAAATTTACTAAAAATCTAATTTAAAACTTCTTAAGTGCATACTTGTGCTCCGACATCTGGTGCATGTTGTACCCCTACTTGGCCCACTCGATCCCCTGGTGTAATGCGAAACGAAGATGTGGCCGAAAAACTGGGGAAAAATTACTTTTCACAAAACTTTAAACGAGAACTTATTGTTAGACCTTCGGGTTCCCCCACCTAGGCCTCATTTTTTATTAAGATATCCCATATTTTGTATTCATTCTCATTTTTCTTATTTTGTTTTCAACTTTGTTGCAATAATAGGTAATCTCATTCTTCTTGGACAAAGCGTCAGGCTGTGAGCATTATCGGTATCGGTGGTACTCGGAAGTTATTGACATAAGTTTTTTGTTTGATTTAAAAAAAAAAAAAAAATCAAATAAAAGATCCTGAACGAAATATTTCGTATTACTTACAAGGAGAGGGGGAACATATTGTTTTTTTTTTTAGTGAAAAGTTTTCAGCGCTTTGTTGCTGAATTGAGTTGAGACTGTAGAGATAACTCAATCAGTGCGTAAAATCAATCAAAGGAAACACCCTCTGACTTCCGGAGTAGCGTTTATGGGGGAAATATTTTAATTAATTGTTTAGAAAACCAACTTAAGCTGCCTTTGGTTGTGCTGATGGTCGAGTGTTTTGATAAATTGCGCCGCCAAGTTATGTGTTAATTAAAACGCTGATATTTGAGATGAGCAATGTAGAAACATGTTGGTGAGATATTGCTTGATTGTAAGTAAGATTGTTCGAGGAAAGTTTTATTGGATTTGGAATCTGAGCAGTTGGAAAAGTTCTTCAGAAATTCTATACTGTAGTGTGAAGGAGAAAATTTGAAAATTGAAGAACGCAATAGAAATCAGGTGATGAAAAACTGATTTTGGATCAACTGCTACAAAATTTTGTTAATTTTATCGTGGAAAAGAGAAGATAATAATTAATTAATTAATTAATTATTAACGAATAATATATTGCCTTTTGCAGTAATTGGGGTTGAGCTCCTTTCCTGTCCTTTAAAGGTGACTAAAGGAAAACAAAAGGGTTTTTCATTAAGCGCTTCTTAATTTTAAATTTAAATAAAACAAAGTATGTGTGAGATACCGTCGAAATTTTTTATTCGTTTGGTGGCACGCATCCGAAATTTCCAATTTTCCATGACTAGCGCAATATCAGGATAAATTTGCCCGATGGCATCGGTTATGTTGCCTTTGACGGCCGCTGTGGTTTGTGGCATATTCGCATAAACATGCGACTTAAGAAAACCTCACAAGAAAATGTTGAATGGGGTCAAATTACACGATCTCGGTGGCCAGTTCAAATCACCGCCACGTGAGATGACCATGCCCTCAAATCGCTAGCGCAGAATATGCGATGTCGCATGAGCTGTGGGGCAAGTGGCGCCTTACTGTTAAAAGCAAATATCGTTGGTGTCCATATCATCCAATTCATGCCAAAAGAAGTTGGTTAATCATACCGAAGACACCGCGCTGACGCCGGCCAAAATCCACAACAAACATTGACTTTATGGGGATCGTTATGGGACGGTATTGGATCTCATGTGGTTTGCTATCGTCCCAAATTCCACAATTTTGTTTGTTCACTTACCCATTCCTCCAGTAATGGACCTCATAGCTGAAGATGATTTTTCGATGAAAATTTGGGTCAGTTGCCAAGTGCTGCAGAGCCTATTCTGAGAACACACGTCGTTGTCTATGGTCGTTTACCATAGACAGCTCCTGGGTCAGTTGAATTTTGTACGCGTACAGGCCCAAGTCAAAACCGGAAATTTGCCATGTTGCGGTCGACGAAAGGCCGAGTTCATGTGAGCGACGCGAAATCGACTGTTTCAGATTTTCCTGCACACTCTAATGGACGGCGTGGAGGCGATAATATCGGCAGATCTTGCGTTTCGTCGACGAACGATTGTTGGTTGCTTGTTTACTGAACCAGTGGACTCAAATTTATCCACCACACTGCCAGCGAATAGTCCTCTTGATAGAAAGATTATGGCGATCGTACAATGGCCGAAGCGCGTGGAACGTTGCCCGAACAGAATACCCATTTTGATAAAACAATGTTATCATTATCATTGACAATTTGACAGACGTAGCTTAAACAAGATGGCCGCTATCAACTGTCAAAGTTCGGAAGTCCCTATTGGAAGACTCTTTGCATCTAAGCAATGAGTGTGAAAAAAAAATCGATTTATTTTCTTTGGACACAAAGCTTCAGTATTGGAATTATATTTCTTGTATTAATATAAAACTTGTTTTTTTTTATGTATATCAATCAATTTGATTCATGAATATTAAAAAAATTAAGATAACAATCAAACATGACATTACGATCATAGAGAAGATTAAAAAAGTTAGTGTCAAAAAATTGGTGTCTGTATGTCTGTCTGTCTGTCAGTATGTATAACGAACTGCAGCCTAAGCAGCTTAAGCGATTATCTTCAAATTTGGTGTGTTTGATTCTTTTGGCATTTCCCAGAGGGTAAATTGAAATTTTATTTTAAGGCCTAAAAATAACGGTACCTTCTATATGACCCAGAGGGTAAATTGAAATTTTATTTTAAGTCCTAAAAATAACGTTACCTTCTATATGACCGTTTAGGAAAAGCTTATTTTTCTCGAAAACGGCTCCAACGATTTTGATGAAAATTTTTGAGAATTTTTTTTTTGTTGGTATTGGCATTCATTTGAATAAAACCAAATTTACGGGAAAAGTCTATTAACGGTAACTTTATATTGTTTCTTTTTAATTTTTGGCTTTCTCGGTAATGGCTTTTTGGATTTCTGTCAAATTTAATATTTGAAAAGAACTGGATAGCCAAATTAATTCTGCATATCAAAATTTTGAATAACTTTTTTTCTTATTCAAATTAATTTTTGATTTTTTTTTTTTTTTTTTTTTGAAAAATCAATATTTTCAATTTCAATTTTCAAAATTATTTTTTCATAAATTTGGTTGTTATACCTACAAGACGTTTGATGGCGTACTCCATTCTTACTAAAAACCGTTAAGGGTTGTGGTTTTGACACTATTTATAAGTTTAGAACGTGTTATTTTGTTACTTGTTTCGATCAAAGATCTTGCCTTTGATTTACTATTTATTTGGTTAGTTGGGTTTAATATTTCACTCTAATTGGGTTTTCTTTTTGGTAGCGACAAGGTCCCAGGTTTGTGGAACTATTTCCTGACGCTCATTTATTGACGTGATAACGTCTTATAAATCGATGACACGCTACACACACGAAATAACATGATTCATGCTCACGTTACTTTGTGCGTTCCGCGGAACGGCCTAAGCACAATGCTCACGTTACTTTTTGCGTTCGGCGGAACGACCCAAGTACAATGTGTGGTTTGTGCATTGAATACTTTTCATAACAACTGAAAAAGGATTTGATAAATGTGCACGAGACTATGTACGTATTCGTATTGTATTTTGTATTTAATACAACAATCTTTTTGTATATCTAGCATTTTATAATTATTAGGTGGAGTCTTTGTATATACAATGCATATAGTTTGTTGACTTTGCTTTTCAGGTTGTTTTCTTGGTGCTTTGGTTGATCATCGTCGAAATAAAATGTCATGTTATTACAAAACGTATAATGACGTGTGTATGGAGTGGAGTAAGTGGAATTTTATATGGTGTTTGTGTTGGTGTCATCAATGTTTTCTTATGACGTTGTCATGTAAGATTTTCGTCCGTAAACCGATTTTACAGACAACTAACTTTTTTTACACTTAAGTACGATAATTTGTTTTGCCAGGAACAAATTCGTCGAGCATAGCCAAGCAACAGAAAGAATACCGCCGCCCTTCTGCTGCCCTAAAGAAGTTCCTATGGGAAAACCAGCTTCGCAACATCATCATGGTTCATGAGGTTGTGATACCAGCTAAATATCTTTTTCACTGATCCTTATGTGCATGGTCATTCGATCATATGTTTCTCTAATTCCTCCTTATCTGAGGATTGAACATATTAGGTTTTGAAGGCTTTCGATTGCAATTGTGACCCTTAACCCCAGAAGTTTGGATTGCTTCTTGAATTAATTTAACTTAAACAAAATCACATATGTCAGATTGCCTTATTTCATTTGACCGATATCACCATCTCTTGAACCAAACATCGTAGATTGTTTCGGCTTGCCTAGCTCGATCATCATTACCAACTGCTGTGCAGCAACCTTTTTCATGTTTTTTTACATACCAGAAGCAATACAGAACTTTCCGACCTGGTTCTCTTTGCTCATATAAACCAGGCACCATAATACCAGACTCTTCCAAGGTCTATTTTATCCACATTATCTGCTTAGAGTTATATTTTATACAATTCATAATTATGTCTTCTACAAGACGTTCTTAATTGCACACGGGACAAAAAATTTGTCCATCATTCATAATACATATATCTTTAAAAGTGTCCCTAAGATAACACAGATTTAAATATGTTTATCACTTACAAGTACCTTGCACCATTAAAGCCATTTCAATCGATTTCTTGAACATTTTTATTGTGTTTATTTCTACCACCATCTTTTACTCACAATTCAAATAAATATCCTCCACAATCAATAAAACCGAATTATCTGAAAACTAATAATTTATTCACATTTTTCATCGATCCTATACATGGCCCTTTGAAATCCAGAAATTATCAAAACTTCAAAACAAACAAACATTTTAAATAACTTAGTGCCCACATAACCTATGAGAAACAATGACGTCAGTATTATTAGCATATCTCTGAGAATAATAACTGCATTTCCGACCTCATCGACCACTCCCTTAAAAAAATGTTATTTATTTCCAAAGAGAAAAAACGTATTAAAAGGAAACAACGTCATGAAAAAAATTCCTTTTTATATCTTTTTTTTTCCTTAAGGTTCACCTACTTTTCAATGAGTACAAGTTCAACTGGTTGGACGAGCAGGAGTGGTTTTTCAGTGTCGATGTCAACTCGCTTAAGTTTCCAGAAACCTTCCATTGGTTCGTGGAATTTTATATTTTGCTAAAACTGTTGCTCTCATTTTTGTGATACACATATCATATAGTGTTCAAATGTTTTCTCTTCCACATAAAAGTCATGCTGGGTTAAACCTACTTAGGCAACTTTAATGCATGCTTTTTGGGTGACCGAGAACAAAGTTGAAGGAACGTTCTTGAAATAGGCGACCATGTGACAGGCTTTCTCTCAGTACAAAGGAATAAGCATACCATCCACATAAGCTTGGAGCTTGTATTATCTCTATGTCCTGTGCGACTGGAAAAGATGGAATTATCACTATTTTCCAAAAATTCCCATTGATAGCAGCTTCCAACAATGCCCGAAAGCTTTTTCATTTGGAACCGGTTCAAGAGAGAAAAATGCTCTCAATAGTGTTGAGCAGGGAGAGAAAAAGAGAAGATAATTTTTCCTGACTTCTGAGAGTCAAGTTCTATACTATATGTAATGAATTGTGATATTTTGAGCTAGATAAACATTAGATAAGGAGAGGAAAATTCAATTGCTTTTCCATTTTTCTTCATTTTATTAGACTCGTTTTCGTTACTATGTTTTTCTCTGGTACTCGCCGAAGTCCTTGTAATCAAATTTATAATGACGCCAGTGCATTCAAAGCCTTTCTTATTGTTCTACACTTTGAAAAATATCTGTGTAATATCATATAAAGCTTTGATTAAGTTTCAATGAAATATTCCGCAAACGGAAGACGTACAATCTGAACAAAAGAATTTGTCCTTTTAGATATCAGCATGGGAAGGTTCAGTGAGTGAATTATTTCTCAATTAATTTTTTTTTATGAAGTGGACCCAAGAAGGTTGGGATTGAATTTAACAAAATCAGAGTGTTATTAATTTCCTTTAAATATGAAAACATTTCTCAATTAAGTCAAGAAGAAGTAAAATAAGGCAACAGTTTTGCAATTTGTATTAATAAAAAAACATAAATTTCTTTATAGAAAGGTTTGTACTTTGGAGAGTACTCTGGAGATTCAGCATTATTTCGCAGGCTCCTGCATAATTATAACTACAAAGCCATCTGTGTATCGTATTAAAATTGACCAAGTATTGATAGATCGTTGCGTTGACGATACCAAGGTGTGGAGATGCCAACATTGACTTGGATCACTTTCTTGTTGGTATGATTTTGGGAGGACGGGTTGCTTTGAGAAAAAAGTATTACACCCACCGCTTAGGTTCGATTCAAAATGCTTCAAACGCTATGAAGTCTTCTAACGGGTGATTTTTTTGAGGTTAGGATTTTCATGCATTAGTATTTGACAGATCACGCGGGATTTCAGACATGGTGTCAAAGAGAAAGATGCTCAGTATGCTTTGACATTTCATCATGAATAGACTTACTAACGAGCAACGCTTGCAAATCATTGAATTTTATTACCAAAATCAGTGTTCGGTTCGAAATGTGACAAATTGACGAAAATGACAAATTTTGTTCAGCGATGAGGCTCATTTCTGGTTGAATGGCTACGTAAATAATCAAAATTGCCGCATTTGGAGTGAAGAGCAACCAGAAGCCGTTCAAGAACTGCCCATGCATCCCGAAAAATGCACTGTTTGGTGTGGTTTGTACGCTGCTGGAATCATTGGACCGTATTTTTTCAAAGATGCTGTTGGACGCAACGTTACGGTGAATGGCGATCGCTATCGTTCGATGCTAACAAACTTTTTGTTGCCAAAAATGGAAGAACTGAACTTGGTTGACATGTGGTTTCAACAAGATGGCGCTACATGCCACACAGCTCGCGATTCTATGGCTATTTTGAGGGAAAACTTCGGAGATCAATCCATCTCAAGAAATGGACCGGTAAGTTGGCCACCAAGATCATGCGATTTGACGCCTTTAGATTATTTTTTGTGGGGCTACGTCAAGTCTAAAGTCTACAGAAATAAGCCAGCAACTATTCCAGCTTTGGAAGACAACATTTTCGAAGAAATTCGGGCTATTCCGGCCGAAATGCTCGAAAAAGTTGCCCAAAATTGGACTTTCCGAATGGACCACCTAAGACGCAGCCGCGGTCAACATTTAAATGAAATTATCTTCAAAAAGTAAATGTTTCAAATAAAGAACCGATGAGATTTTGCAAATTTTATGCGTTTTTTTTAAAAAAAAAGTTCTCAAGCTCTTAAAAAATCATCCGTTACTTATTTGTTGTTAAATTTTAATTTCTTACAAAGTTAATTTGTATTAAAATCTTCAATTCGCTTAAGCAATTCTGGCCATGGGCTAAACTCTTTCTATCCAACTTAATGATTATATTGGATTTCGTTCACAATAGAGTTTTGTCAAAAACTTCATATGACATATATGTTGAACTGAATAAATCGAAAGTTGCGTCTCGGCTAGGTATTCCTTGTCCAACTGAGCTACCGGGATGAAACATCAATTTTTTGATTGACGTAAAGACGGTAATAAGCTATCTTGAATCAATAATTCAACAAAGTGAAAAATTAGTGGCGGGTCTTCTCTTCAGATGTTTTTAAATTTTATTTTTTTTTTTTTTTACAAGATATTATGGAGTATATAGAGTTTCTAATGCAGTTGCGGTGACAGCAAAAATAAAAGGCACGACTGGGTCGCACGTACTTGCTCTTATGTGCTAATCCTTTTTAAGTGCATGCGTCTTTTTGACAAAGATTTTATTTTAATATTTTTTGTATGACGTGCAACTTCCTTAGAATCGTTTTGGGGTGAAGCTCGAACGAACATGCGTCACGACAAAGGGATAAACACATAAATATATAGGATTGTTAGCTTTTGCAGTTTTTTAGTGTAGTATTATCTTTCCACTTGCTGCTTACTGTTTATAATATAATTTGCTAATAGAAAGATACAAAGGACTTTTTTCAGTTAAATTTTCATTTTGGTATGGAAAAATTTTAACAACTGGCATAAAGATTCGTCGGAATCAGCAGTATGGCAATAATGCTAGGTAAAGGGACCTTTATACGTCCCAATATGGGACCAATGGAATTTATAAAGGATTTAGGTACCTATAATAAGGTTGGAAGGAAGGTAGGTACTAAAATTAAGATACGTGTTCCAACTACTGTTAAGCCAGTTGGTATAGAGACAATATTAAAAGTTAACACAGTGGTTTTGTTTATTTATAGGAAGGTGTAAACTTTTGTTTTCTCGATTGAAATTTTTGCATTCAGTAGTAATCGAATAGTTTTTTTTATTTGTTAGTTGTTTTTGTGTGTTTATCAAAGGCTTCCTTATTTATTCTGTGCTTTTATGATGATGAAAAATACTTTAAAATACGTATGTATGTATGTAATGTAGGTTGTCACTTTCTTTTATTTGACTAATGGCTTGGCTAGGGCTTAGCCGAGCAATATGAAATAAAATGTTGGGGAAAAAAATTTATGAATTCAAAAAAACACTACTCATAACGTTTTTTGGAAAAAATGTTGTAAGCCATCTTATTTCTTTTGCTGTTTTCTATTTTATGAATTTTTCATTTCAAAATCGTTCGACCAGTTTTTTCAAAAAAATGTTTTTTTTGAAAAACTTTTCGAAAACATATTTTAAAATTTTTTTTAGTATGTCAATTTTAAGAAATCTATAGTTTATAATTGGAGAAAAATTTTAAAAAAAATCTATAGATCCGTTTTCAAAATATTCAAAAAACAAAATATTTTTTTTTAAAAATTATTAAAATTTAAAAAAAATGTTTTTGAAAATTTTGATAAGCAATATTATTTAAATCATAAAACACTACATATTTTGAAAATTTCATCAAAATCCGTCAATTAGTTAACGAGAAAGTCTGATTTTAAAAAACCGGTCATATGGGAGGTACCGTTATAAAACTTTTTCTGAAAAATCCATTAAAATTAAAAGATAGATTTTGCACAGAAAACATCATTCTGAAAGTTTAATCAAAATCGCAGGAGCCGTTTTCGAGAAAAATAAGTTTTTTAATAAAAGTTATATGGAAGGTACCGTTAGTTTTGGAGCTAGAATGCCAATTCCAAAAACTGTCGGGTAGAGCACTCTAAAAATACTATATACCAAGTTTGAATCAAATCGGCCCAACCGTTTAGGCTGTAGATATCGATACGGACAGACAGACAGACAGACAGACAGACAGACAGACAGACAGACAGACAGACAGACAGACGGACGGAATTTCCGGACCCACTTTTTTTGACTTCTCTATCATCGTAATATCATGTTTGATTGTTAGAATTTTTTTTTTTTTTTTTACCAATGCATAACTTGCCTTATAGTCCCTATAATCGCAAGTAAAAATATAATCTAAAATCACAAAAAAATATAAAAAACACAAACATCCAAAAAAATAATAAAATAAAAAATTTATAAAAAGCTTGCTGTTGCTGTTCTAGATTTAAGTATTTTAGGTTTATTTTAAGTTTAATTTGAGTTTATTTCAAGTTAGTTTTAAGTAGTCTAGGATAGGTTAAGCAAAAAGAAGTTCAGGTACCAAGTTTGATTTTTCTTGGTTCAAAATAAAACCCTTTATTTCTAAAGTGGTGTATGCCCACACTGTGCAATTCAGCCCAGCTGTTTTGGCACTAAGTGAAACTCAGGTTAAAGTTAATACTGGTTTTTCAGAATTTGCTCTTCATGGGTATAGCTTAACGCCTTTACTTTTTCTCATCGCGGTCTTGTGGTCTATGCTAGGAATGACGTTGCTTGCCAGAGCCTTCCCCAATACGGACAATGTTTCAAAACGGACTTTAACTTCTTGTGGCTCAAATTCACTATACGCAAGCATGTCATTCATTATTGTTTTATTTACAGGAGTCCAAATCTCGACAGTTATTCGACTTGTAACGAGTTTGATGCGCTGTCTGATTCCATCTCGGAAATTGTTTACCTTTGTCCTCACACTGAAATCGTTATTGCCGGCGATTTCAATGTACACAATTCCAATTTGCTCAGCTATTCTGGTCAGACAACACCCGAAGGAAGATATATTTCAACAAATATAAAGTTAAAGAAAAACTTCCCACCAGGACCGTTTGGCAATACGAGAAAGCCAACTGGGACGGCCTGAATATTTTTTTCCGAAACTTTAACTGGTCACTATGTTTCCTCGATAGTGACATTGATGCCAGTGCTGAAATGATCACAAATGTGATTCTTTTAGGGATGCGTGCTTTTATTCCTAACAGAGTAAAAAGCATCAAGCCTTAAGAAAAGTCCTGGTTTAATTCTGAGTGTAAAGAAGCTATTACTCTCAAAGAAGTAAGCTTCCGATCCTACAAAGCCAACCCTACAGAGGAAAATCGGAAAAAGCTCAAACAAGCAAGGAACTCATGCAACTCCGTTATTAAAAGAAATAAATGTTTGTATGACCAAAAATTAAAAATGGAAAACAGCATTTGTCCAGCCTGTCCCTAAGAAAGGTGACCCATTGCCCCCCTCCTTTTACCGACCCGTTGCACTAACATCCCTTCTTTCTAAGGTCATGGAAACGCTGATTAACCGTCAGCTTAAGGAATATCTCGAAGATCGAAAGCTTCTCCATAACCCTCAGCATGGCTTCCGCAGCAACCGTTCCACTGGTGATCTAATGGCATATCTCACCGAACAGTGGACCATCGCTTTGGTGAAAGTAAGATCATTGCTCTTGATATCTCCAAGGCATTTGATAGAGTTTGGCATGAAGCACTCTTATCGAAAATGCGTGCTTTTAAGATCGATGATACTCTTGTTTGTTGGATTAGAAGCTTTCTTCTGGACAGTACAATACAAGTTGTATTGGACGGATTAAAGTCTGATTCCCACAAAATAAATGCTGGTATGCCCCAGGGCTCTGTTCTGTCTCCGACTCTTTTCCTCATTTTTATAAATAATCTTCTGCCTGTTACTTTTAATCCACTTAACTGTTTTGCTGACGACTCAACCCTCAGCTTTTCATATTCGTTCGATAATTCACGTCCTTCGTCTTCGGACGTACAATTGCAACGGTAACGTATGTCAAGCTCATTAAACTCCGATTTATTCAGCATTGTCAAATGAGGTAATAGAAATCGTGTGGAGTTTAATGCTTCGAAAACTCAATGCTGTCTTCTGCCGTTAGAGCTTAACATCCCGCCCATTTCATTATCCATGAATGGCATGAATTACATCAAAGAAACCGAAAAGCTCTCAGTACTCGGTATGTGGGTAAACGGCGACCTCCGTTGGAACGACCATATATTTGAGATCGCTAAGAATGCTGCTAAGTGCTTAGGTTTTCTGTATGGATGTAAGTACTATTTTTTCCCTTCTGATCTGTCTACAAACTATAAAGCGTTTATACGCCCTAAACTCGAGCAAAACTTCTACTTCAGCTTGATAGAATACAAAATCGATCGTTAAGATTGATAGGAAACAATTGCCCCTCTCGAACACCGACCCAATGTTTCGTGTCTTTTCTTATTTTATCGTTTCTTTTATAAAAAATGTTCGCTCGAAGTAGCCAGCTGCATTCCTTTCCTAAAAAGTTTCTCCCGTAGTACTCGTCTCGCAAGAAATGCTCATTAGTTCACCCTTCGGCCCAATTTCGGATGTACCTTGAAATATAGGGATTCTTTTTTTCAGCCGAACAACACGAATTTGGAATAGTTAACCCGGCGAGAATTTCCCTTGCCATTTTGATCTGCTAACATTCAAAACCAATGTTAATTGACACCTCCTATCTCTCCCCTCCCTATCTACCTAATGCCCGCGCAGTGTGTTCTACATTAAAAAGGGAAACAAATAGTCCCTTGTGCGCACGTTATTTATAAAAAAAAAAATCTTGAACTTCATCTTCGACGGCTCTCGAAATATTTTGTAAAGTTTTTCAGAAGATATTCCTCTCAATTAACTCTAGCTCAATACAGTAATAATATGATTGCAAATTTGTTTGATTAAAGTACGATGGTCGTTGTATAAGAAGGAATGAACCACTATCACTCGCCTTCTGTGACCTTACTCAATTGCATTTTTTTTTTTTTTTTTTTGTATGAGATAGAATTCCAAGATTCCTATAGTCCACAATGATAGCCACTTTAAATAATTTCGAAAAAATTGCATTTTTGCATCTTCATTAAATTTGATACAAATACTAGCTTCAATAAAAAAGTCATACTTAGTCAAATGCATGTATCCATGACAAGGGCCTGCAAACACTTTAAACAATTTTAAACTCAAAAATGTATTTCAGAACCACAAATTTAATGGAGCTGAAAGAGATTTTTTTTATTTTTTTTATTTTTTGATTTACCATTAAAATGTCTATGCTGGATTTAGTTTAATACATTCTGTCTTAAAATAATAACTTTAACATGTGACAAGCATATCTTTCACAGTCAAATAAATTTAAATCCGAATGACAATTCAAATATAAACAACAAGAAAAGATGTTCTTCTAATAAACACAAATGTAGAACACTATTTCGCATTTTAACACTTCATTTATCACTGCTGTATATCTATCCTCTATCCACAACACAACACCAGACCAGCATTTCATTTTAGTACTTTTGAAGTATAATGCCTTTCCTATTTCCTCGTTCTCGACAAGCTTTGAATCCGGTGGGTGCGGGGGTACCACGCGCAGTGTACTCTACGAAAACAACCACTATGGATGCTATGGAATTAATGGACGACAACCATCTCTAACATTTACGCATATAATTCAAATATACGAGCTATTTATATGCAGTAATCCAAGCTTGACACTCGGTCCATTTGTCAGATTCCGAACTGCAAACCGAAAAAGTAATATCTGGACGAATGTTGTTTTTTAATGGAACAGGAGGGCGGAGAAACATTGGGTTGAACAGAATTTTGTTGGTATTTTAAGTTTGCACATTGGATTTGGTTTACTCCATAAATCGTGATTCATTGTTTGGAATAACGAGAGCACGACAAAAATTTATCCCAGACCATTGAGTGTTTTTCTAATTATTTCTATTGGAACATTTAACTTTGTAGGTAGAGGCTCCGTCTGTGTTTCTTTTATATAAAGATTTGCCGACTAAGTTTTATTTTAGGTAATTTAGAGACTTTGCAAATTTCTTTAACGATTTTCATTGATTTTTTAAGAAGATCATAGAGAAACAGCACCAAAGTATTTGACATTAGTGTCGTGGGGCTTAAGAACGGATCCCTATACTTAAAAGTATTTACTGACTTCATACTAAATGGATACCGGAATTCTGTAAAGTCCAAGTATTATGGTAGTATTTAAAGAAAGAATCAATAGTGACAGTTCGAATTATGAAAGTGAGGTTTAGCTTTAACAAAAATAGATAGAATTGAGTTTTTCAAAGCATTTTATACTACGCTTCATCGAAAATGCTTTAAATGACAGAACTCAACGAACATATCACAAAAAAGAAGGCTTTAATACAAAAATTAAGTTTTTAATCTATTGTGGTGAAAAATTGTTCTAATAAAAAAAAAATTGTTTTTTAATTTATAAAAATAAAAAAAAAAGTTTTCGAAAAAAAATTAATGCAACATTATTTAGGCTACCTACATCTTCTGCAATATCAATTTTGACTGTAATCGGATCACCAGTTTTCGAGAAAGTCGAAGAAAAAAACCAGTCCTATGGGAGGTACCGTTTTTAGCCCACCATATTACATTTTTTTTTCACCAAAATATAAAGCATACCTACTGTAGTACACTGATTTTTACTTGCGATTTAGGAACTAAAATGCAAGTTATGGATTCGTGCAAAAAAAAAATCTAACAATCAAACATGACATTACGATAATAGAGAAGTTGAAAAAAGTGGGTCCGGAAATTCCATCCGTCTGTCTGTCTGTCTTTTCGCGCCTCTACAGCCTAAACGGATGGGCCGATTTTCTCGGTCTAGGCTCTAGGTCGAAAAATAACGGTACCTGCCATACAATTTTCAACAAAAAGTTAGATTTTCTCGAAAACGGCTCCAACGATTTTAATAAAACTTTCAAAATGCAAATTTTTTACAATAATACATCTTTCAATTAGAATAAATTTTTCGAAATTTGTTCTATAACGGTACCTCTCATATAACCGGTTTTTTCAAATGCGGTTTCATCGTAAATTATTATACCAATTTCAATAAAATTTTGCACACAGGAAGCCATGTAAAATTCAATTAATATCGCATTTCAAAATTTTCAAAAAAAATTTGTTTTCGATTTTTTTTAAAAAAATTAAAAAAAATGGTTATAAAAAAACTGGTCAAACGATTTTCAAATTTTTTTTTCTTCGATAGACATTTAGTTTTCAAATTTAGTTTTTCCAAAAAAACTCTGAAACTAATTAAAAAAATAAAGAATTTTCTAAAAAAAAAATATTTTTTTATTTGAATAGACGTGTGGTTTTCAATCTGGCAATATTTTATTCGGAGTTGGTCTTTTTGACAGCTTTCTCTTGATTTATGCTCAGTTTGGTTGGCGATTTCATAATGAATAGACTTACTCCTGAACAAAAATTGCAAATTGGGCAAATTTATTACCAAAATAATGGTTCGTTTCGGTGGAGCAGAGTATCGAAGAAGACCCAAATGAGACCATCCGCCATCGCGCGACGAAGGATCTTGGTTTGCAGGCTTACAAAATCCAACTCGTTCAAGAATTGAAGCCGAACGCCCATCAAGCGCGTCACACGTTCGGTGAATGGGCCCAAAACCGAAATGGCCACCGATCCCGATTTTCACAAAATTGGGAAAATTGGGTCTCGGCTGGAATTTATTCGAGCCAGCCACGGCGGCCACTTCCCCGAAATCATTTTTAGAACATAATGCAAACCCTTATCTTTATAATAAAGCTAGATTCTTGGCCATAACATTAAACTATATGTGTTTTATTTCTTCTTGAAAATCACACGGTTAAAAAAAAACACCCTTTATATATATATGCAGCCACTAAGCAATTATCTAGCATAAGAACTAGTTCATGCGACCCAGTCGTGCATTCTATTTAAATTTTATTCGACGATGTGACCGCACATATGAGCAAGTACGTGCGATCCATTCGTGCAATTTATTTTTTATAAAAAATCTTGGAACCGTTTTCGAGAAAAATAAACTTTTACATACCGGTTATATGACAGGTACCGTTAATTTTAGAGCTAAAAAAAATTGAAAAACTTCCTCTGTGGAATGTCAAAAAACCATTAGGTTCAAAATTTGAAGAAGATTGGCCCTATAATGTTTAGGCTGCAGTCAAAAATACATCCGTACAGACAGACAGACAGACAGACGGACAGAATTTTGCCGGTAACTCAAATATGTTTCTCTATCATCGTAATGTCATGTTTGATTGTTATCTCAAAATAACATAATATTATAGTACCTATAATAGCAAGTACAAAATTGTACGAGTATAATACCTGATTGCTATTTTGAATTCGAAGATAAAAGATTTGGCGACAAAACAAGATAAGAAAGTGTTAGATAACGAATAAACCGTTCTCTGTTATATGTGAAAAATTTCCTGCATACCAAGTGAAACAGATGATTAGCCTCACAAAAAGAAATGGCGAGCGAAACGGAAGAGAGGCTGTAAGAATGTAAGTTAATGACTTTTATAACAACTCCTTTCCGTAAGTTGAGCAGAGAAACTATAGTTTACAACGCGTTAGCATCTAATCTTAAATGGAAGAGAATTTTTACTTTATAGACCAATTTCAATTTTAATCACCCACTCATGAACATGAAACAGTTTTGAAAATAACAACAAAGGTTAAAATCGGATGAGCTGTTATCAAAACTGATTGTAAAATTGCACTTTTCAAATTGAACAGTGACCAAAGCCAAATGCAAATAAGAATGTTTGTTCTTTGATAGTTTCTTTTCTACATTTAACTTCCTTCCGTAGTCTAAACATATTACAACTTTCGGTATAATTAATTGTCACATCTCATAGGAGTAAGACTTTTGTTTTTTAAGTGTTGATACTTTGAGCGGGTATGCTAACTTCTACACATATTAATTAAAAAAATAATTTTTTGCAAGCTAACAAGAGTAACAAAGTTCTTAGAATTCTAAAGTTGGAGTGCCCATTATATACACTGTGCAAAAAAAATAGAAATAAGTAAATGATATACTTAAATTAAATCCAATAATTTACTTTCTGAATTCTGGTTTCCACATTCCACATTAAGTTAATTTCAATCTGGATTCCTGGAATGTATGTAAACTGTTGATCATGATAACTGGTTTTATAAACAATTCTATGAAAAAAAGCAAATGCAGCTTTGAAAGCAGAAAATAAACTAGATAAATTGCTTTAGTATGTTGAAAGTGACGGCTAATACTGAGAACTAAAACATAATTTTTCAATTTGAGCTGAAGTTAACAACTTCATGAACTTCCATGAATTACTGTTTTAAAATGTATATAGATTTGGAAGAACTCTAGAAATGCTATTTGGTGATTTTTCGGGAAAAACTTAATGGAAAGTTGTACATAGTCAACGCTGTCAAAGTACTGCAGTTACAGTATTTGTACTGCCTTTTGAAACTCCATACTGCTACTGCCAACAAGCCTAAGGTACTGTTTTTTTCGTTCGTATACTTTTCATTGGTTGAACTTGTAAAATTCAGGCGAAACCAAAGCTAAGGCGTAGTTGTGTTTAGCCATAAACATTTCATAAATGTTTCTGAAAGAAAAAAAAACATTTCAGAAATGTTTTTTTAAACAATTGTTTCTTTGGTGTGGACACACCATAGCAGTAACTTTTAAGGTCCAACCATAATACGCGAATGTAATAATAAGCTAGTCTCAAAACCGAACGAAAAGTTTCTTTGTGTTAGGTTAAAATGTTAATTATATTTATTTTAACATAGTTATTTGTTAATTCTGTTATTCGTTTTATAAACCGTAGTTTTCGTTTTAAATAGAAACAATTCTTTACTGCTTTTTTTCTTCTTGAAGTACTGCTTTCTTAAGAAGCCAAACGATATCCTTGTTCATATTCAGGGCAAAATCAATATGTTTTGTTGGTGACAGCGAAATAAGAACACAACCAATTCGTTCGGCGTCTGAAACTCAACTGCCTTATTTCAAATTCCAGATTTTTGTATGCTTAAAGAGAGAGAAAACAGAGTAATAAACTAACGATCTGTATTTAATAAGTTAATAATAATAATAAAAATAATATTAAACTATGTGTCTGTAAGGCACATAGAATGCAAATGGATGCTGCACGACACTATGGTTAGAAGGATTAGGAAGATAGGAATTTTTTTTCGGCGCAGTAGATAGAGAACTAGGAGGTGACTACATTCTCACTTAAAACTCACGGACGGCCGGCATTCACAAGCACTCATCTTACCTACTGCACCACTGCTTCCCGAATGGAATTTTTTCCGACAAAATAATAATACAGAGGTGTAATTAGTAACTTGCAAGTAAAAACTACTACTAAGTGTAGGTAGATTTGGACTCTTCAGAGAAGACTGTTTTTTACTTTATTTGTATAAAAAATAATAAGTTCGTTGTAAAAGAGATAATATGTCGAACAAAATATCGTGCGCATTCTTTATCTTTAAAAGTAATTAAAAATATTATAAATAATAAAAAAGACTGAGAAAAGCTTTTTATTAATTTCTCATGCTTTGATTCTGCTAGCCATAAGAATGATGTTTGAGATTTTGAGTCTTTGGGTGACTGTTATTTGATGAAACCATTGCGAAAACCCCTTTTTTCGTATCGTATAGTGATTAAATTGTTGGAATCGCATTAAGCTATCAGCCATCACTGGTTCTGACATGGAAACTAGAATATTTAAAAGGCATTTTAAATGATGTTACTCTGATTTTTAAATAAAATAAATTGCACGACTGGATCGCACGTACTTGCCCATATGTGCGGTCACATTGTAGAATAAAATTTAAAAAAATTAAAGTGAACATCAAAGCATTTATTCGATTTTTGTGACTTTTGATATTGATTGTTCGAATAACGTACGTTAAAATGTATTGGGTGAAATAACTTAAACGCCATTTTATTTCTTTAGGAAATGTAAAAAAGTGTGAATTTTTTTTCAAAATTCTAGAAGCCGTTTTTAAATAAAACGGTTTTTTCTTAACAACTTTTTTTAAAAAATTAAAAAATATAATTCAGGAATACAAACTTAAGCACAAAAATAACGTACATTTAAAAACAAAATTTGAAAAAAAATTCAATTACTCGTTTTCAAAATATTGATTTTTCAAAATTTATATATATATATTTATATTGTTATCTCAAAATTTTTAATCTGCACGAATGCATATCTTGTATTATAGTACCTATAATCGCAATGGGGTGTTTTCTTTAATAACATAATTTAAAACAATTAATCAACACCAAAAACAAATCCGAAGAATAAAAAAGTAATTTTAAAGTAGTACATTATAAAACCTCAAGCATTTTTTGTACACTGATGATGCATGCCAGGAAAGTAATTATGACACTCAATAAAAATTTGATTGGCATTAATGAGTCGACTGACAGATTTATTTAATTAATGGCTATTTAAAGTAGATGTTTGTTCGAATTAAATTTATTTAATTTTGAAATGAGATTAATAAAACATTAAATTACATATTATTTTAATCTTTTTTGGTTCATATTTTTTACTTGCGATTATAGGTACTGTAAGACAAAGTTTAGGATTCGTAAATATAAAAAAAATAAATAAAAATTTAGATAACAATCATAGAGAAGTCTGAAAAAGTTATTGACAAAAAATGTCTGTCTGTCTGCCTGTCTGGATGTATAACGATATGCAGCCTAAACGGGTTAAACAATTACGTTCAGATTTGATATGTGTGCATCTTTTGGGATTCGTCAGAAGGAAAATTGAAATTTTAAATTTATTACTAAAAATAACGGTACCTGTCATATGACCGTTAAGGAAAAACGCCTCGAATTTTGATGAGAATTTTAGTATTTTTTTAAAGTATTGGCTATCATTTTATTAAATCCAAAATTCTATTAACGGCACATTTCATCATTGGATTTCTGTGAAATTTTATATTTGAAATCATATATATAAACAGCCAAATTTGGTATGCAGGATTATACCAAATATTTGAATATTTTATTTTTCCATTAATATTTAATTTTTGAAACAATTTTTTTCGAAATTCAATATTTTAAAAACTTATCATAAAAAACATTTTATATTATATGATTTGCTGTATATAAATAAACTCTAAAAAACTGCATATCAAAATATCAAAAAAATATTTTTTTATAAGAAAAAAATAAAAATAAAAAACAGGATTTTATAAAAATTCATATTACAATTTTCAAAATACTTTTTTTATAAATTCATTATTATTTACGAAGTCTGAGGGCGTACTTCATTTGTACTAAAAATCGTTTAGTGTTGTGATTTTGATACTTTTTATGAGTTCAAATCGTGTTATTTTTCTTCGTAAATATTACTTGTCCCTCTCTAACATTAGAGCAATTGCCTGCAACCCAGTCGTGCCCATTTTTTTCAATATATTTTAGAATAAGTGCCCATCGCTGATTGATATTCGGGCGTCCTGATCAACGACATCCTTTTAACGTAACGGATCAAAACTGTTAGTCTAATACTGCCAAATAACATTGGATGCAAAGAAAGAAAAATTAATAAAGCTCTCACGTTTAAAAGAATACTGCAATTCTAAGTTTCAAGGACCAAACAAGCAACATCCACCATTTAAAAAACAATTTCAGTTAATAAAAGAACAAATGGCCACTTTCAAAATGTTCATTTTGCTCCCGATTTCACTCGACTCAATCCCCACAAACAAAGCCAGAGCCAGTTAATTTATGCAGCTCCTTATAATATTTCATTCATAACCAACCGTCTAAGGACATCTTTGGATCTTCAATCCACAGGACTATATTCGCAAGAATGCCATTTTGTTTGCAAACAGCACCAACTTGGTTTCTTTTTTTTACTTCAAAATTAATCAAAGGCATCCGATCAAATGAAAATATAAATAAAAAATGCTTCAAAGCTAAAAAAAAAAATTGCCTAGAACAAACTCAATAACCATCAGAAGAAAAGAAGCAATTTAATACGACCAAAAAAACTCAGCATTATAATGGCTTAGCCTTTCTGTGTTCAGGAACCTTCTCTTTTTGGCCATATTCTTATGAGAAACACTTTTTTTCTAAAAACAAAAAGGATACAAAGACCAAGGTAAAGCACCACAACGCAGGGTTTAAAAAAAATAGAAAAACAACCACAACAGTTGCCCTATGTGACGTGGTTTGTTCTTTTGTTGTCCATAGAACTGTACCTATCATTGTCTTCGGTGCAAAAAACCCTTGTCCCGAAGAATTTTGATCCTTTCTCTACTTTTTTTTAAAGTCAATTCAATAAGCACTAGCGACGCATTCCTCTTTGCCTGTAGTGTCCTAGCCAGGATCCCCGTAAGAAGATGAATACAGAATGAAAAAAACCTTCTTTTTTTAGAAAAAAGCAAAGTTATCCCCGAGCCAGGTATTTTTGTCTTTGTCCACATCCTTTACAAGGGTCTATATCCCTGGTCGCCCCCTAGATTATTGTGATGCTTTTGACTTGAGGTAAATTGTAAATTGATTGAAATACCTGGACCAAAAATTATTTCACTTTTTGTTGTGGAAGGTATCTTGCAGATTAATGCCGCAAAGTACTTCGCTTTCCCCTAATGGGTCACCCACTTGCGGACGCTTTTGCCAGATCCTTCTGGATATCGTTATTGAGTTGGCCATGAGTTTGTGCTGTGGAGTCTATGTCAATTGCTCTACCATCTGCAGATTATTGTCATCATTTTCGGCTGGATTTGTGAGACTTAGGGAGGAGGAGGTGTGCTGTGTTGCTGTCTTGCATGTGTTTTTTTATTGGACTAGAAATTTTATTACGGTCCAATCATCATAGTCATCATTTTCGAGAGGGTCCTTAGTATTAGGGTATTTTTTTTCAGCTTAGTTGTATCATTGTTTTTTTACGATTCAAACTACTCAAGGATAAACAACGATGGATGAACCGACAGGTGGGGAGTAAGTGTATTCTTATGGCTTATTTTGTGTTGAAACATTTTGTTAATACGTATATTCGGTATTAAAGATTTAACGAAGCTGCAAATAAAATAGTCTAGAGGCGTTAAATCGCACGAACGAGGCGTCTAATCGACTGGCCCATTTCTTGAGATAACACGCTCATCAAAACTTACTATTCAATAAATCGATTGTAGTGTGCTGTGTGGCTTGTGGCACCATCCTCTTGAAACCACATGTCATTCAAGTCTATATCTTCCAATTCTTGCTAAAAATAGTCGGTAATCATGGCGCGATAATGCGACGTGACGATCGTTATCGTCTACGAAAAAATATGGCTCAATAAAGCCGCCGGCATGCAAACCGCACCAAACAGATATTTTTTTGTGGATAAAGTGGTGAAGCAAATGTGGATTTTCACCCGGCCAATAACGCAACATTTTGCTTATTGACGAACCCATTGAGTCAAAAATGAAGATGACTGAGATAAAATTCAACAATTCCACGCTCTTAAAGTTGCGGTCACGGACTCTGAAGTTCGGTAGAACATTTTTATAATTTGCAGACGTTGCTCGCTCATGTACTTTACCATGATGAAAATGTTGAGTTTACTAAAAAAATTGAAAATGACAGTTTGATGATTAGTGGAAGGGTGCGTTCACAAATTAAATTCAAAGTTGTCAAGTCCCTATTGGAAAACCCAATACTTTTGTTCACCGACTTTATGTGGCCAGAACTAAGTGAAATACCAATATTAAAGACTTTTTGTAATTGTTTTGTATTACATTTTAATAGTTTTGTATTGATCTTTTGATTTGTAATACAAAAATGATTAAAATGTAATTAAATGGATAGAAATATAATCCTTTAGTATTAAAATTTAAACGAAGGTATTATATATAAACCTTTCAAATTAAAATGTATTACTTTAAAACCTTATTCAATCCTAATAGTAAAAAAAATGTGTACCTGAGAAAGAATTTAACCTTCGTTATATTTGCTTTTATTATCTTTGTACTTAATTTTAATAACGCAGTATTAGGTTTTAATTCCGAAGTATTATATTCCAATATGAATGCATTACAATGCATGTAACCCCAAAAAATTAAAAACTTACCAACACATGCAAGTTTGTAGCTCTTTATACACGAGTTGCAAGTTAAGAACCATTTTGTATTGCGTGTTGCGTCATTCTTGAAAGTGTCGCGATATAGTTTGGTAGTTTTTAATTTGTTTAAATAAATCCTTTTGAAAAAGAAAATTGAACATTTTCCAACTCAAGCTAATTCAAGAGATAATTTGTTTTCTGGTACGTTACGTATTTCAATTTATAGCTAAACATTTGTAAAATTTTCTGTCCACTTTGTAATAGGTTATAATAAATTGTTGTTTGGCACGTGCGTCGCGTTGTCGCGCCATTAACTGCACTTTTCGAGATCAGATACCCCTGAAAAGAAGGAAATCTTTAATGCAAATAATTAATTTGCATTAAAATACATTGCTTTGGAATACTTCAAATATAAATTTTAAATACAGGACTATTAAAAATCTTGACCAATTTATGTTTACTTTTAATATATATATTTAACTAACATTTTATTAAAAATTAATACAGCATGGTGTATATGCCAATATAAAAAGTATTAATATGTAATAGGGCAACATTACAACATTACAACCCTTTAGGGTTTATTTAATTTTAATATTTATGTATTGCATATTTGAAATACAGTATATATTAGAAGTTAATATATTCGTATTAATTTTTAAGATAGCGATTTTCATATTCTTACGTCATCAGTGATCCTTGTTGACAAAATTAATTTCCGTTTTAGAAAAAAAAACTTTAAAAGTAAATGTAAAAGTGGTGTATTAACATAACTAACACTTATCCGAAAAGGTCAATGCGATGACAGTTCAAGGCTAATACTTGTATGAAAAAGACAGTTCAGCTTGTAGGCATTGTCAAAAGAAGGCAGTAGGTAGATTTCTCTCTTTATAATATTGTTACTCTATGTCTAGTGCCCACAGCCCACCTTAAAACTAAATACAATTTTTAATAATCGTGTTGCAAGAATGGAATGTTAAACGTTATTACCTTCTCTCCCAAGTCTGCAGAAATGTCCATCGCAAAGAGTAGAGTAGGTTTATTTTTGAAACAGGTTTCAGCTCCTCTCTTTTTTAATTTTTAAATTGGTTAAAAAGAATTTCAGAATTCATTTGACTTAGTTACATAATATAGAAGAGTAACGAGGAGAATATCTAGACATGATTTTTTTTAGTTTTCGCAACTTTTGCTTCGTCACAAAATAATACTAGGAAGGGGTTCTGAGCTTCTGATCTCGACTTAGACTTAAGCAACTTGTTGAGTTCAATGTGTTTTGGAAATTTTATGATTGAAAGGTCTCGCTGGAATTCGACAATAGAGGCCATACCCGTTATTTGTGTGCTTCAAAAACCGTAATAGAAAACCTCGTGACACGAACTGCGCGTAATTAACCACTTTTTGGTTGACCAGATAAGATCTCACAACTGGTCGTTGATAGTAAAAAAGGAAAAGTTCGTTAAAATTTGAAGTTTTAGAAAGAAATTTTTGTGAGACCATTTTGGAAAAGGAAAAAGGAAAGTCGAGGAGAAGATTGCAAAACGAATCAGGGGCATTGATTAGGAAAATAAATTGCAAGACTGGATCGCACGTACTTGTTCATATGTGCTGTCACATGGTCGAATAAAATTTTAAAAATAAGTATCTAACATTAATGTAGAAAAATAACACTATCTGAATTTAAAAAAAAAGTGTCAAAACCATAACATTTAACGATTATTAGTAAAAATGGAGTACGCATCACACGTCTTGTATAAAAATAACGAATTTATGAAAAAAGTATTTCGAAAATTGTAGGGCGGATTTTGATAAAACCTTGTTTTTTTATATTCAGTTTTTTTTTTTAACTTTGGTATGCAGCTTTATTAGAGCTTATTAAAATAAAAATATTTTTTTTGATAAGTTTTAAAAATATTGATTTTCAAAAAAAAATTAAATATTAATTTTAATTAGAAAAAAAATATTAAAAATGTTGATATGCAGAATTAATTTGGCTTCCTAGATCTTCTCAAATATGAAATTTGACAGAAATCCAAAAAAAAAACTGTTATATAAAAGGTACCGTTAATAGACTTTTCCAGTTAATTTGGTTCTTATCAAATGATAGCCAAAACCAACAAAAAAAATATCATCAAAATCGTTGGAGACGTTTTCGAGAAAAATAAGCCTTTCCTAAACGGTCATATAGCAGGTACCGTTATTTTTAGGCCTTAAAATAAAATTTCAATTTACCCCCTGGGGAATGCCAAAAGAATCACATACACTAAATTTGAAGATAATCGCCTAAGCCGTTTAGACTGCAGCTCGTTTCATATACTGACAGACAGACAAACAGACATGCAGACAGCTATATTTTGCCACTAACTTTTTTAGACTTCTCTATGATCGTAATATCATGTTTGATTGTTATCTCAATTTATTTTTTATATTCAAGAATCCTTATCTTATCTTATCCTTATCCCTATAATCGCAAATAATAAGAAGGAAAAGTGGAGTCTATTGCAATTGCTACGGTTAAAAATAAATCGACTGAATCGCACGTACTTTTTTATATGTGCGGTCATATTGTAAAATGAATTTTTTTTAGAAAGTGGAAGAAAAAAAACCGGTCCTATGGTAGGTTCCGTTCTTAGCCCAGCATATTAATTTTTCTTCTCACCAAAATATAATGCTTACCTAAGTACACTTATTTTTTTTCATAAAAATGCTTGGAGCCGTTTTCGAGAAAAATAAGCTTTTACATAAAGGTTATATCACAGGTACCGTTAATTTTTGAGCTAAAAAAAATATCAAAAAAACTCCTCTGTAGAATGTCAAAATAACCTTAATTTCTTAATTTGAAGACGATTGGCTCAACCGTTTAGGCTACAGTCCAAAATACAGACAGACAGACAGAAATGCAGACAGACAGAGAGACAGACAGAGAAACAGACAGAGAGACAAACAGACAGCCAGACGGACAGAATTTTGCCAGTAACTCAAATATGTTTCTCTATCATCGTAATGTCATGTTATCTCAATTTTTTTTGCACGAATGCATAATTTGCATTATAGTACCTATACTCGCAAGTAAAAACAGCGCTACTTAGCTGCATAATATATTTTTAATGTTTTCTGTTTTCGAAAATATTTTTGGGTGTATTTGAAATTTCAAAATTATTTCTAGCTCTTTTAAATGTTAGACTATTCTCTAGCTTATCCAACTTGTAGGTCTATTCAGCTTTAAAAAGGACCATAGCACAACAAGCAATGAAACGCGGAATTACAAAGTTCACATTGAAAACATCAAACTGGGAAGTTTAAACAAGCGAAATCTAATCCTATAATTGTTTCCATTAATGTTTCTGTTGAGACACAAATTAAATTACCTTCCACACTGAATAATCCTTGACGTTGATGTTGCTGTAGCCATTTGCCATTGCTACCGCTTCCAGTGCCGGTGGCTCAGTTTTTTTTTTTGGAAAACTTAATTTTTAACTATTTGCAGTTGCAGTGCAATCAGTGTCACAGTAGTCGGAGATTTCGGGAAGGATGAAGGCAAACCGACAGCACAAAATCGTATTACTAAAGCAAAAGGAGCACAAGACGGAGAAGAACAAGAATTCATATTGAGTAAAGTCCAATCAAATTGGAACATTGTCGCCTGAACAGTGGGAAAAATTCTTCAAAAAATTGTAACAAATTACTTTATTGTAGTGCATTGGACAGTCAAGAAACATAGCCTGCCAGAAATAACCTCCTATAATATTGATTGAGGCTGAATGAGCTTAAAGTCCACAAAGGGACATAGACAGCACATGATCAATGATCTGTCAATGTGGTTGAGACAGAGAGTTAAAAGCATGACGCCTGAAATCGAAATACATCGCCAACTCCTTTTCGCATTGAGTCTCTGAGTTTTTCACAATAAATACAAAAAAATTCAAGCTAAGGATGAGAGCAACAAAACACAATCAAAAAGCATGCAAGTGTGTTGTAAGGGCAAAAACAATTTTTGGTGACAGCGAAATAAAATCACAACCACTTCGTTCGGCGTCTGATATTCAACTCCTCTAACCTCTATCTATACCTCTATTTGCCCTGTTTTCCTAACATACTTGATACATGCATTTAAGAGACCGTGCGAAAACCAACTGCGTGCTGTTGACTGTTTTCTGTTTTCCGGTCTCTCTATTTCTTCTGTTCTGTCCGGTAACAATGTCTTGTGCTTGTATGTTTTGTGTCTTGTTTCTTGTATTGCCTAAATAGATGGCCTCAGTAGCCAGTGCTGTTAAGCGTGTCTACTTCGTAGATTTATCTGAATGTAATGTAATATGAATATATGTAATTTTACGTATGCATTTTAGAGTAGATGCCATGAATAGTAGGGTATGATTGAATGGTTTTGTATTAAAACGCTCTTACGAGATATATACAGAAATACGTAGATAGGACTATAGGTTTCAGAGAGCCTCGCTCACCGCGTGCAATTAATAATCTTAAACATTAAGAGAATTTCTATATTGAGATTTTCTTGTTTCGTGTTCCACTGTTCACGTTGGTCTTCAACTGAAAGGAAGAACTTTTCTTGGTTCCTGTAAATTGTGCAACTGTATGCACACGATTTTGTAGTAGAACTTTTTCCGCAAACATTGAAAGTGTCAGTCTTTATAAAGTTATTGAGCAACGTGGTGTCGTGAGATGGCATAGAAACGGCGGTGGCGCACCACCAAAGGAAGGAAATATCGCGAAAAGTTAAGATTTTCCTGAGGTTCTCAAAGATATTTTTTACCAAAAACTTTCAAATATATAGAAATATATATATGTAAATGCATATTGCAAATAAAACCATGCCGTGATGGAAACATCTTGATGTATTTAGAAAGGATTTCCGCTAACTGATTTCCTTCGTTCGTTGTCATAACTAATACTATATTCATTATACACAAAGGATCTTGACTTATACATCAAACTTTTGTCACTCGTTAACGAAAGATCTTAAATAAATTTGTTTTGTCTTGTATTACCATAGAGCACGACCTTTCTAAAAGGAAATTGAAGGATAGAATTTGTACAATTTGTAATATTAATTGAGCTAAATATGAGAGGGTGAAGTTTTAAGTTATTTTTGAATGGAAGGATAATAACTTGAAGCAGATTCAAAATTAATACTGTGGATTAGTGTATTACTGATGTATTTCTGCGATTCCTAGAAACCCCGAGCTTACGTTAAGAGAATATTGCAAGGCTTTGTAAATTGTTGTTTGCATTACATCATAAATTTTTTTTAGTAAAATGAGTCAGGAACTTTTGGTTATAAATTGAAAATGTGTGATCGTGATAAATTGGTCACGCTTTTAAACGGCAACATTGCTAAGGAATCCCATGATAGATCGATGGGATGAAATATCAAGAACAACTTAGACTTAAAGACTAGTAAACAGTATGGCAAGAAGTAATTTCCATCGATTTTGACATATCGATTTAGTTGTCGACTCTCCATTATTTATGAAATTCAGCAGCAGCGTTATCAGAATTAAAATTTAAATTAAAAAAAAATTTAAATTTAAAAAAAAACTTAAAAATTAAATTTTTGTTGTTATTTTTTAAAACTCTGTCAATGCTTTCTATGTTTTTCGAAGTTCAATTGTATTATTAATTTTATCTGAAAGCTGAGCTTTCGAGCTCGGGAGTAAAACTATAGTTTCTTAAAAAATATTGTTTTTTAACACTCTAATCACTGATTAAAAAAGCTAAAATATCGATTGACTTTATAAAGAAAGTAACGTTCTAACAATTTTGGTTTATTTTTTTTATTTTTTTTTCAATATTTTATCTTTTTATATCGACTTCGAAAATGTATGTAACAATAATAGTTTTTTTATATTAATTTTTAAAAAATGGTCTAATTTGCGTTTTTTCCATAGAAAGTTCATTGCTAACGCACACAAATAAATTTGTAGTTCCAACGATTTCCGCAGCAGAATTTGGTGTTGTTCGGTTCTTTTTCTTTGTTCTCTTCTATTTTTTGTTGTTGTTATTTCATGTGTTCTGCTTTCTACTCTCTAGTCTCTCCCATGGCTGGTTCTGATATTTTTTTGTTTTTCAGTCTCTGATTTTAGGTGCCTAATTTGTCATTTCCAATTCTACTGAGACTGACGGATGGGTGAAGGGATACATATTATTGGTAGGGTGAATGCGGTGGGAAGTATTTTTTGTTGGTACCTTTTTTTGGTTTGACAGTTTTTTTTTGATTTATGAACCATTTTACAGAAAAGGAAGGCGCTTGGTGCCACACTCATGCGAGGAGTTATATTTTTTTCGCAAAGAAGGAAAAGTGGAAAAGTTCATTTCGTTTTCTATGCAAACAAATTATTTTTGCGATATACATAATGTAGGTATACTTTTATATATGTATGTGTATACTAGATCAAAGATCTTGGACAGATACAAGTAGTATACAACATATACGTAGAAGAATAACATGATCTGAATGGGTACGTGAAATTTGGCTCCAATGAAAAATTACCCATAAAAACAGTCCAATTTTTAAATTGAAAAATAGCTTCAAATTTTAAGATATTTAGTTTTTAGTCTGCTCCATTTTTTTGCCTATGCAAACTTTTTGACCTTGGGTTCAATTTTCTCCAGAAAATACGTAATAAACATAACGTTATAAATTTTTTTAATTATATAATTAAAATATAAATCCAATGACAGTTATGCAAAAAAAAGCACATATTTTATGACACTTGGAAAAGACCACAGCAAGTAATTAATTGTTTTTAATCAATATTTTTAAAACTTATAAAAAAAAACATTTAAAATTTTATAATCACATGTATATTAATAAAATCTAAAAAATTGCATACCAAAATTAAAAAAAAAATTGTTAAAAAAACTAAAAATAAAAAACAAGAATTTATAAAAATCCGTCCTTAAATTTTCAAAATACTTTTTTTCATAAATTCATTATTATACAGGACGTGGGATGGCATACTCCATTTTTACTAAAAACCGTTAAAGGTTGTGGTTTGACACTATTTATAAGTGTTATTTTTATATGTAAATGTTTCAATCAAAGATCTTGCTTTCCAATATAGTTAAGCACATAGGAGCAAGTACGTGCGACCCAGTCGTGCCCATTTTTTTTTGTATTGATAGTGTCTTATTCAGCAATTTAGTTTAGGTTATATTTCTATTTTCACATTGGGTAATTTTTCATAATGAAAAATTGGACATTTTTTTTTGGTGATTTCTTGTAAGTCAGAATATGGATTCATTTTCCATTATACAATTTGGCCCCAAATAAATTAAAAAAAATTGTCTAGATATTTTATGAAATTTTACAAAAGATCTTTGTTCAACGTCTACAACACGTTGGCAAACGTTAACATTGATCTAGGCCGGTCTTCTAGACAGACAAAATAAAAAAAAAATATATGCCGGCCAAAGATGCAATTATCATATCAACTAAAACTAATTTTGCTCTTCAGGTAGCTAATTGAAAATAAAAAATACAACAAATTCCTAGGCATACCATTATGGACTAGGATTGCCACAGAAAGGAAGAACATCACAAAAATCAAAAAAAGGTCATTTCATTTCTAATTATTTTTAGAGCCAGGCCAGAGGCAGGTAGGTTTGTTGTTAGTGCCCATGCCCATGCATTTCATTTTTTCATTCTCGTCGCGTCGTCATTTTTGGTCAATTGTAATAAATATTAAAAACTCCGCAACATCTTTGGTTCCAATACTTATCGCTAATGACAAACCTACTCTTCAGTGAAGGCAAACTTGCTCGTAGCCCATTTTGATCTTTTTCCGCACAGCTTTTCATATTTGTTCGACAATTCACTTCTCCGTTATACTCGTCTCGGAAAAAATGCTCATCATTTCACCCTTGAGCCCAATTTCGGAGGTACCGTGAAATATAGGGATTCTTTTTTATACGAACAACACGGATTTGGAATAGTTTACCTGGCGAGATTTTCCCTTGCTATTTTGATCTGCAAGACTTCAAGTGGTTCAAAACAAGTAATTTCCAATTATATAGCGGTTAGTAAATTATCCGTGATTCCAAAGTTCTTTGAAAAAATTATTTATGATCGTCTGAGTTTTCTGTTAAAAGAAACAATGTCTCCATTTCTAAATCTATAAAAGTTAGATCTGGAGTTCCTGAAGGTAGCCTTCTTGGTACTCTACTCTTTCTTATTTTATGAACGATCTATCTAGTGCCTTGTCTACCTCGTCATGTCTTTTGTTTGCAGATGATCTAAAAATGTTTTCATGTATTAAAAAATCCCTTTCATTGTTATCGGTTACAAGAACACCACAATAGACTTTCGGAATGGCGCAATAAAAACAAACCTTCTTCTTAATAAATATATCTAAACGTCAAAGTTTGTCTTTTACTTGTCGTCTTTCTCCGTTATTGTCTGATTACTGTTACGATGATATTGTTCTTGAAAAGTTTGTGTTAAGAAAAATCTTGGAGTTATTTTTAACTCTAGCTTAAAGTTTAACAGACACATTGATTTTATAGTTAGTAAAGCTAATTCAATGTATTTCATTGTAATTCGTAATTCATAAGAATTTAAATCGTTTAATGTCGCATATGTCAGATCAGTTCTTGTGGAATCCATGTTATATAACTAACGGTTGTATTCGTTAAGAATTGAGAGGGTCCAAAGAAGATTTACTTGATTTGTTATAAATAGACTTGGTTGGAACATGGATAATATGCCTCATTTACCATTCAAGATGTCAGCTTATTGGCTTGCATACTTTTGAGAATTGACGTAAGATGTCTTGAATTCATAAGAGATATATTATCTTATCGCCTTAATTGCTTCTTTTTTTGCTCAATTTATTTAGTTAATTTATGCCAGTCATTTTATGAAGATTATCACAGAGCCTTGAGTAGTGCCCCGTAGCTTAGTGGTTAGTGTTTCGGACTGCTAGGCGAATTAGCCTGGGTTCGAATACCGCTCATAGCCACCTTCTTTTCCGGGTTACTGCCTCTTGCAAGGAACTAACAAAGCCTCAAAGAGTAAAATTTGTCTCGAAAAAGTTCGTCTCATGTAGCAGTTAGGACTTGGCGGTAAACTGTAGGTCCCTTCCATTCTTGCAGATTTACAACACACACACAAAGGAATGGTTGAGAGTATAAGTCACTAGGCCTTGGCTCTTTAAGGAGCTATCGCTCCAATTAATTAATTTATTTATTTAATTATGCCTTGAACGAGTTAATTAATAGCTGTGTTAAATTGTTAATTGATTTTGACTTTAACTTTCACTATTTATATTAGACAACTTTTTTAAAAATATTTTAAGTTTATATTTTATTAATTAGTAAAGTATATAGATATTCTAAATTTCATAGTCTGTAAAAGTATTGTAAATCAGTTGATGAAATAAAGAAATAATAATAAAAAAATAATAAAACCAATGTTAATCGACATCTCCTATCTTTCCCCTCCCTATTTTTCTGATGCCCGCCCTAAATTAAAAGGGAAACATAAAATCCCTTGGGCGGGCACTAATTATAAAACAAAAATCTAGCCCAAGTTAACGTGCAAAACTGTGGGCCGCTACAGCTAGTCCCTGAGTTGGCTGGAGAAGCATTTTGGTTGGGGCCCAGGTCTACTCTGGACTGTAGTGCCTTCGAAAGTAAGGTAAGGGGTTAATATTTATCCGAAATTCCAGAAAAACCAGAAAAAATGTTATGAAAAGTGCTTACAATTCCATTCATCCTAAATTATTTAAAAATAGTTTTGAACTTAGAAATATCAAAACCAAGTTCAACATTTTTTTTTAACAAAAATTTCAGAGTCCTTAGCACGACAAAAAAAGCAAAAGCAAAACATTGCATTGAGAACTCAACTGTGTTGAAAACAATATTTTATTGCTGATAAGTGGATTTCAAATTTCTAATTAAAAATTGTTAAAGTGTTGTAACATAAAAAGAATAAAATTTTCAAAAACAAACCCACATTGAAAGAAGGAAAAAACGAAAATTGCATTTCCTTTAAAACTCTAGGCTATTGCACAAACTTTTCATAATGTTTTCTTCTTTCTAACCCCCCCCCCCCCCACCTTTCCATCCAAAGCTGTTTTATTTTTCGCAATACTGATTGCAATTTTATTCTGGTCATTATTCGCCTCAAACATAATTTCAAAAACTATTCCTCAACGGCATCATAACGAAACTTTATAGTACTTTTGAAGGAGGATTTCCTAAAACTTTCCAATATTTTCCGTTCTATGTAGAACTTCCCCCAATGCCAGTTAGTCGAACATTATCTTTACATAGACGAACGGTGTATGCTCCCAATCCATCGCTATGGATTAACTTCAAAACTGTAACTGAGATGAAGATTTTTATTTGTGCAACGCAAATCGATTTTCGATTACAATTGAAGTTGAGAAGTGACAAGAAAAAAATCAAGCGAAATGGGGGAACCCAGCAGAAATTCCGTCCGTTGTGTCCGAACACTTCACTGAGTTTATGACGGCAATACCTCGTCTGTTCCTCTACAGTTTGCAGCTTCGGATACGAACTCTTCTTTGGGCGATACCTTCTGTTGTGTGTATGTGTTTTTTTTTAAGGATCACACGAAGGTTACACAGCGGACGAACGTGCTGGAAATGATTAAAGAAGTATTAACAACAGCAAAACGCAGATGAAAAGTGCTCCCCAAATAATTTACCACATCGGAAATGTAAACTCTTCCTATCCATTTGCTGGCCTGATGGTGATTTGGGCGGGAGGAGTGGTGGGTGGGGATGTCACTTTCATCAGTTTGAACGATTTGCAGGAGTAAGTTTTTTATAAAAAAAATATTTTTGCTGAAATTTCTGAACAAAACTTTCCATTCCACTCGTCGAGGACAAACACTCGCACACAAAGGCAACATCCGGACCAATAGTCCGCAATTAAATTCATTACCACGTACGAACTATGAAAGAGAATCAACTTTTAATCCACGAAGCGAAAAGCGCTTAAATCGATACAACAACATTGGCTGGGAGCTATAAGGTCCACCGAACTTTGAGTGCGAAATAATATTAGACTTGCTTTCAACATTATACAGGGCTGGATTAAGCAGAGAACTAAGTCGTTTCAAGGCAACAAATATTTGAATAAAGTATTCAAGTATATACTTTTAATGCTAGGTATTTTTGTTATTTCAACACCTTTTTACTTGTGATTATATGTAGGACTATAAAGCAAGTTACGATCGTAGATAAGTCTAAGTCTCCAACGATTTTGATGAAATTTTTTGAGAATTGTTTTGTTGGTATTGGGTATCACATGACTAGAACCAAATTTACGGGAAAAGTCTATTAACGGTACCTTTCACATAACGGTTTTATTAATTTTTGGCTTTCTAGAAATGGCTCTTTGGATCTCTGTCAAATTTTATATTTGAGAAGATCTAACTAGCCAAATTAATTCTGCATATCCAAATTTTGAATAACTCTTTTTCTAATTAAAATTAATTTTTGAATTTTTTGAATTTTTTTTTAAAATCAATATTTTTAAAACCAATCAAAAAAAATATTTTTAAAATTTATAATCACATGTATTTAAATAAACTCTATAAAACTGCATACCGAAAAAAAAAAATTATTATACAAGACGTGTGATGGCGTGCTCTATTTTTTGGCATTCTTCAGAGGGGAAATTGAAATTTTATTTTTAGGCCTAAAAATAAAGGTACCTGCCATATGACCGTTTAGTAAAAAGCTTATTTTTCTCGAAAACTAATAAAAAAAATTATTTTAAATTTTATAATCCCATGTTTATTAATAAATTATACAATACCAACATTTCAAAAAAAAAAAATAAAAAAACAGGATTTTATCAGAACCGGTCCTACAATTTTCGAAATACATTTTTCATAAATTCTTTGTTATTTAAGAAGTGTGATGCGTACTTCATTTGTACTAAAAACCGTTAAGTATTGTGGTTTTTAATACTTTTTATAAGTTCAAACTGTGTTATTTTCAACGTAAATGTTACTAGTTTCAGTACGTGCGACCAAGTCGTGCCCATTTTTAAATTTTATTCGACAATGTGACCGCACATATGAACAAGTACGTACGCAATTTATTTCATTGTACAATCGGATTCATGAATTCAGTTTGACGATTCTCTTCTTCATATAGTATGAAAGAAAGTTTGACAGTGCGTTAACTATTCCGACTGATAGAAGAACCTACATGGAATCCTCGTGCACTGCTGGAAACAAACTATAACAATCTTTATTAAAAGTTTGGCTAGTTTTGGATAGGATGGTTAACGCTTCTCTCAAACAAAGGTAACCACACCACCACCAGATCATAGCGACGAACCAAGCAAGGGCTAAACGATTTATGTTTTTTTTCGGTGGCAACCATGAAAATAATCATGCGATTACAAGGCGATTAAAACCGCTACTGGAACTGGATGAAAATACAATCATAAGCCATAATTCACTCGGGTCACTATCTTGTTGGTAAATGGTGCCGAGGAAGGATTGCTTCTTGAAAAATCATTAAATCCGCATTCGCCGCTTAGATTCGAATCAACATGGCTGACCAAAGCGATGAAAAGCAAAGCCTACATTTGGGCGTTACGACTATACTCTGTTCAATTTATATTATTTCCAGTACAGGGAAGAATTTTCATAAGCCATCTCCATTTCAAAGCTTTCATAATTAGTGAATCAGAATTTACGTTGTTTTATGGAATATAGATTCCATCTTTGACCAAATTTGTAGATATCGGCGGGCGACCGTTTTGATAATAAATATATATATGCAAACAAGCTAATGAAGATTATAACGCTGCAAAATCATTACAGCCTTCTCCTAGAACATTGTCACGTACAAATAAGCATAAGGAGATCAGATGAAAATAGATCTGCATTAACAAATGTAAATAAACTACATCATCTTTGCAGAATGGTAGTTGACAACCGTGTTAATTTTTTTTTTATATAATTAACGCGCGCACAAGGGATTATGTGTTTCCCTTTTAATGTAGAACACACTGCGCGGGCATTACGAAGATAGGGAGGGAAGAGATAGGAGGTGCCGATTAACATTGGTTTTGAATGTTTGTAGATCAAAATGGCAAGGGAAAATCCCGCCGGGTAAACTATTCCAAATTCGTGTCGTTCGGCTAAAAAAAGAATCCCTATATTTCACGGTACGTCCGAAATTAGGCTCAAGGGTGAACTGATGAGCATTCCTTGCGAGACGAGTATTACGGGAGAAACTTTTAAGGGGAGGAATGCAACTGGCTACTTCGAGTGAACATTTTTTGTAAAAGAAACGATAAAATAAGGAAAGACATGAAACATTGCGTCGGTGTTCGAGTGGGGCAATTGTTTCAGCGGCAGTTCTATTTCCTATCAATCTTAACGCTCGATTTTGTATTCTATCAAGCAGGTGAAGCGATGTTTGCGAAGCACCTGCCCAGAGGTGGGAGT
Source organism: Platycheirus rosarum (assembly GCA_963971375.1). Lineage (NCBI taxonomy): Eukaryota > Metazoa > Arthropoda > Insecta > Diptera > Syrphidae > Platycheirus > Platycheirus rosarum. The sequence goes on along the minus strand of OZ020510.1, from coordinate 47,664,372 downwards.
TATACTCGAGTTTAGGGCGTATAAACGCTTTATAAATTGTAGCCAGATCAGATGGGGAAAAATACTTCTTACACCGATACAGAAAACCTAAGCACTTTGCACCATTCTTAGCGATCTCAAATATATGGTCGTTCCAACGGAGGTCGTCGTTGACACACATACCGAGTATTGAGAGCTTTCTTTTCGGTTTCTTCGATGTAAGTGCCATTCATGGACAATGGCATTGGGGGAATGTTTAGCTTTAACGACAGAAGACAGCAATTGAGTTTTCGAAGCATTAAACTCCACACGATTTCTATTACCCCATTTGACAATGCTGTATAAATCGGAGTTTAATGAGCTTGACACATGGTACCGTTGCAATTGTACGTCCGAAGGCGAAGGACGTGAATTATCGAACAAATATGAAAAGCTGAGGGTAGAGTCGTCAGCAAAACAGTTAAGTGGATTAGAAGTAACAGACAGAAGATCGTTTATAAAAATCAAGAAAAGAGTCGGAGACAGAACAGAGCCCTGGGCCACACCAGCATTTATTTTGTGCAAATCAGACTTGAATCCGTCCAATACAACTTGTATTGAACGGTCCAGAAGATAGCTTCTAATCCAACGAACAAGTGTTTCATCGATCCCAAAAGCACGCATTATCGATAAAAGAGCTTCATGCCAAACTCTGTCATAAAACAAATTGGCAGTCAAAATGCGAGGTACTGACACCAAGCTCCGGATACAAATGAGTTCTTTAAATTTGCCAGTTTCACAAAATCCCACTTATAACAATTCGGTGTATCAATATTTCGTTTTACATAAAACTGAGAGGAAGAATCTCGTACCACAAAATCTGTAATATTTTATGGATTTGTATTATAATAAGACAGCTTATCGATTCGATTATTATTTTATTATATTTATATTAGATAAAATGTGTGTACAATTGGCCTTTAATCAACTTATAAGTAAAATAAATCATGTCGGCTCAACAACAAGGGCCCGACGTACCTCAGATGACTCTATACAATGCTACATTAATTTCTTCTTATATCATATTTTTGTTTGCATAATCTCTTAAATTAATTTTTGATGTAATATACCGGATTATGCACTTGTCAGCTGCTGTAATGAATCTTATTCATAAGGTGGCGTGGCAGTTTATACTGATATACATTTAAGTTATGAATTTTCAAAAATTGATGTTCAAAGTGCAGATATAGTTAAATTATCATTTTATTATCAAAATAAGAACTATACTATGCTGTGTATTTATAGATTGCATGCATTTGGTAAAGGTTTCTTTATAGAAGGTATGTATGTAAAGCAAATAATTTAATAATAATTGGTGATATTAATTTAGATATTCTCGACTTGTTTCATAGAGATTCTGAAATTTATCTTTTTTTAATGGCAGAATATTAGACGGAGGGCTAGCGACCGATTTTCTCACCTCATTTTGGCAAGGCTAAGACTTTGGTCATAGAAATATTGAAGCCCGACAGTTATAAAAATGCACGCTTACACTCCGGTACTCTCCATAAGGCCTTAAGTTCAAGGCATGAAGTTGTAAAAAAAGCGCCCATTCACGTCATTTCAGCAAGGATCATCTTTAAATAAATCGTTCATTGATTCAATATATATGAACACGAAAATAACAATGTAAGACGTTTTAGCCCTCCATGACATGCTGTAAGACGCTCGTGTATTTGTACAAAAAACTACCCCATTCACCTCATTTCAGCAAGGCTGGTATTTATACATAATTAAGATGACATGTTTACAAAACAAAAAAATGCACGACTGGGTCGCACGAACTTGCTCTTATGCTGGCTAATCGCCTTTGTATTAAAATTATGCAAAAAAAAACGAGCAGTACCAAGAAGCCTTTGCTAAAATATGTGATTTAACTGACTCAAACGCTGAATTACTTAAAACTTACGAAGAATTTATTTGTAAGTAAGTAATAAAAGGTTTTAATGCTACTAGCATACCTCCTTGTAAGGCCTAATTGTATCAGCATTTGTTCATTATTAAAAAATCCAACTATGTTATTACCAGTTCAAAATGGATGGAGTCTTAAGGACAGTGAATATGATTTCCATTAGTTTGATGGAAACCGACTTCCACAAACCGTATGTGATGTAATTGAAGAGGCTTCATTCAACCCAAATACTAATCATGACCCTGGTAAACATTTTAAAATTCAAATTATTTCGAAAAAATAATAATAAACCAATTTGTTGGTGAGTAAATCGGTCGCTAGCTCTTGGTCTATACGGTTTAAAGTCCTTAATAAATGAACCTACTCGCGTAACTGAATATTCTAGCACTTGCATAGACCATATTTTTTTTCGCTATAGCAAAAACAACAAATTTAATTTTATTGGTAATGTTCTCGACTTAAATATTTCAGATCACAAGCTATTTGCTCTTAACTATGATTTTCAAGAAGTCTCGAAACCATCTAACTTATCGCATAATACCATAAAAGAAGAAACACAATCACGCTTTACAACCGACTTTGACAATTTGAAAAAAAATCAAATATACGGAAATGTTAAAAGTTTATCACAAGACGGCTGTTTTGTAAACGCTTTGTTTTACGTACGTAAGGATACCGTTACAAAGCGATTGATATACAAACAAGTTCGAATAGACTGAACTTTTGCTCGCTTTCTGACATTTTACTCAATGAATATGTTCAAATTGGACTTTTTTTATTTTTACAATAGTTTCTCAATATTTTCACATACACGATGACAGAACAGCGCTCTGAAGCTTCATATACGTAACGGGATGAAGTCGATTTTAAAGCGTGTATGTGTTTTAGCCATAATCGACTACTATTTATTAATAAACATTTTAAAACATGAATTTTGGGAACCAGTTTACTTGGATAATGATTCATCTGTTGCTTACGCAATCTTTGTTTCAATCGTCGTTGATATTGTCGCGAAAAGTATTATTCAACCATGTTGCAACGGAATAAAGGCAATCCTAAAGAGGAGTGGAAAATTGTTGACAACATTCTAGGCAAAAATATAAAATCTAATGTAATTGAATCTGTGGTGGTCAATAATATTTCCTTTAACCCATCAACGCCCGTAACTATTTTTGTTAATATTTTTTTAATGAAAATCGTTATAATTCTTCTTTATGACCTCTAGAACCTAGGAAAAATATAAAAAAAATGTAAACATCCTTAATTTTTTGGAACTGCCCGATGCCATATGGCATCGCTGGCATTTAACATAAATATCCTTTATACATTTTCGCCTCCGTATGGAGCATCTTACTCAAAAAAATAAATGCAGTAATACCTTGAATCAAAAAAAAATATATTTACAGAAAGCATTTAGTATAATTTTTTATATTTTCGAATGAAAAGGCACAAAACAATCTACACATAAGCCTACTTTACACTTTTGGCACATAGTTCTTGTTTGCGACTTGCAGTTTGGTGCAGCACATCTCTTTCTTATTTTATCTGCTGTAGAAAGAATCCAATGGTCGCTGCGATCAAATCTTATATCGTCCAGTACTCTGGCTGAAGAAATATATCTTCCAGAAGGTCCTGGATTTTTCCTCGAAACTGCATATTTCGTTAGGTACGTCTCTACAATCGCACGCCTGAAACTTAGTTGGGTCATTTTCTTGGTTTTCTTTGAAAGTAGCCATGCATTTTGGATCACCGCATCAATAATCCAGGAAAAAATCCCATACCACCATTTTTTGTTACGTATGCTGATCCGGTAAATATTTATGTTTTGATCCATGCGATCTGTTCCACCCATTCCCTTATTATAACGGTGGATCATTGAAGGCATTTGAACTGTAACGTTTTTTTTGCTTTCGGGGGAGTAGCGTTTTACTGGCACAGTGGGATTGACTCCAAATTTTGTAGATCCGGCGGTCACAACACCATTATCCTTCCAACGGACATAAAGAATTCCATCATTTTGCTCCATTGCACTGGCCATTGTACCTCTTGGCAATTTTTTGAAATCAGATATGCTGGGTAAAATGGTTTTTGAAGTTCTTCTGTGCAATAATAGTTGTTCTTTTTGTTTTTTTTGTGCGGTTTTCTTTATTTTCTTGTTAGTTAGTTTGGAACTCATGGGCTTGGTTTTGTTCTTGACAAGGATTTTCTCAGAAGAAGATTCATTTTTTACTTTGTAGATCCTATTTTCGCGGAAAGTGCCCGTTGCTGAGTAATTATTTTCCCGCAAGAAAGAGAAAAGACTTGGTCCAGAAAATAAGTTGTCTAAAAATATATTGAATGGAAGATCACGGACATTGTTAGGTAGTTCTGTTAACATCTTAGTTAACGGTGCTGCAGCCTTTCCAAATAAGGTCGCATGTATTGGATCTAGTTTCTGCAGTTTTCCTTGGTAAATATCAAAATTTACCAGGTAACCATCGGGAGAATTTATGCACCAGGCTTTGAAGCCAAATCTGATGGGTTTCCCTCTAATAAATTGCTTCATGGGATGCCTGCCAAAATATTTGATCACGCTTTCATCGTAGTCAATATCGGGACATGGCACAAAATATTTTATGCACCTGTTCTTCATCATGTTGACCAGTTTTCGCAGTTTCCAAACTTTGTCGGTATTGTCGAAATCAACATAGTTGTCAGCACAATGTATGAATTTTAGGATAGACAAAAATCTATTTCTACGCATAGCATTGCTAACCATTTCGTTGTACATGTCCAATTTCTGATCCCAATAGTGTCGAGAGGACGGCAAAACATTATACCCGCTAAGGATAAGGATCCCAATAAAACATTTCAGTTCATCCACCGTGATAGGAGTTACATCGGTAACATTTTTTTGGCCCATGTAGATCTCAGTTCCTCTTCGCAGATACTCCCATACTTCTTCATCAAAAAACTCCTCAAAAAGTTCCGTTGGCGTCTTATCCTTAGAACTTGAATAATCTGGCTGTGGAAATTCTGCGTTTAGTGGATTTTGAAAATCACCCTCTGTCCAGGACGAAGTCAGCCCTACTTCTTTTTTCTTCAATCGCGTTTGCAGCCACAAATCATTACGGTCTGGGAGATCTGAATGCATATAAGACTGAACTGATGTTGATGGCTCAGCCTGAGATTCGAATGGCTCATCATCATCAACAACGTCACCAACTCTCAGGTCCCCTATAAGTATTTCCGCTGGAGCCAATAATTGTTTCCCGGGTAAATGGCGAATATCTTGAACATCATCTTCTTCGTTGCCAGACTCCTCGTCAGTGAGGAGACAAGGCTCAGGAGGTTCAATATATATATCAATAGGTGCATTACCTGTAGGTGTGTCAGAAAAAAGTATATCAAGCGCATCCTGCAGGGAAAATCCTGGCCTGAAAAGAAATATTCACTATCATAAAAAAAAATCAACGGAGCTTTGTGTACTAAATGCATAGTAGTTGAAAAGAACCCCTTAATTGCCCAGCGATGCCGTTCGGCATCACTCACATCTTTATTCATCCCAATATCACAAAAGAAGGTAAACTTGATCTTTTCGTTGTGGTTATTGGAAAATAACACTTTCAGATAGTATAAAAGTGAAAATAATAACTAAAGATATAAATATTGGTAACTTACGCAAGTGATTTTCTCAGAGACTCCAGGTCCACGAACTGTTCCATTTTTTTATTTAATTAGCACTTCACTCGATCACTTTCAAAGCACAACTGTTCAGAATAATGCTTCTTTCAAACTCATGCGATGATAAAATAACGGAAAATAAACACCAGAGTCCATGTTATTTGTAGGAATAACGGATATATTACTGCTTTCCTTGCGATGCCGTATGGCATCACTGGGCGCTAATGGGATTCTTTTTCAATTGCAAACAAATTTAATGAATAATTTACAAACATCGCTGATAATCGTAGACCTTCAATAAATTCACAATCCAATTGTAACTCTTTTAATGGTAAGAAGTTTGCTTGCGAACAATCACAACCAAAAAGTTTCGCCTTCGAACCAGTTACATCTTTTGAAACATTTAAAACTATTTCATCTTTGAAGAATAAATCATCTTGTACTTCAGATGAAATATCTAGCATTATACTAAAAAAAAGTGGCATTTTATGTATCTGATGTTCTGAGTTACATTTTCAATTTAAGTGTTAAACAAGGATGTTTCCCTTAGCAACTGAAATGTGTTGAGGTGATTCCTCTTTTCACCTTTCTGATCGTAAAAATATGGCTAATTTAAGACTGATTTCTCTTCTTCCAACCACCTCAAAAATATTTAAAAAAAATAATTATAAAAAGAATATCTTCGTTCTTAAATAAAAACAAATATTTTAATGACAATCAATTTGGCTTCCATTCAGACAAGTCTACAGAAGATGCGATTCTCAGGCTATGTTGTCAGCTTTATTAAAGTTTGAATAGCAACAAAAACAATTTTTCTCTTTATATTGACATGACAAAAGCCTTCGATATGGTTGACCACAAATTGTTTTTAAATAAATTGTATAGCATAGGTTTCAGAGGCTTCAATTTTTAATGGTTTAATTCATATTTGAAAGGTAGAATGAAAAGGGTAACTATAAGTGAAGCTTGTGCCCTTAAAACAATTGTACCACAAGGTTCGGCCTTTGGACCCATGTTTTTCTTAATTTACATCAACACACTCATCAAACTTCCGTTAAATAGTTTGTCAACTGCTTTTGCTAATGATATCTCTTTTACGTATCTATCTAATTCTGAATGAGACTGCATCATGAGTATAGAACATGATCTTGAAATTTTAAGGACTTGGTTTTTTGTACATTAAGTTGATCATTAGTAAAAAAACTAAACTAATGTCGTTCAAAACCTCAGGGCTTAATCCTTGTCATTATAATTTTTTTTTCCATGGCTCTAATTTAGGTAAATTCAGTTTTCCTGTTCATGATTGCGGTAAGCAAAATTTTATGCACAGCGACTTGTGTTCCGATTCTTGTTTTAAAATCGACATGGTTAAAAACTATAAGTACTTAAAGGTAATAATTGATACAAATCCTAATTGAAAAGATCATACTAGAGATCTAAGAAATTATCGTTTAGATGTTACTCGAAAAATGTATCTATTAAAACCATTCTGTTCAAAAGAATTATTAACTTCAATTTATTACGGTCTCACGCACTCTAAATTACAATATGGTTTGTCAAGCTGTGGTGGTTTATATGCAAATTCCTTAAGACCGTTGTTGACTGCTCAACTTTATTAGAATAATTTGCAACAAAAATCGCCTTACAAGGAACTATACTACCTATACGCGCCAATCGATTTATTTGTTTATAATGTTTAAATGATTTCCAAAAAAAAAATTAAAATAGGTAATATTAAAATCTGTATATCAAGGCTCATAAACTTGTTCATCTTATTCTCTTAGTGTCATATTGATTCTTTTTGTAAGTATTTTTTTTTTCAAACTGTTGTCACCCCACACCAGTTTCTATTATATATTGTTAAGTATGTTTCATTCAACTCTAACTATAAGTTAATGAATGATAACTATTATTTATTCTTTTTTGTAAAAAGTTCACACCAAAAACTGTAAATATCCTTGTAATGAATAAAATATATGTCTAAAAAAGAGAATACAAGAAGAATTATTATCGTCGAATTACATTTACAATGTATTTATGCTTTTTCAAGAATCAAGTTTGAAAAATATGTTTAATCCCAAGAAACTTCGATGCACCCCTGATCTTTTCGCCGGGCATCCTGAAGTAAGCAAACACTATACAATATTATGACGCAACTGACCATACTCATTGGATTAACCCAGCTGTTTCAAGGAGAATATCCTTTAAACACCCATATTCCCGCACACTCACAAAGTGCGATAGGGACAGCTTTCCGTTGCGCGGACTTCCCAAAGTGTCATTCAATACAAGGATCATAGGAAGGATATTCAGCACAAAATGTTGGTTTTTGGCATTTCTACCCGACAACTGAGTTCAGCGTTATCGTCATAAGCTCGAACACAAGATGTGAAACTCCAGAGGGAATAAAGGGGGTGAGTCTGGAGGTCTGTCGGTTAAGATTTTTGTGCCTGTCAGTTATTTTTGTTTTCAGAACATAAAGCCACATTATTGCTTTTGTTGTGTTTATAGCTTTAACTAACATGCAACCAAAATAAGGATACAAATGTATATGCAGACCACCCAAAGAATGAATTGGCAGAGGACCACACACGTACTCGTAAAGAAATTATATTGTTTTGGAAAACATTTATCACGAAAAGTCCTTTAGAGTTTTTGGCGTTTTAATTTACTGCCGGCAAGATTTCTGTTGAATACAAGCATGCAATGTGGGTTTTCTTTGAATAGTCTGTTCATGTCCAACCTCTTATTTAAAGCTTTGGTTTTTCAATCATGAATTGTAATAAGATAAGGAAATGGGAATGGAATCAACGGCATGTGATAAGTCATGTGGCACCGTTATTTCTGTCAATGCTTTCTCATGGAACGTATGAACGCTCTTTAAGGCTCGAGCTGCATAAGAGCTAGCTGATGTCCTGGTAACATATAAAGCTGACATAACATCACTTCAAGAAGTGAGATGGCCAGGGTATGGTATTTTGCAGAAAAAAGAATGTACATCGGTCTCATTGCACATACCGTAAGAACAGAGAGGGAAATCTAATAACCGATCCTGAATGAATTCTTGAACGGTCAGCTCACGGAAGAAATGGACACTCGGCAAATATCAATGTGTTTTCATATTAGGCAAATCAACAATTCATCAGATCTTTACCCTTAGGCAGGTGATGGAAAAAAGCCAGGAATTTAATATTCCATAGCATCTTTTTATAGACTTTGAAGAAACCTACGGCATATGTAGGCTGATCATGACCAACATTATAAGCTTATTTAATCAACATATTTAATGGACTCCGGGGGATGGGGATGGTCTGGCTTGCATTATCGTTCCGCCAGATTTTGGCTTCGACATCATCGGCAGAAGCTAACAAACTGTACAAGACTCCTTTACCCAGGTCGAGCAAGCGGAAAAATACCTTGGGCCGCACATAAATGAAGGGAAGACTAAGTACATGACCGCAACGTCTGCGAGAAATGTTGGTACAACCATCAAGGTAGCAGAGCACGAACTTGAAGTAGTGCAGTCCTTTAACTACCTTGGGTCAAAAGTAGCATCCGAAAATAATATGGAGGAAGAAATACGCACGCGGCTGCTAAAATCTAATAGAACCTAATATAGTCGTTTAAGGCTCTTTAAATCCAGAAACCTACCCATAAAACCAAGCTGCTGCTGTACAAGACTATGATCTTACCAGTACTCACATATGCGGATCCGAGACTGGGGTGTTTACAGAAAGCCATTCTGATATCTTATTGGTGTTCGAGAGGAGAGTCTAACGGAGAATTGTTGGCCCCGTGTGCGTGGGAGGACGATTCCAGAGAAAATACAATCATGAATTGTATGAAATCTACCTCGAAGCAGATATTGTGGAAAAAATAAAGCTCTGTAGACTCCGGTGGGATGAGCACCTAGCTCGCACAACCAACACCACCTGCAACATAGTTATCATTAGTGTTAGCATACAATTTTAAACCAGGTATAACATAATCTTCTTTTTCAAATTCATAAATCCATATCTTGGATACAAACACTATGTCTGGAATGCGTAGAAAAGAGTCAACATGAGAAACAAGACAAGAAAAATGTTCCAATAGACTTCTGACATTCTGGTGTACAATTAAAAATTCGTTATTGCAATACGAGCTATCGACAAAAACTTCATCACAATTTGATATAGAAAGATATATAATATTTTGAAAACAGGTAGGTGATTTTTTTTTAAATGTATGTTATTTTTGTGCTTAAGTTTGTGTTCTTAAATTATTATTTTTTTATTTAAAAAAAAAGTTACTAAAAAAACTGTTTTATTTAAAAACCGTTCCTACGATTTTGAAAAAAATACTCTTTTGTTCATTTCTTAAAGAAATAAAATGGTGTTTAAATTATTTCACTCAATTCAATTTAAAATGCTTTATTCAAAAAATAAAATGTCACAAAAATCGAATAAATGCTTTGATGTTAACGTTAATTTTCTTAAATTTTATTCTACATTATGACCGCACATATGAACAAGTACGTACAATCCAGTCGTGCAATTTATTTATTTTTAGCTCAAAAATTAACGGTACCTGTCATATATCCGTTAAGTAAAAGAATATATTTCTTGGAAGCGGCTCAGAGAATTTATATACTTTTGTTGGTGTAGATCTGTTTTGGTGAAAAAAACAAGATGGTGGGCTAAAAACGGTACCTCCCATGAAACCGTTTTTTTATTGGACTTTCTCGGAAACTGGTCATCTGATTTGAATCAATATTGATATTCAGAAAGATGTTGGTAGCCTAAGTAATTTTATTTTAAAATATTTTCGAAAACTTTTTTTTATCGTAGTTCTGTTTCCCCATAAATTCAGATTCCCTTGATTTCACTTCCACATAAATATTGCAACCAAACTTTATACCCATCGCAACACAAAAGTTGAAGTTCCGTTATTAAATGTTTTAATTTAATTTTAATTCATTGAATTCAGCATGACCATCGACTGATCAAAGATCTTCCAATATATGTAAACTTTTTTCATTTAACTTTCGATAAAAACGCCATGATTTCCAAAGGAATCTTTATATATATTTAATGAAATCTTTCGTACGCATAAGGGTAAGGCAGCTTAAAACACTCCTCAATCAGCCGACAGGAGCCCCTGTCATGTAAAGCAACTGCATTCCTTCAATTATATTATGATTTCATTCGAAAAAATACTCCCTGATGCTACCCAGCTTTCCAAAGTTTAAATGGTACCAAGGGGAACGGTTAAATACGAAATAGCGCGACCTTCTCGTGTTTTTTAGTTTTCATTTATTCATGAAAGGACCAACACAAAAATTAAAACTTTTAAATCTCCCCAAACAGGTATGAAAATCTGGAAATCTCTCGGTTTAATTTATTAAAAATAAAAATGAAACAGTTTTTTCCCACGCACCCACCCCCACACCTTGTGTCAAGGATTCTGACCAAAGTACATGTAAGTTATGGAGGAAACAATTCCCCACCGACCACGCATTCATGTCATTTCATCTCGTTAAGTATTTATTAACTGATTCATTAAAAATACTAATTAAATACAATTCCAAAATTGCAGATAAACATTCACCCCCTCCCTCTAAAAGTGGGTTGGAACGAGTGCAGAAATAACTAGCAAAAATGTCAACGGCATTTCGGATCAGTTACCGAGGCGTCCCTTTTAACTGCAGGCTTCAATTTCAGTTCAATTATCCTGTCTGCGGGCAGTGATCAGTGTCCTGATTTGGCTTGGTTGACATGGCATTGTTCGAATAGTTGCCAAGGGTGATTCCTGGCCGATTCACATGCCTATAGTCGTTATTTTTATAATGGCTCTTCGCATTCGGAAAAGCATACTCTTGTTGCCAACTACCCCCGTAGATTTCACATTTGTAGCGAAATCATTTCGCTTTTTGATGAGAGGACTGGAAAATTCTGAAGAAAATTACTTTTTTGGATTACTGATTAAGCAATCAGCAAATAACCATTATCCGTAAATAATTAATTTGCAAAGTTTTAATGGAGTTGAGTTTTATTCAAAAATTATTCTGACATTCACTCCTTGTCGTTGTTTTCTTCAGTTTGGGTGGAAGAAAGTTGATAGGACGAAATGCTTTTTCTTTCGGTTTAGTCATTGTTGACAATCTGGTGGAAGTCCTGTAGAAGAAAAAATTATTGTAATTTGGTTTTTGCTCTGTAGAAAGAAGCAAGTTGAACCTTGATGAATATCAAACTAGCTAGAAGTCCATCAGGAAATCAGTTTATTAGATTTTATTTGAAACTTTTCAACATGGACGGTCGGTGTTAGAAAATTCACGAATTATGTTTATGATGGAAAAGAAGAGGTCGTGGAAGTTGTATGGATGTTAATTATTTAGTATTCTGTCTTGTGCGCATTGGTGTGTATTTTTTTTTAAGCTGAAAGTTAAATTTTGTTCCATCAAAATATTTATTTTTATATTTCAACACGAGGACATACCATTTTTCCTTCGTAAGCAATCGATTTTTTTATACTGCTTGTACAAATCTTTAAGCAAATCTTGATGGTAAAGAGAAGCAGACTTACAGTCCTTAGCATTTGAATAGCCTCACATATATTTGAAACGTTAAAAATCAAAATTAAAGTTCTAGATGACTGTGCGAAATGGATCTTGGAAGAAAGATATGACGAAGTTTTTTTTTCATAATACTCTGGAGAAATGTGCAATTTCTGGCATTGATGTAGTTAGTTAAAGTGAATTTTTGATTGAGCAGAAATATGAATATAGTGCACCGCATCGTTATAAGCAAACTGCATCTTAGTTTTCGAAGCAGGATTCCGTAAGGGAACTTATTTAGGGCAGTAGAAGGGTGGCGGTGGAACGCTTGTCTTTTCACCGCTATACTCGACGGAAAAAAAAAGTAAGTATATTACATATAAAATTAAAACTAACCTAACTAAACCCAACAAAAAAACATAAGTAATAAAACTAAAAAATATAATAAAAATAATTCCCATCACAGGTCTAATACATATATTACTCCTTCGGGGTGTAGCTCGATGACTTTATAACTTCATAACCGCTTAACCGATTTTCATGATTTTTTTTTTTTTTTTTTTTTTTTTGTTCGTATTGCTGCACTTCAGGTTTATGCAAAAAGAAAAATAACATGTTTTGCATTTTTCTCATTTTTTATATTTTACGATAAGTTGCGTTGGTATGTCAACAACTGAAAGCTGGTTTTTGGATTCGTCCATCGATTCATCTTTTTATATAGTTGATAAGGAAATTGAGATAATATTCGGGTTGAATGGTATCAATGTACGCCCCCCCCCCCTTTTAAATTGCAGTTTTTTTCCAGAAAAACTAAAGCATTTATATCATTTTACATGTCCCCTCGAAGAACTAAGAGCCTTCAAAAAACTTTGGGCCATCGCAGAAATAAGCACCCGGTGGTGTTCCCCGTGTCCCCCGCCTCGTCTCATCAGCCCTGAATAAATGTTTGTTAAAGTAAACATAAACAAAGAAAAAAAAATTGCACGACTAGATCGCACGTACTCGCTCTTATGTGCGGTCACAGCAACGAATAAAATTTAGAAAATATAAAGGGAATAACATTTTTTTTCGATTTTTCGAACTTTTGATTGTTTGAAAAAAGTACGTAAAATATTTTTCAGCGGAAAAATGTAAACGCCATTAACGTATTTAACCGTCGTCTGTAGAATGTCAAAATAACCCTATGTACTAAATTTGAAGATGATTGGCCAAACCGTTTAGGCTGTAGTCCAAAATACATACGAACAAACAGACAGACAGAGAGAATCTTGCCAGTAATTCATATATGTTTCTCTGTCATCGTAATGTCATGTTTTATTGTCATCTCAAATTGTTTAATCTGCACGAATGCACAACTTGCAATATTGTACCTATAATAGCAAGTAAATAAATTTACATGAATGGATCGCACGTACTTGCTAATATGTTCGGTCACATTGTAGAATAAAATTTAAGAAAATTAAAGTTAACATCAAAGCATTTACTCGATTTGTGTGACTTTTGATTGTCATGATAAAGAACGTTAAATTGTATTTAGTGAAATAATTTAAACGCCATTTTATATCTTTAAAAAATGTAAAAAAGTGCGATTTTTTTTTCAAAATTATAGAAGCGGTTTTTAAATAAAACTGTTTTTTTAACAACTTTTTTTTAAAAAAATTGAAAAAAATGATTCAAGAATACGAACTTAAACACAAAAATTTAAAAACAAAATTAAAAAAAAATTCACTAACCCGTTTTCAAAATATTGATTTTTCAAAAAAAAAATTTTTTTTTAAATATTAAAAATACGAAAAAAAGTTTTCGAAAAAAAAATTAATTCGAAATTACTTCGGCTACCTACATAATTTTTAAATCAATTTTGATTGTAATCGGATCTCCAGTTTTCGAGAAAGTCGTACCGTTTGTAGCTCACAATATTATTTTCTTTTTCACCAACATATAATGCTTATCTACAGTAATACACCGATTTTTTTTTTCATAAAAATTCTTGGAGCCGTTTTGGAGTATGTGTGACGTTAATTTTTGAGCTAAAACAAATTGAAAAAAAAAACTCTTCTGTAGAATGTGAAAATAACGTTAAGTTCTAAATTTGAAGACGATTGGCCCAACCGTTTAGGCTACAGTCCAAAATACATCCGTACAGACAGACAGACAGACAGACGGACAGAATTTTGCAGCAACTCAGATATATTTCTCTATCATTGTAATGTCATGTTTGATTCTCACCTCAATTTTTTTTATCTGCAGGAATGCACACCATGCATTTTAGTAACCTAAGTAAGTAAAAAAGGAAACAAAGATTTTGCAAGCTTCTTAATATGTACTTAATATATTAAAACAATTAATTAAAACAAGAAAAACCTTATTGGTATCAGACACAACTGAGAGTAAAAATACAATTAGAAAAATAAACATACTTACCTGGCAAGTGCATATTTCTATCAAGTTTTACTCTAATAATAAAAGCCTCAATTTTTCACTTAAGAGTTAGTTTTGCAGTCCTTACTTAAATTTAGCATTCATCTGATTGCAGTCTTTGTAATATTTGAAAATGCCAAGACCAATGCGCGCCAACATTGGCCGATGAATAAGGCAAGCAAAACGACAACAAACATATTAACGAAGTCAAATTGAAGAACGCGAATAACATAGAGATTTCAATAGAATGGGACACCGAATAAGACAAGCACCAAACAGTGGAACAAGTTTTTACATCGCTTTTGTGAAAGTAAGATTATTGCTCTTGATATCTCGAAGGCATTTGATAGAGTTTGGCATGAAACTCTCTTATCGAAAATGCCTGCTTTTGGCATTGATGATACTCTTGTTCGTTGCATTAAAAGCTATCTTCTGGACCGTTCATTACAAGTTGTTTTGGACGGATTCAAGTCTAATTCCCAAAAAAATAATGCTGGTGTGGCCCAGGATTCTGTTCTGTATCCGACTCTTTTCCTCATTTTTACTTGCAATTTATAGGGACTATAAGGAAAGTTATGCATTCGTAAAAAGAAAAAATATCTAAGAATCAAACATGACATTACTATAATAGGGAAATCGAAAAAAGTGAAAATTCTGTTTGTCTGTCCATATCGATTCCTACAGCCTAAACGGTTTTGATTCAAACTTGGTATATAGTATTTTTTGACTACTCTTCCCAACTGTTTTTAGAATTGGCATTCTAACTCCAAAACTAACGGTACCTGCTATATAACTTTTAATGGAAAACTGTGTTTTCTATGCAAAATCTATCTTTTTATTTTAATGGATTTTTTAGAAAAAGTTTTATATCGGTACCTCCCATATGACCGGTTTCTTAAAATCAGACTTTCTCGTTAATTAATTGAAGATTTTGATAAAATTTTCAAAATATAAAGTGTTTTATGATTTAATTAATATTGCTTATTAAAATTTTCAAAAAAACATTTTCTTTTAATTTTTAATAATTTTTTTAAAATACTTATTTTGTTTTTGAATATTTTGAAAACGAATCTATAGATTTATTTTTAATTTTTTCTCCTAGATTTCTTTAAACTGACATACTCAAAAAAAATTTAAAATTTTTCAAAAAAAAATTGTTTTTTGAAAAAAATGGTCGAACGATTTTGAACTGAAAAATTCATAAAATAGAAAACAGCAAAAAAATAAGATAGCTCACAACATTTTTTCCAAAAACGTTGTGAATTGTGTTTTTTTGATTTCATACAAATTTTATTTGTTTAATATTTTCCCCAAATTTTGTTTTATATTGCTGGGTTGAGTCCTAGGCATTTTTTTTTTATAACTAACGCGCGCACAAAGGATTATGTGTTTCCCTTTTATTGTAGAACACACTGCGCGGGCATTACGAAGATAGGGAGGGGAGAGATAGGAGGTGCCGATTAACATTGGTTTTGAATGTTTGTAGATCAAAATGGCAAGGGAAAATCCCGCCGGGTAAACTATTCCAAATTCGTGTCGTTCGGCTAAAAAAAGAATCCCTATATTTCACGGTACGTCCGAAATTAGGCTCAAGGGTGAACTGATGAGCATTCCCTGCGAGACGAGTATTACGGGAGAAACTTTTAAGGGGAGGAATGTAACTGGCTACTTCGAGTGAACATTTTTTGTAAAAGAAACGATAAAATAAGGAAAGACATGAAACATTGCGTCAGTGTTCGAGTGGGGCAATTGTTTCAGCGGCAGTTCTATTACATATCAATCTTAACGCGATCTCAAATATATGGTCGTTCCAACGGAGGTCGTCGTTGACACACATACCGAGTACTGAGAGCTCTTCGGTTTCTTCGATGTAAGTGCCACTCATGGACAATGGCATTGGGGGAATGTTAAGCTTTAACCACAGAAGACAGCATTGAGTTTTCGAAGCATTAAACTCCACACGATTTCTATTGCTGCTAAATGCTTAGGTTTTCTGTATGGGTGTAAGAAGTATATTTCCCCTTCTGATCTGGCTACAATTTATAAAGGGATTATGTGCCCTAAACTCGAGTATAACTCTCACCTCTGGGCAGGTGCTTCACAAACATCGCCTTACCTGCTTGATAGAATACAAAATAGAGCGTTAAGATTGATAGGAAGTAGAACTGCCACTGAAACAATTCCCCCTTTCGAACACCGACGGAATGTTTCATGTCCTTCCTTATTTTATCGTTTTATTTATAAAAAATGTTCACTCGAAATAGCCAGCTGCATTCCTCCCTTAAAAGTTTCTCCCGTAATACTCGTGCGTTATAGGAGCACCTGCGCAAATGTGGGAATTATATTCGAGTTTGGTTCCCCATTGTACAATGCTGTCAAGGTCAGAATTTAATGAACTAATCATACGCTGCCGTTGCAGTTCCACATCCGAAGAACGAGGTTTTGAATCTGGAAACGAATATGAGAAACTAAGAGTACTATCGTCAGCAAAACAATTTATTGGACTAGTTGTTTCAGATAGTAAGTCGTTGATTAATATAAAGAAAAGGGTCGGAGACAAAACAGAGCCCTGGGGCACACCATTTATTTCATCAATATCCGACTTGAATCCGTCCAACACAATTTGTATTGAACGGTTCGAAAGGTAATTACTATTCAAACGAAGAAAATATTCATCGAGTCTAAATCCACGCTTTTTGAATATATCCAGTGCAATCATTTTGCTTTCACCAAAACGATGGAGAGATTGGTTCCACTTTTCGGTGAGATAAACTATCAGATCACCAGTGGTTCTGTTGCTACGCATGCAAGCCGTACTGCCGGTTATTAAGAAGCTTATTTCTTAAGCTGGAAATTAGTCAGCGTTTCCATGACCTTAAAAATAAGGGACGTTAGTGCAATTGGTCGACAGTTTAAGGGTGAAGAAGATTCACCTTCTTTAGGGATAGGCTGGACAAATGTTGTTGTTCATCCACTCGGAAAGAGTCCAGAAGAATCAGACAAATGGAAAAGCTTATGCAGAGGTTTTCCAGCGCTGAAGAACACCTCTTCATATCGTTGAAGATGAGCGTAGGAACCGATTATGACGAAGGGTTTTTTATATTTTTTACAAATGACCAAAAATGTTTACTACCTTTGAGAAATTGCAGTATTTTTTGACGAATTTGTTGTTCATGTAAAAATTTAGATTTACGAATATCAATATTGCCGGCCTTTTAGCTTCTTGAAACTCTGTTCCGTTTACCTCGGTGGTCTTGGCTTTGTAACAACGGAAACTTACATTTTTTAACCCATTAACCTTTCTACAGTTCTCCTTAGATTTGATACTCTTCAACGTATTTGGGGTAAAATTTCTCATTCCTAACAGAATTAAATTCGCAATCATATCTGCGCTGGCATCAATGTCATTGTCGAGGAAGCATATTGACCAGTTTAGGGTCCTGACAAAGTTGTTGAGACCGTCCCAGTTGGTTCTCCTGTTTTTTTTTCTTTTTTTTTGTATTGCCATGGGTGCTTACAAGGCTTAAAAGGTGGAACTAAGCGTTGACATGAATCATCGTAATTCTCTCGCTGGCTTCGGGAAAGCATAATGCTTTTCCGAAATCTGTCTCTTACAACTAAACTAAGGCATCTTCAATTCAACCCTTGTACCCAAAGCAGTTTGAGGCAGTCCGTTACTTATTTCTATTTTGGATTTGCTACAACATTTAACTAAAAATTACCCTGGCCCTCTTTTTTTCAGTTTTTTAGCTAAGAAGATAAGGTCGCGCTAAAACGCCTGCACAAATTCTGTACTGTTCCTTCCTTATCTTGATTGAATATTTTTCAGCTATAAATTAGGTACATAATAGGTTTGAGCAAATTTTAATTAATTAGACCTCATCGAAGTCTAAGAAACATCTTAAAAGTAATCCCAGAGATAATAGATAATATCAATACTAACCAAACCAGTCCAAATCAAAAGGAATTATGGACTAAAAGGTCAATTTCTTGACTAAGGATTACCATCTGGAAAAAAAAAACAAAAATAATAAAAGAAATACCAATCAGAAAAATATTAAACAACGAAAAATTCTGCTCTGTCAGCAAACAGAGATGCAGATGTAAATTGAATAGCCATCTTTCTCCTTGCCTTTTATATATACATATACATTCCAACGTATCCTTTCATTTTATATTCTATTATTTTGCAACGTAATTTGCGACTCCAAAAATAAAATTGAATTTTACAATGCAATCTATACTCCCCTGCCCTCACAGGATAAAAAAAAAGAAAAAAAACTAATACTTCCAACAATACAACACTACCATTACCTGCATCCTTCATCTCTTCGGCCAAACAAAAATCATCAGGATACAGACGAATTGCTGATACAAATAGGTTTGGGCTCTGGGAGCCTTGCTAAGCTGATTCCCTCTTCGGTGGAGAGCGGAGACTGTAACAGCAAAAATTTTACAAAACAATGCATCGTTTTCCAATAAACGAGGGCACGAAGCCGTAAAATTTGTGGACTTTCTGTTATTGGTTTATCGATCTGCAAAAAGGACGAGCATAAGTGCATGGCTTTTGGCAGTGGGTGTGGGGGGTATAGTAATGGCATGCTGCTTTTGATACCATCATCCTTGTTGCGGAGGCAAAATTGACTTCATTGGATGTTTTTGCGGTGTCGTCGGCGAAATGTGAAATGTTAGCTTGGGGTTGAACTGTTTCTCTAAAATGTTGTGGTGAACCTGACCGGAGCATTTTTTTTGCAATTTGGTACATATGTGTTGTTTGTTTTTTGGTGGTTAAATTGTGTTGGAGTAAACAAATAAACTGCATGGACAGGTCGAATGTAGTTAAACTAAGGGTGTTTAAAAATGAGTGAAACATAATGGGGTTAAGAATATCCCTAATTATGGATGGCGCTAGATTTCAAGGCGCACCTAGACCTCAAACAACACCCACTCGGTCCCTAGCTAGATGCATCGGGTATTGTTGGTGAATTTAGTTGAAGTCCTCTTCCACTTCTACTCTCCACCTAAGTCTTGGCCCTGCTCTGAATTACCGTCACTCCGAGGTGTAATCGAAGATTTTCCGGGCCGAAGCATTGATGTCCGTACGCTCTTTATGTTGAATTTTAATTCCCAAACTACTTCAAAGTTTCCCATGGTGGAAATTTTTACTTAATTTGGTTAATAACTGTCCGACCTTGAACTTCTATTTCTCTGCACGTCGCTTCTTACGTTGTGGAAGAGTCCCAGAAAAGCATCAACTGCCGATTATTCGGCATACTGTACATGGTTGATTGCTGACATCAAACGGAATTGCCAATTGGTAGTATTCTTGGTTCACCCACAAGAAAACATGTGTGGTTAATGTTTGTACATCTGTACATCTTTAGTTGATTATGGCGTTTATCTGTATTGTAGTACAGGGTGTCCGCCGGGAAGGTGTATTACTTTGTTTGTCTATAATTTTTGATTAATGAAAGAGAATGGATCTTCTATTGATAAATGTTTTTTTTTAATGTCGGCAATTATGTATAGAATACAAAATCAGGTAAATGTCCGCCTCTGTTAGTCTCAAAAATGCGAGCCTTTTTGAGCACATTTTTCATTACATTCTCACACATTTCACGCGGTATTTCATTAATTTCATCAGGAAAATTTTGTTTGAATTGCTCAAGTGTTTCTGGTTTGTTTGCATAAATCTTGCTTTTCAGATATCCTCACAAACAGAAGTCAGAAGCAGTCAAATCAGGCGATCGTGGAGGCCAATCAACATCACCATTTCTTGAAAAAACTTGTTGTGGAAAAAGGTCTCGCAGTAATTCCATTGTAATCCTAGCTATATGCGATGTGGTACCGTCTTGTTGATACCACATGTTAACCAAGCCCAAAGCATGCAGTTGTGGCGTTAAAAAGTGTTCAATCATATCACGATATCGCTCCCCATTCACAGTTAATGTTGAGCCGTTTTCTTTTGTTTTGTTATCGCCTAGCATCGGCCATCTTTTTTTTAATTATTTCGGGGCACCTTTATCCAGTCTCAAAATGGACCAATATATGTAGTGAGCTGTGTTTTCATCTGAATCAATCACCGGCATTACTTTAACGTCAAAAAATGCTTATAAAATGTGACCGCCACAAAACTTTATTTTCTTGTTAAAACACTATATATAAATCGTATACAACTTAAATATTCTAGCCGATATCGATACCGACAATAGCGCGGCGTTGTTATGTGTTATGATAAGGACTAATACAGACTGCCGTGGATGTGCAACTCCAATTAAGAATTTTCGAGCTGCACTTGCACTACATACCAATATACGAACAATAACATCTCAATTTTGTTGGCCTCGGACATGAACCAATCCCAAACCTACCCACGTTAGCTCAGGTCGAACGGTTGCACACTGGGACTCAATGTGTGGGAGAAATCCAAAAGAACACCAAACTCAACTTTTATAATGATAACTGTTATTATTTTCTCTTTATTATTACGTCTTACGTCAATTCATGCTCTCCGGCTTCTGCTTGTGATTTTCTTATCACGTCCACAGGTTTAATTTTGGAACACAGAGCCTCCAATAATTTTCTGAAATTAGTAAGACTACACATATTAATGAGCTCAAGGCGATGGGAATAACGAGGAAGCACAAAACAATCAGAGTTTCATGCTAATCCTCAAAAACGCAAAAAGTAGAAATTCCTTCTGAACTGATTCAAGTTTCTTAACGTCTACATCATAAAACGGGCCAACGGACCAAATAACACTACAATAATCTAACAATGAACGTACCAGGTCGCAATAAATCGATTTTGGGATGTACGGATCATTAAATTATTTCGATCTTCTTTTAACATCAAATCTATTGTTAACATTACAAAACAATTTTAGGTCATCAGCATATAAACGATATCTGCACCCTGTGAATAATAAGGCAAGTCATTAATAAATAGTAAGAATAGGAATGGGCCAAGATGACTCCCTTGAGGTATCCCCAGATGCTACAAAAATATTACGGTAAATGACATCATAAATTTTAACAAACTACGTTCTTTTTGACAGAAACGATTTTATCCACAATAATAAACTACCAATATATAACATATATATATATTGTAACAACAACAACTATTGCTAGTTGTTTGTTATTGTTTTTTTTGTGGAGTTTTGTTGAATAAAATTCAATTCAAAGGTTTAATGTCCTTTACTCCAATATGTGCGTTTCGCCCAAGCATGAACGGTGGGCTCATCAGTTAGACCGTTCATGCTCTTCTAAGACGCACAAAAAAGGTCGATGTTTATCGACTCTTAATAAAACCATTGAAATAAGCAAAGGTGAATTATATTCATTTAGGGAACTTTGGTTAAAGTTGGGCACCTAAATTTGGTTGTTTTGCTCGTGGACCAGCAAATTCAATAAAAATATATTGTAACAACAACAACTATTGCTAGTTGTTTGTTGTTGTTTTTTTTTTGTGGAGTTTTGTTGAATAAAATTCAATTCAAAGGTTTAGTGTCCTTTACTCCAATATGTGCGTTTCGCCAAGCATGAACGGTGGGCTCATCAGTTAGACCGTTCATGCTCTTCTAAGACGCACAAAAAAGGTCGATGTTTATCGACTCTTAATAAAACCCATTGAAATAAGCAAAGGTGAATTATATTCATTTAGGGAACTTTGGTTAAAGTTGGGCACCTAAATTTGGTTGTTTTGCTCGTGGACCAGCAAATTCAATAAAAATATATTGTAACAACAACAACTATTGCTAGTTGTTTGTTGTTGTTTTTTTTTGTGGAGTTTTGTTGAATAAAATTCAATTCAAAGGTTTAGTGTCCTTTACTCCAATATGTGCGTTTCGCCAAGCATGAACGGTGGGCTCATCAGTTAGACCGTTCATGCTCTTCTAAGACACACAAAAATGCCATATTTTTCATTTTTAAACACGAGTAGATTATGATTAACTTTGTCAAAGGCTTTGCTAAAATCAATATAGATAGCGTCTATTTGGTTACCTTTTTCTATTTCAAGGAAAATGTTAGAGGCAGTGATGAAAATCGACTTTTTTCGATTGTACTGAATGCTGAAATAAAATAGTGCTGAAAATGACCAAATTGTACTGGGCTCTTTTAATGGATATTTAAACAAACACAAATTCAAAAATAAAATTTATTTATAAACAAGAACAAAAAAAAAAACAATTCGGCATACACATACAAAACTGAATGTGTTTTTAATATCAAAATAACAGCTTTTTACAAGATGTATTTTTAAATGTTTGTCTGTTTCGGCTACTTTCGGAAACGGCGCGGCGATGCGATTTTGATGAGACTTTTACTGGCAGATAGCTGATGTTCTAGGAAGTAACTTAGGATGTTTAAATTATTATCCACAAGGTGACACTGGATGTTTTTTTTCTGAAAAATCTTATTTATGGACTGATTTTGACTTTTCACAACCAGATAGCTAATATCGTAAGAAGTAATAACTAAGGCTATTTTAATATCTAGGTGGTGCCGAAAATTGTTATGCATGGACCAATTTTGGTTTCGATCGGTGCAAAATACGTTGGAACTTGTAATCCATTACTCAATTAAGTATTTAGTATATTTTGATATGAACAATTCTTTCAAAATTTGCTGAAGAATGAGGAATGCAAAAAGCACCTTGATTCGATGAATATTTTGAAACATAAACTTCATTCTGTTAAAACCGCAATTTTTTCCCAAAATATCAATACAGAGAAATTTATCAGTTTCTTAATATAGTCGCAGTAAGTTAGAGCTCCATATTTTTTGTTAATAGCTTCAATGTTCTTATCTTCGTTAGAAAAAAGGTTTCAAACAAATTCAACGATAAAGTTCACTTGACCATCCAATACTGCGCTTTCTGAGAAATTTTCAAGTGCGTTTAAGAAAACGTAATAAGTTCGCATCGCAGATTTTTTTAATTATCTACATAAATATAAAAAAAAATTACTAAAGAAATAAATCAGTTTCGTACAAACAATTCGTAATTGTACTGAAAATTTCAAAGATGTACTTATGTACTGAGGAAATCAAATTGTATTGAATTCAGTACAATAGTAAGCCTTTTTTCAACTATGGTTAGAGGTGTAATCGGCAAGATTTGTAGTTGCAGATCTATTTTTATAGAAGCCATGTTTGATGCTCATTTATGATCGTTTTAAGTAGTGAGAAAAATTTCTTCTCAACCTGAGTATCGAACTGACGACCTCCGGGTCAGAAGTAAACATCTTATCTACTGCACCAATGCCGCCCGCCCGGTAGGGCAATCAATCACAAGAAAGTGATTGATTAAAAAGGTTAAACAAGGGCTTAGCGATAAATTCGGAAGTTTTTTTTAAAAACAATGGTGAGATATCATCAGAACCACTGCTCTTATTTAGGTCAATAGCGTTTGACTCACGCACAAGATCGGGCATTGGGACTAAGATGGACCTAAGTTTAACATTGTTTTCAACAATATGACTATATAATCATCAACACTGATAATGAATTCAATTTGTTCAGAATAAACAGTTTCAAAAAATGATGCAAATAGTTCGCAAATATCAATTGCTTCAGAACAACAATTATTTACAGAATACAAAGTGGAAGGGAAATTACAAACTTTTTTTTTAAATCAACAAATTTATAAAAGTGACGAGGATTTTTTTTATGATGGAACCAGTTCTGAAAACATATTTATCGTAACATATTCTGTCAAATAAATTTCATAATCGTTGTAACTATCGAATGCTATTCATTTGCGATGAGCTCTATTTTTTAAGATTTTCCAATTGTTTTTTTTTTATAGTTATAATTAGCCCACACTAAAAGGATTTAGGCTACCCTTATAATTTTAATTTAACACAGCGAGGCTTTAGGAAAATAAGAACTGAGAGATGATCGGTTTCCTCAACGCAAGTGCCACTCATGGATAGAAGCATTTGGGGTGTATTTCGCTTTAACGACAAAAGACAACATTTAGTTTTCGAAGCATTAAATTCTACGCGGTTTCTTATTTCCCATTGTACAATGCTGTCAAGATCAGAATTTAATGTTAAATTAACTTATTATACGCTGCCGTTACAGTTCCACATTCGAAGAACGAGGTTGTAAGTCTGGAAACGAATATGATGTAAGGGGCACGGAGTAGAAGGCGACAAAATAAAACAAATGACCAGATAGGTACTTTAATGTTAACAGCTTTATTGCAACTGACCAGAATTAGATAAAATGTTCTGACATTATGGTTCACATGATGTGTTTTTGATACCTATGATACATACATACATAAAGAACTGTAAGACATAAACTGTAACATCGAACGATAACTTAATACATGTTTAACAAAATAATGAATAACACTACATTAAATATAAAAGTGCGAGTACATAAATTGTCACATTTAGAGATACAGGGTGTTTCGTTTTTAATATTTACATAATTTAAGTTTAAACTTCTTACAACTCCACCCATCTTTAAAAAACAAATTACCTTCGATTGGTAAAATAATATACTTTTGAGTTCATTCAAATCATAGATACAATTAGAAAATATCTTACATTTAGGAATTTTAAATCATTTTTTGTTGTTAAATGATATATACATAAATTCGAATAGTATAACTTATACTTTGAATTAAACAACGATTTTATAATTACATATAAAGGTACATACATTATAACTTTTGTTCTTTTCAATACACAACTTTTACGAATAAAAAATAAAAATAAAAACATACTGCACATTGATACGTAAAATGCATTCATTGGATTATTGTGTATGGCTTCATATTTTCAGGAGATGCAACTCCCTCATACTGTGTTCTTGAAATCTGTAAATTGTCTAAGTCCTTAATTAGGTATCTGTCATTTGGAAGAGCTTTTATTATTTTAAATGGCCCTTTATACTTAGCCAATAGTTTTTTGTTCACGCCAGGTGTATTAATAACGTTTTTTATCATGACGAAATCTCCTACTTTATATTGATATGGCTTTTTGTGGTGTTTGTCAAAGTAAACTTTATTTGCTTCCTGGCTACGAATATTTCTTTCAACAGCTTGTTGTCTGACTGAATCTAAGTTTCTACTTTCTTCTGAACATACATATTTTTCAAGATATTCACGAATCTTGTCGTTTATATTACCCCTCTGTCGGATTCCAAAAAGCAAAGTACTTGGAGTAAAACCTGTACTTTTGTTCTCAAAATTGTTAAGAGCGAATTCTACTTTGCTTAAATGGCTTGTCCAACCACCTGGATCCAATTCGCTTTCTTTAGATAACATTGGAGTTAAACTCCTGTTAATACGTTCTGCCTGACCGTTGGACTGTGGAGAACTAGTAGCTATCTTAATGTGTTGCACGCAATTATTTTTACAAAAATCTGAAAATTCTTCAGAAGTAAAACAGCTTCCACGGTCTGACACAATGCGCAATGGCTTACTATAGTGAAAGAAATAGGATTCTAAACATTTTATTACCTCTCTAGTGCTAGTTGTTTTAACTGCATATAATTTTGAAAATTTTGAAAATCCATCTACAATTAAAAATACATGTTTTTTTGAGTTGCGTGCAGAAGAAGGTAATGGACCATAATGGTCGATATGGATTGTGTCAAAAGGCTTGTCACCTTTTGGAATGCTGTGTAAAACACCTTCCTTTTTGCCTACTGGTGGAGAGAAATGGATGCACTTGAGGCAACCACTTATATAATTCTTAATTTTAGATTTCATAAAAGGAAACCAATAAGTCTTTTTCAAGAAATCGTAGCATTTTTCAACTCCTACATGGCATAAGGCATCATGATGGGTTTGAATTACGTTTCTCTCCATTTGCGTTGGAACATAGAAAAAGACTTTCTGATTAATTTTTCGATAAACGAGTCCATTAATTAGTTCATAAGATGAACTTTCCCTTTCTTCAAGCATTTTAACCAGTCGCCTAATGGTTTTATCCTTTTGCTGCGATGCAGCTAATGCATGCTCAAAAGATTCTGCTTCATTGATCATCAAAACGTTATGGGCCCTACTGAGAGCATCAACATGACACATCTTCTTACCATCCCTGTGCTCGATTATATAATCGTATTTTTGAAGCTCCAAAGCCCAACGCGAGATTCTAGGGTTCAAAAGTTTTTTATTAAGTGTTAAGGTAAGTGACCTACAATCTGTGACAATTTTGAATTTTATGCCAATCAGATATATATTAAAACGTCTTAAAGCATAAATTATTGCTAAGGTTTCCAACTCATATGAGTGGTATTTAGACTCTTGAACAGTG
The DNA here is from genome assembly GCA_963971375.1 of Platycheirus rosarum. Classification (NCBI taxonomy): domain Eukaryota; kingdom Metazoa; phylum Arthropoda; class Insecta; order Diptera; family Syrphidae; genus Platycheirus; species Platycheirus rosarum. The sequence continues at coordinate 47,637,546 of OZ020510.1, read as the reverse complement.
GCACGCTTAGAAAAAAATAATATGGGATGATAGAGTTTGTCTTCTTGGCGTTGAAGCAATACAGCGCCGAAACCAAGGCTGCTCGCATCACAGTGAATTTCTGTTTCTGCCCTAGGATTGTAAATACTTAAGACTGGTGCATCAATAAGTTTTTCTTTTAAAGTTTCAAAACTAAGACGTTCTTCTGTTCCAAACGTAAATTTCGCGTCTTTTTTTAAAATGTCATATAAGGGTTTGGCAAGAATGGAAAAATCTTGTATAAATTTTCTGAAATAAGAGCAAAGCCCTAAAAACGAATGTAAGTTCTTACTGCTTGTAGGTGCTGGATATTCCATTACAGCAAGCTTGCCTTCCGCATTCGGCCTTATACCGTGAATTGAAACCTCATAGCCTAAATAAGTTATTGATTCGTGCATAAACATACATTTATCGAAACGAAATTCTAAATTGTTCCGACTTGCTATTGAAAAGACATCATGCAAAATCTGAAAATGTTCCTCCTTAGACTCCGTCGCAATCAATAAATCGTCAAAATATATTCGCAATTTTCCAGAACGTATAAGACTTTTGAATTTCTGTTCAATAAATTTCTGGAAAACAGCAGGTCCGTTTTTAAGTCCACATGGAACAACAAGATATTCATATTGACCCAGAGGAGTCACAAAGGAAGTATACTTTATAGATTCGTCAGACATTTTAACATGCTGAAAACCACTTTTCAAGTCCAGCAAGGAAAAAAACTGTTTTCCTCTCAAACCATCTAACATATCCTCAATTAAAGGAATTGGAAAATTGTTTTTTAAAGTAGCTTTGTTTAGCTGTCTGAAATCAATACATAAACGTATCTCACCCGTTTTCTTTTTAGCCAAAACTATTGGCGAAGCATACGGCGAGTTACTTTCGCGAATAATTTTCTTTTCCAAAAGCTCATCTAAAATTTTTTGAAGCTCTAATTTATGAATGTGTGGTAATCTTCTAGGCGCACAGTTAAAAACACAGTTTGAATCATTTAATTTGATTTGCATTTTAATCTCATTTTCATCAATTTCATCTGAAGTATAAGTAACAGAAGCTTTTCCAAAAACTAAATTTCTAATCTTATTTTTTTCATCTAGGCTTAATTGTTCATTAATGTTTAAAGTAATTTTATCTTCACTTTCATCAAACGTATCAATATTCAATATGTCCTCATTAAAATCGCACTCTTTAGAACTATCATTTTCACATAAAATTAAAGGTTTATCTTTCAACATAAGTTTTAAATTACTTTTTTGTAAAAAATCTCTTCCTAAAATAATTGAGTTTTTCATTGTGTCGTTTTTGACGACATGCAAGCATAAATTATTAAAACTTAAATCATTAATCTTAACATTGCAAATAACCTTACCATAAATAACTAATCTGCTGTTGTTAATTCCCACGTAGCTTTTGGATAGAGAGTCGATCGGTGTCATCAAATATGGTGGTATATATTTATGTTGGACAAAGCTGATTGGGCTCCCCGTGTCAATCATTGTCTTGGCTTCTAATTTAGTGTTTATGTATTCCGACTCGTCGCTGAGTAATGTGTATTCAAAGATTCCATGAAAATCGTCCAAAAAATGATGATTGACAGTGTCATAATCTTCCAATACACACACGGCTGATTGTGGGCAATTTTTTATGACATGCCCCATTTGACCACATCGAAAACACGAACCTTTCTCTCTGCGAGGCTTTGGACACTTACTGATAACATGTCCGACGTCATTGCAATTAAAGCATTTTATGCTGCTTCTTGAACTTACATTAGGCACTGGTTTGGATAAATTCGTCATAGTTTTAAATCCAGATGATGATGGTGGCGGTTCTGACGTGTTGATTTTTTCATATTTTCTCAAGATTCTTTTTAGGTCCGCAATATTGTTCGCTGTAAGTAAAACCTGTTTGTTAGACATCGTATCTGGTATACCTTTAATTATGTAGTTCATTATATCTTGCTCCTCGATGTCAGCTGAGCTTGCTATCTCTTGCATGATAAGCACATATTGTTGAATGTTCTCGTCTTTGCGTTTTCGACGATTTCGTAAGGTGTGGTGGACGTCTGATGCTGTTACATGTTGTTGGAATTCGTTGATAAGAGCTTTCTTAAGTTCACTCCACGAGGTGCATGAAATAGATCTTAAAAAGAGCTTAGCAGTTCCCTTAAGCAAACGTTGAGCATATATAAAACATTTGGAGTCATCAAATTTGTAGATCTGCTGGGATTCTTCAATAGATTTAATCCATCTCGTGACAGGAAAATTATCATCTCCAGAAAATGTTTGGAGGGACTCCTCAAAATCTCTAAACGAAAAAAATGAGTGATTAATCTCACCAGGTTGGTTCAATTCAGCTAGTTTCTGTTGAAGCAAACGAATCTCCTCTTTTCTTGAAACTATCTGCCTTAAACTGTCCAGTTGCTGCAACACCAATCTGTTTTCCTCTTCAAGCTGGCAAGATTCTTCAGATTCCTCGTTGTCATCGACTTCACCGGGTGGAAAAAGTTCTTCGATTTGAGTTATATCAAGATGCTCGAGCCCTTGTTCTAGGCGAATTTTCAACGCTGATTTAAGTCCAGTTGTTGCCAGCCCAATTTCGGCTAGCTTGTCTTTGAGTTGCTGCACAGTTGCAATTTCAATAAAACGTGAAACCCGTGTGGTCATTTTGTAGTACTTAATTTGTATTCTTAATCAAAAATCTGGTAATACTATTTTGCATAAGTTTCGTAACAATGATTCTTAATGTAACTTCTCAAAATTCATAAAGCGTATTAAACTTAAAAAAGACTAAGTATACAAAAATTAAGTGACTGTACTTCTATCCCACTTCTGAGGATGTAAGGGGCACGGAGTAGAAGGCGACAAAATAAAACAAATGACCAGATAGGTACTTTAATGTTAACAGCTTTATTGCAACTGACCAGAATTAGATAAAATGTTCTGACATTATGGTTCACATGATGTGTTTTTGATACCTATGATACATACATACATAAAGAACTGTAAGACATAAACTGTAACATCGAACGATAACTTAATACATGTTTAACAAAATAATGAATAACACTACATTAAATATAAAAGTGCGAGTACATAAATTGTCACATTTAGAGATACAGGGTGTTTCGTTTTTAATATTTACATAATTAAAGTTTAAACTTCTTACAATGAGACACTGAGAGTACTGTCGTCAGCGAAACAATTGAAAGGATTAGTTGTTTCAGATAATAAGTCGTTAATAAATATAAGGAAAAGAGTCGGAGACAAAACAGAGCCCTGGGGCACGCCATCGTTTATTTTGTGAGAATCAGACTTGAATCGGTCCAATACAACTTGTATTGACAGGTAATTACTAATCAAACGAAGAAAAGATTCGTGGAGTCCAAATGCACGCATTTTCTATAAAAGACCTTGATGCCAAACTCTATCAAATGCATTACAAATATCCAGTGCAATAATTTTGCTTTCCCCAAAACGATGAAGAGATTGGTTCCACTTTTCGGTGAGATATATACCATCAAATCACCAGTGGACCTGTTGCTACGAAAGCCGCGTACTGTCAGTCATTAAGAAGCTTTCGGTCCTTAAGATATTTCTTTATACTCTGTTCAATTTATATTTTCAAAACAGACATTATGGAAGAGAGCTTTCAAACATACTGGTCCTGCAAGTGTTCGCATCGCACTCAACTTAAGAAATTGCCATTTAAATATAAAAGAGAACCCTGAAATACATTGAAATTGTTGTTGTAATACTTCATTTAACCCACGTACATACCACCAAGCCTGTCTGCTCCCGGTCTGCTTTCGATCCTTAAGATATTTCTTTATACTCTGTTCAATTTATATTTTCAGAACAGACATTATGGAAGAGAGCTTTCAAACATACTGGTCCTGCAAGTGTTCGCATCGCACTCAACTTAAGAAATTGCCATTTAAATATAAAAGAGAACCCTGAAATACATTGAAATTGTTGTTGTAATACTTCATTTAACCCACGTACATACCACCATGACCTGTCTGCTCCCCGGCTGCGAAGAGAAGAGACTGATTATCAATTTGCCTCACGCTTATTGCTTTTATTTTTAAAAAAAGCACTACTGCATAGTTACCATTCGCCATTAATGGAAATTATAATACCTTTTTCTTTGGTAATTGTTATGAAAGTTCCAGAATTGAAGCTCTCTTAGAGCGAATGAGAGCATATTTTAAGTTTAAAGAAGAAGGTGTTGTCGCTATATGTTTTTTTGCTTACATCTTTTCGTTTTAATTTTGCTTAATAAAAAAACGGTTAAAATAAAAGTACATAATGCAATATTTGTTGGCAATTTTGTTTTACTTGCGATTATAGGTACTTTAATGCATGTTATGCATTCATACACAAAAATAAATTGAGATAATAATCAAACATGACATTACGATTGAGAAACGTATTTGAGTTACTGGAAAATTATGTTTGTCTGTCTGTACGGATGTATTTTGGACTACAGGCCAAATGCTTTGTTAGGCATCAGTTCTACTTAAAACTTAACTGATAGCTGAAACTGAAATGATCGTCTTAATGGGGCTTAAAAATCTACGTGGGATTCTGTAAATAAGCCAGAACACAAGATAGCTCTGAGCAGCGTCGCGTCATCTCAGGCTTTTCCGGTTAATCAAATTTGTCTTTATTGTGTGTCTAGTTCACACATACTGAAATACCGATACCGATTTACTGCTGGCTTGACAGTTTTACCGATTATTATTGCTTATAACACGCACCCACAAATTAAAGATTGTGCCATAGCCTATGCTATGCTATATGTTTGTTGCGTAAGATAAAAATACAGGCAACAGAAATCTTTCCGGGTGCATATGCTAGTTATCAATCCCAAAAATTCCGGGATCGGGGCACTATAATCCCGGTATTTTCGGGACCGAAAAATTATCTGACCGAATCCCGAAATCCCGGGATCCCGGGATTGCAATCTCTATCTATAACTTACCTACTACTTAATGTAGTATAAGAATGTACTTAGACACATATGTCATAATAAGTAATTATAGATTATAGTACCCAACCCATCTAACTATCTTTATCGCAAGTAAAGTATTCCGATCCAGAGGGAACGATATTTGGCGGGGAATAATAGGTATGCGCCATGTGAGCAGTAAGTTAATGTAAGATTAAACCTTTATGCTACAGAGGCCTCATTTTGAATTTTTTTAGCTCAAATATTAACGGTTCCTTTCATATAACCGATAAGTTAAAGCTTATTTTTCTCGAAAACGGCTACAAGGATTTGTATGAAAACAAAATCTGTGTTCTTTTGGAGGTGTGGTTTATATTTTGGTGAAAAAATATAAGTTGGTGGGCTTAAAACGGTACCTCGAATACTGAATATCCGATTACAATCAAAATTGTTCTTTAGGAAGATGTGATATTTTCGAATATTGTTGTTAAAAAACCGTTATATTTAAAAACCGTTCCTACGATTTTGAAAAAAAAATCCTGCTCCTTCAATTTTTTTAAAGAAATAAAATGGCGTTCACATTAGTCCGCTAAAAAACTATAACTCTTAAAAAACGCGCCTACTATCTTACCTTTTGGTGGTGTGGAAAAAGATAGGTTTAATTAAATTGTTGTTTAAATTTATTTTACGGTTTGAATAAACAGTTGGTAACCATACCAACATTTGTGTGAGAATTATACCAATTTATAATGCCCAGTATGGCAACCATTTGAGAGCTTTAAAATGGAGACATGTTATTGAAAACCATGACAGTAAGAGTGAAAAGCAAATACCCTATCTTCCCTTTACTGAAAATAGGGATGGGCTGAACAAATTCCGTTTTCCATCCATTTGGAAGGAGACCAGAGGAATAGGATAGATAGCGGGGATATTATCCGGGCCAGCGGATTTGTGTATGTTAAGATCTTTTAATACTCTTGCGACTATACAAGTGCGAATGAAGATTGGTCCTATAAAATCATTTACGCTCTCGGGTACAGGAGGAGTTCTTACACCTGCTGACAGCGTTCAGTTAGAATGAATTGGGCTGCAAGTATAACTGCTTTTTCTTGAGAACAGACAACAGGAGTTTCACTGAAGACAAGCGTAGGAACCGATGATGACGAGGAATTCTGAATGGCACTAAATTATAACCATGAAGGTTAAATTCCGAGTGATCAGAATTTTCTCCTACTTGAGTTTCACTTAATGCCAAAACAGCTGGCTTGTTTCACGAAGTATAAACGTATGTAGCACAGAAATTTTTCCTAAGCCCACGAATGTTGAAATAATCAACCCTAAAAATGCACCCCATAAAGAAGAATTACATTTTTGGGAATGAAATTTTCAAAAACGGAATTAAGAACTGTTTTCAGCTTTCAAGTTTTCTTCATAAACTGTTGATAAATCAGAGAACCAGGTAACATCAGACAAAAATAAATTAATTTGCTCATAATCAGCATTTTTAAAATCAAAGACTAATTTCTTATCATTAACATAAGGACGCGTCTTATCACTGTAAAAAAAGTTAGCTTAAAAGTTTTATGAAATATACTAGTTTTCCAAACAAATAGGTAACTGTACACATTTTATTGGAAAGGAAATCTACCGCACGAATACTTGATATAAGCCTCTATCGACAACAAATTTGTGGCTGATAGAAAGACTGATTGGTATCGCTATTTTTGGCAGCGTAGTACCAAATTTATAAATAGAACTATTCACAATAGATTTAAAATTTACATACAATTTTGAGTTTATCAAAAAATTTGATAAATGATCGCCATAATACCGATTTCCTAATTATTTTGATACTTATCCAATATTATCGTGTTTATGATTTTTGACAACCATAATGTTGGATTTTTTTCTTAAATCATATCACAAGGTAACTTTCGTTTACATTCATTCCTTCTATAGAATTTTGTTGGCCCTGAAAGGCCACCCTTTTGGCATATTCAAATAATGCAAGTTTAAATTATGATTATTCCTTAAGACCCTTCCAGAAAATACTGTGGATTTTCTCTTTGTGCCTCAGCATTTCCCTAATGGAGTTCAATGTCTATTTAATAATGGATTGTGCTCTTATGTGCTTTCCACTTATTTTCCTTTTCCTCATTTCATCGAAATCCTTATTCCAATTTCTAGGTCTGCACGCTTGTTAAACTCGGCAAATATGAAACAAACGAACATTTTCCTTTTTTTAAATATGATTATCATTACAAATATATTTTATAATTTCCAATACGTCCTTGATCTCCTTTCGTAATTTATTTATTTTTATTCGTACAGTGGGAGTAGGTATTGGATTTATAAATTATCCCAAAAGAGCCGCTTCCATCGCCTTAGGATTGAATGTTAAGTTTTTTGATTGAAATTGTATTGTTCCCCTTTTGTATCCCTTTTCAAAGTCCCAAAAAATAATATAAAAATCTTTATGCCCCTTTCATATAATATGTCTGAGTTTATATGTGTGCATTTTTTGAGAGGCTTGTTTAAAAGTCCATCCTGCGGAACATTTAGGCTTATAAATTATTCATAAGAAATTTATATCCTCTTTATAAGGGATTATGAGAGAAGTTTTTTTTTGTACCATTTTATATTTTTGTGTGTTTGAGTTTCAAAAGGAACAAAATTGAAAAAAAGGGATACACAAATATAGTATGAAAGGGAATCACAAAAGTGAGCCTTATAAATCTTATAGGTACATATATAGACTCCTTCAATCTAGTAGTCTGTTTGACTAAACTTTCAACTAAAGCATTCTGCAATAAATAAAATTGAAATACTATGCAAAATCCTTTTACTAACGAGTTTGTTGGCCTTTTCACATGAAGGAAAATAAAAAAAAGAATAGTGTGAGGCGGAGGGGGATTTAAAGAAATGGATTGACCCTATATTTAGTTTTGAAGATGGGAAATGACCCGGCTAAATCAGGGAAATCACGATAAAAATGTTCAAGCACACAAAGGTCTAGAAGTGATACTTAAGGCCAAACGTTTTGACAGTACAATGTGGAGATTTATTTTAACTGGTCATTTATTTATATTATGGATGAATATTTTTTTAAGGTTTCGGTTGGTTTTTTGTTGGTTTTGCTACGCTTTAAGTTTATTAATGAAGGTCATTGTGAGAAAAGCATTTTAAAACATCATCACGTTCAAGGCTTTATGACTTTATTGAAGAAATTGTTGGTTAGGAGTAACTTATAAAAATCCATGTTTGTTTGTTAAATAGTACTTTAAATGCACTGCCATGCCGATGATCCGATTGTGATGAAACTTTGTCAACTTTGTCTCGATATAAGAAAGGTCAGAGGCATAGAATAGGGTAGATTTTGGTGTCATGTGGTGGCTATATTGTTTTGGTGATGTGTGTCAAGTCTACTCCTTATTATTGAGTAACTGATACAAAATCATCATGCTGAGTAACACACTTGAATAGCAAGTCCAAATGATAAAACTTTGTTATCGAAATAAATCTTCGCAGTTGAACCTTACCTTACCTAAGGTGGCGGTACAGTGAAGGTGGACCTTGGTTTTATCCAACAAGCTTTTCTTGCTTCTCACGACTTTTGACATTAATCGGGCATGTGGAATAACCATATTTTTATTATGAGTTAGTGTATATTTGGCACTACCACTGCTTTGCATGGTACTGATTCTAGACCGGGCATAAATGTTTGGGTCAGAACTAGACGAATTCTGGGGGCTAGCAAAGTATGAGGGTCGTGAGTTGGAATGTTGGAAGTATAAACGGTTGGAGCTGTGAGCGTGAAGAGATGATAAGAAGAAGGAGAGTAGACATCGTTTGTGTGCGTGAACGAAATGGAGAAACACGGGAAACAGGGCTCCTTTTTTGGATGCTAGGACAAATGCATACAAGTTGTTCTACCACGGTGCGGATAAGGGTAAAATTTTATCTGTATTATTCTTACTTTCTTCCTATTATTCTTTTTCTTTTTCCAGCATCTTGACCATTTCGAAGTCCAGCGACCGTTTGATGTCTTTAAAAGTGCATATTATGCACCCCAAATTGGGTACAAGTAGATGGAAAAAGATGAATTTTGGACATATTTTCACAATCTTTTGGAAAATATGCCAAAGGATGAGTTTTATTTATACGCGCGCAAAATAGATTTATGTTGCCCTTATAATGTTAGCACACTACCCGAGCATAGAAAGCTAGGGAAGGAAGGGCAGAAGGCGTCAATTAACATTGGTTTTGAATACTTGCAGATCAAAATGACGAGAAAAAACCTCACCGGGTAAACCATTTCAAATTCGTGTTGTTCGGCTAAAAAAAGAATCTCTATACTTCACGGTACGTCCGAAATTGGGCTCAAGGGTGAACTGATGAGCATTCCTTGCGAGACGGGTATTGCGGGAGAAACATTTCAAGGGAGGAATGCAACTGGTTACTTCGAGTGAACATTTTTTTATAAAAGAAACGGTTAAATAAGGAACGATATGAAAAATTGCGTCGGTGTTCGAGAGGGGCAATTTTTTCAGCGGCAGTTCTATTTCCTATAAATCTTAACGCTCGATTTTGTATTCAAATAAGCAGGAAGTTATACTCGAGTTTAGGGCGTATAAAAGCTTTATAAATTGTAGCCAGGTCAGAAGGCGAAAAATACTTCTTACACCGATACAAAAAACCTAACAGTTAGCAGCAGTTTTTCGTCGTGTGTGTCGTCATTGACACACATACGAAGTACTGAAAGCTCTTCGGTTTCTTCGATGTACATAAGTGTCATTCATAGATAACGGCATGGGGGTATATTTAGTTTTGACGACAGAAGGCAGCATTGAAGGGCGAGAATCGTCGAACGAATATGAAAAGCTGAGGTAGAGTCGTCAGCAAATTTAGGCGTTCTCTGTGATTGCGAATTAAATTTTATATTGAAAATAATAAATCTAGAGCTAAGTCCGCCCTTGGTTTTATCAAAAGAATTTCAGAACACATTTGTAACCAAATTCCTTTACATTTCCTATGTTCGTCCTCTCCTTGAGTAAGCATCGCAAGTATGGGTTCCCTATCACGCGGTTGATATCTCCAGAATTGAAAGTTCAAAGCCGTTTCCTGCTCTTTGCTCTCCGTGGACTTTATGACCCTAAAAACCCCTCATCTCTGCCATCCTAACCTTGACCGACAAAAAGTTGTAAATCTTCACCCCCTTGAAGTCCATAGGAATGTTTTTGACATGATTTTCATTCATCGGTTTCTTACTGGAGCCACTGATTGTTCCCCTCTTTTTGATCTAATTTCTTTCAACACTTACCCACACAACTTAAGATCATCGCGTGTCTATTTTTTCCTTCCTCCCTATCATACTTAATGAACCTTTAACCCGCATGTTGAGCAAAATCAATTCAATCTCTCCTCTTTTCAATTTCAACCTTACAAGCCCTTGTCTGAAAGCCTAACTAATACATCATTTTTCCTCCCCCTAAATTAGTTTAATTTATTTGGTTTTTAAGTAGTTTTTAAGTGTAGTTAAGTTTAATGTAAGCTTGCATTAAGCTAATAAATGGGGTCGAGATATCCGCAGCTGTATAGCGTAGTAGTGGCCCGCATTAATGCTGAATCGAGGTGGGTAACAGAAACCTTATTAAAAATGCATGTCATGATATTTTTTCTGTCCATAACTGCCAAAGGCGTTCTAATTGTTGCTGATAAATTCCAAAAATACACGTACTTATGCACATACATAAATTTATATACATACATACATACATAGATGTTAATTCTTCTTCGTTTTAAGTAACAAGCTTAAAGGTAGCCAGAAGCAGCCCACGTGCAACAAAATCAACGATTAGCCTACATTCTACATGTACGTATATGTAAGTCCCTCGAAAGAATGAAATCGCTCAGCAAAATTTCAAATTTGGAAAATTGATGGACATTCTTAAATATTGTTGAAGCATGTCCTTTCCTTCGATCTTTCAATTTTAACGAAATGTCAAAAACAAAACGTGCCTTGTCGTATGGAAAATCAAAATTAGGGCTACTTTGCTTTTTTCCACGTAAAGAAGAACAAATTTCATTAGAGATGATGGCCCACCCTCTTTATTTGCTTTCATTTGCTTCATCCTTAAGTTATTAGATATTCCGTCTATCCTGAACCATATGGTCGTCATAGGTTGTCGAAAAGCTACATTTTTTGCGAGTAAATAAGCTGATGAGTACGCGAAACTCTTATGAATAATAAATTCTTAATAACAGGTCGTCACTGGAATTCTGATCTTTCAGCAACTTAATGTCAATAAAGAAAAAAAGAACACAAGGAACGGCTTTGGTCTTCTCTGGAACTTGTGGCACGATTGATACAAAATATAAGCAAATATGTGGACCAGAATACAGAATATTTCTACGTTCTGCTTTCTTAAGAAAAAATACTTAATTTATTCCTTCAAAAAAACGAAGAAACAACATCCTAATCCTCACGTTCATAAAAGGGAACAGTATCTATGAAAATAAAATACTCATAGAAATTTTGTTTTCTGAGAAATATGTAATTCCAAACTATAACATCACTCAATAGTACACTTATACCGCAATCCGCAACCACCAGTCAATACCAGAGTCCACATCCACAAACGATAACACAAGACACTACTCACGCAAACAATTTATTTTCTTGCCACAAATTGTTTTCACCTCCTTCTCTAGTGTCTAAGCTCTAAGCTTGGTGATTGGTGCAATGGCAACTCATGGTGATGACGGGTGGTATCAGGGTAGGAGAGCGTTAAATCCTACCAGCTTCAGCTTAGCAAAAGAAAAAGTTATATTGAAACAAAATGGCATTTTATTATGGTATTTCTCTGCCGTACCAAGCTGTCATCAAATTCATCTCATCGTCCTAAAAGGTACCAAAAACTGTGGCAACTGTCATGAGCATTTTCATCAAAGCTTAACATTGACGTCCTGGGTTCTCATATTTGCCATTTTTACACAATCATTTAGGATCTTCGACTGCTTAGGGACGAAGGGATATACGCATGTATGTATATATGAAAGAATAGGAAGCGTGAACAAGGATATGTAGCGGTTATGTGTATAGGAGTTTTGACTTTTAAGGGTAAAGAGAGTGAAAAGCTGGTCAAGGATGTGTGAAGATTTTCCTTTTAAAAAGTGTTTCCAATTATCAAGTTTTTCCTCAGGAACAGTGAAAACCGAAACCAACTAAATTCAAAATATGGTTTTTGTAAAAAAAAAACTAACAAAATATTTACGATGTAGGTATGGACAACTCTGTGAGGATGCGAAGCCTTATTCTTGTTCTCTCAACCATTGCTGTGTATGCATCGTTAATCTGGACGAATAAAAGGGATCCTCATGCAATCTGCGTTCTTGTTCAGATTAAATTTAAACTTCCCTGAAGAGGCAGTTCCCTAGAAAAAACAATACATAGGATGGGTTTTGAATACACCGGTTTTGGCATAACACTCCGAAACTCCCCAATGAAATGAGCGTGAAATTGAACTTAACATTATGTAAGTTTAAAATTGTATAAATCATATTATATACATCAGCTAGTAGTTATTACAAGCCACGAATTTATTAAGGATAATGCAAAGGAAAAAGAAAGGGATTGATTTTGTTTCAAAAATAACCACAGTCAAATAAATTTAATATACAAAAACGAACGAACATTTGATTTGAAATTATCTTGCTATTCTAGTACATTCTTTGATTTTTAGAGTAGGTTGTTATAATTTATTGGGCCCAAACTCAGGTTTTTTTGGCGTAACCTGCCACAACATACCCTCTAGACAGAATAAATGACGAACAAACAACATAAAAGCTTACGTGATTTAGCGAACGAACAATGCTTCAACGAGATACATACAGAACATCGACAACGAAAACAGGAGCTTTGTTCCCCATCTGCAAATTCGTACGAATTTTCACGAATTTCTGCTAATTCTTGTTCCCGTACACCAAAAATTCGTAGAAAATCGCAGAAGAGAGAGCTCGTGAGAGAGAAAATAATTTCCCCACCCTGCGAATTTCTGCTCAAGAAATTTTTGAAGGCAGAAAAAAGTAGCAGCCAAACGTCAGTTTGACAATTGAAAAAAAAGACAATAAATAATCAAATATACGACACGTTTGATAAAGATTGCAGAGTTATTTTTAAAAGTTTATAAAAAAAAACATAAAAAACCGGTGGTTCTGTGAACTTTTCCATGAATATTGTTGACGAAGTCCAGATTCCTGATTTAGTTCAGGGTTCAGACAATTGTTAGAGAGCAGTGTGAGTTGAGTCTTCTAAAGCCAGCTGTTTGTAAGGAGCAGAGAAGAATTGTTGCTGGAAGCGTGGAGGCACCTACAAAACTACTAATTGTTTTGTTTTTGGAGCTGATGCAACAAATAGGCATAACATTTCCCTTGAAATAATAAAAAAAAACATTTTAAAAATCGTTTCGCAGTAATTAGTTTCCACCAATCTTTTGACATTTAAGTAGTGATGTTCGAACTTCCTACAGTTTATCGATAGTATAGATGGTACAAAATATCGGCTACATCGATAGTTTAAAAAACAATCGAACGGCTATCGATAGTTTAAATAATTCAAACTTACCTTCACATTTTGAGCTTGAGCTTATTCAAGAGATTGAAACCTGTGGGAAAAGCTCATACTATATGCTAAAACGATTATCAGATTTTCATTATGAGCTTGAGATATGTGAGCTATGAGGGAGGGTACAAAAAGGTCTTGCTGCACTTACAGGTAATAGATAAAATCTTGCAGCTTCCTGATTGCTTTGAAATTTCGAACACAACAATTTCCTTTTACACGAGGAATTTCCGCAGTCGAAAGCGTTTTTATGTAAAGGTTGTAACTGTTGAAGGCAGGGATGTACTTGAAAAGTTAACTGATACTGTTAATAAGCGAATAAAACCTATTGCAGAAGAATGCCACTTGTGCTGTTATCTTTTCGATTTTAACTTTTTTACAATTTAATTGAAAGGCTTTAATGGCTAAAACACAATCACGCTTTAGCTTCGGTTTCATTTGACGTTTATAAGTTCAACCATTGGAAATCACTACATCTTAACATAATGTTACTTTGGCTTTGACGTTACGTTTGGTTTGTGTACAAGATAAGGTAACGTGATTCAAATACAAAGCTGAAGTAGAAACTGGTTGATTTTTTGCTCATTTTAACAGAAAAAAGCAAAAACAACAATCGAAATTTATAAAATGTCACTTAAAGCGTGTGAAATGTAACTTGACGAAGCCAAAGCTGAAGCGTGATTGTGTTTTAGCCATAAGGGTATTCATAAAACGTGGTAAGATTCACTTTTGTTTTATAGATAGGCGGTCATAAATTTAAAAATTTGAACAAGCCATCGAATTTGATGATTCATAATTTGGGCCTATTCAATTGATAAATGTATAGATCGATAGTATCAGTACTATCGATATTTTATTCAAAACTGTCGACGATATCGAAAATAAATACTATCGATGGTTAAGCAACACTAGGAAAGAATGCTGCAAATTTTTTGGTTTAAAGCGTTCCCGTACTTTTTTCGTAGAAATCTCTCAAAGAGAGAAAATATCCCCACTACTTAAAAATCTGACAGCTGCGAATTTTCTGCGAATAATTATCGGGAACAAACCTAGGGTTTAAAGAAAAAGTCTGTTCCTAATCTGCGAATTCGTACGAATTTTCACGAATTTCTGCTTATTCCTGTTCCCGTACACCAAAAATTCGTAGAAATTCGCAGAAGAGAGAGCTCGTGAGAGAGAAAATAATTTCCCCACCCTGCGAATTTCTGCTCAAGAAATTTTTGAAGGAAGAAAAAAGTAGCAGCCAAACGTCAGTTTGACAATTGAAAAAAGACAATAAATTAAATCAAATTTACGACACGTTTGATAAAGATTGCAGTTATTTTTAAAAGTTCATTAAAAAACATAAGTTGATGAAGTCCAGCAGGGTTCAGGCAATTGTTACAGAGCAGTGTGAATTAAGTCTTCTGAAGCCAGCTGTTTGCAAGGAGTAGAGAAGAATATTTGCTGGAAGCGTGGCAGCACCTACAAAATTACTAATTGTTTTGGTGGTGGAGCAGATGCAACAATAAGGCAAAACATTTCCCTTGAAATAATAAACAAAACATTTTAAAAATGCTTTCGCAATAATTAGTTTCCACCAATCTTTTGACATTTAAGTAGTGATGCTCGAACTTCCGACAGCTTATCGGTAGTATAGATTGTGAAAAATATCGCCTACATCGATAGTTTAAAAAACAATCGAACGACTATCGATAGTTTAAATAATTCAAACTTACCTTCACATTTCGAGCTTGAGGTTATTCAAGAGATGGAAACCTGTTGGAAAAGCTCATACTCTATGCTTAAACGATTATCAGATTTTCGATGAGAGCTTGTAAGCTATGAGAGTGTCAAAAAGGTCTTGCTGCACTGACAGCCAAACATTTTCATGCAATAGATAAAATCTTGCAGCTTCCTGAGTGCTTTGAAATTTTGAACACAACAATATCCAGCCAAAAATACATAACAATTTCCTCTTACACGAGGAATTTCCGCAGTTAATAAGCGAATAAAACCTTTTGCAGAAGAACGCCACTCGTGCTATATAAAACCTTTTCCATAACTTTTTTACAATTTCATTGAAAGACATTATGGCTAAAACACAATTACGCTTTAGCTTCGGTTTCGCCTGACATATACAAGTTCAACCATAGGAAATCAATACATCTTATCACAATGTCGCTTTGGCTTTGACGTTACGTTTGGTTTGTATATAATATAAGGTAACGTGACTCAAACGCAAAGCTTAAGTAGAAACTGGTTGAACTTTTGCTCGCTTTAACAGAAAAAAGCAAAAATAAAACGAAATTTAGAAAATGTCATTCAAAGCGGACACAAAGCGCGTGAAATGTAACGTGACGAAGTCAAAGCTGAAGCGTGATTGTGTTTTAGCCATAAGGGTACTTATAAATGGTGGTAAGCTTCACTTTTGTTTTATGGATAGGCAGTCATAAATCTAAAAATTTGAACAAGCCTATCGAATTTGATGACTTATAATTTGCGCCTATTCAATTGATAAATGTATCGATAGTATCAGTACTATCGATATTTTTTTCAAAACTATCGATGATATCGGAAATAAATACAATCGATACTTAAGCAACACTAGGAAAGAATGCTGGAATTTTTTTTGGTTTAAAGCGTTCCCGTACTTTTTTCGTAGAAATCTCTCAAAGATAGAAAATATCCCCTCTACTCAAAAATCTGACTGCTACGAATTTTCTGCGAATAATTATCGGAAACAAACCTAAAATGATCATACCATACATACACGAACGCAGGAGAAGAACCAGCATCAACCCTGATATCATGTGCCCACCTGATATTATGTACAGTTGAAAAGTAGTCGCCAAAAAGTGTAAAATAAGTAATAAGTGTTATCAGTGGCAGATGATTTGTTTTAAAAGAAAAAACTGTGAAATAAAAGTAAAAGTGAATTAAGTCAAAAAATACCTATACCTGAGTTTAATTTTGTATCCCAATTGTGTTATTTAAACTATTCTTGTATAATGAGTGTGCATTTATAATAATTATTCCGAAGGAAATTCGTTTGCTGGCAAGCCTTGGTCTGAAAATAAACACACTTTTGGTGTAAATGCACTCATTTTAGAATCATCTATAAGTTAAAATTATGTCTTCGAGAAGAAGGCATATTAGTAATTGTTGCTAAAAGCTGAAGGTTAACCAGTTCGGTACTGGCATCAAACATCTTAAGACCATATGTGGGCTAAGTCAGAAAAATGGTTTTAAGATCATTATATACCGCATTTTCACAGTAAAAAACGACCTTTAATACTTTCTGCAAACGTGATTTTCAATGTTGATTCGACCAAGAAGAGGTAAAACAGGTCCAATCGAGTTTCTAATAACCTGCTAATGGAGTTCTTTACCGCCTGCGTCAAGAATTGAGAACCAGTGGCAACATTGCCATTACAAAAATGCCATCAGAGAATACGCCTCTGAAGTGCTAAATTTTACATGGCCATGACGACGAAACCTTGGGTTGAATGATGGGTGGATATCCCTAAAAAGAATGACCAAATGCTTACATGAGCAAAAAAAAGGCAAAAAAAATAATACATTGTCCAAAAACTAGCAAATTTTTTTTTTTTCTAAAGATGTGTGGAATTCGGAATACCTCCTAGTCCCTGTCTTCAATTACAAACTATTAGTTAGTTCAAAAGAGAAAGCTAACTTTTTTGTCAGGTGGTTCGTCGACAATTTTACGCTGCCAGAGAGTGTCATGGCCTTGTCCGGACTTGAGAGCGTAAATGATTCTATGTGTCCAATCTTCATCCGTACTTGTACAGTGGCCAGAGTTTTGAAAGACATTGATATACCTATTTATAAATCCACTGGTATAGATAGTATTACCGCTTTTACGCTTCCATATCCATTTTATAAGACTTCTTACCTATCCTTCAGGGATCGTTTTGGAGCACGATTCTTGATCTACAGCCGAACTCGATCAAAGTTTTTTTGCTTTCCAATAATATTTTCCAAACATACAATGGCCTTTACTTTTATGTGGTGGCAACATTTTTGATAATCCAAATTCCACAAGAAACAGTTAAGAGTTGAAGTTACTCCAAATTTAGAACTCCTTGTGAAAAACTGTTTACGGTCATCCAGATATGTTGGTACGGCGGGCAGCGGTGTGTTTAAGGGAATGATTCTTTCCTTTCTTTATCTAAGATTTTAAGTTCCATTCCTCGTATACCTTAATACCTTAATAGGAGAGTCCATAACAATGTGTGGATTAAATCGAATGCTCCCTCAACCGTATATATGACCCTTACAAATGTGTTGGATTCTGTATGTTTAAGAGTTTAAAAATCCAAACATAAATTATTTTTTTTTTCAAACAATTCAAAATTATAACATATCACGTAGGAGCTTATTTCGCAAAAAAAATATTAATTTAACATTAGAACTTGAGATTTCAGTGTCAGTTTCAGGTTTCCAGTTTCATAGTTGTCACGTTTTCGGCTAGAAATACAACCAATCAGACACGGTCACGTTTTACATCTTTACTACTTCACAATCGCAACGATAATTTGCGATATAAACTTTATGTTTCAGCAAACAGTTGTATCGCACAGAAATACTTTTTTTGTTGTTAAAAATTATTTTTAACTCTCTGGGGAGTAGTCCTTTATTTTCCCTTGAAAACCTACATGCATCGCTTGTGTCCTACAAAAAGATTAAACTCTTGAACGTGATAGGTTGTGAAGGAATAGAAAAATGATTATTTTTTTTTTATTTTTAATATTATGATTAAAGGTTGGGTTTTAACTTTAATGTGTCGTTAGCAGAATCAACATATTGTATATATTTTAAGGGGATGTTTTTTTAGGTATAGAACTTCCGTTAGGGCCCAGATTGAACAAGATGGTCCAATTTACATATAATACATGTATATGTATATAATATTTCTATGATAAACCTGAATAAGACATATACTATAAACTATTTAGTTAATAATAGTGAAATTAAGTAAGTAAGTAAGTAAGCATATATGTATATATATATTATATACATTTATTATGATGTATACGAAACATGTACCAAACGATAAAGATGAATACAACTGCATTGCTTTCAACATGACTTATTTATATACGTATATTGTACGTGTTTTTCAACATATCTCGGTGGAATATTGTACATCTCATATACATATAATATTTGTTAATTAACAACTTCCGTTTTTAGGTTAAGAGTTATACATTGAACGTAAAATATACGTATATTTAACATCACAGATTCCATGAATCAGATGAAAGTGATACCGATTTATTGCTACGATTAGCGATACAGGGTTTCCGATGGGGTAAGTACTTTTATTTGATATAAATATAGATAATCAACAAAAATAATAAATCATAAATAATTTATTCGATTTTCTGTCGACTGCAACTTAGTTGCTAATGTAGCAAACACATAAAAACACATTAATTCTAATAAAATATAACTACTTGACTCGTAACAACTTTTTTCGCCTCTTCTCCCTCATTATATATGAATCCATAGGAGTTGTTGGCTTATAAATAGAGCGGGGAAAAAAGAAAGAAAATCGAATAAACAAGAACAAAACTTGTATGAACTAATGAAAACGCTAGTCGGTTCAATGTAATTTGATAAACCAGCAAAACTTGTTCTGAGAACATTATGTGGCTGCGATAGTGCGATGTGTAGTACGTCGGCTTTCGCAAACACTAAATCGCTTGTTCAAGGTTTAAACCCAGCTCGGGACCGTTACTGAGAAAATTAAAAAAAATAAGAAAACCGTTATAAGTCTGTTTTAATAATTTTTCGTCCATAAAAGTAACAAACCATACCAACCAAAAAACTCAAAAAATCGTGGATCCGTCTTTTTTCGAATTACTTTAATATTATTTCCTTACTATTTTTACTTGCTGATTATAGGGACTATAAGGCAAGTTTAGGATTCTTGAATTAAAAAAAATTGAGATAACAATCAAACATGATATTACGACCATAGAGAAGTCTTAAAGAGTGATCGACAAAAAAGGTTTGTCTGTCTGTCTGTTTGTGTGTCTGTCTGTCAGTATTTATAAAGAGCTGCAGCCTAAACAGCTTAAGCGATTATCTTCAAATTTGTTGTGTGTGATTCTTTTGGTATTCCCCAGAGAGGAAATTGAAATTTGTTTCTTAAGCATGAAAATAACGGTACCTGCCATATGACGTAAATGTTACTTGTTTTTGTGAAAGACCTTGCTTCCCAATGGAATTAGGCACATAAGAGCAAGTACGTGCGACCCAGTCGTGCCCATTGTTTTACTCGTGCAGATTAAAAATGTTGAGATAAATCAAATATGAAATTACGATGATAGAGAAATATACTTTAGTTACTTGCAGAATTCTGTCTGTTTTTCTGTCTGTCTGTCTGTACGTATGTATTTTGGACTACAGCCTGCACGGTTACGCCAATCGTCTTCAAATTTGGAACCTTGGGTTGTTTTTGACATTCTACAGAGGGCTTTTTTAATTTTTTTTAACTCAAATATTAAGGGTACCTTTCATATAACCGTTATGTTGAAGCTAATTTTTCTCGAAAACGGATCCAGGAATTTTTATAAAAAAATCAGTCTGCTTTTGAAGATAAGCGTTATATTTTTGTAAAAAAAAAATTAAATGGTAGGCTAAAAACTGTATCTTTCATAGGATCTTTTTTTGTTCGACTTTCTCGTAAACTGGTTAACCGATTACAACTTAAATTGATATTCGGGAACATGTAGGTAGTCTAAGTAATTTCAATTTAAAATATTTTCTAAAACTTTTTTTTTTTGTATTTTTTATATTTATTTTTTTTTTAATATTAAAAATACAAAAAAAAATATATTTCGAAAACGCTGAAAACTCTTACGTACTTTTCTCGAACAATCAAAAATCACAAAAATCGAAAATCGTCTACTGGTCTTTTAAGTTTGATGAATAGTTCTCGACTGACGCTTAAGCGTTGATCGTGCTTTGTTGTATGTTCGTATTTCTCGTATGTTTGTATGTGTGGTTTTGGTGGCTATCTGAATACAGTTTCAGTTTGTTGGGTGTGTCGTTTCCTATCGGTTTACTTACTTAGGGGGCGCTACAGTTCGGGACGAACTTGGGGCTCAACCAACACGCCTCTCCAGCCAGCTCAGTCTTTGGCTAGCTGCCTCCAGTTTCGCAATCCAAGTTGGTTGAGGTCGTCTTCCAATTGAGCGCGCCACCTAAGGCGAGGTTTTCCTCGTCTGCGTCTACCCTTTGGGATGGAATCGAAGATCCTGTGAGCCGGAGCATTGTTGTCCATTCGCTCAACATGACCTAGCCATCTTAAACGTGATATGGTTTTTTTTTGACCAGGTCAATGTCGCTATACAGCTCGTATAGTTCTTGGTTCATCCAAAGCCCGTTAACGCAGATAGGGCCATAAATCCTCCGAAAAATCTTACGCTCCAAACGACTAAAGATATCTTCATCCGCTTTAGATAGAGTCCATGCTTCGGCGCCATAGAGCAGGACTGGGATGATTAGGGTCTTATGCAGAGTCTCCTTTGTCTTTCGAGAGATGGCTTTGCTACTCAATTGCCTTCCTAGTCCATAGAAACAGCGATTAGCATGAGTAATTCTTCGCTTTATTTCTGACGAGATGTTGTCAGATGTTATAGCGGATCCGAGGTACACAAAGTCTCTAACTACCTCAAAGTTGTACCTGTCTATTGTAATGTTTTGTCCAATCCGCCGCTGTTGAATGTCCCTTTTTGTGGACAGGAGGTACTTCGTTTTGGCCTCATTGACTGCTAGTCCCATCATAGCCGCTTCAGCTAAAATGTTAGCAAACGCTCCAGTGACAGCTGCCAATGATGTCTATGTCGTCAGCGTATGCTAGCAATTACACAGACTTGAAGAAAATTGTCCCACTACAATTGACATACGAGTTTCTATTAATTTTTTCAAGTGTTAAGTTGAGTAAATCGCACGATAGCGCATCACCTTGTCGGAATCCTTTTTTGACGTCAAAACCTTCTGTGAGGTCAGTGCAACCCTTGACGGAGCAGCGAGAGTCCTCCATCGTCATCCTGCACAGTCCGATGAGTTTTGTGGGGATGCAAAAACCTGACATGAGTCTGTTTAGCTCGTCTCTATAAATGCTATCGTACGCGGCCTTAAAATCGATAAAGAGGTGGTGGGTATCGATTTGGAATTCTGGAACATTTGATCGATTATGGACTTTCCTGGTCTGAAGCCACACTGATAGGGGCCAACCAGATTGCTGACAAAAGGTTTCAGGCGTTCACATAGTACGGCAGAGAGGATCTTGTAGGCGATATTCTGGAGACTTATTCCTCTATAGTTGCCGCAGTTTAGAGGGTCTCCTTTCTTGTGGATCGGGCAAACGATGCTGAGGTTCCATTAATCAGGCATACTTTCTTTTGACCAAACTTTAGAGATGAGTTGGTGTATGCACTCAACCAGGTGACCTCCGGCCGCTTTAAAAAGTTCGGCAGGTAGTCCGTCGGGTCCAGCAGCTTTGTTGTTTTTTAGTTTAGATATTGCTATCCTTACTTAAATTTGGTCAGGTGGACGGAAGTTTTGTCTGTCATCGTCCATGTTGGATGGTTCATTCTGCCTGACAGCGGGATTTTCGTCTTCATCGCCGTTTAACAGTCTGCAGAAATGGTCCTTCCATGTACTCAACACCGACTCTGACTCTACTAAGAGGTTTCCATTCCTATCTCTACAGGCTTCTGTGCGGGTTTTTTTTCCTTGGCACGTTCTTTTTACCTGTTGGTAAAACTTCCGCATCTTCGATCGCTCGCTTCTCATGCTCTCTCTTTTTCTTTTGGAGAAGACGGTGTTCTTCCCGTCTTTTCTGCTCGTAGAGCTCGCGAGCAGCTCTCGTCTTTCTTTGCAGCGCCGCTTTATATGCCTCTTGTTTGGCTGCATGGGCCTGCCTGCATTCGTCATCGAACCAGAGGTTTCGTGGTGGTGGTCTGGTGAAACCTAGCACATCAGTTGCGGCATCTCTGATGGCTTGTTGGCAGTGTTGCCACTGGTCTTCGGCACTTGATGCTGGCGGTACTGGATTTCTTGAGAGGTTACGGGATATTCGATCGGCATAGGTTTTGGCGGTTTCTTGCGATTGCAGCTTTCCGAAGTCATACTTTCTCACAGTATTTCTCCGTTGTTGTGGTGTTCGGGTTATTCATATTCTTACCTTTGCTGCAACAAGGTAGTGATCCGAATCGATGTTAATTGCTCGGAAGGTGCGAACATCCAAGATACTTTGAGGCGTGTCTTGCATCGATCGCACCGTGATCAATCTGGTTGACGGTTCTCTGATATGGGTGTCGCCATAGTCCCTTTATGTATATTGACATGAGGAAACCGTGTGCTTGCGATGGTGACGTTATGTGCCGCTGCGAAGTCAATTAGCCTAAGTCCGTTTTCAGACGTTGTGTCGTGTAGGCTATGTTTTCCGACAGTCCTAACAAAGATTTGTTCTTTACCTATTTTGGCGTTGAAATCGCCTAGTACGATCTTAGCGTCGTATTTAGGGTATTCCTCATAGGTTTTGTCAAGGAGTTCGCAGAAGCCATCTTTGGTGGTGTCATGTTTGTCCTCTGTGGTGGCATGAGCGCATATTAGGCTAATGTTGGCGAATTTAACCTTGATACGGATTGTCACAAGTCGCTCACTTACGTGTCGAAAGCCCAAGACTCCTTGCCTAAATCTACCGCTTATGACGAATCCGCACCCAAATGAACGCTGTGGTCTTCGTTTTAGTACCTCGTATTATATTCCATATAATATGCTATATTCCGTTCGTTTGGTCACGGCGTCTTTATAGAAATTCGGTTATATTTGCCTTCGGTTATTTATTGTCTCGTCTTTTGTAGAATATTGAGTTGGTTGCATTATCGAAGACGCTCAATCCTACATATACATAAGGAATGATATATGTCATCATAATGTGTGAACGCTTATGACGCTGATCTGTAAAGTTATGTGGTGGAATCTCGCATTCCATGGAAATTCGTAAATCGTTTAGCCGTTGTCGTTGCTTGTTTCGTCTTCGTGTAAACTAGTTTCTACCAGCATCTCGCCAACTCTAGATTATTATTTTATTATATTTGTTAAAATGTATGTACAATTAATTTAAAACTAAAACAGGGCCCGACGTACTTCAGATGACTCTATGTAATGCTATATATCTTCTATACCATATTTTTGTTTCCATAATCTTTTAATTAAATTTTTATTTGTATTTACTGTCTGGTAAAGTTTTTAAAATAAAGGTTAGGATACGTCATTGGTTATCGACTGTTGTGTCCGTTACTGGTTCTCTTTTAAAAAGGGGCTTTGTCATTGTTCATAATATCCTCGAACCAGTCTTCTCTTCTCTGGTGGCTCGAATGTTGAGTTAGCGATGGTTGGGCTCTGGTTGTTGTTCGAGTAGTTGCTGGATTTCAAGTTGGGGTAGTTCTCTAAGTTCCTCAAAATATTTTTGGAGAACAGTGTCATGCACTGATTTATTGGGATCATTTTGACGTCATCACACAACTTCTTGTTTGGGACATATTTCCTCGTAATTGGGTTTCGGTGTAGACCCGTAAAGCTACAAAGTATCCCTCTTTTAAAAAACTTAGATCTTCTTGAACCAAATGGGATAAGCGTACGTCAGAGGGGAACGAATCAGATGTTTATAGATCACAAGCTTAGTCCTTTCAATTAGTCCGTTTCTCGTCCTAAGAAGCGGATGGACGATATTTAGGGAGAAATAAGCTCTCTTAAGCATAATGCAGGGTGCTTATTGAATTTGAAGCGGTTGGTGAAATTCACTTCAAGATATCTTGCTGCTGCCTTTGTCCTTATCATTGTGTTGTATGATAGCTTGATACTGATGTTATCACAGCATGGTCCGAAAGTTTTTCGACGCATTGTTGCTTTTGTTGGCGTTCTGAAGCAGATAACCTCGCTCTTGTCGCTATTTACCTTCAGTCCCCATTTGAGGTAGTAGTCCCACAAGTTTTGTATGTAATCCTCAACTCTCCTGGCCACGATTTCCCGGTAGAAATAATGTTGCATATGTTCTTCTACAAAATGCAGAAGTGAGTGGGTGATTAAAAGTTATTCTAAGTAGAAATGTAGATATATTATACAAAAATATATATAAATTTCTAGTATCAAAAAAAAATACAATTTGTCAAATTTTATCGAATGTCGCCTTGAGTCAAAACATCAGTTTTTATGTTCGAAAATAGGAAGAAAAAATGTTATAAAATACATAAAAGGGCACTCGAAATTCCTTCAAAGTCTTAGTACTCAGGATAAAAATATGTCCTTCTTCGAAAATAAGAGACATTACACTAAGCCAGAATATTTTTTCCATTGCCATATGCAGTAAAGCATTCGAAAGTTGTTTTTGATTGTCCGTCCACGTTGCTGACCGAAATCGTGAAAATGGTTCCTTTGGATTCCTTCAACAGCTTACGACAATGACTGCAATAAATTCAACACACGTTCGGATTTTCTCGTCTTTAAGTGGTCATTACACACACACACACATACGTACATTATGGATATAACCATAGCATAGCCATAGCCATCGGCTATACTCAGCGTCAGCATGTTGCCGACAAATGGATATAGTAGAGCGAATCCTTGCAGCTTCAAAGTCAACACCAATTGTTTCCAATGTACTGTGTGGTGTGGGGCAGTGGTCGGGGAATTTATGGTCAATCACAATGAATCGCAAGTGACGTAAAGCCAAGCAAATTACATCCTGTGGAATGTCAATGCGGTCGAGCTGGTTGGTTTTAACATTGAGAGTGTAACTTTGGTATGTGGCTTCTATTAAATCCAAGCAAATTAAAGACCAACAAACAAATAAATAAAAAAATAAAAAACAAACCACAATGGAAGTTCACGTAAAGTATTTACAATATTTTATTTGTGTGCAGATTGGGTGTGCGGCATCATTTGAAGCTCTGTAATGTTCCTTTTACAAATAAAAGACTTAAAAGCGTACCGAAGTATATATAAAAGGGCATGACTTTAGTTGGACAATTATGTAATTTTGTGTTCCTGTGCATAGCCAAACATTATACAGGGTGGCGCACCAATTGTGCTACAATAAGAAATTCAAATAACATTTTTTAATCAATGTATTTCATGTATGTTTTTTTATTAGATAGAAAATTAATTTTTTTTTTAAATAACTAATTGTTTTTTAAAGATGATAGATATGCAGCACCTGATCAGAAAATTGTTCATTGCGGCCTGAAGGGTTGAAGTTGGGATCGCCTCAATTATTGTCTTAATGGACTACTTCAATTCAGGGTTTCGTTTTGTACACCTCCTGCTTGACATAACCACAGTAAAAAAAAGTCTGGTGCAGTCAGGTCAGGAGACCTTGGAGGCCGACGAACAGTGTAGTTCCTGGAAATTAATTTGTTGGTTAATTTTTGTTGGAGCTCCGCCATAACGTATATGTATGTGCAGTTGCTCCATCTTGCTGGAATCAAATGCTGTTCAATGGGATACGTTCTGGGTAAAAACACTCGTTCAATACCTTTAAATAACATGCTTGTTATTTGGACTTTGTACGGAAACTATTTTAAGTCATTATGAAGTATCCGTTGTAATGACCGTCTGCTAAATACAATTTGCCTCGATAAGTTTCGAGTAGAAACGATTGGATTTGCCTGTATTGCCGATGCTACAGCCGCGATTGTATCCTTAACCTTTTTCTGATAATGCATTATATTACTTGATAAGAAGGTGATAAATTTAATAAGTAATAACCAAGCATAAGCCAGGAGAAGGATGTTTAAGTTTATTTATTTATCTACAAGCAGGAATTCCTATAGATTTTCTTTCCGAATTAATATATGTATGACCAAAACGATATGCTGTTACTTTATATATTACTCTCGATATTTAAGATATATGCTCAGTATAGCAATTTAATGAGATAACAAAATCCTTACGAAGTTTACTATAATTAACGTAACTAGAAACATTTTTTGATTTTTTGTACTTGGTTTAGAAGACCTTTTTTCAGGCATAACATTGACAAACCAAACTTACCGAAACTAATTGCTTAAATTTCAATGAAGCGATTATACATACTTTGCAGATCTAAATAAATAAATAAAAAAATAAATTTATTGGCGCGACAGATCCTTAAGGAGCCAAGGCCTAGTGACTTATACTCTCAACCATTCCTGTGTGTGTTGTTACTCTGCAAGAATGGAAGGGACCTACAGTTTACCGCCGAGTCCGAACGGCTACATGAGATGCACTTTTTCGGGACAAATTTTACTCTTGGAGGTTTTGTCAGTTTCTCGCAAGAGGCAGTACCCCAGAAAAAAGGTGGTTATGAGCTGGATTTGAACCCAGGTTCTTTCGCTTAGCAGTCCGACACACTAACCACTAAGCCACGGGGCACTACTTTGCAGATCTAGAAACAAAAATTCGTAACACCAGTCAAAATTTAAGAGATAATTATTTAATTCACACAAATTTGATTTAACAAAATTAAAAGATTTACAATTTAAATTTATATCATTTAATGAGAGAGCATAATAGTTAATTTCAAAAATCAGTTTTTAGGGTGCATTGATACATTCATCAGAGAGAAAGGAGTATTTGTTATATAACTTTGTAAATCATCAGAGCATATAAAAATTAGATCTAATATCTTCATCAAAGTTGAATCAAATTTAACGAATAGTTAAAGCTCAAAATCTTTTTTCATATTAAAAGGAATTCAGACCAAGTCTATCTAATATTGTATAAATTAAAATCTATTACGCATATATTATCGAATTCAGAGCAAAGATTATTTATATGTTCAATATTACTAATATCTTTTTCATATATGTATATCAAGACAATTACCTGGAGGCACATAACTTACAAGAAAAAATATCTTTTCTCTATCCTCAAGTCTAATCAGTTTATTACATAGCATTTGAGATGACTTTATTTAAAGATTAGTAGAAATAAAGACCTTTTCGTGGTTAAAGGTATTAAACGAAATCATATAAGTGTTGAAGGTAATTTTGTCTCAGAATCAAGCAGAAATAATAGAAATAAAAAGCACGACTGGGTCGCACGTACTTGCTCTTCTGTGCTAATCCTTTTTAAGTGCAGGCGTCTTTTTGACAAAGATTTTATTTTAATATTTTTTGTATGACGTGCAACTTCCTTAGAATCGTTTTGGGGTGAAGCTCGAACGAACATGCGTCACGACAAAGGGATAAACACATAAATATATAGGATTGTTAGCTTTTGCAGTTTTTTAGTGTAGTATTATCTTTCCACTTGCTGCTTACTGTTTATAATATAATTTGCTAATAGAAAGATACAAAGGACTTTTTTCAGTTAAATTTTCATTTTGGTATGGAAAAATTTGAACAACTGGCATAAAGATTCGTCGGAATCAGCAGTATGGCAATAATGCTAGGTAAAGGGACCTTTATACGTCCCAATATGGGACCAATGGAATTTATAAAGGATTTAGGTACCTATAATAAGGTTGGAAGGAAGGTAGGTACTAAAATTAAGATACGTGTTCCAACTACTGTTAAGCCAGTAGGTATAGAGACAATATTAAAAGTTAACACAGTGGTTTTGTTTATTTATAGGAAGGTGTAAACTTTTGTTTTCTCGATTGAAATTTTTGCATTCAGTAGTAATCGAATAGTTTTTTTTATTTGTTAGTTGTTTTTGTGTGTTAATCAAAGGCTTCCTTATTTATTCTGTCACTTTCTTTTATTTGACTAAATGTTGGGGAAAAAAATTTATGAATTCAAAAAAACACTACTCATAACGTTTTTTGAAAAAAATGTTGTAAGCCATTTTATTTCTTTTGCTGTTTTCTATTTTATGAATTTTTCATTTCAAAATCGTTCGACCAGTTTTTTCAAAAAAATGTTTTTTTTGAAAAACTTTTCGAAAACATATTTTAAAATTTTTTTTAGTATGTCAATTTTAAGAAATCTATAGTTTATACTAGGAGAAAAATTTAAAAAAAAATCTATAGTACCGTTTTCAAAATATTCAAAAAACTAAATATTTTTTTAAAAAAATTATTAAAATTAAAAAAAAAATGTTTTTGAAAATTTTGATAAGAAAATTTCATCAAAATCCGTCAATTAGTTAACGAGAAAGTCTGATTTTAAAAAACCGGTCATATGGGAGGTACCGTTATAAAACTTTTTCTGAAAAATCCATTAAAATTAAAAGATAGATTTTGCACAGAAAACATCATTCTGAAAGTTTAATCAAAATCGTAGGAGCCGTTTTCGAGAAAAATAAGTTTTTCATTAAAAGTTATATGGCAGGTACCGTTAGTTTTGGAGCTAGAATGCCAATTCCAAAAACTTTTGGGTAGAGCACTCTAAAAATACTATATACTAAGTTTGAATCAAATCGGCCCAATCGTTTGGGCTGTAGATATCGATACGGACAGACAGACAGACAGACAGACAGACGGACGGAATTTCCGGACCCACTTTTTTTGACTTCTCTATCATCGTAATATCATGTTTGATTGTTAGAATTTTTTTTTTTTTTACGAATGCATAACTTGCCTTATAGTCCCTATAATCGCAAGTAAAAAGTAATACTATGCTCGTAAATAAGAGAACAAAAGGGAACGAATTCGGAAATAAACTTAAAGGTTTTATAAACCTAAGATCTTCTATGCAAACAATTAAACAAATTGATCATGAAGCAGAAAAATTTATTGCTGATGTGCAACAGGCTGCAGAAGAAAGTACTCCAACTATTTCGAACACGAAATGAGGGAAATGATATTGGAAAAAGATGTACGCGAAGAAAATGAAAAGCTACGGGATATCCAGATGATAAGGCAGTTTTAAGCCGTCTTAAAAACGAACTAAAAAAAGAATCTATGAGTTCAAAAAGAAGAAGGTGTTGTCGCTATGTTTTTTTTTGGTTACATTTTTTCGTTTTAATTTTGCTTGATAAAAAAACGGTTAAAATACAAATACATAATGCAATTTGTTTGCAATTTTTTTTTACTTGCGATTATAGGTACTTTAATGCAAGTTATGCATTCATACACAAAAATAAATTGAGATAATAATAATCAAACATCACATTACGATTGAGACACGTATTTGAGTTACTGAAAAATTATGTTTGTCTGTACGGATGTATTTTGGACTACAGTCTGAACGGCTTGGTCGATTGTCTTCAAATTTATAACAAAAGATTATTTTGACATTCTACGTACAGAGGCCTTATTTAATTTTTTTAGCTCAAATATTAACGGTACCTGTCATTTAAACGTTAAGTTAAAGCTATTTTTTCTCGAAAACTGCTCCAATGATTTGTATGACAAAAAATCTGTGTACTTTTGGAGGTGTGGTTCATATTTTGGTGAGAAAAATATAAGTTGGTGGGCTAAAAACGGTACCTCGGAAACTGGCGATCCAATTACAATCAAAATTGTTATTTAGGAAGATGTAGGTAGCGGAAAAATAAAAATACTATATACTAAGTTTGAATCAAATCGGCCCAATCGTTTGGGCTGTAGATATCGATACGGACAGACAGACAGACAGACAGACAGACGGACGGAATTTCCGGACCCACTTTTTTTGACTTCTCTATCATCGTAATATCATGTTTGATTGTTAGAATTTTTTTTTTTTTTACGAATGCATAACTTGCCTTATAGTCCCTATAATCGCAAGTAAAAAGTAATACTATGCTCGTAAATAAGAGAACAAAAGGGAACGAATTCGGAAATAAACTTAAAGGTTTTATAAACCTAAGATCTTCTATGCAAACAATTAAACAAATTGATCATGAAGCAGAAAAATTTATTGCTGATGTGCAACAGGCTGCAGAAGAAAGTACTCCAACTATTTCGAACACGAAATGAGGGAAATGATATTGGAAAAAGATGTACGCGAAGAAAATGAAAAGCTACGGGATATCCAGATGATAAGGCAGTTTTAAGCCGTCTTAAAAACGAACTAAAAAAAGAATCTATGAGTTCAAAAAGAAGAAGGTGTTGTCGCTATGTTTTTTTTTGGTTACATTTTTTCGTTTTAATTTTGCTTGATAAAAAAACGGTTAAAATACAAATACATAATGCAATTTGTTTGCAATTTTTTTTTACTTGCGATTATAGGTACTTTAATGCAAGTTATGCATTCATACACAAAAATAAATTGAGATAATAATAATCAAACATCACATTACGATTGAGACACGTATTTGAGTTACTGAAAAATTATGTTTGTCTGTACGGATGTATTTTGGACTACAGTCTGAACGGCTTGGTCGATTGTCTTCAAATTTATAACAAAAGATTATTTTGACATTCTACGTACAGAGGCCTTATTTAATTTTTTTAGCTCAAATATTAACGGTACCTGTCATTTAAACGTTAAGTTAAAGCTATTTTTTCTCGAAAACTGCTCCAATGATTTGTATGACAAAAAATCTGTGTACTTTTGGAGGTGTGGTTCATATTTTGGTGAGAAAAATATAAGTTGGTGGGCTAAAAACGGTACCTCGGAAACTGGCGATCCAATTACAATCAAAATTGTTATTTAGGAAGATGTAGGTAGCGGAAGTAATTGTACTTCAAAATATTTTCGAATATTGTTAAAAAACCGTTATATTTAAAAACCGTTGCTACGATTTTGAAAAAATCCTGCTCCTTCAATTTTTTAAGGAAATAAAATGGCTTTTAAAAAAGAATAAGATGGATTTAATTTAATTTGATTGTTTTTAGATTTAGTTTAAGGTCTAGATGTTTCTGTTTTCATAAAATTTTAATTAAAAGTTGGTAACCATACCTACATTTATGTGAGAATTATATATTTATGAATATAATAATTGGAAAATGCGGTCGACAAAGATGATTGGACGCAGAAATGGCGTATCAAATTAAACGAAACAAATCGACGCTTATAAACTTTACAAACAAAAACAAAAGCAATTTTCCATTTTTTTTATCAGTAATAACAGTATACTCCAATACCGTGAAATACCTTGGAATGACTTTGGATGCAAAGCTTAAATGGAAAGACCACATCACAGAGAAAAGAGAAGAACTAAACTTGAAGTATAGACAAATGTACTGGTTACTAGGAAGGAACTCTGACCTATCTATCCAAAACAAACTAATGTTATATAAGAAAGTACTGAAACCGGTTTGGACTTATGGCATCCAACCATTGGGCTGTACAAAGAAAACATATGCTGAACCCATCCAAAAATTGCAAAGCAAGGTTCTTAATGGAAAAAATTATTTCCCCTTCTACTTCCTGACCGTCAAATTGAAATGGTTACAGAAATGGTTAAAAAACACGCTGTATATCACAATCACAGACTGCAAAGGCATACCAACTCCGAGATGGAGATCGTCTTAAATGTACGAAACAATGTTCGGAGATTAAGACGAACCAAGCCTCATGAGCTGATAGTCTAAAAGCTATGGGAAAGTGTTATAACTGTAAACTTTCCCTAATACGATATAAATATATATAAATAAATATAGATTGGTCCTGATTCATCGCTGGTTTTAGTGCGGTAATAGTCCCACACTACTCGGTACCGATTTCCACCGTAAAAAAAAATTAACTACTATACTGTACACATAAATAAAAATGAAGTGTTTGTTTTTAATATCTGAATAACAAGTTTTTACAAAATGCATATGAAAGTATATACAATACTTATAATAAAAACACTTTTTTTTTAATTTTTGTCTGTCTGACTTTTTGCTGTTTGTTCCGGCTAATCTCGGTAACAGCTGCTTCGATTTTGACGTGAATTTCACTGACAGATTGCTGGTTTTCTAGGGAGGAACTTAGGCTATTTAAATTAGTCATTAGGTGGCGCTGAGGTGTTTTTTTTTTGAAAATTCTTAACTATGGACTGATTTTGACGGGACTTTTACAGGCAGATAGCTGATATTGTAAGGAGTAAGTAAGGCTATTTGAATTAACCCTATGTAGAGGTGGAGTCGTGTTTTTTTGAAAATTCGTATTTATTTCCTGAATTAGACGGGACTTTGACAGCAGTTAAATGATGTTTTAAGGAGTAACAAAAGCTATTTTAACTACCCCTTCGTTCCGCTGAGGTCGTTTCACAATTTAGTCATGCAAGACAAGATAGACAACTTTTTCCATTAATCGCATTTCCAAAACAAACTTTCGTCACAGTTTAATAAGCAAAGGGTTTGGTGCAATTAAAACTAAATACACACTGACAGATCCCGCAGCAGATGCCATAGTTCTTGGAACTGTCATCCATTACAAAATAAATTAGCAAGAGTAGATATTATAAATCGGACTGACATCAACGAAAGCTAGACTAAGACTGGTTAATGCATTTCTTTTCAGTCCAGTGCCCATGTTGATAATAGACTCCCATCTTTTACAATGGACTTTTTTTCCAAAACGGATGATGAATTCTCCTAGCCTTAAGTCGCATTGATATGAACTTATCAGGCTATTGATGGCTTTTAATAACCAAATTTTAAATATATTACAAAAAAACGCCACCGTAAACCTCAATCATCCATTAACAGGTATCGTGCTTCTCTCATCCAACCCTATCACACTCTGTTCAACAAGCTCATATATTCCCCTGAACTGTCAAATTAAAGACAAACACAATTATGGCGAACAATGGTCCAAAGACGTTCTCTTGGAACTGTTCCAGCATTTCAGCTTATTGTCTAAATCCAGACGATCAAATTTAACGAATGAGTGACAGTAATGATGCCAATCCAAAGCATCCAATTTCATCCTTTCGACCCCGTTCCAATCCATTTAACAATTTAAAATCAATTTCATAGTAAACAGCGCTATTTTGCATTCAAAATGCGTACTTCAACATCTTTTGCTTGAAGGACCTCTCTCCTTAAGACATGGTGCTATAGGTAGGCAATAGGCTTTGTCCTTCCACGTCAAGATGGCGTCAACTCATCTTCTCTCATTCAACTCATCCGGTGAGTCTGTTATAGCATATTTATAAATGGGCTAAGCTTAATCAATGCTACTGCGATAGGCACCATCAAAATCCTGGGAGATAATTATTTCGATAGTGTCAAAGGAGCATTTATCTATCAATAAGAACCAAAAAAAAAGAGAAGATGCATATCTCAAGAATAAAAATGTATATCCAGGCGAAGCATATACCCAACTTGAAAGGATATTGATGGCCAAATGGGGAATTAAGAGAAACCTCTTTTACACAAACAGACTGAGTTACAATATAAATCTTGTCCTGTCTAAACCCAGTTGTATTTTTATTTTCTGCAATCTCTCCCCTCCCTATAGTCCGGATATCTTTCATTGAAAGTACAGTCAATTCGTTGGTTAGCATAGGATAAAGAGGGCCGGAACCAGGAACACTGACTGAGTTGAATTATTGTAGGTTCCGCTCATTTATATTCAAGGAATAATGTAAACCACCTACTAACGAATTCATTAAGGAGAAAGCATTTCCATTTGAATGGGTTAGGCCGTTGCTGCCTGATAGAACGTCGACCATGCTAGCAAAGTTCTCAGGGCGGATAACAAAAGTTTATCTAATTAAATGGATAGCTGATGGTCTGAGTCTGATAGAACCGAAGGCTCTGAAGTTATTCGGTAGGTACTCAGGTGTTGGGGTGAAGCGTTGGTATTCAGGTAAGATAAGGACAAAAGGAAGCAAAGATTAATGAAGTGCTAGTTGTTGCAAACGCGTGTGTGGTTGCACTCTGTTGCATATTCATGGCAGGCAGCAGGCGTAATTGTTTCACTTTGAATGCAATGTTGTATAAGCTATTATGTGCTTCAAGTATTCAAGTGAAATTGATAAATGGAATCAAGTATTTGAGTGAAAAAAACATGTACTATTTATGTACAGAGATATAGTAATCACATAAACGCTAAGCATAGTTCAAGATATACTGAAGAAATAAGTAAGTTAGTATAGTAAGGGCATTTTATTGAAGGATCTGGTTCTTTTTCTTTCAAGGAAAAGTTAAACAACTAATCTTTTGGTGGTATCTGGTATGGAAATAACGGTGCAGCACAAAATTTTCATGGTTCCAAGTCTTCTAAACGAAAAATGTAGAAGTTGGGTAAATTCATAAACGCATCACTGCAGTAATGATACTCAATTCATAAAGTCAAACGTTCACAAACGCAAAATAATCGCATCAGCTCACACATCAACAACTGTTCATGATTGCCATGTTTCATAAACTGATGCGCAAATATGAAACAAACAAACATCAAGGAGAAATCGTGATAAGTTGTTGATGCCGGTGATCGATTGATGTAAAAATAGAAAATTAAAACGAAAAGCAAACAATTTAAAAATAAATTATTAAAGGGTCTTGCAATAGCGACTTTTGATTTTTGACAGTTGATAGCGGCCATCTTGTTGAAGCTACATCTGTCAAATTTGCTGTCATTTATTCAGTCTGTTTTGCCAATTCACTATGGATGGAAATAACGTTCAACAACAGGTGAAAATGATAAAATTGTTTTATCGAAATGGGTTTTCTGTTCGGGCAACGTTCCGGGCGCTTCGCCCATAATCGTCCTACCGAGAGGAGTATTCAAACTATTTGCAGTGTGGTGGATAAATTTTAGTCCACTTGTTGAGTAATTAATCTAGCAACACACGGTCGTCGACCAAACACCAGATCTGCCGAAAGAGTGTGCAGGAGAATCCGAGGGAGTTGATTTCGCATCGCTCACAAGAACTCGGCCTTTCGCAGACCACAACTTTGCGAATTTTGCGACTTGACTTGGGCCTGCATCCGTACAAAATTCAACTGACCCAGGAACTGAAGGTAA
Organism: Platycheirus rosarum; assembly: GCA_963971375.1. NCBI lineage: Eukaryota > Metazoa > Arthropoda > Insecta > Diptera > Syrphidae > Platycheirus > Platycheirus rosarum. The sequence goes on along the minus strand of OZ020510.1, from coordinate 47,602,116 downwards.
ACGACCATAGACAACGAGAACGACGTGTGTTCGCTGAATGGGCTCCAAAGCAGTTGGCAACTGACCCGAGCGAGTGCTATATGTGGATGGTTACCAACTTCTTTTGGCTGAATTAGATGATATGGACACCGTGCAAAACTAGTTTTGCCTAAAAAAAATGTTTGTTCATTAAATTCTTTTGATCTTCTTTTTGCAAAACCAAACAAACACATACTTTTAGAATTTATTTTGTCATTATGTTATTTAAACTTTAGTTTTTTGTCAGTTATAACTCCTAAGTCTTTTAAAATATCATTTCAAATTAACTGTTGTACATCATTGCACTTTTTACATTAAAAAAGATATAATATTAGTTATATTGCATATATTCATGTTTAACTTTATTCCGTTCTTTTTACACCAGATTAAAAGAGTATCCGAAATCCGAACATTACAAAACAATTTCAGGCCATCGACATATATAATATTAAAGATACCTGCACCCTGTGAATAATAAGGGCAAGTCATTAATAAAAAAATAGTAAAAATAGGAATGGGCCAGTATCAGTCTCTTGAGGTACCCACATGTTACAAATTTGTATTAGAAATTGTAACATGTTTTTTTTTATATTAACGCGCGCACAAGCGACTTTTTGTTTTCATTTAAATGTATGTAAGTACACTGAACAAGCATTAGGATAATAGGGAGAGGAATGACAGAAGGTGTAAATCAACATTGGTTTTCAATGCTTGCAAATCAAAATGGCAATACAAAATATCGCCGGGTGAACTATTCCAAATTGGAGTTGTTAGGCTAAAAAAAACAATCCCTATATTTCACGGTACGTCCGAAATTGGGCTCAATGGTGAACTGATGAGCATTCCTTGAGAGACGAGTATTACGGGAGAAACTTTTAAGGGGAGGAATGCAGCTAATGGCAATTGTTTCAACAAATGCTGTATAAATCGGAGTTTAATGAGCTTGACATGCAGTACCGTTGAAATTGTACGTCCGAAGGCGAAGGACGTGAATTATCCAACGAATATAAAAAGCTATATATTACAATGAACAGATTAAAATTAATTGGCGCGACAGCTCCTTAAGGAGCCAAGGCTTAGTGACTTATACTCTCAACCATTCTTGTGTGTGTGTTGTTAATCTGCAAGAATGGAAGGGAGTTACAGTTTACCACCGAGTTGGAACGGCTACATGAGATCCACTTATTCGAGACAAATTTTACTCTTGGAGGTTTTGTCAGTTCCTCACAAGAGGCAGTACCCCGGAAAAGAAGTTAGCTATGAGCGGGATTCGAACCCAGGCTCATTCGCTTAGCAGTCCGACACACTAACCACTAAGCCACGGGCACTACAATGAACAGATTACATAAGGAAGATTTTATTTATAAGAACAAATTTAACAATTTTAAATTTTTTTAATTTTGACTTAAAATTAAATTTAAGAAGAAAAAATGTGAATACCTTCTTTTGAAAATTAGATGGTGAGACTAAATGGAAGTCAAATCCAAATCATGACTGCATCAACAAAAAATGGACACGACTGGGTCGCACGTACTTGCTCTTATGTGCCTAATTAAATTGGAAAGCAAGATCTTTGACAAGAAACAAGTAACATTTACGTTGAAAATATCACAGTTTGAACTTATAAAAAGTATCAAAACCACAATACTTAACGGTTTTTAGTAAAAATGAAGTACGCCATCTCACGTCTTAAATAGCAAAGAATTTATGAAAAAAGTATTTCGAAAATTGTAGGACCGGTTTTGATAAAATCCTGTTTTTTATTTTTAGATTTTTGAAAAATCTTTTTTCTTAATTTTAGTATGCAGTTTTTTAGAGTTATATGTGATTATAAAATTTTGAATAATTTTTTTCGATCAGTTTTAAAAATATTGATTTTTGAAAAAAAAAAATTCAAAAATTAATTTTAATTAGAAAAATAGTTATTAAAAATTTTGATATGCAGAATTAATTTGGGTACTTAGATCTTCTCAAATATAAAACTTGACAGGAATCCAAAGAGCCGTGACCGAGAAAGCCCAAAATTAAAAAAAACGTTACATGAAAGGTACCGTTAATAGACTTTTCCCGGAAATTTGGTCCTAATCAAATGATAGCCAGTACCAATAAAAAATCTCAAAATTTTTTATCAAAATCGTTGGAGCCGTTTTCGAGAAAATAAGTTTTTCGTTAACGGTCATATGGCAGTTACCGTGATTTTTAGGCCTAAAAATAAAATTTCAATTTCCCCTCTGGGGAATGCCAAAATAATCACACACACCAAATTTGAAGATAATCGCTTAAAGCCTTTAGGCTGCAGCTCGTTATACATACTGACAGACAGACATACAGACAGACAAGCAGACATACAGACATTTTTTCTTGATCGCAAGTAAAAAGCGTGTGTAAATCACGGCAAAATCAATCGAGGTCCTCTTTGAGACTGTGCAAATTGAAGCATTTCCTGTAAGTAGCCAGAACACCTTCCGTGAATAATGTTTTGAAGGACAATAATCTTACGAAATTTATAATATTTATTTAAATTCAATCGGATCAACGAATCATGAAAAAAATAAACACTTTCATAATAGGGCTGTCACGGATAAAACGTAGGCAGTCATTAAAGATTAAACGGTACATTTAGTTAACGTTAACATTCAAAGTCTAGATAAGGGTAGACATTGCAGTTAAATGTAAAAAAGGGTAATATAAAATTTTTAATGAGATGTTTTTTTTTCAAATCAGTGTCCAACATCTGGGAAGAAGACCTCAAGGAACGTAAACCAACGTACATAATAGATTCTGATATTGCATCACAGCATTTCAATTTATGATTAATTTGAAAACCTAAGTATTTAACTTTGATATCATAGGTATTCAATAGTCTCTGTGTTTATAATAATTGCTGGTAGATCAATATTATAAACTTCGTATTTTGAGCAGACCATATTTAGTGTTTATGATGGATTAAGTTAAAGTTTATTTAAGTTAGTTGATCCGAGCAACGCAATCTTCCATCAAACCAATTTCACGAAAAATATAAAACAAAACATCGTCTTCATCCATATGTTCGTTGCAATTGTTAGCAATTTCAGATATGTCATTAATAATAAGAGAAAATAATTGGTCCTAGTATTGACCATTGTGTCACCCCACGGTTGACAATGAATGGGCTAGATTGATAGAAGAATCTTCGTTAGTCGTATTTTTTTGAAGCCTGTTATAAAGATAATTTGTTTCAGCCATCAGCTGTTCAAAAACTTTCCAAAGAAAGGCAACAAGGTAATAGGCCTAAGGTCAGAAGGTTTCAATGGATTTCTTTCTTTATGGAATGGGTAGAAATGCTGCATTTTTCCAAAGATGAGGAAACTCAATTCTATAAATGTGTTACGAGAAAATAAAAAAATTAAATATGCTTTATCAGATTAATACCAAATTAAAAAAAAAATGTGTTCAAGTTCGTTTTATGGTTCTCGCTTGTTACGTACACAAAATTTATTTTATTTTTATTATATATAAATTTAATAAATTCTTCAAATTTGTTTGGCAAAAAAAAAACAGCAAAAGAAAACTCTAGAAACTAAGTACATACATTTCGATAAATTAAATACAGTAAAATTAATTTACTTCAGTCAAACTAGTCATAAAGATTACATAGTAACAGTAGTAAAATACAATCTTAAGAACAATCTAATTTCCCAACTTTATTGGTTTCTTAGAATTTAACACACACATTTCATTTAGAACCACTTCCCCTACCCCTGCTTATCGTACCATCACTTACCTAATGAAAACTGCTAACTTTGAACCTAGATTGCCAATGACATTAACGTTTATATTCTCGCTTTATTATAAACCACCCCGGTACCCTTCTCAACACTAAACTGAATTTGGTCGTTTTACCTTAACCATTACCGTTGCATCCTGTTTTTAGTGGTAACAGCAAAGCGGTAAATTGAAATTACCTTTTCCGTCGTAAATGTGTCCAAAACATCAAGCTGAAGAAGAAATCACCCCCATATACCAGGATCGGAGAAGGGAACACTCGAATGTTGTAATCTTTGAGGAAATGAAAAGACGCATTTTTATTTTTTTATCCACCGAATATTGCTTCGCCAAAAGAGTTTCCTTGAATTTTTGTGGCAAACAAAATCAAGAATCGTTTGCAGTCGTAAAAGTTAAATCGGAAAATTTGTTAACTGTGATGCCACAACTTGCTATATAATTTTGTGTTTTTTTTTTCTTTACGACTCTTTGGAAATATTGAAAATCAATATCTTTGTACTTCGTCAAAGTATTGAAAATTAAACAGGTTCGAGAAAGTCTTGTTTCATTTCACAAACAAAATAAAATGTTTCTTTAATCCTGAACACAAATTTCTATAACAGCTTTGAGTTAATAATGTAAAAACTTGGTACTCTGAATGCGCCCTGGCTATTCCACATGCAATGGCAATACTTTAGTTTCAATATTTTTTTCTTTTATTGGATCACGTATGATTAGGAATTGCAATTCCTTAGCTACGGTGATATTTCCGAAGCTATTTCCTTTTATATATTGATGGGGCTGGACTTTAATGGAGTCATCTTCAAGTGTGAATCTATAAATCAGACAAAGCAAAATAAAAACTAAGGCTCTATCAGAAACACGGTTATGGCAAGAAACCAAGCTAATAACTCGGTAGTAGCTACCTACTGATGCAAATAGTTTGGTTTACCATCGATGTCTTTGGCGATGTTCTGGAAAAAAACTTATTCGACATCTTTAAACAACGGTATTTATCGACGAAGTTTCGATTTAGATTTAGATTAGAAACACTTAAATTTGCCTGTATTGACGAGGCTACAGCCGGGACCCGGGATTGTCTCCTGAACCCGAACATAGCGATTTCCTTGGTACGGTCTTCGAGTGATGCTTCCAGATTCGGCAAAGATACTTATTAGCCTCATTAATGGTCCATTTACTCGGAGGGCAGCCAAATTCCCGTTTAAATTCCCCTCGTTCAGAAAATACAGTTTTTAAAGCATGGTAGCGCTGCACTACCCAAATCCACTTTTCGTTACCCGAAGCATTCTAAGTAGTAACCCAAAAAAAGAACGATTCCTCACACATTTTGTTTGTACGATTCGTGCGTGTGTAAAATCTGTTCTGAAGAAAACGAGGGTTTCTTGACTCTGTAACACTTTTTTTATTATTTTAAAAATAAAATCGAAACCGATTGTTATTTAATTAACACAAAATAATAAAATTGAACAAAACAAATGACGAGGACGACGACAAAGACGACCACGAGTTGATTCTGACTGAAATGTCAAATTTGAGGCGGTGAAACGAATGAAAAATAAATTCCACGACTAGATCGCACGTACTTGCTCATATGTGCGGTCACATTGTAGAATAAAAGTAAAAAAATTAAAGTGAACATCAAAGTATTTATTCGATTTTTGTGACTTTTGTTTGTTGAAATAAAGTACGTTAAAATGTATTGGGTGAAATAATTTAAACGCCATTTTATTTCTTTAGGAACTGTTTAAAAGTGTGATTTTTTTTTAAATTGTAGGAGCTGTTTTTAAATAAAACGGTTTATTTTTAACAACTTTTTTTAAAAAATTAAAAAAATAATTCAAGAATACAAACTTAAGGACAAAAATAACGTTCATTTAAAAACAAAAATTTAAAAAAAATTCACTTACCCGTTTTCAAAATATTGATATTTCAAAAAAAATTTTTTTTAAATAATTAAAAATACAAAAAAAAAAGTTTTCGAAAAAAAATTAATGCAAAATTACTCAGGCTACCTACATCTTCTTGAATATCAATTTTGATTGTAATCGGATCTCCAGTTTTCGAGAAAGTCGAAAAAAAACCGGTCCGGTACCGTTTTTAGCCCACCATATTAATTTTTTGTTCACTTAAATATAATGCATACCTACAGTAGTACACAGATTTTTTTTATAAAAATTCTTGGAGCCGTTTTCGAGAAAAATAAGCTTTTACATAACGGTTATATGACAGGTACCGTTAATTCTTGAGCTAAAAAAAAATTAAAAAACTCCTCTGTAGAATGTCAAAATAACCTAAAGTTCAAAATTTGAAGACGATTGGCCCAACCGTTTAGGCTGCAGTCCAATATACATCCGTACAGACAGACAGACAGACTGACGGACAGGCTTTTGCCAGTAACTCAAATATGTTTCTCTATCATCGTAATGTCATGTTTGATTGTTATCTCAAAATATTTAATCTGCACGAATGCATAACTTGTATTATAGTACCTATAATCGCAAGTCAAAAGTGTTAAAGACAGCAATAAAGTGCTGCCACCACAGCTAGATCAGTAAGGGGTGGGTTCACTATTTGATTAATTGCAACAATAAATTTGATTATGTATTTAATCAAGTATTCAACTTAATAATTAAAATGAAATGATGCCACGGGGCGGACTCACTTTTGATAAGCGAAAGGGCACCAGCAATGTTTTTCTGTGAAAAATTAAAAGGGAATTGCAAACTTTTTTTTTACTTGCTATTTATAGGGACTATAAAGCAAAAAAAAATCCAACATAAGGTTATTTTGACATTCTACAGAGGATTTTTTTTAGCTCAAATATTAACGTTACGTCATACAAAAGTTTGTAAAGCTTATTTTTCTCGGAATTTGTATGGAACAAAATCAGTGTACTATTTTATTTTTAGATAATGCTTTGGTAAAAAAAAATCAAGATGATGGGCCAAAAAAGATACGGTTTATTTAAAAAAAAAGTTGTGAAATAAAAACCATTTCTACAGTTAAAAAAAACACGTTTTTTTACATTTTCTAAAGAAATAAAAGGGCGTTTAATTTTTTCCGCTGAAAACTATTTTACGTACTTTTTTACACAATCAAAAGCCAGAAAAATCGAATTTCCTTTTATATTTTTCAATTTTTATGCGAAGCTGTGACAAGTACGTGCGATTCAGTCGCGCAATTTATTTTAAACGACGATGAAAGGAAATTGCGAATTGGGATTTAAAAAATAAAAGAAAAAAGTATTTTTAAATGATTTGTTTTATTAAAAGGTTTCCCCTTGCGAGTAAGAGAAAAACCCAAAATCTTCTCCGGACAATAGCGGATAATGATTTAAATTATATGAAAAAGTATAGATCGTAAGAGCACGGTCCCTGAATGGACAAAAGAGTGAAAACGGCCATGAGTTCCGTAATTTTCCGGAATATTACAATTTTTATAAATTACCAGAGAAAATATTCCACATGAAAATCAATTTCAAAATACAATACTTAGTTGACGAAAATCATGTCAGATCTCCTTCATTCCCAAAAAAATATCTTCTTGTTCTCGTTCCAATCTTCCTAAATTTTTTTTTCTAGTTTCCTTTTTTTCTTTGATAAATGAATTTCTTTTTTTTCCACTCAACAGCTATCTTTTTTAACACTTAAATTCCTTCAATTTTGTTTCGTTAAACTTCTACTTCTACTGAATTCTTCAATTTCCACCTTCTTGCCTTTTCAACTGTTAAACTAAAAGTGATCTTTCAAGAATATCTATTTTTGAACAATCTCTCTCCTCTGTTTCATCCCTCAGTCCTTTCATAATCATAATCAGCCACTCATAGCAAGTTTGCTGAAAAGCACCAACATGTCGGTGTCTTGCGGTCCTGCTTCATGGAATTCGTCGCACGCTGGTATCACTTCTAAGTCACGCCGATTTCTTGAACGCATTAAGTGCCCAATAGATGAAGTTTAAAAAAAAATGTAAGGAAAGCCAAGTTTCTACGTGTGCAATTTTCCCACCGTTCACAAGAAATAAATATTTGGAGAATTGGTCCGAGCTCCGAGGAGAAAGACAGTTTTCACTAGCTAAACGTTTATCTTTAGCTTGGATTTGGGATTTGAGGAACTCACTCTTAGCGTTTCGTCATTTTATCATTTACAATAATGAAATAAATAAATAACTCATCTAGATATAAACGTTATAAGTATAAATGCTTTATGTTGAGCACTCGGCCATTACCATCAAATTAAGTGACATTTGACAAGTGTCTACCGCGGTTCTCTTTGGTCATCAGTTGGAGTTTTTGGTATTTCCATTGGCAAATTCAGATTGTTTCAGACCGTTCGCCCGTCAAAGCGTCAATTCGGATACATAACATCAACTTTCCTGTTCACAGTTCACACTCCCTCGTGATGATCGTGATTTATTTGTTCAAGTCACTGAAAGAGATGATCAAGGGGTGATGGACCCTGGCTTCCCCTGTCTCTCTCAATAACCTGAACGAAGCAACTGAAGGAAGAGAATACATAGGAAGGACAAGAATTGGAGATAAAAGACCGGTTTTTGCCGGGGTATACATTACCGTGACAACTCAAACCCTTTATTTTCGCAATTTTTGTCGATCAAATAATTATCGCCAATGTATTTTTAAACTCTATAACTCACAACTGCGGCCAAACTGTCAAGATTATAAGGGAGACAAGGATCAAGTTTATACCATTGCAAGCCTATTGTATTTCCACCCACGAAGGATGTGAAATTTCACTCCAAATACTGCATCGCAAATCCCTATCCATTCATTGTTATGGGCCTCATCGCTGAAGACGATTACAATAGGTGAAGCGCGCGGAATGTTGCCCGAACAGAACACCCATTTTGATAAAACAATTTTATCATATGCACATGTTGTTGAACGCTATATCCGTCCATGGTGATTTGACAAAATAGACTGAATAAATGACAGACAATTTGAAAGATGTAGAAATGTACATAGCTTCAACAAGATGCCCGCTATCAACTGTCAAAGTTCGAAAGTCTCTATTGGAAGACCCTTTACTGACTGATCCGTTTACATTAACATTTTTGACTTAACAGTTAATCTTAATTTGGTCCATGTATTCATGGATGAAAAATATTGATAAACCTGGAAAATTCTTTTATGAAAAACTAAAAACTAAACTACTTTTTTCTTTAAAACAACATAAGCCCTACTCAACCTCAATAGGTGAGGCAATGTGTGTGTTATTGGATTAGAAAAAAAAACTATTTCATGAAAGTTGTTTTGTGCTCAAAACTTATTTCACTTTGTGTTCTTAAAAGTTTTGCCAAACATAAAAAAGGTCTAACGTCAGCTTAATGGAGGCGTAGCTGCCTTACGACCGTATTTAGAAAATTCGCACGCACTTGACTCTCATATACAACTCACGAAACAAAAAAGCTTATAAATCATCATAACAGAATACACAGAAATATTGGTTTTGTTAACTGACAAAAGCCAGAAGCGGCAAGAAATGTGGTTGGTTTCTTAATACATAAGTTGTTCTTCGAATAAACTGTTGCGGTTGAAAAAGATACATTTGTATCCTTAGTTAAGGAAAAAAACTTTAGCCATTATGTTTGTGCGTCCGTTGAAGAAGTATAAAGTTTTTTGTGTGACGCAATTTTTTTTCTTAGCCATATTAATGTTCATTTGTTGAAAAGAAGATAAATGTGTGAAGAGGGAAAATGTATTCATTAACCAAAAAGAGATTTTATAGAACTTTTTTTGTGTAAAAAATTTGTTTTTCTTTACCAAAACTTTGGGGCGATACAGAAATAACAAAACAATAATTGATTAATCTTCATTTTCACTTGCGATTGCGATTGCGATCCTGTAAGTAAGATTCTTCCCTTCCAACCAAGCTTCATGTGGTATTATGTATTTAATATTATATAAATATGTAAATGTAATATGTAAGTACATATGTATAACAGTTAAATAGTTAATAGGTATATAACCATATTGCATTATACCACATTTGTTAGTCAGTTGGAAATGAGATCTCAAGGAGACTAGATCAGAATTAATAAAGACCTTTACCTAAATCAGTGATTTATAAAAATATATGACACCACATGGTGGCAGCGGTGGGATAATTTACAGACAAAATGCCAAATCCAGTTCCAGACCCCAACTCAAGGAACACAAGCCACAGTTAGCCAATTCACAGTTCAAGCACCATCACCCTTTTCCTTTACAAGAATGGCCGAGTTGGAAAAATCGGTTTGTCAGATTCCAGATAGCTTCGGGACTGTCGAAGAAACCACAAGAAGAGCAGGTAAATACCCTAATTTATATAAAGGGCGAACAAGCAGAAGATATTTTCATATCACTCGCTCTAAGTGACGAAAATAAAAAGAACTATAAAGAGGTACTTAAAGCATTTGAAAATCACTTCATCGTAAAACAACAGAAGGGGAAAAGGTGGAAGACTTTATAACATCTCTCTACATTATATCAGAAAATTGTAAGTACGAAGGGCTGCGTGATGAAATGATCAGAGACCGTATCGTTGTAGGGGTAAAAGACAAAAGACTTTCCGAGAGATTACAGTTAAAACCAGATCTCACTCTACCAAAAACAATCCAAACAGTACGTCAAAGTGAAGCTGTCCACAAACAGCAAAAAGAAATAAGTGGTACTTCTTCTCACGGGTCCGCCAAATAACTTTTTTTTTTTTGAAAATGCTTCATCAACATCGAGTGTAGCTTTGGCTGTGTGGCACGTAGCGCCGTCCTGTTGAAACCAAATGTTGCCAATATCCTCCTCTTCAATTTTTGTGAACAAAAAGTCGTTCAACATGGCGCGATAACGATCGCCATTGACTGTAACGGCCACTTCTTGCTCATTTTGGGTGTATCGACTCTTCAATGTATGCGTGCGGGTTTTTTGTGCCCCAAATGCGACAATTTTGCTTGTTTACATACCCGCCAAGATCAAAATGAGCTTCATCATCGCAGGCAGTAATCTCGCAATATTTCTCAACGTATAACAATCATATTCGTTCAGCGGAAGAATAAAACTAATTATGTGTCAAATCAGACATGAGCTAAGTTTTACCATTCACGAAATAAGCACTAGTTGAAAAAAAAAACGTAAGTAGCGGACCCTTTATATGTGCAGTGAAGACCTACTCAAAAACAACAACACGAAACACATTTAAAAAAGCCACAACACCATCACAAATCCAATCCTACGAGAGACGTTGGCAATGCGCTTGGTGTGGTGGAAGCCGGTTTCACGAGAAAAGCACATGTTCCGCAGAACCACAAGGGAAACGATGTGATAAATGCAAAAAACTAAATCATTTCAGCAAAGTGTGCACTGTGCACTGTGCAGGTCACATCGGATGGGCCAGCACACACGAGACTATTCAACCCAGTCTGAAACCGGTTTTCTTGACAAGGGAAGGGAAACGTGTGGTAAAAATTGGACTAAAATCTTCAACCAACTTTTGAGTGGATGAACGAAGACTGAAACTGATACACACACAATTTCTTACAGTTTGGGGTCTAAAAAATGTACAAACACATAGGAAAGAAGTTCATGCATACATTTTCTTCCCCCCAGAGGGGTTCATCCCGTGTGTGCTTGATGTAAGGTTTGAAACCTGTTTCCCCCCGGGTTGAGATAGTCTCGTGTGTGCAGGCCCGATTGCTGTAAATGTAGTCAGAGCAACGGAGATGGATAGTGACGACAGTGAAGAAAGCGAGTACATATCTTTCTTAGGTAATGTGGTTAGCGGGAAACTTCACAATGACAACGACGAAGAACGTTGGATGGTGGAGGTGCAAGTAAATAAAATCAACTATAGTTTTGTTGTTGATACCGGTTCACCCATCGACACAATTTCTTTCAACGAATATTATCAAAAGTTCTCCAATTTTAATCTAAATCATTCACGCCGTGTGTTGAGTGGGCCAACGGGACATCTACTTAAAGCTTCGGGAGTTTTTACTGCCAAAGTTGAATGGACAAGTAAATTGTTTCAAACTTCAATATATGTTATAGAAGGTTTAAAAAATCCCTCCTGGGACTAAAAACGTGCGAGAAATTACAAAAATCAATCGAGGATATACAAAATTTCAAAACAAATATGAAGATAATAATTACAAGGCAAAGATAATAAATATAAACAATATTACTTAACAAATTAAACGAAAATTCCCTAAAATTTTCCAGGCCATTGGATGTCATCCAGGAGAATACAAAATAAAACTAAAAAGTCGTCATAAACCTTATGCTATACACACAGCAAGAAGAGTTCCAATCCCATTAATGGACAAACTAAAACAGAAGCTCGAAGAAATGGTTAGTCTTAAAATCATCGAAATAGTGGACAAACCCACAGAATGGTGCGCCAATGGTAATTGTCTCAAAGTCTGACGGAGATGTAAGAATATGCGTCGATTTATCAAAACTAAATGAAAGCGTCCATCGTGAAATACTTCCCATGCCAGTCGTCAAACATTCCTTTGCACAACTAAGAGGAGCCAGATATTTGTCAAAACTGTACAAGAAAGCGCGTTTTTGGCAAGTTAAGCTAGCTTCGAAATCTAAATTGCTAAAAACTTTTCTTACACCCTTCGGCAGGTTCTGTTTTTTACGTCTACCGTTTGGTATATTGTCAGCTCCAGAACATTACCAGAAAAAAATTCAACAAGTGCTCTACGGATTAAACGGTGTCATATGTCATATGGACGATATTCTGGTCTTTGGAGACACAATAGAGGAACACAACGAACGTCTGGACGCGGTTCTAAATAGACTTGATCAAAATGGGGCTACGCTCAACAAAGACAAGTGCAGATTTTTGCAAATGTCGGTCTCATATTTGGGTCATTTTATCGATGCGAATGGTATTCATCCACAAAATAGCAAATCGAAGCAATACAGAAATTATCAGTGCCATCGGATGTTGCAGCGACGAGAAGATTCTTAGGGTTAGCAAACAACTTAGGTAGATTTGTACCACATTTAACAACTGTCTTACACCCACTCAATAGCCTGCTGAAAAAAGATCAACTATTCCTTTGGAGACCTTCACAACAAGACAGTTTTGATAAAGTCAAACAGTTGTTCACTGAATATCCTGGGGTGATACTTGTGATTATCAAAACCACTAGCTATCGCTTTTTGGCGATAATTTTAAGTGACAGCTATTTAGGTGTCGCTTTCATTTTTTCTATTGACATTTTGCATTGTTGGTTTGAACTTCGTGAAAAATAAAAGTTAAAATTATAAAAGCGTTTCTTATTGAAATTAAAAGAAATTATTTAAAACAAAAATGAAGTGCAATGTTTACATCATTAGCAATTTTTAATAACGCTAACAGAGTGAGAAATGCAGAAAATAATTATAAAAAAGTCCAACTGATCAGAACCAAGCTTAGAAATAAAGCAAATATTCTGGAACTTCCTAGCGCAATGTATGAATCCTTTATGAACAATGTTTGACAATTATTAATAATTAAATATTTTACATATCTATTATAGATTTTTGAAAAAAATTCGTCTAACTAAAGAAGCCTTTGTTCATGTTTTGCGGCTGCTAGAATTACCATCTGGAACAAGATTAACGCGTGTTCCACCTATTCTTCAACTCGCTGCAACCATAAATCTTCTTGGTGGTGGTGGTTACCAAGAACAATTTGGTGCTGACTGGGCTGCACCAATGGTATGCAGAACCTTGGAGAGACAACTTACAAACAAATTGAACAAATCAGAGCCAAAATGACAGTTCATTCTTGGCAGAATTGTAAATAATGCCAATAAAATAACAAAAAATTGCGATCACCTTACACAGAGCAACCAAAAGGTGATAATCAAAAACGACAGTCACAAAAGCGACAGTCAACTATCACCTTACGTGATTCCACCCCTGTTCTAGCAATAGGTATTCGATCCACTAAGAAAGACTAAAATATCAGCTGATGCATCTTCAATCGTGCTGGGCGCAGTCTTGCAACTGGTAGATAACTTTGACAAATTCAGACCAATTGCTTATATTTCAGGTTCTCTTTCACAGAGTGAACGCAAATACTCTCAAATTGAGAAGGAAGTCTTAGCTATCGTGTGGGCTTGTGAAAGATTTAAGGACTTCATTACGGGGCTACATGTAGAAATTGAGACCGACCATAAACCACTACTCGCTTTACTTGCAACCAAGGATTTAAATGAATTGACACCTCGATTACAACGAATGCGATTGATGGGATTCTCTTATAAAATTATATACACTCCGGATAAACAAATTTACGTAGTGGATACACTGTCACGACACCCACTACCAAACACCGATGAAACTGATTTAGAAGACGACTTGGGAGCTTAAGTATCATCCCATTATCTCTTCAGTCCCTGCTACGGATAAAAAATTACATGAAATTAAGGAACATCTACAAGCAGACCCCATATTAACACAAATTATGACGTTCGTTTGGAGGGTAGGCCAGAGAGAAAAAAATTGGCTCCAGAAGAGCAGAGATACTGGAACGATCGCTATAGCCTTTCAATTTGTGACGGCCTTCTCATGTATGCGAATAGGATTGCAATTCCGCCAAAAATTCGTCTGAGTATTCTGGAAAAAATTCTGTGGAAATGGATATTTTCTCGTTGAAAGGTAAAGAATATCTTCTAGTGGCTGATGTATATTCAAGATACCCAGAAATTGAACGATTAGAGAATTCATCTTCAACTTCCCTTATAAATCATCTTAAATCTATCTTTGCCAGGCATGGAATACCTGAAACGGTACGCAGCGATTTGCTTCCATCGACTTTAAAAGATTTTCTCAACAATGGAATTTTAATCACATAACGTCTAGCCCCCCCGGTTTCCTCAGAACAATGGGTTTTTAGAATCAATGGTTAAAACAATAAAAATGCAACTAAAAAAGAGCGAGAACCCGCATTTGACTATTTTGGAATATGGAGCCACTCCGGTCTCAAATGGTCGCAGTCCCGCCGAGTTGTTGATGGGACGGAGAATAAAAACATTAATTCCAACTTCAAGGTTTAATCTTCAACCCAAAACTATAAACAGCGAGGAACAATACAAGTTCGAAGAAAAAAGAAAAGAAAATCAAGCAAAACACTTCAACCGACATCATGGAGTTCGACAACGGGACGACTTCCAAAAAGGGGACACAGTTTGGGTTCGAGACATAGATCGATGGGGAACAATAAGCAAACAAGGCCCACATCCAATATCATATACCGTCTACACGCAGACAGGATCTCTCCGACGAAATTCTTTTCCCTTGACGAAATCACACCATGAGTCTCCGCCATATGAATCAGGTCAAGATGTCCCACCCATACAGGAAAGCGACCAGAATGAAACGACAATACCGAAGACAGTTTAAGATCAAACAACGTCATCACCTGTGGAATCTGAATTTGCTTAAAAGAGGGAAGACCAATCAAAAATTCAACAACCAACATATGCAACGAAAAGTGGCCGAGTCGTTAAACAACCAGAACGATGGACATATCAGGTCTAGTTTTTTTAACAAATTAAGTTATGCAATTATAATTTTATAGTTATGTATATTAAAAAAAAAAAACCTAATATGTGGTATTATGTATTTAATCCTACTAATATTATAAACGTGAAAGTTTGTGAGTATGTATGTATGTATGTATCATTGTTGCTCTTTCACGCAAAAACTACTGAATAGATTTTGAAGAAACTTCACAATAATATAGCTTACATATCAGAATAGCACATAGGCTACAATTCATAAATATATTTCGTATATTATTCAATGTATATAGTCAGTTGGAAATGAGATCTCAAGGAAACTAGATCGGAATTAATAAAGATCTTTACCTAAATCAGTGTTTTATATAAATATATGACACCACACTTCACACCTTAGATGCCATACTTCATGTTTTTACTTGCGATTATAGGTACTATAATGCAAGTTATACATTCGTGCAGGTTAAACATTTTGAGATGACAATCAAACATGACATTACGATGATAGAGAACCATATTTGAGTTACTGGCAAAATTCTGTCTGTATGTCTGTCTGTCTGTCAGTCTGTTCGTATGTATTTTGGACTACAGCCTAAACGGTTTGGCCAATCATCTTCAAATTTATTACATAGGCTTATTTTGACATTCTACAGAGGACTGTTTTTAATTTTTTGAAGTGATAACGTCTTATAAATCGATGACAGGCTACATATACGAAATAGCATGACTCATGCTGATAATGCTGATAAGACTCATGCTGATAAGAAAAGTGACGCACGCTGCGATACTGTAGTTCTTTCAACCAAAATCGACCGCAAGCACCAGGCGAACATCAAAAAGAACAAGAAGAGAAAAAGAAATACAAAATAGACGGAGTTTTGTTAAAGTAGAAAGTAGATGTAGATATTGGGGTGTGTGCGTGTGGATTTAAGGAAAGGGTTTGTGGGTGTGAGTTAACGGGCTGTATGTTGTTGCTTCTATTAATGTTTTTTTATGACGTTATCACGTAAAATTATCGTCCGTAAACCGACTTTAGAGACAACTAACTCTTTTTTAGCTCAAATATTAACGGTACCTGTCATATAACCGTTAAGTAAAAGGTTATTTTTCTCAAAAACCGCTCCAAGAATTTTTATGAACAATATTCAGTGTCAACGAAACAGATGCCCTAATGAGCTTCATCGACGTATTTGCAGATAGGGTCATTGGAACAATTCAATGCAAGTCAGGGCATTGAAATAAAGATGGTGGCAGATGAACTCTTAATGGGCCAGCGGCAGCGCTCATATCCCCGAAGTGGGTTACTGACTCGGGATTCTCCCGTTCAATTTGTCCAAGGACTCCAACAAAGGACCTGGCCCTCTAGGTTGGGGGTTGTGCGTGGGGTTAACAACCCTGCCACGGAAAAAAGAAAAAGTTGCGAAGCGACCAATAGCCTCGGAAAGGGACGGATTTACTATTGACGACTCGGAAAAAGGAATCAAGGACAACGACCTTCGGATCTGCAAGTGGAATGTTAGAACTCTTAACAGATCACGTGCATCCAAACAACTAGACTGCTACAGAGCAGGAATTACTGCTATCCAGGAAGTGCGATGGGATGGGCCGGGCAAAAGGAGCATGAACAACTGTAACGTGTACTACGGTGATTGTGCAGAAGACCACAGCGTTTATTTGGGTGCGGATTCGTCATAAGCATAGGTAGGACAGTCGGATAACATAGCCTACACGAGACAACGTCTGAAAACGGACTGAGGCTAACTGAATTCGCAGCGGCACATAACGTTACCATTGCAAGCACACGGTTTCCTCATCTCGATATACATAAAGGGACTTGGCGACACCCAGATAAAAAAACCGTCAACCAGATTTATCGCATTGCGATCGATGTAAGACACACCTCCCGTATCTTGGATGTTCGCACCTTCCGAGCAGCTAACATCGATTCGGATCACTACCTTGTTGCAGCCAAGGTAAGAAGGCGATATACTGTGAGGAAGTATGACGCCGGAAAGTTGCAATCGCAAGAAATCGCCAGAACCTATGCCGATCGAATATCCCATAACCTCTCAAGAAATTCAGTACCGCCAGCATTAAGTGCCAAAGACCAGTGGCAACACTGCCAACAAGCCATCACAGATGCCGCAACTGATGTGCTAGGTCTTACCAGACCACCACCACGAAACCTCTGGTAAAATGACGAATGCAAGTAGGCCCATTCAGCCAAACAATAGGCATATAAAACAGCGCTGCAAAGAAAGAGAGCTGCTCGGGAGCTCTACGAGCAGAAAAGACGGGAAGCAAACCGGCTTCTCCAAAAGAAAAAGAGAGAGCATGAGAAGCGCGACTTATGTTTTACGTGTCCCGCTTGGTTTAAAAAAAACAAAGTCTTTTTTAATTTGGGCCACAGGCCATTAATACTTTATTATTCACTTTTAATTTTTACAAAGCTAATCGAAAGGGACCCGCCGTCTAAAGCGTCGCTGCGATCACCTTTTAATACCGTATCAATAAGCCTCGATTCACCAATGAGTTCTTCCTAATATAGTGTCTTTCTGCTGATGTTGTCAATTGTGGTTCGATTACCTGACCTACTTTAGGTGTTGTCATCAGTTGATTGTTTATGGTTGATATTGCTGATGTTGCTGTTGTTGGTTGGTCGTTCGTTGCACTTGTATTCGTTATTGCTGATGTTGCTGTTGTTGGTTGGTTGGTCGTTGCACTTGCATATGTTACTCCTCCTCGGTTTGAAAAAAATGTCTCCTGACATTTGCTATTCATTTCTTTTACATTATATGCTTTGTTATACATTTTATTACAAACATATGCAATGCTTATCATTGTTACAAAAATTATTACAATCATGGTTAAATTTATTACGTATGATATACTTTTGTGCAATTTTAATTCTTTTATTTCTTTAATATTTTCAAAATTACTTACAACAATATCTTTAAAAGTGATAGCTTTTTCAACAGACACATTTAGATTATTTTCTTCATAAATGTATTTTTCTTGAACAATTTTTTTATTATTATAGAAAATTTCATTTATCAAATTTAATTGGCAGTTACAAAAATTAATAAGATAATTATTTTCAAGTATAATTTTTCTGTTATCACAATTTTGTTTCAATTCTTCTTTATATGCATTTTTAATAATAATAGTTTCATCGTCTATTATTTGAATTTGTGTTTGATTATTGAATATTAGTTTACAATTATTTGTTATGACACAATGCCTACTTGCTTTTAATTCGTGTAATGTAACATCATTCTGGTATTCATATGTTTTATTATTTATTTCTACTATATATTGACTTTCAGCATCTATTTCAAAATGGTTTTTATTGGGTAAAGGTATTATTAATTTTTTTTCAATTACTACATAGTTTTTTGGAATTTTGATGGCAATTATAAGGAATTTGTTTTTATATTCTAGAATACCCATTTTAATTAATTTAAGTTTATATAGATCAATTTTGTATTCATTCAGTTCTTCTAATGTTAAAATACTTGGATGTATTATGTTGTGTTTTGCTGATACAATATTGTCTTGGATTTGGTTAATTTTATTTTCTATAAATCTTAGCTTTGTGATTTGATCTAGAAATAGTTGTCGTTGCACAATATTTGTAATAGAATTTTCTATTTTATTATATGTATTAAGTATTGTTTTCCTATCATTTTTAATTATTGTATTCAGTGCTTCTATGGATTCATTAAAGTGTTTATTAATTTTAATTTGCTGATTTATTGTTTCTATTGCATTATGACTGTTCTCTATTGCTATGTTCAAATATTTTGAATTTTCTTCTCTATCTTTACTATCCATGGTTCCGAAGAGCCATCTTTCTACGTTTCCTACTATGTCAATTAATCCTCTTCTTGATCTTCTTTGTTCTTTAGGCATAATTGAACTAATTTTTGCTTTAACTGTTTCTATTTCTTTCATAATCATGTTTTTGTTTTCTATATTTAAATGTTTTATGTTAGTTTGTATGAATGAGATTGTGTTAAGTATTTCTTCTGGATTTATTATATGTAAAATAGTGTTTGTTTGGTTAGTAATCTCAATATCTTTAATTTTTATTTTCATAAATCCTGTTTGTTCATTAATTGGCGTTGTGTGAAGTGTTCCGTGTATCATTGGTGTTAGTATCCATAGGATGAGGAGTGTTATCTGAAAATTTATAAGGTCTTTTAATGTTTATAGGATGTACGTTATTGAGATTTTTAATTTTATATCTTGTTTCTTCTTTATGTCTGACATTTTTGTAATTTTTTATTGGTCCTTCTTGTCTTTTTTCTACGTAATCTTCTCTTTTTTCATTTATTTTGTCAATTTTCTTTTGCTTAATCTGCTGGACTATTTTGTTAAGTACCTTTTCGTCAGTTTCTTCTTTAGCTTTATTAGGGGTAGTTTGTATGGTTGAGTGAAATCTATTATTGTAGTTATCTAATACTATTTGTAATTTCATTTCTACTGACAAATCTTTTTCTTCGATCCCTGTAATTTTTTCTAAAATTGTTGAATGTAATCTCTCTATGTCAGAATTTCCTGTGTGACTATTTGGTTTCGTAAAATGTATTTCAACGTTATTTTCATTTAAAAAGTGTATAATATGTTCTGATTTGAATTCATTGTCAGTTATGATCTTCCTTGGTTTTCCGAACTTTGCGAAATGTTCTATCAAGATTGATTTTTTACTTCTCCAATTTCTATCAGTTATTGTGTATCCTACTGCAAACTTCGTTAATTTGTCTATAATTGTTACAAATGCTTTCTTTTGTATATGAAATATATCTAGATGTATTATTTCATTTTTATGTGTTGGTGTTTTTGTTAAATAAAATGTTGGCTTGATTGGGTTTCTATCATACTTTGTTTCCTGACACTTTTTGCAATTCTTTATTACTAACTGAATTTGTTCCTGAAGTTTGGGAAAATAAATTTTTGTTTTTAAGGAATAATATGTTTCATTTATTCCGCTATGCATAGATTCCTTAACATGATATAAAAAAATTTGTTTGTGGATTTCCTCCTCGGTTTTGATTTCGGTTGCTCTATCGGTACATTTTATAAATTTAATTTTATCGTTCATGGAAAATAATTGGATAATAGTTTGCTGAACTCTATTATAGTCATGATCTTCTACCTCAGCATATATTCCTGTTGTTCCCTTCTTAATAAATTTAATTAATACTTCTTTGATTTTGTCTATTTCTATCAGAGGATTCAAGTATATAATTCTACGTCCGTGCAGTGTTTCTATTTCGTTTGTTACTAACCTACACGTTAATATCAATTGGGTTTTATATTTGTTAACAATTTCTTCCTTAATACCTATATGATCTAGATGTTGTTCTTCTACTGAGTGAATTGTTTCTGTCAATTCCATATTGGATTCTGAGTCATTATCTTCATTAATCATAGGTGTATTTTCTAGTCTGCTTAGGAAATCGGCTGCTTTATTTTCTCTCCCTTTTAAGTATTCAATTTCAAATGCATACCCTTGAAGTTTCAAGAGCCATCTTTGATTGCGTTGCGAAAATTCCTTACCTTTGTATTTGCTATTTAGATACTTAATATGCATATGGTCCGTAATAATTTTGAATGGGTTTCCATACAAGTATGGTCGGAAATAATTAACTGTATAAACGATGGCCAGAAATTCTTTGTCCGTTACACTATACTTTTGCTCGTGCTTGTTCAAAGTTCTAGATACAAAACATACCGGGTGTCCGTTTTGTGAAAGAATTGCACCAATGGCATAATTACTTGCATCTGTTGTAACTACAAACGGTTTGTATTCTGGATACTTTAGTATTGGGTGTGAGCTTATTAAAGTTTTAAGGTTCTCAAATGCAGATATATATTGTGGATCTTTGATATTAATTTTTTCGTCTTTCTTTAGATATCTTATCATCGGATAAGCGATTTTAGCATAATCCTTGATAAATTTTCTGTAATACCCTGTCATACCTAAAAATCCTTTGAGTTGGTTTTCTGTTTTGGGTAAATTTAAATTTTGTATATCTTTTATTTTGTTGGGATTGGGTTTTATCCCGTTTTTTGTTAGAATATGTCCTAAAAATTCTGTATCATGTTTTGGTGGGTATCTATATAGTTTGGAATTTATTTGCTGTTCTGTTGTGGTTTTTATTTCATGAACCACTGTGTTAGTGTTTGTGAGTTGATCCCCTTCTTTGAAGATCAATTTTTCGTATTTATTTAAAAGTTTTTCTATAGCTTTACGTTCTAACTCGTTGAGATGATTTATTTTAATATTGCCTACCTCACTTACTTCTAAAACATTCACTTCATTTTGTGCTGTGGTTAAGAATGGAAGATGTCTATCATTCAATAAAATTATCTCTTCATTCTTGAGATCTATGGTTTTTGTATTATTCTTTATCCAGTCCATTCCGATTAGGAAATCGCATGGTTTTTCTAATGCTATCTTTGTCCATTTCATTCTTGCATTACAAGGTTGATAGAATTGATCTGGACATTTTGTTTTTACTTGTGCCGTATTATTCTTGACAGTACCTTGAATAGTGTTTATTTGAATTGGGGTGTCCTTTATGTTTACATAGAAATTTAATGGAACTCTATTTGAATTCAAAAGACTTATAGTGGAACCTGTATCAATCATTGCTATGAAATTTGTATTTTCTAAAGTTAACTGTATAAATATTTTTCTTTTGTCCGAGGCTAGTTGATAAAAAACTCGTGGTTTTCTATCTGATTCGTTTCTTCTCTACTACTAAGGGTGTCTATTTCCATAGGTTCTTCCCTGTATTGTCTTGATCTGAGTTGACCAGAGTTTTCAAATCTATTTGCATTATTATGGGAATTGTTGATTATTCCATGAGTTTCTAGCTTGTCCTGAGAAATTGTTATTTCTTACTTGCCTTGAATCTTGCCTTGAATTATTGTGTCTATTGAATTGGTTAGGTTGGGTATGATAATTATTTTTATTAATTTGGTTCTGGTTAAAAAAGTTTTGTCTATATTGATTGGGGGTATAATTTCTGTTATGATAATTCTGAGCTTGGTTTCTGTGTTGAAAATAAATTGGTCTTTCTGTTCTTAAATTATAGTCATCCTGACCTACATATTTAAATAAAATTGCTCTAATTTTTGGTAAACTATATTCTTTGTATATTTCCGCTGCTAGTGCACCTGCCGTTACTTGTTTAATTTTTATAATCAGAGCACTGTTCAAAGAACTAGCTATTTCTAGACCGTTATCATCGAAAGCTGCACATTCAGTTATATTGGCTACTATATTTTGAATCTTAGTAAGTAATTGATCGATTGTAAATACCTTAAAATTATTTATATCCTTTGCGATTCCTGTATGGTCCTTCGTTGGTCGATATTGTAGCTTGAGTTGTTGCTTACACTCCGTCCATGTAGTTGGATTTTCTGAAGCTAGATAGTTTTTGGCTTCTCCAGTTATCTTCTCGTTATATATTATATGGAAGACTTGTATGGCTTCCTGTCCTTGGTAATTGCTTAGAAGCTGGTCGATGGTTGCAATAAATGATGGTAGGGTACCTTGCTCCCCATTAAACGGCTGAATATTTTTTATCTCCCGCTTCACTGCTGTCTGCCAGTTATTTGCCACATTTTGATTGTTTAATATTTGGGTTAATGTTATTAAACACTGCTCCATTTTTGTTTCGTTTTAATTTTCGTTCAAGAAAAGTATCTTTCACTATAGATTCACTTCAATTAGTATTATTTTTTTTTTTTTTTTTTTTTTTGAAAGTCACTTTATTATAATCTCGACTTTGATTATTAGGTCCTTTCTAAAAACACTTTACTACAATTGATTTTTGTATCATTATCTTCAATTGACACTTAGATTATTAGTAGGTTTTGCTCTTTATTGCAAAGTTACTTTATTATAATCGTTCGTTCGTTCGTACTTTCGATTTATATTTAAAAGACACTTTATTACAATCACAATAATTGGTTGTTGGATTGTTAGGCTTTTTAAAGACACTTTATCACAATCACAATTGGTTGATGGATTGTTAGGCTTTTTAAAGACACTTTATCACAATCACAATTGGTTGTTGGATTGATAGGCTTTTTTTTTCGATCGAATTATTTAAATTTATCGTTTTCGTTTCACTATCCTCCAGAATTTACTTAGAGGACTACCGACTGCGCCACTTATGTTTTACGTGTCCCGCTTGGTTTAAAAAAAACAAAGTCTTTTTTAATTTGGGCCACAGGCCATTAATACTTTATTATTCACTTTTAATTTTTACAAAGCTAATCGAAAGGGACCCGCCGTCTATAGCGTCGCTGCGACCACCTTTTAATACCGTATCAATAAGCCTCGATTCACCAATGAGTTCTTCCTAATATAGTGTCTTTCTGCTGATGTTGTCAATTGTGGTTCGATTACCTGACCTACTTTAGGTGTTGTCATCAGTTGATTGTTTATGGTTGATATTGCTGATGTTGCTGTTGTTGGTTGGTCGTTCGTTGCACTTGTATTCGTTATTGCTGATGTTGCTGTTGTTGGTTGGTTGGTCGTTGCACTTGCATATGTTACTCGCGTGATCGAAGATATTGAGAGATGCTACTCCAGGAACAACGTACGGAAGTTTTACCAACAGGTAAAAAGAACGTGCCAAGGAAAAAAAACCCGCACAGAAGCCTGTAGAGATAGGAATGGAAACCTCTTAGTAGAGTCAGAGTCGGTGATGAGTACATGGAAGGACCATTTCTGCAGACTGTTAAACGGCGATGAAGACGAAAATCCCGCTGTCAGGCAGAATGAACCATCCAACATGGACGATGACAGACAAAACTTCCGTCCACCTGACCAAATTTAAGTAAGGATAGCAATATCTAAACTAAAAAACAACAAAGCTGCTGGACCCGACGGACTACCTGCCGAACTTTTTAAAGCGGCCGGAGGTCACCTGGTTGAGTGCATACACCAACTCATCTCTAAAGTTTGGTCAAAAGAAAGTATGCCTGATTAATGGAACCTCAGCATCGTTTGCCCGATCCACAAGAAAGGAGACCCTCTAAACTGCGGCAACTATAGAGGAAAAAGTCTCCAGAATATCGCCTACAAGATCCTCTCTGCCGTACTACGTGAACGCCTGAAACCTTTTGTCAGCAATCTGGTTGGCCCCTATCAGTGTGGCATTAGACCAGGAAAGTCCATAATCGATCAAATGTTCACGCTACGGAAGATCCTGGAAACTATCCACGAATTCCAAATCGATACCCACCACCTCTTTATCGATTTTAAGGCCGCGTACGATAGCATTTATAGAGACGAGCTATACAGAGCCATGTCAGGTTTTGGCATCCCCACAAAACTCGTCGACTGTGCAGGATGACGATGGAGGTCATCCGTCAAGGTAGGTACTGACCTCACAGAAGCTTTTGACGTCAAAAAGGGATTCCGACAAGGTGATGCGCTATCGTGCGATTTCTTCAACTTAACACTTAAAAAAATTGTAACAAACTCGCAAGTCAATTGTAGTGGGCCAATTTTTTCAAGTCTGTAATTGCTAGCATACGCTGACGACATCAGCATCATTGGCAGCTCTCACTGGAGCGTTTGCTAATATATAAGCTGAAGCGTCTAAGATTGGACTAGCAGTCAATGAGGCCAAAACGATGTACCTGCTGTCCACAAAAAGGGACACACAACACCGGCGGATTGGACAAAACATCACAATAGACAGGTACAACTTTGAGAGTAGGTAGAGACCTTGTTTACCTCGGATCCGCTATAACATCTGACAACAACATCTCATCAAAAATAAAGCGAAGAATTACCCTTGCCAATCGTTTTTCCTATGGGCTAAGAAGGGAATTGAGTAGCAAAGCCATCTCTCGAAAGACAAAGGAGACTCTGTATAAGACCCTAATCATCCCAGTCCTGCGCCGAAGCATAGACTCTATGTAAAGCGGATGAAGATATTCTTAGTCGTTTGGAGTGTAAGATTCTTCGGAAGATTATTTGGCCCTACCATCGTTAACGGGCTTTGGAGGAGAAGGTTCAGGCAAGAACTATACGAGCAGCACAGCGACATTTGCCCTGTCATATATACGCATATCATGTTTAAGATGGCTAGGTCATGTTGGCAACAATGCTCCGTGTCGCAGGATCTTCGATTCCATCCCAGAGGGTAGACGCAGTCAAGGAAGACCTCGCCTAAGGTGGCGCGCTCAAGTTGTGGACGACCAATTTGGAGTTCGAAACTGAAGGCAGCTACATAAAGCCCGAGCTGGCTGGAGAGGCATGTTGGTTGAGGCCCAGGTTCGTCCCGAACTGTAACGCCCCCTAAGTAAGTAAGCAAGGTTAACCAATTACAACCAAAGTTAATATTCAGGAAGATGCTGACATCCTTAGTAATTTTAATTTAAAATAATTAAAAAAAAAATTTTTTTTTTGAAAAATCGATATTTTGAAAACGCGTAAGTGAACTTTTTTATCTTATTTTTAAATGTAGATTTTTTTGTGCTTATGTTTGCATTCTTAAAATATTTTTTTTTGATTTTTCAAAAAAGTGTTAAATAAAAACCGTTTTATTTAAAAACCGTTCCTAAGATTAAAAAAAATCACACTTTTTACATTTTTCAAAGAAATAAAATGGCGTTTAAATTTTTCCGCTGAAAAATAATCAAAAGTTAAAAAATCAAATAAATTCTTTGATTCCCTTAATATTTTTCAAATTTTATTCGGCGCTGTGACCGCACATAAGAACAAGTATGTAGGATCCAGTCGTGCAATTTAATTTTTTTATTAAACAGCATCTCCAAATACGTTTCAATAAATAAAAAAAAGTGCGTGCGTACAAAGTACACATGTCAGAAGTGAAACTTCTTTGGCAATCTAATTTTTATTAAAATATATTTATTTTACATTTTTTTAAAAATAATAAAGTAAAATCTCAGATGATGAATATTAAATTAAAATTCCTCGTGACTTTTTGTAAATAGTGAAAATACCGA
This sequence comes from Platycheirus rosarum, assembly GCA_963971375.1. NCBI lineage: Eukaryota > Metazoa > Arthropoda > Insecta > Diptera > Syrphidae > Platycheirus > Platycheirus rosarum. The sequence continues at coordinate 47,575,821 of OZ020510.1, read as the reverse complement.
ACCTTAATTTAAATTTATACAAAATAATTGTGAATTAATTATTATTAGGTATAGAAATTCTATTTTTGAAATTTAAATTTCGTAAAGAGAATTTATGAAACGTTAATATTTTATATTTTATGAATAATTAATATATTAATTAAAAAAATAATAATTTATTGAAATCTCAAATGACGAATTAGAAATAAAAATGCCACGTGTTTTTTGTAAATATTAAAATTTCCTAACCTTCAAACGAATTAACATAAGAAATTGTATATGAACAAAAAGATAACAATTATATTGCTTACTCTGAATAACTGCTTAGTATAGGACGATTTACAAATTAATCACAAATTATTTATTTATAAATTTAACTCACTCTACACACTGTATACAATATACTATGATAATGGAAATAAATAAAACAGATCTGCGTTTACTCACTCGTTTGATCCATGGCTATGTGCTTCATGCTACGTTCGCCCTTTCTCACTCTCCCTCAATCGGTCTCAATCGCTCTCTACCTATTCTTAGAAAAAACGTTGCACATTTCCGTGTCACTACTTCCGTTTCATCCATAAGAAATTTACCCTCATGCGCGTAAAGAAGTTTCACTTCAAAAATTAATAAACATGAGCTAGAAATGCCCATGTCCATGCCTATGTCAAAACACATTAAACTGTCCAAAAAAAATTGCATAAATATTGGAGTGAAAACGCGCGTTTCAGCGATCACTTCTAACCATCTTGACACCTAATTTGTCGCATCAATTAATTCAAAGTGTTGTCACATAAACACCCTGTTAAGCAAATATAAGACCGTTTATGCTGCGTCTAATTGAAATGGTTATGGTGAAAACAACGTCAATGTGATGACTTGTTTTTGCATAAACAACTAACAAAACCAAAACATTTGCGTACAATTATTACGGGTATCGGTACGGTTCATATACGTACAGATAGTTTGGTAGGGGGAAAGGATTCAGGATGTTGCATTTTCCCACCTAACCTTTCGCTCTTGCGATTAAGCTTGATAATTTGGCGGAGCTTTAGTTGCTGGTGCATCGCACATATGTTTTGACATTTTCATAAATTAAATGACAGCTTCACAATCACGTTTACCCAATAATTACATAACTTCCAGCTTTATAGCTAAAATGCATTTTTAAAATGCTGCCAGAGCTATATTCGTGTCTATGTATGGTCTCGGTGAAAATGTTAAAAGCGTATCGTGATTCATGACAGGATGCATTCATTTTTGTTTATTTTGTTTGCTTACGTATCCAAACATGAAATAGGAGCATATTGCTGGAGTATTTAGACTGAAGCAGAAAACGTGGCTGCCAACACGCACTTTTTAAATGTTATTGGTCTTTTAAATAAAATCTAATTTTTTATTTAGTGACCTTTGTATCGTTAAGGATATATATATTATTTATTTGTGTGGGCTATGGGTCGATAGATAATGGAAAAGATGTTATTTCATAGCGACGTTTCGAATATGTTTATACTCTTCATCAGGAAAGAAATATTTTATCAAATAAATCGTTTATGGTTTAATATTTTAAAGGTACACGTAATGACAACAATACAATCGAACGACAGTTAAATCGTCAAATTATGCCACACGATCACCCATTTTGGTCTTATAAGCCAGATAAATTAAAGGGGAGGGGGGGGGTTTGGGGTTCAAACCCCTCCCGAAATATTTGGAAAAAAATAATAAGGATCTAAGTATGTTCTAAATGAAAAAAACACCAAGTCACTTTATCCAGAGGTATTGAATGTTTTCTGTCATGTTAATCAAAAGAATTTATTCTTTTTCTGCCTTTGTGAAAAGTTAGTCAGTAAATTTTTGTTTTCATTTAAATAAATTCTCTTGATTTGGGTGCAATACCGGCAGTTTTATTTTTATCCAAAATTCGAATTTATTGTGAAAAAATACGAGTAAAATGAGACAAAATACCGAGAATTCGCAAAATAGTGAAAACCGTAATGTAAGTAGATTCTACTAATTGTCTCATTTTTTCCTCAGTAAGAAATCTTTGTTTCTGTTTTAACTTGCCCTTTATAGGGACTATTTATTTTAAAGCATTTCATGATCATAACAGCATACAGCGTACAGAATAAATAATAAGGACGCCTATGATAAACACAAACACGCAAAAACAACTAACAAATAAAAAAAAATACTCGATTACCTACTGAATGCAAACATTTCAATCAAGAAAACAAAATAATTGTACACCTGTATACAAACAACCACTGTGTTAAGTTTTAATATTGTCTTCACACTCGCTTCACTGTGGTTAGAATTGGAAAATATTTTTTTTTAATTTAATATATATGTACATACATATGCAGCCACTAAGCAATTATCTATCATAAGAACAAGGTCGTGCGACCCAGTCGTGCATTTTATTTAAATTTTATTCGACGATGTGACCGCACATATGAGTAAGAACGTGCGATCCGTCGTGCAATTTATTTGTTCTTGATTTTGATTAGTTATAGGTTCTATTAATAGGGAGAGTTAAGGATTCGTGAACATAAAACAAAAAAAAAACGGCTCCAATGATTTTGATAAACATTCTTGAGAGTATTTCGGTATGGTATTGGCATATTTTTTTTTTCAAAACCCCTCCCGAAATTAATTTCTGCGTTCGCCCCTGGACATTACGATGATAGAAAAACATATTTGAGTTACTTGCCAAATTCTGTGCGTCTGTCTTACTGTCTGTTCGGATGTATGTTGGACTACAGCCTAACCGGGTGGCCAATCGCTTCCAAATTTTGAATATAATGTTATTTTGAGATTCTTTAGCAATACTGCCAATGAGTCTGATCTTGAATTCAACTGATTTTTGTTTAATTCCCTACACACGTCTCTCGTTTCAATTACTATTTATTCCCGTACTGTCTGTGATAAGTTAACCTTTATGAAAGAAGACTGTTCACCTGGCCCGAAGAAGAAGACATTTGTTTATGCACTAGGTATGTGAACGCTTCTCCAATCTCTTCAAACTGTCGCTCTCACAAGCAGTCTTCCCCTTACTTTGGAAAGAATCTATTATTTTCATATATTTAAAATCGGCTAAAAATTAGCTTGTATAAGTTTAATTTTTTTTTATTTGGCAAGCCATTGCTTGCATAGAGCTTGTTTAAGGCAAATTTTCAACTTTTACAATTAAAAACATAGCTGTTATAAGGCCTTAGTTTGGCGAGCTCTATACAAGGCTTGTATATAAGGCCTGTATAAGGCCTTTCGAAGATGTTTACTGAAAATTAAACAAATAATAACTGCAACAAGGCTTTCCATGACAAGTCAATGCAAACAGCTTTTGTAAGGCTTGTCTATCAAGGCCTTATACAAACTTAATTAATATGCTAATATCAAGAGTCTTATAAATAAAATCATTTGTAAAATTCATAAAATAAGAGAGTTACAACTGAATATTTTTAAACAGAATAGAAATTATTTCTCATGTTTTCAGAAATGAAATCAAATGCTTACCTGAAATATATGGTTTCAAGGAAAACCTTTGAATTTATTTTTCTCAAAAAACAATTGAGCTTTGTTTATAAACCCCAATTGTTTTTTTTAAGTGTTAGGTATAATGTGTTAATATGCTGCAAACTTTAGATAGCCACACCATTCAAACTTTGACAATTAATAAAATAGCTGCTATAAGGCCTATAAAAGTAAGTTTGGAAAGCTCTATACAAGTCTTTTAGATAAAGGTTAAAAATGGCCTATATAAGGCCTTCAAAGATGCTTACTAATAATTAAAATGCAAACACAAACTAAAATAATATTTGTTTTGTCGATGTTTGAACGCAGGTAAATAAAAACTCTTCTCTTTTATAATTAAAATAAAATTTAAATCGTTACAGAATGCAGTAGAAAAGTCAACAAATAATACATTAAAAACTCAATACTTTAAAACAAAACAAAAATAATGAAATTTTTTTGACGTGATAACGTCTTATAAATCGATGATACGCTATACATATGAAATAATATGACTCATGCTGCCAAAAAAATATCGCGTTCCGCCAACCGCGTTACTGTGGTTTTTTTTCAACCAAAATCCATCGCAAACGTATTCTGGGCACCAGGGTGGACATCAGAGGTATGTATGTGTGTGGAGTATATACTTTTAAGTCGCCCAACGGATTTTAATGAAATTTAGATGGTATAATATATTTTTTCCAGGAATCGTTCCTGCGAATGTTTGTTCCCGCTAGCATTTTTTTCGCATTTCACTTTAAAAATGTTTTTTCTAGGACATACTAACGCACGGCGGGTACCCTAGTTAAATATAAAACTGGTGCCGATTGGTACTAGGTTGTTGGTAAAATAGTATTTTTGTTACTAGACTTTTAGTACATAGTAGCAGAATTTATTTTGGTGAAAAAACGTTCGACGATGGTGGGCTTAGAACGGTACCTCCGATAGGACCGGTTTTTTTGTTCGACTTTCTCGAGAACTGATTAACCGACTGCAATCAAAATTTTTATTTAGGACGATGTTCGCAGCCAATAATTTCGCAATGATTTATGTACTTTCGAATAATTTTATTTTCTATTTTTAATAAATTGAAACATTTTCTTTATTGAAAAACCAATATTTTGAAAACGTGTAGCTAAGTGAATTTATTTTTAAAATTTGTTTTAAAATGTGCTTAAATTTTTTAAAAAAGTTGTTAAAAAAAACGTTTAATTCAAAAACCCTTCCGGCATCTTCCTGATCTCTTGACCGAGTTCCAGAGGAAAGTCTTACAGAGAATGGTGGTTGTTCCCATGTGCGAAGAATGACGATCCTTTGAAGATACATTGGTGAATTGTATGAAATATATCTCGAAGCCGATGTAGTAGAAAATATCAAGGTCGGTAAACTGCGTGGGGCTGGCCAGTGTTGATGATGAGATGATAAAAAATCTGATAAGTAAGTAGGTCTCGCACTTACATTTTCTTGGACATACGACTAAATTGATATTTATTGTAGTAGTATTAGTAATAATTGACTTTATATCATTAGCGGATACTCGGGTAGTGGTATGGAATGGAGAAGAATTGTCTGAGTGGTTTGTGACAATATCAGGAGTGAAACAAAGCTGTTCCCTAAGCCCACACCTCTTTTCGCTGTTTTTAGATGATTTATTGGAAGGATTACCTGGAGGTGTGCAGTATGCAAATGTTTGCATTAAAGTTCTAATGTTTGCCGACGATATTGTTTTACTTGCCAGTTCCCCGGAATTCTTACAACTAATGATAAATCACCTATATGATTATTGTAAACTCTGGAATCTAGTCGTAAATCTAAAAAAATCCAAATACTCGCATACGCCGACGATATTGACATACATATTGAGACGGAAGCAGCGAAGACGGGTGTATCCGTCAATGAGGGAAAAACCAAGTATATGCTGTCATCAGGAAGAGCCACCCAACATCGACGTCTGGGAAAAAACATCACCATATACAGCTATAACTTTGAGGTAGTTAAGGACATTGTGTACCTGAGCTCCGCTATTAACTCAGACAACAACACCAGCGCTGAAATCAAACGAAGAATAACTTTTGCCAATCGCTTTATAAGACCCTCATCTGCCTTTTGCAGCAGACGCATAGACGTTGTCAAAAGCGGATGAGGACGCCTTAGGCTGCTTTGAGAGAAAGATTTTCAGGATAATTTTTAATTCCGTAGGCATTAACGGAGAGTGTAGAAGAAGATACAATGAAGAACTGTACCGGCAGTACAGCGACACACACCTAGCCAAACATTGAACGTTTCAGATGGCTGGGTCATATAGAGCGGATGGACATCAATGCTCCTTTCCGGAAAATCTTCGATTCCCCCCTATAGGGACGAAGCATTAGAGAAAGACTGAGACTCAGTTAGCACAAGTTGAAAAAGACCTCGACCAACTTCACGTGCGAAACTAGAGGCAGCTAACTAGGGACCGAGCTGGCTGGAGAAGCTTGTTGATTAAGGCCCAGGTTCACCCCAGACGGTAAAACCATCTAAGATAAGGTATGGTAAGTAGCGCAAATACGCGAGGGAACTTCATTCCCGTAAATGTAACAGTGTCCGGAGCCCTTCGGAGGGTCACAAGGTTTGTTTCAGTGATTAATCGTAGATCGTTGCAATAGCTTTTTATAAGTTTGGACTTAGAGACGATTGATAATATAGCCGTGATTGCCGCCTGGCTATGTGTGATATAACCCCCAAATCGTTCTTATGCTATAATATTGTTCAATTTGTGCCACACAAATTTTATTATCCTTTTTCTGTAGCGCTCACCAAACAATGACTGGCTTCACTGTTCTCGGCCTGTGTTTCTAAGCTAAAAAAAAAAAAAAAAAGTTATAAAAACCGTTTATTAATTTGTTTTTCATTGTCACAATAAACTTTTTTTGATTTCAAACTGTCTTAATCAATAAACGGCTAATTGCCACAATAAATAAATAGTTGAAATCGAAATCCGAAAATTAATAAACTAATTATTGCCGCAATAAACGTATACTTTGTCGCAATAAATTTATACATTGCCACAAAGAACTCTTATCAATTCACAAGTTTTGAGTATTAATTAACTCGTTCATTCTGGTAATAAACAGTTAATTAAAAAATCGAAACTCGGATCTAAACAAGAATACAGTAAATTTTAATAAACTATTTATTGCCATAGTAAACGAGTTTAATAATTTTGAAAAATTGTGAATTGATAAACAAGTTCATTGCTTATTAATGATCAAAACTCCCATTCCATTTATTTCAACAATTAAACATTTACTGGCCCAATTAACTAACATTTCAAACAACAGTTAGCTTTTAATAAGGCGTTTACTGTCGCAATAAACCGTTTACTGTAGCAATAAACTTTTTATTGATAATCCAAGCAACCACTTCAAAAAGCAGATAACTTCCAATAAACCGTTTATTGTCCCAATAAATAGTTTATTGTTGCAATTAACTATTTATTGGGGCAAACAACTACAAAGGGAAAAAATAAAATAAAAGGTAAGTTACGTTTATTAATGTTATAGTATTAAACAAATTATTCAATAGGCTAATGTGTTTCTTCTATGTTTCTTGTGTAATTTGTTCTCTTTAATTCTTTCTTCTTCAATATCTTCAATAGCTCAGAAGTTACTTAAATTACTTTGTTACTTTGTACCCACACTTAAATTTGTCCGAAAGGATCGGAAGCTTCCAATGTAATTTTAAATTTCCTGATTATATTGAATAAATTTTTATACCGCTGAATCAACATTTTTCGTTTTTTAAATCTTCAGTAAAAGGCTGCAAAAAAAATAAAAAGTAAGTATATTACGGCTACTTTTGCCACAATTAACATATTGATATAAATTTTAGTAAAATATTAAAAGATTTATTTATTTATTTACGTAGATATAAATAATTTAATTATTTATATATATTAATAAATAAATCATTTGATATTTTCTAACATTTTTATCTAAAACTACTGGGACGATAAACAAATGTTATTGCGCCAATAAACTTAATTTAATTTTGCAATAAATGAGTTTATTGCGCCAATAAGCAGAGTTAATTGCGACAATTAATAAGTTCATTACGCCAATAAACTCTGTCAATAAACTATTTATTGTCACAATTGTCACAATAAACTGTTTATTGTCACAATAAACAATTTTCAAAAAATTAAATCAATAAACCTTTATTGATTTCAATAAACTTGTTGGACTAATTTTAGTAACTCTTTTCTTGATATTATGTACCTGTTTTGTTCATTGTAGACGATTTTTTTGCTGATTGTCAGCAAAATAAAATTTCTTTTTGGAAATGATTTTTCATTTAATTTTTAATTTAATGCTTAACAAAAAACTTCATTAACTATCAACTTAACTAACTTATTGGCCCTATATGCGGGCGCTCTAAATTAATATCTATCTTAATAAATTGCTTTTCGGCCCAAAAATAACTTAAATTAATATTTGTTCTTGAGTGTTTTATTTGTACACAGAAAAACATAATTTGGGTTTACGATCGGTGTTTATTCGACAGCAAAATACCATGGCTGACACATGCTGTTCCAATCTATCCGAGGAAATCAATATCCTTTACAATGCAACGTGAACCCGTTACGTCATTGGGTCCACATTTGAAATCTCACATATCTTCGATCAACAATTAATATTCAATAATTTGAAGTCATAGACTTTCTTCATTTGCAGGGAGTTTCTAACATATGAGAAAAAATATTGGCTTATAATTCTTACTACGGATCAACTTTTTATTTAATAATTGGCTATTTCTTCTTTTACCCATTTTAACTCTTCCGAAGCTACCAAAATATTATTAAAGACATTAAGTTGTGAACCCAAGAAGCAACTCTGCTTTCTCTCTTGTTTAGCCGAAGACACTAATAAGAATCAGACATAGTGCCTGTGAGTGACCTCAATCAATCCCATCGAACTGTTGGATTAGAATTAGCAATTCAGACCATTTCATAATCATGATTCAATAAATGGTGTGCCCAGAGGCTCCGTTTTCTGTCTTCTATCTCGTTACTTAATTATTGATATCTTAATTATTAATTAAGTGACTTACTTACTTGCAAAAACAATCCAGAAGTGTGCCTTTTTTATAAAAGGGTACATACATTGGTTTCACTTGAGAATTATCGAAATGTTTCCTGTATCTTTCTATTCTGTTGCTTTTTCTATTAACAATGTTCCATAGAAATTGTCAGATGCATTCGCCTACTTAAAAATGTCCCTTTAATCCTCACATGGCTAGCACTGCCCATTCGGACGTGGTGTTAAGTGTAGAGAGTTAATATTTAACCACACTGTATGAATGTGGAACGCTTTACTCAGTTTGATATTTTTCCTTCGACTTGAACCAATTAACGTACATTAATCACTTCTTTTAGCATTTTCCCTACTTTTATATGCCTTCCTGCAGTCATAATTCATAGTTTTAATAACCATGTCATCAATAATTGCTGACAAAACCTTATACAAGTAGGAGAATTTGACAATTTAATTTGGGTTTAAACTTTTCAAAACAATGAGTCCGATCAGATTTCTAAGAAACTGGTCCACAGGTAAAGAAAAATTTTAAAAAAATCATTTATTTGAATGTTAATGATTTTCATATGCTAATTTAATTTATTTTAATTTGCTAATACCTAATTTTTCGGAAAAGTTGGCAACCCCGTCGCTATGTTTCAATTTCAATTAAATCAAAATTTTCACTCTAAGCCGAGAACTTTTTGAATTTTGGACGCAATGCAAAGGGCTTCCATAAAATTAATTATCATTGATGGCGATGATGGTGGCAACAATGATGATGATAAATTGTTTTGATTAGAAAATGATTAAGTGTGTACGCTCTGTACACTTTATAGTGACAATGGATTTATTTGATCCCGAGGAGGTATGGTATTTTGGATTGAATGACTGTCTGGCATTCGAGTTGGAATCTCTTTAAGTAAATCAATCAACAGTTCTACTATTGGATGTATCTTAATGTACTATACTTGCTGGCTTACAGAAACGAACTTAGAATTTGATGAATATTTTTTCGTGTTGAAGGCAACAAGCGAATAGTATAATTATTGAGGTGTCAAGGTTTGAACAGTGGACTTTAACATGATTAATTAAACTAAATTGATAGACAAATCTTTTTTTAAGAATCTGTGCTTAAAAAGTTTTTCTTTTACTTAATGGAAATTAAATAATTATTAATTTATTTTAAAGAAAAATGTAGTTTTTTCTTTGAACAGACTTGTTCGTGGTAAAACATGGCAATAATATCAAAGAAGTATGTTTTAAATTAAATATATGCAGTCAGTCAATCGAATTCAAAGAAATGCAAAATTGCATATATTTTTCTATTCCTAAATGGGGAATATTTCAACAACATTTTATTCTCAGCAGCATTCATTCTCTGAAACATCAAATTTATTTGCAGGAATAAATGAGCAATCCATCTTCACATTTTGACTTCCAAAATTAACTACTGTAAATAGAAAAACTCCAATGTTTTCCCTCGAAAAGCAATAACATTTTCCGATATAGAGCAAAATGTAACGCTAACACTCTGCAAGTGACAGCCAAATTATTTCGCCCCTTTTAACAGTTTAATCAACACTGAAGATTGACGAAGATATAATTCTTAAAATGAATTAAATGATGATGAAATAAAACTATGTACGTATATATACGATTCATTCAAAAGAAATTGTAGTGAACCAACAAAAGTAAATTGAACTCGGCGAGCTGTCACTGGAGCGTTTGCTTACAGTGAAGCTGAAGCGGCTAAGATGGGACAAGCAGTCAATGAGGACAAAACGAAGCAGCAGTCCACAAAAAGGGACACATAACACCGGCGGATTGGACAAAACATCACAATAGACAGGTACAACGTTTACCTCGGATCCTCTAAAACATCTGACAACATCTCGTCAGAAATAAAGCGAATAATTACTCAATCGCTGTTTCTATGGTCTAGGAAGGCAATTGAATAACAAAGCTCTCTCGAAAAACAAAGGAGACTCTGTATAAGACCCTAATCACCCCAGTCCTGCTCTATGCCGCCGAGGCATGGACTTTATCTAAAGCGGATGAAGATATCCTTAGTCGTTTCGGGCGTAAGATTCTTCGGAGGATTTTTGGACAGCAATGCTCCGGCTTGCAGGATCTTTGATTCCATCCCAGAGGGTAGACCTCGCCTTTGGTGGCGCGCTCAACTTGAGGACGACCTCAACCAACTTGGAATGCGAAACTTGAGACAGCTAGCCAAAGACCGAGCTGGCTGGAGAGGCATTTTGGTTAAGGCCCAGGTTCGTTCCGAACTGTAGCGCCCCCCTAGGTAAGTAAGTAAGGATCGCACGTACTTGCTCTTATGTGCGGTCACAGCTTCGAATAAAATTTGAAAAATATTATAGGAATTTCAAAGTTTTTATTCGATTTTTCTGAATGCAAGCTTAAAAAAAATATTGATTTTTGAAAAAAAAATAAGAAAATTATTAAAAATACAAAAACAAAGTTCTTGAAAATATTTTAAAATAAAATTACTTAGCCTGCTATCATCTTCCTGAATATCAATTTTGATTTTAATCGGATGACCAGTTTTCGAGAAAGTCAAAGAAAAACGAAACGGTTCTATGGGAGGTACCGTTTTTAGCCCACCATCTTGATTTTTTTCACTAAAACATAACCTACACCTACAATACTGATTTTTTTTCATAAAAATCCTTGGAGCCATTTTCGAGAAAAATTAGCTTTTAATTAACAGGTACAGGTACCGTTAATATTTGAGCTAAAAAAAATAAAAAAAATTGTCTGAAGAATGTCAAAATAGCCTTATGTTAAAAATTTGAAGACGATTGGCCAAAACGTTTAGGCTGTAGTTCAATATACATCCATACACACGGACAGACAGACAGACAGAATTTTGCCATTAACTCAAATATGTTTCTCTAACATCGTAATATATCATATCTGATTGTTAGATTTTTTTTACGAATAAACATAAGCATAGCTTTCCTTATAGTCCCTATAAATCGAAAGTAATAAAAGGCACGACTGGGTCGCACGTACTTGCTCTTATGTGCTAATCCTTTTTAAGTGCAGGCGTCTTTTTGACAAAGATTTTATTTTAATATTTTTTGTATGACGTGCAACTTCCTTAGAATCGTTTTGGGGTGAAGCTCGAACGAACATGCGTCACGACAAAGGGCTAAACACATAAATATATAGGATTGTTAGCTTTTGCAGTTTTTTAGTGTAGTATTATCTTTCCACTTGCTGCTTACTGTTTATAATATAATTTGCTAATAGAAAGATACAGATAAGATAGAAAGAAAGGCACCTTTATACGTCCCAAAATGGGACCAATGGAATTTATAAAGGATTTAGGTACCTATAATAAGGTTGGAAGGAAGGTAGGTACTAAAATTAAGATACGTGTTCCAACTACTGTTAAGCCAGTAGGTATAGAAACAATATTAAAAGTTAACACAGTGGTTTTGTTTATTTATAGGAAGGTGTAAACTTTGTTTTCTCGATTGAAATTTTTGCATTCAGTAGTAATCGAATAGTTTTTTTTATTTGTTAGTTGTTTTTGTGTGTTTATCAAAGGCTTCCTTATTTATTCTGTGCTTTTATACGTAAGTATGTATGTAATGTAGGTTGTCACTTTCTTTTATTTGACTAATGGCTTGGCTAGGGCTTAGCCGAGCAATATGAAATAAAATGTTGGGGAAAAAAATTTATGAATTCAAAAAAACACTACTCATAACGTTTTTTGGAAAAAATGTTGTAAGCCATCTTATTTCTTTTGCTGTTTTCTATTTTATGAATTTTTCATTTCAAAATCGTTCGACCAGTTTTTTCAAAAAAATGTTTTTTTTGAAAAACTTTTCGAAAACATATTTTAAAATTTTTTTTAGTATGTCAATTTTAAGAAATCTATAGTTTATACTAGGAGAAAAATTTAAAAAAAAAATCTATAGATCCGTTTTCAAAATATTCAAAAAACAAAATATTTTTTTAAAAAAATTATTAAAATTAAAAAAAAAATGTTTTTGAAAATTTTGATAAGCAATATTATTTAAATCATAAAACACTACATATTTTGAAAATTTCATCAAAATCCGTCAATTAGTTAACGAGAAAGTCTGATTTTAAAAAACCGGTCATATGGGAGGTACTGTTATAAAACTTTTTCTGAAAAATCCATTAAAATTAAAAGTTTAATCAAAATCGTAGGAGCCGTTTTCGAGAAAAATAAGTTTTTTAATAAAAGTTATATGGCAGGTACCGTTAGTTTTGGAGCTAGAATGCCAATTCCAAAAACTGTCGGGTAGAGCACTCTAAAAATACTATATACCAAGTTTGAATCAAATCGGCCCAACCGTTTAGGCTGTAGATATCGATACGGACAGACAGACAGACAGACAGACAGACAGACAGACGGACGGAATTTCCGGACACACTTTTTTTGACTTCTCTATCATCGTAATATCATGTTTGATTGTTAGAATTTTTTTTTTTTTTTTTACGAATGCATAACTTGCCTTATAGTCCCTATAATCGCAAGTAAAAATCTAAAGATGTTAAATCACAAGATCTCGGTGGCCAATTGTGATCACCTCTTCGAGAAATAACACGGTCAAGAAACTTTTTTTTACAAATTAGCGATTGTTTATCTGGCACGTAGCGCCTTATTTTTGAAAATAAACGTCGTCCAGATCAATATTTTCCAATTCCGGCCATAAAAAGTCATTGTTCATAGCTCTGTAGCGAAATCCATTCACCGTAACAGTTGCACCAGCCTCAGTTTCGAATAAGTAAGGTCCAATCAAACCGCCATGTCAGCCTAAAAACCGCAATAAACAGTGAAACGTTATGGATAAAGAGGCTTTTTAACCATCATTCTTGGATTTTCGGAGCCCTAAATGCGACAATTCAGCTTATTAACGTAGCCTCCGAGGTAAAAATGGGCCTCATCACTGAAGATGATTTTTCGATGAAAATCCAGACCATTTTGATACATTTCAAGGACCCAATCCGCGACGTGAAGATGCTGGTGATCGACTGGCTTGATTTCTTGTGTTAACTGAACTTTAAAAGCCTTAAGAACTAAGGCATTATGCAAACTACGGTGTAATGTCGTTTATGGAATGCCGAATTCCGAAGATCGACGAGGAATCGACAAACCTGGCAGCAATATTCTCAGTTGTTCTTGAGCGGCGCACACGTTTTCGATTCTTCACATTACTAACTTGTCCCAACAGTGCTTCACGACGCCCCAAAAGTACTCTAGTTTTGCAAACTGTGACTGCAAAATGTTCACCAATTTCAATGCGTCGTTAAAGCGTGTAGTAATGGCATGGTTTTTACTTGTGAGACCTGTCCAAATAACAGGCTGTTCAAAATGAAACCTTTTATTGGAAAACCCTTTACAATAAGACAAGGCTCGATATGACTCTAAGAATGAAATGGGACAGTAGAAGCCCAAGAACTTTTTTAAAACAAAGTCTTACGGTTGTGCACCATCTTCTGATTAGAGCTATCCTTTCACTTCACTGGTGATCCCTGCAAATGAATATAAAGCCTTGAAATAAATATCAAACACATAACTTTAAGGTCTCCTTGCTTTTAGCCAATTTGTGATACCATCTAACTGTTAAAATAATTATTTGCAACCAATAAAACCCCCAAAAAGAACATCAAACTCAAAAAATAAACACAAACACAAATTGTCGACGAAAAATAAATGTTCCCACTTTAACAATTTTCAAAGTGCTCACCGTTAGAAAATCTGGAGAGCACATTTCGGTGTGCTATAGTCAGTATGCAGGGCAGTGGTCTTTCTTAATAGCAATTCTATTTCCTGTGTATCAAGGTCGAAAGGCATCTCAAGAAGTACTTGGGTTCTGTCTTAGACTAAGAGTGTGGGAGTTTGTCTGAGGTTGTTTATAACCGCCCGATTTTCTTAGAAGACTTAATGTTTATACAGAGTATACACGCCGAATACCGTTATAAAGCAACAACATGGTGCGATAAGTCACTATGGCTTTAATCCCAAACACACTTAACCTTTTTGACCTCCCGCCGCTGGGTGGGCTGGGCCCTGCTTGCACTTGAGTTGCCACAGGTACATACATACTATGAGTGCTCAAGTGGATAAGGATGCTATTCTGCTTTGAGTTGAGTGCCGACAATGCCGGGGGTTGTTGTTGGATGTGTGTATGTACCATAAAATGTGTGGGTGGATGAACTCACAAGCACCAAAGTGTTGTTAACTGACCCTCATGACCAGCATAAGATGCGCTTGCACTTACCCAAACATCAACAACAGACCACTTGGGATAATTGAATCACAATAAACTTCGTTTCTTTCCCTCTGAAGCACATTTATGGGGCATCATTGGGGAACTTTTTCGAATTCGTTTTTTTGTATTAACAGTTTTTGCTTTCTTTTTAATGCAACACGAGTAGGTAAGTGAACAAATTTATATGGATGGTCAAAAGGTTTTTGTTGGATAAAGAAACCTTTTAGTTTCGTCCTGGTGTACCTTCATTTTTCATTAATGGTAACAAAGGATATTGGCTTGGTTTTAAAGAGGTATTTCAAATTGTGTTTAGTGATTAAATTTTAATATGTATTTGACTGGAATGCGAATAACTAGAAAATGTGATGGGTTCATAAAAAAACCCTTTAACAAATCTTTTTATTTTTTCTGTCAGGATAAGCACAAATACGTCACATTGGATCTTGGTAAGTGTTTCTCTGCGTATTAATATCTTGTCAGCAAATTTATGAAATTCTTCGACTCAAAAGATTCCCAAATATTTGTAATTCTATTTCTTAGGATCTTGAAGAGTCTAACTTGGTGCTTTTCACTAGTTGTTGCTTCATTTTTTGCCAAACGGTTTCAATTGGTAAAAGATTAGAGCTGCTGGCAGGTACTTCAGACATTCACCCCCATATCATCATAGGTGCTGAAAACTAGATAGTTTTTGATTAACAGTCCTTTTAAAAAGCTTCTTATGCTGTTCTTCTACACATTTTCGTTTGTCATCTACAAAAAATGCGAAAAGTGTCCATTGACCTGAAGTCCATTAGACAAGATTATAGACAAGACGCAAGGACATAAGTACCAGTTTTAAGTTTTGGGACTTATATCCCACCTTGGTGGGACATAAGTGCCAAAATCTAATTTGGGACTTATGACCCACTTTGGTGGGTACCCACCAAAAAATGTGTGGTACTTATGTCTCACTAAACATTTTTGAAAGTGCAATGCGCCCAACAAAAGTATTAAAGATACAAACAGTCACGGCGGGATGACATAACGTCCACGTACATGGACCTAATGTCTGAATTGAATTTCTTTTTCATTTTCATACTGAAAATTTAACATTTAATACTACTATCTACTATAATAATACTATCTCTTACAAAATTTGGGAATTTTGTCCCATCTTCACCAAACAAAAGTTGGGACTTGTGTCCCAAAAAGATGGGTCATAAGTCCCAAATTAGATGTTGGCACTTATGTGATATAAGTCCCAAAACGTAAAACTGGGACTTATGTCCCGGGGACTTATATCCCTGCGCCTATAGACAAGCCTAAAAAATGTCTGTCAATCTGTCAGTCTGTCAGTCTGTCTGTCTATTAGTCTGTTAGTCTGTTAGCCTGCAGTCTTTCCGTCCATCTGTATGCATAACGAGCTGCAGCATAAACGACTTAAGGGATTGGTATGTGTGATTCTTTTGGCATTCCTCAGATGGAAAATTGAAGTTTTATTTTGAGGGCTAAAAACAATGTTACCTGCCATATGACCGGTAAAAAAAAGCTTATTTTTCTCGAAAACGGCTTTAACGATTTTGATTTTATCAAAACCAAATATACCGGTACATTTCATATAACAGTTTTTTTTTAATTTTTTACTTTCTTTGTAACAGATCTTTAAATTACTTTTAAGTTTTATGTTTGAGAAGACCAAGTTAGCCGAATTAATTCTGCATATCTGCATTTTGAAATATCAATATTAATAAAACTAATCAAAACAAATAATTTTAAATTTTATGATCAGATGTATATTAATAAACTCTAATAAACTAATTTTAATAGAATTATTATTTTTTTATTTATTTATTTTAAATAGAAAAAAAGTTATTGAAAATTTTGATATGCAAAATTAATTAATTAATTAATTAATTGGCTATTTAGATCTTTTCAAACATAAAAATTTATGAAAATCCAATGAGCAGTTACCGAGAAAGTCGAAAATTAAAAAAAAACCGTTATATGAAAGGTTCCGTTAATAGACTTTTTCATAAAAAAATTCTAACATTCACACATGACATTACGATGATACAGAAACATATTTGAGTTACTGGCAAAATTCCGTCTGTCCGTCTGCCTGTACGGATTTATATTGAACTACAGCTTAAACGGTTTGGCCAATCGTCTTCAAATTTGGAACATAAGGATATTTTGGCATTCTACAGAGGTTTTTTTAATTTGTTTTGTTCAAATATTAACGTTACTGGCTCCAAGAATTTTTATAAAAAAAATCAGTGTACTCTTGTAGGTGTAGGTTATGTTTTGGTGACAAAAAAAAATCAAGACGGTCGGCTAAAAACGGTACCTCCCATAGAACCATTTTTTTGCGACTTTCTCGAAAACTGGTCATCGGATTTCAATCAAAATTGATATTCTGGAAGATGTTGATAGCCTAATTAATTTTATTTGAAAATATTTTCGAAAACTTTTTTTTTGTATTATTAATACGTTTGTTAATTTTTTTTACTAAATCAATATTTTGAAAACGGATAGATGGATATTTTTTTAATGTAGATTATTTTTTTGCTTAAGTTTGCATTCATAAATCATTTTTTTTTAATTTTTGAAAAAAAATTATTAAAATAAAATCGTTTTATTTAAAAAACCGCTGCTACAAGTTTAAAAAAACACACTTTTTCACATTTTCTAAGGAAATAAAATGGCCTTTAAATTTTTCTGCTGAAAACTATTTTACGTACTTTTTGAAAACTATCAAAAGTCAGAAAAATGGAATAAAAACTTTTAAGTTCACTTAATATTTTTCAAATTTTATTCCAAGCTGTGACTCATGTGACCCCACATGCAATTTATTTAATATACACGAATCCTAAACTTGCCTTATAGTCCCTATAATCGCAAGGAAACATGGAGCTGCGCATTAATAATGAAAAATCCAAGAATAATGTGGCGAGAAGCATCTGCTGAACAAGTCTAGTCTATTTAGCTCAAAAATAGGCTTGCCTAGAACTAATTGCAGAATAATTTCTGTAAATGGGGTCCTATTGAAAATTCTACATCTACATGGAACATGATGGTGAAAAGTCACCCATTCTACGATGACGCATTCATCCAATATGGCGGATTTTTGTTTTAAATTTTAGACTTTTCTTTTGTTTTTCATTAATAACTTTCTTGCTTAACTTCTAATTAATTAAATTATCTAATTAAAAGCGTTCAGGTATATTTTGTAGATATGGCGCTTCGTAAAAAGGGTAATTTTTCAAACTTTCCTAAAAATGCCAAAAAGGGTCGCGTTGTTTGCCAAATGTGAAATATTTTGATAAAATTCTCAGCTTATTCACCCCCACTAACATGTAGATGACAAGGAATCAGGTGCACAGATGCATGTATAGATTATCGAGGAATAAGCAGCTGCAATTCTATCGCAGTGGACATGGACGGTGATTATGATTGAAATGCCATTACCTACATATATTATTATAATTAAAGCACGTTGTTGTAATTTTCATTTTATTTCTTAAGCCGTGTTTTATTGATAATCTATAGCTAGCGCAGTAATGGAAGTCCCAATAGAACGCTATATTCACTTTTAATTTAACCCCCGAGGTGACAACTGACGTCTTGTTGAATAAATTTAGAAAGGTGTGTTCCAAATTCAACTCAGTTCTTGGACAGAGACATCTAACCATGACGTCATCAGTGACCCTTGATGACAGAATTAAATTCGGTTTAAGACAAAAAAAAACTGCAGTAATTTAAGTTTTAATTGATGCAGGTTTTGTCTAATGTCTTATTTGATTGATTCAATATACATTTTAAGTCAACTAACACTTTGTATTTTTTCCAAAAAAAATATTTAATTTAGTCAATTTGGGTCACTGGTGACGTCAAAATACAGGAAGGCGTTGTCTTGTAATCTTTTCTCATGATACTCAACGAACATATCCTTAAATAATAAAACCTTACCAACCTTCAAGTACATATTTTTTCTACATTCCAGTTGGTTGACATTTCTTTCCAAGATTTATCTCAACTTATTATATTCACTAATTTTACTAACCTAATTATCGACACTTATTGTTTGTTGTTGTTTGCCGTATAAAATTTTACTGGGCTGGGTATACCCTTACCAATAAAACACGGCTTTAGATATTTTGCATTACTGAATTAAGTTTTCCAAAATGTAAATCAAATGTATTTTTTGAATTTCCCGTCCTAAAAAAACCATATAAAATGATACCCATATGATCATATTAACATTTAATACAATATAACGATAAATAATGGGCAGCCATTTTGAAAAATCCGCCATATTGGATGAACGCATCAGCGTAGATTGGAAGACTTTCCACTAAGTTGTACAGAAAATTTCCAATAAGAAATTGTATTACAATTAATTCTAGGTTCGGTCACAATTTGACTAGACTAAATCAGGGTAGTGGAGCATGAATGTGAAGTAGTGCAATCCTTTAACTACTTTAGTTCAATAGATAATACTATGGTGGAGGTGATATACAGACGCGACGCCTGCTAAAATCTTACGCATTCTTCTGCAATCTGCCAAGCTCTTCAAATCCAGAAATCTTAAAATAATAACATGCTCCTTCAGTACAAGACTACGGTCTTACCAAAACTGACAAACGGATCTAAGAATTGGCTTAAACTCTGATCTCTTAACGGCATTTTAGAAGAACATTTTATGAAAGAGAGTGCGAAGTAGGATGATGCCGCAGAAGATACAATGGAAAATGTATAAAATCTTCCTCTGGCATAGTGGTGAAAAAAAAGAAGTTCATTAGAATACCGGAGAGCTGGGACCTAGATTGTATGAGCGAAGTGGAGTCAGCTCGGAAAATCTTCTGCAGTTCTTCTTATTGTAAAAGGGCAGCATGACTAACTTTGCTTACCTTGGAAGTAAGGCATCAACCAGCTATATGGATTAATGAAAGAATTTGTTGGATGAGGCCCGGACCGGATAAGAATGTTACTCCAATGGTAATAATGTTAGTATTTTTTTTAACCTAAATGCAATTTTGTTTAATACAGCAAGCAGTTTGAATGAAGATTTTTGCCTAAGGTCACCTATCTCATCTCTCTGGAGGGTATTAACAGCCAACTAGAGAGATTTGAACATATCCCAAATTGAAGATGAACAGATTAAAATAAATAACCACTTCTATGTTTGCTTTGCGGATTTGCAGTTTATAGCTAAACCCAATTTCCTACAAGAGATGTTCTTTTTCGAGTCCTTTTGCTATTTCATATATAGAGGAAGTGGTGAAAAAAATAAGTTTACTACTCTGACCCTTTCGCATCTAAGTCCCGCACACTAGCAGCTGTGTTCTTAGGGGAACTTCTTATATAAGGATGGTTTAATATTTATATTATAAAGGTGTGTAGAAATGCTCTGGCAAATGTATCTTTGGATTTCTTAAGGATGAGGTCTATCCCCAATGTTAACATCGTTTAACAAGGGTTTAAGAAAAAGATTAACTTAAATGTACCATCAAGACCATAAAAAAGATATAAAAAAATTAATTGAATTGGTGAATAGTTTTGATTATAAATCAGCTAGAGGAGGCTTTTGATGTCCTTGTTTTATATCTAATGAATACGCAGCCACATTTATAGCATGACTCGAATCTTCCAAGAGCTAAACGGCAACGTTGAGGAATGCATTCGTAATATACCCTTTTGGTTCGCATAAATAATCTCGGGATTATTCTGAATAATTTGTCACAAAAGTTCATCCTTAGAAAAAAAATAAAAAAATGTCCATGACTGGGTTGCACGTGATTGGGTCGTAGGTGTGCGTATTAAATATATATATTTAACACTTTGTTATAAATGCAGGTCACGAACAAGCATTTTGAATTCGTAGATACCCATTCTTAAAAGAAAGTATTCTCAGCTATATATAGAATGTAAGGTAAAAATAAAAGGAAAAAATCCAAAGAAGCAATGTGGGTAGACATTTCTTTTTATATATTTGTACATCAAGCGATTACCCAGTTCTTGAGAATGACGTAGAATCGACTATTTTCTTCAAAATCGTGAAAACGATTGATCAAAAAAAAAAAACAAAGTTTACCCTGTACACATGGAGGAATAGGAAATATTTTCCCCGTTTAGTTGTGTTAAGGGTTTAATTGAAACTGAAGAAAGGGATGCGTAGCCCACGTTAAACATAAACGAAGCTTGATTTTCCTTGCAGTGTATCTTTTCTTAAAATTTTGCGGTAAAAACTTATTCAGACAATAACTTACAAGGGAAGAAAATTTCAAAAACCGAGGGAGTTGATGACAGACATTTCAATGAATTAATTACAATCCGGGAATCAATAGTCTTGAAAACCCAATAGTTGTGGTATCCTTGATTCGGCTGAGGTATTGTGTTTTCACGGCGGTTAAGTGTAACAAAACATTGAAGGCAAAGTATTTATACTTTTTTAAATAAAAAAGTCATTCAAAGAATAAATCAAAACACGAACGATGTCGTGAAGAACTTAATTTTAAACCGGGTTCTTACCATATAACCTCCTGCTCATAGCAAACCTTCTTTTCCGGGGTACTGCCTCTTGCGAAGAACCGACAAAGCCTCGAAGTGTAGCCGTTCGGACTCGGTGGTAGACTGTAGGTCCCTTCCATTCTTGGAGATTACCAACACACATACAGGAATGTAACAGGAGAGTATAAGCTACTAGGCCTTGGCTCCTTAAGGAGCTGTCGTGCCAATAAATTTATTTATTTATTTATCCCTTTTTCATACTGTACATTTCTGGTCCATACTCCATTGCAGATGTCAATTTTTTTTTAATAGAATAACAAACTTTTAGTAAATAAATTCGACACAACAGAACTTAATTTGAGAAAGCTCATATGCATGGCTACAAAATGCCTTACTGTCAAACTAAGATGACAGCATAATATTTGAACTTTTTGGATTTTAAATAGTTTTTTTTTCCTATCCGTAAGTATTTAAAATAGTTCTGGTTAAATGTTATTAATATATTGCGTGACAGGATCAATTTTTGTAAAATTTTAATGTTCGAAAAAAGTACGTTAAATAGTTTTCAACGGAATAATCTGAACGACATTATATTTCTTTAAGAAAATTACAAAATGTGACTTTTCAAAATCGTAGGAAAGCGTTCCTTATTGAAAAAAACACTTTTTTTTCTAAAAAAAATAAATAAAAAAATGTTAATTATTAAAAATAAAAAAAAGATAGTTGATTATAATCGATTAACCAGTTCTTTAGGAATTCGAAGAAAAAACTTTCCTATGGAAGGTACCGTTCTTAGCTCACCATCTTAATTTATTTTTCACCAAAGCATTATCCACAACTACAAAAAGCACAGATTTTTTTATAAAATTGGAGCCTTTTTCATAAAAAAAATAAAACACGTAATTGGTGCCGTTTTCCAGAAAAATATGCTTTCACTTAAAGGTTACATATATGACTGACTAGCTTCTACTCACGACTTCTTCTGCGTGGACTTAGGATAAAGCATTTTTCTTAAATTAAGTTTTTCGTAGAATTATAATTTATTTTTATTAAGACAGTGAATTCCGTTTTTTTAATCGAAGTGATATATCGTTATAACTGTATATTTCTAAATTTCTGTATCTCTATTTCTCTATATCGCGCTTCCAGGAATGCCCACCAATTTACCCTTGAACCCAATTTTGGTCGTACAGTCAAGTACAGAGATTCGTTCTTCAGCCGTACAACTCGAATGTGGAATCTATTGCCTAACTCTGTTTTCCCCTCCTATTATGATATTCAGAATTTTAAAACCAATGTGTATCGGCAACTCCTATTAAACACCCTCCTTCTTTTCTTAGCTCGCGCTATGTCCACCGATATCAAAAGGGTAGCCCAAACCCCTTTAACGTGTGCAAATTATAAACAAAAAATATATTTATTTCTCTATATATCTCCGCATCGTTATATATCTCTATGTCTCTTGTCTCTATGTCTATATCTTATTGTCTCCATGTCTCTTATCTCTATGTCTATATATGTCTGTATTCCAATATCTCTATATCTCTATATTTCTATGCCTCTATATCTCTTTCTCTATATGTCTATATCTCTATATCTCTTTATTTCTGTGTCTATTTCTCTATATCTCTGTATCCATATCTCTATATCGCTTTAACTCTTTATCTCTATATCTCTATATCTTTACCACTCTATTTCCCTGTATCTCTTATTAGTATAATGAATTCTGAAACTATTCCGTCTATCACAAATTCGTGCCGACGTTAAGGCACAGAAGTATATCAAACAAATCTCCAAAAATGCAATATTTCACATTTAGCCTATGTTTCAATCCAAAACCAAATTTTATCTAAATCCGTTGAGCCTTTAAAGCTTTGGGGAACAAACATCTAAACATCCAAGCATACAAATATTCACATTTTTACTATTACTAACTTACCTACCCGGCGTTGCTCGGGTATACCATACATTACAAAAAAAACAGGGTGGGGACACCTAGAAATCAAAATAGTCTTAGATACTTCTTACAAAGTAAGGTATCTTCTTGTGCAACGACTCTAGTGGCACGAATGAGTGATTAAAATTGCCATAGTTACACCCTACACATCAGCTATCTGCCTGTGAAAGTCTTGTCAAAATCGGGGCATAAATAAGAATTTTCAAAAAAACGTCACCATTGTTACCTAGGCGTAATTAAAAATAGCCTGACTTAATTCTTACACTATCAGCTTTCTGCCTGTGAAAATCTCGTCAAAATCGTCCATAAATAAGATTTTTCCAAAAAAAAAAAACCCACTGACACCTAGTGGGTAATTTAAATAGCCTAAGTTACTCCCTAGAACATCAGCAATCCCAAAAAAACCGGAACAAACAGAAAGAAAGACAGACTTGTATTTTGATATTAAAAAACAGACTGTTGGCCCGCAGATCTATTTGATGGAGAATTTTCCTTTTCCCAAATAAAAATCTTATTTCCCAATAAGAAACAATTATGATTTTATTTTCTAAATAAGAAATTTGACATTAGTACAGAGGAGTTATGAAATTGGAATTAACTTACATAGGTACAGATAATTTATCCTGCGACCAACTTTAACCTTCTTCTCTCCTCTTTTTTCTTTTTACTTTATATCTCTCTATTAAAAATACAATATATTTTTATAATTTCAGTTTACCTAATGAAATATGAGTTTTTAATATAACTTACAATTTAGCCTTTAGCAAACCTCGTGGGACACTTGTGGATTCTTCTCGTGTTCTTTTTAAAATGGACTCCAATTAAATTTTCTCCACCTTTCTTTGACGTTTGAACTAATCATTAACTTCCCACGACGTTGCCAGGCTAAATTGTGTTGATTATTATTTAAAGTTTAAAAATCGTTCCACATTATGACTCGATGACATCCCGGGGGCCCACTAAACCTTCGTTCGCTAAGCGTACGTCAGCAATTCGTACAATTTCATCCTGACCTGGATAAACTGCTGTCACTCTGCCAAGCTACCAAGACGATCGAACCTCACCTGGCTCAACCACTAATACGATGCTGCCGATTTCTACTGGTTTCGTATCCTTGTACCATTTGGAACGTCTCGTTAACTGCGGTAGGTACTCCGTGTACCAACGCCTTATCAATTCTTTCATTAAATGTTGTGCTCGACGACTGTACAGCCTACTCCATTGATCATGTTCCGAAAATACTCCAGGAGCGGTCATATCTCGGTCGCTATCACCGAATAGAATCATATTCGGAGTAAGTGGTTTGGGATCCTCTGGATCGACGGGTATATGAGTCAGCGGTCTCCTGTTGATTTGTCCCTGAGCTTCCATTAACGCATTCACAAGAACGTCTTCTCGAGGTGTCACTCCTTTTAAAACAAAGTCAATACTGGATTTAATGGATTTGATTAGCCGCTCCCAAGCTCCACCCATCCAAGGGGAATAAGCCGGTATAAACTTCCAAACTATACCTTCATACTTTGCGCTGTACTCACCGAGAGCCTCCTCCATCTCCTGCGCGTCTTTCTCTAAACAGTTTTTTGTTCCGACAAAATTTAGACCATTGTCACTATAAATGAATCTGGTGACAACACGGTTGATGAGAAATCGACGAAGTGCCATAATGACCTGATCCTTACTGAGATCATTGAGCAATTCAATTTGGACGGCCCAGAAGGTCAAGCAGGTAAATATCGCTTAGCTGTGCCTCTACCATATTTGACATACAAGGGCCCAAAGCAATCCACTCCCACATGTGTGAAAGGTCTCAAGTTGAAGGCTAGTCGGCCTTCAGGTAGCTGACCCATAAGTGGCATCACCGGTTTCGCTCTAAGTCTCTTGCACATGAAGCACCTTGATCTTACACGTTCTACAGCAACACGAATACAAATTATCCAAGCCTTTTCCCTGATGTCCGAAATTGTTCTAGCGGTACCCATATGATAATTTTCTTTGTGGTGATGTTCCACCAGAAGAGTTACCAACGGATGGCTTTTAGGCAGGATGGCAGGGTTACGCGCTGCATAATAAATGTTCGCCCTTTGCACTCTAGAACTTAATCTCAAAGTCCCTTCTTCATCCATGACCGGAGACAAACTCAATATGGAACTCGTTGTATTTAAGACTCGTTTTGATCGCAGGCACTCAACTTCTTCCGGGAACGCTTCTTGTTGAATCTTTATAAATAGCCAGTTTTCAGCACGAAGAATCTCAGACGGCATTGCGAAGGGTTCCTTCTCAGTAGACCTTTTGCTTAAAATGTCCTTAAATCGAAGCAGCAGGGCCAAAACTCTGATTCCAGAAAACCATCTCGCACGGAATCTTGCCTTCAGCTCATCATAAATTCCGAAAGATATTCTTCGCTGGTGTACATTTACTGAAATTTTAGGGGGTAAATCGAGATCACATACCTTATGAGCAACAGCTTTTCCTGGTGTTATCGGCCAATCCACTTGAGATCACCTTAAGAACTCGGGACCTGCAAACCATCTACCACTTTCAAGGCCTTCTCCTACATCGCACCATCTGGTTCCATCGTCGGCAACATTGTCAGCAGTTCCAACAAACCACCACTGATGTGCATTAGTGGTCTCTAAAATTTCGCCAACACGAACTGCAACGAACGTAGGAAACTTAAAGGTCGAAGAACTGATCCATGCGAGCACCGTCTTAGAATCAGACAAAAAGATAACTTCATCAGCTTGAATTGAATGTGACCTCTTCACCGTTTCCGCCACTCGTACCCCAAGCACCGCCGCCTGCAGTTCCAATCGAGGGACTGACAATTTCTTAACTGGAGCCTCCTTCGTCTTTGCCATCGCGATCGCCACTTACACTGCCCCATTCTGCTCAAACCGCCAATATGATACCGCAGCAAACGCCTTCTCTGATGCATCCACGAAAACCACCAAAGTAATCTTCGAACAGTCTGGTGAAAAAGAACTGTATGTCCGCGGGATCCTTAAATCTTCTATTTGCCTCAGACATTTAATAAAGTTTATCCATTGTGATTTCAGAACACCGGAAATTGGCTCGTCCCAACTGAAGCCCTCTCGCCAAATGTCTTGTAAAATAGCTCGGCCTCGAATGATGAAACAAGACACTAGACCAAGGGGATCAAAGATTCTCATAATGGTTCTTAAGATCTCTCTTTTTGAAATGTCGGCTTTCGCATGGGAAATCTTATTTAGGAATTCATCATCGCTGAGCTTATACATTAAATGATCCGAAGATGGATGCCAAAACATTCCAAGTATCTTGGTCACGTAGCACTCACTTTCGTTCGGGTCGACGCTTACAAGGCCAGCCTTAATATTTGACTCCGGAATTTGATCCAAAAATGCTCGACTATTCGACTGAAAACCCACCAAATCGAAATTCATAGATTTACAGATTTTTATGGCGTCCCTGCTCACAGCAACAGCTTCATCTACCGTGTCGTGGCTATTGAAATAATCGTCGACGTATGTACGGTTCACCAATCCATCCACTGCTTCTGGGCATTCCTTTGGAAAAAGGTTAGCATGATAATTCTTCACGAATTGAGCGGCAGCGGGAGAACAACAAGGCCCAAACATCATCACTTGCATGATGTAGACCGTCGGCTTACGAGAAATATCACCATCTCTCCAGAGAATCCTCTGACACTGCTGGTCTGCGTCTTTAATTTTGATGCGGTGGAACATCTCTCGAACGTCTGCATTCACAGCAACTTGTCGCTCTCGAAATTTAAAAAGTCCAGCGTGGAGAGGTACTAGGTTGTCTGGACCCTTTAACAGGTGTGAGTTTAAAGAAACTCCATACACCTTTGCAGCAACGTCCGCAACATCCCTTGGCTTTGGCGGCAATTTGTTTTTGTTGAAAACGATAAATGTTGGAGTATACCAAACTCTTTCCCACTCTCGATTCAGCTCCTCTTCTGAGGCCTTCCTAGCGTACCCTTTTTCTACAAGTTCTCGCATGTGTTGATTCTTCCACTCTACCAAGTCAGGTCTCTTGGCCAAAGATTTTTCCAAACTTATAAGACGTTTCTCAGCCATAGGGTAGCTGTTCGGGAGCTTGACATTATCTGCTTTCCAAAGTAGACCGATTTCGTACTGATTGTCAACGTGGCTCAGTGTCCGCTGCATCACTTCTAAGGCCCGGCTGTCTGACAGGCTCACGAAATTTTCACTAGGGGGTTGCACCCCGAATTCCTCGGTTGAAAAATGTTTTTTAACCAGATCATGTAGCTCTTCATCCTCCTTGGTGCCATGAAAGTACGAAACTGAAACCCTGCTAGGTAGCTTGACGCATGCCACTTTGGCTTCCATATTAGACTTTCCAAAGATGGTCCACCCAAGAAGCGTCTTAATAGCGTAAGGCTCATCATCCTTACCGGACCGCTGGCATCGACTCACAAGAAGCTTGGCTTGATCTAGGCCCAGCAATATCTTTGGCTTAGCATACTTCAAATCCGTCAACGGCAAATCCTTAAGGTAGGGGAACGTCCGTTGTAAAGCAGCAATATCAATATTCTGACACGGCAACTCCAGGCCCTTCACCGTGTATATGTTCCTTAGCATAAGCCGTTTGCGCTTATTCACGCCAGAAACACATACGCTCGTCCGCATCGAGTCCTCAATTCTGGATACACCCTTTGTCCATTGAAGTGTAAGCTGCTCCGGATCACCTTTCAATTCCAGGAAATCGAAAACGTCTCTCTCAACCATCGTGATAGAAGAGCCATCGTCCAAAAAGGCAAATGTGTCCAAAGATTTTTCATTATTCCCGTATAAGCGGACAGGGACAACTTTGAACAAAACTGGAACCTTAGCAACCCAAATGCGACGAGTGAATCTGCGGCGGTGGCAAGAAAGGTGGGGCAGATGAATTCAATGCTGAACTTGTACATGACGGATGAAGTAAGAAATGATGGCCTTTCGAACACCCACCAACTACGCATAATTTCTTTGGTGAACAACTTCTCCATTTATGAGGCGCTGGGTTCAAACATCTAAAGCAGATCTTCTTGTCTTTAGCGAAAGCACACCTTTCATCCACCGCCAATGTCTTAAAATCTGCACATTCAATCAAAGTGTGTTGATCCTTTCCGCATTTTAAACAAGTTCCATCACCACCAGAAATAGGTTGATGCGTCAGCACCCTACGCGCCGAAGAAGAGCTGCCTGCTTTCTCACTAGTTGATGATCTCGATCCTTTTGATAATTCAGGGGGAAGCTCATATAGCTTCTCAGTGAGGAACTCTGCAAAATCTTCAAGATTTGAGTGAAGCTTCTTAGATCGTCGCTTCTGCCAGTCGTGGTAGAGACCTGAAGACAACTTGCTTGAAAGATCTGTCAAGATATAGTTGTTATCAAGTTCTCTACCAAAATCCATCGACTTTATATCTGCTACAAACCCATTCAGAACTACAGCCCACTGACGAACTTTAGGGTCGCTTCCTGATCCCAGAGCTGGTAACTTCAACAAATTTGAAGTAAGACTGTGAACCAAAACATCTGGTCTACCAAAAATAGCTCGCAACGAATTCATAATTGCCTCCGCATCCGACGAATACCTCAAGCGTTCACTCACAAGATGATAGGCTTCACCTGTCAGAGCCTTCCTAAGGCGCGCAACGTTCTCCTTGTTGTTATATCTACCTTCTAAAGTGGTTGACCTAAACACGATTCAAAATAAGGCCATTCCTTCTTGTCATGTCCAGAGAATGTCGGCAAGTCCTGCACCTGGCTACGATTTAAGATTGTTAACAAATTCAACATATCCGACTGATGGCATGAACTATCGTTCGAATTGTCTTGGTGACTAGGTTTTTCCTTGTTCTGGAAACTATCCACGTGTGCAGGGGGCTTAAAAGACAGAGGAGTAGAATGAGCAGCAGAGGAACCCACCAAAATTTCACGATGTCTGGAATCAATTTGCCGGATTGCTTCCAGTCTATCAGACGAAAGCTTCATTTTCGACTCTACAGATTCTGTGGAACATACAACTTGTTGAACGGGAACCGCTGCTGTAACCAACTGCATCTTGAGCTTGTCCATCTCAACTTTTAGTCTGGAAATTTCCTGTTCTCGTTCTTCAACAGTCGACTGTGCCGTCTTAGCAGCCTCAATCAAAACATCGATGGAAGATAAAACTTCAGAATCAGGATTTTTGTCGACGCTTTTATTACCCAATACTCCCTCCCCATCCTTACATGTTTGAGCAGCCTCCTTGCAATCAATGGAATTGCAAAACCAGGGAGTTGCTGTATCGAATAAAGATGAGTTGAATTTGGCACAAGGGTAGTGCCACCAGCGTTTGCAGGTTTCACACGAAACCATATCGTCGTCATCGGGTAAATGACATTCCGTTGCAGCACAACTATATTCCAAATCAGATGACGCCATTTTGCGATAGAGTTGAAAGACCAAGAACCACTATAAAATAAAATGATGTTGGCCCGCAGATCTATTTGATGGAGAATTTTCCTTTTCCCAAATAAAAATCTTATTTCCCAATAAGAAACAATTATGATTTTATTTTCTAAATAAGAAATTTGACATTAGTACAGAGGAGTTATGAAATTGGAATTAACTTACATAGGTAAAGATAATTTATCCTGCGACCAACTTTAACCTTCTTCTCTCCTCTTTTTTCTTTTTACTTTATATCTATCTCTATTAAAAATGCAATATAAAATTGTGTTGATTATTATTTAAAGTTTAAAGATCGTTCCACATTATGACTCGATGACACAGACACTTAATTTTTATTCATAAAAAAAATATAACTTCACTAAAACATTGATTGCGAACTGTAAAGTGCAAGGAATAATCTTCGACTAAAATAGCAAAAACACGTTAGAATGGAGAAAAAACCGTAAACGAAAAGTACGAAAAAAGCTCCTATGCAAACGAAAAAAGTGCACGATTGAGTCGCTCGAACTTGCTCTAATGTGCAACAGTGGTCTTTGGGCTTGAGATTTAAAAAAAGGAGGTACAAAATCATTTGAAATTTTGTTAATCACAAATCACACAAAGAGTTTTTTTTGGAAAAATTAAGTAAGCCATTTAATTTCTTTACAGTTTTGAATTTTAAGGAAACTTTTTTTCAAAATCGTTTGACCAGTTTTTTTCAAAAAGCGGTTTTTTTAAAGCTTTTCGAAAACATATCCCAATTTTTTTTTTCATTTTCATTTTTCTTTTTTCAAAATCGTTTGAGCAGTTTTTTTTTAAAAAGCTTTTTTTTTAAAGCTTTTCGAAAACTTATCCCATTTTTTTTGCCAACATCTAGCAGCTGGTAGTTATTATCAGAAAACAATTTTTTTTTATTTTTTAACAAAGTTTTTGAAAAAAAAACAAAAATTAAAAAAAACTCAAAAAAATCTTTATTTTTTTTAATTAGATAAAGAGTTTTCTCGGAAAAAAACTAAGTATGCAATAAAATTTGAAAATTAAATGTCTATTGAGCAAAAAAAAATATTAAAAATCGTTCCACCAGTTTTTTTTTATTAAAAGTCATTTTTTTAAACTTTTCGAAAAAACATTTTAATTTTTTTTTATAGTATGTCATTAATCATTATAGAGAAATCGGTAGTTTTCATCTGGGAAAATTATTTAAAAAAAAATTCAATCAACTCGTTTTCAAAATATTTCGAAAACCAATTTGTTTTTTGAAAATTAAATTATAAATGACTTCCTGTTTGTAAAATTGTATTGAAATCGGAATAATGATTTACGATAAAACCGAATTTGAAAAAACCGGCTATAGAACAAACTTCGAAAAAATTACGACATTGAGCAAAATTGAAAAACACCCCCGAGATACTTCCTAATAAATACTAAATACAAATCGGCAAATCCGTTTAGGCTGTAGAGGCGCGAACAGACAGACAGACGGACGTAATTTCCGTACCCACTTTTTTACTTTTTCTATTATCTTTATGTCATGTTTTATTGTTAGATTTTTTTTGCACGAATCTATAACTTGCATTATAGTACCTATAATCGCAAGTAAAAAACAACAAGAATATTGAATCTTAATGAAGCTCTTCCAAAAATACCGTGAAAAAGAAGCGAAAATGTTTCTTACCAGTGCAACAATACTGCATTTTTCATTTTTAATTTTCTGTATTGCCGTGAACGGCCTTCGCTTTGATAAGAAATGGATCGCTTCCCGATAGATCAGAGAAATCAAGCATCATTGCGCTTGGTTATCTTATTAGTCGGATCATCCGGAGAACAATCGCATGATGTTGACGTGTGCTTACTGTTCTTTCTTTCTTCTGTTTTATTTGTGACTCTGTCTTATCGTTTTGTGTTGTAACTCGTAAGAGGTAAGAGCTGATGGCCTCAGTTGCCAGTGCTCTACTTCAATTGCAAATATAATGTTATGTTATTTTTCTGTTACACATTACATTTCAATAGTCCACCATATAATTACAAATATTTCGATCTCTCCCCCAGGAGACTATGTCGAAATAAAGTGAATACTGCAACCTTCCATCTACCGAACTTCACAAATTCATGCAATCGATTGGACACAAAGCACAACAAACAAACCTTGGGATAAAAAGTAGCTTATGTTTCAATCCAGCACATTATCCATCTACATACCAAATTTCATCCAAACCCGTTAAACAGTTGAGCGTGATTAGGAAACACACATCCAAACATCCAAACATTCACATTTATACCTAATATAAGTAAGATACTCTAAAAAACTGCATACCAAAATTTCAAAGATTTTTTTTTTTTTTTTTTTTTTTTTTTAACGAAAAACAAAAATCAGGATTTTATGAAAATCTGTCCTAAAATGTTCGAAATATTTTTTTTCATAAATTCGATAATTTTAAGACGTGGCTTACTCCATTATTACTAAAAAAACCGTTAAGTATTGTGGTTTTGACAATTTTTATAAGTTCATAATGTGTTATTTTCTCATGTTTCAAACTTATTGTTTTCTTAAACGCCAGGTTAAAGAGGATGCCACATAGTTCATCATCTTGTCGGAGTTCATTTAAAATATTTAATGGTCCAAACATTAAACGCCGGTTTAAACGCCGGTTTAATGTTTGGACCATTAACAATTTTACTTCCAGACTTTGTCCATCACCTGCCTCAGGGTTACGCTCTGATCAATTATTGTTAATTTGTCTAGTATGAAACCACATTGATAGCAAAATGATATTACCAATTTTCAAACGCCTGGAAATTATCGTTTTATTCTACCGATGCTCTTTTTGGTTGTATCTTGTGAGGTTCATTGTATGGCGACTGAAGTGGCTTTCATACTGCGTCCTCACGAACAAAAACATGTGTACATATTAACAAGGACGGTTGAGTGACAAAATCTAGATGAGCTATGCTGAACCGGGTCTACGGGGCGGTACTTTTTTAACCTTTGAGAAAGTTTCTTCACAAAGTCATTGCCGTTGACGTTTTCTGTGGAGATACGAAAAATTGACCTGCAATTCTTAGGGTCTTACCGTAGAGCATCTCTGCTGGTGATGCATTTATGTTTTCTTTAGAAGCGACTCGAAGACCAAGCATGATAAGTACAAACAATTTCCCGGCATCTTCGTTTTTAAAGCTGATTTTAATGAGCGATAGTATCGCTCAATCATCCCGTTCGCTTGAGGAGGATATGCGTTTGATTTTACATGATGAACCCCCAAGATGTTGTTGAGCTGTCGAAATAAACTGGACTCGAACTGTCGTCCATGATGTGTTGTTATCCGTGATGGAACTCCATAATAATCTTAACATCCACAAAAACTGAGTGTTTGTGAAATGTTTGGTAACCGCATAATTTCACGTTACGGACCGGTGAATTCGCCTCCAAAATCGTGCGATTCAACGCCGCTTGACTTGATATGAGAAGTCGGTAGTCTACGCCAATACACCCGAAACGATTGACCACTTGGAGGACAAAATTCGCCGCGTTTTTGCCGATTAACGGCAACAAATGTTGGAAAAAGTTATCGAAAATTTGACCTCCAGATTAGACTACGTCCGAGCCATCCGTGGCCGTCATATGCCAGAAGATTACCGTTCGAAAAGTGCAAATTTAATGTCAATTTAAAAAAATCATTTTTGATTTATTCCATTTCATGGTTCTATACCTCTAAAAAAAACACCCGTTAGTAATAGTTAAACTGAAACCATTGTATATAAACAGTATAGTACTACCATCAGGCAGCATCTAGTTTAGCGAGATACTGCCGTTATAGCGCTGCAGTAGTTCTTGATATGCATTTGTATGGGTTTTGGTGAGTAGAAAGAAATATAGTGATGAAAGAGTAGGTTGTATGTTATATTTTCAGAAACGTATGAGTTAGAATGATTACAAGCATTTGCAGGAATAATGAATAATAAGTACGAGTAAATGGTTCAAAAAGTGACACTAGACCATATGGTATGGCAGAGTAAGGGAAACAAAAATTAATGGATTTCCCTTTGATTTTTCGTAAACAAACCAATATTGTGCGTCTTCAATTATTTTTTGGATTTTGCATTTTTCAAGAAATTTTGTTATTTCCGTATTTTCTGTATTTCATATACCAAAATCAACTACCAATGTTGCCATATTCGGATTCGACTGTTTAAAGTTTTAATATAAATATTGTTCAATCTCGAACGTTAGTTAAATATAAAACTGGTGCCAGTTGGTACTATGTTGTTGGTACAATAGTATTTTGGTACTAGATTTTTAGTGCTTAGTACTAGAATTTAGTACTATCGTAGTTTTGGTACTATATTTAGTACTAGAGTTAATACTTAGTAGTAGATTTGGTACTGTATTTAGTAGTTAGTAGTATATTAAGTAATATATTTAGTAGTTAGTAGTAGATTTAGTACTATATTTAGTAGTTAGTAGTAGATTTAGTGCTAGATATTTGACGTGATAAGTGAAGATACTCTAACATAGGTACAAATATCTGCAAACAATGTGTTTTATTTGTAAAATAAGTAACAAGGTAGGTACTTCAACTAATTAAATTTTTTGCAGACTTAAACAAATTGATATAATAATCAAACATGGTAACCATTCAAAATTGTACACAAAAAAAACCAAACCAAATATCAAATTTCAACAAAAATTGTTAAAAAGGTAAATTTCATCCTGTTGCCGTGTCTATAAAAAAACCCTACCAAAAAAGCGAGATAGCGAAACTAGATTGCGCTAGGTGAAATACCCATCTTGATAGTACTATAGATTCTATATACAATGCTGAAACTCAAAAAGTCTTCTTTTCCATTTTATTGACCAATTTAAAAATATAATTAATAAATTCTATTGATTGAAATACAAAAAATTCAAGTTAATTTTAAGTCTAGAGTGAACAAAAAACTCTCAAGTTTGAATTAGCATAATATTGGATTTAATTATTTAGTACAATATGATTTAATATGAAGTACATTTTATTCTTAGCAGCAAATGATATACGAGAATTTTCCATATCCTGGAAAATATACATTGCTTTCTGAAAATGAAAGATTTTATTGATTGAAGTTATAAGTAAAATTACGGTCTCGTCAATCTTTCATTATGGGAAAGAAGGAGATATAGTATAGTATATAATGATAGAAATAGGATATCCAAATATGTATTTTAAATGACTGTTTGTTTTTTTTTTATAAAAGACTTTTTCTCGTACACATAAAATAACATTAACAATTTTAAAATTTAACAAAATAAATTAAAATGAAACAGCAACTAAATAATATTTCGTCTGGCGATTTCTCTTTTTTTCATTTAGTATAAATTAATTAACGAAATATGAGATATTTAATGCTTTAAAGCGAAGATTGATTTAGAAAACTTGTATGCGATGATTCTCCCTGTCGCACACCAAAATGTTTCCATTTGACATAATGGCAACTCCTTCGAGTCCTTTGAATTCACAATCTCCTGAACCCCATGAACCGAATGCCTTGAGGTAACTTCCATCTGGATTAAAGATTTGAATGCGGTTATTGCCCGAATCGGCAACAAATATATATCCTTGGTCATCCACAGCTACACCCCTGCAAAATTAAATTAAACGATATATAAATACATATATCGAGTAAACGACAAGTATAATGATAATATAGAATACGATCCTACCTGGGAAATTTGAATTGTCCATCGTCAGAGCCTTCTTCGCCAAATGTAGACAGGACCTTGCCATTGACATCGAATATCTATATTTGTAAATTAGAAAGATATTTCATTTCATTGAATTGCTATTGATATTGATACTCATTTGTATTCATTTATATGGGAATTTCCATACCTGGATTCTGTGATTATTCGAATCAGAAACAATTACTCGATTCGTATTCGATACGGCTATGTAGTGAGGATGTTCGAGTTGTCCTTCGTCCCGGCCGCATGAACCAAATTTGCCTACGAAGGAGCCATCCGATTGGAAAACCTGCAATATTGCAAAAATGAATTTCACATTTTATCCAAAGCTGGTGGATATTAATCGAGGCAGACCGACCAAACAGTGGTTTTAATTGTTCAAATAATGCTGATTAAATTGATTAAATATACATTTTGTATTTTTTTAATTGCAATTTGTTTGAAATAGGTATTAGTCCTTCCGAAGTAGGTAGGTTTTTATATTTTATTTAAAATAAGCAAAAAATGTAATTTCAATGTGTAATCTCTTTTTAAGTAAGAGGAATGCATTTTACTGTGGCAGGATTAAAGAAAAATCATTTTAAAAGGTCAAGAGCGGAAGCCTTGCCAGCAAAAATGTGCACAGAAATTTATTTATACGATTCTGAATGTTTTTAGAATACAATATAGTTCTCAACTTGAACGTAAACGTAAACATTTTTTCTTCAAATACTTCCGCTTTTATTTATTTTGGGGATTCAAACTTCTTTTGAATGCTGTGTTGTGTTTGAAGCTTTGAATGCCTTTGGGGTATAGCTAACATACTCTCTTGAAAACAAGTAAGGCAGGCACAAAATCTCTTGGATCAAACCCAAGAGACCTGTTTTTATATGGTTCAATCCAAAAGCGGAAGACATTGTCATAGGTCACCCGACAACACCCAAGGTGAAGCTGACAGGTGGGATAAAGAAGAAGGACATAGAGATATTTCAACAAGTCGTAAAGGTGATTTAACTACACCATGGGATCCATCTTCTGCTATTCCCAGTCTTACTACGATTTACTACAAACTGCTTTACCAAATGGAGACGTGTGTGGAGGTATAGAACTAATTTGGCAGCAGTAGTGCAAAAGATAAGCGAGATATCGTAAGTTCGACTCTCAGTTTAAGAAGCAATTTTTCTAACTCCTAGTGCAAGCCATAGAGCCGTCCGTGGGTTTAAAGTGAGAAAATAGTCACCTTGTTTTCGATATTCTGCGCCGAAATAAATTCTTTCCTATTTCTCTAAATCTTCTAACTAGTGTCGTGCATAGCATCCATCAGATTTGCATTCTAAAAGGGATTGTTGGATTAATTTTAAATATTATTATTGTTTTTATTGACATCTACATATTTTTTCATCTCACATGTGGTTTATCTTTAATTTGGTTTGCCATCATGAAACCACCGGGCATTTGCATTCGGCAAATGGGCACGAAACAATATTGCTGTTGACCCCGAGTTTTCAAAAGAAAATTTTGTTCAACGATAAAGTTAATTTTCGCTTGAATTTAAGCTACTGTTCAGACGCGGCCCCTTACATTCAGAAAAATTGGCCAATGCCGGCCAGAGGGCTTCAGTCAATGGAGACCTTTAATGACTTTTCCATTCCTGCATTGAATAGCCTTGAATTGAGGTGCTGTGGTTTCAACAAGACGGAGCAATATGGCACACAGCGCGTACCATAATTGATTTGCTGCAGGAAACTTTTAATAAACGCACAATTTCGCGTTTTGGGCCTGCAAGTTGGCCTTCACGATCGTGTGATTTAACACGGCTCCACTATTTTCTGTGCGAGTATGTGAAGTCGCTCGTCTACACCGATCAGCCATAGACGATTGACGATTCGGAAAACAACATTCGTCACCTTATTGCTGATATAAAATCTCAAATGCTGCAAAGAGCTATCGAACATTGCGCCTCAAGATTGCACTACATCCGAACCAGCTGCTGCAGTCATATGCCAGAAATCATATATTCAAATATAAATGGCAAAGAATAATTTTTCAAATAAAGTCAATTTTTTGCCAATTAATACAATTTATCTGTCTACAATTGTTTAGTTTCAAGCCTTTAACCATTTACAAGGAGAAGGGTGACCAAACCAACCGTAGATAAATCTACGAAGCAGAGACACTTATGAGCACTGGCTGCTGAGGCCATCGGCTCAGACAATTACAAAGACAACACACAAGACGACATTGATACAGGACAGAACAGAAGATAGAGGGAGGACGGAAAAACAGAAAACACATAACACATGTCAACAGCACGCAGTTGGTTTCGAGACGGTCCACCATCTTTCCACTAACCACGCGCAACGATGCTTGATCTCACGGGAAGCGATGCTTTATCGGAGCCAAGGCCGTTGACATAAAAAAAAAAAAAAAAAAAAAAATATTAGCTTTCCGATTTATAAAACATTTCCCTAGATAATCAGGAGATTTAATATATTATGTAAGTTGCCCAAGCGCAACTTGAAGTTCCGGAAACATACATTGCGAACAATCAAGGAAATGGAGGTAGTCAGAACCAAAAAAAAGATGCCCCCAAGGTGTCACACAAGAATAAATGGTATACCACGTGTCAGAATTATGGCGAACTCCCAAGAACTCCTGTATCGAACTTGACTCATGTTTTGCACGTAAATCGGTCAAGGTCTTCTTCCACCTAAAGCTCGGTCTTTTTCTACTGCCCCGTGCCTCCAGCATGGAATCGAAGATTTTTCTGGGCCGGTGCATTGATGTCCTTGCGCTCTATATGACTTTTAATATTTTGGCTAGCTCTGTGATGCTCATTGTATCTCTCTCCACACTCGCCGTTTATGCGTATTGGGTCAAAAATCATCCGCAGAATTTTTCTCTTAAAACAACCTAAAGGTGTCTTTTTTTACATTGGCCAAGCCTCTGCACCATATATCAAGGCTGCAATGATGAGGGCCTAATAAAGGGACTCGAAGAAACTAAGCGTCCTCGTCCAATTGTGACAATGGCTGTTCCTCTGAACCATGCAACAGAAATGGGATGATGAGGTTCTCAAAAGGGGGCACTTAAGCTCCACAAAAGGACTTCGCGACTCAATTGCCTTCTTAGCCCAAAGATGCAGCGATTGACTGAAATTATTCTTCATTTGATCTCAACGCTAGTGTTACCTAATTGATAGCGAAGCCCAGGTAGACAAACGTTTCACCAATTTGTTGATGCTCTTTCCAATAATACGATATCTCGAACCCCTCAAAACAAACGTTTGTTTCAACGATTACCTCTTTATTCGACCCAAATCTCTTACCCCGAGCCATTTCTTCATGTTTGGACACAAGAAATTGAATGGGGCTAAATCTCGGATCGTAGCCTAACTCATGCAATATTACCATTGCAACTGCGGACTTGATCGCCGCTCCGGCCGGTGCATTATCCTGATGTGTTTTGTGGATTGTGGTGAATCAAAGTTTGTTTTATGCAGAGTTTCGGAACGGCGCAACTTAGTCTAATTTTTCTAGAACATACGAAATAACATGACTCATGATAACACTCATGCTGATAAAAAAGTGACGCACGCTGCGATACTGTGGTTCTTTCAACCAAAATCGATCGCAAGCACTAGGCGAACATGAAATAGAATAAAATAATTCCAATCAAATTCAAAAAGTACAAGAAAAAAAGAAATACAAAATAGGCGGAGTTTTGTTAAAGTAGAAAGTAAATGAAACAATGTTTTGTGTGCGTGTGTGGATTTAACGAGTGGGTTAGGTGGTAATTTTTTTCAACCAAAATCGATGGCAAACATATTCTGAGCACCAGGGTGTGAGTTAACGGGCTGTATGTTGGTGTTGCTGTCATCAATGTTTTCTTATGACGTTCTCACGTATTTTTTTTTTTTTTTTTGTTTAAAGCGCTTATTCTATTGGAAAACTGTTATCAGTATAAAAAAAAAGAAAAGCTTCTTGTTCTAATAATATTATATAGAAAAAAATCATCAAAATAACAAAGAAAGAAATTAAAAATACCTTCTTATTAACATAACATAATACCCCGTGGTTTAGTGGTTAGTGTGTCCGACTGCTAAGCGAAGAATCAGGGTTCGACTCCCCACCAGAGTCACCTTTTTATTCGGGGTACTGCATCTTGCAAGGAACATGTAGCCGTTTGGACTCGGCGGTAAATTGTAGTTCCCTTCCATTCTGGCAGATTCACAACCCACACAAAAGAATGGTTGAGAGTATAAGTCATTACTTATTTTATTTATTTTGTTAACATAACGTTACTTTAAAAAAAAAAAATTAATTTTTGATTGGATCAACACAGGTGGAGGTTTGTTTTTATCAAAAAAAAAAATACTCCAGATTAAAAAGACAGTTTTGAACTTCATCCCGTACTAGAAAAGTCAATTCTATTACAGATTGCCGGATTCTAATCGCGTTCTCAATTTCCGTTTATCCTACCATTTTTTAAGCTAATCATCGCGGGTTCTTCTTCATCTTCACTCTCGTTTGCTTTATTTTCAGCATTCATTATTTCCTCCAAAACAGCCTCATTGTGAGGTATTTCTGTAGTAGATCACTGTATGAATGCACTCAAATACTTCACCTTTCAGTGTACTCATAAGTAATACATGAAAATTCGGGTAAAGCATGCAATGAATATAGAGTACACCTTATTATGAGTGATTAGTGTATGAATGTTTTGAACATTCAAAGAAATAGAATGAATGTGAGTGAATGTGGCGACCGGTTTGAATAAGTTAGTTTTTAAGGGAATACATGTACAAGGTAGACCGACCTAACATTCACTGTACTCAGTGTATAAGGATGTGTGTGTGACAACATAAACAAAATTATGTTCAACCCTTCAAATGTTGACAATTTTAATACAATGTCTCACGGTTTATTTGACCCATCTTATATTTGCAATTTTAATTGAGTATAGCTCCTTAACGAAATATATTGAACGACGGGTTCGCACGTACTTGCTCATATGTGCGGTCACATTGTAGAATAAAATTAAAGAAAATTAAAGTGAACATCAAAGCATTTACTCGATTTTTGTGACTTTTGATTGTTCGAATAAAGTTCTTTAAATTGTATTGGGTGAAAAAATTTAAACGCCATTTTATTTCTTTAGGAAATGTTAAAAAGTGTGAATTTTTCAAAATTGTAAGCGCCCTTTTTTAAATAAAACGGTTTTTTTTGAAACAATTTTTTTAAAAAAATAAAAAAAATAATTCAAGAATACAAACTTAAGCACAAAAATAGCGTTCATTTAAAAACAAAATTTAAAAAAAATTCACCTACTCGTTTTCAAAATATTGATTTTTCAAAAAAAAAAAAAATAAAAAAATTATTAATAATACAAAAAAAAGTTTTCGAAAAAAATTAATGCAAAATTACTTAGGCTACTGACATCTTCTTGAATATCAATTTTGATTGTAATCGGATCACCAGTTTTCGAAAAAGTCGAAGAAAAAACACCGGTCCTGTGGGAGGTACCGTTTTTGGCCCACCATATTATTTTTTTTTTCACCAAAATATAATGCATACCTTCAATAGTACACTAATTTTTTTTATAAAAATTCTTGGAGCCGTTTTCGAGAAAAATAAGCTTTCACATAACGGTTATATTACAGGTACCGTTAATTTTTGAGCTAAAAAAAATGAAAAAACTCCTCTGTAGAATGTCAAAATAATCTTAAGTTCAAAATTTGAAGACGATTGGCCCAAACGTTTAGGCTGCAGTCCGATATACATCCGTAAAGACAGACATACAAACAGACAGACAGACGGACAGAATTTTGCCAGTAACTCACATATGTTTCTCTATCATCGTAATGTCATGTTTGATTGTTATCTCAAAATTTTTAATCTGCACGAATGCATAACATGTATTATAGTACCTATAATCGCAAGTAAAAAGTAATCAGCAAAATGAAAACGCAGAAATATTAATTTTAGTTTAAATTTACATTAGAATTTAACAAAAACAAAATGAGTTCGACAATTCCATGTCACAGCTTATTTGATCCATTCATAAGAAAAAGTAAATAAAAACGTATAACATTTTTCTTAATATTAATATTTAGTATGGCCCTCTTATGCTCTATTATAACAGTTTTAAGCCGGTTTGGATATGATTACACCAATTTTTTAGTCGTTTCTGTAGGTATTCCTCAATTAAGGCAGTCTTCTGATCATTTTTGTTCAAAATTTCGCGTTTGCGAATATTTGAGTCCAAAACGGACCACAGGTTTTGAATCATATTAAGATCTGGAGACTGAACCGGCGGCTTCATAACGTGCGGACAATTATAAATTAGCCAAGTTTGAACAATTCGCGATTTATGTTTCGGGTCATTGTCTTGGTAAGACCGGAAAGTGTATCTATTCTTAATTTGTCTGCACTTTGCAGCAAGTTTTCCTTTAGAATGTTGAGATAGACCGTTTTATTAATTGTACTTTAAATAAATTGCAGCTTTCCGACTCCCGTTGCAGACATACAGGCCCATATCATGACATAGCCACTCCGTGCTTGACTGTTGTCTTTAAGTGTTTGTCCTGCAGCCCTGTATTTGGCTTACGCCATACATAAGATCGCCCATCCATCAGATCCAAAAATATTAAGTTTTTAATCATCAGCAGATATAATTTGCTCCTAAAATTGGAATCCTTGATAATGTGCTC
The DNA here is from genome assembly GCA_963971375.1 of Platycheirus rosarum. Classification (NCBI taxonomy): domain Eukaryota; kingdom Metazoa; phylum Arthropoda; class Insecta; order Diptera; family Syrphidae; genus Platycheirus; species Platycheirus rosarum. Next base: position 47,533,710 of record OZ020510.1, on the reverse strand, counting down.
CTTTGTGAATTTAAAACGGGAATCTCGATTTCTTTTGTTGATGAAAGGCTTTTTGCGTGCGACTCTTCCGTGTAGATGTAGATCATTATTTCTCGGAACACGCCGAATGGTTTCTGCAGAACAGGGCTTATTCTCCATTTCACTAACCAGTTTTGGTGATGATGACTCGGGGTTTTGCTTCACTTTTTGTACAATATACCGTTCATTCGAGGCACTAAATATTTTGTTTGGAACTTTTCTTCCTTTATTTTCAACACGATTCTCTCAGACATAAAGTTTTGGCTATTTTCCTATATGAAAGCCCATTCCTGCAATGATGGAGGACCATTTCACGCTGCTCAATTGTTGTGCGCTTTCCTATAGTCGTAACAAGTGCTTCCTTCATGAAAACTAACCAAAACTGATAATTCTATTTGCAAATGTAACAACAGATAAACAAAACAAGGACCGTTATTCTCAATTCCGTGCGATCACAACTGTGGCAATAAAAAACCGGATGTTGAAAAAAATAATCAAGAATCGAAAGAATGTGCTCGAGTTAGATTATGGTTTTTGTATGGAAAACCTAGGGGAATGGTAAGCTATGGTGACAAATTTCGAGTTAGAGAGAAATTCGACTTAGGGAGAGTTTGACTTGTGAAGAGTCCACTGTAATTGGATGGATTTTTGAAAAATCGTATCTTTGTTATTGGCGTCATAGTTCTGCACTATTCTGCCTAGTATAATGCTGAAGAAGTTGCATGACAGCGAGTCGCCTTGTCTGAATCTTTTTTTGACTTCAAAGGTATCGGTGAAGTCTTTACCGACATTTGACCGAACAGCATGGATAAGGATTGCGCAAACAATACTAAGATTCCATTCATCCGGGGCTCCTATTTATTCCTAAAAGAACCATAACTATCGATTGCTGTAAGCTATGCACAATGTTACAAAATCAAATATTTACATTTAGAAATATGCCTGAGAATCAATATTCAATGACAATATTTTCAGAACAAAATTCAAAAACCTACACAAAATGACTAAATAAAATATGGGCCTTATAAAAGTCCCTAATACCTATGTAAGTCTACTACATCAAACAAAGATTTTCAAAATTAAATAGGTTCATAAATCTTATATCAATGTCTACCCAATATAATCAATTATTAACCTCATCTTCTTTATGTAATAACATAATTTCCTTTAGAGCATTTTCAATACGAAACAATATTATGCAAACAAAAGCCAAAACCAAGCTTTGCACATCCTTAATGCCTTGCAAGCATCACATAAATAAAAGATAACATGTCAGAAACACAAATATGTAACTTAGGTAGCCTCTAAAACATAATATGACTATCAATTTACAAAACCCTATAATTAACTTACCAACGTTTATAAAGTCTCAAAGACAACAAATCCTGCCTCTTTGACAAGCAAAGCCTTATACCAGAGATATAAAATCTCAGAAATTACGATTTTCAACTGCACGCAAAACCTTAACCAAAAACTATAGAGACATACAAATTGTATGGAACACATTTAGGCAAACATTAAAGCCACAAAATGTCATATTACGTTCAACTACAACATCTGATAAAGATATAGATAGATAGATAGAAAGATACATACCTGTACTCTGTGGTTTTCCTTATCGCATACGTAGATAAACCCAAGGGCATCTGTGGTAACACCCCATGGGTAATTGAATTTACCATCCGCAGTACCTTGTGAACCAAATGCTCTCAAGAATCTACCCTGAGGATCAAGGACTTGAATGCGATGATTATATCTGCAAAACAATAGAATTTCATTTAAATTGTTAATTCGTCGTCCATGAATCAGTGAGTATGGGCGAGTGCTGCCAGGACACATACCTATCGGCTATGATGTACTGGCCGATGCGATTGACAGCAACACCAGCTAAGCAATCGAATTCACCCTCACCGTTTCCATATTCACCGAATTCCTTGACAAATATGCCATTTGAATCGAAAACCTGGACGCGATGATTCGATGAATCCGCCACCACGATGCTATTGTCTGGGCCGACAGCTATGCCGCGCGGCCATGTAAAGGATCCGGGCTCGCTCCCCCGGCCCCCCAATTGGAACAGCTGTTGTCGTTTGCGTAGGTATAACTGTCTAGGGGAAGTACCTGCTACTCCTGTTATACCGGCTGCTACCGTAGGGGAGGTAGGGGAGCCTAGCCCGTTTTTTGAATCATCGTCCGATGATGCAATTTCGTTTGCCTGACGCAATGGCAGGCCTAGGCTCAATCGGCGCGACGCCGACGATGATGTTGCCGCCGATGTTCCACTCGACGATGGTAAATGACTACTGGTCGATGGGACGTCACGAGTGGACTCCTTGGCGGTCTTGTTGCCATATTTATTCTTAAGGTATCGCGCCCATGAGCTTAGTGCCTCACCATCCTTGTTGGCTGCTGATGTGGCGCTGCGGTCGGGCGAATTGTCACGCGATTTGAGGGCGTGCGACGAACGGCTGCGGGAAAGGTCACTGCCTCCATACGAGGACCCTCCGTATCTGGAAATATAGTAGAATTTGGTGATTTGTTAGAGTTGGATGAGAGAATTAGAATTATGTTTTTGGTAGATTGGTGATTTTTTTTTATTTTTTTATTACAGATAAATGTTAAAAAAATAAACAAAAAAAAACGCGAACAATAAAATATTTAACAAAACAGAATTAAAAAAAAAAAAAACTAACAACGAATTACGAAAAGAACGATAACGACCAAACGCAAAACAAATTTTAATTATTTCACTAAATTTTATCAAAAAAATTTATTAAAAAATTAAGTTTAACTTAAGCGGTATGATTTTAAGTAATGTGACTAAAAAAATTAAATAAATAATAAAAGTAGAATTTTATGGATTTATGCTTATTCGACTCCGATAATTGTTAAAAAGACATTTTTTGTTTAGTATTTTAATTTGAAGTAGTGAAAAAAGGACTAGAATGTAGTATAAGTAGTAGAAAGTAGTAGACAGTAGTAGTCTGGAATCGCACCTTGAAGCTAAATAAGCAGATGGTGAAGCTGTTGTTGGTGATACAGGTTCATCGGGATCCTCATCGTCATTGCCCAAAACATGGGAGGATCGGCTGCGGGCCAATCGGTTGCGACGTTCCTTCATTGCCAGGTAACGAGATCGGCCTGTGCCGTAGCGGCTGTCCGAGTCATCTCCAGTTCCATTGGCGTCTTCTTCGGGTGGTGGCTGAACGATTGCAGTGCTCTTGCTTTTGTTTAAAAAGCGGCTTGTATAGCTGCAAATTATTTTTTTGATTTTTTTTTTATGTGATGGATTTTTATTAGTTTTTTTTAATTTAATTATTTTTTTTATTGTTTTATGGATTTTTTTTTTGGAAATTTCTTTTGCAGAGCCTCTTCGGTGGATTTCTTTTGGAAGGAGTTTTTACTTTTTTAATTTTGTTATTTAGCTTTGCCTTTTTATTTACAGCTGGGCAAAGGTTAAATCAACAAAAAAAAGAAATCAAAATTAGTTGAAAGGGAAATGGAGATAGAGCAAAAGGCATTGAACAGTAGTGGACTTTGAGTGTAGTTTGGAAGCGCAAGAAAGAGGGCGCTATCTCTTGAGTATGGGTTAGACGTTAGATAATCCAGGTTTTGTTAGATAAAAATATGAAGTAAACGTCGGGAGTTTTGACGTTATTACTTTCTTTTTATTTATTTATGAAACCGTACTTAGAAAGTACGGAGAAAGTACTCGAGCTATTCTTTTTTAACTGAGTTTTCGTGAAAAAAGGATCCAGTGAAAGATAAGAAATAAATTATGTTATGGCACAACCGCACCTGGATGGTTCAAAATTCAAAATAGACGTAAATGAGCATTGCTAAAGCAATTTCTTAGGAAGATTTGAAAATATTATAACTAGACTTCAGTATGTATTCAATACAATCAATTTAATCCAAGTTAAGTTCTTTATGGTCAAATCTCTAAATAGAGCATCAACAACTCACCCGGCTATTAAATTCCGTGTTTTATTAAAGTGCCTTTAATATTCATAATTAAAATTATATTAAAACTCTTGAATACGTTTTTAAAAAAATATAGGTAAAGTAAAAAATTTAAGGAAAATATCGAGTTTCAAGTGAGAGTTAAATTTATTTTTGAATTTAACCCGCTTTTGGAGAGAAATGTAATTTCCTTATTCTCTGATTTAAAAACCGCAAAAAAGGAAAACAAAGCACAATATTACCCTTTCCTATCCAAACTAACTCAATTTGTGTAATTAAGGTTGCAACACTGACCTTGGGGGAAACGAAGAAATAAAACATTATTTATTAAAAAAATATTAAAACATTGTTGTTTTTCAAATAAATTGTTTAACAATAAATTAAAAAAAAAAACACAAAATAAAACAGAAACCAAATACAGAAATGTGTCAGAAATTGTTTAGTAGTAAAAATTAAAAAAAAAGCAAGCACACATTTATTTATAATTTTGTTTGTATAAAGTATAAAATCAATATTTTAAATCGTTAAAATAAAAAACTAATTTTAGACTTTTGCACTATGATTTTATTCTGCAGTAATGTAAATGTTGTTAGTATTTGTATAAGAAAATAAAGTCTTAACTAAAAAAAAGGAAAAGGTTTTATAATTAACAGAAAAAAGACTACAAAAAAATATTAAAACTTTACGCGAGTTGTTTGAAGTTCAATTCAATTTGCAGATGATTTTATATTTTTTTTTTCATATTTTTATTTTTTTAACGACTTTTTGAAATAAAATTAAAAAATTAACGAATTTAAAGCAACAATTTAAAACATGGAAAAGGGTTGCATTGTTTCTCTTTTAGCACTTAATTTTAAAGTTTATATTCAATATAATTTAATAAGTGGATTATTTTTGGGTAGTTAATTATAACGATATAGAAATACAAACTATGGAGTTTAAAGAAAGGCTAATCAAAATGATTGTAAAGGAACTGAAGAGAAGGAAATGGATTAAAATATCACAAAATCAGGTTTAGATATCAGAATATAAAAAAAATATTTAATAAATCAGTTTTGACCATTTTGAATATAAATAAAAAAATCAAAAGAAAAAAGAAAATTTATTAAAAACGGTTTTATTGATTAAAAAAAGCCCTAAGGTATGTGATTTATTTTCCTGTACGAACATAATTGCAGCTGTTGAAAAGAAAATGAAAGCTTAATTTTATATGAAAAGCTTAAAATAAATAAGTTTACCTATTTGTATACTAGAACTGCAGATTTAAATTGTAAAAGGCGGACAACTATACGAATGACAAATGCAATTGCCAGAATAAAAAGTCCAATTTCTCGCAGTATAACTGAGGTACTAAAATTCATAAGAGTTGATTATTATACAAAAAAAATACGCGATTTGAAGAATTATTAAAATGCTTCGAAACACTTGATTTGATCTTAAACTTAAAGTGTTAAATTCTTGTTTTAACCCTCTATAACTCAAAACCTTCAAATAACATATTTTTTGTGGAATCGGATAGGTTTATGAATAAAAAAGAACACGTATTTTTTAAAATTTTGAAATTATTTATTAATTCTGCATAATGTTACAAAAGAGGGAGTGTTGCTTATAGGCAACATTGAAATACAACGTCAACAAAAAACGAGTCAAAAGAAATTTTTAGGTAGGTACAAGGAAATTATTGTATATGAAAGTTTCTAAAGCAATTTTTGTTTTTTGTATAGCATAAAGCTACGCCGCACTTCTCGCAGACCGTATGGGTAAAGCCGGCACACTTTGGAAACTTGCATCAGATTTTTTTTCGGCCCATTGGGGCCAGTGACCGACTTGATCTTGGCGGACTGCTTGTGGTGGCACATGTTGGGCAGGTTCCTTATGTTTCTTTGCCAAGAGATCACCTTCTATAGATCGACGTGTTGTCAAGCCAGTTTTTGAGCCCATCTTGCAAAGAGTTTCAGCGACTTCCAGGCGAAAATCCGCGGATGCCATGACGGCTTTATCAGGAAGGTTTTTGAACCTACACACTCTCTTGTAGAGCAGCCATGAGTTCGCCATTATTAGGTCCAAATAATGATATAATAGACGAATTTGCCATCGTTTGCTCCTCAGTCGTATTTTGTATATACCCATGATGCTGTCGATAAGGTCGACACCACCCATATGAGGGTTGTACTCACCAACAACAGCAGGTCGCGGGATGTTGATATATCTGGAGTTCTTTTTATCATATCTCCGGACTTCAGAAATGGGACTTTTGGCCGGTAAATGTGGATGCCAACGTTACAAGTTTATTGTCCTTCCATACAACCGTTGAAACGTCGATGTTGGCTTTTCAGGTTTTCGTCGTTTTGCAGGGGGACCTGAGGGATCTTGAGTGCCTGAACCAGATGGGGTCGGTTCTACCTCAGGATTGGAATTGCGGATGTCATCATCCAAGTTATCCAATAATGCGTCCATATCAAATTCATCCCCAAAAGACTCATCAAGAAACTCTCCTAAGTCCGGGTCAAAATCAGGATCTGCCAAACTATTGTCATCAAAGTCGAGACCATCCTCACTTCCAGAATCATCTTGGAACTCATTGACATCGTGGTTATCGTGTCGGTGAGCCATTCTACAACAAAATAATAACTAGTGTAAATATTCGTAGTGTTCATACAAAATATTTCCCCTTTCCGTATAATGTAGCCTACAAGATACAAACACTAAACAGTACAAAATACCAAAATACCCATAAAATGTCCAGAATATTTTAGTAATATAGTAAAGTTAGAACACTTACTTTATAGATTATCAAAAAAAGAAGCACCAAGAAACGTAAATTCTATTTTTTATTTTTTTTTATTTCTTATCACACGAGGAATATTTGAACACTTTCACTTTACTAACGGCAACGCGTCATATAAAAAATATAATGACAGCTAGGCTACTTTGATTATTTTTGTTTGGAAGAACGAAGTGTAGACCACAGTCTACAATGCGTGAAAAGGTAAAATAATAAATATTTGGGGAGTTGTGAAGGCTTAAACGGAATGTTGCCTGCAGTCTACAATACGCTATAGAGGGTAACATATTTATTATAGGTTTATCAAAAATAAATTGCACGACTGGATTAATTTATGTGGGTTTCTTTGCTTTTATTTTTGAAGAAGTAAAAAGTACGATTGGTGCGTTAGAGCTGCGAAAAAAAATTGACGACATTTAATTTCTTTAAAATGAAGATCTTCTCATCAACCAACTGTCAATCGGATTAACCACATTGTGATCAACGCAAGATACTATTCCAGTATCACTAATGTTCGGAGTTTTCGAGGGGCAAACATTGATTCCGAACAATATAGCATTGTAGCGTATATCCCAACCAACCAATTTCCAACTTTACTTTTTCATCTTCGGTAAATTTTGTCTTCGAAGTTCCTATTCCAATCTTGGGAATAAATAATAATCAGAAGGGGCCAGTTCTGGGCTATATGGAGGGAGGTAGAATATTCCGAACTAACATTTCTGTAAGGCAGTGGTGGAAATACGAGTTTTGTGAACTGAAGGATTGTTAGACAAAAGCAGAACATCTTTTGTTCTTTTCGTCTCCTTTTTTTCATTTACCTATGGCTTCTTTCAATTTATTCAGCAGATTTTCGTAGTATACACCAGCTATATTGACATTGTTGATTAGCAAAATCCCCTCCGAATACCAAATAAGTGTAGTCATGATTTTTCCAGCCGCTTGTGGGACTTTGCAATTTCTTAGGGGTGCTTCGCTTCACTGCATAATTTTAGCCCTGGTACCGATCAGAAAACTCACATGAGCACTCCACTCGCTGCCGCTACTGAACCCATCTTGTGTGACCTTAGACATTCTAAGGTGATCGTGTAAAACAATCAAAATGGCTGAGGTGGCACTTAACCATTCTTGCAACTTGTTTCTTCATTAACCAAAAATATTCCAGAACAAGTTTCTCGAAGGTTTTTTGAAGGTTTCTCAGGAAGTCGCCTCAATCGGCCGTCTCGGGTAGGGATCATTTTAGGTTGACTATATACCTTGTTTAAATAGACAATTTCACTTACAAACCATTGTTTTTCCAGAGCAAAAGTTTCAGTTAACCGATGACATACTTTCCAAAATAATCAGCAGCGTTTTTCCTTGTTTAGTACTTAGAAACCTTATTAATGCACGAAAAAATCAATTTTGTCCATAATTAATATTTTCTTTCCGATTGGGATTGACTTGTTTACCTCTCGAAAGTACAAGTTCTAATGAACCGGTTTGAACAAAACTAGGTAATCTGTTCAGTAAAAAATTGTCAGTACAGAGCCAATGGGCGAGCTTTTTTAAAAACAGTGTTGCCGGTAATTATTATCATGACACTGAATTAGGAAAACTTCTACTGAAAAACATACGAAGCGACTGACAAACGTACATAAGTTATGTGTATCTCTAAAATACTCGTATACTTCAACAATACCGATCACTACCAACGCTGATGGAATAATAATTAATTTTAATAATGATCATTTACTCACTTTTACCTACCCTTTCTCTGTGAATTGAAAAAAAGTTATTGTACCAACAGAGTTGCCGTTGCCTATTGAAAACACTACTATATAGCTTTTCATTCGTTTTTATCATATTGGGCTTTTTGGGCTTTTGAGAACAAATTTGTTAGTGTTAGAGGGTAGGTGTTGTCGAATTTGTGTAATAATAGTACAAATAGTTTGAAAATCGTTAAAATATAGTTAAATGTTGTTGGTGGTATTTTAGCAGAAAAAAGTTATTTTCTCGAAGCTTACTAGTGCATAACGTGATCATATTAATTCGGAAAAAGTTTTTTGACATGATATTTTATTTTAATAAGAGTGATGTGGTATTGTGATTAATAAAAATAAAATATACATAGTTTTATTAAATACAATTAACTGGAATTGTTTTAAATTGTTTTTAAAGTGTAACTTTAAAAAGTGAATCTATATTTTTTTTTTTATTAATATAATAATAATATTAATAATATTGTATTGTAATCAGTAAGTGGCAACCCTATTACTCTCTTGTTAAAGCTTTCATTTGAAACAGAAATATTCAAGCCAATCCAACCAGACTGAGAGGCAAACATCCTATCATTGATTTCCAGGAAAATATGAACGTCTAAACACGACGACGCGACGTAAACAATTTTTTTTGAAAATAAATCCTGAAAGAATCGTGCACAACACTCACAGCAACACAAGAGGTACAATCTATCAAAAGCAGACACTGTTACTCGAATACGCCGACGATTTTGACATAATGTGAAGAAAACACCCTGGGGCCGAATTACAGCTTCAGTGAGCGAGTGAGTGAGTACCATCAGTGATCGAATGCACGAGTTACCACTTTGAGATGAAGGCATTCGTAGTCTGACGTATCGTTTAACTATTATAAATTGTACTAGCTTTATTCAACTTAATGGTGTATTTATTGATATCTCTATTGCCTAACAGATGTCAATAGAATACATTTTGTTATGGATAAAAGAATTTCATTGTTGCCATTTAAAAGAAGGTGAACATTTTGTAATTATTTTAACATGTGCAATGATTCATATTCATCAAACGAATGTATTTTGAGCAGAAATGTCTAACAACCAACGACAACATAATAAAAGTTCATATATTTTCGTTAAGGTGAGTACTTTATCTATCGAATGAAAATCTGCGCGATGACTGAAGTGGAAATGCCAAAAAATGGTAATAGAGTGCTCGATAACGTGAGCGGTAATGCCAAACACATACAATTCAGTCACTTGTTGCTCGATAACTGATGCGGTAATTCGGCCCCTGATTTCTGTAGTGCTTTTGTGAGCATTGTAACGGAAGCAATGAAGATGGGGTTAACAATCAATGTGGCGAAAACAAGTTTATTCTGTCATCAAGAAGAGACACCCAACATCGACATCTTGGACAAAACATCACGATAGGCAGTTATAACACTGAGGAGGTAGTTAGTTAGGAACTTTTTCTGCCTGGGTTACGCTATTAATCCAGTGCTGAAATCAAACGAAGAATAACTCTTGCAAATGACTCCTTTTTTGGGCTGAGAAGGCAATTGAGTACCAAAGCCCTCTCTCGGGCAACTAAATTGTCCTTTATAAGACCCTCATGATCCCAGTCCTGCTCTATGGTGCAGACGCATGGACGCTGTCAAAAGTGGATGAGGGAGCTTTAGGCTGCTTCGAGAGAAAGATTCTCCGGATGATTTTTGGTCCCGTATGCATTAACGGAGAGTGGAGAAAAAGATACTACGAAGAACTGTACCGACTGTACCAGCGACATGTACCATAGCCGAAAGCGTAAAAATTCAATGTATCAGATAGCTCGGTCATATAGAGCGGATGGACATCAATGCCCCGGCTCGGAAAATCTTTGATTCCTCCCCAGAGGGGTGGCGCGGTAGGGGAAGACCGAGACTCAGTTGGTCCACAAAAGTGGAAGAAGACCTCAAGAGGCAGCTAGCTAGGGACCGAGCTGACTGGAGAAACTTGTTGGTTGAGGCCCACGTCGACCGAACTGTAGCGCCACCTAAGATAAGATATGCACCGGCTCGGAATATTTTTGATTTCATCGAAGTCTCAGTAGAGGAAGACCTATATTTAGGTGGCGCACACAAGTGAAAAAAGATATCCACCACATTCACTTGCAGAACTGGAAGCAGTTTATTATAAGGCTGGAGCTGGCTTTGAGATCCTTGTTTGTTGGTACTCAGGTCCACTCCGGACCATATTGCAGCCTAAGTTAAGAATTAATGGTCATCAGTAAGGCTTAGTTTAAGTTTATAGGTTACAAAAATAATTATGAATATTCTGCTTCAATAAATAAATATCAGAGTTTTATCAACAAAAATCTTGTATTGTCTGTTAAATAGTTGCATTTTCCCATTGAAAGAATTCCACCGTAGTCAAAGTTATTTAGTTAGTTGCTTATAATGTCTACATTAATCGGACTAAAAGGTTGTTTAAGTTCTAAAACATGACTTTCAAAACTTAAGAGCTATGTATGTTATGATTTTTAATCTAAAACCAATATTTTTTATATAATTATATATTAACTAAAACTTACATAAGAATACATGTTTTCAAATAAATGTATAGAAAACCAATCGTTTTTTCGAAGAACTGATAGAAGTTAAATTTAAATTATAGTTCAAACACTAACCCGCAATTAAACCTTTTTTTAAAATCGGAATATTAGAATTTGTAGGTTCCATACCAAACAATAAAATATTTTCTATATACAATCTTAAAGCACCGTTCTGTTACTGCATGGATGAATCAAAATGTTTTAAAAACCTTATTTACAAATAAGTGCTTCGAAGCGATTTACAATAATTATAGTCGAAATAAAAAAACGGAAAGAATATTGTTAAATAAAAAAAAAATCGTGCAATTGAATTGAACTCAAAACTGTTTTTTTGTTTTATTAATTATTTGTTAGTATTTCGTGTTCCATTGTCGTTTGTATTTGCTTATTAGAAATAAAAATAATAAAAAGACAAAAACAAAATTAAAAAAATAAACTGATTTTATTAGAATATTTTTGATTTACCTGCTTCCGGAAGCTCCATAACGATCCTCTGCATCATGGTGTGCTGCAGGAACTGGCCGAGTACGAGAAGTCGAGGTGCTGCCATAATTGCTGGTGTTTGGTGTATAGGATGATGGCCGATTAGAGTCATCTCTTGAACTACGCCTTGCCTCAAGACGTTCGCGATAAGTACTTGGTGTACTGGCTACTGGGGTTGGTGGAGCTTTAACTGGTGGTTTTTTGGTTGTTTCATCTTCGGATTCTTCGGATGAAGTCTCTTCTTCTGTGCTCGACTCAGATTCAGCCTTTTTCTTCTCGGGAGTGCTGTGGGTGTGTTGTGGTAGGAAGCGACTTACAAATGGCTTCTTTTCTGGCACTGGTGTGGCGGTAACACTTTCAGCTCGAGTACGAGGTATTGAGGTCTCACGTACTGTTGATTCCCTTGGGGTGTATCTGGATCTTGTGTCGGCTGTTGCTGTTGTGGTGGATTTTGTTGGTGTTGATGGAGCAGCTGCAGAGCTTGAGCTTTCTGTTGATGCGGTTGAATCGCTACTGGCCGAACGGGTTGGCTTTTTGACAGCTGTCACTGCAATTGGTGTTGGTGGTTTGGACTGTTGAGGAGATGTAATTGATCCATCAGATTCTTCTTCAGAATCGCTGTCGGCCTAAACATAGAATAGATGGACGAAAAATGATGATGTGGATATGATAGAACATATAAAATTGCAGTGATTTTGTTTATGATTTTTTGATGAGACAGTATAATAACAAAACTGAGCAATTTTTGAAACTATTTGGCGAATGATAAATGTAAGGTGCTAAGAACACAACACAAACACTTTTGAAATATAAAAGGATGAAGGACAGAAAATGGGTGATGATGTGCCTGATAGTTTTGTTATGGTTTTGGATTTATTATTTATCATTAATAAGATATCAAAATGCCATTGGGTTCCTTTTGAAATTAAAATTGATTAATGTTGTGAATGTTTAAAAAACCTTTTTTGAAAATTAAAACTGTTAACCGCATGGGCTCTTATAAAGCATCGCCTCCCGATATATCAGCGAAATCAACCATCATTGCTCGTTGTTAGTATTCGTAGAAAGAGGACCGTGGTCTGCCGAAACGATAATATTTACTTCGCCAAAGTGGAACTCCTTGAAATAAGATAAGACTGATATGGAGCCATGTATTTGTCGGCAAATGAAGTTCACCGAAAAGATCACCGAAAAAACCATATTGAAGGAACTGATGCTCTGCAGTTGAAGAAATTCGATGAAACAATTTCTTATAATCTAATATTCTGATTCAAGTTTTCATCGCTGTTATACAATGTCAAATGGCTACAAGCACAATATTCGTTGTTGAAGTGAACACAATCTACAAATCTGTGACCAACAAACATCAATGCATCCACAAAGATTGACCGTATAATGCGGTTTGTGGCATGAAGGAATAATCGGACTCTTTTTCTTTCGAAATGAGTGAGGAAGAAGACACTGCATTCATTAATAATTTCAGGTCTTTTGGAAATTGTTATTATATTCTTAAAAGATTTTTGATATGTTGGTGGTCGAACAAAGAATTTAGTGGGGTAGTTAAAAATATCTTCCGAGAAATAAAAATTTTACATGGTAGATATTCAATGAAAACTAAACTACAACTATTTAAATTGACATCTCAGACGTTTGCTGGCCATACCATTAACTTCATAGAAAAAATATTACGAGAACTATTTAAAGACTCCACTTTCTTGAAAATAGCAAAATCATGAATACAACGAAACTGCAACTTTGTTTGTCCTTAACACGTGTATTTCTATCACATGGCGGCACATGTGAACATATGCAAACAACAAGAATTCAATGAACTATAAGGAATCGTTTAATGTGTATAGAATATTTTATTATCGTTAATAAGGACATAAGTATATCATTCCATGCTAGCCTATTGACCGATAATTAAAAACGTTCATTAAATTGGACCAAAGATTTCAAAGACAAAACATCTAAAACAGTACAGCTCAACTACATATTAGAAATCACACCGTATTAAGGTGAACCATCATTCAATTAGCCTCTTTTTCCTTTTTCGGGGAAATTAATCTATCCATACTTCAGGGATATTCCAAAAATAAGATAGAGATGTCTCCATCAAAGATCTTTGATTTTCATCAATACTTTCCAAGTAATACTTTGGATTTACCAGAGATGGCCTTTGACCATAGATTTCAAAAGAATTTTCCGAAGAACAAAAATCTCTTCCTAAAAACTAGTTAATAATTAATCCACAACAAGTTGTTGGAACAAAGCACTTCTAAGAAAAGACAACTATTCAAATGGGATGTTCTGTGGGCACTTCTTTTTCAGCAGACATTACAATATTGCTCTTAAATTGCATTTCCTCAGCAGGTTTTAATTCTCTCAATTTCCATTTCGGTTTTCGAACAATCTCTTTTAAAAATCTAAGATAAATTGCTGGGCTTTTGTGATTTATGAAGCATTAAAACAGTCGAGAGTCAAATGGAGATTAAGTTATGGATAGGGAAATCATATTCCCATGGTGATGGTAGTTGAAATATTTGTTGAAAGCCAAGTTCTATGATGACAAAAGTGTCCCTGCATCGTATTATATTAAACTTTGAGGTTGTTACAGGAAATTCATTCAAAAGTCAAAAACTTTATCCAAGCTTAGTCCAACAATTCGTTAAAGTAAAACATACTGCATGGGAAACTGTTATGCCCAACAGAGCATGGACCATCACCATCTTCAAAAGCCACTTTTTCTTCTTTTTTTTGTAACACCATTAAGGAAGTGCAAAATCTCTTGAAAATAATTCCCAGAAATAAGAGTTATTGTGCAATAAAATCTGGTAGCTTCGTCCAAAAAATTACACCCACGGGAGCAATATTATGGTGAGAATTCTGATTTATGAATGAAAAATAAAATATAAATATAAAAATATTTCTAGAATATCGTGTTCACCCCTTTTTTATTTAATTTTGTGTTTGAATGATTCTACTTTATTGGTGAGGGCGCGGGTTAAGATCGAATAACAAACAGCCTTGAAAGTTCGTGCTGGATTTGTTTCGGAAGTATTTCAAAAATTTTGATTTATATTGCTAAGGACATTTTATTTAATGTTCAGATTCTTGAAATCAATTCAAATTTATGTTAAATGAATTTTTTGGAAAAGCCTAAGGGAAACGGGCATATTGGGTATTTAATTTCAAGTTATTGGCATGTTGGATGATTTCGAATTAGTCTATAAGGATGCTTACAGATGCACATAATCATGTTACGCGTTTGATTGGAATTATCCTTTCAAATGTTAAAATATGTTTCAGATGTTAAATTAACATGATTGATTAAGGGACCTACGTATTGTTTTATTTGACTTTTTTAAGGCTTTTTATAGACAGTTTATAAACCACCGAACATGGGTGGATTTAAGTTATTGAAAAGTTCTAAGAACGACATTGTTTGACATATACGAGGAATCAGCGACTAAAGTACAGTTTTCGCTTTGGATAACCGATTGTCTGGAGTCTCCTGATTTTCATTGAAATCCACAGCCAGCCAATTTTTTTTATTCTTCGCTGGCTACAAAATTGAGATAAAAGCATAGATAACAACTGAATAACTTTCTGCGTGGATAGTGATGCCACAATATCAATTCTGGAAATGTATTTATATGAAAGCGTGTTAACTATCAATAGCGGAGGAACATTGTAAAGACATCAATCACTACCTTGGATGGGGTGGATTAAATGTTATAAATACTTGGCTTTCTCTTAAAAAAAACTATTTAGGTAAAGGAAACACTATTCGCTGCTTAAAAAAAACCTGAAAATAAATTAAAGGATATTCAAAATATCGGATAATATTCCCGTTTTATTGAAAACTTCCAAAAACACAATATAGAAGTATTTTCTTTAAAATGATCCGACTTAATCACAAAAAATAGAGAGAACCTCTTAGCATATACAGAAGCCAGCTGCATTCCTCCCCTTCCAAGTTTCTCCCGTAATACTCGTCTCGCAAGGAATGCTCATCAGTTCACCTCTGAGCCCAATTTCAGACGTACCGTGAAACATAGGGATTCTTTTTTTTAACCGAGCAACACGAATTTGGAATAGTTTACCCGGCGAGATTTTCCCTTGCCATTTCCACAAGCATTCAAAACCAATGTTAATCGACACCTCCTATCTTTCCCCGTCCTATATTCCTAATGCCCGCGCAGTGTGCTCTACATTAAAAAGGAAATAAATAATTTCTTGTGCGCAGTCAGTAAGTACGCTTATCTGTTAAGGCAAAACCGGTGAGGTCAACCTGGCAAATAATCCTTACTATTAATGATATCGAAATGGTCATAGAACATTTCCATATTTCACTGTACGCTGATGATACGAAGTTTTTTAAGACTATTTCTTCCACGCTTGAATCTTCTCTCATTCAACAAGATTTCGAAAGTTTATCTAGCGCCTCAAAAACTGCTTAGAGGTAAATATTTCCTAACTTTTTCACATAAACGTATAAAATTTTCGCCACGTATCTGCCTTCTCCATAATCAACCCATGTCTAATGTGGATTCGATTCGTGACCTTGAAATATTATGGGACTGAGAGCTCAACTTTTTGGCACATATCGATAGTATCATCTCTAAGGCCAACTCGACACTTGGATTTGCGAAACATTGGTCCAAAGAATTTTCCGACCCCTATGCCATGCGATCCTTCTACACGGAGAGAATTGAAAAATCAGTAATTGCGAAATGTTCAGTTGTAATTTACAAAACATGCTTTTTTCGTAAATCACCAGTTTTGCATTTAAAATTAATCCAAAAATTGGTAATTTAGCTTTAAAACCAACTCAAATTGCAACATTTTTTAAATTGCAAGTTATGATTAACAGTCACAATTCAAGCTTGCATCTTAAATTGTAAAATACAACTTTTCCGGCGTAATTTACTACTTCAAAGGAATAATCCTACTTCTACAACTTATAAATCTTGAATTGAGAAAAATATTTCGTGATTTACAACCACTGAAAGTTAAAATCAATAAAATTTACTAACATCATTACTATCATCACTAACATCATTTCACTATCGTAACTCACTAAAATATTTTGCTGATTTAAAATCACTGAATTACAGAATCAAGCATAAAATAGAATAAAATATAAACGGTTTTTGTTTAATTTTTAGTTTGAAATTCTTTTCACGAATTCAAATCACTTCAAAACCTATGTATATATTTGTACGTATGTTTATGTCAGGTCTTACCATTAACCTAACAGTCGCCTGCCTTGTAGGACGTGTGCTTTTTTGTTATAGTTTCTGTTGGTTTTATTTTTTCAATGTTCAATATGTAATTGGTTGACAAGCGGTTAAGTTCGTTTTAGGAAAAATGTTTTTTTTAAGTCATTTGGCTACCGGTGCGGTGCGGCGATACATTCTAAAAACAAGGCACCTATAATTAATATGTTGGTAAGTTAAAAACAATGAAAACAATTCTAATTGCTCTTAAACATAATTTTCTAACATTTCTTTAATTTTTTTATTCACTTAGCTAATATAACAAAGGCAAGAACACAAACATTGGAAACTTATATAAAAGGTATGTTTGAAATTTATAATGCAACAAGCGTCTTAATATTTTTCATGCATTTCCAAATATTTTACATTGTTCCTTCAGATTCACAAAGCATTCATGTTTGGTTGAGATGTATTCCACGTCACTATTTACAGCCAACCACGCCAGTGATTTCAAAATTATATTTGTGAATTACAATAAAGGTTCTTATTTTACGACAAAATTGATCTTCAAAAGTTGCAATTTACGATTTTAAAATGCTAAATTATGGCTCTCATTTCGTAAACCAATATTATTTGGTTGCATACTGTGGAAAAAAACTACTGTTTTGTAAATAAAGACTCTTAATTCACAACTAAAAGATGGTAATCTACAACAAACTTTTGTAATTTACAATCTAAGAAAATACCAAATTGATACAAATTGAGATATGCTTATGGAAATGTTTTATTTCTCTCGGTTGAATTATTGATACTAAAAAGTGTTGATTTACAATTTTCGAGTGTCAATTTCTTCATTTCGGCTCTTTTCGTAAATTGCAAACCAATAGTCTTAAATTACAAATATCCGAGCTAAGGAGTAAATCTAGATAAAAAAGTTGTAATCTCATTTTTCTTGATTTGATCCTAGAATTCTCTCCGTTTACATAACCTTCGTACGCCGGCTACTTGAATACGCCTCCCAAGTATGTTCCCCATATCAACAGGTTCACATCTCGAGAATCGAGAGCATTCAACGTCGTTTTCTTAGATTTGCTCTTCGCGATCTGTCTTGGAATGATCCATTTCTAAACCTAAATACACTGGAAGCACGCAGAGGTTCTGTCGACTGTGAAACTCTTTTTAATTCCATCTTTTTTCAGCACAAATTCCCGTAACCTAATAAATCCTCGCCTGTTCTATCTCCCTACTCACCTCCTATGGTTTCAACGAATTATGCAGAGGGTTAATTCGAATGAAAACTGTTTCGACTTTAACCTCAGTACCCCCGCCTTAAATTGCTTCACCGGAATGATCATCCCAACCCATTAGTTTTAAGTTAGTATATGGAGCTTGTATTAAGCTAAATAAATGGTGGTATTACCCTACCAAAATTAAAATTAAATTACGCTGATCAGTTAGGGAGAGCAAAAGTTTAGCTTAAAAGTTACTATTCTTACAGTTTTTGTGATAACCTTTTAGCTTTCCTGGTTACATGGAAGCATTAAAAATGTTAAAAGGTCAGAGAATGTGAAAAAAACAGTTTATCTTCTTTACTCTGCAATGACTGGAATGAAGCATTTCACAACAATCTACGAACTTTCTACCAGAATCAAGACTACTTAATCTAACGGAACGCCTCTAACGCAGTTTGCTTTCATAAAAAAACTCCAAGCCACAACAAGATTATTCCACTTACGGCAACGAATTCACTGCAATTATTTTATTATTGTAATGTCTTTTGTTTTTGTATTATCCGGTTCTTGCAGGTAAGGAATTGATTCCAACTTGGCGAAATTGGCTTTCTATTTATTTTTGTTGATTAATACAGTTGATTCTAAAAAAAAACTGATTACTTCAAATTAGCTAATAAAGGGGAAATTAGGAGAAACTGTATTAGTGTAGGTTGGGGGCGAAATTATTTTTTGGTGACAGAGAAATAAGAACACAACCACTTCGTTCGGCGTCTGATATTAAACTGTTTTATTTCAAAGATTTTTGCTCAACTGTAGCATTGGTGGGTCATTTTTCGTCTGGCCATCTTCCTGGTTGATTCGTAACTAACTCTAAATAGTGGACACGAGAACATTTAACGATATTTTACTGTATTTCATACACTTTTGTTATTTGTTCTCATTCTATATCCACACCAATTAACGATTTCAGCCCCCAAGTGATTGAGGAACACCTTAAGTGGCGTTAGTATGATCATAGATTGAATGTCCAAAGATAAATTTACGTTGTTTTTGTTACAGTTTCAGCCAGGAGGTTAAAAAGGATGGAATTTCAAAGGCGTTAAGTTGTAGGTAAATAGTTTGGTGGCGTAAAAAAAAAAAAAAAAAAAACCTTTTCAATTTTCTCCAAGCCCAAACTGGTTTATCGCTATCGCATCGAATTTTGATGTCCTTTCTTGAGACTTCAAAGACCAATTTTTTTATATTTAAGTAATGTGTTAGTAAGGACATTCATTAGGTTATGAATATTATTATTTGTTACTGTGAAGGTTAGAGGTGCTTCTAATGATATAAAAGAATAAAAAAAATACTTCCAACCAAAAGATAATCATCATCAAAACTTACCTCAGCCCTCGAAGGTGTGCGACGGGCAGGAGATGCCCGATGAGAACTGTCGCTTTCTTCACTGGTAGCTGAAGTGGTATTGCTTGACGCGGTAGTGTTGCGTTTTAGCGCTGCAACACGATCAGCAGTTGGCCGATCAGGTTCAGCTGTAGTGGTAGTTGTTACAGTAGCTGCTGCAACTGCAGCCGTTGAGGTAGCCCCCTTGTTCTGGCGTTTGATACGACTGATTTCATCTTCCTCAGATATCTGCCGGGTGGCTACTGGAGGGATTGATTTTCTACCAACAACAGGCTTAGGTTGAGGTGCGGCTGGAGTTTCTTTTTTCTCCTTTTTTTCCTTACCCTGTTCGTTGAGGCGTTTGATGACGCGCGGACAATCACTTAAGCGAATAATGCCACTCAACTGCCCACGGGAAACATCTTCGGTGTCTAGTACCCGATCGCGATCCTTGACATCTTTTTCATTTCGTACAGTCCTTTGAGGCTCAGTGTCTGAGTCATCGTTTTGATGGCTGCGCACGAATCTCGAACGGAATCGAGACTTACTTGGCCGTGATTGCTCGCTCTCATAATCGTAATCGTATTCACCTCCAGTGCGTCCATACCTCGAACTTCCAGTATCGCCATACCGCTCTTTTCGTTCCCCAAACTTCCTACCTCCCAAAGCTGGTTCATCGTCATAGCCCCGCTCTTCCTGTTGACGGAATTGCGTTGCCAATCGATGATCACTCTTCGATCTCATCAGGCCCGGTTGTAAGGCACTCGGAGGAGCCAAATGTGAACCACTCGATGTACTATTTGCATTTGCATGCGGTGTTATATTCAAATCACCAAAAGTGGCCAAATTCATAACCAATTGATTTGGATCAATGGATACAAGGAATCGGACTCGTCGGCTGTAATCAGCGTTTTCATACTCAAAGTTCCTGAGAAATTCAACGGTCTTCAAGAAAATCTCCTTGGTGTCCATCAGCTCACAATCATCCCATTCGACCGTCTCATTCATATACTTATCGGCCACATCGCAATTGCTGGCGATGTTGTTTATCTCGGAATCGAGGTTTTCTTTCAATGACGTCAAATTTCTCAGTTCCGTTGTGAGGTAGCGATCAATCTCACCCTTGAGATGCTCCGAACGGTCCTTAATTGCCTTAGTGACCCGCCTATAAATCTCTTCAATCTCTTCCGAGACACTAATGCAATTCGTCTGCAAGCTCAAGGTATTCTTCTCAATCACTGCCAACGAATCCTGCAAACGATGAAGACTGCGACGAATCTGCAATAAAAAGGTGCAGCTAGTAGTTTTGAATACATATTTTATGCCACTGACACTAAAGGTTTTTATGTTTTTTTTTTAATGCTGACATCATCAAGGACATGGCATTGTCGTATTCTCACCTGACTATTGATCCGGGTGATTTCACGTCTCAGAATATCCATATGAGCACTCTTACAGTCCTCACAAATCTTCTTGTCACAATGGGCACAGGGCGAAAGGTATGCCTTCTCGGAGCAGACATTACAACGCTCCATCACTTGGCCTTTGGATGAAATAACGAAAAGTATATAAAAATAGGAGTTTCTTTTATAAATAAATGATATTTAAATTAAATGCAAAGAAGGATAAGATAAGATAAGGGGTTGGCTGATGGATTTTTATTGAGCTTTTTCTTGGTATTTTGTTGTTGTTGTTGTTGTGTTAAGGAGTATGTACGTTGTGTAATTTTTCATTGTTATGCATGGAATGGCTTTGGTTTGGACGCTCCATCAAAGCCATGAAAAGGGATGTATTCTCCGTATAAGTATAGAGAGGAAAACCCTGCACATGATAGGATATGTTAAGTCTTTAAGGGCCACCATTTTTGTGTGGTTATATTTTGCGTTGTGGATAATACCTTCACGGTGGGTTGCTGGAAATTTATTTTTCCAAGATGCCTTGCCAAATCTAAATGCTTACACAAGAAAGAATTTTTTCTAAAGGTCACGGAAGAAAAATACTTAGAACTTCATTATAATAAAACATAAAGTCTGGTTTAGGAGGGGTTTATGAGGGTAAATTCCAAATGGCAGCTTTCAAAACTACCGGCACACGTGGTTTTCTTCTTAGACTGCGAAGGTTAAGTGATAATTCTTACTTTTACGTCAAGTGTATAGAGTTTTTAAATATGAATATTTTTCTGTAGAGCTTTGCGACCTTAAAGATTTATTTTTTGCTCTAGTTTTCAATGCCAGCCGATGGAAGGTGTTATTTTGTTCTTTCAGCACTTTTGAAAATAAAATTGTCCAAGTTTAAGTTAGGTGGAGTTTAGAGCTCACGATTACACGATGCATGAGTAGCAATTTCTGTTATAACACACCCAATACACGACTCAGTGTCAATATAAAAAATCACTTGAATTCCACCAAAATATTGTCGTTTCAAGGACAATGTTTTATGAAAAACAACCTTAATTTTTTTCCCGACTTCTTTTCCATCTCGATATGTTTTCGATATTCACAATGCATTGCAATCCATTATCCTTAAATTTTCAATGTATCGGGACATTTTGCTTACAATAAGAAAATAGAAGAAAATGCATTGTTGAGTTAAAAAGTATCTGCTGCAAGTATACAATCTTGAAACTTAATATGCAAGGATGCTTCCATCCCAAGATAATCCAAATTAAAATCCAAGAAAATCTTCGAAAAACCTTTCCAACGCTCTTGAATACTCGTACATCATACAAATACACATTTGGCTCAGAGTCACTTGAATGAATTGGTATTTCAACTTAGTGTGCCATTATCACACATCAAAAAGTATAACATGTTCGGGATGAAAGTTTAAAATCAGGTACATTTGAAGCTTGTTTAAAAGAGGAAGATTGTTTAGTTATAAAATTAATGTGAAATTATATAAGGCAAGTTTAGAATTCGTGAATATAAACAAAAATTACGATCATATAGAAGTCTAAAAAAGTTATTGACAAAAAATGTCCGTCTGTCTGTCTGTCCGGGTGTACAACAAGTTGCAGCCTAAAGTGTCTTTTGGCAGTCCTCAGAGGGGAACTTGAAATTTTATTTTTAGGACTAAAAATAACGGTACCTGTCATATATCGGTTAGTGGAAAGCCTATTTTCTCGAAAACGGCTACAACGATTTTGATGAAAATTTTCGAGAATTCTTTTTTCGTATTAGCTTTCATCTAATCAAAACCAAATTACCGGAAAAGTCTATTAATGGTATGTTTTATTATAACGGTTTTTTTAATATTCGACTTTCTCAATGACGGCTCAATATTAATAAAATTTTATATTTGAAAAGATCTAAGTAGCCAATTTAATTCTGCATACAAAAATTTTGATTAATTTTTTTTTTGTATCTATAATTAATTTTTGCTTTTTTTAAATTCAATATGTTTAAAACTTGTCAAAAAAAT
This sequence comes from Platycheirus rosarum, assembly GCA_963971375.1. Taxonomy (NCBI): domain Eukaryota; kingdom Metazoa; phylum Arthropoda; class Insecta; order Diptera; family Syrphidae; genus Platycheirus; species Platycheirus rosarum. The sequence goes on along the minus strand of OZ020510.1, from coordinate 47,510,882 downwards.
ATTTAAAATTTAAAAAAACATTCTTTGGAATCATTAAAAGGTGTTATTAACCTTTTGCAATTCTTTTAAGAAAAATTTATTTGGCTTTTTAAGTCCATCTTCACTTATGGCGTTTGCCCACGTCAAGTCAGACTCGTTTGTCCTTTCGGAAAACGTCTCTACAAACCTTTTTTAATTGCGATTTGTAGGGACTAAAAGGCAAGTTATGCATTCGTAAAAAAGAATTCTAACAATCAGACATGACATAACGATGATAGAGAAACATATTTGAGTTACTGACAAAATTCTGTCCGTCTGTCGTCTGTCCCTCTGTACGGATGTATATTGAACTACAGCCTAAACGGTTTGGTCAACGGTCTTCAAATTTAGAAAATAAGGTTATTTTGACATTCTACAGAGGACTTTTAAATTTTTTTGTTAGCTCAAATATTAACGGTACCTGTCATATAGCCGTTAAGTAAAATCTTATTTTTCTCGGAAACGGCTCCAAGAATTTTAATGAAAAAAATCACTGTACTATTATAGGTGTAGGTTGTGTTTGGGTGAAAAATTCAAGATGGTGGGCTAAAAACGGTACCTCCCATAGAACCGTTTATATAATTTTTTTTTTTTGTAAAAAAACGTGTACATGAATGTTTTTTTTTTTAATTTTTTTTTAATGTAGATTGTTTTTTTGCTTAGGTTTGCATTTTTTTTTTTTTTTTTTTTGAAAAAAAAGTTATTAAAATAAAATCATTTTATTTAAAAACCGCTGCTACGATTTTGAAAAAAAATCTCACTTTTTCCATTTTTTAAAGTAATAAAATGGTGTTTAAATTTTTCCGCTAAAAACTGTTTTACGTACTTTTTCATACGATCAAAAGCCAGACAAATCGAATAAAAACTTTGAAGTTCCCTTTATATTTTTCAAATTTTATTCCAAGCTCTGCCGCACATAAGAGCATGTACGTGCAGTCATGCAATTTATTTTATTTAAACTGCGTTTTAGATAGCTACAGATCAACGAGGTTTTCGAGAGCATGACAGTAAATATCTCTCAAATTTTGGTCAAACTGAAATCTATAAAGTTTCGTTGCACTCAGATTTATTTCTCTTTTTTTTGTGTCTTACTATTGATTGCTTTGCAATTAAAAACTGCACAAATTGCCACTTTTTCTACACAAAAAACTTATTAACTAAACTAAACCGATCTCTGTTAACCAAACCGAACGAAAGTACGAATTGAAACACAATTTTGTATTGTTTTGACAGCTGATATAAAATTCGCGCCTACGGATGACATATTTATGTAGGATGCGCAGAAAAATTTAAAAAAAAAAAATATTCCGGAATAGAGGAATTACCATGTTTTTTGTTTATCATTTTGGACATATTGTATTGTACTTTTTTCGAAAACGATGGCATTCACGATGGCGAGCGTTGAACCATATGGACCTAGACGACATATGGTTGCATACGGAAGGCGCTACATAACACAGAATGCACGTAGTAACATTCTGCAACAAGGATTTAAGGATAATAAGATTATCTCTGGCAAAGCTAACGTAAATTAGCCACAAAATTTATTCAATTTGAATCCACTAGACTTTTTCTTGTAGGTTTTTCTGAAGAAGAAAAATAAAACTAAGGCAAGACTACGTTTAATTTCAGTATTTGATGGAATCAATATCTGATTTACCGCAATTCAATACTTGCAATGTATGCGCTTAAAACATCTGCTTACTTCCAACCTAATTACCCCGCAGGAAATAGTTGCACGTCTCCTTATTCAATGCTGGCCCACAATAAATCTTTTTACGCTGACTTGCTCACCTTTGCCAATTCAATGCGTCAACCAAAGCATCACAGTTCAATTTACATCATCCGCTGGTCCTAGCAATTGGTCTAATTAAATCCGCAAACATCTTCGATGGACTCTCGGCCAAACAAAACAAAGCCATATGCCGCAACAGCCTCTCTTTGAATTGAATGAATAATTAATGAATCGATCAAAATGGGTGTAAGATGCTTTCATCGATTCCATCTATCTCTGCACTTCAGTGTCAATCTATAAGCTAGATACATACATAGCGAATCTATATAGTGTTCAATCATTAAGCAACACAATTAATCAATGTCTATCTAATCGAAACGACTGCTTCAATTCTTCAGCAATATTTAGAAATCCTAATCATGCGCCTTATGCAGGAAAAAATAAAAACCAAAAAACTTCAGAATTACAACAAAAAATATAGGACTCGCCCACACCACCCACAAGGATTCCGCATGGTACGCAGTGTCCTTTATCCCGATTTGATTGAATTCCGTGTTGTTCATTACTCAATCATTTATGGTAGAATGCATACGGATACATTATTACAGAATTTAAGCCCAAGGCCAAGTCAGCAACATAATTTGCTCCATTGCCCGGAAGATATCCAGGCCCATGATGAGTCCTTGCCTGGTATAGTAGTTTAGGATCATCCAAACGATGCTACACAAAAACACCAATACACTGGTACATAATGGATAAATACTGTTTCTCATTTTATTATATTGATAAAGCAAATTTAATTAGACTGGAAATACCACAATGACATTTCAGACAATGACAATGGTGATGGTGACGACGACCGACGCACGGAAGGACTTGCTGAGGTCACTACAAAAATCCTTACACAGAAAATGTATTCTTCCTGACTTACAAAGTCGCATGTGTGTGTGTGTGTAGGTAGGTTAGGTTTAACATGCGTCCTGACTTCGAACATTATAGGGTGGTAGGTTTTTAGGAGGGTCGGTTGAAATGCAATTAATTTCAATAAAACAATATAATTACCAGATGTCGGATCCGGCAGCTCTCCGGTGATTTCGATGTGCAACTCCAGAAAGCGTTGCAAGGTGACATTTGTGGGAAACGCTTGCACGCCTTGGTATGGTATACGATGTTCTGCACGGCATTCTGGACATTTGACCTAGAAGAAAAGTAAAAGTTTCAATAACTTAGTCAAGCATGGCAAACCAGATGGGAAATTTGTCTTTTATAATGGCTTTTAGGATAGAGATACGTGTCCATGTGCATGTGCATGAGTTTTGATTTTATTGCTTTTAGTTAAGAGAACAATCACAAAGTCTTAGTGCAAAGAACTTTAAACAATATATTAATACAAACGAACGACTGGTACAGGGTGATTTGAAGAAAAACGGCAAAACGCTAGAAGGCAAAGTTCATAAGTAAAGACAAAAATCGTTTCAAAGTTGGGGTTTTATTTTCCGCCGCTCAGGTTTAAATCAACACGGCTGCCCTACGTGATGAAAAAAAGCAAAACCAACAGACTTGCTTTAAAGCTCGCCCCCGAAAAGCTCGATGAGGAGGGAGTAAATCCTGTGGGGGGAAAAGTACCAGGCATATAAAATGGTCGAACCTTACAACAAAGTCATAAGTACTGCTGACACCATCTTAAGCTGAGCTTACAGTTGAATACATTTCAAAACAGGCAATCCCACCCAAACCAGTTTTACCACCACCGCACCGGTCACACTAATTAGCTTTCTATTCCAGTTTATGAACTTCGTGTTAAAAATTCACACTTGCTTATGGTTGAAACATTTATAACAGACGGACTTAAATTCAGTCTTAACATAGTCCAGCAGGAGTTAACCCAGTATCCGCTGGTCCGGTAGGTAATCCACCAGAAGTTTACCATAAGTTTCGCCGGAGTTCCCGAGACTTCTACAGGACCTCACCGAGTCTGCCCGGAGTTTACTGGAACCAGTAATTGAAAGAGAACCCACCACCACCAAGAGTTGGAGTTCACTAAAAGTCCGCCAATTAGTAAATATGGTATCTGGATTTCTGGATTCTGGAAAAGACTTGGGTTTGACTTGACTTTTTGACCTGACGTGAGCTTCCAGGTTTTAAATATACTCTCAAAAAATTAATGTCAAATGCTATCTTATTGTGAATTTAGTATCTACCGCTACCCCATTGTGAATGTGTTGTTGTTGTACTCCTGTCCATTGTCCAATGCTTATCTCTAATTCTTGTCTTCTAACTAGTGTCGTGTATCGTCATGTTGCATTCTAAAAGGCAATGTTCCTTAAAGACATAGTTAAAAAAAAGTGATGGAAAAGGGTATGGAATTTAATATTCAAACATCCTTTTATAGACAAGAGGGCCACCTACGATAGCATAGCCAGAGTAGAACTTTATAAGGCCATGAGAGAATTCAGCATCTGAAATAAGATGGCTGACCATGGCCAACATTACAAGTCAAGTAAAAGAACACGGTTTGCTCTCCAGACCAATCAGCATCAATAATAGACTCCTACAAGGGGGTCTGAGTTGAATCCTCTTCAACCTGGCGTTGAAGAAAACAATTCGTGACTCTGGCACGTCACCAAGAGAGACTATCGGCACCAAGTCCAGGCAGAAACTTATTGGCTTACGCAGACGTTATCGATATTATTGGCACAGAACACTCCTTTACCCAGATCGAGCAGGCGGCACAAAAATGTGGGCTTCACATTAAGACTGGTCTAACTATCAGGGTAGTGGAGCATTAATTTGAAGTAGAGGAGTCCTTTAACTACCTTGGGCCAAAAGTAGCAACCGATAATAATATGGAGGAAGAAACACGCGGGCGGCTGCTAAAATCCAACAGGACCTACGATAGTCTGTCAAGGCTCTTTAAATTCCGAAACCTTTCTATAAAAACCAAGCTGCTGCTGTACAAGACTATGGTCTTACCAATACTCATACCGATGCGAGATGTGGGTGCTTACAAAAAGGCACTCTGACCTCTTATCCACGTTCGAGAAGTATATCTTACGGAGAATTGTTGGCGTGTGATGCAATCATGATTTGTAGGATATCTACCTCGAAGCAGATGTTGTGGACAAAATAAAGCTTGGTAGACTCCGGTGGGCTGTTCACCTAGTTTGCATAAGCGAAGAGGAACCAGCTCAAAAAGTCTTTTATGGTAGAAGACATCATTATCTCCAGGAAAATGGCAAAAGAAGAAGAAGGGCTAGCGCTGATCCAAGAACCCTGGACCTGTGGGGGTCAAATAAGAGGTCTTTCCATTAAAGATACTAAGGTAATATGGGATAAGAGGTCAATCTCTCCCAGAGCAGCAATTATTGTAAGAAATGACATTAATCATCATTGTCTTTCATAGTTCATGACGAGGGATCTGGATCCAAATCAAACCTCACTAAACATAGAGGGCAAAGCCCGATCCGTGGTAATATAATCAGGCTTCTTTGCAGGAGAAGACGCCAAAATCCTCCCTAGGGAAGTAGAGGAACTGGTGGATTACTGCAAAAATAAGATGTTATTTTTACTCTTAGGTTGCGACGGAAATGCACACAACCTGGTCTTGGGCAGCACAAACGCAAATCAAAAGGGAATTCATAGAGTTAAATCAAGACGCTATTCTAGTATCAGTCTTCTTAGAAGGAACCCAAGAAACTTGAGAGCCCAGTGGGTGATTGATGCATATAAATCAAGCTGCCCCACAGCCTCCACAAAATATAAGACTGATGCTTCCCTGGTGGAACAAAAGACGACAGCTACACAGAGAATGAGGAACAAAGATTTTTGTTTCTATTAAACAAGACTGGAAGGCAGCAACATTAATATGTTCGAAAAAGAGGCTGGAATGGGCAATAGTCACCTTTCAACTTTTTAAGTCTCCTGCAATAGACGGCATCTGTCCCGGTTTGTACAAATGAGCAAAGAGTTGATTTTATCTCATCTGCTTACATTTATTAGAAGCAGCCTGGTGTTAGGTATATATATATATATACTATCACCATGGAAGAGAGAAAGGTAATATACTCAAAAGAAACGGCTATAAACTGTTTCCTAGACATTGAGGGTGCCCTTGAAAACACCTCACATGAGGCAGTCAACGAAGCACTACAGAGGAAAAACACTCCGATTACTATTGCTAGGTGGGTAAATGCTATGCTGAGAACCAGAACGGCTGAAACACATTCAAACCAAAAAAAATCAGAGAATTCTCACAACGAGATGATGCCCACAAGGAAGGGGGCACAATGGATCTTTAATGTTGAAGTGCATTACAAAAACCCCAATTTTATTGATTAATAGACCAAGACGCCCGAAGCCTTGGGGTCTGCAATTGGATCGCGTTGGCCAGCAATCGGAATGTGTGGAAGAAATGGTTATAGGAGGCTCGGACCATATGCTGGTTTTTGCGCCGACGGTGATAATGATGATGATTTTTTTTTGTCTACCCATTTCGATAAACATTTCTTCAGAACTGCAGTAAATATTTTAAAGGGAGATGTTTAATAAGCCCTGGAAGCCAAGTTCTTAATGCAATCTCATGCAACATTAAACAATACTATACGTTTAAAACTAAGCCAAGGCAACAATAAATAAAGTTAAACGAATTGAATTAAAAGAATTCACCGACTTCCACACAGAAAGATACAATTAAATGAGTTTAAGTTATTCGTCTGCTTGGCTATTCGAAGCTCAAATTTTATTTTATTTAATAAAATTTAATACCTTCTTCCATCTTGTCAGGAGCACCCATAAAGTGAATATATCTGAGAGAAATATTGACGTTCACCATAACAGCACGTCAAAGTGTTTAAATCCAACGAAATGCAGATTGCCATCCTCTCCAGTGTGAAGTCTCCACATCCCAAGAAAAAAACAGAAGAGTCAATTATAATTATCAAGACATTCGAAATCCACCAATTATGAGCACATGGTGATGATAGCCAAGCAAGTTCATTGAATATTCAATTTCGAATTGCATCTTCATTAGAACAATCACAATACTAAGAAGTCGCCCGAGCTTCAATGAATAATTTATGCTGTTGAACTCGTTGATCCCAATTAAATAAGTTTGTTTTTCTCAGATCCAGCTACCAATGGAGACGCACTGCATTTTGTGTTGAAAACATAAACGGCAGTGTGTGTTCTTGAATATTATGCAAGCATTTTATCCCAAACCATCGTATCTTCTCGTCATAGTCATAGTCTATGAGGAGAAACTATGACAAGGAGCCACAATTCCTTGTCTTCGATGCCGTTTGCATCTTAAAGATGTCCCAGCTGCCCATGCATTGGCGTACCGCCTCTGTCTAATTATGTATTCAGACAAGCTGCTGGCAAAAGCCGTAGAAACTTTTAGCCTGGTCATTTGCCTTCAATATATTTCAACTAATCACACACTGAAAATAAATCAGTTTCCTCTGCATATTCAAAATGAATATAAACGAGTTGCCTGCTAACAGGCAACTCTTCTTATGCCACTATATTTTTGGCTCTGGCGAATGTCCTTTCGAAGCTTAATATACAGTGTGGACGCCTGTAGGCGAGATTGCGGTGAATGAAGTTACCACACAATGTGGTAGATGCTAGTCGTAGCGACGAAAGTTTCTTCGGCTTCTGTGTGATTCATTTACTCCACGTTCCCATGTGCAATAAATATGTATAAAACTGTATTATCATTTGGTCCTTCGGTGGCACTTTGTCATTTTTCGTTAAAGAAAAATGGCAAGTTTATAGTTTTCGTAAGTTCTTTTCGAGCTGGTGGTTTTGGGGAACCATTTACACAAGTTGCCCGGAACGATATGGAAAATATTATTAAAAGTTTTTAACACAAAGAATTGATTGTGGAGGCAGAATTTCTATGTTGTTTGCATTGTATATAGACTGCTATAGTACTATCATGACGACCGGTGGACGGTGGCGTTCCAAGCGGCTCTAGGGAAAATTAACTTGGTAAATTGAAAGAAGCGAACGAGTCGAACAAAGAGAATTCTAAGAGAAACTCTGTGAACATGTACTTTACTCTTTGCAGTTTGCAGTTTACATATATACAATGATGCGAGTATAGTTTTTTTTTGCACAACTGGATTGCTTCACACAAGCAGGGCGACGAGATGGCTAGTTAAAAGGATTGACAAAAAAGAAGAAAAACGACTTTTGTAAATGAATAGTGTCTGGGGGGTGGGTATATGTTTAAGCTGGTTGATAAGTTTATTTTGAGTTTTATATTTTTTTTCATATAAAACATTCGAGGGTAGGTAGATATTTAGGTATGTACCTACATACATCCCTACATAATGTGTGTATTTACGTAGGTATACTTGTTATATTATCTTTGATAAAATGTTCAGCTAAATTCAGGTCGATCGGTCGGTTGTCGGTGTGGTAGATGGTGTGAGCGAGGGTGAGGGAGATACTAAAAAGGAAAACTTAATAAGCACATGTGTATGTGTATTGTGTATATCCTGTTCTCGGTGACGGTGAACAACGAAGAGGATCGACAATGATTTTATTTTTTGAATTTTCATTTCATTGGCTTCGTTATCGTTGATGTTGAATTTTATGCACAAGTAGCTTTGTGATTATAGGGACTATGAGTCAAGTTTAGGATTCGTGAACATAAAAAAATTGTGATAATAATTAAACATTACATTACGATGATAGAGAAACATATTTGAGTTGCTGGCAAAATTCTGTCCGTCTGTCTGTAGGTCTGTCTGTACGGATGTATTTTGGACTATAGCCTAAACCGATGAGCCAATCGACTTCAAAGTCTAAAAAAGTGATCGACAAAAAATGACTGTTTGTCTGTCAGTAGGTATATATAACGAGCTGCAGCCTAAATGGCTTAAGCGATTATCTTTAAACTTGGTGTGTGTGATTATTTTGGCATTCCCCAGAGGGGACATTGAAATTTAAATTGTAGGCCTAAAAGTAAAGGAAGTGCCATATGACCGTTGAGTTGAATTGTTTTCTTGATTGAAATTTTTGCATTCAGTAGGTAATCGAGTATTTTTTTTATTTGTTAGTTGTTTTTGCATGTTTATGTGTTTATCATAGGCGTCCTTATTATTTATTCTGTATGCTGTATGCTGTTATGATCATAATGCTTTAAAATAAATAACGATAAATAAATAATAATACAAATAACGAAGTTTGCTTTCATTAGACTAGTGGCAAAATTTGGGGGAAAATATTAAAAAAATAATTTTTTATGAAATCAAAAAAACACTATTCATTACGTTTTTTGGAAAAAAATGTTGTAAGCCATCTTATTTCTTTTGCTGTTTTCTATTTTGTATTTTTTTCATTTCAAAATCGTTCGACCAGTTTTTTGAAAAACTTTTCGAAAACATATATATAATTTTTTTTTGACTATGTCAATTTAAAGAAATCTTTAGTTTATACTAGGAGAAAAAATTTAAAAAATCTATAGATTCGTTTTCAAAATATTCAAAAAACAAAATAAGTTTTTTTAAAAAATTATTAAAAATTAAAAAAAAATGTTTTTGAAAATTTTAATAAGCAATATTATTTATATCATAAAACACTACATATTTTGAATATTATCAAAATCCGTCAATTAGTTAACGAGAAAGTCTAATTTCAAAAAACCGGTCATATGAGTGGTACCGTTATAAAACTTTTTCTGAAAATCCATTAAAACTTAAATATAGATTTTGCATAGAAAACATCATTCTGAAAGTTTTATCAAAATCGTAGGAGCCGTTTTCGAGAAAAATAAGTTTTTCATTAAAAGTTATATGGCAGGTGCCGTTAGTTTTGGAGCTAGAATGCCAATTCCAACGGCCCAACCGTTTAGGCTGTAAATATCGATACGGACAGACAGACAGACAGACAGACAGACGGACGGAATTTTCGGACCCACTTTTTTTAAATTCTCTATCATCGTAATGTCATGTTTGATTGTTAGAATTTTTTTTACGAATGCATAACTTGCCTTATAGTCCCTATAAATCGCAAGTAAAAAACTATTCGATTACTAGTGAATGCAAAAATTTCAATCGAGAAAACGAAAGCTTACACCTGCCCCTAAATAAACAAATAAGAACACAGGAGCAAGTACGTGCGACCCAGTCGTGCCTTTTATATATATATTTTTTTTTTTTTTTGAAATTCTTTATTTAAAAAATAATATGATTGAACAGACTTTTGGCTTTAAAAAGGTATAACACATTATTTTAAATGTTGCCGTTATTTTTAAATATACCTATATAAATATATTTTAGTGTAAGATTACTTAGGCTACTTACATTTTTCTGAATATCAATTTTGGTTATGCATTCGTAATCATCGTAATGTTATAGGTATTTGATGGTTATCTCAATTTTTTTTCTGCACGAATGCATAACTTGTACTTAGTACCTACCTATAATAATTGCAAGTAAAAATTAAACAATTAGGTATTACAAATGTAAAAACCCGTGGTATTTTTAGCAATTCTATAGAAGATTAGTACAAAGAAATATTTTGGTTTAACTATAAATTTCTTTCCCGCGAGCTAAGTTGGGTAGGTCAACTAGTACCTATTGGTACAAACAAACAAAAGATCTTTGTTACTATAAATCAATAATATATAATCAATCAATAATAATATAAATCAATTTACAAACAATTTTTGATTGAATTTCTGCACATAGTTCATTCAGATAGGTACCTACATATGTATGTACCTATATGTATATGTAGGTACCTATCTGTATGGAAAGTTAAATTCAAAACAAAAATCCATCCACTGCAAGGACGTTTGTATCTTTGTATAAATATAGCAAGAAGTAAGTTTGTGTTTAAATTTCAAGAATGAATGTGTACATTATTTGAAGACGACAACCTTCATAATAGTAAAAAAATTGAAAATCCTAAAGAATTCGAATCAAAAGTCTGGTCAATGATGTATATATGTACAAATATGACAAATATGTATGTAGGTAGTGCTTGTACAAAACTTGAAAATCCTAAAAAACTTAAACCAAAAGTCTGGTCAATGACGTACGCATATATAAATGCTTATGTGAGAACCAGTTCTCATATTACATATTCCATATAAAAAAAAACGTAAACAATGAAAATGTTGGATCGTGTATAAATCCTACAAAAACTATTCGCCTCAGCTAAGCGAAACCATTGTATATTAACTTCAAAACTGCTAGCAGTTTATACACATATATACAATGAACAAAACAAGATACTGCATTATTTCATGTTCTCCTTCGGTTTTTTCTTGCCTCACATTGTCACATTGCACATGCGCAGGAAACTAAGCACAAAGCATAACACTAAAAACTATGCTCTTAATTCTCTCTCACTCAAATAAAATGTCCTACACTAGCACTCCAAGCGGCTCTAGGGAAAAAGATTTTTTCTCGTCTCATGATAGTACTATAGGCAATGTATATACAATGGTTGTTTGCCAATAATTGGGTCCTTTTCATCGGAAGACATCTGCCAGGAAGTTTTGGTGTAAATTAATTGATTCAGATTCTAGTAATTCAAACTGATAGAATTGGATTTGGATTGAAAGTGTCCAATACAGAAGATGAGAAAGCCCATTACATAAGGTGACGCTTCAGTCTGAAATAGACCTAGACATGGTGGACAGCAATCAAACTTCCTCAGGCAGCTCGGTGTATGCCAAGCGTAAAAGGGGTTTATGGCTACCATTAAAATGTTGGTTAAAAATATGGGGGCCATTAGGCAAATAAGGAAATATGAAAAAGGAGATACCAATGCACATTTGTTTTAAAGTTTTGCAACAAGTTAAAATAGAAAGGAAAAACGGAATCTGACAAGGCATTCTACATTCGCTGGGTACGGTTAAAGAAGGACTGTATTTGACTCTACGTCTGAAGTTGGTCTCAAAGGTAAATTTATGGTCATTCTTAGCAGTGCCAGTAAGAATATTACGGTTGAATCTTTTCAGGAGAGGAATGCAGCTGGCTATTTCGCTAAAGCGTTGATTTTAGAAATAGCGATTAAATAACGACATGCACGAAACATTACGACTAAGTTAAAGAGATGTGAACGTTTCTGTTATTAAAGGGTTGCCTATCATTTTTAGAGCTCTTTTTTGAATTCTTTCTAGGAAACTCAAGTGGGTAATCGCAGCACTTGCTTAAATATGGGAATTATACTAAAGTTTTTAATGAATATATATGCTTTATAGAAAGTAGCCACATCAGACGGGGTAAAAAATTCTTGTATCTTCGAAGGAAACCTAGACATCTCGCAGCATTCTTAGCAATGTCGAATATGTGGTCATTCCATAGAAGGTGACCTTTAATTCACATACCGAAAACTAATAGGTGTTCAGTTTCTTCGATGTAAGTACGACTCATGGATAGTGGCATTGGGGGTATGCTTCGTTTTAACGACAAAACACAGCATTGAGTTTTAGATTCATTAAATTCAACACGATTTCTTATTCCCCATTTAAGAATGCTGTTAAGATCAACGGTCGAATTACGGCTTCAGTGAGCGAGTGAGTGAGTGCCATCAGTGATCGAATGCACAAGTTAACACTTTGGGATGATGGCATTCGTAGTCTGACGTATCGTATATCAATTATAAATTGTACTAGCTTTTTTCAACTAAATGGTGTATTTATTGTTTTCTCTATTGCGTAACAGATATCGTTAGGATACATTTTGTTTTGAATAAAAGAATTTCATTGTTACGATTAAAAAGAAGGTGAACATTTTGTAATTATTGTGATGTGGCAACAAGTTTAGATATTCGGAGGATACATTTTGTAAATTAACGACATCTGTTGGATTCATTGTGTACAACAACCAACATTCATTGTGAGCGCCTAAAAGTATGCTACATATTTGCAATATGTTTTAACTGAGTACTAAATCGAACTTGAAGTACTAATTCGAGACTCGAATTAGTACCGAAAGCTTAGATTGTGCCAGAACCAGACAGAAGCTTCCAGAAGCTTGTAAACTTGTATAAATACAAGAGTAGATTGCATTGAAAGTTTCAGTTTTAGTTTCGAAAGTGGAATTGTTAACAACTGGAAGCATTAGTAAAAAAGTGATTGAATTGAGATTAAATAAAAAGTGTTGAATTATAAAAACGTATTTGAATTGTGAATAAGTTAAATTGGTGTTATTTAAACTGAAAGACGTTGTGTTTTATAAAATAGAGAGATTTGTTGTATTATTTTGGAATTTTGATTGAGTTTTATTTGTCGAAACCCAGGCCAAAATATCACATTGGTGTCAGAAATTGGGGATAAAACTCAGTAAAGTGCTAGAAAATTCCATAGTGACATTTTCTAAAACAGTTTCGGTGACTCATTTAATTGTGAAAGTGGAATTTTCCAGAAACTATTGAACTGATTGTGCTTTAAAACTGTGAATAGCGAATATTTTTGTTAAAAATAGTGTGTAAAAAAAAGATTTTCTTGAGAGACATCCAAATAAAACTGACTGTGTTGCGAAAATTGTGTTTCGGTTATATAAAATGGGTCGTAAATTAGAACAATTGACAACAGTTGAGTTGAAAGAAGAATTAGGAAAACGAGACCCCGATACCATGTTGTTCGATGTTGAAGAACAAGGGAAAGAAAGCACAGTAAGTATAGACGATGAAATACCTGCTTTCATGAAGTTGCTTCTGTCGAAATTCGATGCTCAGGAAAGTTCCTCGAAAGAACAAAAGAATTCGTCAGAAATGCTGCAGAAGCAACTAAGCGAACAGAAGAACTTTCTCGAAAAACAAAAGAACGTTCTCGAAAGTAAATTGGTCGAACAACAGAATGAGCAGAAGAATTCGTTGGAAATTCTCCAGCAACAACTAAGCGAACAAAGGAACGTTCTCGAAGACCAACGGAACGTTCTCGAAAGTAAATTCGACGAACAAAAGAATTCATTAGAAACTCTCCAGAATCAACTAAGCGAAAGATTTCAAATAGTAGATCAGAAATTTGAAGCCAAAATAGAAAGCTTAGAAGAAAAGTTCGGAAAGCAAGTAGAAAGTGTAGAACAACAGTACGAACACCTGGCTAAGGAGGTTGATTCGTTAAAAAAGCAGAAGGTTCGGGAATATTCGAGCGACGGTCCACGAAGAAAGGAAATGCAGCCCCCTGTCTTCGATGGTCAAACATCATGGCCAATTTATAAGAGGCAGTTTGAAGCTGCCGCCTTGACGAACAACTGGGACAACGAAGACAAATCAATTGCTCTTACGCTTGCGCTCAGAAGAACAGCTGCCTAATTCCTGCAGACCATTCCTGAAGACAAACATTATGATTATGATGCCATGGTCAAGGCAATCGAGATGAGGTTTGGCGACGACCACATGCAGCAAGTTTACCGAGTCCAGCTGCGCCGAAGGGTCCAGACAAGAGGTGAAACGCTACAACAATTGCAAGCTGACATCGAGCGCTTGGCCAATTTGTCTTATCCCAATACCAGCAGGGAAATCATATCACATCTGCCAGGAAGTTTTGGTGTAAATTAATTGATTCAGATTCTAGTAATTCAAACTGATAGAATTGGATTTGGATTGAAAGTGTCCAATACAGAAGATGAGAAAGCCCATTACATAAGGTGACGCTTCAGTCTGAAATAGACCTAGACATGGTGGACAGCAATCAAACTTCCTCAGGCAGCTCGGTGTATGCCAAGCGTAAAAGGGGTTTATGGCTACCATTAAAATGTTGGTTAAAAATATGGGGGCCATTAGGCAAATAAGGAAATATGAAAAAGGAGATACCAATGCACATTTGTTTTAAAGTTTTGCAACAAGTTAAAATAGAAAGGAAAAACGGAATCTGACAAGGCATTCTACATTCGCTGGGTACGGTTAAAGAAGGACTGTATTTGACTCTACGTCTGAAGTTGGTCTCAAAGGTAAATTTATGGTCATTCTTAGCAGTGCCAGTAAGAATATTACGGTTGAATCTTTTCAGGAGAGGAATGCAGCTGGCTATTTCGCTAAAGCGTTGATTTTAGAAATAGCGATTAAATAACGACATGCACGAAACATTACGACTAAGTTAAAGAGATGTGAACGTTTCTGTTATTAAAGGGTTGCCTATCATTTTTAGAGCTCTTTTTTGAATTCTTTCTAGGAAACTCAAGTGGGTAATCGCAGCACTTGCTTAAATATGGGAATTATACTAAAGTTTTTAATGAATATATATGCTTTATAGAAAGTAGCCACATCAGACGGGGTAAAAAATTCTTGTATCTTCGAAGGAAACCTAGACATCTCGCAGCATTCTTAGCAATGTCGAATATGTGGTCATTCCATAGAAGGTGACCTTTAATTCACATACCGAAAACTAATAGGTGTTCAGTTTCTTCGATGTAAGTACGACTCATGGATAGTGGCATTAGGGGTATGCTTCGTTTAATTCGAGAATCGAATTAGTACCGAAAGCTTAGATTGTGCCAGAACCAGACAGAAGCTTCCAGAAGCTTGTAAACTTGTATAAATACAAGAGTAGATTGCATTGAAAGTTTCAGTTTTAGTTTCGAAAGTGGAATTGTTAACAACTGGAAGCATTAGTAAAAAAGTGATTGAATTGAGATTAAATAAAAAGTGTTGAATTATAAAAACGTATTTGAATTGTGAATAAGTGAAATAAGTTAAATTGGTGTTATTTAAACTGAAAGACGTTGTGTTTTATAAAAAAGAGAGATTTGTTGTATTATTTTGGAATTTTGATTGAGTTTTATTTGTCGAAACCCAGGCCAAAATATCACATTATTTTAACATGTAAAATGATTCATATTCATCAAACGAAGGTAAAACGTTTGAAATATTGAGCAGAATTTTTTTTAAAAACAACGACAACATAATAAAAGCTCATATATTTTCGTTAAGGTATCTATCAGTGAGCACTTTATCTATCGACTGAAAATCTGCTCGATGACTGAAGTGGAAATGCCAAAAAATGGTAATAGAGTGCACGATAACGTGAGCGGTAATGCCAAACACAAACAATTCAGTAACTTATTGCTCGATAACTGATGCGGTATTTCGGCCCCTGCTCGATGGCTGAAGTGAAAATGTCAAAAAATGGTACTAGAATGCTCGCTAACGTAAGTAGTAATGCCAAACACATATAATTCAGTCACTTATTGCTCGATAACTGATGCGGTAATTTGGCCCCAGGATTTAATGAACTAATCATACGCTGCCGTTGTAGTTCCACATCCGAAGCACAAGGATGAGAATCTGGAAACAAATATGAAGTGCTGAGAGCACTGTCATCAGCAAAACAATTGATTGGATAAGTTGTTTCAGATAATAAATCGTTGATAAATACAAGAAAACGAGTACGAGACAAAACAGAGCCCTGGGGCACATCAGCATTTATTTTGCTTTTACCAAAATGGTATATAGAGATTCGCCCCACTTTTCGGAGGGATATAAATGGTCTTCTAATAGGGACTTCCGAATCGACAGATAGCGGCCATCTTGTTAAAGCAACATCTGTCAAATTGGCTGTCATTTATTCAGTCTGTTTTGACAAATCGCCATAGATAGATATAGCGTTCAACAAGATGTGTAAGTGTTAAAATTGTTTTTTTTCAAAATGGCTGTTCTGTTCGGACAACGTTCCGCATTAGACTTTTTCTTGTGGGGATTTCTTAAGTCGCAGGTATATGCATGCGAGTAGGCTACAAGCCACACAACATAACCAATGCCATCGGTCAAATTCATCCTGATATATGCGCTCGAGTCACGAAAAGCCGAGTATAATGGCATCGATAAGCCTTTCAAATGAATAAAAGATTTTGATGATACCTCATACTCATATTATTTAAATTTAAAGTTATGAAGCGCTTAATGAAATACCCTTTTCAATCAAATCACCAGTGAGCCTGTTGCTACCACAGCTACTTCCGGTCATTGAGAAGCTCTTGTTATTCGAGATAAGTATTTCTCAAGCTCAAAATTTTTCATAACCTTAGAAAGAAAGGACGTTAGTGCAATTGGTCGATAGTTAGAGGAAGAGAAAATTTGGAATTTTTAGGAATAGGCTGGACAAATCCTGATTTCTATTAAATCGAAAACAGCCCAATGGATACAGTAAAAAAGTCTTCGCCAGTGTTTGAGTTAGCTGAAAATTGGCTGCAAGCAGTTCTACTTTTTCTGAGCACTGCGACAGCAGGAGTTACGTTGAAGATCAACGTCGAAACTAATGACGACCAAAAATTTGTACTGCCTTTAGAAATAACAGCATTTTTTGCTGAGTTTTTTGATTATGTAAAAATCTTACATTGCGAAACAAAACTAGAGTTTTGCTTAGCAATCCTTGGAATAGTGTCGTTTTTTCTTTTTCAACCTTCAAACCAATCGGACATGTTTTCCCCAGCTCCTACTTATGACCTTTTTGTTGATAAATATAATTTTTTCCAACCTCTGTCGGTTCTTTTTCTTCTTTCTCGCGCGCTATTCGATTCCGTGTCACTTTTGCCCTATATTCAGTCACAAATTAAAAATAAACAGTGCGGTAATGTGGAATGCGCTGTTTCTGATAGCGCTGCAAATCTGATTGTGTGTGGTGGGTTATGCGGAAAATCTTTCACTCCCTTTTGTATTAGTGTTAGTAAGCGATAATTAATGTACTTAAATGAATACCTGCTCAACTTTACATTCTATTGTGATGAATGTAAGCAGATCTCGCTCTCCACCATAATGCTGGCAATAAGGTGTCTGAGCGACAATTTAAACCAGATGTCATCCGATTTGAAGTTATACCACAAAAAGGGTAGGCATGAATAGGCCAGATTCGATTAAGTTCCACTCAAAACGGATTTCTCACCTTCAACGTACCAGAGCCGACCTTGAAGAGTTTTTTCATTGATAAGGCTGAATCTCTCAGAATAAGTCGCTTTACATAATCTGCTTTTACATATTACCATCGCAACCTCTCGAATCTTATGATTCAATCAATCAAAACGATTGACAACATTTCAGAGTTGTGCGAACCGTACGATAGAATCCTAATTTTCGGTGACTTCAACCTGCCATATCTAAAATGGATTTTGTCAGACGAACAATCGTTTTACATTGCTCCTAACCCGACCTCTGCCAAAGAATGTCTCTTCGTTGATCGCCTAGCAGAATGCCTCTGCCAAGTAAGTGGAATTTCAAACTTCATGCGTAGGCAACTTGACCTTGTGTTTACAACAGATCCGATCAATTCCTCAATCTCACTTTTCCCCTGCTTCTTTCAACCAAACCTCCACCCTCCCCTCCTTCTCTCATTTTTTCCAGACATCAACACTGCCAGACCCCCCTTAACTCCAGCTTCATACGATTTCCACAAAGCAAACTTTCGCAAAATTAATGAATATCTCAAAAGAACTTACACAAACTCCGTACTCTAAGAAATAAAAGGAACAAATTGTGGGCAATCTTCCTTCGCACTCGATCTCCTACCGACTATTAAGCTTACCTTGGTTCTTATCTACACTTCTGCGAGCTTTTCAACACTCTTTACCAACGCTATTTAATCGAAATGAAATCTAACATTATTAATGACCCTATATTTGCAATCCCCTCATGGTGATCAGTCTGAGTCCATTACCGGATGTATCTTGCAAGACGTCTTTTTTAACTTCTGAGCCAATTTTTGTATTACAATTGAGAAAAATAACATTGATTCGCGTACTACTTTTCTCATTTCTGCCAATATTAAATTTTTTGCTGACAAGACCCTCATGAATAATGAAATATACTCACACATATCCATATATCAAACATTCCCCCTTTCTTCTATCAACATGATCCTTCTCCTTTTACACGTAAAGTTTTCATTTGCATTTGTCCTTGGAAGAAACGAATAAATAAATTCTTTCTTACAACAGCATTATTCCAAGCTGGACAAAAGGGAGCGTAGATGCCAAAAGGAAAAACACGGATAATGTCTAGAGTTTCATATAACTTTCATGTAACCAAATGAATTTCATCATAAACCATAAACCATCATGGAAATTCTTCCCGAAACACAATCCTAATTCATTTTACTAACAACACGTGCGCTGTTTTTCTATGATGTTGCACAAACCATTTCGCCAACCTGTCTCTACCTCATCTAAGTGCAACAAATGGTATTAAGAATATGGTAGGGAAACTTCCAACACCACTATATCATCAACGGTACCATCAGCTTTATCTGGCTTAAAAAAGGACCAAAGTGACGTTGACAGATTAAGTACATCAGTGCATTGGACAATTTATTTTTCACACTCACTCTGATGCTGGGAAACTTTTTCTTTTCACTATTATGACAATAAAGGAGTTGCGAGCACCTGCCACAACAACAACAACGAATAAAAGCAAGATACCCATCTTGGATGGTAAACGAAGAAAGTTTCAAAGTACGTTAGTAGATGGTATGCATTGGCGTGAGTAGACCATGCTGGAGTGCACATCATCTGCCAAGATAACCTGCTTTGACCAGATGCATGGTTCTATAAAAAGAAATTTATCTTGACTACGAGGCCTAAGATGAAGTTTAGAAAATCACTGCAGGAGAAGGAGTGGCTTTAAATATTAAAAAGCCCAATCCATGGACATAGACATTTAAAGTGTCCTTTTAGGAAAATTAATAGTTGTTATGAATTACTGTGCTAATACCTTCCTACGCAGATAAGTTTATGAAAGATTTATGCAGCGTTGGGTGATATGGTCTTGAATTTGAAAACACGTCTTGCAGACTTTTGTTTGGTCAACATGTTGAACTGGTAAGCTTAAGGGAGCAGAACCATTTACACTGTCCCATATGTAGTTGAAAACAACAAGCAAACCATAAACTGCAACTTTCAAAGTTTATTTTTCATAAGAAAATTTGGCTTTTTTATGAATGAGCCGTTTTTGCTGGATTGCTTTTCAAGAATCAGGACAATAGGGGCAATAATTTTTTTTAATTAAAAATTACATAAGTTGAGGAAAGTTAGGTATGTTGGTTTTCTATTTCATGAAAAACTATTTTTTTACACTTTGTGGATCTTTCAGTTCCAACAATGACATTCTCATTACCGATTGCAATTAATGATGCCTACGTCATTGCCACGCTAATCAGAAGGATTAGGCATGTGCTGAGAGTCATAATGGTTCGTTTAGCATTTAAATTAGGGCTTAATTGCGTAGAATATTGTTGCTAGAATTGAACCACCAAAGGCACCGCTGGACGTCGAAGAACTTTGCTATATTCTGTGATCAAATGGCAATATAAGCTTAAAAGAAGGCCTACATGGCAGTAGTTGTCAATTCTTATATATCAATTGTCTTTTTTTAGTTGCTTTCTAACTTTAAATTTAAATAGAACAAATTATTTGTAAAATATCATTGAAATGTTATATTCGTTTAAAAGGCCTATTGATGCCATTATGTGTGCAATATAAAATTGTTAAAATGTAAGCCGCCGCTTCTATTGGTGGTGCGCATCCGAGATGTCCAATGATCCATGACTCTAGCGCATAAATCAGGATGCATTTAACCGATGGCATTGGTTATGTCGGCTTTGAAGGCCGCTGTGGTTTGTGGCCTATTCGCATAGACCACAAGAAAAAGTCTAATGGAGTCACATCACAAGATCTCGGTGGGCGGTTCACATCACCTCCACGTAAGATGACCATGCCCTCAAATCGCTCGTGCAGAATGACCAATGTGGCATGAGCTGTGCGGCACGTAGCGACCGCCGGGCCGTCCTGTTGAAACCAGGTGCCGTTGGTGTCATCATCCAATTAAGCCCAAAATAAGTTGGTAATCATTGACCTATACCGCTCGAAGTTGACGGTGATGACCTCAAAGAAATATGGACCGATGGCGCCGCCAGCCCAAAATCCACAACAAAAATTGACCTTATTGGGATGTATTGGACGCTCTTGGATCTCATGTGGATTGGTATCGTCCCATATTCCAAAATTTTGTTTGCACACGTACCAATTTATCCAGAAATGATTCTTATCGCTGAAGATGATTTTTCGAAGGAAATTAGGGTCTGTTGCCAACTGCTCCAAAGCCCATTCAGCAAACACACGTCGTTGTCTATGGTCGTTTACCTTCAGCTCCTGGGTCAGTTGAATTTTGAACGGGTGCAAGCCCAAGTCAAGACGCGTGGCCTCAAATTTATTCACCACACTGTGACCCAAGGTAGTTAAATTATACTACTACTTCAGTTTCGTGCTCCACTACCGACTACCCTGATAGTTGGACCAACACTTCTCGCAGACGTAGGCACCATGTACTTAGTTTTCGTTTTATTAATATGGACTCCATTAAAGATGTTGATTGGTCTGGATAGCAAAGCGGCTACTTTTACTTGGCTTATAATGTTGGTCAAAGCCTACAAAGAATTTGGGATGCCGAATTCACTCATGGCCTTATAAGGTTCTATCCTAGATATGCTAGGCATATACTTTGGGCAGGCATTGAGAGTTATCTCTAGAAGTACGTAGTAGGAGTCTTTTTCGTCTTCTTCCAACTTCGGACGTTTATGAAGATGATGTTATTTAATTAGACGCAAAGAATACAAAGCTTTATTTTTATGTTATTAAAGCTGATTAAGACTTCATTACTTTCGATTAAAGGTACTATAAGCCAAGTTTTGGATTCGTGAATATAAAAAATTAGATAACAATCAAACATGACATTGCGATTATAGAGAAGCGTAAAAAAGTTATTGATACAAAATATCTGTCTGTCTGTAAGTCTGTCAGTCTGTCAGTCTGTCAATCTGTCAGTCTGTCAGTCTATCAGTCTGTTAGTCTGTCTGTCTGTATATCTTACTATCTGCAGCCTTTACGGCTTACCTTCGAATTTGGTATGTGTAAATGTTGGCATTCCTCTGAGGCCTTTCTGAAATTTTATTTTTAGGGCTAAAAATAACGGTGCCTGCCATATGACCGTCAAGAAAGAGCTTTTTTTTCTCAAGAACGGCCGCTATGATTTTGATGAAACCAAATTTACCGAAAAAGTCTAATAACGGTAACTTTTATGTAACGGTTTTTTTAATTGTCTACTTTCTCTTAAACGGCTCAATGGATTTCATTTAAATTTTATATCTTAAAAGATCTAGTAGCCCAATTAATTGTGCATATCATCAAAAGAATAATTTTTTTTTTCTAATTATAATTAATTTTTTACAAGTTCAATATTTTGTCTATATTAATAAGGTCTAAAAAACTGCAAGCCAAAATCTCAAAAAAAAAACAAGGCAATAAAAACAGGATTTAATCAATACCGGTTCTTTAATTTTCGAATTACCTTTTTTCATAAATTCATTATATATATAAAAACAGTTAAGCGAGGGAGATGCTTGCAATAGGTATGCGAGAAACTCGCATTATATTATAAATGTGAATGTTTGGATGCTTGTTCTCCAATCACGCCTCAACGGCTTAACGGACTTGGATGAAATTTGGTAGGCAGATTGATAATGTACTGGATTAAAAAATAGGCTACTTTTATCCCGGAAAAAATGTACAGTTCCTGTAGAAGAGGCTATTTAAGCTGAAATACTTTATTGCTGGAGGTTTGTTTGATATACTTCTGTGCCCTAAGGCAGCATGAATTTAGAAAGTTTGGTCGACGAAAGAGTTGCAGGATTATCTAAACTATAAAGAGATATAAGGATAAATATATATAGAGATATAGAAATATAGAGACATAGAGATGTAGAGATATAGAGATAAGATATGTATAAACATATAGAAATATATAGAGACAGAAATACAGAAATATAAAAATATACAGTTATAGTGGGATATCACTTCGATTAGAAAAACGGTTTCACCATCTAAATAAACATAAATTTACATTTTACATTTACATATTAATCTACTCCGTAGATAAATCTACGAAGTAGTAACTCTTACGAGCACTAGCTACTGAGGCCATCGGCTCAGACAATTATTACAATACAACACACAAGACGACATTGATAAAGGACAGAAGAGAAGGCAGAAGGAGAACGGAAAACAGAAAACACATAACACATGTCAACAGCACTCAGCTGGTTTTCGGACGGTACCCCATCTTTCTACTTACCACGCCCAACGATGCTTAATATCGCTGATCTCACGGGAAGCGATGCTTTTTTTGGAGCCAAGGCCGTTGACAAACAATAAATTATAATTGGCGAAAAACCTAATTTAACCAAAATGCTTAATCTGAATTCCACGCAGACGAAGTCGCAAGTAAAAGCTATTATGTAAATATTGGATTGCTTTGACGGTAATTGGCTTACAAAGCAGTTAGGATTGATGATAATATGCAGCGGGGAGGAGATGAATAAAGACGTTTGGCTCGGACTCTGTCAGACAGAAATTGTTTCCATGACGAAAAATATGCATGAATATTGAGAGATATAGGGTAGCTACCCCGCCTTGTTTTCTAATTTGAGAGAGAGAAGTCATTAATTACTTTTATTAAAAATGCTTCATACTTCAAGAAATAAGATCGCATGTGTGAAATAGGTTTCTTACAGGTTACGGATGAAGAATGAATTATTGTGTTAAACCAGCTCGTTGAGACCAAAACATTTCTATTTGCAAAAATCCTTCTTGGCTTTGGGGCAACAAATTATGAACAAAAATTTCCAAGATTTTAAACTAAATACCTTAATTAAATCTGTGTCTATAATTGTCAATGTGGCAGATGGTAAATTATATAATTAAATCCAAACTAAAATTTTAACTTGTTTCTTTTTTTAAATTGAAAGTCATTTGATCCTGGCTCTGCCATAGACACAAAATCAATTGTTCCTTGGTTGGTTTGTGAGAAAATAAAGAACTGGAATCCTCTACGTGGCCTTCTGCGTGGAAGTAGGGATCCTGACGTTTCTAACCTATAGACAGGTTAATCTACAAAATAAAAATAATAGGGATGGTCATATATAATTTCCCTAAAATTGACAATCCCTATTATAATCATGGCTGCATGCACGTAGTCTACTATAAAGATAAACATCCATAAGGGTTCCAAGAATTATCATCAAAAGAAATAAGTATAAATATTTCTTATCGCCTGAGTATAAAATACCAAAATATTGCTTTTGGCATTTTCAATTATCTAACCTTCAAGTTATTAGACAGTGTAGGAGGTATTGAACTTGTGTTCGTTTATCAAAAAAAAAAAATATGCAAAACGCAATAGAATGGACTTTGCGAAACCAAAACGCCAAAAGCTAAATACATTTGAACCGGAAATTTGCACACAGTCTCGGGGAAAAAAGATGATTTATTCTACGTACTTGGCCTGCGTTATTTTTGCCATTATTGAAAAAAATCGACCCAAATACGAGTTGATTGATTTTCTTTGAAAATATATGTATATATAAATTGAAATGAATTACATATTATATTTTGGCCATTATTTGACTGTCTGGAAATGAAAAATAGAGAACAATTCTATAAATTTATTTTTTAAACACAAACACAAACACCTTATTTAATAAAACACTCAATATTTAATGTCTTTTGATGATAATGGATGGATGACAATGTGTCCAGTCCTAAATTTCCTTTTTTTATCAATTACAATTTTCATATAAAAATACGAACCGGATTATTCGAAAATACTTCAATGGATGAAATAAAACTTACAACCAAACATTTTCTACCAAACGAAATAAATAAATTGCACGACTGGATCGCACGTACTTGCTCATTGTAGAATAAAATTTAAGAAAATTAAAGTTAACATCAAAGCATTTATTCAATTTTTGTGACTTTTGATTGTTCGAATAAAGTACGTTTAATTGCACTGAGTGAAATAATTTAAACGCCATTTTATTTCTTTAGGAAATGTAAAAAAGTGTGAATTTTTTTTTAAATTGTAGGAGCGGTTTTTAAATAAACCGGTTTTTATTTAACAACTTCTTTTAAAAATTAAAAAAAAATTATTTAAGAATGCAAACATAAACACAGAAGTTACTTACATTTAAAAACAAAATTTTAAAAAAAATCACTTACCTACCCGTTTTCAAAAAATTGATTTTTCAAAAAAAAATTATAAATTGTTAAAAATACAAAAAAAAAGTTTTCGAAAAACAAATTAATGCGTTTTGGAGAAAGCCGAAGAAAAAAAACCGGTCCTATGGGAAGTATCGTTTTTAGCCCACCGTATTAATTTTTTTTCACCAAAATATAATGCTTACTTACAGTACTACACTGATTTTTTTTCATAAAAATTCTTGGAGCCAATTTCGAGAAAAATAAGCTTTTACATAACGGTTATATGACAGGTACCCTTAATTTGTGAGCTAAAAAAAAGTCAAAAAATTCCTCTGTAGAATGTCAAAATAACCTGAAGTTCTAAATTTGAGGACGATTGGCCCAACCGTTTAGGCTACAGTCCAAAATACATCCGTACAGACAGACAGACAGAAAGACGGACGGAATTTTGCCAGTAACTCAAATATGTTTCTCTATCATCGTAATGTCATGTTTGATTGTTATCTCAAAATTTTTAATCTGCACGAATGCATAACTTGAATTATAGTATCTATAATCGCAAGTAGAAATTTGAAGAGTGTACTTAGTATATCAACTGATATACAAGATATGGTTGAATTGATGATTATATTTTACTTTTGAGATTGGTCCAACTATGAACTACACAGTTTGGCCAATCATGTGCTTAATGAGGGTCATGTATCAAATCAATCACCTTGCTATTAAGGTGGCTGCTATAAAACAACCATCTTGTAAGGGCAAAGTTTTGATTGCTCTAGTCAGAGCAGCCACTTCATATCGGTTAAAATATAGAAACTGATTCAGAAAGTGGCCAAGGTATACTTTTACTCCAAATTTGGGTACACAGATTTGTGGTTCAGACGATTTGTGTATTTCTACATTTGATTTGTGTAATGCATAAATTTGTGTTTTTGCCTTTGTAAATCAATTTCTGACGTTTATTAAATATTTAAATTAAATATTATATT
The DNA here is from genome assembly GCA_963971375.1 of Platycheirus rosarum. NCBI lineage: Eukaryota > Metazoa > Arthropoda > Insecta > Diptera > Syrphidae > Platycheirus > Platycheirus rosarum. The sequence continues at coordinate 47,485,155 of OZ020510.1, read as the reverse complement.
AAAAAAGATATTGTACTAGCTTCAAGTTTTATAGGAACGAACAGTTTTTCAACAAAAAAAGCCACTGTGGTGTATGCGTAACATTAAAAATTGGACATTGAGTTTGATCCTTTCTATAAGATAACCAGCTGACTCTCCCAGTGTTACTTGGGTATACCACACATTTTCTGAATCCCAACAACAGCCTCACATATCAGTAGCTGAACAACACCAAAGTTATCATGTTAATACAAAAACAAAATTTAATAAATATACCTATCGGGTTAACATTTTGCGAAAAACCTTCCTTTTATTTTTATTAGAATTTATTACTCGGTGTGATTTAGAGTCAAATCCTTCCATAAATAAGAATTTTCCAAAAAAAACACGACAGCGTCACTTAAAGGTAGTTAAATTAGCCATAGTTTAATTTATTCCTTATATCAATAATCTCCTTGTGAAAGTAACGTCAAAATCGGGCTAAAAAACTACCCAAGCGCCCCCTACTGTGTAGTTAAAAACTCTGAGTTACTCCGTAGAACATAAGAGCTCTGCCAATGAAAGTATTTATTTGGGAAAGAGAAAGATAGATAGTAGGGGGATTTTTTTCAATTTTCATTGCTTTACATTTCTATACGAACATTTAAAATAAATTACAGGACTAAATCGCACGTATTTACTCAAATGTGCGGACACAGCTTCGAATAAAATTTGAAAAATATTAAAGGAACTTCAAGGATTTTATTCGATTTTTCTGAATTTTGATTGCTTGAAAGAAATACGTAAAATAGTTTTTCAGCGGAAAAATTTAAACCCCATTTTATTTCCTTAGAAAATGTGAAAAAGTGTGAGTTTTTTTAAATCGTAGGAAAGATTTTTAAATAAAACGGTTGTTTATTTAAAAACTTCTTTCAAAAATTAAAAAAAAAATTATTTAAGAATGCAAAATTAAACACGAATTACGTACATTAAAAAAAATAATAAAAATCCATCTACCCGTTTTCAAAATACTGATTTAAAAAAAAAAATTAAGAAAATTATTAAAAATACAAAAAAAAAGTTTGCGAAAATATTTTGAAACAAAAAATACTTATGCTACCAACATCTTCCTGAATATCAATTTTGATTGAAATCGGACGACCAGTTTTCGAAAAAGTCGAAGAAAAAAACGGTTCTATGGGAGGCACCGTTTTTAGCCCACCATCTTGATTTTTTTTTTCACCAAAACATAACCTACACCTACAATAGTACCTTGATTTTTGTTCATAAAAATTCTTAGAGTCGTTTCCGAGAAAAGTAAGCTTTTACTTAACGGTTATATGACAGGTACCGTTTTTTTTTTTTATAATTAACACCCACACAAGGGAGTATTTGTTTCCCTTTTAATTTAGAACACATTAGGCATTAGGAAGATAGGGAGGGGAAAGATAGGAGGTATAACATTATATTAACATTGGTTTTGAATGCTTGCAGATCAAAATGGCAAGGGAAAATCTCGCCGGGTAAACTATTCCAAATTTCTGTTGTTCGGCTAAAAAACGAATACCTATATTTCACGGTACGTCCGAAATTGGACTCAAGCATGAACTGATGAGCATTCCTTGCGAGACGAGTATTACGGGAGAAACTTTTGAGGGGAGGAATGCAGCTGGCTACTTCAAGTGAACATTTTTTGTAAAAGAAACGATAAAATAAGAAAAGACATGAAACATTGCGTCGGTGTTCGAGTGGGGCAATTGTTTCAGCGGCAGTTCTATTTCCTATCAATCTTAACGCTCGATGTTTGTAAAGCACCTGCTCAGAGGTGGGAGTTATACTCAAGTTTAGGGCGTATAAACGCTTTATAAATTGTAGCCAGATCAGATGGGGAAAAATACTTCTTACACCGATACAGAAAACCTAAGCACTTAGCAGCATTCTTAGCGATCTCAAATATATGGTCGTTCCAAAGGAGGTCGTCGTTGACACACATACCGAGTACTGAGCTTTTTCGGTTTCTTCGATGTAAATGCCATTCATGGACAATGGCATTGGGGGAATGTTTAGCTTTAACGACAAAAGACAGCATTGAGTTTTCGAAGCATTAAGCTCCACACGATTCATATTACCCCATTTAACAATGCTGTATAAATCGGAGTTTAATGAGCTTGACATATGGTACCGTTGCAATTGTACGTCCGAAGGCGAAGGACTTAAGTTATCGAACGAATATGAAAAGATGAGGGTAGAGTCGTCCGCAAAACAGTTAAGTGGATTAGAAGTAACAGACAGAAAATCATTTATAAAATTGAGGAAAACAGTCGAGGACAGAACAGAGCCCTGGGGCACACCAGCATTTATTTTGTGGGAATCAGACTTGAATCCGTCCAATACAACTCGTATTGAACGGTCCAGAAGATAGCTTCTAATCCAACGAACAAGATGCCAAACTCTATTATATGCCTTACTTTCACCAAAGCGATGTAAAGATTTTTTCCACTGTTCGGTGAGATATGCCATCAGATCACCAGTGGAACGGTTGCTACGGAAGCCATACAGAAAGACTTTTGCCAGTAACTCAAACATGTTTCTCTATCATCTTAATGTCATATCTGATTGTTATAATTTTTTGTACGAATGCATAACTTGCATAGTCTCTATAAATCGCAAGTCAAGGTGTAATATTGTCACCGTATAAATAAACGGCGAGTCTGTATTACCAAACCAAATGAGCAACTGAGCAAATATTGAAAGTCTTAGAGGGCTGGGTCATAAAGAGTATGAAATCTTTGAAAGCACCCCTGCGTCAGGTATAGAAAAGTTAAGAATCATTGAGAATAACTACTGCAAGTAAAAACTTGAAGGGTTAAGCAAGGTAATAAGCTAGCTTGCAAATTTTATTGGTTTACGTCCAGACCCATTCATCAAGACTAAGATAATCTTGACATACAATATTTCACAAAACATTCAACAACATTGAACAAATGCTGGTCTTTAAAATTTCATCGTCGATATCAAAAAGATACGTTATAAAATTCGTGAATGATATGAAATCGTTTTCTTTCTACTTAATTGTCCTCTAGTAATTATTTTTCCATCCATAGAAGTGAAACAAAACGGATGTTTCATTTAAATTTTTCGCAATTTCATCATCCTTCGATTCCAGGAATCAAAATGTTCTTTCTCTTTCCCTTAAAGGCTTCCCTTCCTTTGGACTTTGCTCGTTTAAATTAATCTTTTTCAATTATACCGGCAAGCAGCGAATCGAAAGACTCAGTTGCTCTTTGAGTAATTTACAATATCGGTCCATTATCTTTCATTCCCCACAGAAACAAAGCACCCGACAAACTGAAATAATGCCACCATCAATTACAATTAAACACAATTATTTTTAATTAAGAGAACATGATGGCAACATTTTCCACTACTGCATTGTTATAAAAGCAAAACGAATGCTTACGAATGACAAATATTCAAAATGTGCAGGCAACAGATACAAATATGCAAACAAAAAACCGAATTAATTTCATTTGTTATCCTTATTTCCGGACGTTTTTTCTGCCGTTCGAATCACTATAGGTATTCTTCCGCCAAAACGAAATATTACGAACAATGTCGGGTGCAATAATTACCGAACGAACATTCACGGAAGTCTTTTAATTTATACATTTTTGTATCTTTTAAATGCATTTATAGGAGTATTATATATGACCAAACACTTACTTGTCTCCGAACGTAATCAACCAATCCTTCCATGCATGGTTCCATGCAAAAAGAATGCTGACACGGTAGCAACTTCGGATTACGATATCGATCCAGGCACACGCAACACGTTAAAAGCTGTTCGAATTGTTCCATCTTTCACACTGAAATTGAAATACAACAAAATATTGATTTTTGGATTAATTGATATTTAAAAGCATAAGTAATAGTGGGTTGATATTTTTTCGAAGAAATTTAAATAAAATTATTAAAATATTAAAAACAGCACGAATTTCCATGGACTTCATCAAGGCTTTATCAATGTTCCGCACAAAATATATTAAACATAATTAAACGAACATGCTCATTTGTTTTAAAAATTGCCTTAATCTAGTACTACAGTACTTCATGATATTTCTAAGAATGTTTAATTATTTTATCAACGCCGCTGTCGGAATTGCTTCAGAATTATATTGTTTCATTAATTTTGTCCAGTGTATTTTTTTATTTCAGCTTAAATGTCTGTTTCATTCATCATTCAACGTCCACTTATTAAAATTGAATTTGCTTCGCAATTTAAAAATTACTGTTCTTTAATTAAAATGTTGAAATGAGACTTCAGGGCATAAACCAATTTCAAGAACTCTAGACCATGCTGAAAAGCACGCAAACAATTTATTATTGGAAGATCATCTGGGTCTCAACCAATAAGTTTCTCCATCCAGCTCCGTTCCTCGATGTTGGTTCTCTTCTTGATGACAGCCAGGACTGCAGGGGGGTAACGGGTGGATTACCCCCGAGCCCGTAGTTTTTAGAGGGCCCGAAGTTCATCAACTGTTCTCGTCAGTTACTTGCTTACTTACTACTTAAAATTCGTTTTAAAGACGTCTATATGGTTCACAATTTTCAACGCCATAAATGGTAGAAGTCTTCTACTGCAGGCCAGAAGCACGACCATAGAAATTGAAGTACAAAATCTCGCAAGTGTTCTCGAGGTTTTGGAGCTTTTGCGAAATCAAATATCGAAGACGTTACCTGTTCTTCAGAAAAAAAAACACTTGAGTGCTGTACCCAAAATTGAAGACAAAGAAAATTCTAGAGAACAACTTGGATTCAAGAGATATTTTGTACGTGATAATTGATTCAGTAATATTAGGAATCAATCATAGATTTTCCGTGGTTAAAAATGTTTTAGATTTTTTCTTTTTTGTGGAGCTTTCCAAAGATGAAAGAAGGTGATTATCATGATTGCCACAACCAGTTTTGATGAGAAATATGCTGTTGACGTGACTTAAGAATTATCGACTGAAATCACGTGCCTCCGTGTTAAAATTTAAGTGCGGTCAGTACAGTCGTTTTGGGTTTCCATGTCTATGTAATTTGCTATGACCATAATAGCCCTTATTCCAGTTGTTGGCATACAAAATAACATCCTCCATTTCAATTGTTGATTGATATTACTTCGAAGAAATTGAGCAAACTTTTTCCAAACTTATTAATAGCATTATGCATATTCCGTACATTACATATTTTCGTATCGAGTCGTGAGCGATCTTTTAGCGTATCAGGATTAGCAATACTTTGTCAAGAATCTAAATTGGCTGGGAAATCAGATTTGAACGTTTTTCCTTCCGCCAAAGCAAAAAAAGCTTGCATTGAACAAAAAAACACTGCGAAAAAACAGAGATTTGTATTTACTGATTTCAATGATTTAACAAACTTTTTTCTTTCTTTCTAATCGTAAATAAGACTCCATCTTAGTCTTATTTACGATTAGAAAGGCTGGGGATTAACCCCGGGCTTGAATATTCACACGGCGGCACTGATGACAGCATACTTGGTTTTGCCCTCATTGGCAGCTGGACCCTCTCAATACTCACAAAGCGCTACTGACATCACCCTGTTTTCTTCCGATTATGTAAACATTGTCAACGTTGTTTTTCGAGTAATTGAATAGTCTTTTGAAAGGACATCATTTATCATTATATAATTATGTAGCCAGCTTTACTTCATTCAGTTCGGAGTTTGTTCTTCTTCACCTTAATAGAATGGTTCATTCTGCCTGACAGCAGTTTCGTCAGCCCCGTTATAGGGTCTGCAGAAGTGATTTTCCATCTTCTCAGCATCGAATGCGATTCTACTATAATGATGTTCCTTGATAATCTTTGCAAGTTTTAGTTCGAGCTTTAGCGCTTTCACAGTTTCTTTTTATTTGTTGGTAAAACTTTGAAACCTCATTCCTGCAGTAACAGCTCTCTATTTCCTCAATCGCACTTCTCGTTTTCCCTTTTTGTTCTTTCTAAAAAGCTGGTGTTCCTCTTTCTTCTTCTTCCCAAGAGCCCCTGAGCAGTTATGATCCTTTTCCGCTGCCTTGTACTCTTTCTATTTAGTTGCATGTGCTTTCCGATACTCACGGTCAACTTCAGACTTAGAATCGGCCTTTGTTTTGGCATTTTGGCAATGTTGCCATTGTTTCTCACTACTTGATGTTTTCAGTAAAATACTGACTTCTTTGGAGGTTATTAGAGACTCGGCCGGAAAACAAACTGACGAATTCTTGTGATTGTAGCCGTCCGACGTCAAACTTTCTGACTTATTAGCTCTTGGTGTTGGTCGGGATATCCTCAGCTCTGCCCTGGATCAGGGGTTCAAATCAATGCTTTCTTTGGAAATATCAAATATCCATGGTACTGGAACAGTGACTTGTGTTGACCGTTATGTACTCAATTTTTTTGTGAACACAGGGGAGGCAATCACAGCCACTGAAACATTTACAATCTGGTAAAAGAAAAAAGCGACAAATTTGTCTCTAATTATTTGTCATACCATCTACAAACATGAAAATGAGGGAGTATGCAGTCAAAATATGTTGGACTCCCTGCAGTCAACTTGCTTACTGAAAGCGAAATCACTATGAACCTAAGAACTGCCAATGGAACCATGTAGCTAATGCAGTGATAACTAGGAAAGAATTATCTTTTAGAGATTAGTCAATATGTCACAAAGGCAAAGGCGGAATTTATATTCAAATCTGTTGCTAAAAGAAGAAATAATGTTCTGGATATTTGTTGACCAAAATTCATTAACAATGCTTAATGTCAATTTTCACTGCTTTTGGATGTGGGCAAAATTCTTGGAAGAAGGCGACAGTATTGTGAATGTATTTTATATGAACAGTTTCAAAGGCAATACTTTTCAATAGCTGAACCTAATAACGAAAAAGTCAACTGACAGTACATTTATTGTATGTTTATAGAAAAAGCATATGAATGATAATGAAATTTAACCATAATCGAAAAGAGATCAGACCTTAATATAGTCGGTCCACCATCGTTGACTCTATCAGAAAAATACTTCTTAACATTTTTCGCGATACATTGTTTTCCATGATGTGTGTTGAATTGAGTGTTTGAAATGAATTCAGTTTCGGCTCACTGGTCTTATCATATGACCTTCGTCTCTGTATTCTTCCATCAAATTTACGTAGGTTTTGTTGTTGAGGACCGGCTGATCCATCAGTTTTTTTTTTTCAATGAGAAGAAACGAAGTATTATGCCCTTTTTTGCGAAATTGGAGTGTGCTGATTCAATTAAAAATATTTCAAATAGTGTATTTAAAAAACCGAAATTGTTTTAAGTTGTTTTACTGCAATTCTTTTTAGTGATGTAATTTTTTTCTGCCTAGAATTCGTTGAACTTAACTCAAATTCACTTTGAAAATTACACAACAAAATAACACAACTTCCTTGAGTTCAAATTGCAATCATTTCACTTTACCCCTTATTTGCAATTAAATTTTTTCTTTATTCTTCATTCTTCAACACTTTTTACTTTATCTCAATTCAAACACTTTTTATTATATGTAGCTCTCGATGTTCACAAATCAACGCATACAAATCAACTGAGAATTTCATTTTGATTACGCTGTGACCTATGATTCGTTACTCGTTAGCCTACCCTCCTTCAGTGTCGTGTTCCTGTTGTTCCTTGTTCTTTTTTAAAGACAAGATTTCTTATGCAGTTATGTTTTAAGACTTATGAGTCATGCTTCTTACACTGTCTAAAAACTAACACATGAGCTGGTTCGATGTTTATTCTGGAGGTATTTAAAACCTGCCTCTGCCTGTGCTCAGTGCTTGAACTGTGATTTTTCTTGAAGAACTGTCGGTATTTTTTACTTGCGATTTAGGTACTACAATGCAAGTTATGGATTCGTGCAAAAAAATTTTTTTTCTAATAATCAAACATGACATTACGATAATAGAGAAGTTGAAAAAAGTGGGTCCGGAAATTTTGTCCGTCTGTCTGTCTCTTCGCGCTTCTATAGCCTAAACGGATGGGCCGATTTGCTTCAAGCTTAGTAGTTAGTATTTATTAGGTAGTATCTCGGGGAATATTTTTCATTTTTGCTCTAGGTCGAAAAATAACGGTACCGGCCATACAATTTTTAACAAAAAATAAGATTTTCTCGAAAACGGCTCTAACGATTTTGATAAAATTTTCAGGATGCTAATTTTTTATAATAATACATCTTCTAGTTAGAATAATTTTTTCGAAATTTGTTCTATAACGGTACCTCTCATATAACCGGTTTTTTTTAAATGCGGTTTTATCGTAAACTATTATCCCGATTTCAATAAAAAAAAATTACACAGGTAGTCATTTATAATTCAATTAATATCGCATTTCAAAATTTTCAAAACTTTTTTTTCGATTTTTTTTAATTTAAAAAAAAATTGGTTCTCGAAATATTTTGAAAATGGGTGAATTGAATTTTTTAAAATAATTTTCCCAGATGAAAACTACAGATTGCCTTATAATGAAAAGTTTAAAAAAAAAGACTTTTTAAAAAAAATGGTTGAACGATTTTCAAAATTTTTTTTTCTTCGATAGACATTTAGTTTTTAAATTTTATTGCATATTTAGTTGTTCCAAGAAAACTTTGAAACTAATTTAAAAAAAATAAAGAGTTTTCTAAAAAAACATATTTTTTTATTTTAATAGACGTGTGCTTTTCAATCTAGCAATACTTTTTTTGGAGTTGGTCTTTTTGATAGCTGTCTCTTAATTTATGCTCAGTTTGGTTTGCGATTTCATAATGAATAGACTTACTCCTGAACAAAGTTTACAAATTGTGCAAATTTATTACCAAAATAATGGTTCGTTTCGGTGGAGCAGAGTATCGAAGAAGACACAAATGAGTCCATCCGCAATCGCGCGCCGAAGGATCTTGGTTTGCAGGCTTTCAAAATCCAACTCGTTCAAGAATTGAATCCGAACGCCCATCAAGCGCGTCACACGTTCGGTGAATGGGCCCAAAACAAAATTGCCACCGATCCCGATTTTCACAAAATTGGGCCTCGGCTGGAATTTATTCGAGCCAGCCACTGCGGCCACTTCCCCGAAATCATTTTTAGAACATAATGCAAACCTATATCTTTATAATAAAGCTAGATTCTTGGCCATAAAATTAAACTATATGCGCCCCCCAAGGAATTATCTAGCATAAGAACTAGTTCATGCGACCCAGTCGTGCATTTTATTTAAATTTTAATCGACGATGTGACCGCACATATGAGCAAGTACGTGCGATACAGTCGTGCATTTTATTATGGATTGTTTTTGGACTTGGCAAATCGCAGATACTTCAGGTGTTGATGTCATCAAACTTAGCCATTTTTCTAATATCTTAAGGCCATAAATTGGAAAAAATCTGTTGATGTTTTAAATACTGTTAAAGTCTTGATTTATGCAAGACGTGCATATATTGTATAAGACATTAATACATGTAAAAGAATCTCAGACGTGTTTCAAGGTTACACGTTTAGTCCATTTCCATTACTTCTTAACTAGAGTAACTGAACAGCTTAGGAGGTTTTTTTTTAAATATCCTTTTTTGAAGACAATGCTCTTGTAAGTTTTAATTAATATCCTCTACTTACAGATGCAAACTTAATTATTTCATGTTAAACAATAAAATGCTAAATGCGTCGAAGCGTGTCGTCGTTCAACATTTACAGTTGTTTAACATTTAATTGACTTGAAACTACATCCCACTTTAGGAACAAAACAGTTTTAATTTGTTAAATCATAATTCATTCGACTTAATGAGCCAAAAGAAGGACAGGTTTCCAAGTCCTTCAAATAATTAAATCCACGCGTAAATTAAATCTTCTTGGCGACCGCTCATCCAAGGCGACTTTTGTGATGCCAGTTTCTTCTATCCACTTGCCAAAGCTTTCGTCATTCTTATGGAAATTTAATTTTTCTAAATTATAAACCCAGATGATTGCCTACCAACTGTCCACGGAATATACAAACACCATTGTGACTCTCCCCGCGTGCACCAATTGTTACGCTTTAGGTAAATGTGTTGCCATCATTAAAATTGAATTTTAGACTTTTCCTTAAACTTAACTAATGATGCATTCCTTCAAACAGGAAATAAGTACCTCCATCTTGGTTGTGGCTCTTGAGCCGGCAAGAGAAACATCGCATAACACGGACATCAGAGACGTGGGTGGTCACGAGCAACAACCATCAACCGAGTGGAATTAGAAATAAATTAGGAGTTAATAGAGCAAGGGCTGGATAACATGGTCTTTGATAGGGAATTCCCAGTGTAATGGACACTTAATTTGTTTGTGTATTGTTTCCCTCTTTACCACAAACTTCTGCAATTTACACGATGCTGTTCCGACCCAAATTAAAGAGATGGAAATAATATGTCCCTTGTTGGGGTTGTTACCATCTTTGGAAACAGTGAAACTGTGTATTGAATTCATGTTTGGCATTCATAATCTCCCTACCATCTGGTCCTGGTCATGGTGATTGCGAAAGGATGATATCTAAAAGGACGATGTTTCAGTTAGCAGATCGAATCTGTCTGCCTTGGGTTATAGCTAGTAGTGCAAATGAAAGGAGAACAGATTTGGTCTCTTTGGTGTGCAAGTTTTCCAGAGTCTGTGCCTTATGTTGCCCACTTATTGCGTTGGCGAAATGAAGGGAATCCTTAATGGTTTGCTATTGATAACTTACTTATGTACAATGGAATTGTGGTTATATACTGATAAGTGTGTATAAGTTGCTGGGTATTGTATGTGTGCCATGGAGGCTGTCTATGATGATGTTGAAATTCAATAAAGCAGTCGGTTTTGAAGAAGGTAAGCTAGCGACGACATAGAAGGATAAACAACCTTACAGGATAGATAAAAAAGGTTTCTTTTGATGAAAGTTGAAATGATTCTTTCTATGGAACTGAGAAGGGCCTGGTGAGTTTTATTATTTTGAGTCTTTTCATAGGGAATATAGTGGAGATACTTGACAATTTTCCGGGAAAATTTCGATAATTTTTGATTAACACTTTTTCATAATCTTCTCCATAGCAGTGTACTACATACTTATAAGGACTTTATCAGTTGGTTTGTTAAAAAGGTCGTTTTTTTGTATTTTGCTTCCTTTTCTTCAGGGTGTGGCTAGTGGTTACTACGCAAACAATTAAAGAGGGTAGCTCTCTTTTGGATAAGTTTAGTGTCCCTTTATGAAACCCTATTCAATCTGTGGTGCGCTTTAAGATTAGTGCTGACTTTCAATGCACGGCTGGGATATTGAATAATTTCAAAACGCGGAGTCTCGAAAATCTATATCTTAATATAAACAAAAAGATACCGATCTCGATTCACCGATGAGTTCTCGATCAAAGTCAGAGCAGGAAAAATGACGAAGGAAAATTAATTCATTAATTAATTTATTACAGAAGATAAATTCCATCATAAGTGCATATCATGCATCCTTGCAAAGACCACTTGATTTAAGGATGTTGTTGATGTGGCAGGAAATGGGTAGGGCATTTACGTTAAAAAAAATAGATAACTATGTTGCTCACTTCCTCCCTGGATGTTGATCCAGTAGTTTTTGCACCTGCCTTTCTTACGCGATAGTATTGGAGAGTGGAATTTTTTAAACTTTTTGCACTGGGTTCTACAGGCATCTTCTTTCTATATGACATTACCAGCTAAGTTGATCAAGCTGTATTTTGTCCAACATGGTAGTTTTTGTGTGAAGGATTCCTCAGATTTGTTTGCTTTTTATTCGATGACGCTTCATTACTCCTGTTGTCATTACAATTTTCGAAAAAAATTAAAAAAAATTAGCCAGGCATGGCGCCACCTAGTAATCATAACAAATTCTTACAAAAAAAGCTATCTGCTTGTGAAACAAACCCCGCGGCACCAACGGGTTATTAAAATAGCTTTAGTTACACCTTACAACATCAGTTATCTGCCTGTGAAAGTCCCGTGAAAATCGGAGCATATATATAAATAAAAAACGCCTTCATCGCCACCTAGGGCTTATTGACTTATACTTACTTAATCCTTACAATAATAATAATACTTAATCCTTTATAAGTAAGAATTTTCCAAAATAAAATACCATCCCGGCACCATCTAGTGGGTAATTTAAATAGCCTTAGTTAAAAGCTAAAACATCAGCAATCTGCCAATGAAAATCCCGTCAAAATCGGTGAAGCCGTTCCCGAGATAACCCGGAACCAACGGGTATAAAGACAGACAAAAAAAAATTTTTAAAATTGTGTTTTTGTTTTTTCATATGCATTTTGTAAAAAGCTGCTATTTTAATATTAAAAACAGACGCTTCACACAACGCGTGCAAAAAAGGGATTTCTGTTATAATGTTAAAACGCACTACGCGAGCATAGTAAGGTTAGGGAGGGAGGGACAGAAGGTGTCGATAAAAATTGGTTTTGAATGGTTGTAAATCAAAATGGAAAGGGAATATTTCGGTAAACTATTTCAAATTCGTGTTGTTCGGCTAAAAAAAAGAATCCCTATATTTCACAGTACGTCCGAAATAGGGCTCAAGGGTGAATTGATGAGCATTCCTTGCGAGACGAGTATTACGGGAGAAACTTTTAAGGGAGGGAATGCAGCTGCCTATTTCGAGTGAAGATTTTTTTGTAAAAGAAACGATACGATACAAAAAGACATGAAACATTGCGTCGGTGATATAGAGGACCAATTGTTTCAGAGACCTATTTCTATTAATCTAGACCCCCTCTTTTGTATTCTATCGAGCAGGTGCAGAGATGTTTGCGGAGCACCTGCCCTCTTCTCAGAGGTGGGAGTTATAGTGGGGTTTTGGGCGTATAAATGCTTTATAAATTGAAACTAGAACAGAAGGGGACAAAAATTCTTGCATCGATACAGAAAAAAGCACTTAGCAGCATTTTTTGCGGTTTCAAATATATGGTCATTCCAACGCAGGTCGTCGTTTACACACATATGACATACCGAGTACAGAAAGCTTTGCAGTTTCTTCATTGCATTGGGTTTTCGAAGCTTTAAACCGTCAGAAACAGTTAAGTGGATTAGAAGTAACAGACAGAAGATCATTTATAAAAATTAGAAAAAGAGTCGGACACAGAACGGAGCCCTGGGGCACACCAGCATTTATTTTGTGGGATTCAGATTTGAATCCGTCCAATACAACTTGTTAATTAGCGTTTCTATGATCTTAAAAAAGAAGAAACGTAAGTGGATCGGAAGGAGCAGGGGAGGATAGGTCACCTTTCTTAGGGACAAATGCTGTTTTCCATCTTCCAGGAAGGAAGGACAAGGAGTGATGGAAAAGCTTACGCAGTAGTTTTTTCAGTGTGGAAGAACATCTTTGTAGAAGAATGGGGAGTATACGGAATACCGATCCGGCCAGCCGATTTGTGTATAACGAGACCTTTGAGAACCCTTGTACGAGTGCGGAAAAAATCTGTTTAATGGAAAAATTTTAATTCTTAAGTACAGGAGGAACAACAACAGCAGCTAAATCGGGTGTGGGCAAGTTTGCCTTCTCTGAAGAGTAGACAATTTTTTTTTGATCATCATCATGTGTGTGAAACTGTTTAATCAGCTTGATTAAATAGCAGCTATAAAAATTTCGTGCATCAAGAATCGAGAGGAGGTGACTTTCTCTCCACTGATTAGGCATTTGGACTCTACTAATAATTTTGTAAATGAGAATTGTGATCTATCTAAACACGATGTCGCCCATCTTTTTTCGGATTTATGAAGATATCTCATACAGCTCAATCGATTTTCTTATTTTGGAGTTTTTCACTGCAGCACAAACTTATTCAACTGTGATATCGGGGCTACTTCGTTGTCAGGTACAGCATTGAAAATATAGTCTTGTAAACTGTAAAATCAGAAATAAATGAGCTTATTAGGCACTGGTCTATGTCCGAAGACTAGGTTTTAGTAATTTCGAAAAAGTTGTTTTTGATAAATCAACAGCAAACTATTTACAAAGGTGTCTAAAAGTTGACAGTTACTTAGTAGTAGAAGTAAATAAAACCGAACAATCGTTTTCCATATTATTCTCATTCTTGAATCCCAATTTGAGTTTTCTCCTCTTTCAGCTGGATATCTGCTATCCCAACCACAAGAAATAAATAGGAACAAATAAAACTTCTGCACACATACTGGCCAAGTCAACATACAATATGTAAATTGCCAATAACTTTTCCTGAACAAAACTTTGATACCTTACTCCCAAATGACACCCAAAACAATGTCTAAGCTCACCGTTTCCTCCCAAACAGCTTAACTCCGCTCATTGTGTGCATACAGTAAATCCAGCCAAGGGTAAGCATATTTTCCCAAACAAGGTCACGTTAAACTTCAATTAATTACATTCTGTCAAACATATTTTCGGTTTTTTTGTTCTCAATAACTTTTGCCATCTTTTGCAGAAAGCTCCTCTGAGGGAAAATAGCTGTTGCCACGCTACAATATCGATGGCATCAAAGTGTCAACTTGATGTCTACCGAACATCATGCTTTACCTATCCCTTCCCAAAGGAATATTAAAGCACCTTCATGTGAGTTTTAATTTAACCCTCATCAAATGAAAGCCTTCTTTCAGGCAGTAGATGAACACACATCCTGTGTGTGAGAAGCTTCTCGTGCCCGTGCGGAAGAACGCCACAGGCTTTGTGCTTAAAAACACGGCAACATGCAACATGTTCAAATGCAATAATCCCACGCGGAGCAAATATTTGGAAACACTGTTTCGCTGTTAGCCATCGGGCTGCAAGCTCGCGCCAGCGATCTTACTCCTTTAGGTTGGGCCAAAACTACATACATAATATGTGAGATTGCTTTTTGAGCAGGCCATCAGCTGGCCCACTTTTGCAAGAGCGTTGAGCCCCCTGCTCTCTGTGGGTGGCATTGAAACTAAGGAATGAACGAAATTCTACCTTTGAAGGTTGTGCAATGTTTGCGAATGAATGACAGAACAGACGTGCGTCGTGCTATGAATTCATAAAGGACGACGAAGTCCTTGTGCCTAGTAGATGCCGTGCTGGTTGTAGGTACTCATTTCTGGTGTCTGAAATTGAAGGGCAAAGTTTCGGCACTCTCTTTCAAAATAGTCTAGCGCCATTTTCGGCGCTCAGCTGAAATTAAATTTTCGAACTACAATCAAGAAATGATTGAAATCTCGCTAAAACTTTGTTAACTCTAATGGCGGAGTAGGGAGCTGTTGAGTGAGGCAGGTTGGGTGGGTTTTCTTTTTGGCTTCGGAGTAAGTTGGTATCCCAAAGCAGAGAAAAAGTATATCCTAATGAAGATACTCAGCCGGAGTGTAGGATTTGGAATTTTGATTCGATTGAAAGAAGAGTTGGAAATTGTTCGGAAGGTTGGAAATAACAAGACTGTTTAATTTATTTGTAGGCAATTTTGAAACAGCGTATTTGATGAACAAAGCAAACCGAAAGGTTTTGTAATAGTAGGAGAGGCGGCCGTGTAGGAACACCTACCTCATCGAGTCAATGGAAAATTTAGCCATAAATACATGGCAAATTACATTAAAAAAACGGTGGGACGCATGTTTGGACCATGTTTCGTTTGTCCGACCAGCAGATTCTTAATGTAAGTGGTCTTATCTTTCATTTGATTGCCCATTTGTTCGTTGACCCGATGAGATAGGTCAACACTAAACCGGAAGTGGCCATTTTACCGCCAAACGGACAAAAAAAAAGTCTGCACGACCAACATTTTATGTAATTTGCCATTACTTAATGGCTAAATTTTCCATCAACTGGATGAGGTAGTTTTCTTACGGCCTCCTCCTGGACTATAAGTTATGATGACGTGGGCGGAGATAATGTTGTATCAAACGGGATGAAGTAGTGAAATAAAAAATATAAAACCTTCTAATTAAACGCATGTTGTAGTTATGCGGTGAATTAAGAGGTTAAGCTTAGCATACATTTCCTAAAATAGTGTTGAAAAACCATTTGGGAAAAACACTTTCATATACTTTATATTATAGCATGTAATTGCAATATATTTTCGAGCACATTTTGGTTAATTCTTTTAACAATATAAAACAAAAAAAACATTTACAAAGTATTTAAATAAAAATCAATATTCAATATACTTAAATGTAGTCATAATCTGATGAGTAGTTGCTAAATATACACTACCACTATATACACTTTAGCACTACAAACACAACACTTGATCTTTTTTCTATCCTTAAAACCCATAAAAAGCTTAAATTCTGAAAGCTCTTGCAGAAACCTTTACAAAAAGTAGTAGGTAAACTAGCTAGGGTAACTCCAATTGTATATAATAGTTTTCGTAATTACAGCGGTGGGTTATTAGAAATTTGTGATAGGCTATCAGTTTTTTTTCGACTTCGAAGGCAACAGGACTTGTGAATGTGCAACGCACATCTAAAACTAAACTTTACTAACACAATGGTGGGTAAGTCTGTGGTTTTATTGTGGATTTCAGGGGAATTGTTTTGGTAAACAAACTATAGGCGGCACTGTGTTGAAAAAAGCTCTCCCAAAAGCCCTTTACTAACAATCTTTGTTAGACAGAGTAGTACAAATATTGCGCGTAAAGGAGCCATGTTAAGACCATAGAAAATAGAAATCGAACTGCGACCCGTATATGGTGAGAATCGGACTTGCAACAGTCCAAGGTCCAATATAGCTTGTATTGATTGGTCGAAAAAAAGCTTCTTATCCAAAGAACTAAAATATATTCGATCTCAAATCTACGGATTTTCGATAAAAGAACTTGATGTCAATGGATCTTAAAGAACTTTTGCACTACAAGAAGAAAACTAAAGATAGTCATATTTTTGATGGTATGGCTATTCTAGAACTATCCCACATCCCAGCAGCAAACAGCAACCAAAAAGCTGCAGATTATGATCCATGGTACATTCGAAACTTTGATGTACATAGCTAGACTTCTATATAGAAATTGTCAAAAAAAAATTAAAAAAATGTGGTATCACTTATCAAGCTTAAAATACGTTTACAATGACATTGCAATATTTGGTAAATCATATTTAACCTTACCTTCCTGATGGATTAAGTCGGGTTATCACAATTGGACCTAAGTCTAAGATTTTCGATAGTAACACGCCTTTGGTGAAGAGGTTGCATGTGGAGAAGCTAGATTCTCTGTTCATAATGTGGGAGGTTAAAAGGATCATTCCAAGGTAGACCCTTTAGGGCAAAACGAATAAAATCAGCAAATATGAGAATGTCACTAGACTGTATGCATAATGTAACATCATTTATAGCCAAAATGAATAGTAAAGGGCCAAGATGGCTTCCTTGAAGTACGCCAGAGTGAGCAACGAAACGGTCTGAAAGACAATTTCTAAATTTTACCTGGTAAGATATATTCTCAAGATATGATTTGATCCAAGCTAATAGAAAGGAGGTAAAACCAAAAGCTCTTAACTTGAACAAAATTAATTCGTGACTTAGTTGATCAAATGCTTTTGAGAAGTCTGTCTAAATACAGTCAACTTCGTAAGCTTTTCTAGTGCATTTGAACATTTGTAGGAGAACGTGAGAAGATTAGTAACACGAAGATTAGCCCTACGAATCTGTGTTGATGTTCACAAATGAGATTCTTACTATAAACTGTCATACTTTCCCAAACTACTCTTGTTCAAAAAGTTTTAGTTTAATTTAGAAATGGGCCTGTAGTTGGTTATGTCAGCTTTTCCTCTTTTCTTGAATATAGGAGTAATCACGAAAATTTGATGCGAATGCGTTAGAAATATCGATTGATCTGATTTTTTCTTCAGATTAACAAGCTTCCAAAATCTTTTAGGGAACTACCCAAATCATTTACATTACATTACATTACATTTTAATCTACCTCCGTAGATAAATCTACGAAGTAGACACATTTACGAGCACTGGCTACTGAGGCCATCGGCTCAGACAATTACAAAGACAACACACAAGACGACATTGATACAGGACAGAACAGAAGATAGAGAGAGGACGGAAAAACAGAAAACATATAACACATGTCAACAGCACGCAGTTGGTTTCGAGACGGTCCCCCATCTTTCGACTAACCACGCGCAACGATGCTTAATTTCGCTGATCTCACGGGAAGCGATGCTTTTTTTTTTTTTTTTACTTTTAAATGATTTTTATTTTTATTTTCCTTTTACTTATATCTACTTAAATGCTAGACAAAAATCTTAAAACTAGCTAAAACTATCATCTTAATTAACTTACTGGCCCTACGCGGGCGCTCTAAATTAATCTCTAACTTAATTTTAATTGCCTTTCGGCCTAAAAATAACTTAATTATATTTTATCTATATTAAGGTTTTATTTTTTACCCAGAAAAATTTAAAAACTAGGTCATCATTATCGATCGTATTATCTTAAACTACTTAAAAACTAACTTAAAATAATCTAGAAATAAGCTTAAACTTACTTAAAATAAACCTAAATACTTAAAATTACAACAGCCACAGCAGCCTTTTTTTTTTTTTTTTTTTTTTTTTTTTTTTTTTTTTTTGGTGCCGCCGCAACTGCCCTACCTAACTTAAAGCTACAATAGATATATGTAAGTCGGCCATAGGCGATATTTCGTCTATGTCGACTGACAATTGGCGGGATTTAGCTAAGCCACCAAAATTGGTGGACCTGATCACGGGCTTCCTTCCGATCCCGGTCGGGCACGGCCCTACTGAAACGGAGGCGCTCTGCTTCGCTCCCAGCGACTATGTCTCGGTCGTAGAGGAGCCGCCTATCGACTGTTCTGCGGCCGACGTGGTAGATCAACGGAATCGCCGATCTATCCTGAATCAGCCCTCGACTATCAAGGTATAGGAAAGCCTCGGGCGGGATAAAACCACTCGAACGTGTGCTTTCAAAATATTCATCTTGGGGGTAGTAAGCCCCGAAGATTTGTCCATTAGTTGAGGTCATCGCCCTTGCAATGTGTCCGCGAATGAGCTTAATTAAAAAGTTATCTATCCTGTTTGTATTGGCCCCGTTGTATAGGACCTCGTTGGAATAATAATGTTTGTACTCCGACTCTGGTGTTCTATAAAGACCGAGACAAGCGCGAAGGCACTGTCTCTCGAACACCCGAATCTTTTCCATTAGAGATGGTGCAACGTTGAACCACACAGGGCATCCATAGGCAATCATCGGCCTGATTAGGGCCATGTAGCAAATCACTTTCACCCTGCTATCAAGGCGGCTGCTATAAAACAACCGTCTTGTCGGGGAAGCGATGCTTTATCAGAGCCAAGGCCGTTGACACCCAAATCATTTAAGTATTTCGTATATAAAGTATTTGAAAGATTATTAAATTCGTCAAAATTTTCCATATAAAAAGAGTAGTCCGTTGCTTTATTTCTTTTGTTAATGATCGCATAAAAATTGGTTACTGCTTCCGCTTCGTCAATATTCGAAGAAGCTAATATACAATCAATTCTTCAGACAGCGCTTTGAAATTTGTTTCACAAATCAAGAAAAATATCCAGAGATGAATGGTAGTTATCTACGTAGTCCTGCCATAAGTTCTGTTCCTCACACAAACACGTCTTATTCGAATAATAAACAAGTTATCAAAATTCTTTTTACGATATTTATTTTGTATTAAATTGACGTTAAAAATTTGTAGGAAATTATTCAAAGTGGCCAACCTTAGCCTTGAAACACTTTCTTAAACGATCCGGCCATTCGTCTATCGCCGCACGCACGACTTCCAGTGGTAGCGGAGCTGCTGTCTTCACCAAATCAGCTTTATAAGACTCAATATTTCGGTGAGGCTTACAGCAAGCCTTCTCCTCCAAGACATTCCATAGACGGTAGTCCAGCGGATTAAAATCCGGGCTGCCCGAGGGCCAATCTTCAGCGGCGATAAACCCCGGTAAATTGTCCTAAAGCCAAAGTTGGTTGGTTTTTGCTTTGTGAGCCGGCGCAGAGTCTTGCTGAAAAATCCAGTGCTTGCCCGCAAATTAGGTGTTAGTAAAGGACTTCACAACATTCTCTTAAACATCACTTTGATAGTTGGAAGCACGTGTTTTCACTCCCTGCTTACAAAAATGCAAATTTGTAACACCGTCATACGACACTCCCCACCAAACCATCACTGAAGCTGGATGATGGCCTCTTTGGACTTTTCCAACCTTTTTAGCAGCTTCCTTGGAGCTATGGGCGTAAATCCTGTCATTTTGGCGATTAAATTTCTGTTCCACTGTGAAAATTTTCTCATCTGTGAAAAGAATATTTTTGTGTCCTCCGTTTGCGTGTCTTTGAAGCAACACCTTTGATCTTGTCGCTCTTATGTTGCGCAGAGCCTCAGTCAGGCGTTGTCCAGTACTTCTACGGTAAGCGCCAATCATTAGGTCTTGTTTTATGAGGCGTGACATCGTTCTTGTTGGTATTTCCATTTCTCGAGCCATAATTTTCTGTTTGCGGAAGGAATTTCTTCGGATTCTTTCCACAACTGCTTTGATCACTGCTGGCGTCCTACTATCATCAACAGAGGAGATCTCGTTGTTCAATTTGCGATGAAGCTTCTAGGTAGGATTCATCTTCAGAAGGAATACAGTCAATGTTTGGTAAATTAAAGTCGCCTGGGACTAGAATAATGCTGTAAGCCGGACATATCAATAACGAAATCAATTGCCATAGAAACTTAATGCACAGTAAAGTTTTTGGTGGAATGTATATGTTTGGAATATACAAATTCTTTGACTGTATAATAAGCTTTACACAGACTAATTTAATAGATAATTCAAATGGGAATGAGACAGACGAATAGAAAAAATTGTTTCTTACTGCAATCAAAATACCTCCTCCTAGTTCTTTTGAATTATCAGTATGACGATCTTTTTTATAAACGAGGAACTCTGGGCAAAAGAGTTCTGTGTCCAAAAAACATGAGTTTAACCAAGTTTCTGTTAAAACAAAAATGTCATGTGAAATGTTTGGGAGTTTGAAAAAATTACTAATTTTAGTACACTTAATAGAAGTGCTATGAGGTATGGCCTTGCTAGAGATCAAATGTGAAATAACATTATCAGTGTTTGTGCCAGGGTCTAAACGAAAAATGAAAATTGGACTTGGCTTTGATAGGATTACAATTTAGTAAATTATTAGTATCTGTATCTGCAGGGGAGTTCTCATAGGTTTCCGGTATTACTGTTTGGTGAGAGATTTGGATGGGATTTTGTGTTTCCGGATAGTAATGACTTGAAGCTTTGGAACTACTTCTCAAATGAGTTCGCTTAGAAGGCGGACTATAATTCTTAAGAATCGATGAATCGTCTCGACCTCTTTTATTTGTATTTTGTTTAAGACCATCAGATACAATTACCCTGCCCACTTTAGGATCTGGCTGTAAAGGAAGATCCTCATCGGCAGAAGTGATTGTAGATGGATTACAAGCCAAAACTAAATCATTCTATCTATCTATCTACTGCACCTAGTGGTATATTAATAACTCTTAAAAAAAATAATTGAAAAGAGAAAAAAATAATAATAAATTAAATAAAAAATTAAAATATATGTAGTAGCTAGTGGGAATCGAACCGACGACACCTCAAAGATCGAACTTCTTGAAAGTACAGCGCGCTTACTCTCTGAAACACAAAACTTCTTGAAGTTTTATGTGAAAATAAGATTAAAATAAGTAAAGTGGAACTAAGAAAATGAGAAATATGTGAGTTCTTCTAAATATGTAAGAAAAAAACACTCAAGTTAAGGGGACACTCTGGAATAAAACAAGGAGAACAAAGGTAATATTCTTACCAGGTAGCAAATAATTATTTAACAAAAAACAAAAGTAATATTAGTATATAATATAAGTTTATAAGTTTATCCATACATATGCATGTACCAGCGTTAGAAGCACTAAGCAGTATCAACTACTTGATTTCTAAAAGATCTAATAAAATTATTGTTACTTGTTTCTCACGTCACATCTCACGTCTTCTGTACTAAATCTTTTAGTTTCATAAAAAAATACAAAATTTAAAACAATAAAACGGTTGATCTATCACTTGTTAATGAATGTCCTTTCTCGTATTCAGTAATCCTTACGGACCAGCAGAATATTCAAAGTTCAAACCCAATAGAAGATAAAAGTCCTTTCAGAAGCAGACTGCATCTGAAAGCACACTCGAGCACGATTCCAGTGTTACTATAAATCAGCCTAAATGGATAAAACGTTCTTCCCAAATGCACAAGTTATTGTAAGATTAAAATACAAGCTTCACAGTACTTAAGATAAGGAGTTCTTAAAATTAAGACACATCTCAAATGGCCTCAAGGGATTCTTCTGAAAGTGCGCTTATCGTTTTGAAACTTTAATATTTTTGAATAATTCAATGACGTGGCTATTTAAAAGTGAAACCAAGTACATCCAAGTAGAAAATCTTATTTTAATCTTATTTAAATCATAACTGATGGGCGAAAGCATTTAAGTATTACAATTCGTTGTCAAACATAATTGCCCTTTTAAAAAAAATATCAATTCAAGTATAAAATTGCATTTAAATCGGGTCAGGAGATTTTTAAGGACACACACAAAAATAGTGTGAACTTCGTTAGCAATATTGTGTACATATCCGAGAAAGTCTTGTTACATTTTTATGTGGCCGTATTTCATTATTTTGTTCCTCTGCCATTTGGCAGGGTTTTAGTCCTTTATGTTTGTATTGCATCAAAAAAATACCTCCCGTTTGCCAAAAGAAGACCCAACACCTTGGCCTATACTCCTCTTTTGTGGGAATGGGAACCAATCATTCTGGATCATAACAATAATTATGGCTATTAAAATTATTGATTTACACTTTGAGCAAAATTCATGGGAATTCTGTAGGTGACGTTTTATTACATAAATTATTGTTATAAAAAAAATTAAAAATGAAAATATTCTGAATGAATTGATGATTCAATAGCTTTGCAAATGTGGGACAGAAGCTTGTGTATCGAAAACATTAATTTGTAAACGAGAGTAGAAGGAGTGTTGTTTGCAACGAGTTGTCAGGAGGAGAATTCTACTTTGAAATATTTGGAACTCGGGTCTATATATTACTACGTAATGGAACAATAGTTGCAAAGCAGGAAAGGCTCGTATTAAGATGGATTTACTGGTGACGAACACTGCAAATGATAACAAGAACAATGATTTTTAAATCTGTAGATGAAAAGTTAGACGGCTGTTCTCACAAGAAATCAAAACGTCCTTTTTATATTGCACTGATTCTCTTATAACCTTCAAAGAAATCCTTTACCGGGAGCATGGAACAAGTGGAAACTTTGCCACAAGTAAAAATAAACTATCAAGGCTAGCTTATGTACCTCAAAGCTGAAAACGTCAATTTGGTCACAAACATGTACCAAACCAAAACCATGTAAGAGAAAAGCACTATGATTTTTGAAATTGCGGGGGTTTGTGTTGAAGAAATTGGAATTATAAAGCAAAGGGCAGTCAACAGAACCGAACAAAAGTAGGTGAATGAAAAGGATATTAGGAACCACTATTCCTTCTTCTAGAGTTTTCAGATTAATAAACTGGAGACGATACCCTGATAGCCATCTGATAAGGAAGTAGGAAAAAGGATCTTGCCATAGAAGACCACGAAGAGCGAAACGAAAAAAAATCGTTTTTTAATGCTTTCTGTAAATATGAACGTGGTGGTATGGGTATCAAACTTGAGAAAAACATGCATCAATACCGTCTTTACCATAAGGGCACACACAGGTCTTTACCATCCTCAGGGGGCCTCGAAGGACCGACAATTTCTTTCACATTTATTCTCAAAACATTTTTCACGGGCACAGTAAGAGTGAGCAACCGAATCAAAAATAAAACTTAATGTTGTCTTAAAATGTTTGTTTATTTAACCAAATTAAGACAAAAATATATAGTCAAACTTTGCTTTTTGTCTTTAAAAAAATTCCATAACATTTGACTTGAAATTGACTTAGTGCGCTATTATAGATGTGAATCATATTTTGGTGAAAAAATAATTTTAACCGGTGGTTGGCTTAAAACGGTACCTCCCTAGGACCGGTTTTTTTTTTATTCGAATACCTTGAAAACTGAATACAATCAAAATTGATATTTAAGGTAACCTATTATTGAAAAAAAAAAAAGTTTAAAAAAAACCGTTTTATTTAAAAACTATTAAAACGAATTTGAAAAAAATACACTTTTCCACATTTCTTAGAGAAATAAAATGGCGTTTGTATTTCGCTCAATACAATTTAACGTACTTTTTTCACAAAAATCGAAAAAATACTTTGATGTTCCCTTAATATTTTTTTAAATTTTATTCGATGATGTGACCGCACATACGAGCAAGTACGTGCGTTCCAGTCGTGAATTTTATAATTTTTTTTTTAATTTTCTACTTTTACTGTAACGTATTTCTATCAAGTTTTATATTTGAAAAGATCTATGTAGCCCAATTATATCTGCTTACCAACATTTTGAGTAATTATTTTTTCTGTTTTAGAATGGTGGGTTCGTGGATTGCTTGAAAAGGGCCTTGCGAGGGTAGATACCTATCTCACTATTTAAACGGCACCGTTTACAGCACCCAACATTTAACACAGAAAACGAAAGTGACATAACCCATACCCAATGATCGTATGACATTTTCATACAACTTCGTTAGGCCATATGTTCGAATACGGCTTTATGATTTAAGCCATTAATTTTTGAATTTTTTTTTTTTCAATTAATATAAAAACTAACAAAAAAATATTCTTAAATTTTATTATCAGCTGTATATTAATAAACCCTAAGAAACTGCAAACAATTTTTTTTTTTTTTAAATATCAAAATCTGTCTTTTAATTTTCGAAATACTTTTTTTCATAAATCTTTATTATTTAAGACATGTGATGGCGTACTTAATTTTAATTAAAAAGGTTAAGTGTTCTGGTTTTGACACTTTATAGGTTGAGATCGTGTGATTTTTCTATTACGTAAATGTTAATTGTTTCTGTCATAGATCGTGCTTCAATGTGATTAGGCACATACGAGAAAGTAAGTGCGACCCACTCGTGACCATTTTTTTTCGAAGGATCATCAAATACTGCACAGTTAAGAAGCTAGGAAAAGTTTCGTGTATAATTTTTCATTCCCATACTTGACACAGTAAATACACATTTAAAAAAAAAACATTCCTCAGCATAACAAAAAATGTTTTCTCTGTCATTTAACAGTAATGGAAACGGGCGAGTTGACCAAAAATTACAAAGAATTTGTTAAATTTTATCATGAAGACATTAATGCATGAGCTCAAAATTGAATGTTTTCTTTTAAGCCAATATTCACAAAAAAAAAACAGCAATCAGCGGATTTAAATATTTTAACCTTACATAACCTAATAAAGTTAGATAAATTAAAAGAAACTTTTTTCTAGTCGTTGAAGGAGCTACAAAAATATTCTTTCGGCTAATAAAGTAGTGGAGAAAGTTAATGGTCGTTTTTTAAGAGAATGAAAAATGGATTGGAAACAACAATGTTACAAGAGCGACAATTGTTTGCAAAGAAAGTGACATCCTTCAAAAAATTGAGTATGAGAATATAATAACAAATGCTGCTCAACAAAAACCCCGAATAAAACCATTATCGTAATTGTAACCAAAAACCAGGAGCATTCTAATATCATTAATGACATATTTTATATTATAATAAATAGAAGATCATAGTACCTACTTTCCAAAGGCCCCAATGCATGTGTGCCCAAGGGCCCCAGCATAGTTTAAGACGGCCTTATGAAACGCACATTGAAGCAATGATTTCTGAGGTGAATGAAGTTTTCCATACTTCTGAAATTCGCCTTAAGATATAAATTAATTAAAGATTTAAGATAGGGGGACGAAGATCGTTTTTGGGAGCATTTTTGGAGAAGAGTGCTCGGGATTTTATTAGGCCAAAGAGAAAATTCTTCAGCAAGTTGACTCCTCCAAACTATCTGCTGATGATCGAAACAGGACCTTTCACTATTCTTCATTAAGACCTTAAAATTGCAAGTAGACTACAACTTGAAGGCAATGAATATGGCGGATACACGACTACCAAAAATATTGTGAAAAGCGTTGAGTGTTGGAAAACAAGACAACTGGTATACGGCATTGATGGATCTGGCGCTTCAATGCAAGTGGTTTTTTTTTATAATTTAGATACACTAAAGGGTTTTGGGTCTAACCTTTTAATGTCAGTAAGCACAGGGCGTGCTTAGGTAAATAGGAGATATGCACATTGGTTTAAAATTTGTTGGACATCCAGGAAGGGAAAATAGGTTTTGACAAAACATTACACAATCGAGTTGTACGGCTGAAGAACGAATCTCAGTACTTGACTGTGCGATCAAAATTGGGCTCGAGGTTAAATTGGTGGGCATTCCTGAAAGCGCGAGTATTACGGTGAAACTGTTTAAGGGTTAGGGATGCAACTGGCTATTTTTCTGGAACATTGACCGTAGAAATAACAGAGAGATATGAAACATTCCGCCGATGTTCGAGTGACGTAAATATTCTTATGATGTGTTAATATCCAGTCATTGTGAAAGCTCCCCTTTGGATATCATCCAGAAAACTCAAGTGTGTCGAAGAAGCACCCGCCCAAATATGAGAGATGTATTCTAGTCCTGGACAGTTATAAGATTTGCAGATCGGAAGGGGGAAAAATTTTGTTGTATCGACGGAGGAAACCCAAACAACTTGCGACATTTTTGGCGACATCATATATTATACGATCGTTCCACAAGAGTTAGTTTGTGATGCACATACCGAGCATTTCTAGATAATCGGCTTCTATGATGTAAGTGCCGTTCATTGATATTGGCAAGGAAGTGTATATTTCGCTATAAGCAACGTTCACACGCAGACAAGACAATGGGACAATAATAATCAATTGTCTTTTCCGAGCTTCTTGAACGGGGTTGGATGATGTCGATATTGTCCTCAGAGATAGCTCGGCAAGCTAGCTTGGAGGACAATATAATGACAACTGTCCTGTTTTGGAAACAATTGTTCACATGGAACAATGATTGACCTGTCCCATTGTCTTGGCCTCTGCATTGTCCCATGTGAACCTCGATTTAGTGACAGAAGACAGCATTGTGTTTTAGACGCATTAAATTCTACATGATTAGTTATTCCCTATTTGATGATTGTGTCAAGATCTGAATTTAATAACCTTAACATACAATGTCGTTGAAGATCTACATCCAAAGAGCAGGGTTGTGAAATTTATAAATTGCACAACTGTATAGCATGCCCTTCCTCATATATGCGGTCACATCGTCGAATAAAATTTAAAAAATAAGTAACATTAACGTAGACATCTCTGAACTTAAAAAAATTATTAAAACCTCAACCCTTAACGGTTTTGAGTAAAAATCGAGTACGCCATCACACGTCTTGTAAATATAGTAACGGATTTATGAAAAAGGTATTTCGAAAATTGTAGGACGGATTTTGATAAAATTCAGTTTTTTATTATTTTTAGGTTTTTGAAAAAAAAAAATTATTTTGAAATTTTGGTATGCAGTTTATTAGAGTTTATTAATATACATATGATTTTAAATTTAAAATATTTTTTTTGATTAGTTTCAAAAATACTGATTTTTCAAAAAAAAAAAAAATGAAAATTAATTTTAATTAGAACAAAAAGTTATTCAAAATGTTGATATGCAGAATTTATTTGGCTATCTAGATCTTCTCAAATATACAATTTGACAGAAATGCAAAGAACTGTTACTGAGAAAACTAAAAATTAAAAAAAACATATAAAAATTACCGTTATATAGATTTTTTCCATTTGAATCTGATCAATTGATAGCCAATACCAACAAAAAAATTCTGAAAAAATTAGCTTTTCCTAAACGGTCATATGGCAGGTACCGTTATTTTTAGGCCTGAAAATAAAATTTCAATTTCCCCTCTGGCGAATTCCAAAAGAATCACACTCACACACATTAAATTTGAAGATAATCGCTTAGGCCGTTTAGGCTGCAGCTCGTTATACATACTGACAGACAGACAAACAGGCAATTGGTCGGTAGTTTGCAAGGGAGCCTTGTGGAGTAGGATGGATAGATAAGCTTACGCAGTGTTTTTGCAAATGTGGAAGAACAGAGATCTTTTAAAATTTTGGCCACTGTACGAGTACGAAAGAAGAATGGTCCATAGAAGTCGAAGTAAAAATAGAAAGCCTATCATCGGTTCACCAGATCAGTTTACCCTTGGATCACAACTTAGGAAGAAACTATTTCCGTAATAAAAACATTGTACAAGATGTAGAAAAACCTTCTTTTTTAATTTGTCTTAACTGCATTAAATTAGAGAAATACGATACCAACTACGATCGAAAAGCTAGTTGGTTGTGATCCAGAAGTGTACGTGGAAAGCGTAGTAAGTGGAAAATTTTGTCCGTGAAGTTGGTCGAAGCCTCTTCTAAGTTTCCGCAATTATGGAGTATTTATCTGCTGGCAAACTAGAAACTCGATTGGAATAAGGGATTTATGGCGATTTATGGCGATTTATGGCGATCTCTGGGGATTTCTTACGATTGATGCCGTCCATTGCTAAACATTCTCACAGCGTTACCTATCCTTAGCGCCGTTCAGGATATCGGCACCTGTATTTTAGCTACAACGAGTTAGTGGTATGGGAATCACTATTTGTTCCGTTTCGAAGTTCAGACATCCGTAATACTGGATGTTATCCTTTCACCGGTTGATATGGATTCAATTACGTGAACAGTTGATTAATCAAAATTGATGTCCTTTGTGAATATTAAGAAATGTAGGAGCCGCCTAATGGCTATAACAATATTTTTCACCACAGCAAAGTCAGTCAGCTAAATCCGCAATACGAGGTGCTGGCATGCAGGTTGTTTGCCCAAAGAGATACCTTGTCTCCCTAGGTTGGCATTTAAATAGCCTAGGATAATTTAATGTAATATCTTGGGCATGATTCATATAATTTCACTTAACATAATAAAGTTGTCAACATTTGCATCCTTTATGTTTTTTTTTTGTTAAAATGGGTTTACCATTGAATGGTCTATTCATAATCGGCTTTTACTACCATATAAGCCTTTTAATGTCAAGTTGCATTCAAGTTGACTAAATGAGAAATTTCAAGCATTTTTCTAATTTAACTTGCCAGATAAGAAAATATCAAAATTGCGTAAGACATGTCAAAAAAATTACTTACGTTCCTTTGATAGAATCACTTGGGTAGATGAAATTCTTTGAACTTCCTAACTACATCAAACTAAGCGGAAAATTATCTCCAAACTCTGTTAAATATTTGAGGAAACAACAAAAATTCTATGTTTCGGACATAGATGATGAGGTTCATATCCTTCTTTCTTGTTTTCAACTATTACCTGCAGCCTGAACACACAAACTCCTGTCTACAACCAAAATAGATTCTTTCCCATGAGTTCGGACTATGTGAAACATGCTGCACATTATTTTGCACACATTAAATTTAAGCAACCGACACAAGACTCGCCTCAAGATGAAGAAGCTAGATTTATATTTAAAAATGTTCGTCTTTGCAAGAAAAACATGAAAAATATAAGTATCATCTACTTCAGGTGCATGCCCCAATAAATGTGCATATACCTTTGAACCACCAGCTATATCTAGATACATTTTTAGTGGCATCTTCTTCGGTTATCGGCAGGAGCATAAGAAACGAAAAGTTCTTTCGTTTTTACACATGAACTGAACACAGCACAGAGCGAGGGACACCTTTTTTGCTTTCGTCTCACTGATGCCGCAAACATCCAATTATGAAAATTTATAATGTGTCGCCTCAAAATGTCTGCACTTTGCCAGTGGCAACTCATCAGTATCACAATCTCAGCCGTCCTGCCACATCAACAAGGAACACTTATACACATCCACCTTTGTACATATAGTAAGGTTTGGCTTTGGGGCCGGCTACTGGGAGCCACTCCTGTGCTCATCTCAAAATACTAGAACTCTTCCCAACTATTCTATTAAAACTGCAATTTTCTGTGGAGGTAGATACTCTAGATATTTATGTATAGACATGGATATATGTAGGTGAAGAAGAGCGGAAAGTCAAAGAAATTTTCCTGATTTCCTCATCTTATGCAATGAAATCTGAGTTTATTGCCAGCAGGCGTCAGCCGGTACTCCTACAGAAGTATCTTTGTATCTAAAGTGCGGCATGGCATGTACCTATATTGTATATTTAGATTTTGGTGGTAGCAACCAACTTGCACAGATTCGTGCCAAAGCCAAAATATGAGAGAGGACGTCGTCGTTCATGTGTGCTGTATGCTAAATGCCCTTGTTAAATGAGCTACATTATGGCTTGAAGCTTCCTGATTCATTTCAATTCATTACGTGCCTTTGGATGTGTGAGGAAAAAAAATTCGTTTTCTTGGTGATGAAATAAATGTGATGGAATAGCGAAAATAATTATTAAATTGCTGACAGATATACGCAACTGGCAGTGGGTAAATTTGTACTCCTTAACCTGTCTTCAGATGTATATTTGTTGTGGAAGCATAGAAGAGAAATATTTAGGAAGAATTTTATTTGAAATAATTGTCACCGAATGAAAACTTTCTGAAAGTTACAATATTTAGATAAATAAATTGCACGACTGAATCGCACTGCTCTTATGTGCTGTCACAGCTTCGAATAAAATTTGAAAAATATAAAGATAACTTCAAAGTTCTTATCGATTTTTCTGACTTTTGATTGTTTGAAAAAAGGGTGTAAAATAGTTTTCAGTGGAAAAATTTAAAACTGTTTTTATTTAACAAATTTTTTTCAAAAATTAAAAAAATATATTTTAAGAATGCAAGCTTAAGCACAAAAATACCCACTATTAAAAAAATAAAATTTAAAAAAAAAATCACAAATGCGTTTTCAAAATATCGATTTTTCAAAAAAAAAAAAATTTTAATTATTAAAAATACAAAAAAAAATTCGAAAATATTTTATATTAAAATTACTAAAGCTGCCTGCATCTTGTTTTTTACCAAAATATAATGATTGCCTGTACACTATATTGTACACTAATTTTTTTTTTAAAAAATTCTTGGAGCAGTTTTCGAGAAAAATAAGCTTTTACTCAACGGTTATATGACAGGTACCGTTAATTTTTGAGCTAAAAAGAAATTGAAAAATTCCTCTGTTTAATGTCAGAATAACCTTAAGCTCTAAATTTGAAGACGATTGGCCAAACCGTTTAGGCTAGAGTCCAAAATACATCCATACAGACAGACACACAGATGACAAAATTTTGCTGGTAACTCAAATATGTTTCTCTATCATCGTAATGTCATGTTTGATTGTTATCTCAATTTTTTTTTGTCTGCATGAATGCAAAACTCGCATTATAGTACCTATAATCGCAAGTAAAAACGAACTTATGAAAAAAAGGTATTTGAAAATTGTAGGACGGATTTTGATGAATCCTGTTTTATTATTTTTAGTTATTGAAAAAAAAATTGTTTAAGATTTTGGTAATGCAGTTTAGTAGAGTTTATTAATATATAGTAGATCATAAGTTCTTAAATGATATTTTTTATATAGATTTATAGGGACTATAGGCAAGTTATGCATTCGTAAAAAAAAAATTCTAACAATCAGACATGACATTACGATGATAGAGAAACATATGTGAGTTACTGGCAAAATTCTGTCCGTCTGTCTGTCTGTCTGTACGGATCTATTTTGGACTAAAGCCTAACCGGTTGGGCCAATCGTCTCCAAATTTAGAACGGTTATTTTGACATTTTTCAGAGGTCATATAACCGTTAAGTTAAAGCTTATTTTTCTCGGAAAAGGCTCCAAGAATTTTTATGAAAAAAATCAGTGTACTATTGTAGGTGTAGGTTATGTTTTGGTGAAAAAAAATCAAAATGTCGGGCTAAAAACGGTATCCCCATAAGACCGTGCTTTTTTTCTTCGGCTTTCTCGAGAACTGGTTAACCGATTACAACCAAAATTAATATTCCGGAAGATGTAGGCAGCCTTAGTAATTTTTATTTAAAATATTTTCGAATTTTTTCTATTTTTTTGTATTTTTAATAATTTAAAAAAAAAATTGAAAAATCGATATTTTGAAAACGCATTTGTGTTTTTTTTTTAAGTTTATTTTTAAATGTGGGTTATATGTGTGCTTAAGTTTGCATTCTTAAAATATTTTTTTTTTAATTTTTGAAAAAAGTTGTTGAATAAAAATAGTTTTATTTTAAGACTATTCCTACGATTTTGAAAAAAAAACAAAATCCCACTTTTTTACATTTTTCGAACTTACGTACTTTTTTCGAACAATCAAAAGTTAAAAAAATCGAATAAAAACTTTGATTTATTTAATATGTTTCAAATTTTATTCGTCGCTGTGACCGCACGTGCGATCCAGTCGTGCAACTTATTAAGTATTGTAAGATGTATGATAACGTACTACATATTCTTAAGATCCGTTTAGTTTTGTGGTTTTGACAATTTAAATAGAACTTGCCTACTAATGTGAATACGCACATAAAAACAAGTACGTGCAACTAACTCGTGCCCATTTTTATAAAAGAAGATAATTGAGTTAATATCCTTTTAGTCGTTAAACCAAATAAACGTTCACAATACAATAACAAAAATGCAGATGGCATCCAGCAAAATTTTTCTGTTGCACTAGACTAACCCCTTCCAAACTCTTTCAAATGTCGCTCTCACAAGAAGTCACCCCCTCGCTTTATAAAGGATTCTATATTTTTCTTATCTTTAAAAATGGAATGAGATCTCAAACTATCGATCGATTGCTATAAGCTCTCCACTATACACAAGCTAGTCGAAAGTATTTTATTATCATTGTAAATCTATTGTTTCTCTTACAAAAAGGTTTCTTAGAAGGCAGCTCCACTATGACTAAAACTAACGACTTTAGTAAGGTGTTCGACAAAATCAATCACCAAATTATGTACCTCAAAGTCAAGGCCTTTGGTTTTTCTCAATTGTTCATTAAATGGATCAAATCATACCTAGAGCAACGTACATACAGAGTTATCTTTGGAAATCTTTTATTTCTGTTCGCTATCAATGATGTGGGGCCTTGCTAGAAAATTATACATTTTATCACTAATCCTCTAAGCTTAACATCAGTTTCCTTCTTTCACCTTCCTACTCATCGTATCAACTACGCCCGCTACAGACTAATTTATAGAATGTTACGTGCAACTAATTTTGTAAAAGATATCTTTTTTATATATAATTAGCCCGCACTAATGGGCTTTTGGGTACCCTCATAATGATAAATAAACACCATCAGGTGCGTTAGGAAAATAAGAAAGCATTTAAAAGAAGGTACCGATGTACATTTGTTTTAAAATTCTGCATTTTAAAATGAGAGTCTGAGTCTGGCAAGGCATTCCACATTCCACATTCACATGGTACGGCTAAAGAAATAATCCCTGCTCAGGGGTAAGCTGATTCCTAGCAGATCGAGTAGTACGGTTAAAATTTCCAAGGGAGGAATGATGCTGGCTATTTCACTAGATCTTTTTTATAGAAAAAGCAACAAAAAAGCGAAATTGATATCGCACAATGCTTGATAAGAAGAATTGAATGATAGGAAATGTTTTTCTGGGCAATTGATTAGGTGGCTATTTTTATACTTAAGTGTTAACAAACGATACTATATAAAACTTGAGATGAGGAATTTTATTGCCACCAGAAATTTAAGATGTACAAGAACTAATTTTATTTTTTGTTAATCTTTTTTTGCTTTCCATAATTTGGTATATCAACAATTAAAGACTACAATAACTCCACTCAGTTTCTTCTTTACATTGAAAGAGTACGATTTTTTGTTCTTGTTGATTCTCATCAATTAATGTAAGCAAATTCGTATAAATAAGAAAGTGTGCAGTAATGTTGCACTAATAAAAAGCGACATGGCTTTCATAAAGAAAATAATAAATCGGGTGAAATTTTGTGAAATCATATTCTATGACTATTTGGATGCGAGTAGGTATTTCTTACATCAAGAGTTTTTTTTCAACATTCAAAAAGTTATTCTCAAGATCAAAATTCAATTAACGTCTAAATGTGTTCCAAGTTTTTAGATGGACAACATCCTTTCATAAACAAGTATCTACGTTACAATAATACTTATTTTTATTTTTTCTATCAAACGTCCGCTAAAGATACTCATCGACCAACAATAAGATACAACAGATAGATGACGTGATGTGATGCTCCAGATACGTTTTCGCTAGAATTATGGAAAAACAAAATATTTTATTTAGTTAAGTTATTCAGGAGGTTGCTTCACAAAAGACTTATCACATTTATATGTGAAGATGCGTGAGTTTTTTTTTTATTTTTTGAGTTTTTTTTTCTTCTGTTGGTTGATGGTGGGCTTTTGGCAGTGTGACGTGTGAATCTGTTGCTTTCACATACGATTTTCGTCATATTGTTATTTTCCCTCATAAATACATTGGAAAATTGATTTGGCGATAGAAAGGATGGATGGATGCGTGTAAATATTGTGCGTAGGTTTGAATAATAAAAAAATCATGTTGCTCATTCTCTATTCTAGAACCGTTTGCCAAGAAAGTGTCTGATTTATTTGTATCTTATTTGTCAATCGGAAGGAGGATTTTGGTTTTTATCTTAAAGAATAAACACGTCTTTCAACTGAAAGTGATGATGGGTTGTACAAAAGAATTGCAATGTAGAAAAGATAGGTGGAGAGATAGGTTAAATAAGCTTAAAGAAGATGTAATGGATTTTAAGGCTTTAATTTTGTAGTAATTCGAGTACATTCTTTTATTTCTTTCGAAATCTTGTAAATATAGTATCGTGCAACATTCAGTAGCCTTCAGCCATTTGCTGACCCAATAATAGGCCTTACCAAAGCGGTTTAGACCTGGGAAATCTAAGATCGGCTTAACCCACCACCTATTCATCGATTTTAAAACACCTACAACAGAATCATCCATTCTTAGGAATGAACAAAGGAGTAACAAATTCAAAATTCAAAAGTCAAAAAAAAAAAAAGTCAAAAATCAACAAAACCAACCGAGGTGCAAATTGAGGGCAAACTATTCAGCTGCGACATTCTCCCAACGCAAGCAAGGTCTGTCACGTTGTCTTTTTACCATAAAAAGAACTTCAAAAGACTTTTCTAGCTGGTTTCTCTTCGCTCATGTGGGTTAGGTGCCCAGCCCACCGAAGTCTCCGAGCTTTATATTTTCCACAATATCTGCTCCGAGGTAGATTTCATACAATTCGTGATTGTATCTTCTCCGTAATCGTCCTATCTCGCACACGGGGATAATTCTCCGTAAGGATTTCCTCTCGAACGCTGTAAAGAAATCAGAGTGCATTTTTTTAAGCACCCAAGTCTCGGATCCGTATGTGAGAACTGGTAAGACCATAGTTTTGTACGGAAGCAGCTTAGTTTTTAGAATAAAGTTTCTGGATTTGATATGGTGAACAACAAAAATAAAGGGTTTTCCAAAAGGGACTTTGACAGTTGTTAGCGGCCATTTTGTTGAAGCTACATCTGTCAAATTGGCTGTCATTTATTCATTCTATTTTGCCAAATCACGACGCTATAAAAAGACGCTATAAAAATCAGGTTTATGCGAATAGGGCACAAACCACAGCGGCCCTCAAATCTAGCATAACCTATGCCATCGGTCAAATTCATTATTAAAGTCAATACACATAATATTAATTGGTTCATTTATTCCATAGTTCACTCTCGCAGAAGCAGTATAGAAAAATGTTGGATTGTGTATGTGTGTTGATCTTGGACGAGTGTTAATATTCAGCATACTAAGAATTGGTGAAGAAATGATGGATCCAGATAATAATTGAAACAGGAAGATGACAATATGTACCAGCCTTCTTTTCCTTAGCGTCGAAAGACTGAGAAGATTTAAAAGGTTCCGGTTACATAGGGTTGAAGAAGTTGGTTTGGGTCCCACGGAAGACGACGAAGAGCAAACAATACAAATTTTTTGTTTCTATATTTTATTTATTGCAACTTCATAGCTAGGCCACCATGTACAGCTACAAATAGGGCGGACAAGTGAACAAAATAAAACATTTGCAATGTAGGGATCAGAAAATTCCTTATAAAATCTCATAATGACGCCAAGACGGCTCCTTGCTATGCTTATTATTGTGTTAATGTGGGGATTAAATGTCAGTTTTGTGTCAAATAAAACTTGTAAGTCATTGAAAGCATCAACTCTTTCAACAATGTTTTCTTCAATAAAGGGTTACGACAAAAATTGTTCCCTACTTCTTGAATATGTCATAAATAACCTTACACTTTCTTCTGTTGAGTTCCATTCCATTCAAGCTACACCAGGCTAAAACTTTGTCAACGTCATGTTGTAGGAATAAGTATCCATTCGGGTCCATAAAGCCATATAACAGTTTGAAGTCGTCAGCAAATTTCAAAATCCTGCAATATGAAATATCCGAAGTAATTTTATTGATAAAAAGAAGAATTAAAAGTGGACCAATGTGGCTTCCTTGTGGAACTCCGGATAAAACATTTAATATTTTAAATGTGCAGTGTTTTAAAATTACGAACTGTGTACGATTTCTTAGATCTTATCCAATCAACTATCCACTTTTGAAAACCAATCTTTCTAATTTATGTATGTAGAAAGTATGGAATGGCATACTCTATCAAATGCTTTACTGAGGTCAGCATAGAAAACATCAGTTTGCAGGCCATTTTGCATATTTTTGTTAACGTGGTTAGTAAGTCCTAAGAGATTAGTGAAGGTAGATTTCTTCAAACAAAATCCATGTTGTTCAGGAGCGAGTAATTTTTGACAGTGAAATTCAATATGTTTAGAGACAATTTTTTTTTCAAAAGTTTTATATGAAAGTTTTGCAAACTTTGTTTGCAAATTTGTTAAAATTGTATGTTTGTTGAAAGAAATCAGCAAACTTGTTGCTCATTTCTTCATCACAGCTTGAGGATTTACCGTTATATTGTACAAATGATGGATAAAATGAAGTATTTCTTTTTGAACGCACAAATTTCCAAAAACTCTTTGGATTCTTCCATATGTCAGACTTGATTTTAATAATATAAGCCTTGTAAGTTGTCCTCAATTTAGTTTTTAGTTTTAAACAACTTTTTATATTAAGAATACATGATTTACAAGAAGTTAGTAAATCGAGTTCTGTTCCATTTGTTGCAGAATGTATTTTTTTAGATTACGTACTCGTCTAAGATCCTTATTTATCCAATATGCACACACACAATTACGAAGACAATTATTTAGAAGGTCATAGAAATTTTGTTAACATACATTTATATCGTTTGAATTTAAAACATTTGTCTAGTCAAAATTGTTAAAGAACTCGTCAAGTTCTTCCATATTAATGTTGTTAAAATTAAATTCAGCAATTGAGCGCTTACCAATTTAGACGGAAAATTCGTCGAAATAATGCAATTAATTCTATAATGGTGAGAAACTTTCGGTAAAAGCCAGTCATTCACATTAACAATATCACAGGAACCAGGACAATCAGTAAAAACAAGGTTCAGATAACGTAGAAATTCGTTTGGCAATCCATTAATTTGGCTAAGTCCTGATAAATGTACAATATCAACGAAATTTCTTTGACACTCAGGACCATGTTCAAGAACAGTATACGATGTTTTAAACTCCTCTTCAAGCTTCCAATCAAGATTTGTGAGATTGAAATCACCTAGCACTATAAAAATTGAATTGCAGACAAGTACAATTCATAAACAGAAGAAGACGACCCTGACGGAACATATATACCACAAATGACAAAAAGACGAATAATGATCTGTTAGC
Organism: Platycheirus rosarum; assembly: GCA_963971375.1. Taxonomy (NCBI): domain Eukaryota; kingdom Metazoa; phylum Arthropoda; class Insecta; order Diptera; family Syrphidae; genus Platycheirus; species Platycheirus rosarum. Next base: position 47,447,308 of record OZ020510.1, on the reverse strand, counting down.
TTCACTGAAATAAGTTCTAGATTTCAGACAACAGTCAACAGCAATTAATAATTCTACATTCCGTCCAATTACCAAAAAAATTGGTATATGCCAGAGGTTTATAACTTCTTTAAGGTAACCATGAATTTATTTGTATTATTATTAATAATAATAATATTATTATTAATAATATGATAAGATATATAATTATTTTTATTTTTTCAAACAATCAATAGACCAGTATTTCAAAAAGTGACAATCAATGTTTTAATTAAAAAAAAAATACGTGTCATCTATTTCCAATAATTACAAATGAATCAATATCTATATATCTTTAAAAACAATATTGCCTTTGGTATCTGGGTGCTCAAAAAAAAAATCAACTCCAAAAGTTTCCATTCATCACATTGTTTAACGGTTTCCACCCGCACAATTCCAAATAATTCAAGTCTTTGCATTGTTTTCCAAATTGCAAAATGCACAATGACCTCACTTTTCCACAAAATAATTTTTAGTTAAAATTTTAACGTCAACGACAATCTGTTGTAATGTCTGTGTGACATTCAGTTCATAGAACAAAGGAACTCTTTGTCAGTACCAGCAGAACCAATAATTTTAAAATGAAAATTATCCAGAAAATTCTTTCGTGACGTGGCACTCACCCTTCTTTGTTTAATTTTCCTTTCTATTTTCCGGTGTAGTAGTAAGTAGTTCCAGATGCAATCGGGATACCTTGTTTAAATTAAACTTTTAAGTAGTATCTTTGAAATGCTTCTGGTATCTCAAACTTTAGACAAAAATAAATTTTAATTTGCACTTTTTTTTAACAAAATTCACTGAAAGTGTATGAACTTTTGAAAACTTTTTCTTTTTTTTTTAAGTTAAACTACTTTTCGCACAATATTTCTGTGGTCGAATTTTATCTCGCAGATTGTTTCACAAATTTTACAAAATTCGAAAGACATTTTGTGAAACTTAAAGAATTAAATGTCAGGGAAATAAATTAAGAAAAGAATAATGTAAACTCAATTCTAAAATTTAATTTGAAAATTCAGGAAAAATTTAAATTCAATGCAGATAGAATTAAAAAAATAAACGTTTTTCGCGAGAGCAATTAGCACAGCACTAGCAAAAGTAACACTAAATCTTTTGAAAAAGAATTTTTGCCGCACTTCGGTCTTGAGGAGGAAATAAAAATTCCCTTTTTCACCACACCTCCCCGTTCCGGTGCGTTCACTCTTTGGGAGGAAAATAGAATATGCGGCAAAAAGCTATTCTTGGCCAAGGAAAATCAAGTATGTATGTCGGGAAATTCATGTGTGTGTCTGTTTGAATACAAAAAAAAAGATATAATAACCGATCGTCGGAAAACTCAAGAATATTCAGAAAAAGAAGAATAAAGAAAAAAACGTGAAAATCAAGAGAACAAAAAAGAAAAAAACAAAAATAAAGGAATGTTTATAAAGAAAAGCGCGTTTGAAAATAAATTTCCCGTTCCCATACAAGTTCAATGCACAGATACAAATGCAAGCAATTTTCCGACAAATTCTTTTGTATAAACAGAACCGGATCTAGCTTTTGTGAAGATCACATTTTTTTAATTGGAAAAAGGAAAATAGAGAAAATGTTAACTAAAAAAAGTAAGAGGCAACTAATAGCAAAATTTGTTATTACTAGATGTTACATGGGTATCTAGTATCTAATAGAGGAAATGCATGTTTATATAACATATGGTTCAGGGTCAAGAATGTTAGACATGGTGTTCCATTTGTAAGTATGCAAGGAAGTACATATATAAGGAAAACATAATTAATTTAAAAAATTAGCTGTGAGGGAAAATTAACATTGTGGCACTTGGGAGTTGTCACAATGGCAGCAACATTAAAAAAATATAATAATTGTGTTTTTGAATGGGTTTTTGAAAATAGAGATACATTTTTTATGAGAATCACCATTTTTTCGGGGAAAACTTAAAACAAAATTGCGCTATTAGATACTATAACTATAGAAAATTGTAAACGCAAATATATATATATTTTAAATGGAAGTGATCCAGATTTTACAAACAATAATCATCCTTACCAATTAAAAAAAAAAAATGCGTTTCTGTGAAATTGAAAATGTTGAAAATTGATCCATGATTTTTACTTGCGATTATAGGGACTGAATAAGGCAAGTTTAAGATTCGTGAATATAAAAAAAATTAAATAACAATCAAACATGACATTACGATCATGGAGAAGTCTAAAAAAGTTATTTACAAAAAATGTCTTTATGTATGTCTGTTTGTCTGGGTGTATAAAGAGCTGCAGCCTCAAAGGGTAAAGCGATTGCATTCAAATTTGGCATTTGTGTATCTTTAGACATTCCTCAGAGGGGAAATTGAAATTTTATTTTTAGGGCATAAAATAAACGTACCTGTCATATAACCGTTAATGAAAAGCTTATTTTGCTCGAAAATGGCTGGAACGATTTTAATACATTTTTTAAGGTTTTTTTAAGTATTTGCCATCATTCTGTTTAATCCAAATTTCCAGGAAAATTCTATTAACGGAACCTTTCATATAGTGATTTTTTTTTATTTTCGATTTTCTCTATGACGGGGCAGTGGATTTCTGTCAAATTTCATATTTGAAAAGACCTTAATAGCCAAATTATTTCGCGTACCAAAATTTTGAAAAAAAAACCTATAATTAATTTTTGAAACTTTATTTTCAAAATTCAATATTTCAAAAAAAATAAAAAATTATTTAAAATAATTTATGATTAGCTGTATATTTATAAAGTCCAAAAAAAGGTATACAACTTATCAAAAATTATTGTTTTTCAACTAAAAATAAAAAAAACAGGATTTTATCAAGATCCGTCCTACGGCAAAAAATTCTGCAGTGTCCCAAAGGCAGTAAAAATGTTTGGTCATTTGTAAAAAATATAAAAAACTCCTCGACATCTTCGGTTCCAACGCTCATCGACAATAACAAACCAATTGTTTACTCTTCAGAGAAGGCAAACTTGCTCGCCGCCCATTTCGCTGCCAGCTCCACGCTGCCTCAAAGCAACGTTGCCCCTCCTGTACTTGAGAATGTAAATTTTTCCATGGGACAAATTTTTTTCCGCACTCGTACAGTAGCAAGAGTTCTCAAAGATCTCGATATACACAAATCCGCTGGCCCGGATGGTATACCCCCGATTCTTCTGAAGAGGTGTTCTTCCACACTGGCAAAGCCACTGCGTAAGCTTTTCCATCGCTCCTACTCTTCTGGAATCTTTCCTAGAAGATGGAAAACAGCATTTTGTAGCACTGACATCCCTTCTATCTAAGGTCATGGAAACACTGATTAACCGTCAGCTTAAGGAATATCTCGAAGATCGAAAGCTTCTCTGATCTGATGGCATATCTCACCGAACAATGGAACAAATCTTTACATCGCTTTGGTGAAAGTAAGATTATTGCTCTTGATATCTCCAAGGCATTTGATAGAGTTTGGCATGAAGCTCTCTTATCGAAAATGCGTGCTTTTGGGTTCGATAATACTCTTATTCGTTGGATTAGAAGCTATCTTCTGGACCGTTCAATACAAGTTGTATTGGACGGATTCAAGTCTGATTCCCATAAAATAAATGCTGGTGTGCCCCAGGGCTCTGTTCTGTCTCCGACTCTTTTCCTCATTTTTATAAATGATCTTCTGTCTGTTACTTCTAATCCACTTAACTGTTTTGCTGACGACTCTATCCTCAGCTTTTCATATTCCTTCGATAATTCACGTCCTTCGCCTTCGGACGTATAATTGCAACGGTGCCGTGTGTCAAGCTCATTAAACTCCGATTTATACAGCATTGTCAACTGGGGTAATAGGAATCGTGTGGAGTTTAATGCTTCGAAAACTCAATGCTGTCTCCTGTCGTTAAAGCTTAACATTCCCCCAATGCCATTGTCCATGAATGGCACTTACATCGAAGAAACCGAAAAGCTCTCAGTGCTCGGTATGTGTGTCAACGATGACCTCCGTTGGAACGACCATATATTTAAAATCGCTAAGAATGCTGCAAAGTGCTTAGGTTTTCTGTATCGGTGTAAGAAGTATTTTTCCCCATCTGATCTGGCTACAATTTATAAAGCGTTTATAAGCCCTAAACTCGAGTATAACTCCCACCTCTGGGCAGGTGCTTCGCAAACATCACTTCACCTGCTTGATAGAATACAAAATCGAGCGTTAAGATTGATAGGAAATAGAACTGCCGCTGAAACAATTGCCCCTCTCGAACACCGACGCAATGTTTCATGTCTTTCCTTATTTTATCGTTTCTTTTATAAAAAATGTTCACTCGAGGTAGCCAGCTGCATTCCTCCCCTTAAGTTTCGCCCGTAATACTCGTCTTGCTAGGAATGCCCATCAGTTCACCCTTGAGCCCAATTTCGGACGTACCGTGAAATATAGGGATTCTTTTTTTAGCCGAACGACACGAATTTGGAATAGTTTACCCGGCGGGATTTTCCCTTGCCATTTTGATCTGCAAACATTCAAAACCAATGTTAATCGGCACCTCCTATCTCTCCCCTCCCTATCATCTTAATGCCCGCGCAGTGTGTTCTACATTAAAAGGGAAACACATAATCCCTTGTGCGCGCGTTAATTATAAAAAAAAAAAAAAAACATGTTTCAAAATACTTTTTTCATAAATTCATTATAATTTAAGACGGCATCAGACATACTTCATTTTTACTAAGAACCGTCAAGTGTGGTGATTTTGATACTTTTTATAGGTTCATATCGTGTGATTTTTCTTCGTCAATATTACTTGTTTCAGTCAGAGATCCAATGTGACTTGGCACATAAGAGCAAGTACGTGCGTCCCAGTCGTGCCCATTTTTACTTGCTATTATAGATACTATAATGCAAGTTATGCATTAACACTTTTGCATATATTTTTGTAGGAAATTAGATTCTCTAGAACTTATCACTTTACAACTTTGTGATTAAAAAAAATTGGTAAGGAGTAAGAACAACAAGTTTGGCAAAATAAATTCCATATATCTCAAAAACAGTTCTTTATTTTAAAATATAGTGCCATAGTAAATTGTTGGAAATTTTATCAGCTTCATATTTCCTTCAAAGTTTATTTTTCTACGACGAATGGTTTTCGAGATATGCGGGGGAACGGTGGGAAGGTCCCTTTAAATCACCCCCCACCCAGCGCGGCAACCGAATTAACGGGGATTTTTTTATTGCGGGTATAGGGGACCCATCCCTACACATTCCTGCAAAAATTGGAACTACATGGATTTTTTTGTTTATTTATTGTTTTCAGGCTTAGTTTGCCTGTACTATACATAATTTTTGTGTTCCTACGATTTTGAAAAAAAAATCAAACTTTTTAACATTTTTTAAAGAAATAAAATGGCATTTAAATTTTTTCAATCAATCAAAATTCAAAAAAATCGAATAAAAACTTTGAAGTTCCATCAATATTTTTCAAATTTTATTCGAAGCTGTGACCGCACATAAGAGCAAGTACGTGCGATCCAGTCGTGCAATTTATTTACTTGCGATTTATAGGAAATAAGGGCAAGTTATGCATTCGTAAAAAAAAACTAACAATCAGACATGACATTACGATGATAGAGAAACATATTTGAGTTACTGACAAAAATTTGTCTGTCTGTCCGTCTGTACGGATGTATATTGAACTACAGCCTAAACGGTTTGGCCAATCGTAGTGGATTTTTTTTTTTTTATTTTTTTTTTTGCTTAAGATTGCATTCTTAAATAATTTTTTTTTTTTCATTTTTGAAAAAAGTTATTAAACCAAAATCGATTTATTTAAAACCGCTCCTACGATTTTGGAAAAAAAAATCAAACTTTTTCACATATTTTAAGGCCACAAAATGACGTTTAAATTTTTCCGCTGAAAACTATTTTACGTACATACTTTTTTCAAACAAAAAAAATTTGAAGTTCCCTTAATATTTTTCAAATTTTATTCGAAGTTGTGACCGCATATAGGAGCAAGTATGTACGTGCGATCCAGTCGTGCAATTTATACTATTTGTAAATGAACCGATTAAAAATAATCATCCTGTTAAAAATTGCTGTTTACTATGGCTGTATTTATATCAGTTATTCAAGCTCATCCATTGCACCATATGATATGACGAATTTTCGAAGATCTAACTATTTGTTTCAAAGTTTTCAAGAAGGAATCACGGCTCTGATCTCCATACTTTTATGTTTTGATCAACGGCCTATTCAATGGCAGGAAACTTACGTTCTTCCAATCTACAAGGAGATGTCTGATGCTTGAAACAAAAAATTGAGAAAAAAACTAATTTCTGAAGATTCAGGGCTAAGTTGTTTTATAAAAATCAGCCAAAGATGCAATCCAGTAGATTAAAATCAGAAAAGGAAAATATCAGAACCGTTCAAATGGTTTGCAACCACCAAGTCTGATATTATTTTGCTAAATTGCCTAAAGGCAATGTTGATAATCATGGATATTTGAACATGTATGCATAAGTCAATGTACAGGTAAGAAGTCTTAAAGGGTTCACAAAAGGGTCGCAATTAAAATGGGGTGCCTTACGGGAGAATCTTAAGTCCTTTGCTCTGTATTACAATCGTTGACTTTCCTTTATCACATCACTTTATCATAAGTGAAGATCAGAAACTGTTCAGTTCAGAAACTGCATTAGCAGGGATCAACATAGACCAGATATTTGTTTGAACAGAGCAGTTCTTCACAAATACGAAGTATCTTATGATAATGACCTCAAGCATTGCGTAAGTGTAAGGTGGATGAAATAGCCAGAAAAAGTTGCCATTTTCTATTATCCAAACGCTGAAACTCTACAATCTACATGGTAGTTGTTCATCCAGCGCATAATGTTGGGCAATATCTTAAGCCGTTTGCTTACGAAATAATAAGTCCTTATCAAGGCAGTCTTTTAGACCTGGAAAATCTACTTTAGACAAAATCTTTACATTACGCCATATCCTGCCTACAACAGTCTTAACATGGATGAACTGTAGCGGACCATGTCTAGCTTTACGATTTTCCGCTAAAACGATACGTCTTATCAGGATGATGTTGAACACTGCTTGCTGTTACGCCAAAATTGCTTGCGATTCTACAAAGACTTTCTACACCAGCAGAAGCTTAAGAAAAGTTGACGCACTGCAGCTTCTTCAACATTTGGCTAGTACGGAATAGCCACGCCTGTATACCAGGAACTAACTTTAATAAATCAACACAGATACTTGAAATTGCTGATGATATTGATAAGAAGAACTAAACGAGTTGTATACGTGCTGTACAGCGATAATTAGCCCAGCCAAAAAAATCCATACCCAATGGCTTGGATGGATCGGCTATGTAAAGTGCTCCAGCATGCAAAGTCTTCTATTCCATTGCGGAGGGAGTCAGAAACCAAGGTAGATTTCATATTCGATATAGCGACCAGGTAGAAAGAGACCTCCGACCGCTTGCCGAAAAATGACACATCATGCTAGAGGTTGAGTCGGTTGAAGGGGCACATTCAATAAGTCCCAGGAGCACCACACTTTGCAGTGCCAGCAAACGTTTAAAGGAAAATCATGATGTGAAATATGAAGCATGACGCCCGTCCCAGGGGCACTTGCAGTGCAGGCAGGCATCATGTGTGTATTGCCGGCCATTCTAACGTCACACTTAAAAAGTGTAGCAGCCTAAACGCACGCTGTGCTTATTTTCATAATTCATAAGAACGCTGAGCATTTTTGCGTCACATAAACGTAATTCACTTAAAGAATATTGCCGACAGAACCTCTAAATTGTGCTTGGAAATACGCCCAATAGTCCTGTAGAAATATAATAAAAAAAACTGCAAGGTACAACAATTAAAATGAATAAATTAATCGGAATATATGAAGCATTAAATTTATTTTTGGCCATTGCATAAAATAACGTATTTCTTTGATGGTATATTCCAAATATCACATCAAAAATTCAAAACTACCCGACCATTTGTATGGTAAAACTTGTTTACTTGCTGGACTAGAGCATGGAGTAGGCCTACTGCGAAAAGCCGCTTGAAGTTCACTACCTCATATTTTGGTAAATTTTAGAATCGCCTTTTCTCCGTTTGGCGGTAAAATGGCCAATTCCGGTTACTTTATTGGCGCTGGTCTACCTCACTGCAATTGAGTTAATGAACAAATAGGGTATCAAATTAAAGCTAAGACCGTCAACAATAAGAATCTCCTGGTCGGACAAAATTACATGGGCCAAACATGCGTGCGACTACAGATTCTTAATTAAGACTAAGGTCTAAGCTTTCATTTGATACCCCATTTCTTCATTAACTCGATTGCAGTGAGGTAGACCAGCACCAAAAACGCAACCGGAAGAGGAAGTGGCCATTTTACCCCCAAATGGATAAGAAAAGTCTGTCCGAACAGCGATTTTGTGGATTTTATTTAATTTACAATTAAATTATACTATAAAAGAAACTGTCAAGGTTACGAACTGAAGCTTGCAAAGACGATCAAGAGAACATCGTAGTGGAATTGCAGTCGATGCTGACAATATGGAAAAACAATTTCTGTAGACTGTATAACGGTGATGACGAAACGAATTCCGTTGTCAGGCAGAATGGTCGATTTTATCTGGGCGAAATAGACCAACAACTCCGCCCACCGCATCTGGATGAAGTGAGGCTAGCTATATCTAAGGACCAACAAAGCTGCTGGAGCGATGGCCTAGCTGCCGAGCTCTTCAAAGTTGCAGGAGATGACTTGACTATAAGTATGCACCAACTCAGAAGAAGGTTAGAAGAAAGCATGACCGATGAATGAAATCTCAGCACAATTTACCCGATTCTTAAAAAGGACCCTCTGAACTGCACCAACTATAGCGGAATCAGTCTGCTCAACATCGCCTACAAGATTCTGCTGTATTATTTGAACGCCTAAAGCCATTCGTCAACAACCTGATAGGTCTGTATCAGTGCGGTTTTAGGACAGGAAAGTCCACTATCGATAAAATATTCACCTTACGGCAGATCTTGGAAAAAACCCAAGAACTTCAAATCGATACCCACCACCTTTTCATCGATTTCAAAGCCGCGTACGACAACATTTAAAGAGACGATTTGTACAGAGCAATGTGCAGTTTTAACTTCCCTGCTTATCTCTTGCGCCTGTGTAAAACGCCAATGGAAAACGCACGCTGTTCCGTCAAGGTCGGTAAAGACCCAACCGACACCTTTAAAGTCAAAAAAGGCTTTAGACATTTAGATTTTGATTTTCATTATCATACAAAGTCCGACGATATTGACGTATTCGGAAGAACATAGCCTGATGTCAGTAACGCTTTTGTGAGTATTGAGACGGAAGCGGCGAAAATGGGTTTAGCAGTCAATGAGGGAAAAACCAAGTATAAGCGATGTCATCAAGAAGAGACACCCAACATCGACGCACGCCTTGAACAAACAAATCTCGATAGACAGCTATAACTTTGAGGTAGTTAAGGACTTTGTCTACCTGGGCTGCGCTATTAATTCAGGCAACAACATAAGCGCTGAAATTAAACGAAGAATAACTCTTACCAATCGCTGCTTCTTCGGCCTTAGAAGGCAATTGAGTAGCAAATCCCTCTCTTAATTGTCTTAATTGTCTTTTTAAAGACCCTCATCTTCCCAGTCCTGCTCTATGGTGCAGACACATGGATGTTGTCAAAAGCGGATTAGGGCGCTTTAGGCTGTTTCGAGAGAAAGATTCTCCGGCTGATTTTTGGTCGCGTATGCATTAACAGAGAGTATAGATGAAGATACAATGAAGAACTGAACCGACTGTACAGCGAAACAGACCTAGCCAAAGAGTAAAAATTCATCGTCTCAGATAGCTGGGTCATACAGAGCGGATGAATATCAATGCTCCAGCTCGGAAAATCTTCGATTCCACCCCAGAGGGACGGTGCAGTAGAGGAAGACCGAGAATCAGGTGGAGCACACAAGTGGAACAGGGTCTCAACCGACCTGGGTTGAGGCCCAGGTCCACCTCCGACTTTAGCGCCACCTATGATAAAGTAAGGTCTAAGATGTAATTTTAATATTTTCAATTAAAATTAACAAACACTACTTTTCACTATTAATTTTCTTCTGTCAAGTCCATAAATTCTACTAATTTTACGGGACAGCACAATTTTTCAGGTTAAATCTTTCATTTTAAGATAAACAGGATTCTGAATTTCTTCTTCCAATTGGGAAGCGTTGCGCATTATATTATTTTTATTTTAAGATGAAAAAGTAAAAGCACTTCCAAGTTCGTATTTTTTTATTATGCATACAGTTTTTGTTTAATCAAAAAAATGCGAATTTCTTTTTTTTTCGTTTTTCTGTTTATACAATAAAATGTACAGACGAAAAATTACAATTTAAAACTTTTAATTGCATTACTCTTCCCAATCCACATATCAATCCATAAAAACCAAAAAAAAAAACAACACAAAGAAATAACACCAGACGACACGACACACAAAACAAATTTTCCATACGTCATAGGCACCAAAGACCAAAGAACATATACATCTATTTCAATGTGTCTGTTCACACATGGAAAGAGATAAATTTATATACACAAAAAGAAAACAGTATCTCGTCTTAAAATAAACAGAACGCGAAAGAATTGCACGAGCTATTTGGAATAAACTCTAAATTTAAATCGAAACACGAAGAGGAAATATATATGTATTTTTAATTTTACTTAATGGCTATATGGGATTAAAATAATGCTGTGCTAATAGGACTTTAAAGCGGCACTAATAAGGGTTGAATTCAATAATAATTTAAATGGATCATCTTGAGATGTTTTCAATTATCATTCAAAAAACTAATTTCGTACTTCATTTTAAATTAATTTTCAAAACATCTGGATAATTTGATAGATATTTTCCAATTTATCAAATCACCCACAAGTGTATTATATGGCATCGGTTTATTCTAAGAGAATCCCTTTAACTCATTAAATTTGAGTGGCTGTTCCATCTCCCAGCGCGCCCCTCCATCCAAATCACAATTATATCCTTGTAAACTAATCTGCCGTTGTCCATATGCGAAATATACATATATCCCTTACATTTTGAAATTATTCAATTTAACTTTAAATCGAACTACTAAATTGTGCACAGCTCCAAAACGCATCTGAAAATGTATCGATATCAATTTGAAATGCATTCCCCATGAACAATTAATTTCGCTTCGAAATGAAGCAATTTATCCTTACAAACATATATGTGTGTTGGTGTGTATGTAATATTAGATACTAGTGTCTGCAGTTTTTTTTTAAAATTGCATTACACTTATTGGATGCATCCGCAATTGCTATTAATTTGAAAATCCTTTCAGAAAAAAACAACAAATATCGTAACTTCCTGTTAACGAGCTTAAAATAAAATAATTGTTTTCACCATCGTCCAAAAAAGGGTTTTCAACAATTTCCATTTTTTTTTTCTGAAAAACCGTCAACTTCAATTATAATTTCCGTGCGAAACAATTTTCGCCACCAAAGTGTTCCTTTATTAGCCAAACAGAGGACAGTTTTGTAATAATTTTTTTTTTGTACTTTTTGAGGAACAAATTTTTGCTGTCAGATGAAACGATTTTGACATGACAATGGTTCTTTAAACAATCCATCCGCAGATAGTCAGCTTTCCATGTAGTTTTTTTCTTTTTTTTTTTTTTGAGTTCACATATAAGTGTTGCCACTTTTCTGTATTTCGGTAATTCATTTGGTTTTGATTTTAACGTATTTATACATAATAACCACGTTCTATCAAAGCAATTATTTGGTTGGGTTAAGGGTCAAGGTTACTTATAGCTAAATGGAAAGGTTGGGATAGTTATAGCGTCGTAACTTTAGATTCAGAGTACTGCGTTATTTAAGCCAAAATATTCAGCGTTTTAAATTGAATGGATTATGAACGCAGAGGAAATATATATATATAAATATATGCGTTTACGTTATTGATTGGGATTTTTCAACGTTCAACTCCGGGTATTGTTTTCGACACCAAATTGAAAAGCTTCATATCAAAATCTTATTAAATAAGTTTAGATTTATTTACTGATGATATGGATTTGAAAAACTTAGTATCGTCAGCATACCTACAATGAGATGTTGGAATGATTTATAACCAATTCAATGTCATTAATGGTCAGGATGAAAAGGAAAGGGCCTAAGTGAGTTCCTTGCGGGACCCTTGAAATGGCTAGAAATGGCACACTGTAGGAACGATTTTTTTTTATATAATAAGCCCGCAGTAAAGGGATTATGCTTACCCTTATAATGTTGATTAAATACAGTGGGAGCGTTAGGTACATAGAGACGGATGTAAGAAGAGGTACCGATGCACATTCTTTTTAAGCTTTTGCATTTAAAAATTGGAGCGAAAAACAGAGGCGGGCAATGCGTTCCACATTCGTGTGGTACGACTAAAAAAGAATATATGTATTTGACTGTACGTCCGAAGGTGGGCTCAAGTGTAAATTGCGGTGGAATCGTTTCAGGGGAGGAATGCAACTGGCTATTACACTAGTTCATTGCTTATAGAAATAGTGATAAAAAAGCGAAAGGCAAAAGACGATACGACGGTGCTCAAGAGATGTAAATGTTTCTGTTATTCTTCTTTCGTCTGTCATTTTTAAACCTCTTTTTGAATTCTGTCCAAGAAACTCAAGTGGGTTATGGGAACACCTGCCTTAATATGCGAGTTATACTCAAGTTTTGGCCGAATATACGCTTTATAGACTACAGCCAGATCAGAAGGGGTGTAACATTTCTTGCATCTTCGAAGGAATCCTAAACACCTAAACACCGCAGCATTCTTTGCGACGACGTCAAATATGTGGCTGTTCCATAGAAGGTGCTTCCTAATACACATTCCTAGAACTGAGAGATGATCGGTTTCTTCGATTCAAGTACCACTTACCACTGGTGGTACGTTTCGCTTTAACGACAAAAGACAACATTGAGTTTCTGAAGCATTAAATTCGACGCGATTTCTTATGCCCCATTACATAATGCTGTCAAGATCAGAATTTAATGAACTTATCATACGCTGCCGTTGCAGTTCCACATCTGAAGAACAAGGATGAGAATCTGGAAACGAATATGAAAAGCTGAGAGTATCAGACTTGAGGTAAGAAGATATCCATTTTCAGGAAATCAGTTTACAGTTTGAAGAGTATAAGACTATGTGAAATTTGTGTGTGTTAGGGATAAGAATTAAACAATTGAGCCAAACGACAAACCTTCAGAGTACTGGAACATCATGGGCACAACAAATGGGATCTGCTCCCGGGATCATCAACAAGTTCTTCCATATATCCCGATTGCTAGCCGATTCCATCCAGTTTTGCATCCAAGGCTGTGGGAGTCCTGATCTACACCTACCTTTCAAAATAAGGTGGCCTGCCACGTGTCCTTCTACCATAAAACAAACCGCAATACTCTTTGAGCTAGTTTTTCCTAGCGGGTAAGACTTGTACCTCCAAGTAGTTTAACGATGCACTACTTCAAATTCATGCTCCACTACCCTGATAGTTGGACCAACACTTCTCGAAAACGTAGCCACCATGTACTTAGTCTTAATGTGCAGGTGCAGCCCCAGATCATGTGCCGCCTGCTCGATCTGGGTAAAGGAGTCTTGTACAGTTTGTTGGCTTCTGCCGTTGATGTCGATGTCGTCTGCGTAAACCAGTATCTGGGTGGACTTGGTGACGATAGTCTCTCTTGTTGACGTGCCAGAATGACGGATTGCTTTTTCCAACGCCAGGTTGAGGAGGATAACCCGTTGCACCTCACATGTGGACCTTTAAGACGAAACAGTGTAATCCGAGGTTGGTTATCAAATGTAAAGAAGAAAACAGCATTACGTTGACAGAAAATTTAATAGAGCTTGGAAATGTTGTCTGTTCGCCCCTTTGGGCACTAAATTTACACTAAGATAGCTTTGAACACTAGTTTTTGAACCTGAAAGCCCATGTAAACTCTGAGTTGGGATCTAAGACTACAAGATACAAGATCTACTGGTCGTGGTCTTGGACTCTTAATGGAATCTTGGCTCATTCCTGGTGTTTTTTCTGTAAGCTCCCGACAGACTTTTTGTATAAACTTTCGGCGGACCCTGATTTGACTGAATTCAATTCCGTGTATTATAAATGTTTCAACCGTAAGCCAGTAGGACTTACAAATATACGAACGAACACATAAATGGAAAAGTACATTGTATACTCGAATAAAAATCTGTTTCGCGTTACTTGCATTTCTATTGGTGTAACTGATTCTGGTATAAATGTCTGCGTTGCAATGTTAAATACTCTTCGCTACCAAGCATCTCAGATGTTAGGCTTTTACTATGTTGGCCAGGTCTTTGTAGCAAGATTAGCGGGTTACTTAAATTTAAGACCCAAAACATCTCTTCACGGCCTTAACTGTGGTGCAAATTTGTTTTTAATTAATTAATTCGAAAATAGCAAAATTAAAATTAAAAAAAAATTAAGCCATATTTATTTATAAGTATTTGCTTATCCAATCGATTGGCATCACTGTTTGCTACAATTTAAAACTATTAATGATCAGAAAAAAAATCAATGGTTTTAACAGCTATTGTTATTATGACGATGGAACTGATGTAACGTTCTCGTACAATCATATTAAACCCGAATAAATGTTAATTTGGAAAACTATCTTTAGTTATTTCAATTCAATTAGCAGGGTTCCTATGAGTTGTAAGCTGAAATGAAATCAAATCTTAGGATCTTGTATTTGGGCCGAAAAAAAATTATAATTTTTTGTTTGTGCTGATCTTAAATAAAATAGGTACGAGAGAAAAGCACATATCTAAGAGATCTTTTCACTTTTAATGTGAGTGTACCCTTAAGTCAATTACCAACATGTCAAATAAAAAATAAATTGCAAGACTGACTGGATCGCACGTACTTTCTCTTATGTGCGGTCACAGCTTGGAATAAATTTTTAAAAATATTAAGGGCAAAGTTTTTATTCGATTTTTCTGACTTTTGATTGTTTAAAAAAAAGTACGTGAAACAGTATTTAACGGAAAAATTTAATTGCCATTTTGTTTCTTTAAAAAATTTGTAAACACTGTCAAAATCGTAGGAGCGATTTTTAAATAAAACGATTTTATTTTAACAACTTTTTTCAAAAATTAAATAAAAATAATTTAAGAATGCATACTAAAGCAACAAAATAATCTACATTTAAAAACAAAATTTAAAAAAATCCAACTTTACGTTTTCAAAACATTGATTCTTGAAAAAAAATCAAGAAAATTATTAAAAATACAAACAAAAAGTTTTCGAAAACATTTTAAAATAAAATTACTAATGCTACTGACATCTTTTTGAATATCAATTTTGATTGAAATCGGATGACCAGTTTTCGAGAAAGTCGAAGAAAAACAAACTGTTCTATGCGAGGTACCTTTTTAGCCCACCATTTTGAATTTTTTTTTCACCATAACATAACCTACACCTACAATTCATAAAAATTCTTGGAGCCGTTTATGAGAAATAATAAGCTTTAAGTTAACGGTTATATGACAGGTACCGTTAATATTTGAGCTCAAAAATGTTTTAAGTCCAAGTAGGTAACGTCCGTTAGAACCAAATCCAAACGTCGATTATAACAATATAACGTATACTATAAATGTGAAAAATGCACCTCTACTTATAGAGGTATAGATTTATAGAGATATAGAGATAAGGATATATAGAGGTGCAGAGATATAGAGATATAGAAATATGGAGATATAGAAATATAGAGATATAGAGATATAGAGATTTAGGGATATAGACATACAGTGATATAGAGATATAGAGATATAAAGATATAGAGACAAAAAGGTATCTATATAAAGATATATAGATATATGGAGATAAATATGGATACAGAGATGGAAGCAGATGGATGGGGTGGAGGATTGAGAAATAAAATACTTTTTATCCCCGAAAAACGGTTCCCTTGCAAAAGGCTTAAATGTGAATTGTTATACATATGGCTGGATATTTGTATTTTGTGCTTCCATGCCTTCACGACTGCAAGAATTTGTGAGTTTTAGTAGATGGAAAAGTTATAGAACTCAATTTCAACTACACAGGCTACATTCATTCCAAAATGATGTAAGTTTCATGTGGGAGAAATCTAAATATTTTGTTCAAGACGTTTTAATTAGAATAATACAATCATTTAATCTGAAGTTTATGCAAGCGCAGTCGCGGGTAGAAACTAGTTTGTGCATAAATAAGACAAAACTTTGGGAATTTCGCTAATTTTCTCTCTCTCTTTCTCTTTGGGCTCAAGGAATGTTGGAAACAAATGGCCAATTTCATCGTTAATTCATTTTTAGTGATGAAGACTGTTTTTGGATAAGCTGCTTAGTTTGCAGATAGAATATGCGTTATTGATTAGGTAAGACCATATTGTAAGGTAAAACTTGGTCGGGTTCCAGTGCACAAAGCAAGGTATTGCTGGAAACGAAGTTGCGGACCAACTTTCTAGGGGTTCACCCTTTACATCTTTTATAGGCCCAGAACCATTCTGTGGCACTAATTTAAAAATCCTTCCTCAGAAATTTCAATTTGTGGGAAGTTGGAACAGATTCAAAAATATTATCACTGGAATAAACGGGCAGCTCCAGCTTTTACCTGGAGCTTTCAAAAGCACCTTTCATCCCCTTCATTAGGGAGGTAATAGGACTCTTAGTCTTAGACTCATTCATAACCCATGAAAAAATCGATCCTACAGGTTGCAGCGTCAAGGACAGAACCTGCGACACACCAAGTTCCATTAAACTGTATCTATTTTTGTACTTTGGCAGCTGAATTTCGGATTTCGACGACGTATTTTTTGTTTTAATATTTCTTTTCTACTGACGCTTCCCAGCAATTATTTGAACATACCCGGAAACCAATAACAACAACAATATACATATATCCTGACAGAGCAATCGGAAATAATATAAAAATTTACATATATTTCATGATCGAAATCAAATGGATAAAAACCGCTTCCATCGCCACCAACTCCAACTGATTCCAACCGTCATGTCATACGAGGACATTGGTTATGAGTGGGAGTTATGAACGAGCATGGTGTCATGCTTGTATCATGAGGGTGATGCAAATCACCAATTTGGACGTTATTATTGCTTACAAATTGAGGGCGGGTTATTTTTCAGCTTTTTTTAAATTAATTTTTAATGCTAATAAAATGGAAAAAAGAATTATTTTTTAATACGGTTTTATGGCATGTCGCATTGGGATAACGAACACAAAACATACCACGGATGATTGGAAGGATGTTTATGAGTTCAGGAAATCAGATTCAAGGGGGGTTGCTGCGGTCTATTCAGGGGTTTGAAGGTATTGTCATAGATTGGAAAAAAGTATTGGAAAACTGTCAGGAGTGAATAGTAAAATGGTTTCCTTGCAATCACAAATCAATTAGAAACTAATGCCAAAGATATAATTTTTGGGAATGGATAAGACTACGAACAACTCTACTTAGAGAAATTTTAAAGGTGTACAAAGATAACATGCATTCAACACACATTAGAATATTACAACGGGATTGAATACACATAAATTGGATTTGTTTGTCGAGTTCACGTTCTCTGATAATGGGATGATATCCGAGGCATGTGCCTCACAACTAACTGTCGGAAATCACCCCGAACTACGCCACGATCCACAACCTGTGAGACTTGTTCTTTAATATAATTCCAAGATGATCCAAATAAATCGTTCCTTTATGCATAAGCTCCACCTATAAGGTGTTCACTGAGTATTTTATTCTGATCGGAACTATACGCCAGCATTGATTCTATCTAGATAATTCTTCTTCTGCCCGAAGTAACACCTCAGTGGTAAAAATTCTTCCTCCTCTTTCTCTTTCTGCCACGAACAAGATTTTGGAACCCAATCTCCAGTTCACCACATAGAGGTGAGAGTAGAAATTGAGGTATGTTTAAAAAAAAAAAAACTATGGGTGCTGGTAACCTGTCGGGAACATATATCTACGCTTTGAATATTACTTATTATTTGTTATTTTCTAACAAAATATTTTATTATTTGTTTGACTCACCCTATATAACCGGTCCCCCTTAACCGAAACAACCAATGCAATTTTCTTTTAAAACATTTTCTATAATTTAGACACTTGTCTAGACATAAATGCTCATCAGCATTTATCCTTAACTTCTACTGACCTACGACTTATAATTAAGTTCAACAAGTGATAATTTATGTGACGCACAGTACGAATGTGGAATGCTTAATTCAACACGATCTTTCGTCATGTAAGAGCATTTCAATATAATTTTTCCTTATTAATATAAGGACAGTGGTATAAATTACAACACATGATTATGTAGGGGTACAAAAATAACAACACAAAATATATGACAATTTAAGATTTTTTTTTTTTATTTAAACTGTATAATACCATATTTTTAATCATTTAATCATTTATTTTTTTAACAGCACCATCAGCTACAAGCCGTCCCTAAATAGCGTTGCAATTTAAAAAAAAAAAAAAAAAACATTCTTCTCAGATTTCACACCAACAAATCGGCTAATGGGCTATTCATCAATAGCACACTCAACTGATGAAATACAAAAGCTTGCAACTCCACCGAGAAGCTCACCCAAGAAATGGCCAATGTAGGGGACATGATGAAAGACTTAAGTCCAATCACTGCCAGTGAATTTAAATGTAAATATCGATATAAAAAAAATCCCTTTCAAAGTCTAACTCAAAACTCAAATTTAAAACTCAATTGCAAAATCCTTAACAAAGTATCCATGATTCTCTTATAAATATCTTTAATATTATTAATACTAATCAATAGAACAGGTTCACTCTAAACTTTATTATACATTTATTTATACATTGTTTTCGAAACTATATATGTAATTATGTTTTCTTCCGGGAACAATCCTGATGCGTCTTTTTCATTTAAAATAATATTTAATTGTGGCGTAATCTTATAAGATATAATAAATAAAAAAAAATCTAATCTTCGTCAGTTTACGGACGATAATTTTACGTTTTAACGACATAAGAAAACGTTGATGGCAGCAATACGAACATGCAACACATTTCCTTTCGCCATATACAATTCCACTTATCCCGTGAAAAAAAGTCTAGTACAAAATCTACTACTAAGTATTAAATATAGTACTAAATCCAGTACCCAATCCAGTTCAAAAAAATACAATAGTACTAAATTCTAGTACTAAGTACTAAAAGTCTAGTACCAAAAATACTATTGTACCAACGACCTGTTTTATATTTAACTAGCGGTACCCGGCGCGCGTTAATACGCCCCAGAGTGCACACACTCGTCAGATGCCACCGTGTCATTTGTGAGTAATGTAAGACGCAAAAGCATCACCGCTACGTCAAAATTATGCATCTAGCTAGGGACCGAGCTGGCTGGAGAAGCTTGTTGGTTGAGGCCCAGGCCCACCTCGGACTGTAGCGCCCCTAAGGTAAAGTAGGCAGTTCTACTATTATCTGTTAAAATGGTAGATTTCACCGGCTTTAAAACTTTTAAGCAGATCCAAGGCTTTTATATGTATCTCTGAAACATTTCTTTCGAGAGACAAAATGCAAAATGCTCTTTAAGAAACAAAAGTTTTACCTTTAACTTATGTTTTAGCCCTTTAAATCTCAAATTTAAAAAAAAATTGTTAGGAATATAAAATTCAAGCTCATTCCCATAATCGAGATTGGATTGGCTGTCATTTCATGAATGTATTCTGCGCACAAGGCGAGTTTAAAAAACAGCACATAACAAGCAAATAAGCAGTTTTTTCTAGTGATGGCCAAACTAACAAAAAAACACCAATCGATAAATATCGTATCAATATTTTCAACTAATATTGTATTAACCAAGAATAAAATATCGATAAACAGTTTGCAACTGTTTTCAATACAACAATTAACAATACCATGCTTAAAAGTGAAATTTTGAATTTAAGCGTTTGTTCGAATTTACTCCTAAAAAACCCCAATTTCATGTACTCAAATATCTTTGGGAATAAAATCGACTGATAACAAACTTCCAATATGCAATTTTTTGGTTTCGGTTGTAAACAAAAATTATTCTTAAGCATTAACACATGTCCCAGACCGGGTAGGTGGCCAGAAATGTTTCTATTTCTTTCTTTCTGGGCCAAGGGTCAGTCAGTCAGAACGACGCATCGGCTTCAAATGGATCAGTACAATACATCCAAAAAATGGTAATAGTTTTCTGCGGGCCGAGCATGAAGGACAGCACACAATGAGTAAAGGTGTGTGCACAAATTTGTTTGTTATATAACAGTTTTTGTGGCGATGGGCAAACGAATAAAAACATCTATCGTATCGAAATTGACAACTAATATCGATATTAACCAAAAACCTACACTTGTAAACAGTTTGCAATTGTGTTCAATACCATAGTTGCCACTATTTTTCAAAATAAAATTCCCTGACTTTTCCCTGACTTTCCCTGACCAATTTACGAATTTTCCCTGACCAAATGAAAAAAATAATTAACTGCATTTAATTTTTGTATGCTTAAAATAAATCACATGAAATTGAGGTACTTAAGGAAAGGTTTCCATACAAAAAATAGTTTAGAGCTTCGCGTTGAGTTATTTAACTTCCACAATTTTCGGAACATTTCAATGAAATAAAAAGTTTTCGATTGTAAATAAGGCCAAAAACGGTTGATCAATGGAACCAAGCCAGACCGTTCCTTGGGTACTTGAACCATTGGAAAATAGGAAAAAACGAATTCACGAATATTGCCTCAAAGCCGCAAACGAGAGATGGTCAAAACTTGATAACTGTCAGGTCTCAAGAAGTCTTTGCCAAACATCTCAAAGAAAAATACAGAATACAATCAAAAGCTAGGTAGACCTCATTTGTCCCTTTTGGTTGGTATCCTGATGGGTCACAACTCAATGGGGGTCCACATGAGTAGAATGGGCCTTAGCACATCAAACTTATGTAGAGGGTGTCAAGACGTTGATGCAGAAGAGGGCTCATATCACTTCCTTTGTGAATGCCCCAGCCTAGCTCAGATCAGGAAAACAGCTCTCCGAGAAAATATTTTCGACGATTTGGGCGACGACGTTTCAAAAAAGGCACTTAAAAACATTCTGAAATTCATCAAAATCTCAGGATGGTTTAAGGAGGCATTCCATAGCCGACTGGAGTAGAGTTCTTTTTCACTGATGAGTCAAGGTTTTGTCTACGCTCACCAGATGGACGTAGCAGAGTGTGGAGACGAACAGGTGAAAGATTCTCTTCGGCAACAGTTGCTCAGCGGGAAAATTTCTGGGGAGTTTTGGTCATGGTGTGGGCAGGAATTTCCATGCGCGGGAAAACCGAGCTATGCATCGTGGAAGCATCCATGAACTCAAGTTATTAACTGAACAACATTCTGAAGGAATATGTGGTTCCATTTGCACCATTAATTGACAATAACTTTTGCTGATGCATGACAATGCTAGACCACACGTTGCTAGGTGCGTTACCGACTACGTGCAAGAAGCGGAAATCGAGGTGATGGCTTGGCCTGCGATGAGCCCGGACATGAATCCCATCGAACACGTCTGGGACACGCTGGGAAAAATGATAAGGAGGCGACCTGCCCTCCCAGAGACACTCAGTAGGCTTTGCTAGATGTTCGGGGAGATAATACTCAATATTAAAAGAACGGGAACTTGTTGAAAAAAAAAATAAAAGTGTTCAATTTTAATTTATGAAGTTTTGTACATTTTCTTTAATTTGTTTTATTTCTAAATTCTTGCAGTTTTTTTTTTAGATGAATTACTTTTATTTTATGTTAATAAACATAACTGTGTTAAAAAAAAACGTTTTTTTTAATCACTTCAAAATATTGCAAAATTTTAAGGTGCGCCATTTTTTTTGTAACTCAGTGTATATACCAGGTTTTGAAGAGACCAGTAAACAGGAGGGATTTGGACAGGGATTTGTTAAAAAAAAAGTAGAACAAAATGTTTAGTTATTGAAGTTTACTCCTAAATAATGATTTTTGGAAAAAACGAATTTCCAGTGTGTTGAAGTATATACTTATAACTCCGTTTGCATATTATATATAAATACGTATATATATTTTGGCTCTTCACATATGACTCTTTAATATTTGGTGGCCAATTGAGACGGGCCCGTTCGGTAATCAATCGCGGTCCGTGAAAGTGTACAGTAGTACACGAGGAAGTCAATTTACAAAATATATTTGATCCAAGGCTTATAACCAATATAATGCACTATTCGATAACTTTCCAAATGGAGTTTAAGTTTTCGGTGTCATGTTCCAGTACACCTATAGTGCTCCTAGAATATCGCTAGAGGAGTTTTTCCATTTCTCGATTCAGATGTCTCTAATGAAGAGTGACTTATGGGTGGGTTATGGGTTAATTGATTCAAGTCTCAGGGTAAATATATGTTGAACTTTCAACAAATCTTTGTTTCGTGATTTTTAAGTGACATTTCTTTTACTGGGATACGAAGATACGATAAACGAAGCTTCTCATTCTTATTTGGTACTTGTTGCGAGACTTGTGGCTTTTCCATTACTAATGAATCATAAGATTATTTTCCATTGTATATTGTATACTGTTTATGTCAATCTTACAACTTAGAAATTTCTTAATCTATTTCAAAACGCAACTACATGCTCTACTCCAAATAATGTATCTCCAATCTATTTTTGACAAGAGTAGATATCTTTTTTTCAAAAATAACTTAACTAAAGACAAAAGAATCAAGAATGCATTTGTGTCGTTGAAAGTAGCTAATCAACAAATTTCAGTGGAAAAACAAAGTCAAACTTATTTTGGGGAACGACACACAGCGTGTAGCTGCCACAACAGGAGACACACAAAACTTATTTGTTTATTAATAGGATTGATATCTTAGTGCTGTATATGTTGAGACTTGAGATACGTGCATAGTGTAGCTAAGTAAGAAAATTGCAACCCAGCAACGCACGTCTAAATGAAACTCAATTTTCCGTTTTATAACACAAAAATATTTAAAATTCATAGAAAAACATCAAGATTTGCATATTCTTTATGAAAAGATATAAAACTCAAACAAAAATATGCAGTTGGTTGTCTCATTTTTTAACACACCACTCACCTCTCTTATGAAAATTAGAAACTTCGGTTTAGATAGCTCAAAAAACTTATCCGAGGCACCCAGGAGGGGCCTTCTCAATGGTGTTATCTTATTCTCCTGAAATGAAAAAAAAAATAATAAATTAATTTAAGAAAGCGTGACTAATTTGGCAAATTTTGAAATAATCAAAAAACCTTAACATATGGAATACGAGGAAACAAAACAAAATTAAGGTGCTTTTTGGCAATAATTCAATTGCGTGTATCGAAAAAAATGTCGTCAATCGAAACCGAAAATAAATTGTATTGTTGATGCCTGAACGTGTACTTACCGCGTTCAGGTATTGAGGTCATAATCACTTTGATATAGCATCCTTGGATGCACCATCACTGTTTTCATTGTCAAGTGACAAATTACTCGCCAAACAATTGGATTGTTTTTTTTAATGCGAAAAGAATTTACAGATTATTTTCCTACATGACAATGTCCTTTGTTTTTGAGTCTCTTATATGAACAATCAACACACAAATAGAATTTAAAAAATACACTTCGAAACGCTCCGACACATTTCACTGTTTCAGTGTTTCTTATTAAAAAAAATTTAAATCATTTTTTTAAGAAAAATCACCCAAACAGTTGTAAAAATGATAGGGGTCCATGCAACGTCGTGAAACCGTCATAAACGTGTTAAATTTCAAAATTTGTATGGAAAATCGGTTACAACAAATGGTAAACCTTACCACATGAATTTGTGTTGTAAACTTATCGAAAACGTCGTAAAATAGTGGAAAAAACAAGCTACAGTCATCATTTTCACGTCTTAAAGTCTTATGATCTCATCCACTTTGTTCCCGTTTATCAATTTTATCAAATTTTTAAACTTAGGTTGACAAATTATAATTCAATAATAATTCCAACATACATACTTATGTATGTACATATATCATTTTAAACAATTTTCACATAGAATTCCACAAATTTGATTTATTACTTATTTTAGGCATGACGTTTAACAAACAGCTGTTTGAGTTACGACAAACTTTCCAACATTTGCAAAAATGAATTAATACTCTTAATGTCAAAATAGAAGAAAAGCAGAAGCAAAATTTATATTTTTTAATTAATCGGTGTTTATGCACAAATCTACATTATACAAGACAATGCGGTCCACAAATTTTATTCAACAATATTATTGCAAGTTTTTAGGCGCAAGTCTTTGTATATAAAATAAAATAAAAACTTTATATAAAAAGCGCAAGTATTATAAGAACGTAATGAAACTTTTAAAAATGAAATTTCCTGTTTGGATAGAGCTTTTAAAAGCTCAAAAGAAGAGCAAAATAAATGTTTATATTTAAAAAATAAATTTATGTTAAATTTATTTTAATCAAGCATAAAGGAAACGTTTGTGTTAGTTTGTTTTTAGAAAATCGGAGGAGATACAATTAATTATATTTATGTTAGGTCTCTTGTTATACGATGGAAAAAATCACATGGTCACCACCACGCCATACCCACTAGGTAGCCAAAAGATGAACTAACGATGACCGTTTGATCCTAACGTCCTCAGGTATTAGGAGCAGGAGAAAAGATATGCCCCAAATGTTTGATAAGTTTCAAAAATATTGAGTTTTAAAAAGAATTAAAATATTAATTATAAATAAAAAAAATAATTATAATAATAATATTTGTTTCCCTTTTAATGTAGAGCACACTGCGCGGCATTAGGAAAATAGGGAAGGGAGGGATAGGAGGTGTCCATTTACATTGGCTTTGATGGCTTACAGATCAAAATTGGCAAGGGAAAATATCGCCGGGTAAAGTATTCTAAGTTCGTGCTGTTCGGCTAAAAAAGAATCCCTATATTTCACGGTACGTTCCGAAATCGGGCTCAAGGGGCGGTCTCAAATATATGGTCGTTCCAACGGAGGTCGTCGTTGACAGACATACCGAGTACTGAGAGTTTCTTCGACGCAAGTGTCATTCATGGACAATGGCATTGGGGTTATGTTTAGCTTTAACGACAGAAGACAGCATTGAGTTTTCGAAACATAACTCCATACGATTCCTATTACCTCATTGCAATGCAATTTGCATGGCAATGCTGTATAAATCGGAGTTTAATGCGTTTGGCATACGGTACCGTTGCAATTCTACGTTCGAAGGCGAAGGACGTGAATTATCGGACGAATATGAAAAGCTGAAGGTAGAGTCGTCAGCAAAACAGTTAAAAGGATTAGAAGTAACCGGCAGAAGATCATTTTTAAAAATGAGGAAAAGAGTCGGAGACAGAACAGAGCCCTGGGGCACACCAGCATTTATTTTGTGGGAATCAGACTTGAATCCATCCATTACAACTTGTATTCAACGTTCAGAAGATAGCTTCTAATCCAATGAACAAGTATCATCGATCCCAAAAGAACGTATTTTTAATAAGAGAGCTTCATGCTTAACTCTTTCAAATGCCTTGGAAATATCAAGCGCAATAATCTTTTGTCACCAAAGCGATGTAAAGATTTTCTCCACTGTTCGGTGAGATATGCCATCAGATCACCAGTGGATCGGTTGCTGCGGAAGCAATACCGACGGTCATGGAGAAATCCCCGATCTTCGAGATATTCCTTAAGCTGACGGCTTATCAGCGTTTCCGTGACCTTAGAAGAAGGGATGTTAGTGCTATCGATCGGTAGGAGGAGGGGGAGGATTGGTCACCTTTCTTAGGGATAGGCTGAACAAATGCTGTTTTCCATCTTCTAGGAAAGATTCCAGAAGAGTAGGAGCGATGGAAAAGCTTACGCATTGGCTTTGCCAGTGTGGAAAAACACCTCTTCTAAAGAAGGGGGGGTATACCATCCGAGTCAACTGGATTTATGTATATCGAGATCTTTGAGAACTCTTGCTACTGTACGAGTGCAGAAAAAAAATCTGTCCCATAAAAAAATTTACATTCTCAAGTACAGGAGGAGCAACGTTGTTGTAAGGCAGCGTAAAGCTAACGGTGAAATGGGCTGCCAGCAATTTTGCCTTCTCTGAAGAGTAGACAATAGGTTTGTCGTGCGATGATTTTTAAAAACGAAGATGTTGACGAGTTTTTAATATTTTTTACAAATGACCAAATATTTGTACTGCCTTTGGGGCATTGCAGAATTTTTTGCCGTCATTTTTGGTCATGCAAAAATTAGGTTCTTTCAATAACGGAGTTGCATGAGTTCCTTGCTTGTTTGTGCTTTTTCCGATTTTTCTCTGCAGAGTTGGCTTTGTAAGATCGGAAACTTACTTCTTTGGGCCAGATAGCTTTTTTTTTTCTTTTTTTTTATAATTAACGCGCGCACAAGGGATTATGTGTTTCCCTTTTAATGTAGAACACATTGCGCGGTTATTACGAAGATAGGGAGGGGAGAGATAGGAGGTGTCGATTAACATTGGTTTTGAATGTTTGTAGATCAAAATGGCAAGGGAAAATCCCACTGGGTAAACTATTCCAAATTCGTGTCGTTCGGCTAAAAAAAATTTCACGGTACGTCCGAAATTAGGCTCAAGGGTGAACTGATGAGCATTCCTTGCGAGACGAGTATTACGGGAGAAACTTTTAAGGGGAGGAATGCAACTGGCTACTTCGAGTGAACATTTTTTGTAAAAGAAACGACAAAATAAGGAAAGACATGAAACATTGCGTCGGTGTTCGAGTGGAACAAGTGTATCATCGATCCCAAAAGCACGCATTTTCGATAAAAGAGCTTCATGCCAAACTCTGTCAAATAATCTTACTTTCACCAAAGCGATGTAAAGATTTGTTCCACTGTTCGGTGAGATATGTCATCAGATCACCAGTGGAACGGTTGCTGCGGAAGCCGTACTGACGGTCATGGAGAAGCTTTCGATCTTCGAGATATTTCTTAAGCTGACGGTTAATCAGTGTTTCCATGACCATAGTAAGAAGAGATGTCAGTGCTATGGGTCGGTAGGAGGAGGGGGAGGATGGGTCACCTTTCTTAGGGACAGGCTGGACAATTGCTGTTTTCCATCTTCTAGGAAAGATTTCAGAAGAGTAGGAGCGATGGAAAAGCTTACGCAGTGGCTTTGCCAGTGTGGAAGAACACCTCTTCAGAAGAATCGGGGGTATACCATCCGGGCCAGCGGATTTGTGTTTATCGAGATCTTTGAGAACTCTTGCTACTGTACGAGTGCAGAAAAAAAATTGTCCCATGGAAAAATTTACATTCTCAAGTACAGGAGGGGCAAATTTGCTTTGAGGCAGCGTGGAGCTGGCAGCGAAATGGGCGGCGAGCAAGTTTGCCTTCTCTGAAGAGTAAACAATTGGTTTGTTATTGTCGATGAGCGTTGGAACCGAAGATGTCGAGGAGTTTTTTATATTTTTTACAAATGACCAAAAATTTTTACTGCCTTTGGGACACTGCAGAATTTTTTGCCGTAATTTTTGGTCATGCAAAAATTTGGTTCTTTCAATAACGGAGTTGCATGAGTTCCTTGCTTGTTTGTGCTTTTTTCCGATTTTCCTCTGTAGGGTTGGCTTTGTAGGATCGGAAACTTACTTCTTTGAGCCTGATAGCTTCTTTAGGTTTGATGCTATTTACTCTGTTAGGAATAAAAGCACGCATCCCTAGAAGAATCACATTTGTGATCATTTCAGCACTGGCATCAATGTCACTATCGAGGAAGCATAGTGACCAGTTAAAGTTTCGGAAAAAGATATTCAGGCCGTCCCACTTGGCTTTCTCGTATTGCCAAACGGTCCTGGTGGGAAGTTTTTCTTTAACTTTAACTGGATGGGGAAATTAGCTGAAATGATACAATGGTCTGAAGTGCCAAATGGAGAAGTTACACTAATGGTATATTTATCAGGGTGAGAAGTAAGAAACAAGTCAAGAGTACGGGCGGCTTGCCCAGCAACATCCGGTATACACGTTGGCACATCGATCAGTTGGGTAAGGTTATGTAACCCGGCAAAGAGCTCGACATACCTTCCTTCGGGTGTTGTCTGACCAGAATAGCGGAGCCAGTTGGAATTGTGTACATTGAAATCGCCCGCAATAACAATTTCAGTGCGAGGACAAAGGGAAACAATTTTCGAGATGGAATCAGACAGTGCATCAAACTCGTTACAAGTCGAATAACTGTCAAGATTTGGACTCCTATAAATAAAACAATAATGATTAATGATATGCTTGCGGCCAGTCAATTTGAACCACAAGAAGTTAAAGTCCGTGTTGCAACATTTCCTATATTGGGGAAGGCTCTGGCAAGTTAGTTAATGTGTGGAACTGCTAAGCGGAGGTTCACCTCCCCGTCAGAGCCACCTTTTTTTAGGGGTACCTTTCTTGCAAACTCCAGCAATGTGATGAGATGATTGTAGCAGAACAATTGGAGGCTAATATAATAACAGATTGGTATGGTTTCGTCCAAATGCAAGAGCAAATTGATCTTCAGGAGGTTCTTTACACTTTCTACTTCAGCCTAGGTGATAATGGTACAAAGACGTATCTATTCTTATCTGCCAATTTGCAAGTGTTGTATTCACCAGCACCCTGTGAACGATCCCAGGAACTTTTTAAAGTCCAGTCCTGATCGGTCGAGTCGCAGCTTTATTCACCAATGGCAATGAATCGTCACGAACATCCATCTCAGAGCCTGTGAAACTGTACGGATTGTTTGATAGTGGCTTGCCATCAAAAGTGTTCTCCAAATAACTGAGGTTTGATTGGACCAACTGGGCCACCCTTCGGACAGAAAAATGTGAGTAGTGTAGTGGGTACTTATGCTTTATCGATGGATTTGATGTTCTTTATGGGCCACAAGATTGTCTGTCCCAATAATGAAGTAGTAAGACGAGTGCAAATGATCGAAAACGACTAACCATAAGTTCCTCACGTTTTTTTGTTTTTTTTTGCATTTCACGAAAAATCAACGAGCGCTCGCGTTTGATTTCAGATTCGCCCAACTTTGAGTTCTTCTTCTTTACTCTTCGTAAATGCATACGGGACCAAAATACACCCGGAGAATCTTTCTCTCGAAGCAGCCTAAAGGGTCCTTATCCACTTTTGACAACGTCCATGCGTCTGCACCATAGAACAGGACTGGGATTATGAGAGTCTTATAAAGGGACAATTTAATTGCCTGATAGAGGACTTTGCCTTTTAAGCCCAAAGAAGCAGTGATTGGCAATAGTTATTCTTCATTTGATTTCAGCGCTGGTGTTGTTGACTGAGTTAATAGCGCCCTCATTAACTGCTAAGGCCACCTTCGCCGCTTCCGACTCAATACTATCAAAAGCGCTACTGACATCACGCTGTGTTCTTCCGAATATGTCAATATCGTCGACGTATGCGAGTAATTGGACGGACTTTTGAAAGATCGTGCCTCTGGTATTGGCGTGAGAGTTCGGCACTATTCTTTCAAGTATGATGTTGAAGAAGTAGCATGAGAGTTCATCGCTTTTCTAAATCCTTTTTTGAGATCAAAGTTGCGGACGAGGTCTTCACAGAACTTGACGCAACAGAGTGTCTTTTCCATCGTCGTTTTGCAAAGGCGGATGAGTTCGACAGAGATGCCAAAACAGCACATTGCTCTATATAACTCGTCTCTTAATGCTGTCATACGCGGCTTTGAAATCGACGAAAAGGTGGTGGGTACCGATTTGAAGTTCTTGGGTTTTTTCCAAGGTATGCCGTAATATGACTATTTGGTCGATAATGGACTTTCGTGGCCTAAGATCGCACCGATATGAATCATGTTGTTGACGAATGGCTTTTGGCGTTCATACAACACAGCAGAGAAGATCTTATAGGGGATGTAGCGGGTAGGAGACCCTGTGAGGTGTTCCTTTTTCTTCTTCTGATCGTAGAGAGCACGGGCTTTGAAAGTTGCTTGATTAGCTGCATGTGCTTGCCAACACTCATCATCAAACCAGGGGTTTCATTGTGGTGGCCGTGGAAAACCTAGCTTTTAAGAGGTGGTTTTTCAGTAGATGTTTTTTTCAATTCGGTGTCGTGATAATATACACTGACGCCAATGTTTACTGAACAGACTATAGAGGCTCGATCCTCTTCTTGGCTTTGGCGCCTTGCTACAATGAGGTACTGGTTTGAATCAATGTTTGCCCCTCAGAAAGCTAATGCTCCGACATCAATGATACTGGAGTAGTGCCTTGCATCGATCACAATGTGGCGTTAAAGTCGCCTATAAAATAAATATATGGTCTTGAAAATAAATAAGTTTTTTTAAGGAGTCAAGTCCTAGTGACTTATACTCTCAACAATTCCTGTGTGTGTGTGTTGAAAATCTGCAAGAATAAAAAGGAGTCAAAAGACCTACAGCTTACCACCGAGTCCGAACGGCTACATGAGATGCACTTTTTTGAGACAAATTTTACTCTTGGAGGTTTTGTCAGTTCCTCGCAAGAGGCAGTACCCCTGTAAAAAAGGTGGCTTTGAGCGGGAGTCTACTACCATTCGCTTAGTAGTCTGACGCACCACACACTAACCAATAAGCCACGGGCACTACATATGGTTAAAAAAAAAAAAAAAAAAAAAAAAAAAAAAACAATTTTCAAAATTTTTGTCTTTCTGTCTGAGTCCCTTTCTGTCTGTTTGCTACGCCTAATCTCGTAATAAATAATAAAGGCATTTGATAGAGTTTGGCATTAAGCTCTACTCTTGTTCGTTGGATTAGAAGCTATCTTCTGGACCGTTCAATACAAGTTGTATCGGACGGATTCAAATCTGATTCCCACAAAATAAATGCTGGTGTGCCCCAGGGCTCTATTCTGTCTCCGACTGTTTTCCTCATTTTTATAACTGTTTTGCTGACGACCCTACCCTCAGCTTTCCATATTCGATAATTGACGTCCTTCGCCTTCGGACCTACAATTGAAACGGTACCGTATGTCAAGCTCTTTAAACTCTCAGTTATACAGCATTGTCAAATGGGGTAATAAGAATCATGTGGAGTTTAATGCTTTGAAAACTTAATGCTGTCTTCTCTCCCCAAATGCTACCTTCCTAATGCCCGTGCATTGTGCTCTACATTAAAAGGAAAATTAATTATAAAAAAACAATTAAGAATGACTTTGATTTTGGTCTACTATACATATGTATATAATTTGTCTCTAAAATAAATTATGGCAACTCTAAACCAAAATCTTAGGTGTCTATCGTTAGGAAAAGTAAGTGAACTTTATTGATCGTTTTATCATATAAGCTTTTTTATATTTTTTTTGTTTTTTTTAGTATTTCTTTAAGTTTTTTTTTTTTTTGGAAAAACTTTATTTACTTAATTACAAGAGTCCTCGTAATTTATTAAAAAAAATTAAAAACCACTCGAAAATATATTCCGTGGTGCCGTGTGTTTCTAATATTATTTTTTTTGTATTTAATTTCTTTCTAAATTTAAATAAACACTAAACGATCTGTTGATAGCATTTGATTAATGTGACGAGAGTTGGCGCTTAAAAAATATTGAAATACATTTCTCGTCAAAACTGAAATGCATTTTATTTTTTTAATTTGCTGTTTAAAAAAACCACCAAAAGTGTGGACATACTTAATAATTTTTTGGTTTTCTACTGAGCCATCCCACGATAATCACATTCTATTAATTTACTTTTATAAATTTAAATATGAAAATAAAAACACTTCATTGACTTTTAATATTTTCCTTCGCCAAATGACATCACGGTCAAATATTAAGTTTAAAAAATATTTTCATATAATTAAGCGAAATTCGTCGGCAGTGTCAGGAAATTGAAAAAAGAAAATCAAAATGAAAAAAACACACCGTTGTATCTTTATTCTAAATTAAATAAATTTTGAAAAAACAACAACAAATTCTGGCATAGTGACAACGCAAGAGTCTATTTAAACTAATTCCCCCCTCCGGACTAAAAATAGCCCTAATGATATCGCACAAAAGCATAGTATGAGTAATGCGCAAAGCTGAGCGTATAATTGCAGAAGGCGAGCATTGGAATACTTCTTTCTTGGTTGGTTTTCGAAAGCTTTTACATAATGGGTTTTCTTGAAAAATGGTGGTTTTCAACTCACTTTTCGTAAAAAAATTGTTTTCCTGGTGTGATTGAACTTGCTAAATATTCTGAGGGGATTATTGGCATTTGATGCTGGCTTAGCACGCCAACTAGGATATCCGGTCACTTTGTTTTTTTTTACACAAGAACTATTTTTGAAAAAAACACTTTCTAATCTCAAAGAATTATTTATGACGGATTTGTGGCACTCGCACCAAAATTCTAATAAATTTCTGAATATTTTTCTTTCTTTTTTCAGATTTGATTTATTTATTTCGAAAATGTGAAGATTTATAAAGCACCGACAATTTCAAGCAAAAAACACTCCGAATTTTACTGAGACTGAAACCAGACGAAATATCGGAATAATTTCCACTTGATGATTTGAATGGCCCGAAGGCCTAAATTATACTAATGACGAGTTTTCCGAAACGTGAAAAATGTTCTTTTTTTTATATTAGAAAAGCAGAAACAGACAGTCTTGGCCACCAGTCAGAGCTAACATCAAAAGAGGAAAGCGTATCGACGAACACCTTTAGCAAGAAAATTAAAAATACACCATGTTTTTGAGATTCGGAATTGAGATGGTTTTTTGAGAAATAAATTGCACCGGTCGCGGTTAGAGAATTTTATGCGCGAGGTGTTTAAGGTAGCTAAATTTTTTTTAAGATTTTTTTTGGATTTAGATTTTTGAGTGTAAATTGGATTTTGGCGAGGATGCTTTTAATTTGAGTGAAAGTTGCTGATGGATTTTATGAATGAAATTCATTTTTGAATCTACAGAGCCTTTCTGAAATGGTTTTGAATACCGTATATCTTGAAAACATAGGTACGGAGGATTAAAAATGTATTCACCTTTTAACTTGCAATTATAGGTACTTGAAAGTTATGCATTCCTGCAAAAAAAATTGATTGAATTTTTTCTTCGATTTTCTTGAAAACTGGTGATCGATTACTATCAAAATTAATATTCAAGAAGATGCAGGAAGCCTAAGTAATTTCCATTTCCATTTTTTTCAAAAACTTTTTTTCTTGTATTTTTAATAAATTTTTTTTTATTTTTTTTTATCAATATTTTTAAAACGAGTAGTAGAATTGTTTTTTCAATTTTGTTTTTAAATTTATGTGGTTTTTGTGCTTAAATTCGTATTCTTTAATTTTTTCAATTAATTTTTAAGAAAATGTGTTAAAAAAAACGTTTTATTTTAAACCGTTCCTACGATTTCGTCCGTTAAACCGACTTTACAGACAAACTGTAAAGTCGATAATTTTACGTGATAAAGTCATAAGAAAACATTGATGGCAGCAACACCAACATACAGCCCTTTAACTCACACCATATACAATTCCACTTATCACGTCAAAAAATAAAATCTAGTACCAAATCTACTTCTTAGCACTAAATCTAGAACTAATTATAGTACCAAATCCAGTACCAAAAAATACAGTAGCACTAAATTCAAGTACTAAGTACTGCAAATCTAGTACCGAATATATCTAGTATTGTACCAAAAATCTAGAACCAATCGGTGCGCGTTACTACGCCCTAGAAAAAACATGTTTTAATGAGAAAATAATGCTAGCGGGACCAAACATTCACAGGAACGATCCATGGGCAAAACTATATGTACCCTGTAAATTTCATTAAAATCCGTTTGGCGGTTTAGGAGTACATACTCGACGTACATACACACATACATACATCTGATGTTCGCCTAGTGCTCAGAATAGGTTTGCATTCGATTTTTGTCATAACTCAGGCCTGGTGCACACTTGCGTCATTTTGACACGGCCGCGCCGCAGCGGTGACGCTTTTCCGTCTTACAGTACTCACAAATAAATAGAGTGGTGAACACACTCGTCAGATACCGCCGCGTCATTTATGAGTAATGTAAGACCAAACAGCATCACCGCTGCGTCTTATCACCTTATCGCCTTTTCTTGTCAGCATGAGTCATGTTATTTCGTATTTGTAGCCTGTCATCGATTTATAAGACGTTATAACGTCAAAAAATTTACAAATTTTTACATTTCATAAAGAAATAAAATGGCGTTTAAATTATTTCACTCAATACAATTTAACGTACTCTATTCAAACAATCAAAAGTCACAAAAATCGAATAAGTGCTTTGATGATCACTTTAATTTTGTTTAATTTTTATTGTACAATGCAACTTATTTTTTATAATAACCACCCGGAAAAGGGATTGTTTTTCTTCCCTTAATATGTCAAACGCAAAGCGTTCTACATTCGTATGGTGCTACTAAAGAAAGAATCTCTGTAACTAACAGTACGTCTGAAGTTGTGCTCAAGGGTAAACTAATTGTCATTCCTAGCAGTACGAGTAGTACGATTGAATCCTTTCATGGGAGCGTTTTGCAACTGGCTATTTCACTATAGCATTGATGATAAAAATAATGATCAAATAACGAAGAAAGAAACATTACGTCTGTGTTCAAGAGATGTAAAAGTTGGTGTTATTAAAAATCGATAAACCTTGACTTATGTATAACCTGCAATTATTGACCTCTAAAAGTGATTTCGAGTTCTTGGATGAATCAAAAATAACGAGATCGCTCATCTACCTCGTATCAGCCCTCGATTGTCACCGCTACAATGTAACTTCGAATCAGCTTTATTAAAAATTATCTTTACGGTTTATATTGGTCCCGTTCATTGTACCTATATAGGACCTCTTTGGAAAAGTGTGTTTTTTTTTTGGCTGTTATTAAGCAACGGTGTTTTTAGGGCAAAAGCTTCTCTAACCCTGGCCAGAGGAGCATCTACATTTCGTTTGAAATACAGATTCTGTACTAGCCAGGCACCCAGGCACCTTACCACACATGTTACCCACCAATCAATGGGTTGCGCCATTTCTTTTTCGTATCTCTAAAGATCGCTGGTTAAATACTGAAAAGAATCGGTGAGTTCACCGTATTCTGTTGTTCGTAGTAAAAATAGACAATTGACTTCTTTTTTTTAGTCAGTGATTCGAGATTATTTTAGAGTTCAACTTTTGGGATGAGCGAAGGTGACTTTCCCGAGGACCGTAGGTGCGTGAACTCAAGCAGCTCGCTGAAGTGTACTCGTAGTATACGCTGACGATTGTGAGAGTCACTGACAATCGTCAGGGTATACTTTAGCTCCACATCCAACGACGGAAATATAAAGAGTGACCTTCAACCTACGGACTAATCGGTGGCGATCTCAACGCAAGGCATTTTCAATGGTTCGACACCTGCATCAGCAACAAAGGAAAAACAATAGTCGACAGGATGAACCTAAATAGGGAAGAACATTCTTTGGTTGTTGTATCGCAACCAAAACCAACTTTTCCCAGAACTCCTTCGACATAAAACTTTTTCTTTCAACCTCTAATTTTGTTTATTTACTTCCATAAATTTGCGATTACAGCTGCTCAATTGTACCCAGTGACTCGAACCAGTTCAACTTTCAATCAATTTAAACCAACCTATTCTACTAGTGATAGCACCAGTAGAGAACTTTATTAATTACAGAAGACTGGATATTGAAAAGCTTCAAAGGAACGTTGAAGATAGCCTTACCTTGCCTCCATTTAACAGAAATCAACGCAATGATGAAATTGATAGTGCCATCGACTGTCTCGAATCAGCCGATTCTCATGCGCTTGAGGTTCAAAAAACTTCAAAGGACAGTTATCAGCATCTCCCGGAGTATGTGCAAAATTTATATTCTCATAGGCAAAGGCTGAGGAAACAACGCACTGAACTAAGTGAACGTTGAGTACAAGTCCATCAAAACCGAACTTCAATATGTGAATATCATTTTTCGGAACTTAATCCAGCACCGCAATAAC
Source organism: Platycheirus rosarum (assembly GCA_963971375.1). Lineage (NCBI taxonomy): Eukaryota > Metazoa > Arthropoda > Insecta > Diptera > Syrphidae > Platycheirus > Platycheirus rosarum. The sequence continues at coordinate 47,411,255 of OZ020510.1, read as the reverse complement.
GTGCAACTTACAAAGAAGTTACAAAACATAAAATCAGGACCAGACGCATTCAAGGAAATAAACCGCCTCGTAGGGAAAACTCAACCGTTACCCGATGTTATGATTAAAGACAACTTCGAAGTGATATCCACACATGACAAAGTAGAAGCTTTGTCGAACATTTGAACAAAATTTCACGTCCATCCCATCAACGGAACCGACATCCTTAGATGAAATCGAGACCTCTATCCAGCAGACTCAGCGGCCATCTATAGAAGGAGTACAGTTTAATGACCTTTGTCCAGCGAGTAAAATATTGCAATCCGGAGGAAATATCCGAAATTATCATCATTTTCAAGCCAAAGAAATCCGCCGTCTCCAATTATGTTATAAAAAGGCTTCCACGAACATTAATCATACTTCTAGCAATCATCACTAACAGCTGCATCAACAACTGCTACTTCCCCCAAAAGTGGAAAATGACCAAAATCATTGCAATACCTAAGAAAGGCACCAGAAATCTAATTTCCAACTACAGGCCGGTATCCTTCTTAATAACATCAGCAATATTCTGGGAGAAATCAACCTCAGACGGCTTAGAAAATATAGCAATGATCTCAACCTCATCCGCGACATGCAGTTTGGCTTTCATGAAAATCACTCGACACTGCATCCATTATTGAAGTTTCAATCCGACGTCTGCGCAGCCCTAAATAGTCATCGTGCCACCGTTGGTTGCCTTTTGGATGTGGAAAAATCATTCGACAGCTAAGCCCTAATCCATAAGTCATTTTAAGTCATTTGGACTACCTTCATCATTAATAAAAAAATTGTTTTCTTTTCTTTCTTCCAGGAAATTCTTTGTACAAATAGGACGCTGTAAGTCATCAATCAAACACATCAAGGCCGGAGTTGCACAAGGTTCAAAACTGGGACCTTTCCTTTTTAACTTGATGACTTCCGATCAACTCATGCCAACGGATTGCGAAAACGTACTCTTCGCTGATGACTCACTTACCTACGCCTCCTCAATATCTCCACTCATTGCAGCCCGAAGCTGATGATGCTTTCTCGAACGTCTAAAAAGCATCCGACGGTAACTCGATGACTGTTTAAAGACAAGGAGATGTCATGTTTGAGTTTCAGAAGTGGTTGCAGCATCGAATGTTTTTCCCGAAATCCGAATTGCATATCTGGGATTATATTTATTTTGCAGCAGCAGCGTTTTAGTTTCCTAAGTAATAGTTCTTCCAATATCTTGCTGAAGTTGCTAAGGAGTAATATCGGCCTATAGTTGGAGATGAGACTTCATTAATCCGCTCCGTGGCATCTTAGGCTAGCTATCGGATAGCTAAAGCGCATTTGCACATAATCAACATACATTTGGACATTACAACATTTTAAGACTGAGGGTATGTCATTATTGAATAATAGGGTAAAGAAAATCGGACCTTAAATCGATCCTTGTGGGACACCAGCTTTAGTTTCAAAGAAATTAGTCTTTTGTTGGTTACAGTAAACAGCTTTTGAGCGAGTTAATAAGTAATTTTCCATTATTTTGAACGCTGCTGAGCCAAAAGCGAGGTAGTTTTTCAGTTAAAAAATAAGAATTTTGTGAGAGCTGTATCGAAGACTTTTCTGAAATCACAAGTGAAGTTACAAGATTCTCATTCAATTTCATTCGATTGTCATCTACCGAGTTTAAGAGCGCCGTAGTATAACTGTGATTTTGGAAATCTTCCAGGCAGACGGATATGTGGAGGATTTATTATTTTAAAAAAAATATGTAATTTCGGCGACACCATGTGAATAATTATTAAACAAAAAAAAACATTGTTATCGAAAAAATACAGACCAAAACTTTTTGAGGATGCATTGTCACCTGGCAAACCTCGTCTGAGCTGGTGTCGTCCCATTTACGACAATTTTCTTTGTTAACAGTTTCTCATACAAAAATAGGCCCAATCGCTCAAGACGATTTTTCCACCAAAGTTTGGATCATCGTCCAAACACTCCGAAATACAATAAGCAAACAAACGGCCCCGTGGCTTAGTGGTTAGTGTGTCGGACTGCTAAGCGAAAGAACCTGGGTTCAAATCCAGCTCATAGCCACCTTTTTTTCTGGGGTACTGCCTCTTGCGAGGAACTGACAAAACCTCCAAGAGCAAAATTTGTCTCGAAAAAGTGCATCTCTTCTAGCCGTTCGGACTCGGCGGTAAACTGTAGGTCCCTTCCATTCTTGCAGAGTAACAACACACACACAGGAATGGTTGAGAGTATAAGTCACTAGGCCTTGGCTCCTTAAGGAGCTGTCGCGCCAATAAATTTATTTATTTATTTAAACAAACGGCCCTGTCTATGATCATGGACTTTGAGCTCCTTGGTAAGTTGGATCCTTGGATCTTGTACGGGCGTGTGTATGCAAGTTCGTCAAGTTGAAGTCTGCGAAAGGCAGAGTTCTTTTGAACGTCGAAGAATCGACTTCCTCGGGTTCTGCTATACATTTTCACGCACCTTGGCACAGTTCTTTACTGAAAAACGACTAGTGGAGTGACATAATAAATCGTATACCATAGACACATACTTTGTCAATGTCCCTGATTATTAAAGGGACCCAATGAGAGTAGGCTCACCTCAAGAATAGGACCGTAATGGTCAGGTCCTTGAGGTAAACTGCTTTCAGAATACTTTTCTTCCGGTAAGGGGAAAGAATTTTTCTTCTCAACGGGTTTCCTTGAATGGTGTCTTTCTTGAAAATGATGTAAGAAAGCTGAACTTCAACATCTTTCACAAATTACTTTCTATAATTTAATTTTTTTCCTCAGGCGAAACACAATAGTTAAAACATTTCATAAACATTTCGTTTTAAATACAATTCAAGCCAAAAGCTTTCAACATACATAACTCCGATGAACGATTGTTCAACGAGTTGAAATACTCTGTTCTTTCTTTAAAATTGAAATTTTGAAGATCCTTCTGTTATTTTCGCGAGTATTTTGTGCACTCTAACCGAAATAACATGCTATTCATTCCAAACCTGGAAAATTCCTCATGCGTTATCGATGGTACCTCTAACCACCATGCAGACAAGAACTACTGCAGCGGACAAGTGAAGCCCTCATAAAACTGGCAGCATTCAATATTTTTTGTTTTGTTGCTCGCCAATTGTTGGCAATTTGGTTATTTTTCACCCGATTCAGTGTATGTATTCCCATCAATTCTCAATTCAGGTGATGGCTAAGGACTACACCAAAAAAAAAATGTTGCAATAAACGCGTTTTCCATGTTGGTTTTTTTTTTTGGGGGGTGGGGGGTTTGGATGGAAAATTGCTTCATCTCGTCACAAGGTAAAAAAATATTTTTTTTTAGTGTTAAGGGGCATCACTCGCCTGGCTGTGCCACGAAAATAAATTGATTTACCCGTGCTTCTTGAATTTTCAATTTTTCCACCTTTATTCGGCAAGATTAACGGGACAAAAAGGGTTCGCAATTAACTGCTGCACACTTCTGTGTAGGACTTTTATTTATTTTGTTTTATTTATTTTTAAATGTAAAACTGAATTAAATAGAAATAAAATGTGTGTGCCTTTTTTAAATTATGCTAATTATTTTTTTTTTTCTTTGAAAAAATTGTTTTCCTTTGCCTTGAATCAAAATAAAAAAAAAAAAACCATTAGATTGTAGTTGCGTAATGGATGGTTTAATTAGATCTTGTCAAATTATTTATGGGATGCTATTTAAAGATACAAATACATCCCCTTTCTTCAGGATTGAAAAGAAAGGATAGCCCAGAAAAATATTTTGTAAGGAACCCAAAATAATACAATATTTCAAAGATGACGATGGATGAACAAATCCTTTTGTATCTTGGCGTTTGATTGTTGTAAATAAGATAAGCCTCTTTTGAGCTTGAAACAACCTTAACTTGATCTTTTAGAACTTAGCATTATTAAAATGGTTTAAAAGGTAGTGACTGAACTAATGTAAGATATTCTTTAAAAAAGGACTTTTAACGGTTTAATGTTAAAGTTTATTCACTCCTGACCTTTCTCGTTGTTTTAAGAAAGTAGTCTTATGGAAGTCTTAATTAAAAACCAGAGACTTTAAGCCCAAAGTTATTGTTTGAAACAAATAAATAAGTCGGTTTGATAATGATCCTAAATAAAGGTAACCTTTCTTGGGAGAATTATTGAAAGGAAAACAAAAACTGTTCCCTGAGACTCCTTTAGGAGGTGGTGCAGCCACCTTCGTAAGTATATTAAAAAGTTGGATTTTTACAAAATTTACAGTTATTATGAGGCAACGACGTTATTAAATCTTGGTATAAGGTTCACTATAAGATTTTGTAGGCATTTAAAAATTACAAAATATTTTTAATATCAACAATCAGTGGCGTAGCTGTCATGGGGAATGGCGGTGCAGTGCCAAATCGAGTGCGCGATTGGCGACCTTCATAATTATTCGTTTGTTCTATTCAAAAAGCATACATGATCCTGACGGATAAAACAAAAGAAAAGAAGAAAATTAAAAAAATTACACCAGGGACCTGTACTTAGAAACAACAATTTAACATATGTATAAAGCCACGTTTGTTAAAAATGTAGAATTTAACAATTAAAGTTAATTTGTGTATCACGAAACCCTTTCGTTAAATTTGTTAAAATTTAAATTTTCCTTAATTTGTTAAGTTAGTTTAAACCGACCCGTACACACTCGCAAATGGTACGAGTAAACTTGATAGGAGTAATCCCCGCAAATAGTGACATCAATTTACTCTAACTTCATTTTTTTGTGTGCCTTTATACCAGATACACATAATAGTCCGGTCAAATTAGACCAAAAAATAGGGGTGAGGTTACATAAATTCGCACCCAGCTGAAAATTGGTAGAATTGTTAACAACACCATCATAAATAAAATCTAAAAAGTCCTCATCGATCCGACACCTGCAAAAAAAAATACGCGGGGTCAAAGGTCACAAAAACGGGTTTTTCGTGATTTTGAGAAACGGTTAGTTTTATCATAAAATATGCTGAGACAAAATTGTAGATCAGATAATTATCTATAAAAAAATTGTTTCGTTTTCGAGATATAACGATTCAAAAAGTTGAAAGAGTTGTAATAGTCATAGTATGCACTGCACATGCATATGTACACGTTTCCACGCCACTTTGAGTTAGTGTACTTGGCGCGTTTTTTTTAAATGTGGTTTCCCCGGTAGGCCTATTTCACGGATCTGTTCTGATTCTGTGTAATTTGAAACTTTTGAATAGTTAAAGATATTGGCAAGGGTTGAAAATGATTAAACTGATACTAATAGCAGTGTAAATAAAAAAAAAAATAGGCAAATTTATCCATCTGATTCGCAATTCTCTTCTGCTTCCTCTTCTTGTTCTTCTTATTCTCCCTCTTCTTCTTCATCATCCTGGGTGCAAGTAAATTGCCCCAATAATGACACATATGCCTCCACATTAAAATCAATTGAACCCTCAATTGTTGGTGATTCAATATTGGAGCAAGACCGGTCTTGACAATTGGTACATGCTACAGAACAAAACAGCCCAACTTTTTTGCAACCACATTTAACACTACATTCCCTTTTACAGTTGCAAAAAATTCTGTTTAGTAGTTTTTCTGGCGCAGGTGGGGGTAAAGTTTGAACTGGTTCTAATGTTGTGTCGACCAACTTCCAACCCCAGCCTTTTGGGTCTAACTGATAACCAAGCCAAACTTGAACTTGGTAATATACCCGAAAAAGATATTGATGAGCAGTGGCTGCGGTTGGAGGAAGACAAGCTAACTGCACTTGTTTTTTATTTCGAGTATTTTTAACGGAACATGCATATCGAAACTTATCACGTAGTTTTTTTAGGAGCCCCATACGTAGAGAGAAGAAAGTGAATTCCGTTGGTAATAACTTCTTGTGGAGTTGAATTACTCTTTTTAAAAACTTCAGCACATTGACCTAAATCTTGTTTTTTGAACATTTTAAAAACAGTTGTTTTACCCTTCCTGAAAAATACGGATGTCGTATCACAGTCAGTTATTGCGTGTAAAAATAGTACATGATTTTGACACTTTGCTCAAGAAGATAAACTTTTCTATGAATATATTATGATATGAAAACATTTTTTTATAGATAATTATCTGATCTACAATTTTGTCTCAGCATATTTTATGATAAAACTTACCGTTTTTCTCAAAATCACGAAAAACCCGACCTTTGAATCCGCGTATTGTTTTTGTAGGTGTCGGATCGATGAGGACTTTTTAGATTTTATTTATGATGGTGTTGTGAACAGTCCTACCAATTTTCAACTGGGTGTGAATTTATGTAACCTCGGATGTCTAAATTGACCGGACTATAATAATTCGTGAGTTCTTGGAGTGTGCCCGGTCGACTTCAATTCAATTTTTCAATTTTTTCTTTAAGGACAATAGAATAATGGCAACGAAAAAAGATTATTTGAGTTATTAGAGGACGATGAGGACGAAAAGGAACTTTGGTCACAATGTAAAAAGAAAAGAATTTGGACAAAGGAGTGGCTGAAAAAAGGGAAACATTTACTCATACACAGTTATTAAAAGAACAAACAAAGGTCTTCTGATGACTACAAAATTTTCTTCGTATGGATAACTCAAGAAGATTTCGAAATTATCGCACATAAATTTGAAAGACGTTGGAATTTTCCTAACTCTATCAGAAAGCCAAAAAACACTGGATCTTATTATTTTAATTATAAGAAGACGTGTGTTATTTGCTGTTGTAGACGCCCTAATTGCCATATGTTTTTGTTGCAGATGACGCATTTCCTCTTCAAGAAAACATCATGAAACCATTCAGTAGAAGAAATTTGTCTAATGCGGAGCTGATTTTCCACTTCAGGCTTTCGCTTGCTCGAAGAATGGTAGAAAATGTTTTTCGAATCTTGTCATCACGGTTTAGTGTATTACTGAATACAATTAACTCAGAAGCAGAAAAAGCAAAATTTACTGTTTTATCATGTTGCGAAATCCGATACAAACTTCCAATCGGAAAGTTCTGGCTTAGACAAATTGAAATAGCAAGCAACTCGCAGATGAAATCTTTAGCTTCCGCTCAAACAAGAAACCCATCGACGACCACTAAACTCATTCGACCAGAATTCTGTCAATATTTCAAAAGCGTAGGAGCAGTACCTTGGCAAACCACGCGTACAGAAAATAAATAAAATTGTTTTTTTTTTAATGTTTTTTTTTTTATTTTTTAAATAAGAAATAAACAATAAAACTTCAAATTATATTTATGTGTATGATTTTGATGATATATTAAATGATGTTCACAATGAATATTGTTGGTCTTGAAGCAAGTCCTGAAAACTATCATAGCTGTTACCAACTTCTTGTGACCTTACAGTGAAAACAATAAGTTGTTGTTGTTCATTTTGCGTATGCAGTCCTTGATAATGCGCACCATCCGATAAAAGAGGAAATTCCAAAAAGAGGAGTTGAAGTTCTTGACGATTCGCCTGATGTTAACGTCGACACAGTGTTCAGAGTTAATTGATTTAGCTGACCAATAATCAAAATATTGTCAATCGCCTTTTTGGCAAACATTTTTGGCATCTTTGACAATTTTCGGAAAGACACAGTCCAACTCGGCGATCGGCAACCTGCTAGCTATCGGGGCTGTCCTAAGTTTCAGCACATAAAGCGAACAAAAGCTCCGAAGGTGGTGGAGAAGCGACCAGTTTAACTCCTGCGACAGTCGTTGTGCCTAAAATCTCTTACGCTAAAATGGCGTCAGGGGGGCAACAACAACGGTACAGCCACAACCAAAGGTTGCCAAACAGGCCCCCGCCTACAGCACCAGCGGTACAGGCCGATATAATGGCCATTCAAGCCCAGTTAACTAGCCTACAACAGCTTGAAAAGCAGAAGGAAAGACTAGATCATGTCTACGCTTACCTTCCCAGTTTAGGGCAATTTAAACCTTAACGAGCTGAACGAGAACCCCTTTAAAATCCTGTCTGTGAATCTAAATTCACTGATCAGGACCGGGCGTGGGCAAATTTGTTTCAATAGTTGCACGATCACAGTCCAAGTGTCTTCTTGGCCGGCGAAACAATCTAAACCAGAAATACAAACTTGAAAAAAACACCGTTAAAATACAGATATAGTTACAATATTTAATATTTTTGGCTATTTTTTAAGTAAAAAATACTATTTGAGCAAGTTTTTGATGGAGCTGAAATAATTAATTAGTTGCAATTTTTATTTGGAAATCCCAAATAGTTTTTTGTCCATGAAAATAAAAATTAAAAGACATGGGTTTCCTTTATATATATAATGTTTAAAATAGTACAGTACAATAAACATTTTTCTTACGTTAAGAGCGATAAGGCCATCTGGATAGCTCTTAATACGAATACTATTTGACACGTTGGTGGTGTCGAAAAAGATAGATTTAATTTAATTTATATTTAATTTATTTTTTGTTTTATTTGGTTTACGGTCTATATGTTTCTGTTCATGAAATCTTAATAAGCAGTTGGTAACCCTACCTACATTTGTGTGAGAACTATGCCAATTTATAATGCTCAGTTTCGCCTGACGTTTACAAGTTCAACCAGAGGAAATCAATACATCTTATCACAATGTCGCTTTGGCTCTGGCGTTACGTTTTTTTTTTTTTTTTTTTTTATAATTAACGCGCGCACAAGGGATTATGTGTTTCCCTTTTAATGTAGAACACACTGCGCGGGCATTACGAAGAAAGGGAGGGGAGAGATAGGAGGTGCCGATTAACATTGGTTTTGAATGTTTGCAGATCAAAATGGCAAGGGAAAATCCCGCCGGGTAAACTATTCCAAATTCGTGTCGTTCGGCTAAAAAAAGATTTTTCACGGTACGTCCGAAATTGGGCTCAAGGGTGAACTGATGGGCATTCCTTGCGAGACGAGTATTACGGGAGAAACTTTTAAGGGGAGGAATGCAACTGGCTACTTCGAGTGAACATTTTTTGTAAAAGAAACGATAAAATAAGGAAAGACATGAAACATTGCGTCGGTGTACGAGTGGGGCAATTGTTTCAGCGGCAGTTCTATTTCCTATCAATCTTAACGCTCGATTTTGTATTCTATCAAGCAGGTGAAGCGATGTTTGCGAAGCAACTGCCCAGAGGCGGAAACTTGTTCCATTTTTCTCAGAGGTGTTGGCATTATAAAACGGAAAGTTACATTTCACAACCTTGAATCAGTTCCATTTTAACCAATTTGGGACTAGTTTGTCACATTAAAAAGATACGTTACATATGAGTAATCTGCCTTCCTTCTCCTGACCTTTAATCGGAAGTTTGTTAAAGTTCTTCTGTGAAGACGGATAATTTTTGTACGATTCAAGTGAGATATAACGTAAAATATCCTCAGTATTTTAGCCTTCCTTCTGGAAAAGTCAAAACTCCTTAGCTTATTTCTGGCATCAATCCACAATTAAGGTTAACTTGAAAAAGATAATAATTATTATAATAAGAGAAAGATTCTAGTTTATAAAAATGTCCTTTGAGTCCTTCAACAAAATTAAAACAAAAATCAGAAATGAAGTACTCAACTTTAACGAAAATTGGTCATTAACTATCTACTTAACTTAAACGCAAATGCAATTAGCTTACTAATAGTATCTTTATTTCTATCCCCTTAATTTATATATATATATACATTGACAATAGCATTAACAACATAAACAGCAAAAATAGGAAGATGTTCATATACATTGTGAAAGGAAATCTTCCCTATTTTAACGTCCAAGAAAGAAAATTATACCACCAAGGAGATAGTTAATCCACCCCCAATCGTGGCTTCCTTTCAAAGTATATCTCTCATTTGTTTACTCAATGACAGCCTCCGGGGTAAGTAATTACTATCGATAAACTACTGTCTGAACAGCAGGCGTTCGCAATTTTCCTAAAAGTTGGAAGAAAAAATGCTTTTTCGTATTTCCACCCTCAAAATTCTAGGAAGAAAAATCCTTAAGAAAAAAATATTGGAAAACATAATACAGCAAGGTGCCCGGAAGGGTATTTGAATTAGCTGTCTGAAACTCTCATTCTGATATCTGAAATTAAGTGAACGCCTTTATACGGCACTTGTTTCTAATACCCAATCGATTTAACATTTAAGGACAAAAAACTGGTAACTGCATAAAGGCTAGAAAGGATTGGTAATTGATTGGAATTTACTCGATTTTTTTAAGAGAAAAGCATAATCTTTAAAACATATTTGTTGGCTAAAAAATGATTAACCATCTTATATTCTAAGTTACTGTTAAGTATGTTCTTAAGTTCATTTGGTAAAACATGTATTTCTCCTGTTACGCGCCAAGAAATTTATTATTTTATATTCCAATGTTCGTGGGTTAGGGAAAAATTTCTTTCATGTTTATGTTTTCACTATGCAAAACAGGCCAGCTGTTTTGGCACTAAGTGAAACTCAAGTTGGAGTGAATACTGATTTATCCGAATTTACTCTACATGTTTATAGCTTGGTCATCCTAATCTGCGCAACAACCGGGATCTGATGACCTTTACTCTTCCCTTCATTAATGTGCAGTCCATGGTTTTGTGCCTCCAGCTCGATCTAAGTAAAGGAGTCTTGTACAGCTTATTGGCTTCTGCCGATAATGTTGATTTCGTCTGCGTAAGCAAATATCTGGCTGGACTTGCTGACGATAGGCCCTCTTGTTGATGTGCCAGAGTAACGGATTCCTTTTTCTCCAACACCAGGCTAAAGAGGATGCAAGCCAGACCATCCTCTTGTCGGAGTCTTATAAAGATGTTGTTTGGTTTTGGAGTTCTGGACAGCAAACCGGCTACTTTTACTTGGTCATGGTCAGTCTACATAGTCGTGCTAATTTATTTGGTATGCCGGATTTTCTCATGGCACCTTTAAGTTCTATAAGAATATGGCATGTTTAAATACATTTATTAGCGCGACAGCTTCTTAAGGAGCCTAGGCCTAGTGATTTATCTTCTCAAAGAATTCTGTGTGTGTTGTGAATCTGCAAGAATGGAAAGGACTTACAATTTATCGCCGAGTGCTAACGACTGCACTTTTTCGAGACAAAAATATGTATGGCGAATATGATGCCTTTTCGCCAGTCTTCTGGCATTTCTTTTTGTTTCCTTACGTGTACATTTCACAGATAATGTTTTTTCTCCCAGGCTGCCTTATTTTGTCTGTGAAGTCTTTTCTTTATTCTTCTGAGCTCTTAATATTCATCTTCGCGTGCGCGCGTTCTATGAGACTGCTGAAGTTCTTGGTATGCAGCATTCTTACATTCAGACGTAAGTTTTGCATTTATCATCAAATCAGTCGCTCCTATCTCTGCGACTACTGCCTCTAAGATGGTATCAGAAGTATTAATGACTTTGTTCTTAGGGCGTGGCCATATATCCTTTACGCCCAGCACTCTTTCCCCAGGACTTACTCTTCCCTAATCGAGCTCTCTAAAGGTGAGCCTTATTGCGGGGCTGCTTTTGTTTTCATCGCTAAGGATAGCCGTGTTGATACGAGCCTGAGCGGCGGTTGCAACACTTCTTCGCAGAGCAATCCGCTCTCGGAACACATTACCAACAAGATATGTTCGTATTGTCATCAGGCTCGAGTAGTGGCGATGGTCTATCAACAAGTGTTGAATTTGGTTACGATTGATACCATCAGGAGATACCCACGTGGCTTTGTAGATATCTTTACGCGTGCGACTGGTACTCGCAACGACCCATTTCGTTGATGGTGCCATTTCTATGACTCGGTGTCCATTGTCATTAGTGTTCTCATGCAAACTATGGGATCATATGTACTGCCTGAATACTGGCTTCCTACCTAAATTGGCGTTTAAGTCAGCAAGGATAATTTTAACATCATATCCTGACAGGCGCTGAGAGTCCTCTCGACTAATTCGAAATAGGAATCCTTTTCGTCTTCTCCGGACTCCTCAGTAGGTCCGTGAACGTTTATGAGGCTTATTTAATTAAATTTGCATCGCAGACGAAGGGTGCATAGCCTTTCCTTTGCTAATTTGTGTGTAATGGTATACACAAATCATTGCCCAGGCACCACCAGGAGGTAAAGCAAGAACTTCGGCGCGACGCCCGTTTATAGCTTGGTGCCACTACTTTATTCCCATCTTGAATTTGTTGTTTATGTTAGAAATGATATCGCTTGCCAAAGCTTTCACATGTACGGACAATGTTCCAACACGGACTTTAACTTTTTTTGGCTCAAATTCACAGTCCGCAAGCATATCATTCATTATTTTTTTATTTACAGGAGCACAATCTCGACAGTTAACTTTCAACGAGTTTGATGCGCTGTCTGATACCATCTCGGAAATTGTTTCCCTTTGTCCTCGCACTGAAATCGTTATTGCGGACGATTTCAATGTACACAATTCCAATTGGCTCCGATGTTCTGGTCAGGCAACACCCGAAGGAAGGCATGTCGAGCCGGGTTACATCACCTTACCCAACTGATCGATGTGCCAACGCGTATACTGGATGTTGCTGGGCAAGCCGCCCATACTCTTGACTTGTTTCTTACTTCTCACCCTAATAAATATACCATTAGTGTAACTTCTCCATTTGGCACTTCGGACCATTGTGTCATTTCAGCAAATATCCGTTTGGCAATAGGAGAAAGCCAACTGGGACGGCCTGAATAATTTTTTTCCGAATCTTTAACTGGTCACTATGCTTCTTCGATAGTGACATTGATGCCAGTGCTGAAATGATCACAAATGTGATTCTTCTAGGGATGCGTGCTTTTATTCCAATCCTGGTTTAATTCTGAGGTTCGATTTTCCATTGAGTATCCCTAAGCATCAACCCAATGCTTGTCTTATTAAACAATCCTAACGAATAAGTTTAATATATTTTTAGAAAGCTTCTCTCAGATTTACATTCTTCTAGGATGGACTCGATCCTTATTTCTATATAATAAGTTGAAAACACTTCTATACCCAAAAGACTTCTGTTGTTTTGTATTTATTTATTTTTTTTTTAAACTAATCTGAATTTTGGATTATCAAATATCAAATATGTTTTTAAGGACACTGCATCACCATTTCATTCAATTTCCTCCTATATGGCTATGGCGGCGCTAACATTTTTTAAAGTCATTATACTTTTCCGTGCTGCATAAATCAATGTAACATAAGCTTTATTTTATGCAAATGTATTAAAATCAAATAGGAACAACAAGTACTTAATGCACTGTAAACACGGCATTATCGCTTAGTCTAAACCATAAAGTGATACAGCACTCCAAAAGAGTACTTAAGAAGAACACCCAACCGGAGTACTAACCTAACCTATATATGTTATATATACCTCTTGAAACGACATCATCTTGTGAAATTTATTAACTGAAAGCAATAAGCAAAGCAGTCTCTGTATATTCGGAAGTTTCCGAGACCCACACCAGCCGCTTGAAAACGCCAAAGTCGCATGACTTAACGACAAAAGAAAACGCGCTTTGGTTATTATAAACCGCAGGTGATGCCAAGTTATTCAACAAAGTTAAAATAAAATAATTCATTCAACCACATAACGAGCTGAGCCCAAAGACGTTACGATGTAAGGAAATTCACATACGCGCATCATTTGCATAAAGGCAACCATGTGCTTGCGGGCATCTTCGGTAAATCTTCTGACTGGCATACAAGGAAGCCTCTGCCATAACCGCGATTTGACATCCTTTAACTTGGAGTACCCAGAACCAAATTAAACTCAACCAAAGCGCAAGATTAAAATCGTATTTTTATTGCTTGCATTACAATAACAATACAGGAAGCATCAATTTTAATGTCTGTATTATGCTGGTGTCTGCTGAGTTGCCGCATATTCAAAGGACTCACACAATTCCTTCCGATTCTTATATCCTCAAGCAATTGGCATATCCGGCAAACTAACGATCCACGTTGGGTTAGCCGAAACCAGCTAGAAAAGAGTTCCTTGGAAGAATGAGAATCACCGTGTAAAGGAGAGCACATAAGAAGGGGATGTAAGTACTCCCGATATATATTAGCCAAAGGAAGAACGACCATGTCGAACGCCTTATTATAATAAAATGGCAGTAAACAAGTCTAAAACGAAGTATACGTACAACGCCACCTTATGCCAGGAAGTGTTGTTTGGGTTTTGAGGAATAACGCAAAAATTTACTTTTGGTTTGGGCTTGTCACACGCAATCATGTTCATGGTTTGGCTTTGGATACGTTCTTGTCTTGGCCATAAAATGTGAGTTTGGTTTTGGGTATCGGTGGATTGAAAAACCGAAGGAACGAGGAATTTAAAGACATAAATTAACCTGATATATAAGGTTCTTTTCACTCCTGAATTTGATTCGCACATTGTCGTTTCATAAATTCTTTTCACTCAAAAGGGATTTTTTTGTACCAATGTAATACAGATGTTTTCAAAAGGTGTATTTTTTACGATGATAATATAGATTTAAACTTCTGCTTTTGACTTTAATGGATTTTAAATTAATTGAAAAAAATATAAAAAGACTTATACACGTTATATCATAAACACGGTTTGTAGAATAAACACACGATAACAATAAAACGATTTTTTTCTAAAAAGAATTTTGACCAGGAGCTACACTTTATAGGTGGCGCTTTATTTCGGTGTAGACCTGGAACTTGTAGCATATTTTATTTCACAAAATGTGCACTTGTATTTATTTTATTTTACTTAATATCAACATCAACACCCTGTACGGAATCGAATGCAAATTCATTTTTGTTATTTTATGAAACTATTTCATGTTCTCGGTGTCCTACAGCTTCAGAAGTGGGATTCATGAGTGTATACTCGATTGTACAAATGTTGTTTCCAAATGTTTACAGTTCCATTTCCAAATGGACAAGCTATTTTAAAGAAAACTTCTAAAATTGATTGAAACACAAAAGAATGTTTTTTTCCTGAGAGCAAAGATGAGAAGGTGGTCAGCCGTCAGTGGGATAGGGGCATGAAAATGTTGCATGGAAGAGTATGAACGTGTCGTTACTATCTCGACTCTCGAGAGGTGGAATTTCCTCCATAGTCTACTCGTGGCTGCCGCTGGCTGCAAACTTGTATTATTACTCTTAATAAAAGTTTGGGCAATTTTGAAGGGGCTAGTACGCTAGTCGTGTAACGTGAAATCGCTCTCTAGAGTTCGAGCTGCACACCAGCTAGCCAATGTCCTGGCTACATGTAAAGCTGACATAACATCACTCCAAAAATTTATATGACCAGGGAATGGTGTTTTGCAGAAAACACAATCCTACTTATATCATAAATGTGAATGTTTGTATGTTTGTATGTTTGTATGTTTGGATGTTTGTTCCCTAATTACGCCTGGACGACTTAACGGATTTAGATGAAATTTGGTAGCTATATGGATAATGTACTGGATTGGGACATAGGTTCAGCTTTTTATCGAAGAACAAATCCACGTTTCCTGTAGGAGAGGCTTAAATGTTAAATATTGCATTTTGGAAAGGTTGTTAAATATGCTCCATGCTTTAACGACTGCACGAATTTGTGAAATTTGATTGACGGAAGAGTTACAGTTACAAGATTTACTACACTATAAAGAAATATGGAGATATAAAGATATAGAGATATAGAGATTTAGATATATAGAGATTAAGGTATATTATTAGGATACAGAGATATGGAGATACAGTGATACAGAGATATAGAGATAGAGACATATAGATATACAGAGATATAGAGATAAAGAGATATATTGACAAAGAGATACAGAGATATAGAGATATATAGACTTTGAGATAATATGGAAGTATGTAATACGGAGATATGTAAATTTGTATCCAGGAAAAAAGCAGGGTTCCTATGAGAGGGGCTTAAAAATTAAATTTGTACTTCATAGCCGGAGGTTTGTTTAATAAGCTTCTATGCTTTAACAACTGCTCGAATTTGTGACAAAATGCACCGTTTCTGCGTAATTTCTTTGGCGATTATTCTTCTTACTAAATTAAATAAATAAATAAATTTATTGGCGCGACAGCTCTTTAAGGAGCCAAGGCCTAGTGACTTATACTCTCAACCATTCCTGTGTGTGTGTTGTTAATCTGCAAGAATGGAAGGGACCTACAGTTTACCGCCGAGTCCGAACGGCTAGAAGAGATGCACTTTTTAGAGACAAATTTTACTCTTGGAGGTTTTGTCAGTTCCTCGCAAGAGGCAGTACCCCAGAAAAAAAGGTGGCTATGAGCTGGATTTGAACCCAGGCTCATTCTCTTAGCAGTCCGACACACTAACCACTAAGCCACGGGGCACTACTATTCTTCCTACTACTAACTTGTAAAGAGGACGCTCAATGCCTGCCCAAGGTATGACGATAAAATCATCCTTGGCGATTTCAACACAAGACTGATTGGCTGCTTCTCACAAGAATCTCACACGTATTCACATACACAAAATAAAATTTCAGGGTTTGCAGAGCATGGTGGGTACGGGTCGCAGTTATTTTTTTCTTTTTTCTATGGTTTGAACGTTAGAATGCTGCATACATAGCAATGTAGCAGGCTCATAGAACGTAGGCATGCGAAGATGAATATAAAGAGCTCAGAAGGAAAGAGAAAAAAAATCACAGACAAAAAAAGTCAGTTCAAGGAAGATGGAGATCCCGCCATTTTAAGAGAAAGACCTCATTCTGTAGTCACATAGGATTGAGGAAAAACGTAAGGCGATCGGATCAAAAACAACAAGTCCTCGGGAGACGATGGCATACTTGAAAAGCTGATTGAACATGGAGGGCCAACAAACACTACATCAAGCATAATGCATGAACTCATAGTTAACGTATGAGAGAGAATGCGAAGAAATGCCAGAAGACTTGCGCAAAGGCATCATATGGATATGTCTCACACATAAGAAGGGAGATATCATAAAGTTCAGCAATTATAGGGGTACAACATTGTTAAGTATATTATTTATTTAAATGCACTACGACCTGGATTGGATCCTCTTCGAACTGGCGTTGGAGTAAATATTTCGTGTCTCTGTCATTTCAATAATTTTAAAGTCCAGCCAGATACTGGCTTACGCAGACGATATCAACATCATCGGCAGAAGTCCACAAGCTATACAAGACTCCTATAACCAGATCGAGCAGATGGTACAAAACTTGGGGCCACATGTTAGTAAGGGAAGTAGTAGAGTCCATTAACTACCTTGAGTCAAAAGCAGAAGATAATAATATGGAGGAAGAAATACGCTGGCCTAAATTTCAACAGAATCTACTATAGCCTGTCAAAGCTCTTTAAATCCAGAAACCTTACCTTTACAGTTAAACTGTAGCTGTACAAAACTATAACCTTTGGATCCGAGACTTGGGTGCTTACAAAAAGGCGCTCTTAACCGGGTTCGAGAGAAACGCCTATGGCCCTGTGTGCTAGGGAGGATGATTCCGCAGAAGATACTATCATGAATTGCATGAAATCTACCTCAAAGCAGAGTTGTGGAAAAAATAAAGCTCGGTAGACTTCTGTGTTTTTTATAGTTTTTTTTTTTTGAGGTAAAAGAAAATGAGACAGACCTTGCTTGCTTTGAAAGAATCGAAGGACCAGGCCTCCCGAAGCCAGAGGGGCCAGCAATCTAGATGTATGGAAGAACTTGTTTGAACAAGGCAGAATCCGTTGGTTGTTGCGCCAATGATGATAATGAATAATGAGAACAAAAATGAAAAAAGCGAGAAAAGATTAGTGAAAATGATTTGCGAGAAAAGAAGAGATACTAAAATTAGAAAACCTACTGGCTCAACATAATCCAAGTCAAGAGATCAAACGAAGAATAACTCTAGCCCATCGTCGCTTTTTTGATATAAAAAGAGGCCCCTAAACAACATCCATTCATCATCATATAGAGCGAAGGAATATCTATGCTCTGGCCCGGAAAATCGCTATCACGTTGTGAATTAAGTGTACAACACTCTCCCGTTGTGATTTTAGTGTCCATTGCTTCCTCGTTGTGAATTTAGTTCCCAAAGCTATCTTGTTGTGAATTTAATGGACTCTGCTATATCAGAATCAAGTTTACTTGTATTTTCGAAGTTATATAAAATAAAGTAACCAGATGTCAAAAATTATACTTTTGGACTCTGTACAAAATTTCTTGAATCGGATTCTATTAAAATATTTTAAGAATTAAAATTTATAAATCTGAGTAAAGAACAACGTTCAGTAAACTAAAGTTCATAAAGGGTGTTTTATTTAGAAGTGTGGTTTTCAATCTGGCAATACTTTTTTCGGAGTTGGCCTTTTTGACAGCTGTCACTTGATTTACGTTCAGTTTGGTTTGGCATTTCAACATAAATAGACTGACAACATTCGCCGCGTTATTGCTGCAAAAAGTAGTCGAAAATTATGCCTCTCGGCTGAAATTTATTCGAGCCAGCCGCGGTGGCCACTTGCCCAAAATAATTTTTAAAACATAATGGCAAACCCTATCTTTATAATAAAGCTAAATTCTTGGCCATTACATTGAATTATATGCGTTTTACTTCTTCACGTCTAAGAAAAACTCCCTTTACTTCTTTGACCCGATGAGCTTACCACAGAATAGCTAAACAGCATCTCACAATCTTTACAGTTGGTACCAACATGGATATTGGTGTTGGGTTCAGTTCCTGTTTAGAAACACTAACAAGCCGGATCAATTAGAGCAGTATTTCAGGTTGAGGTTCAGGCAGTACGTACTCCACTAAACAGGTTAGTTAAGAGCAATACACGCTCATATAACCTTTTTTACTGTCGGTTCATTTGCGATAAAAACTGTTTCTGCAAATGAAATAAAATCAAATCTGTCGCGAAGAGCTAAAGTTTCTTGGCATGTCGGCTAACATAAGACTTTGTTCGGAAAAACAAATGATGAGCTGTGAAAAAAGGCATCATTCCTAGAAACAAGTCATGAGGCAGACACAACAAATTCCTGAATTTTAAACGCTGCCAACGACCTGTTTTTAATTAAGACTCATCTACAAATTTCACAAACCTTTTGCCAAGCCTTAAGACATTCCTATTTTGAATTGAATTTAAAAATCCTCCCCCAAAAATACTTCGGCAACAAAGTTTTCACAAATAGAAGACAAATATTTGAAAGTCAACTAACTTTTCCCTCAAGACAGCACTTCCGTTATAGTGCGAACCAGAATAGAAAGAAAATTTTAACACTCCCAAGGACCTCCGACAAAAGCCGCATCAATCATCTGCCTGCTCTCTAAGATACGTCATTCACCATTATTCTCTAGAGAAAAATGTATATTTCATGATGCGTGTATCCTAAGTCCTCGAACATACCCCCCATACCAATAGGTGACTGCACACATGCACTTTCACTGACACAAATGCGTTTCATATGCCTTAATAGATATTTTATCTATATCCAACCGTCAAGAACCACATTCTGCCTGGGGTGTCTAAAAGATAAATCTTAACTTCAAAACTATGATCCGCATGGAGACACAAACTAATTTCAACAAAGTTTTCTGTGATATTTTTCTTTTTAAATTTTTAATTTTTCCCCATTTTGCAAAAATAGTCGTAAACCTGTTTAAAAGTCACAGAAAAGTTTCCTTCAGCCAATGTGCCCTAAACCCAATCCCAACTAGATAACTCAAGGAGTATAGTAAGTGTGAGTGAAACTAAAGAGATGAAATCTCTTTGCAGAAATCTGACTGTCTGAAACTTAAATCCAAAAGTGATTCTATTGCGTATAACGAGTTGCGGTTGGGGGTGAGAGGCAAGGACTTTTGAATACTCTTCGGGTTAAGATATTAATATCAAAGAGAAATTGTTAATCCTTCAAAAAGTCCTTGAATTCAACTTCGGTCTCGTAGAGTGTGGTTTTATTTGTCCTGGTCGAGGAATCGAGATCAAAGTAAGTAGGTACAACTCAATTTTTTCAAAAGTTTCTTTTTTTTCTGTAGGATTTAATTTTCAAATGAATATGGATTTGACATCAGCAGAGGATGCAGAAACGTTGAACTTTGAAAGATCAAGTGAATCGCAGCTGACGACGTTTCTTAAATTATTTTTTTCTAGAAGGATTTTCAAAAGGAGCCGAACGCAATTTAGTCTTTTTTTGTTCTATTTTGTATCGTAGGGGGTATTGCATGTGCTTGTATTACAGAGCAGTTGGATTTATTAATTGTTTTTTTCTGAATCTTTTCAATTCAACCGGCTTACAAAGAAGGAACAGCTATTTGACATATCATAAGGCTGTCGTTCCATCTGTTTTTTTAGTTTTTTGAAGAAAACATTTTTTTTGTGATTGTTTTTTGTCATAAGAAAACTTTTGCAATAAGGAGTCAACAGGGTTGTTTATACTCTTACATACATCGATGTTTTTTTTTTTACAATTAACGCGCGCACAAGGTACTATTTGTTTCTTTTAATGTAAAGCACACGCACATTAGGAAGATAGGGAGGAGTAGGACAGGAGGTGTCATTTAACATTTAACAAGGGGAGGAATGCAGCTGGCTACTTCGAGTGAACATTTTTTATAAAAGAAGCGATAAAATAATTGCGTCGGTGTTCGAGAGGGACAATTGTTTCAGCGGCAGTTATATTTCCTATCAATCTTAACGCTCGATTTTGTATTCTATCAAGCAGGTGAAGCGATGTTGAAGCACCTGCCCAGAGGTGGGAGTTATACTCGAGCTTAGGGCGTATAAACGCTTTATAAATTGTAGCCAGATCAGAAAGGAAAAAATACTTCTATTCTTACACCGATACAGAAAACCTAAGCACTTAGCAGCTTTTTTAGCGATCTCAAATATATGGTCGTTCCAACGGAGGTCGTCGCTGACACACATACCGGGTACTGAGAGCTCTTCGGTTACTTGGATGCAAGTGCCATTCATGAACAATGACATTGGGGGTATGTTTAGCTTTAATGACAGAAGACAGCATTGATTTTTCGAAGCATTAAACTCCACACGATTCCTAGTACATCATTTGACAATGCTGTATAAATCGGAGGCGAAGGACGTGAATTTATCGAACGAATATGGAAAGCTGAGGGTAGATACGTCAGCAAAACATTTAAGTGGATTAGAAGTAACAGACAGAAGATCATTTTTAAAAAATAAGGAAAAGAGTCGGAGACAGAATGGAGCCCTGGGGCACACCAGCATTTATTTTGTGGGAATCAAACCTGAATCCGTCCAATACAACTTGTATTGAACGGTGCAAAAGATAGCTTCTAATCCAACAAACAAGAGTATGATCGATCCCAAAAGCACTCATTTTCGATAAGCCCCATGTAAAAATTTACATTCTCAAGTACAGGAGGGGCAATGTTGCTGTAAGGCAGCGTAGAGCGGCAGCGAAATGGTCTGCAAGCAAGTTTGCCTTTTCTGAAGGGTAAACAATTAGTTTGTTATTGTCGATGAGCATTGGAACCGAAGATGTTGAAAAGTTTTTAATATTTTTTTACAAATGACCAAAAATATTTATTGCCTTTAGGACTTTGCAGAATTGTTTTGCCGTAATTTTTGGTCATGCAAAAATTTGGTTCTTTCAATAACGGAGTTGCATGAGTTCCTCGCCTGTTTGTGCTTTTTCCGATTTTCCTCAGTAGGGTTGGTTTTGTAAGATCGAAAACTTACTTCTTATATATCTTTTGGCAACTCAGAGTTAAACCAGGACTTTTCTTTAGGCTTGATGCTTTTTACTCTGTTAGGATTAAAAGCAGCATCCCAAGAAGAATCACATTTGTGATCATTTCAGCACTGGCACCAATGTCACTATCGAGGAAGCTTAGTGACCAGTTAAAGTTTCGGAAAAAAATATTCAGGCCGTCTCAGTTGGCTTTCTTGTATTGCCAAACGGTCCTGGTGGGAAGTTTTCCTTTACCTGAATGGGTGGAGGACGAAAAATTAGCTGAAATGACACTAATGGTATACTTATCAGGGTCAGAAGTAAGAAAGAAGTCAAGAGTATGGGCGGCTTGCCCAGCAACATCCGATATACGCGTTGGCACATTGATCAGTTGGGTAAGGTGATGTAGCCCGGGAAAGAGCTCGACATACCTTCCTTCGGGTGTTGTCTGATCACAATAGCGAAGCCAATTGAAATTGTGTACATTGAAATCGCCCGCAATTATGATTTCATTGCGAGGACAAAGGGAAACAATTTCCAAGATGGAATCAGACAGCGCATCAAACTCGTTACGAGTGGAATAACTGTCGAGATTTGGACTCCTGTAAATAAAACAATAATGAATGACATGCTTGCGGACAGTGAATTTGAGCCACAAGGAGTTAAAGTCCGTGTTGGAACATTGCCCGTATTGGGGAAGGCTCTGGCAAGCAATACCATTCCATAGACCACGAGACCATGATTGGAAAAGAGTAATGGCACCAAGCTATACCCATGTAGAGCAAATTATGGTAAATCAGTATTTTATTTACTCCAACCTGAGTTTCACTTAATGCCAAAACAGCTGGCGTGTATTGAACAGTGTAGACGAACACATGAAAGAAATTCTTTCTTAGGCCGCGAACATTGGAAGAGACGACACAAAAATCACTTACCATTTAAAATACTTACATTAATTTTGAAATATACACACAATCTCGTTCCAGTGATGGACTTTCTTTACATTGTAAATTCCGTTCGACTTTTTGATTTCGACTGGGATCACAATTCTTCCACTTTACTGCTTGACACTTTTGTTCTACCTGTGGGGTTTGCCAGCTTGACCTCAGGAAAAGCGGCAATCCTCCCGGTTTTGAACTGTTTCATATCTGCGAGGTCATGTCTCATGAGGTCAATCAATGCAGTTTTTTTGTTGCATATGTTTGTACCAGGAGTGCTTAAGCCTGCCCCTCTTTTTCCTTTTTGACGAGGTTTTCAGAATCCCTTCTTAAAACATGACAATACCAACTAAGCCGGCCGCTCTTAATTTTTGTATGTTCGAATTTATTACGTGAAGGCTTCCCCGAATTTTCGTACTTCTTATTCGGTCAAGCTTTGTTACTCCTGTTGTCATGCAAAGCATCTTCATTTCAGCTGCTGTTAATTTACTTTCATACGCTTTGTACATTGTCCAGTGTCTACATTGCCTTTCAGCTCCGATCGCATAAGATAGAGTTTTCCCGCCACTTCATCCACCTTACGCTTACGCGATGATTGATGTCGTCATCGTACAGCGTTATCAACCATATATCCCACACATTTAAACTTTTCGTATTTGGGAAGCATTGTTCCATTCAAATAATGCCTCGAATAGGCCTAAGTGGATCAAAAAAAAGACAGTATACGTATACGGTCTTTTTTGGGATAATACGGTACCCGTTTCCTTCCAAAACGTCCACGCATACGTCAAGGGCTCGCTGCAAGGATGTAATAAAGAGCAAGGGGCTGATCACGCTTTCATGTTGTCCACCTACTTTTATGGGGAATTATTCGGTGATACCGCCAGGGCTTCTAACCTTTGGTTTTGCTTATTCAAATTTGTAAAGAAAGAATACACTTTGAAATAGAAGACCACTTGTTCGAACACGAACAACTTCGTGTGTCAAAATCAGTTATTGCATACCTCGCAGAGTATTGAAAATAAATTGCACAACTGGATCGCACGTACTTGCTCATATGTGCGGTCACATTGTAGAATAAAATTTAAGAATCAAAGCATTTATTCGATTTTTGTAACTTTTGATAATTTAAACCTCATTTTAGTTCTTTAAGAAATGTTAAAAAGTGTGATTTTTTTTTTCAAAATCGTAGGAACGGTTTTTAAATAAAACGGTTTTTTAACAACTTTTTTTAAAAAAATAAAAAAAAAGAATTTAAGAATAAAAACTTAAGCATAAAATGAACATACATTTAAAAACAAAATTAAAAAAAAATCACCTCCCCAAAATAGTTTTCGAAAAAAAATGAATGCGAAATTAATACTTAGGCTACCTACATCTTCTTGAATATTAATTTTGGTAATAATCGGATCACCAGTTTTCGAGAAAGTCGAAGAAAATTATAAAAAACCCGGTCCTATGGGAGGTACCGTTTTTACCCAACCATATTAAATTTTTTTCACCAAAATATATATATATATAAGTTAACATTCTAGTTCCCACATTCCATAAATAGCATCCAGGCAACGCAAATCTAAGGGATGCAGACCTATCATAAAACCGACCGTAAAACCGAAAAACAGTTTTACGATATCCTAAACTAACAATAAGAAAAACAACATCCGGCACATTAGGTTCGACCAATTCCAGGAAGGACTAATTATTATCATTATTCAATATTCACTATCTTAAACAAACCAACCCCTAAGAAAAACGAGAACGCACAACAGCGGAGTAGAGGAATGATTTCATCAGTCTTTATTTGAAAACCAAGCTGATCAGAGGGCTCTTGTGAATTTTTGTATTAGTATTTTAAGTTTAAATAAAATTATTTTAATTAAATTGTGAAAACCCGTCAAATTAATTTATATATATATATAAAATGCTTACCTACAGAAATACTTAAATTTTTTTTATATACAAATTCTTAGAGCCGAGGAAAATAAGCCTTTACATAACGGTTATACGATAGGCACCGTTAATTTTAGAGCTAAAAAAAAATTGAAAAAGCTCCTCTGTAGAATGTCAAAATAACCTTAAATTCTAAATTTGAAGACGATTGGCCCAACCGTTTAGGCTACAGTCCAAAATATATTAGTACAGACAGACAGACAGACAGACACATCTCGGATGTACGTCCACTCTTTCTTTTTTTTATTAAAAAGGGTCTTTCATTGAGCGCTTCCTAACTTTAAATTTAAATAAAACAAAGTGTGTGTTACTGTGAGATATCAGCCGTGTTTTTTGGGAAAGCTATGGGCAGTGAAGTTGGATTTCACAAAAAAAAACGTATTGACAACCCCCTGTTACTTTACAATGGGGTTTGTTCGTAGAATCTGGTATTGACCATAAACGTTTATGGATGATGAAATCGAAATGGCAATTGTGCTTGGTGGTTGGGATTTGTTACAAAAATCCATTTTAATAACGCCACTATGCACGTTCAAACTTCAAAGCTGCAAAATTGCAACATTAAGTAGTAAATAATACTCCTCGTTTTAATTAAATAATTTCAAAATTGAAGTTCTCAGCAGAATTTTTGATTTGGAAAATTAAAAAATACCTCATGCACAATGCTTCAACTTTCAAATTTAAGAACTTAAAAGTGCAGACACTTGAAAAATAATGTACATATTGTATGTAATTTAGTTTTATAAAACTTTATTCTTTTTACACTCGGAACCTGTTCCGTTTCATTTTGTTCTGTAGTTTTGGTTGGGCATTTTTTCGTTGTTCTGAAAGAGATACGACTATGCTTTTATTTACTATTTTACTCAGTGTTAAATATCCTTTTCATTGATCTGCATGTCAACATCTGCAAAAAAGGATACGAAATACAAAAATTATACTTGTTCGATAGAGAGGGCATGATCTTCAAGATTATAGGAAATACAAGTAATGAAGATTGCAGATTATGGTAAAGACAGCCATGTTCATCTGCATTATAACATTGCATTACATTACATATTGATCTGCTCCGTAGATAAATCTACGAAGTAGAGACACTTATGAGCACTGGCTACTTAGGCCATCGGCTCAGACAATTACAAGACAACACACAAGACGACATTGAAACAGGACAGAAGAGAAGACAGAAGGAGAACGGAAAACAGAAAACACATAACACATGTCAACAGCACGCAGTTGGTTTTCAGACGGTCCACCATCTTTCTACTAACCACGCGCAACGATGCTTGATTTCGCTGATCTCACGGGAAGCGAGGCTTTACTTTTTACTTTTAATTGATTTTTATTTTCACTTTTACTTATATCTACTTAAATGCTAGACAAAAATCTTAAAACTAGCTAAAACTATCAACTTAATTAACTTACTGGCCCTATGCGCGCACTCTAAATTAATCTCTAACTTAATTTTAATTGCCTTTCGGCCTAAAAATAACTTAATTTTATCTTATCTATATTGGGGTTTTATTTTTTACCCAGAAAAAATTAAAAACTAGGTCATCATTATCGTTTTCTTAATCTATCTTAAACTACTTAAAAACTTACTTAAAATAAGCTTAAACTTACTTAGAATAAACCTTAAATACTTAAAATTACAACAGCCACAGCAGCCTTTTTTTTATTTTAACATATTTTTGTTGGATTTTCTTGTTTTTTTTTTTTTTTTTTGGTGCCGCCGCAACTGCCCTACCTAACTTAGATACTATAGATATATGTAAGTCGGCCAAAGGCGATATTTCGTCTATGTCGACTGAAAATGGTCGGGTTTTAGCTAAGCCACCAAAATTGGTGGACCTGATCTAGGGCTTCCTTCCGATCCCGGTCGGGCACGGCCCTACTGAAATGGAGGCGCTCTGTTTCGCTCCCAGTGACTATGTCTCGGTCGTAATGGAGCCGCCTATCGACTGTTCTGCGGCCGACGTGGTAGATCAACGGAATCGCCGATCTATCCTGAATCAGCCCTCGACTATCAAGGTATAGGAAAGCCTCGGGCGGGATAAAACCATTAGAACGTGTGCTTTCAAAATATTCATCTTGGGGGTAGTAAGCCCCGAAGATTTGTCCATTAGTTGAGGTCATCGCCCTTGGAATGTGCCCGCGAATGAGCTTAATTAAAAAGTTATCTATCCTGTTTGTATTGGCCCCGTTGTATAGGACCTCGTTGGAATAATAGTGTTTGTACTCCCACTCTGGTGTTCTATAAAGACCAAGTGCGAAGGCACTGTCTCTCGAACACCCGAATCTTTTCCATTAGAAAAGGGCATCCGTAGGCAATCATCGGCCTGATAAGGGCCATGTAGCAAATCACTTTCCCCCTGCTATCAAGGCGGTTACTATAAAACAACCGTCTTGTCAGGGCAAAAGCTCCCCTAGCCCTGGCCAGAGCAGCCTCTACATGTCGATTGAAATATAGATACTGATCCAACCAGATGCCAAGGTACTTTACTACATCTTTACTCGCCAGTGGATGTCCATGTGGCCCAGCGATCACTAGCTTGCGCCAGTTCTTTCTCGTTTCCCTAGAGGCCCCAGACAAAGGGGTTCTAAACAGGATAGTTTCACATTTCTGGAAGTTAATTTTCAGCTTCCAATCATTACAGTACTTTTGAATTTTATCGAAATCACGTTGCAAGAGAATTCTGATGACTTCAACATCAATTGCATACGCAATTGCATGAGGTAGACTCCCAATGAGATCGCTGGTGTAAATACTAAAGACAATCGGCGAGTTCATCGCTCCCTGTTGCAGACCGTTTTTAATATCAAACGTTGTGGTAGATGTTACATTGCCACTCTTGACAACAAACTTTCTACCATTAGTTTACCAGTGGTTTACTTATGCCCCATCTGGTTAGCTTTAGATAAAGACCTTCTAACCATACGGTGTCAAAAGCCTTCTCCAAATCAACCAGACAGGCACCCGTGCATTGATTTTTAGCATTTTTCCATTGGACAGCAGATACTAACTTAGACGCGCCATGAATTGTGTCATGTCTCACCTTTAAGCCGAACTGGGTGTCTGGAATTATATTTTTGTCCTCGGCCCACTTGGACAGAGCTCTATTGATAACCTTTTCGAATACCTTACTGATACTCGGAAGAAGACTTATCGACCGGAGATTTGCCGGATTGGAATTGTCCTTTCCCTTTTTGGGGAGAGGATGTACAACAGCTGTCTTCCAACTCACTGGATAATATGCATTAATCAGCGCGTTGTTGAACAGTGTTGTGTGTATGTCTATTGCTTCCTCAGGGAGATGTAGTACAACATTGGGTATACCATCGACTCCTGCTGACTTCTTTTTCTTTAATGATGCAAAGATCATTTGTAGTTCGACCTTCGAGATGAGCAGGGAACTTGGCCCATTTCGCTCGGCGATGGTGGCGTTTGCCAGATTGTCTTCATTGAATCCGTTAAAACCAATATTCTCAGATCGCCATTGCGTGATGCTTTTCGCAGGTAGAAGTGATTCAGCAGAGCTCTGTTCTCCAGGTCGAGATTTGAATGAATGGACCCATTCACCTTATACACTTGCTGAAAAGCAGAACCCACTGTCTCAACCTTCTCCAATGGATCTTTGATCACAAAGAAGGGGTCGTCCAAGACGGCGTCCCCCAGATCTACTCCTGCAATCAGGAGTATGTTTTCGTTGTCTGTCGTTCTTTGGAGCTTAAGACACGGAAGATCATTTTGAGTGTTCTTTCTAAAGATTTTATTAATCTCGGGAAACATACTCGGGTCGCTAGAATTAACGGCTCGAATTCTGTTATCCCAGTAAGAGTTAATAGACAATCTATAGTTTTGTTTAATGAGCGAGTTGACATTTTTGATTGAAGACTTCAGTGTCCTAGTCTCCAGATCGTTTCTGTCAGTAAACCGCCTCTACAAGAGTTTTAATCTTGTCAGGAGTCTATTGTCTATTGTCGCGTTCTTGTACATTTCAGTTGCGTTAAGTTGTTTATATCGTGGGATTATTCTGTCCATCGTTTGTTTTATGACACCATCCATCTGAAGCAGGTATCCATCGATCTCTACGTTCGATAGATTCCTGTCGTTTGGAGGCACAATGTCGTTAGAGAGGAGTTCTCCTGTCAAGGTGTTGGAGAAACGTGGCCAGCGTGCCTTACTAAAATTGTAAGAGCGCGCAGGCACAAATTCATCCAAGACCACAAGTTCGTTTGGTAGCTGTATGACGGCGGAAAGTCCGCAGTGGTCACTGTCGTATTCTACCGTCTGTAAACAGTTTCTTGTCTGTTGGCCAACAGAGTCAGTTACTGTCAGTCTTGAATCTAACAGTAGTAGATCTAGAAAAGCACCGCTCCTTGGGAACGATGGTCTATCTGTAGCAATAAGGTCGATTTTACACTCAATATGGTGTCGACCCATCCAATCAAAAAGATGGTATCCCCTTGGATTTTGGATTTGATTTCCCCAATCTTCATGTTTAGTAGTAGTAGTTAGTAGTTTTCATCCGAGTACAGACTAAGACACCCGAAAAGTTTTTCGAGCCCTGCAATAAAGTTTGCAGGTTGAGGTGCTTTTTGTGCGTACACTGCGATCACATACATTCGCTTCCCATGTTGGAGAGGAATGCATATGATGCATTATATCGGCCTGTCCCGCAGGTGCCGTAGGCACGGGTGCCTGTTTGGCAGCCTTTGGTTGTGGCTGTACCGTTGTTGTTGCCCTCCCTGCCGCCATTTTGGCGTAAGAGATTTGGGGCACAAAGGCTGTCGGTGCAGGAACAAAAATAAGTCGCCTCTCCACCACCTTCGGAGCTTTTGTTTGCTTTATCTGCTGTAACTTAGGACAGCCCCAATAACTAGCAGGGTGCCCCTCGCCTCCGCAAAGCACACATTTAAGTAGAGTCTTATCTTCGACCCTTTCCTGTCCGAGCTTACACTCACATAAATTGTGGTTCTCACTGCATTTTACGCAGCGAGACTGCATACCGCAGTTCAGCTGCTGCTGTTGGTTCTGCTGTTGCTGTTTTGCCTTTTTAGACGTCGATGGTTGATCCATCTTTGTTTGCTGTTCTTTTTGCTGTTGTTGCTGTTGTTGTTTAACAGACTGTTGTATTT
This sequence comes from Platycheirus rosarum, assembly GCA_963971375.1. NCBI lineage: Eukaryota > Metazoa > Arthropoda > Insecta > Diptera > Syrphidae > Platycheirus > Platycheirus rosarum. The sequence continues at coordinate 47,381,601 of OZ020510.1, read as the reverse complement.
GCTTCTGCTGTGGTTGTTGTTTCTGCAGCTGTGTTTGCTGCTGTTGCTGCTCAGCCGTCTGGAGGGCCTTAAGCTTGGCTGCCTCCTTTTGCTCTTTGGCGAGCCTTTCATCCCTCCTTCTTTTTTCCTGTTTGGCTCTGACCGCCAGGATTTTGCGCTCGATATCACTTATGACTTCTTCCTCATCATCTGACCCTGATGAGGAACGCATTTCTTCTGTATGATTGTTGTTGTTGTTGTTGTCTTCGGCAACTTGTGTGTCGTCAGGGGTGCTTGTATAGTGCCCCTCCCCTTCGTCGGACACATACGACACTTTTATGTCCGACGATAGTCCAGCAACTTCAAGTTGCTGACGAATCTTATCTGCGGCATTCGTTTTTGCTGGCCGCACTTTTCCTTTTTCCACTATTTTAATTGTGGCCGGTGTTGCCCTGGTTTGCCTTTTAACCAGATTAGGCTTTATCTTTACCTGCCTCTTTCTCCTTAAGATAGAGTTTTCCCGCCACTTCATCCACCTTACGCTTACGCGATGATTGATGTCGTCATCGTACAGCGTTATCAACCATATATCCCACACATTTAAACTTTTCGTATTTGGGAAGCATTGTTCCATTCAAATAATGCCTCGAATAGGCCTAAGTGGATCAAAAAAAAGACAGTATACGTATACGGTCTTTTTTGGGATAATACGGTACCCGTTTCCTTCCAAAACGTCCACGCATACGTCAAGGGCTCGCTGCAAGGATGTAATAAAGAGCAAGGGGCTGATCACGCTTTCATGTTGTCCACCTACTTTTATGGGGAATTATTCGGTGATACCGCCAGGGCTTCTAACCTTTGGTTTTGCTTATTCAAATTTGTAAAGAAAGAATACACTTTGAAATAGAAGACCACTTGTTCGAACACGAACAACTTCGTGTGTCAAAATCAGTTATTGCATACCTCGCAGAGTATTGAAAATAAATTGCACAACTGGATCGCACGTACTTGCTCATATGTGCGGTCACATTGTAGAATAAAATTTAAGAATCAAAGCATTTATTCGATTTTTGTAACTTTTGATAATTTAAACCTCATTTTAGTTCTTTAAGAAATGTTAAAAAGTGTGATTTTTTTTTTCAAAATCGTAGGAACGGTTTTTAAATAAAACGGTTTTTTAACAACTTTTTTTAAAAAAATAAAAAAAAAGAATTTAAGAATAAAAACTTAAGCATAAAATGAACATACATTTAAAAACAAAATTAAAAAAAAATCACCTCCCCAAAATAGTTTTCGAAAAAAAATGAATGCGAAATTAATACTTAGGCTACCTACATCTTCTTGAATATTAATTTTGGTAATAATCGGATCACCAGTTTTCGAGAAAGTCGAAGAAAATTATAAAAAACCCGGTCCTATGGGAGGTACCGTTTTTACCCAACCATATTAAATTTTTTTCACCAAAATATATATATATATAAGTTAACATTCTAGTTCCCACATTCCATAAATAGCATCCAGGCAACGCAAATCTAAGGGATGCAGACCTATCATAAAACCGACCGTAAAACCGAAAAACAGTTTTACGATATCCTAAACTAACAATAAGAAAAACAACATCCGGCACATTAGGTTCGACCAATTCCAGGAAGGACTAATTATTATCATTATTCAATATTCACTATCTTAAACAAACCAACCCCTAAGAAAAACGAGAACGCACAACAGCGGAGTAGAGGAATGATTTCATCAGTCTTTATTTGAAAACCAAGCTGATCAGAGGGCTCTTGTGAATTTTTGTATTAGTATTTTAAGTTTAAATAAAATTATTTTAATTAAATTGTGAAAACCCGTCAAATTAATTTATATATATATATAAAATGCTTACCTACAGAAATACTTAAATTTTTTTTATATACAAATTCTTAGAGCCGAGGAAAATAAGCCTTTACATAACGGTTATACGATAGGCACCGTTAATTTTAGAGCTAAAAAAAAATTGAAAAAGCTCCTCTGTAGAATGTCAAAATAACCTTAAATTCTAAATTTGAAGACGATTGGCCCAACCGTTTAGGCTACAGTCCAAAATATATTAGTACAGACAGACAGACAGACAGACACATCTCGGATGTACGTCCACTCTTTCTTTTTTTTATTAAAAAGGGTCTTTCATTGAGCGCTTCCTAACTTTAAATTTAAATAAAACAAAGTGTGTGTTACTGTGAGATATCAGCCGTGTTTTTTGGGAAAGCTATGGGCAGTGAAGTTGGATTTCACAAAAAAAAACGTATTGACAACCCCCTGTTACTTTACAATGGGGTTTGTTCGTAGAATCTGGTATTGACCATAAACGTTTATGGATGATGAAATCGAAATGGCAATTGTGCTTGGTGGTTGGGATTTGTTACAAAAATCCATTTTAATAACGCCACTATGCACGTTCAAACTTCAAAGCTGCAAAATTGCAACATTAAGTAGTAAATAATACTCCTCGTTTTAATTAAATAATTTCAAAATTGAAGTTCTCAGCAGAATTTTTGATTTGGAAAATTAAAAAATACCTCATGCACAATGCTTCAACTTTCAAATTTAAGAACTTAAAAGTGCAGACACTTGAAAAATAATGTACATATTGTATGTAATTTAGTTTTATAAAACTTTATTCTTTTTACACTCGGAACCTGTTCCGTTTCATTTTGTTCTGTAGTTTTGGTTGGGCATTTTTTCGTTGTTCTGAAAGAGATACGACTATGCTTTTATTTACTATTTTACTCAGTGTTAAATATCCTTTTCATTGATCTGCATGTCAACATCTGCAAAAAAGGATACGAAATACAAAAATTATACTTGTTCGATAGAGAGGGCATGATCTTCAAGATTATAGGAAATACAAGTAATGAAGATTGCAGATTATGGTAAAGACAGCCATGTTCATCTGCATTATAACATTGCATTACATTACATATTGATCTGCTCCGTAGATAAATCTACGAAGTAGAGACACTTATGAGCACTGGCTACTTAGGCCATCGGCTCAGACAATTACAAGACAACACACAAGACGACATTGAAACAGGACAGAAGAGAAGACAGAAGGAGAACGGAAAACAGAAAACACATAACACATGTCAACAGCACGCAGTTGGTTTTCAGACGGTCCACCATCTTTCTACTAACCACGCGCAACGATGCTTGATTTCGCTGATCTCACGGGAAGCGAGGCTTTACTTTTTACTTTTAATTGATTTTTATTTTCACTTTTACTTATATCTACTTAAATGCTAGACAAAAATCTTAAAACTAGCTAAAACTATCAACTTAATTAACTTACTGGCCCTATGCGCGCACTCTAAATTAATCTCTAACTTAATTTTAATTGCCTTTCGGCCTAAAAATAACTTAATTTTATCTTATCTATATTGGGGTTTTATTTTAACTAGGTCATCATTATCGTTTTCTTAATCTATCTTAAACTACTTAAAAACTTACTTAAAATAAGCTTAAACTTACTTAAAATAAACCTTAAATACTTAAAATTACAACAGCCACAGCAGCCTTTTTTTTATTTTAACATATTTTTGTTGGATTTTCGTGTTTTTTTTTTTTTTTTTTGGTGCCGCCGCAACTGCCCTACCTAACTTAGATACTATAGATATATGTAAGTCGGCCAAAGGCGATATTTCGTCTATGTCGACTGAAAATGGTCGGGTTTTAGCTAAGCCACCAAAATTGGTGGACCTGATCTAGGGCTTCCTTCCGATCCCGGTCGGGCACGGCCCTACTGAAACGGAGGCGCTCTGTTTCGCTCCCAGTGACTATGTCTCGGTCGTAATGGAGCCGCCTATCGACTGTTCGTCGGCCGACGTGGTAGATCAACGGAATCGCCGATCTATCCTGAATCAGCCCTCGACTATCAAGGTATAGGAAAGCCTCGGGCGGGATAAAACCATTAGAACATGTGCTTTCAAAATATTCATCTTGGGGGTAGTAAGCCCCGAAGATTTGTCCATTAGTTGAGGTCATCGCCCTTGGAATGTGCCCGCGAATGAGCTTAATTAAAAAGTTATCTATCCTGTTTGTATTGGCCCCGTTGTATAGGACCTCGTTGGAATAATAGTGTTTGTACTCCCACTCTGGTGTTCTATAAAGACCAAGTGCGAAGGCACTGTCTCTCGAACACCCGAATCTTTTCCATTAGAAAAGGGCATCCGTAGGCAATCATCGGCCTGATAAGGGCCATGTAGCAAATCACTTTCCCCCTGCTATCAAGGCGGCTGCTATAAAACAACCGTCTTGTCAGGGCAAAAGCTCCCCTAGCCCTGGCCAGAGCAGCCTCTACATGTCGATTGAAATATAGATCACTAGCTTGCGGAAGTTCTTTCTCGTTTCCCTAGAGGCCCCAGACAAAGGGGTTCTAAACAGGATAGTTTCACGTTTCTGGAAGTTAATTTTCAGCTTCCAATCATTACAGTACTTTTGAATTTTATCGAAATCACGTTGCAAGAGAATTCTGATGACTTCAACATCAATTGCATACGCAATTGCATGAGGTAGACTCCCAATGAGATCGCTGGTGTAAATACTAAAGACAATCGGCGAGTTCATCGCTCCCTGTTGCAGACCGTTTTTAATATCAAACGTTGTGGTAGATGTTACATTGCCACTCTTGACAACAAACTTTCTACCATTAGTTTACCAGTGGTTTACTTATGCCCCATCTGGTTAGCTTTAGATAAAGACCTTCTAACCATACGGTGTCAAAAGCCTTCTCCAAATCAACCAGACAGGCACCCGTGCATTGATTTTTAGCATTTTTCCATTGGACAGCAGATACTAACTTAGACGCGCCATGAATTGTGGCATGTCTCACCTTAAAGCCGAACTGGGTGTCTGGAATTATATTTTTGTCCTCGGCCCACTTGGACAGAGCTCTATTGATAACCTTTTCGAATACCTTACTGATACTCGGAAGAAGACTTATCGACCGGAGATTTGCCGGATTGGAATTGTCCTTTCCCTTTTTGGGGAGAGGATGTACAACAGCTGTCTTCCAACTCACTGGATAATATGCATTAATCAGCGCGTTGTTGAACAGTGTTGTGTGTATGTCTATTGCTTCCTCAGGGAGATGTAGTACAACATTGGGTATACCATCGACTCCTGCTGACTTCTTTTTCTTTAATGATGCAAAGATCATTTGTAGTTCGACCTTCGAGATGAGCAGGGAACTTGGCCCATTTCGCTCGGCGATGGTGGCGTTTGCCAGATTGTCTTCATTGAATCCGTTAAAACCAATATTCTCAGATCGCCATTGCGTGATGCTTTTCGCAGGTAGAAGTGATTCAGCAGAGCTCTGTTCTCCAGGTCGAGATTTGAATGAATGGACCCATTCACCTTATACACTTGCTGAAAAGCAGAACCCACTGTCTCAACCTTCTCCAATGGATCTTTGATCACAAAGAAGGGGTCGTCCAAGACCGCGTCCCCCAGATCTACTCCTGCGGTCAGGAGTATGTTTTCGTTGTCTGTCGTTCTTTGGAGCTTAAGACACGGAAGATCATTTTGAGTGTTCTTTCTAAAGATTTTATTAATCTCGGGAAACATACTCGGGTCGCTAGAATTAACGGCTCGAATTCTGTTATCCCAGTAAGAGTTAATAGACAATCGATAGTTGTGTTTAATAAGCGAGTTGACATTTTTGATTGAAGACTTCAGTGTTCTAATCTTCAGATCGTTTCTGTCAGTAAACCGCCTGTACAAGAGTTTTAATCTTGTCAGGAGACCACTTTTTTGTCTATGTTGTGCGTCTATTGTCGCGTTCTTGTACATTTCAGTTGCGTTAAGTTGTTTATATCGTGGGATTATTCTGTCCATCGTTTGTTTTATGACACCATCCATCTGAAGCAGGTATCCATCGATCTCTACGTTCGATAGATTCCTGTCGTTTGGAGGCACAATGTCGTTAGAGAGGAGTTCTCCTGTCAAGGTGTTGGAGAAACGTGGCCAGCGTGCCTTACTAAAATTGTAAGAGCGCGCAGGCACAAATTCATCCAAGACCACAAGTTCGTTTGGTAGCTGTATGACGGCGGAAAGTCCGCAGTGGTCACTGTCGTATTCTACCGTCTGTAAACAGTTTCTTGTCTGTTGGCCAACAGAGTCAGTTACTGTCAGTCTTGAATCTAACAGTAGTAGATCTAGAAAAGCACCGCTCCTTGGGAACGATGGTCTATCTGTAGCAATAAGGTCGATTTTACACTCAATATGGTGTCGACCCATCCAATCAAAAAGATGGTATCCCCTTGGATTTTGGATTTGATTTCCCCAATCTTCATGTTTAGTAGTAGTAGTTAGTAGTTTTCATCCGAGTACAGACTAAGACACCCGAAAAGTTTTTCGAGCCCTGCAATAAAGTTTGCAGGTTGAGGTGCTTCTTGTGCGTACACTGCGATCGAATCTTCGCACTTCACTATTATATATGACCTTATGATCAATACCTTTTCGTAAAAAGATAGCGACCCCGCCCCCACGAGTGGAGTTGAGCCTGTCCCTTCTTACGATATTGTAATTATTATGAGTCAGTTTGTGTTTCTGGTTTAGCTTGGTTTCACTAGCCAAAAAGACATCTGGACTGTGATCATGCAAGAATTGAAACAAATTTGCTTTACGTTCGGTCCTGATTAGTGAATTCACATTCACAGCCAGGATTTTAAAGGGGTTCTCGTACAGCACGCCCATTATGGTTTAAATTGCCCTAAGCTGGGAAGGTAAGCGTAGACACGGTCTAGGCTTTCCTCCTGCTTTCCGAGCTGTTGTTGTAGGCTGGTTAACTGGGCCTGCATGGCCAGCAACACAGTCATTATATCGGCCTGTCCCGCAGGTGCCGTAGGCACGGGTGCCTGTTTGGCAGCCTTTGGTTGTGGCTGTACCGTTGTTGTTGCCCTCCCTGCCGCCATTTTGGCGTAAGAGATTTGGGGCACAACGGCTGTCGGTGCAGGAACAAAAATAGGTCGCCTCTCCACCACCTTCGGAGCTTTTGTTTGCTTTATCTGCTGTAACTTAGGACAGCCCCAATAACTAGCAGGGTGCCCCTCGCCCCCGCAAAGCACACATTTAAGTAGAGTCTTATCTTCGACCCTTTCCTGTCCGAGCTTACACTCACCTAAATTGTGGTTCTCACTGCATTTTACGCAGCGAGACTGCATACCGCAGTTCGCCGCGGCATGCCCGAACCTTTGGTAGCGCATGCATTGAAGCATGTCGCCGCGTCTCTTTAATTTATCCCATGTTACAACCTGGTAGTCTACGTTGGGCGACAGCTGAACCAGGAAGAACGGTAATTTCCGTTGCTCCCGTCTGGCTCTGACAGTCGTGAAAGGCTTGACTCCCACGAACTCAAGATCGTTCGTCGCTACCCGACGGAGTTCAGTTCTCTTTTACTATTTTATGCTGATCCACTGAGAAGCAGCTGCTGTTGTCTCTGCTGCTGTTGGTTTCGCTGCTGCTGCTGTTGGTTCTGCTGCTGCTGTTGGTTCTGCTGTTGCTGTTTTGCCTTTTTAGACGTCGATGGTTGATCCATCTTTGTTTGCTGTTCTTTTTGCTGTTGTTGCTGTTGTTGTTTAACAGACTGTTGTATTTGCTTCTGCTGTGGTTGTTGTTTCTGCAGCTGTGTTTGCTGCTGTTGCTGCTCAGCCGTCTGGAGGGCCTTAAGCTTGGCTGCCTCCTTTTGCTCTTTGGCGAGCCTTTCATCCCTCCTTCTTTTTTCCTGTTTGGCTCTGACCGCCAGGATTTTGCGCTCGATATCACTTATGACTTCTTCCTCATCATCTGACTCTGATGAGGAACGCATTTCTTCTGTATGATTGTTGTTGTTGTTGTTGTTGTCTTCGGCAACTTGTGTGTCGTCAGGGGTGCTTGTATAGTGCCCTTCCCCTTCGTCGGACACATACGACACTTTTATGTCCGACGATAGTCCAGCAACTTCAAGTTGCTGACGAATCTTATCTGCGGCATTCGTTTTTGCTGGCCGCACTTCTCCTTTATCTTTACCTGCCTCTTTCTTCTTTTGACTGACGTCATTACAAAGTCAGCCCATTTCACTGGTAGTCCATCATCCGATGGCACCACCTTATCGCCTCTATTTTCCATTGGCTGGGATGGTAAACTGCCGCCTTCTAGGCTACTTCTGTTTTCCAACACTTTTTCCCAAAAAGCGTTGGTGAAGTCCCCCAGGCTGGATTTGAACCTGGGTCCTTCTTCGCCGCATCCGGCCACTCTACTACTGAGCTAATCGCTTATATGGTAAACGTTGGTTTTTTTTTGTAAATATAACTTTGGACTGGCTTGTCCAAAGTTCTAGGACTAGCTTTTAAAAAAGCTTTTTTTTTTTTTTTAGAATTAAATTCCAAATTAATTTTGGCTATATTTAAAGCAAAAACAAATTTAATTATTTGCCTTTTGGCAAATGAACTAATAATTTACTTTAAATACTACTATACTAAATAATCAACTAAACACTTGAAAAAATAACTTTTCACTGTGAAAGTCGTCAACAAGTCTACACTCCTTCACAGTTGAGTTGCTGATCGACTGACGGGAAGCGATGCTTTATCGGAGCCAAGGCCGTTGACGCATTATAACATTTCATCTGCACAATTGTTTGATTCACACACACACAGTCTTGACTCAGTTTTCAGTTTTTTTTTCAATTTAATATACATACATATAAAAATTAAAATTTGTTTGTTTGTTGTTTTGTTTGTCTGTTTGTTCGTATGTGATACGCTGCCATATTGTTCACTCAATTGGTACAAAATTTTGTCAGCTTATTGCCTACACTTATGGTAAGGTTATAGGTATAGTAAAATTAACGTCCAGTAGATGGATTTGAAAGAGCAATAGAAAATTACAAATTAATGAATTACTAAAAGAAAGGGGAAAATATGAATCTATTTCACACCATAAGGAATTTTCATAGTATGGTTCAAATAATTCCTTACAGGTGGCGTTACAAAGGAAATATTACAATATCAAAAGACATGTATTTCCTTGCGAAATTAAGATATGTGAATCATTGTTTTAGAAGAATTCTACCACTTACATATGTTGCCGTTTATACACCATGAACCATTTCATTTAAAGAGGTTAAAATGTTATGAGCTTTGTTAAGCATATTTATATATAATTAAACTATCATGCAGACGAAATGCTATTGAATCAAAATGAATATCATTTCTCCTACTTCCTATAATCTTGATTGATTGAGTACCTATAATCACATAATCTACTCTATGAACAAAGCCTTATAGATGCACAGAAATGCATGAAACAATAATTCTTATATTATGACAGAAATGATCTATGATGTCCGAACAGAGGCAAAACAGACTGAATAAATGACATCCAATTTGACAGATGTAGCGTAGCTTCAAAAAGATGGCCACTATTAATTGTCAAATTTTAACTAACACGGCGTTTTTTTCTTCAAATTTCAACCGATTCCTTATTCATTTCGTTCGGGTCGTGTTGCTTATGGACAATTGTACCCTGAGTGCATACACGTGAAGGGAAAATTGTCCTTAATACAAATGTAAAGTTTTTTTTTGTGTTACAGAAATCATTTACACTTGTTAATTTAACATAAGTCTACAAGTGCTTGTAAGCCTGTAAGTTTGTAGTTTTTTGTAATAGGCCCATTCTTAATATAACTTCAAGTAGTCCAGTCAAAGCGTAGTTAAAATCGCCCTCATGTTACAAAAAAGAATAGAAATGGATTTTCTTCTCGAATTCTATGTTTTGTGGGTCGCTGAATCCGAATCTGAAGAAATCCAACAAAATTTCTTGGTGCGTTTTGAGATATCCGCGAAAAACCACACAATTTTCGCCCTTTTTTCGTTTTTTTTTCTTTACATCTCGGAAACTATGCGTTTAAACTGAAATTTCACCCACAACAAAATGAAAGACCGTTAAATTTTCTAAACAAAAATCATGCATATTGTTTATTTCTCAGGCGTACCGTTAGCCCGTTAGAGCGCGTTGAAATTTTAAACATAATTTCCCATTTCTGTAAAAAAAACACAATTTTTCGGCTGTCTTTTTTGGTATATTAACTGATTTATGTTTAATATAATATTTTATTTATATGTAATTTAATTAATAATATAATTAAATATAAGTTATTATTAATTAAAGTTATATGTTTAAGTTATTGTTGATTAAAGTTATTATAAATTAAATAAATAAAAGTAATTATTTAAAAAAAAAATCAGAACCAATTAATTTTCATAATTTTCTTAGGCGTTTGCTCTTCCCGTTGGAAGGACCCGGCTGAGGATCTTCGGGAGGTTCTTGAGGTTCTTCTTCTACTACCTCGTCATCATCACCTGGAATGAAGTAAAGTTATGAACTATAGAAGTGGAACTCCATGAAATATATTACTTGTTGATGACGGAAGAGGCTCCAAGTCATCGTCAATGTCGGGGCCGTTGTCTTCATTGCCCATATCAATATTGCTGCAAGTAGTTCCTTCACAGTTTAGGCAGAGTTTGAAGCAAAATAGGCCTGCTTTCTTGCACCCACAGGCCTTACTACTGCACCCTTTAATAATGTGTCTGGGGCAGGTGGTTTCTTTGATTTGACTGGCTGCAAGCCATTAAATATTTTTTTCCAACCAAAGTGTGGCTTGTATCATAACCACAGCTGCACTTGCAGGAAAACATGCAGCAGATGTTGTTGGGCTGCATCTTGGGTGGGGGGAGTGCTTCCAGGTGAGTTGCGGATTTGAAGACTGCACTCTTTATGTAAAGTTGGTACCTCAAGTTATTTAGAAGATTGTTGCCATGTTGGTCACCATAGACAGCTGCTATGAACTTCTCCCCAGTACAAAATATGGTTTCCATCTGGCACTCGTGAAAGGGTCTTTTGAAGCATTCTAGGGAAAGAGAAAGTTCAGGGTGTTTTTCGAGGACTTTCAACGCCTTTGCCTTCCCCTGGTCATATAAGGTGATGTTGTATCGCTGTAACTGCGTGGAGAAATAGGATATTTTGAGAGATCCGCTCATGAACCAGTTCCTTTGGATGATACCAGTGAGACGGTGATATACCTCGACCTGGTTTGAGGAAAAACACGTTCTCTGGGGCTGAGAGACCAACTAGCAACACAATGAGGTCAACATCTTCTCCAACATCTCTTTTTTTTTTTTTAATTAACGCGCGCACAAGGGACTACTTGTTTCCCTTTTAATGTAACACACTGCGCGGGCATTCGGAAGATAGGGAGGGGAGAGATAGGAGGTGTCGATTAACATTGGTTTTGAAAGTTTGCAGATCAAAATGGCAAGGGAAAATCTCGCCGGGTAAACTATTCCAAATTCGTGTCGTTCGGCTAAAAAAAGAATCCCTATATTTCACAGTACGTCCGAAATTTGGGTCAAGGGTGAACTGATGAGCATTCTTTGCGAGACGCGTATTACGGGCGAAACTTTTAAGGGGAGGAATGCAACTGGCTACTTCGAGTGAACATTTTTTGTAAAAGAAACGATAAAATAAGGAAAGACATAAAACACATTGCGTCGGTGTTCCAGAGGGGCAATTGATTCAGTGGCAGTTCTATTTCCTATCAATCTTAACGCTCGATTTTGTATTCTATCAAGCAGGTGAAGCGATGTTTGTGAAGCACCTGCCCAGAGGTGGGAGTTATACTCGAGTTTAGGGCGTATAAACGCTTTATAAATTGTAGCCAGATCAGATGGGGAAAAATACTTCTTACACCGATACAGAAAACCTAAGCACTTTGCAGCATTCTTAGCGATCTCAAATATATGGTCGTTCCAACGGAGGTCGTCGTTGACACACATACCGAGTACTGAGAGCTTTTCGGTTTCTTCGATGTAAGTGCCATTCATGGACAATGGCATTGGGGGAATGTTTAGCTTTAACGACAGAAGACAGCATTGAGTTTTCGAAGCATTAAACTCCACACGATTTCTATTACCCCATTTGACAATGCTGTATAAATCGGAGTTTAATGAGTTTGACATACGGCACCGTTGCAATTGTACGTCCGAAGGCGAAGGACGTGAATTATCGAACGAATATGAAAAGCTGAGGGTAGAGTCGTCAGCAAAACAGTTAAGTGGATTAGAAGTAACAGACAGAAGATCATTTATAAAAATGAGGAAAAGAGTCGGAAACAGAACAGAGCCCTGGGGCACACCAGCATTTATTTTATGGGAATCAGACTTGAATCCGTCCAATACAACTTGTATTGAACGGTCCAAAACATAGCTTCTAATCCAACGAATAAGAGTATTATCGAACCCAAAAGCACGCATTTTCGATAAGAGAGCTTCATGCCAAACTCTATCAAATGCCTTGGAGATATCAAGAGCAATAATCTTACTTTCACCAAAGCGATGTAAAGATTTGTTCCATTGTTCGGTGAGATATGCCATCAGATCAGAGAAGCTTTCGATCTTCGAGATATTCCTTAAGCTGACGGTTAATCAGTGTTTCCATGACCTTAGATAGAAGGGATGTCAGTGCTATGGGTCGGTAGGAGGAGGGGGAGGATGGGTCACCTTTCTTAGGGACAGGCTGGACAAATGCTGTTTTCCATCTTCTAGGAAAGATTCCAGAAGAGTAGGAGCGATGGAAAAGCTTACGCAGTGGCTTTGCCAGTGTGGAAGAACACCTCTTCAGAAGAATCGGGGGTATACCATCCGGGCCAGCGGATTTGTGTATATCGATATCTTTGAGAACTCTTGCTACTGTACGAGTGCGGAAAAAAATCTGTCCCATGGAAAAATTTACATTATCAAGTACAGGAGGGGCAACGTTGCTTTGAGGCAGCGTGGAGCTGGCAGCGAAATGGGCGGCGAGCAAGTTTGCCTTCTCTGAAAAGTAAACAATTGGTTTGTTATTGTCGATGAGCGTTGGAACCGAAGATGTCGAGGAGTTTTTTATATTTTTTACAAATGACCAAAAATTTTTACTGCCTTTGGGACACTGCAGAATTTTTTGCCGTAATTTTTGGTCATGCAAAAATTTGGTTCTTTCAATAACGGAGTTGCATGAGTTCCTTGTTGCTTGTTTGTGCTTTTTCCGATTTTCCTCTGTTGGGTTGGCTTTGTAGGAAACTTACTTCTTTGAGCCTGATAGCTTCTTTAAACTCAGAATTAAACCATGACTTTTCTTTAGGCTTGATGCTTTCTACCCTATTAGGAATAAAAGCACGCATCCCTAGAAGAATCACATTTGTGATCATTTAAGCACTGTCTCATATAATTGTGAATTGTCAATTGCTGTGGTAACAATGAGCCGATCAGCATCTTCTTCCGCTTGTATGGCCGGTATTTGGGAATTGTTCAATGTTTCCATGAGCATTCCAATAAACCTACTCTTATTTTTTTAATTTTCCAGGAAATGTTCTTGGGAGGAGTTAGGTGTCATCTCCCTGTCAAATACCACTTCAACACAATGCCTTTTAGTAGCCCTCCTCAGTTGTTCTACATGTTTCGTGCTGGTGGAATGTTCTGGATATTCATCAAAGATAACAATGGGCGTGTTGTAGTGATGCCTCAAGTAAGCAATGTACAAGTCGCAGAGTTTGTCGAAAGTTTGTTTTTTTGAACAAACTACACGGTGCAGAAGGAAACCCCCATCTATAATTTCCATCGTATCTTTCAGTATTCCTGACTCAGGTAAGGGATGTACAGAGTGGACTTTGTACCTTTCCACAACAATGATGGTGGATAGGGGCTTAATTCATAGTTTAAGAAATCCTTCAATTCTTCTTCAGATTGTTTGACAATGGTCATTCTGTAGAACAGCGTAGTGAGTGCATCACAGATAGTGGTTTAAATCGCTCATTTCTCTTGAATTTCACTGTCTTGAAGTCTTGACCAACAATACCAGCTACACCCTCTTAACTCAGATATCTGGCTCGATGGTAATTGATCCTTTCATCACTTACAATCTCCGTGCTGATAGATATTAACTGCTTTGTATCTGGAAAAGGATAGTGCTTCTCTAAACATTTCAACAGGTTGCTGGTGTCCGCGCTGTCCTTTTAAACTCGTACATCTGTCAATATGCGAAGAGTACCTTCCAAAACCGTTACAAAATTCATATGTAAAAAAATTGTTTTTTTTTTACAGAAATGGGAAATTATGTTGAAATTTCAATGCGCTCAAACGGGCTTACGGTACGCCTGAGGAATAAACAATATGCATGATTTTTTTAGGAAATTTAATGGTCTTTCATTTTGTAGTGCGTGAAATTTCAGTTAAGACGCATAGTTTCCGAGATTTAAAGAAAAACCGATAAAAGTGCGAAAATTCCGCGGTTTTTCGCGGATATCTCAAAATCCACCAGGAAATTTTTGTTGAATTCCTTCAGATTTGGATTCAGCGACCCAAAAAACATAGGATTCGAAAAGAAAATCCATTTGTATATTTTTGTAACGGGAAACTACCGTTTGACTGGAATAAAGTACGAGGGGTCGGAAGTCGGATAAATTGCTCCTTTTATTAACCCAGGTGTTCATTATTCAATAAGTAGTTCTGCGTGACTGGATCTATAGGCGCCACCATTAATTCCATCTAGACAATCTAGATTCTAGAGAATCCTTCCACTTCTCTCATACTCCAACCGTAGACGATAAGGACGCGCCAATGTTGATCTCATCAAGGGAGTTCTTCCACTATCGTTTGATGCAAAAAATGATTTAGTAGTAACAATCATTCTCACAACCAACCTTCCTGATGAAATACAAGGACGCCACGTGGATACGAAAGTAAAAGTTGAAAGGCTTGAGGTAGATTTAAAATAAAAAAACATTGAACCCATTTTCAATGTATTACTTTAGGTTTTTTTTTTCTAATTCCTACTCTTGCATCTCCCCAACAATCCCTTAGAATGGTTTTCCATAAAAGAAACATCCTTCCATAGAATAATTCATGCTGTTGTTGGCACAATTTCAAATACGTCCTCCCCACTGATAGCTCACATCTTACTCCCATTGAAATCGTATTAAATGCGACTTAGTGTTTCTGGCAATTCACCCAGAAGAATCTTTCAAAAATTATCTCGAAACACCAAAGGTGGGTGTTTTCTCAAAAATCCTTAAATTAGATTATTTGCATTAAGTTAACAAATACTTTTTCAAAATTCCTGTCGCTCGCTGTCGTCGTGGCTATGGTGGACCTTCTGTTCTATACATAAGACTCCAGCATAGAACCTCTGATTTTGCTTCCATAACGTCGTTATCCCGGAGAAAGAATTAGTAAAAGTGAATAACAGTACAATGAGCTCAGCGAAAGCCCTCCTAATTGCATTTTTGTGTTGTGTTGGCGTGATAAAAAAAATACATTTTTTTCGCGGGGATGTAATAAAAATTCCACCTCTCCGGCGAGGTTCGAATATATTTAATCTACGAAACTTGGGTTTCGCACCTGTTTGTCCTGCTCCGATACGCCTAGCCCGTCACGTGCTCCTGCTAAAGGATATTTTAAATTTAAACCTTAAGCCAGGTGATTTGCTGGTATGCAAATGAAACAATTCATCGGATGGGTACATTATTATCGATTGGGGGACTTTCGAGTGAAATGAGAAGGGGTGGTATACTTGGCATAGGGAAGTTGGGAATTTTAAAGTTCAGACGGGAGGTGCCTTAAAGTTGAACCAGACTATAAATTTCTGGCTGGAGTAGTAGCTGAAGTTCACAACCTGACGTTAGAAGATGAGGCCATGTGTCGTTGTGTCAAAATGGAAGGGGATGCCAGATTAGCTATAAATGGAATTCGTATTGCCCCAAAGAGCATTAGTTAATTCAATAGATGATTCAAGATGTTATCAGCAATATAACCTGTGAATGGGTTTCAATATGATACTTCTTTGGAGAATGGTTTGGATTAAACTCTCACATCTCACCTGCTGGGACTTAATATAGTGAGGTATAGTGTAGCAAAGTACACACTATGAAAGGAGTTTAGAATGACTGTGCTGGGGAAATCGGTTTATCAATTTTACAATAATCTCAAATAAGCTGATACATCATTTGAATAAGCATAATGCATCTTCCAACTGCGGGCAATTCAACTGGAAAATAGCTCAGAATGGTTAAATTATGATTATGAGATCAGATCCTGATCAGATCCATAACCAGATTCTATTATGGTTGTTGAAGGTAACTGTCAGTTTGTGTTTAAAGAATAAGGGGACCATAGTCATTGAATTGCATAATTTTGATTTGATTGCTGTTTTCTATTTTTCGCTAACGAAGCTGTAAACCCGTAACCGTCTGTTATGTGAACGTGCATTTCGTGGGGTATAACGTTAGGAAAAGGGTGAGACAAACTGGAGGGAAGGAAAATTTGTATTTGAAGTAAAGCTTATTTCCCCCGTTTAAGTAGAAGAAATTTAATTCAAAATTGAGAAAATAAATTGCACGACTGGATCGCACGTACTTGCTCTTATGTGCGATCACAGCTTGGAATAAAATTTGAAAAATATTAAGGAACTTCAAAGTTCTTTTAACGATTTTCTGAAATTTGATTGTTTGAAAAAAGTACGTAAAATAGTTTTCAGCGGAAAAATGTAAACGCCATTTTGTGGCTTTAAAATATGTGAAATAACTTGATTCTTTTTTTTGCAAAATCGTAGGAGCGGTTTTATTTTAATAACTTTTTTAAAAATTAAAAAAAATAATAATTTTAGAATGCAAACTTAAACAGAAAAATAATTTAATTTAAAAAAAAAAGTAAAAAAATTCAAAATATTGATTTTTGAAAAAAAAAATTGAAAATTATTAAAAATACAAAAATAAAAAATTCGAAAATATTTTAAAATAAAATTACTTAGGGGACGACCAACATAGAAAAACAAAAAAAAACTGCGACTTATACCGACCATGCCCTGCAAACCCTGAAATATTATTTTGTGTATATTAATACGTGTTAGAATCGTGTGAGAAGCAGCAAATCAACCAAACGTTTCGTGCCCACATAAATGCAAACATATTAGTAGTCCCATAAGAAATGTACAGGGACCGGTACACACATGTCGCTGAACGGGTATTTTTCAGTTTGTAGACAAAGAGAGAATTATCCTCCTAGTTGTCGTTCTTATTTTTTTTTTCTATGGCTACCAACATTTTCCTAAATATCAATTTTGAGTGAAATCGGATGACCAGTTTTCGAGAAAGTCGAAGAAAAAAAACGGTTCTATGGGAGGTACCGTTTTTAGCCCACCATCTAGAATTTTTTTCCACCAAAACATAGCCTACAACTACCAATAGTACACAGATTTTTTTTTCATTAAAATTCTTGGAACCGTTTCCGAGCAAAATAAGCTTTTACTTAACGGTTATACGACTTTTGAGCTAAAAAAATTTAATTGATTGGCCCAATCGTTTAGGCTACAGTCCAAAATACATCCGTACAGACAGACAGACGGACAGAATTTTTTTAACTATATGTTTCTCTATCATCGTAATGTCATGTTTGATTGTTTTGCCAATTTTTTCTGCACGAATGCATAACTTTCATTATAGTACCTATAATCGCAAGTAAAAATAGGTAAGACAAATTTATAAAAAGCCCTAACTGCCACATAGGGCTTTAAAAAAAAATCATGCAGTAGTATGTGGTATGTGGTAGTTAGGGCTTTTGAAAATGTTGGTGCATATAATTTGTACTTTTCAAAATTGCCATTTTCTAGCTTATTTGAAGATCCAGCAACTTTAATCAGGTAATAGCCCCTTAACGAAAAACGTTATCATCAAAGTAAAAACACAGAAAGTTTAATAGAGATTTAAACTTAACAAAACACTTTATTAATTAATTTTACCTTAAGACTTCATATATTTTACTTAAGGAAAACAAAAGAATTCAATTTTTCATTGCCACAGCTTAATTGACCCACTGTGTTCAATGAACAGTTGTGATCGCACGACCTTGAGAATAACGGTCCATGTTTTGTCTATCTCTAAGTTGTTACATTTGCAAATAGAATTATCAGTTTTGGTTAGTTTTCAAGAAGGAAGCATGTGTTACGACGACGGGAAAACAACAATTGCGCAGCGTGAAATGGTCCTCCATCATTACAGAAATGGGCTTTTCCGTAGCAAAATAGCCTAAACCGTTATTATTCCAGATGGCACAGTTAAAGCCATAATCCAACGTATTGTATCTGAGAATCCTGTTGAAAATAAAGGAAGAAAAGCTCTCTACAAAATATTCATTGCCTCGGATGAAGGTATATTGTACAAAAAGTGAAGCAAAACCCCAAGTTATCGACACCAAAACTGGCTAGTGAAATGGTGAATATAATAGATAATTCCTGTTCCGCAGAAACCATTCGGCGTGTTCTGAAAAATAATGATCTACACGGAAGAGTCGCACGCAAAAAGCATTTCACCTATAAAAGAAATCGGGATTTCCGTTTCAAATTCGCAAAGGAGCACATTAACAAGGATTCCAGATTTCGGAAGCAAGTTATATTTGCTGATGAGTCAAAATTTAATATTTTTGGATCTGATGGGCGATCTTATGTACGGCGTAAGCCAAATACAGAGCTGCAGGACAAACACTTAAAGACAACAGTCAAGCACGTAGGTGGCCATGTTATGGTATGGGGCTGTATGTCTGTATGTCAGCGGGTTCTCCCTGTGGGTGCGGGGGTGTGAGAATGGGCCCACGCTCAGGTTAGCGGAAGTAAGAGTCTTCCAATACCTAGTCTAGTTAAGCAACACCACTTTTTCCGTAAGGATGAGCGGCTGTAACCTTGCTTCTAGACGGGCATTCAGGGATTGTCCTGGTCTTCACCTTGGTTGACTGGATTATGAACTGTTTGTCTTACTGGATGGTGGGCTAGCGACTTCTCATGGAGTCGAACCACAAGTGCGTCTCATGAGAGACGGGCGAGCCTCACCTAGGGTCCTAAATTAGGTACCGTGGGTTAACAGGTGCCCCGGCTGATTACGTGAGCTTGTCTCGGTAGCAGTCGCCTGTTAAAATTGAGGTAGGCCCCCTAGTGGGAGCTTCACGGGGGCTGTTGGTTACTCCAAATGCGGAAGCGAAAAGGCTTCTTTGGTTTCTGGGAGGATGGCACGGCTTCGAAAGAAGCGTGTGTTCATTGTCTTATTTAACCTTGATGCTAAGGGTGCATGATAGGCCCTGCTTCTTAGCAAGGAGGATGGATTTTCCATGAGAAATTCATCATTTGCTACTAGAGTGGTTTAGCAGACCACTCCAGATGATAGTGTGGTCTGGTCAACCACTTTAGGGGTCTTGTCCGCCCCAAGGGAACTCCATAAGTGGGTAGGCCCACCGTGAGATTAAGCCATAATAGGCAGGTGCTCACGTAAAGCCTTTTCACTTTCTGTCTGCAGCGGGTGTCGGAAAGCTGTAATTTATTGAAAGCACAATGGATAGAATGGCGTATCTCAACATTCTAAAGGAAAACTTGCTCCAAAGTGCAGACAAATTAAGAATTAGAGACACTTTCCGGTTTTACCAAGACAATGACCCGAAACATAAATCGGCAATCGTTCAAACTTGGCTTATTTTTATTTGTTCGCACGTTAGGAAGCCGTCGGCTTAGTCTCCACATCTTAATGTGTTTGAAAACCTGTGGTCATTTTTGGACGCAAATATTCGCAAACGCGAAATTTCGAACAAAAATTATCTGAAGACCGCCTTAATTAAGGAAAGGGCAGGAAAACGAAAAAAAAAATTGGTGGAATCATATCCAAAACTGTTATAGAGCATACTAAATATTAATATTTAGAAAGATATTTGTTATACTTTTTTATTTGCTTTTTCTTATGAATGGGTCAAATAAGCTGTCAGATGGTGATGAACTTATTTAGTTTTTGTTAAATTTTAATGTAAATTTAAACTAAAATTAACTTTTCTGCGTTTTCGTTTTGCTGATTATTCTTTTCGTTAAGGAGCTATACTCATTTAAAGTTGCAAATATAAGATGGGTCAAATAAACTGTGAGCCACTGTATTTAAATTGTCAAAATTTTAATGATTGTTTATGTGTCACGACCCTGCAATAACAGAAACATTCCACCGTGCCGTGATATTAGTTATTTTATCGTATAATCTAAAAAAACAATGCTCTAGCTAGCGAAAAATCCAGTTGCATTCCTCTTCTGAAACGATTCAACCCTTGAGCCTAACTTCGGACGTACAGTAAAACACAGGGATTCATTCCTTAGCCGTACCACGCGAATGTGAAATGCTTTGCCAGACATTGTTTTTCCCTCACGTTTTGATTTGCAGAACTTAAAAACAGATGTGCATCGGTATCTCCTTTTTCATTCCTCTTTTGTAAATCAATTTGAATTTTGTCTATCAAATCCTTCCTCTTACGGGAAAAAACAAGAAACGAAGGAAAAAACAGCCTTAACACCGCACGCGAAGCCGAAAATAATAAGAATTGCCTCAAATTCATCCCACACCACGATGAATATCAACAAATTTGCGGGGTTTAGTGTCAGCAAATCAACAGTTCGTCAAGCTACATATTTTAGGTGATCCACAATTGAAATTCAAAAGACTTAAACAAATAAACCATGCAAGAAAGGAATGCGGTTGAAATTCGCGCGTTTTCACATGATATGGAATATGCTGGTTGAAAGGGTTTCTAAATTGGAGGAATTTGGAGTTTTATGAAGAAAAAGTGCAACCTAGATGGCCCCGATGAGTTTAATTTTAATTTCCATGACATCCTGAAAGACGAATGCCGTTTAAAAGGCATTCCATGAACCATGAAAGGAGCAGTAATGGCGCCTTAGAGTTATACTCTGGTAAATTTATATTTTCAGTAAAGGGAAGATAGGATATCTGCCTTTCACCCTTACTTCTATGGATTTCAATAAGCTATCTCCATTTTAAAGCTATCAAATGGTTGTCGTACTCAGCATTATAAATTGGTATAGTTCTCAGAAAATATGGGGTTACCAACTGTTTATTCAGATTTTATGAACAGAAACATGTAGACCTCAAACTACAACTAAAAAAACTTAAATTAAATCTTAATTAAATTAAATCTATCTTTTTCCACGCCAACATTAAAAAAAATAAAACAAAAAAAATAAAAAAAAACTATTCCAAAATATTTTAAAGAGAAATTACTTTGGCTACCTCTACATCTTCCTGAATATCAATTTTGATTTTAATCGGATAACCAGTTTTCGAGAAAGTCGAAGAAAAATAACCGGTTTTATCGGAGGTACCGTTTCTATCCCATGATCTAAAAAATTTTGTTCACCAAAACATGATCCACACCTACAATAGTACCAACACTGATTTTTTTCATAAAAATTCTTTGAGCCGTTTCCGAGAAAAATAAAATAATTATCGCGTATATGACAGGTACCGTAATATTTGAGCTAAAAAAAGGCCTCTATACAATGTTAGAATAACCTTATGTTTTAAATTTGAATACGATCGGCTCAATCGTTCAGGTTATAGTCATTTTACCAGTAACTCAAATATGCTTATTTGTCATCGTAAAGTCACGAATGCATAACTTGCATTATACATAATACTTATGGTCACAAGTAAATAAATGGGTACGACTGGGTCGCACGTACTTGCTCTTATGTGCAAGACCTTTGACAGAAACAAGTGTCAAGTAACATTTAAGTTGAAAATAACACAGTTGACACTTATAAAAAGAATCAAAACTACAATGCTTAACGGTTTTTAGTAAAAATGAAGTACGCCATCACACGCCTTAAATAACAAAGATTATTATTAATGTTTTATTGTAGGAGAAAAATCGGTACATTGTTATCTTAATCTTATATTGCACAATTTACAGAGTTATGGTACATGATTACCTTACTACTGACAATATTACATATCTTAAAAAAATGGCAAGTTCAAAGTGAAAAATGGAGAAAAAGCTACTAAAAAAACCTTCATTAAAATAGTTTAATTAATTAGAGTAGACATGGGAAGGCGGTGTCGCATTTGACACGACAGAAACCACACTTTACAATACAATTAAATAAATACATACTTATGTTAATTGATACTACACAAATAATGATTAGAACACAGTACATATGAAGAATTATTAATTAAAATGACTAAAATCGAGAAATAACTAAACATTACTTACTTACTTACTTAGGTGGCGCTACAGTTCGGGACGAACCTGGGCCTCAACCAACATGCCTCTCCAGCCAACTCGGTCTTTGGCTAGCTGCCTCCAGTTTTGCACTCCAAGTTGGTTGAGGTCGTCCTCCACTTGAGCGCGCCACCTAAGGCGAGGTCTTCCTTGACTGCGTCTACCCTCTGGGAAGGAATCGAAGATCCTGCGAGCCGGAGCATTGTTGTCCATTCGCTCTACATGACCTAGCCATCTTAAACGTGATATGCGTATTTTTTTGACCAGGTTAATGTCGCTGTACAGCTCGTATAGTTCTTGGTTGAACCTTCTCCTCCAAAGCCCGTTAACGCAGGTGGGGGCAAAAATCTTCCGAAGAATCTTACGCTCGAAACGACTAAGGATATCTTCATCCGCTTTAGATAGAGTCCATGCCTCGGCGCCATAGAGCAGGACTGGGATGATTAGGGTCTTATACAGAGTCTCCTTTGTCTTTCGAGAGAGGGCTTTGCTACTCAATTGCCTTCCTAGCCCATAGAAACAGCGATTGGCAAGAGTAATTCTTCGCTTTATTTCTGACGAGATGTTGTTGTCAGATGTTATAGCGGATCCGAGGTACACAAAGTCCCTAACTACCTCAAAGTTGTACCTGTCTATTGTGATGTTTTGTCCAATCCGCCGGTGTTGTGTGTCCCTTTTTGTGGACAGCAGGTACTTCGTTTTGGCCTCATTGACTGCTAGTCCCATCTTAGCCGCTTCAGCTTCAATGCTAGCAAACGTTCCAGTGACAGCTCGCCGAGTTCTGCCAATGATGTCTATGTCGTCAGCGTATGCTAGCAATTGCACAGACTTGAAAAAAATTGTCCCACTACAATTGATATGCGAGTTTCTTATAATTTTTTCTAACTAAACATTACAATAAATAAATAACAAGATAATAAGTAATTAATCAAACAAATAAACAAAAAAATAATTAAATAAATTAAATAACAAAGAATTTATGAAAAAAATATTTCGAAAATTGTAGGACCGGTTTTGAAAAAATCCTGTTTTTATTTTAAGTTTTTTTGAATTTTTTTTTTTATTTTGGTATGCAGTTTTTTAGAGTTTATTAATTTACATCTGATTTTAAAGTTTTAAATATTTTTTTGATAAGTTTTAAAAATATTGAATTTTCAAAAATTAATTATAAATAGAATAAATAGTGATTCAAAATTTTGGTATGCAGAATTAATTTGGCTACTTAGATCTTTTCAAATATAAAATTGAAATCCATTAAGCCGTTGCCGAGAAAGTCGAAAAATAAAAAAACCGTTATACGAAAGAAACTGTTAATAGACTTTTCCGACAGAGGTAAGGTAAGGTACAGTTATTTTTAGCCCTAAAAATAAAATTTCAAATTCCCTTCTGAGGAATGCCAAAAGATACACACATAGTAAATTTGAATTTGTTATACTCTCTGACGGACAAACAGACCGACAGGCAGACAGAAGGATATTTTTTGTCAATGACTTTTTTAGGCTTTTCTATAATCGTAATGCCATCTTTATATTCACGAATCCTAAACTTGCCTTATAGTACCTTTCGCAAGTAAAAATACCCAACAAATGTTGCATAGCTGTATTTTAACCGTCTTTTTGAAGTAAAAAAAAAACTAAAAGATGTTAGCAGAAAAACACGTAGCGACAACACCTTCTTCCTTAAACTTAAAATATGCTTTCATGAGCTCGACAAATGGTAATTCTGCCTGCTAAATGTTTTTTAATAAACACAATAAGCGAGAGGCAAATTGACAATCAGTCCCCTTGCTTACAGCCGGGGAGCAGATAGGTCCTTCATAAAGACTACAAGTGCTTATTCCTAACTTGTTGACTTCCAACAAGTCCCCGACCGTCGGTTGTAATTTATCAACAATTCAACAAGTTTATTTTCTTTTTTCTTAACACTTGTTGTTTTCAGTTACAAAAACTATGAAATTTCCCATGTGTTGAATGAAGCCGAAACAATTGTTAATTATAGTTCTCTTAGACTTGTTATCCGTGTTACAAAAGTTGTTGGATTTCACTTGTTCAACAAGCATTTTATGTATTGTGTTGTAGGCCCCTGTTCCTGTTCTACAAATCGGTTCACTGACCGTTGTATGTGTGTAAACACAACTACTATAACCAATTATCAAATTATCAGCTTTTATAAATCCAGAGCATTTTTTGGACCTGGGGTGGAATCGGCTAAAGTGATAATATGATAAGTGATTGTCACAATCAAAAAATTCAGTCTGCGTAAGATGATGCTAGAATTTGTAATTTTCCTAGTGATCACTTTACGTAGACTCAAAATTTAATATGATCACATGTGACTATCAGAAATCTGACTGCCAAATATCACCTTAACCGATTCCACCCATGGCTCTCTGCCTTTACTTTTTACTTACAATTAAAAAAACAATTGTTTCGCAGCCTGGAAATAATGGAAATAAATATGTAAATAAATATTGTAAAATCTTATTTCTTTCTATTTTTATTACTTATTGTAGTTTGATTTTACCCAAGAATAGGCATTTTTCTTTTTAAGCTCAGAGCAGGGCACTGACCTATCAAAAAAAGATATGTTTCTTTTTTAACTCAGAGCGCTCTGAGCCCTCAGCTTGTGTTTCTTTTTTCAATCGTAGATAGCTCGGAACGCTCTCTATGAGCCGGGAATAAAATGACCGAGCACATGGAGTAAAAGGCTAAGCGCGGCCAACTTCATATATTTTGTTTGTTTTGACAAATGACAGAGTTGGAAAAAAATCAGTTTGTTTTAATTTAAGTTCTCGGTTGCGATTTAAAATGTTTTTATTTTATTTCAATACAATATTTACAATATTACACGAAAAAAAATACAATATTTAACGAAAAGTTATTGGTTTATTAAACGGAGCACATTATCTTGTATCAATCATCAAAGTTTCTGTTGTTCTAACCATTTTTTCACTTCATTTTGCTATTTGAAATGAGGCATTAGATGGTGGAATAGGATAGTGGATTTGGGAAATTTAGGCTAAAAAGAGATAAGGATAATTTATATAACATAAGAGATGGGAGTAGGATAGGATAGGTTAGGAAGCAGGAATGGAGCGAATAGGAAAGAAAAGAGCAGGATAGAAATTGGCAGATTACTGTATGAGAAGTAGGTAGGAGCTGGAAGTTTTTTTTTTTTTTTTATAATTAACGCGCGAACAAGGGACTATTTGTTTCCCTTTTAATGTATGACACACTACGCGGGCATTAGGAAGATAGGGAGGTGAGAGATAGGAGTGAAGTTAGATAGGCAGGTAATGACTGGGACTAGTCAATAGAGAAAAGCCTTCCTCTTAAACGAGGGAACCGGATACTGTGGCAGGAGGTAAAAATGGATACATGAAAGATTTAGGAGGGGGCAGGAAGGGATAGAATGTCCGCTATGGGAGCAGTGGCATGCTCGCGGGCACGGTTTAGTTCGCTGGAATAGGGCGGATCTAGCCTTCACATACGGACCTCACCTCTTTCAAAATACAAAAAACATGCCTCATATAGACTAATAAAAAAAGTTCTCCTGATGGCAGTACCTCGGTCGCAGCTCGCAAATAGTCTGATGCGTATATTGCTTTACAAAAAAAGAACCATTTTAAATGAATTCATCGACTCTGTATATAATAAGATCGACGTGTTTACAAGTGATTTACCAGGAAGCCTCATTGAAGTGAGCGGAACCTTATAAGATGTTTGAAAATGTCTTTAATGATCTTTAATTTAATTACAGCTTTTGAAAATGACAGAAACTCTGGTAAGACTCAGGTACTTGGTAGAAGACACGATTCGAAAAGAACTTAGTCATACACCATCTCTTTGAATGATGAACAGCACGAAGAAGTAGATAGATATGTACTGTAAGACCTTCCTTTATGAGTAACCATCTTTCGAATATCTTTTTTTTTTAATATATTTACCAATAAGTTTATTGAAAATGAAAATCAAACTCACTGAATAAACAAAGTCCTATAATGAAAAAAAAACTCAAAGTAAAATGAATTTATGGCATATTTTCTTTTATTTCCTTATTTTTATAAATAATTTTCAGAAAAACACTCAAATAAATAGTACAAATAAATAAATACACAGAACATTTAATTTCTACTGCCACTAAAAAAATATTTGTTTACTTCACAAAGCCTCTGCCTACGTCATAGCTCTTAAAAACAAAATGAACGCAATGGTAGATTTTCGGACGGCGTTATATTGTATTATATCTTTTTTGGATTTTACCTCGTCGTTTTCGAACTGTGGGAGACGTCATTGATAGACTTGCGAAACAGAAAACTTTATTAGCTGTAAGTAACCGTTGATGATGGTTGTTGCTGTCAGTGTCATTAGGATCAACAATGACTTAATCTACTTCCTGTTTTCGATGTACAACACAAATGTGGGTGTTAGTTTGATATCCGTTTGAGCCATATGCAACAATCTGTCATTATCACAAGTGGTTGTATTCATTAAGTTGTCTGTCAAAACGGGCTAAGAAAGGAATATAATGCGTGTCTTGTTAAATTGTCATTAACAACAGTTTGTTGTCGAAAATCCAACACCAGCTTGGTTCTGTGTTATGCATTATTGCAAAACTATTACCTATATGTTGGTTAGGTATGGTTTTCCTATTTTTTTGTTCCAGTTAATTGCAAACGGCTTATGCCGAAAAATAATGAAAAATGATGGCGACGGCGCTAATGGGCTACTAATAGGGCCATTAAGTTGACAAATGTCCTGCTGAGAGGTATCCTTAACTAGGAGGTACAGATAAACAAACACACATGGCTAATGGATAAGACAAGAGGAATTTCAGATAATTAAGACGATATTCATCTTTTGGTTGAAAACGCTTAGAAAGGATATGCGAAAATTGTCATGACATTTTGCTTATACATATGTAATGTATGTCTGTATAGTTTTTCAGAAAAATTTGCGTTTATAGCTGCTGACGTGTTAAGCCTTCATTATTAATGATATACATAGCAATTTGGTGGTTGGGTGCTGTATGAATAGGGTAGGCACTGAAAGGCATCAAACTGGTGATGCACAGTCGCTGCAACTATATCGTACACATCAATTGTGCTTATTTTACCTCCCCGCGGTAACCACCGGGTACTGGTCTGTCCATCCGGACATTCCTGCTAAACTTATAAGCGCGAGTGTTGAACACAGAAAAAATAGCAACACTATAATGCTCTGCTTTAATGACTGTTCTGATCGATTCGCAGAAGTCTTGCACGAGCCCCTCAGAAAGAGGACGTACGGCGGATGAGCCCAACCAATTGGACCAACGGTGGTGTCAACAGTCAACGAAGCAGACGCCCTAATGAGCTACTTCGACGTATTTGGAGATAAGGTCATTAGGACAATTCAATGCAAGTCAGGGCATTGATATAGAGATGGTGGCGGATGAACTCTTAATGGGCCAACGGCAGCGCTCATATCCCCGAAGTGGGTTACTGACTCCGGATTCTCCGGTTCCTTTTGTCCAAGGAATCCAACAAAGGACCTGGCCCTCCAGGTTGGGGGTTGTGCGTGGGGTTAACAACCCTGCCACGGAAAAAAGAAAAAGTTGCGAAGCGACCAATAGCCTCGGAAAAGGACGGATTTACTGTTGACGACCCGGAAAAACGAATCAAGGACAACGACCTTCGGATCTGCACGTGGAATGTTAGAACTCTTAACAGACCACGTGCATCCAAACAACTAGCGGAGGCCCTAGACTGCTACAGAGCAGGAATTACTGCCATCCAGGAAGTGCGATGGAATGGGCCGGGCAAAAGGAGGATGAAAAACTGTGACGTGTACTACGGTGATTGCGCAAGAAGACCACAGCGTTTATTTGGGTGCGGATTCTTCATAAGCGGTAGACTTAGGCAAGAAGTCTTGGGCTTTCGACACGTAAGTGAGCGACTTGTGACAATCCGTATCAAGGCTAAATTCGCCAACATTAGCCTAATATGCGCTCATGCCCCCACAGAGGACAAAGATGACGCCACCAAGGATGACTTCTATGAGCTCCTCGACAAAACCTATGAGCAATGCCCTAAATACGACGTTAAGATCGTACTAGGCGATTTTAATGCCAAAATAGGTAAAGAGGAAATCTTTGTTAGGACTGTCGGAAAACATAGCCTACACGACACAACGTCTGAAAACGGACTTAGGCTAATTGACCTCGCAGCGGCACATAACGTCACCATTGCAAGCACACGGTTTCCTCATGTCGATATACACAAAGGGACTTGGCGACACCCAGATCAAAGAACCGTCAATCAGATTGATCACGTTGCGATCGATGCAAGATACGCCTCCAGTATCTTGGATGTTCGCACCTTCCGAGCAGCTTACATCGACTCGGATCACTACCTCGTTGCAGCAAAGGTAAGAATGCGAATAACGCGAACACCACAACAACGGAGTAATACTGTGAGAAAGTATGACTTCGGAAAGCTGCAATCGCAAGAAACCGCCAAAACCTATGCCGATCGAATATCCCGTAACCTCTCAAGAAATCCAGTACCGCCAGCATCAAGTGCCGAAGACCAGTGGCAACACTGCCAACAAGCCATCAGAGATGCCGCAACTGATGTGCTAGGTTCCACCAGACCACCACCACGAAACCTCTGGTTCGACGACGAATGCAGGCAGGCACATGCAGCCAAACAAGAGGCATATAAAGCGGCGCTGCAAAGAAAGACGAGAGCTGCTCGCGAGCTCTACGAGCAGAAAAGACGGGAAGAACACCGTCTTCTCCAAAAGAAAAAGAGAGAGCATGAGAAGCGCGCGATCGAAGATATTGAGAGATGCTACTCCAGGAACAACGTGCGGAAGTTTTACCAACAGGTAAAAAGAACGTGCCAAGGAAAAAAACCCGCACAGAAGCCTGTAGAGATAGGAATGGAAACCTCGTAGTAGAGTCACAGTCGGTGCTGAGTACATGGAAGGACCATTTCTGCAGACTGTTAAACGGCGAGGAAGGCCAAAATCCCGCTGTCAGGCAGAATGAACCATTCAACATGGATGATGACAGACAAAACTTCCGTCCACCTGACCAAAATGAAGTAAGGATAGCAATATCTAAACTCAAAAACAACAAAGCTGCTGGACCCGACGGATTACCCGCCGAACTTTTTAAAGCGGCCGGAGATGACCTGGTGGAGTGCATACACCAACTCATCTCTAAAGTTTGGTCAGAAGAAAGTATGCCTGATGAATGGAACCTCAGCATCGTTTGCCCGATTCACAAGAAAGGAGACCCTCTTAACTGCGCCAACTATAGAGGAATAAGTCTCCTGAATATCGCCTACAAGATCCTCTCTGCCGTACTATGTGAACGCCTGAAACCTTTCGTCAGCAACCTGATTGGCCCCTATCAGTGTGGTTTCAGACCAGGAAAGTCCCCAATCGATCAAATGTTCACGCTACGGCAGATCCTGGAAACCACCCAAGAATTCCAAATCGATACCCACCACCTCTTTATCGATTTTAAGGCCGCGTACGATAGCATTTATAGAGACGAGCTATACAGAGCCATGTCAGGTTTTGGCATTCCCACAAAACTCGTCCGACTGTGCAGGATGACGATGGAGAACTCTCGCTGCTCCGTCAAGGTTGGTTCTGACCTCACAGAAGCTTTTGACGTCAAGAAAGGATTCCGACAAGGTGATGCGCTATCGTGCGATTTCTTCAACTTAATACTTGAAAAAATTATAAGAAACTCGCAAGTCAATTGTAGTGGGACAATTTTTTTCAAGTCTGTGCAATTGCTAGCATACGCTGACGACATAGACATCGTTGGCAGAACTCGGCGAGCTGTCACTGGAACGTTTGCTAGCATTGAAGCTGAAGCGGCTAAGATGGGACTAGCAGTCAATGAGGCCAAAACGAAGTACCTGCTGTCCACAAAAAGGGACACACAACACCGGCGGATTGGACAAAACATCACAATAGACAGGTACAACTTTGAGGTAGTTAGGGACTTTGTGTACCTCGGATCCACTATAACATCTGACAACAACATCTCGTCAGAAATAAAGCGAAGAATTACTCTTGCCAATCGCTGTTTCTATGGGCTAGGAAGGCAATTGAGTAGCAAAGCCCTCTCTCGAAAGACAAAGGAGACTCTGTATAGGACCCTAATCATCCCAGTCCTGCTCTATGGCGCCGAGGCATGGACTCTATCTAAAGCGGATGAAGATATCCTTAGTCGTTTCGAGCGTAAGATTCTTCGGAAGATTTTTGGCCCTATCTGCGTTAACGGGCTTTGGAGGAGAAGGTTCAACCAAGAACTATACGAGCTGTACAGCGACATTGACCTGGTCAAAAAAATACGCATATCACGTTTAAGATGGCTAGGTCATGTAGAGCGAATGGACAACAATGCTCCGGCTCGCAGGATCTTCGATTCCATCCCAGAGGGTAGACGCAGTCAAGGAAGACCTCGCCTTAAGTGGCGCGCTCAAGTGGAGGACGACCTCAACCAACTTGGAGTGCAAAACTGGAGGCAGCTAGCCAAAGACCGAGTTGGCTGGAGAGGCATGTTGGTTGAGGCCCAGGTTTGTCCCGAACTGTAGCGCCACCTAAAGTAAGTAAGTTTTTTTGTGTACAATTTTGAATGGTTACCATGTTTGATTATTATATCAATTTTTTTAAGTCTGCAAAAAATTAAATTAGTTGAAGTACCTACCTAGTTACTTATTTTACAAATAAAACACATTGTTTGCAGATATTTGTACCTATGTTAGAGTATCTTCACTTATCACGTCAAATATCTAGTACTAAATCTACTACTAACTACTAAATAAAGTACTAAATCTACTACTAACTACTAAATATAGTACTTAATATACTACTAACTACTAAATCTAGTACCAAATCTGCTACTAAGTACTAACTCTAGTACTAAATATAGTACCAAAACTACGATAGTACTAAATTCTAGTACTAAGCACTAAAAATCTAGTACCAAAATACTATTGTACCAACAACATAGTACCAACTGGCACCAGTTTTATATTTAGCTAACGTTCGAGATTGAACAATATTTATATTAAAACTTTAAACAGGCGAATCCGAATATGGCAACATTGGTAGTTGATTTTGGTATATGAAATACAGAAAATACAGAAATAACAAAATTTCTTGAAAAATGCAAAATCCAAAAAATAATTGAAGACGCACAATATTGGTTTGTTTACGAAAAATCAAAGGGAAATCCATTAATTTTTGTTTCCCTTACTCTGCTATACCATATGGTCTAGTGTCACTTTTTGAACCTTTCACTCGTACTTATTATTCATTATTCCTGCAAATGCTTGTTATCATTCTAACTCATACGTTTCTGAAAATATAACATACAACCTACTCTTTCATCACTATATTTCTTTCTACTCTCCAAAACCCATACAAATTCATATCAAGAACTACTGCAGCGCTATAACGGCAGTATCTCGCTAAACTAGATGCTGCCTGATGGTAGTACTATAGTGTTTATATACAATGGTGTATATACAATGATTCGATCAATGTATATGAAACCTATAGTAGTATAATTAGGCAGCTTCTAGTTAAGCGAGGTAGAGCGGCAACGTCTCTGCAATAGCTTTTTCTGTCAACACGATATACATTTGTATGGGTTTTGGAGAGTAGAAAGAAATATAATGATGACAGAGTAGGTTGTATAGTTTGTTTGAAAAAAGTCTTTAGTTAGAATGAGTACAAGGATAGGCAGAAATAATGAATAATAAGTACGAGTGAAAGGTTCAAACAGTGACACTAGACCATATGGTTTGGTACTAGATTTTTAGTACTTAATACTAGAATTTTGTACAACCGTAGTTTTAGTACTATATTTAGTACTAGATTTAGTACTTAGTAGTAGATTTAGTACTATATTTTTGTAGTTTGTAGTATATTTAGTAGTATATTTTGTAGTTAGTAGTTGATTTAGTAGTAGATTTAGTACTAGATTTAGTAGTGAGTAGTAGATTTAGTACTAGATTTGTTGACGTGATAAATGCAGATACTTTAAAGTCTTAAGCAATAACGTAGGTGCACATATTTGCAAACAATGTGTTTTATTTGTAAAATAAGTAACTAGGTAGGTACTTCAACTCAAATTATATATGATATATATATAAATATATATATATATATTTGATATAATAATCAAACATGGTAACCATTCAAAATTGTACACAAAATAACTAAACCAAGTATCAAATTTCAACAAAAATCCTTAAAAAGGTAAATTTCATCCTGTTGCCGTATCTATAAAAAATCTACCCAAAAACAGTGTATTTCCAAGGCACAAATGAAAACTCCTCACATACCTGTCTAAAATTCTATCTTTAATTCTCTTATTATGGCTTATTCTAAAGAAAATGGTAATGAAATATCATGAAAAAGTGTTCATGGTTTGTTTCCTTCTGACTGCTATTACTTTATATACATCTTTGTCGTTCTGTCTTTTTCTAACATTGCATGTGTGTTGAATACATTTCCCCGACTAAAAGTCTGCGTTGCAGTCTCCACTCAGAGAAAAACTTTAGGGAGATGTAGACGAACTAGATGGCGCTAGTTTTCGAACACTGATGGTAGTACTATCATATATATATATTTCATATATATATATGTATATTATATATATGAAATATATATATATAATATATATTATATATATATATATATATGTATATTTCATATACAAAGCTTCGATGTAATCGTGAATTTAATTTTCTCAACAAATTTCTTTACAATCAATACATATTGAGTATCGAATCTAAGCTAAAAAAATAGTAGATGTTTTTAGAAGTTTATTAACAATAAGAAACCAATATATGGGTCAAACTTCAAGTAACCCGTTAACTATCTCTAATATATTTGCTGACTTTTTTCGGTCTGTTTTTAAACCTACATGTAATCAAACCAGTCCACCGGTAATGTCTTCATCGAAATTAATCAATATTAATCAATTACATGTGGAGAAGACCGATATACTTGATGAGTTATTAAAATTAAAAGATGTAAAGCAATCTGGATTTCATGAAATTGCTCCTACTGTCTTACAAAATTGTGCTTTTTCTTTAGTAACCCCTCTTGAAATCATCTTTAATAGCTCTCTTAGAAATGGTTACTTCTTAAAACAATAGAAATATTCTTATGTCTACCCTATTTTTAAATCAGGATCTAAGAATGATGTAGTAAACTATTGTCCCATTTGCAAATTATTAGTAATTCCTAAATTATTTGAAAAAAATTATTTATAATAAGCTTATTTTCTCAGTGAAAGAAATAATCTCCCCTTTGCAGAACGGGTTTATCGGTGGCAGATCAACATCGACTAATCTTAGGATTTTTAGTAATTATGTATTAGCTTCTCTTGAACAAGAATATCAATGCGATGTTATATACACTGTTTTCTCTAAAGCTTTTGACAGGGTTGATCACTCTACTTTGGTAGCCAAACTTTACAATTTAGGTTTTTATTCTAACTTATTAGAATGGTTTGAATCCTATTTTACCGGTAGAATTCAATTTGTCAGAATCAACAACTTTATTTCAAACCGGGTTGTTGTAACTTCCGGGGTTCCACAAGAGAAACATTTAGTCATCTTATTTATTAACGACATTCCGAGTGTTTTGAATAACAGTCAATGTTTAATGTATTGTGATGTGGCAACAAGTTTAGATATTCGGAGGATACATTTTGTAAATTAACGACATCTGTTGGATTCATTGTGTACAACAACAATGCCCCTAAAAGTATGCTACATATTTATGTTTTAACTGTGTACTAAATCGAACTTGAAGTACTAATTCGAGACTCGAATTAGTACCGAAAGCTTAGATTTTGCCAGAACCAGACAGAAGCTTCCAGAAGCTTGTAAACTTGTATAAATACAAGAGTAGATTGCATTGAAAGTTCAGTTTATTTTCGAAAGTGAAATTGTTAACAACTGGAAGCGTTAGTAAAAAGTGATTGAATTGAGATTAAATAAAAAGTGTTGAATTATAAAAACGAATTTGAATTGTGAATAAGTGGAATAAGTTTAACTTGGTGTTATTTAAACTGAAAGACGTTGTGTTTCATTAAATAAAGAGATTTGTTGTATTATTTTGGAATTTTGATTGAGTTTTATTTGTCGAACCCCAGGCTAAAACTTCACAGTATGCTGACGACCTTAAATTATTCTTACGCATAAAATCTATTTCAGATTGCATCAACCTGCAAAACGATCTTAATAACTTATCTGTTTGGTGTACTAATAACGATCTGCATTTGAATGTTTCTAAAGGTCAAAGTATATTGTTTTATCGTGGTACATACCATTATTATTTGCTTATGATATACATGGATCTGCTCTATCCAAAGTAACCGAAAAAAAAGATTTGGGTGTGATCTTTGATTTAAAATTCACGTTTTCCAACCACATCACCTCTAGAGCTAATTCAATGCTTGGATTTATTGATAATGGAATGCAAAAGAATTCTCAGATGCTTTTACTCTAAGATCTTTATATTTTTGTTATGTACGGTCAATATAAGAACACTGTTCTTCCATCTGGAATCCTATGTATGCTGTCCATTCAATGATAATAGAAAGAATTCAGAAACGCTTCACTTAGAACTGCAATTCAGATCCTTCAATGGAATGTTGATATGCCATCATATAATACGAGATGTTTGTTGTTAGACATTTAATCTTTGGAAACACGCCGTAATTAATTGATGTTTATAAGTGATTTAATTAATTATAAAATCAATTGTCCTCATTTACTTTCGTTTGTAGGTTTTCATGTTCCGATTAACCCTTAACTCGTTGTTTAAGACAAGCTAATTCTTTGTGTAATTTTATTGATTTTTATTTATACTTCAGTAGAGACTGTTTTAAAAAAAAGTTGTTATTAAGTCTTAATTACAGTGGGTAATTCTTAATAATTTTCTTATACGTTATTTTGTTTATTATTTGTAAGTAGTCTATAAGAGCTGCATCTCTGCTTGATGAATAATAATAAAATAAAATATATGTCAAAAATGCTTATGTTTTCTTAAGGCTATTATATTATATATTATAGTCAACTTATGTATTGGACCGAACGGAAAGAAAATGTTTGTTCGGTTTTAACACTAGCTTCCTATTTCTTTCAAAGATATAAGAAGCATGTATCAACATAAGTTGTCTAACAAAAATATCACCAAGGTACGATCTAATAACTGCTTATGGTTTTGAATGAAATTCCATCAATAGTCTTCAAAAAACTCCAATTTATAATTAACGCAAGCCTTAAACTAAGATATGTGTCACATCATTAGAAATTTGCAGAGGTCATTGTTAAACCTAAACAAGGTAAACCACCATTAGAAGTAACATCTTACAGACCAATATCGCATGGCAAAAGTTTTCGAAAAAACTGCTCCTGAAAAGACTTAGCAAAATAATAGAAGAAAACTAATTCCGAGCCATCAGTTAAGATTTAGAAATAAACATTCCACAACAGATCTATTGCATCGAATTACGGATGTTGTGGAAAAAGCACTTTAAGAAAAACAAGTATGTTCGGCTCTATTCTTAGATGTTGATCAAGTCTTTGACAAGGTTTGGCACTTGGAACTTGAGTGCAAACTGCATAGGGACCTTCCTAGGCGGTACTACGAAATACTAATCCTACATAACGAACCGACTCTTTAGAGAACGGCATACGGCCAAAATTACTCGGTACTAAAGAAAATTGAAGCCGGTGTACCACAAGGAAGTGTCTTAGGCCCAACCCTGTATTTGTTATATACAAGGGACATTCCAGTGGACAACAACGCCATCTTTGCTGATGATACCGCCATATTAGTGCCAGATAAATCAGTTACAAAGGCTACTCAAAAATTGCAAAATGCAATCGATGAAGTTAATGATTGGATGCAGAAGATGAGTAGCACATTAAACGGAACAAAATCGACGCATGTAAACTTTACCAACAAAAACATAAGCAATGTTCCATTTTTGTTTAAACAGTATAGCAGTACGTTACTCCAATACCGCCAAATACCTTGGAATGACTTTGGATGCAAAGCTTAAATCGAAAGAGCACATCAAAAAGAAAATAAACTTGACCTATCTATCCAGAACAAACTAATGTATATAAGCAAATACTGAAAGCGTTTGGTTATATGCCATCCAACTATTGTACAAAGAAAACAAACGCTGAACCCATCCAAAAATTCGAAAGCAAGGTCCTTCGTGGAATAATTAATGCCCCTTGGTATATAAGAAATAGAGATCTACATCGTGACCTTAAAATTGAAATGGTTTGAATTGAAGTGATACACGCTGCATCAAACACTCAGAGACTGCAAAGTCATACCCACTCCGAGATGGAGATCGTATTAAATGTTCGAAACAATGTTCGGAGATTAAGAAGTTAACTCACATCCACAAACCTCTCGTTAAATCCAAACACACACACACCATTATTACATCTACTTTCTACTTTAACAAAACTCCGCCTATTTTGTATTTCCTTTTCTTTTCTTGTACTTTTTAAATTTAAGTAGGATTTATTTTGGGAATTTCAGTCTTTTCTTTTTCATGTTCGCCTGGTGCTTGCGATCGATTTTGGTTGAAAGAACCACAGTATCGCAGCGTGAATCACTTTCCTTGTCAGCATGAGTCTTATCAGCATGAGTTATGATATTTCATACGTGTAGCCTGTCATCGATTTATTTCAGAAAAAATGTTCTTATTAAAAACGGTCACAAATCAAAACAATTCGATGATTTCATCGTATATTGAAACGCTAGCCAGATAATTGAAGGGTTCTCAATCTCTGGGCGAACATTTTAAAAGCTTAAATGGGAGCAGTTGGTGAGATCCTTAAATGCGGATGCTCCAAAATATTTATTTTGTTCCTTAGTTCCTTCCTTTCTCGTTGAATTAGTTGCTTAAAAAATTTGCATTAAAGTGTATATCGCAACTTTTATAGTTTTTGTTTAAAGTTTGATAACTTTTTCACTTTGTTTCATAAAAAATTCGAAATATAACAGAGGTGAAGCCAACACAACCTTATGTAGAGCAAAAGCATTATTTTTCATGATCAACAATCAACTAGCCCATTTCACCCCAGAATTAACAATTGACTGAATAAGCTTAAAAAAAAAGTCACCCGAACGAATCAAATTATTTTAAAGACGAAATGTTGTAATTAAAATTAACACGTTAATTTCCTGTATACTAGTACAGTACTCGTAGTATAGTTTTGCTTTCAAAACTACGTCAGTTTGAATGTGTTATTTTTTGTTCCTAGCGTAAATAAACGTTCCAGATATTAATACAGTGAATTTTCTGAAGCATACAAAGCGGCCATGCAAAGAAGAACCAGAAGTGTCCGAGGAAAGAGGAACACCTTCTTCTCAGAAAGAAAAAAAAGGAATCTTGAGAAGCGCGCCATTGTGGAAATAGAGAGCTGTTATTCCAGGAATGATGTTCGAAAGTTTTACCATAAGGTAAAAAGAAACTGTCAAAGCTACAGAGCTCCAACTGAAGCTTGCAAACACGATCAAGGGTACATTGTAGTCGAATCGCAGTTGATGCTGAGAATATGGAAAAACCATTTCTGCAGACTGTATAACGGTGACGAAACGAATTCCGCTGTCAAGCAGATCTGGATGAAGTAAAGCTTAAGAGCAACAAAGCCGCTGGAGCCGATGGTCTAGATGCCGAGCCCTTCAAAGCTGCAGGCGATCAATATGGTTAGAAGAAAGCATGCCCGATAAATGGAATCTCAACATATTTTTCCCGATCCTTAAAAAAGGAGACCCTCTGAACTGCACCAACTACAGGGATATCAGCCTTTTCAACATCGCCTACAGGATCTTTTCTGCTATATTGTGTGAACTCCTAAAGCCATTCGTCAACAACCTAATAGGTCACTTCACTATCAGTGCAGTTTTAGGCCAGGAAAGTCCACTATCGACCAAATATTCACATAACGGCAGATCTTAGAAAAAAACAAGAACTTCAAATCAATACCCACGACCTTTTCATCGATTTCAAACCCGCGTACAACAGCATTTATAGAGACGAGTTATATAGAGCAATGTGCAGTTTTAACATCCCCGCCAAACTCGTCCTCCTGTGTAAA
Source organism: Platycheirus rosarum (assembly GCA_963971375.1). Taxonomy (NCBI): domain Eukaryota; kingdom Metazoa; phylum Arthropoda; class Insecta; order Diptera; family Syrphidae; genus Platycheirus; species Platycheirus rosarum. The sequence goes on along the minus strand of OZ020510.1, from coordinate 47,343,318 downwards.
ACGACGATGGAAAACGCACGCTGTTCCGTCAAGGACCTCACCGACACCTTTGAAGTCAAAAAACCATTTAGACAAGGCGATGCGCTGTCCTTGCATTGCGACTTTTTCAACATTATACTTGAAAGAATAGTGCAGAATTCTCACGCCAGTCGCCAACGCCTGAAGCACGATTTTTCAAAAGTCCGCCGCATACGCCGACGATATTGACATAATCGGAAGAACACAGGGCGATGTTAGTAACGCTTTTTTGAGTATTGAGACGGAAGCGGCGAAGATGGGTTTAGCATTCAATGAGGCCAAAATCAAGTATATGTTGTCATCAAGAAGAGACACCCAATATTGACGTCTTGGACAAAACATCACGATAGACAGCTATAATTTTGAGGTAGTTAGGGACTTTTTCTACTAGTGCCTCCGCTATTAACTCAGACAACAACACCTGCGCTGAAATCAAACGAAAAATAACTCTTGCCAATCACTGCTTCTTCGGGCTAAGAAGGAAATTGAATAGTAAAGCCCTCTCTCGGGTAACTAAATTGTCCCTTTATAAGACCCTCATCATCCCAGTTCTGCTCTATGGTGTGAACACATGGAGGCTGTCAAAAGCGGATGAGGATGCTTTAAGCTGCTTCGAGATAAAGATTCTCCGGGTGATTTTTGGTCCGTATGCATTAACGGAGAGTGGAGAAGAAGATACAATGAAGAACTGTACCGGCTGTACACCGACACTGACCTAGCCAGAAGAGTAATAATTCAACGTATCAGATGGCTGGGTCATATAGAGCGGATGGACATCAATGCTCCGGCCCCGAAAATCTTCGAATCCACCCCAGAGGGACGGCGCAGTAGAGGAAGACCGCGACCCAAGTGGGGCACACAAGTGGAGAAGGACCTCAAACGACTCCACGTGCGAAACTGGAGACAGCTAGCTGGCTGGAGAAGCTTGTTGGTTGAGGTCCAGATCCACCCCGGACTGTAGCGCCACCTAAGGTAAGGTAAGGTAAGCATCTCTTTTTGATGTTTTAATACCAATTATGTTAATTCTGTTTTTTTTTTTTATTTTTAATTATTTTTACTATTACCAAACATGTAATTTGGTTCTGAAAAATAACCAAATTAGGAAGCATCAGTCAGTTGCTTATCATGTTACCAAATTACACTCACAAGTGTGCAAGATTTGTACATAGGTGTGGACTTATTTCTATTCAACACAAAAGGCAACCCTATCCAATAGTTTGAATCTCTGTGGTCTTGAATCAAGTACATGCATTAAAGTGGGTATCTTGGAAAAAGAATATTCTCTAGGATCTAGGTCCTGCAATTAATCAGTAATTTTGTATATAACTCGCAAATGGAATATGGGCTAAGGTTAAGATCCGCATCGGACTTGGATTTGAATGTTGGTGAACAACTACTAAATTGAAAGTAAGAGAAACATCCTGGGACTTGGATGTTTTGCGGTCAGGCGTTAGGCAATGATATTAATTTAAAACAATAGATTACCACAAATTGGTTAGCTTCTGTTATGGTTTGTAGTTTTGTAGTTTAAGGTTGAATGGATAGAGGTATACAAGCCGAGACCAGGGTGAACTAAGCATTAATTGTTTCGATGATTAAATGTTTGATACGGGCAATTAGCAAACATTAAATTTCTAACTGGGTTGAGGCCAAATTTGATGCTTAATTGCCTGCCAGATGGTGTCCGAAATTAAGTAATTAAACTAATGCAATAATTTAGAGCAAATCCTTAAATTGTTTTTATTATTCCCAAAATGTGTTTAGGTATTTTATATTGATTAATGATGTTTACCTTTTGTTTTAACACATGTTCTTCTAACCATCCCAAGACGCACTGCGTACCTTACTTTTATGGTTTAAAATAGTTTTAATTAAACCTATTTTGGAAGGGTTACGGAATTATAAAAATTATACATGAAAATATATGTACAATATGAATGAACCTTTAATAGATGATTCAAAAGGAATACGTATTTGTGTAGTAGTCTTTCAAGAACATGTTAAAGCTGAGAAGCCACGGCACTCTAATCCTTAACTCTAGCTTTTCGCAATAAAATGATCAAAAACAACCCCTAGGCCAGTATGACACAAAAATCACATAAATAGGAAATAATTCCAAAAAAAGAATTTCTTGTTGCAATGGCTTTGTTAGTGGTCCAATGCAAAAATCCTAAGTTTTCCCCCTCGGCAGAACTTTGCTAAAGGGGGTACTTTTTAGTTTTTTTGCCTGCATGTTCTACACTTATCAATATTTTTAAAAATGGTCTGAGTAAAAGTTGTAGCGTATTTGATTCCGCGTCAAATGAATTTTTTGGGCTGCCCGCTACCAAATTACATTAGATCAAAGTTAGGCCAATTTTCAACATTTTTCTGTTTTTTTCTCAAATATATTTGTGAACAAAAACAGAAGTACTGCATATAAAATCTGTAGAACATTTAATTCTGCGTAGTTGGTTTAACGGACGATAATTTTACGTGATAACGTCATAAGAAAACATTTATGGCAGAAACACCAACACAATATACAGCCCATTAACTCACACCCACAAACCCTATAGTTAAACCCACACACACAAGCCAATATCTATGTACATCTATTTTCTACTTTAACAAAACTCCGCCTATTTTGTATTTCTTTTTCTCTTCTTGTACTTTTTGAATATGAGTGGAATTATTTTTGGAATTTGGGCCTGTTCTTTTTCATGTTCGCCTGGTGCTCAGAATACGTTTACGAACGATTTTGGTTTAAAAAATTACCCACAAACCCTCTCGTAAATCCACACACACACACCTCCCAATATCTACATCTACTTTCTACCTTAACAAAGCCCAGCCCATTTTGTATTTCTTTTTCTCTTCTTGTACTTATTGAATTTAAGTGGAATTATTTTGTTCTTTTTCATGTTCGCCTGGTGCTTGCCATCGATTTTGGTTGAAAGAACCACGGTATCGCGGTTAGCATGAGCCATGAGTCTTATCAGCATGAGTCATGTTATTCCGTACGTGTAGCCTGTCATTGATTTATAGGACGTTATGACGTCAAAAAAATAATAAAACTAAGAATATTTTATTTATTCCGTAGAAACATTTATCCCTTTTAAAGGACGTTTTACAAATATTTCCATTCCAGAAAAATCCTAAAACGTTCATAAGAATACAGGGACATCCAAGAATTGATGCAGGTAGCAATCACTCACACTTTTGGTAAGAAGAGTAAAATGGGCGCGCCCAATTGTCCGCCCGCCCAGAAAAAATTTCGTTGTTGTCACACGAGCTGCATTTTGACCGTTTGACAGCATATTATGCTAATCATGGACGTATTATATATGGACTGCTAGTCTAATGTCAGCTCTATACAACAATTGTCAAAAAAATGTCGCCAAAATTGAGAATGCGATGCTCGTTCTTCTGAACCCACTTCAGGAAAAAAAATTAACTACTTAAAAGGTTGACATAGAAGTGTGCGACATCTTTGGTATTTTGCCTCTTGTTTTTTAAGATCAACTTCTTTTTTTATTGGTTTGTGCCTATGCCTAAGACAAGCTAAAAGCACTAGAAGGAAAAAATGGATTTTTTTATTAATTAATTGTGGGATATTCAAAATAACAAGGGGAGAAAAAATGAAATTTTAACATGCCAACCTGGGAAAACCTGCTGCCAAAGTCTGGGATTACTGGGTGAAATATCAAAATTGAGATGCATAAGACTCACCTTTGCAAAATTGAATGACGCGCTCCCATTTGGGAGCTTGTGTGTTCACTCCGATGTCCGATATATCTTCGTACCCCTCATGACGCTCTACGATTCGCGCGTCATGGAGAGAAATCGCTGGTTAAAAATGTTCTCGCGACCATACCAACTCCATTTTGGTCGCGGGCGCTCGTGTGTACTGTTCCATTGCTTCTGTCTATTCTAACCGCGCGCGACCAAATGGGAGCAATAAATATAAAAAAAAAAAAATCGGCAAATTAATACATCTATTTACACTCCCTAAAAACAAAAATCAGAAGAATGTGACGTCACACGCAAAATCAGCTAAAGTGAGCATACCTTGTATTTCTGTGTATCATGGCCTAAACCATGTTGATCAATCCACATTTTTGTCCACATTTTTGATAGGTTGTTCCATTGTTTCAACTGGCCCATCCTGAAATTTGCAATAATTTTTGGAAGAAAATTAATTCAATGCTCCTGGTTCCGTTTGACGCCCATATCTCGTTATGTAAAGGTCCTTGCTAATATGTTTTGCAAGATTTACTTTAAAAAATAACTGCGCCTCCAGGAGCGGATTGAAGGGTCGTATGTCAGAAAATAATTTTTTTCCCTCAAGCCTTCACATGCCTATATCTCGTTACATAGAGGTCCTAGCTAAGTATGTTTTGCATTACCAGACAGGTATTGAGTCCAGCCATGATACACAGAAATACAAGGTATGCTCACTTTGGCTGTGACGTCACATTCTTCTGATTTTTGGTCTTAGAGAGTGTAAATAAATGTATTAATTTCCCGATTTTGTTATTGTTTTTTTATGTTTATTGTTCTTATAATCATAAAAAAATCGTTTAAGCCTTCAGTTTAAAAAAATAATATTCACTTAACAAATAAAATAATAATAAAAGAAAAATGTGACGTCATAAAATATCAAGGTGGCGATTTTTGCGTCTAGTGAGCATACCTTGTATTTCTGTGTATCATGAGTCCAGCTACCTGTCAGAATTTTCTAGGTGAGTGGTTCTTGCACTGTTAGATTGATGTTGATTCCAGCTACCCGTACATCAGCTATCTATACACCAGAAAAATAAGGCGTGGAAAAATAATTAATGCACCGCCAGGAGTGAAATGAGTGGAATGTTCTTCATTCTCTCTTTCCTGACTCTCTCCCTTTTAATTTTGTCGGAATTATTTCCGATTTGAATGTTTAACGCTACTGTCGTACTGGCCTACCCATTGGCTAGATAGATCTTCTCAAATATAAAATTTAACATAAATCCAAAGAGCCGTTACCGAGATTTGTAGGCCTAAAAATAAAATTTAAAAATTTGGAATGCCAAAAGAATCACACACGTCAAATTTGAAAATAAATAAATTAGTAAATGTTTGTACAGATCAAACCTTCCAATGTTATCACGATCAGCACCAGCACATAGAAGCAAGTTCGCAAGTACGTGCTACCCAGCCGTGCTCATTTTTTTGTTTTCATTTTGTTACACGGCCGACCTTTTATTCACTATGCCACCATTGTTTCTGTCCAACCACCAAAATATCTAAGAAATTTAAGAACACAACAACACACAACTTGCTAACAGCTGACAGCGCGTTCTTTTTATACAACTTTACAACTAAACAAGCCATATCCGAAGGAAAAGTTGTACAACACTGCTATTCACATTTAGAGCAAAAAAAAAAAAAACATTAGTATCAATCGCTTCGGAAGGAACAGGGGTAAGACATCGATCATTTCAAATATAACACGGCACGAAAAGTAAATTTCATGAACACACCTTATATAAAACAGTCATCTGTCAACTGAAACAGCTGTTAATTCTGACATTTATGGAGTTACATGTGCAAGTGCAATTAATCAACTTTATGTTAAATCTTGAAAAAAATTTGCAAAAGTTCTTGAAAATCACAGATTTACAGAGAATTTGAACCCAAAAAATGTCTTTAATTCTGAGGAAGATATGTCCACAACTTACACAAACGGTAAGAATCAAGTTTCATATAAAACAAACTAACTATTAACACATAAAAATCGTTTATTTTAGCAAAGATTTTTGTGCTCGAAAGGTATTCCCAAAAATGTGTTGGAAGATAACCACACCGGAAAGCTTCAACAAGAAAATGGTGCTATATTTGATAAGAAACCATTCAAAATTACTTTAGACAAAGGTAAGACCTATGTAAATTCTTTTGATTTCCCCTCGGAAAAAGAATCTATCCTAAGATCAAAATCAAATTGTTCTTGGTCAGTGTTTACATAATTGCCATCTGATTTCATTCCAGATAAGGTCTATGGTTGGTGTTTGTGTGGGAAGTCAAAGAGCCAACCTCTCTGCGATGGAACTCATAAGAATACTCATTTAAAAATCAAGCTTAGGTGAGGTTTTTGTTTGCAATAATCTTATTCTTGTTTAACTTAACTTCTTTGATTCTAGGCCAGTTCGCTTTAAAGTCGAAACTTCGGGTGACTATTGGCTTTGCAATTGTAAGCAAACTAAACACAGGCCATTCTGTGATGGTACTCACAAACAGCCCCATATTCAATCGGCAGTGAAATAAGAAAGATCTACGAAATGTTTGTTCGCAAAATACAGTTTTATCAGTTTTTTTTTATAAATGTCTAAGGCAAGAAATCGGAGAATAAAGCGGGCTTTTACATTATCTGATATAAATGGTATAGTCTTTAGCCCTGTAAAAAAATACATCGAATTTTTATTGACCAGCAGTACGGCTTTCAGAGCACAGGTCTACTGGTGATTTAATGGTATATTCTCACCGAAAAAGTAGAATTTGGCAGTTTGTCATCAAATGGCTAAGCAAATGTATGAATTCGGACTCGATGTTACTTTTCTTCGTTTGATTAGTAATTACCTTTTCAACCACTCAATATAAGCTCAGCTTTTCATACTCTTTTTCAGACTCTCATCCTTGTTCATTTACTGTAGAACTGCAACGGCAGCGTATCATATGTTCATTGAATTCTAATCTTAAGAGGATTGTCTATCCAGGAGTAAGGAACCACGTCGAATGTAATGCTTGCGAAAACTCAATGTGTTCTTTTGCCATTAAAGCGATTCTTACCTCCTATCCCCCTATCTATGAGTGGCTCTTGCATTGAAGAAACCGAATAGCTCTAAGTCCTCAGAATGTGCATTAAATACCACCTTCTGTGGAATGACCACATATTCGATGTTGCTACGAATGCTGCGAGATGTCTAGGTTTATTTCGAAGTCACAAAGAATTTTTCATCTCGTCTGATCTGGCTATATTCTATAAAGCATAATTAAACTCGGCCAAAAATAAAATAAATAAATTTATTGCAGGACAGCTCCTTAAGGAGCCAAGGCCAAGTGACTTATACTCGACTATTCCTGTGTGTGTGTTGTTAATCTGCAAGAATCCGCCGAGTTCAAACGGCTACATGAGGTGCACTTTTCCGAGACAAATTGTACTCTTGGAGGTTTTTTCAGTTGCTCGCAAGAAACAGTACCCCGGAAAAGAAGGATGATATGAGCGGGATTCGAACCCAAGCTCATTATTTTGTACATTAGCAGTCCGTCACACTAAGCACTAGGCCACGCGGCACTACCACGTCCACAGCTCGAGTATAATTCCAGGTGCTCTTTTGAAACACAATGCTCCATTGAAATTGCCATTGGCATTCCTCCCCTAAAATAATTCCACTGTAATACTCGCCCTTTAAGAAATGTCCGTGAGTTTACCCTTGAGCACCACTTAACTTCGGTCGTACTGCCAAAGACAGATTGTTTCTTTAGTCGCATCACTCGAATACTTTGCCTGGCTCTGTTTTAATTTCTCGTTTTAATATGCAGAACTTCAAAACTAATGCGTATCGACATTATCTGTTTTCCTCCTAATGCTCGCATGGCTATTGACCATTTAAAGGGTAGAAAACAATCCTTTTCACACGTGCTTATAAAAAAATATGCCCTTTCTGTGGCTTTTTCTTCAATATTCGTGCATTCAGTATTTTTCTTCTTAAATATTCACCTTTTTCTTCTTGTTTATTGAACATATTAGAGCTGCAGAGCAGCTTGCTTCTCAAAGCAAGGACTAGAGGTACATCCTACTAATATTATAAATGCTAATTTTTAATCTTTGGATGTTTGTTCCGCAATCACGTCTCAACGACTAAACGGATATGGGTGAAATTTGGTAGGTAGATGGATGAGGTGCTGGATTGAAAAACAGGCTACATCTTATCCTGGAAAAGTGTACGATTTATGTGGGAGAGGCTTAAATGGGAAAAGACGTATACCTCGACGACTGCAAGAATTTGTGAATGGCTAGATGGGAGGGTTACAGCATTCAATAAGCTATTTTAATGCATATTTTAATCTAAAAAAATGGACGGTTCCTACAGGAGAAATCTCATTAATTTTCTTTTACAGGTTTTGTTTTAAATAAGAAAAATATTTAAATTTAAAGTCCACTTAAATAATTTCTTCCAATCCCTGTAGTTAGATTCAATTAATAACATAATGCAAACGATCCAAGCAGATATATATTTTATTTAAAATTTCTTATTACATGTGTATACAGTAAATTTTATATTTAAAGTTCACTCCGCGTTCTAGTAAAGTATGACCATACATGTAATATAGGTAGGTATACATATGTATGTATGTTTTATTATAGAATTTTGTTCATCGATATTTTAGAGAAAATCTTTAACTAAGAATATTGTATAGGTATTTCTACGCTTTTCTTTTCTGTTACACTAATAATATCGTTCAATTATATTTTATTTGCATATATACATTAAATAATTACATACTACATACATTTTAATAAATACGTGTTACTTGTCTTTTTTTTAATTATAATAAATTATCTTGTAATAAACATAAAAATGCTAATATTTTTGTTTGCTTTGTTCGATGTTATATAAAAAAATGTATTACAGATGTTTAGAAGTTTAAAAAAAACAGTTTAGCAAGATTTTTTTTTAATAATGGCTTATAAAAGTATAAAGCACTTTATTTGCTGGACATCGGTAGTGTAAACAATTTTTTTTTGTTTTGTTTTATTCTTAAATGTATGCATTACAATAAGGCAACAAATGAATTAATAATTTTTTTAACGATGCAATACAAAAACATGTTTTTAACAATTCAATTGTTCAAACTAATCACAATCTAACAATAATACACAGCAGTTTAGTTTTTTAATCATTGTGTATAACATCTTTCCTTAAACGTCAATAACGCATGTGGTCATATATTCAGATTCCTGAATCTGTCCCCATAACGATCATAAAAAGAAACGGAGCAAATGAACAACAATTTAACTGAGAAGAATAGAAAAATTAATCCATTCCTTTTCGGTTATGTATATTCTTTTCAAGTTTGTAAACTGTATTTAAAAAGAAAATATTCTTTAGTTCTACATAAAAAAAATTAATGTTCTCTTTTAAGCTGGAGATGCCTTAGTGATGATGATGAAAATCTTTGTTTTTGTTTTGAAGAATTCTTTTTTACTTATAGCCGGGGATAAGTCATCAACCAAGTCTTTGTCAATGAAATCTGAACCCAAATTTCTTTTTGCACTGTATTACCGTTTGTGTTCTTACACGTTCCCTATAAAATAGACAATGCTGCCAACATTAGGTTTGTTCCACATAAACTTGGACTAAAATGGGCAGCTTTCAAAATTTAAATAACTAGTAACGATGAAAATCTCTCACATACAAATAAAACTACACAAGTCTTTGGGAACGCATTGAACCAAAAAGTTAACCACTTTTTAAACGTCAAAGTCATATGATTTATGATTATTCCCACAGACCGACGAAAAATTTGGGAACACTAGTATTTGTGATTTTTGGTTAAAAAGTCATGGTTGCAGGAAACTAGTTTCTATTTAAACTTCGAAGCGAAATCGTAGAAAACATTTCAGTAGAAAAATTATCAACTTCTATTAACTTGTTGCTGCCATGTCGCAGCGGTAGGTGAGCTTCTTTTGCAAAATACACTAGTGACTACTGCGTTCATTAGGCGGTAAATGCTAAATACTTTTGGTTATATGGCAGATGCGGCGTAATCAATTTGTGCGGAATTTTATTAGGTATCCGCCATTATGTCACTGCGGCCATTTTAAACATGAAATTATTTAAAAAATTGCCAAATCGTTTGCGGTTTTTAAACGCAGAGTTAAGCGCGTTCAGTTTAACAGGTCTTTAATATGATTTGCATTGGTTCCTTCACCACCTTTGCGTTTATTTTACATAGGAAGTCAATATATATATACATATGCACACCGAGTTTATTTATAAAAAAGCAACTTTTCTGTGAATGATAATCATATATTGGCTAAAATTCGTAGTTTTGGGGAGAATGTGGAACAAAGCTATTATTCGGCCTTATTATTTAAACGATTATCGTTCTACAAATTGCAATAACGTTACACTATATTTCATAAACGAGTGTCTTTAGCTGTTGCTTTGGGTTCCTCTTTTGTAAGGAATTTGATCTCGATTCGGGTCAGCCAAAAGGAGCCGAAATCTATGGATAAGCCGAAGAATCGCCGAATAGCTGTGGAAGAGACCCGAAGCTTGGCGAGCTTTCGAAAATTGTGAATGACAACATTTCTATGACAGTATTCTCGTTTCTAATAATCGCTCTACACCGTGACTCATTTTCTTGGGTTCGTTTTTCCACCGGCTCGTTTCATAATTCGTCAAAGAGCCCCTGTTTACAATTGTATCGGAAGTTTTTATTTAAAATTATTGAGTTGATTATTTGCAAATATTGAGCAAACTTAAATATAAATAAAACACCATGGTTTAGAAAGGAGAGGCTTCGAAATCCTTGTTTTGACAAAAACAAATTTAAACAGGAATTCAAAAACAATTGCTTTCAAAATTGGTTAATTTAATGCAATAGATACGGAGAAGAGTATACATTGTTAATTATCCAACAAAAGATGAGTAGTGGCTTTTTTAAATACCATGGACAAATAAATTATAGAAAGATTAGGTAAGGAAAAATTCATCCCAATATTCACAATTGTAATCGAAAATATTGTATCTAAATTTCAGTTTTCAAAAATCTAATGATTAAAATAAAATAAAAATCATGTCTTTAGTAACAATAAAAAAGAAACGAAAATACAGATTTAAGTAATGAATGCACGAGAATACCAAACAAGGGCTTATTATATTAATAGTCTTTTGTTTAAATAACTTTTGAAGTCTTTGTTATAAGCTTAAAATAAGTTGGTATTAATTAAAATACTTCCAGCGATGAAAAGATGTCCATTTTAAATCTAAAAAAAATTAAATAAAAATGCTTTTTTTGCTTAGTTGTGCGTCAAAAATAATGCGTGTTTTTATTTTTTAAATATATGGTTTTACGAAACTACAACAAAATAAAAAAATTACAACTGGTAGACACAACATTTCTATATAATATATAAGGTAACGGGCTTTTAATAATACATATTCCACCCGAACTGAAAATAAGTTTATTTTTTTGTTTCTTCTGCTTAACTTCTTCACAACGCGACAATTTACTACTTTTCATTTTCATAGAACATTTAAATCCGGATGAAACTAAATCAAGGAAATTAACAGTAAACATCTCCAATCACATCTCAAAATTTCGACTTTTATTTTTTATTTATAATTGGCCAGCGCAAAAGGGATTTTGGCTACCCTTATAATGTTAAACACAGCGTGGGCGTTAGGAAAATAGGGAGGGGTATAAAAGGAGATATCAATGCACATTTGTTTTAAAGCTCGGCAAGTCATAATGAGATGGAAAAACAGAGTCTGACAAAGCATTCCACATTCGCAAGGTACGGCTAAAAAAGACTCTCTGTATTTGAATGTACGTCCGAAGTTGGGCTTAAGGGTAAATTTATGGGCATTCCTAGCAGTGCGAGTATTACGGCTGAATTGTTTTAGGGGAGGAATGAAAATTATCATAGAGATAATAGAATGCTATTCAAACATTTGTGGCCAGTTGTTAAACACGCTCAACTATTCCAGTTTGTTCTGTGAATCTGTAAAGTAAATTGAGAGGGGTGCACATATGTTTGCCAATGATATCGGCACTTTTCTATGACAAAAAGGCGACGCAACTCAGGCCTAAGCACTAATCACCATACCCAACAGTTTATTTGTGATATTTAAACTTTTTTTCAATCCTATCATAGTCCCGCTCATAGCCACCTGCCTCTTGCGAGCAACTGAAAAAACCTCCTACAATAAAACTTGTCTCGAAAAAGTGCATTCCATGTAGCCGTTCGAAATTGGCGGTAAACTGTAGGTCCCTTCCATTTTTGCAGACTAACAACACACACACAGAAATAGCTGAGTGTATAACTGACTAGGCCTTGGCTCCTTAAGGAGATGTTGCGCCAATAAATGTATATGTATCATAGTTATGAAAATTCTTTTAATAAAAAAAATGTCAAAAACACGCAGCTACAGGTGCGGTACTGCCATTGTTAGCTCATATTACATAAGTTTGAATGATGTGATTGCTTCCTTAATACAAGAGAAGAAGAGAGTTACCGATCTAGAAATGAAAACTTCTTTGAAAAGGCAGGCTCTCCCAGTGCCTAGGATTACAACGTTCCGCCTGCACAAACATTGAATGCAGATAATTATCTAAGTTATTCAACCCTAGCGATGTATCTGTCATGGGTCGTGACAGAAAATCCTTAAGTATACCATAATTCATTTTAATAGGCGATCTGTTGGGTCCCAAAAGAATCTATTCGCAAAAAAACTGCTACGATTTTGGAAGTTCGAAGAATCCCTGAATCCGAAAATAACGGACGTTACTACGACAAATTATTATTATTTTTGTATTACGAAGAAGTGTTAATGGGGGCGTTCGGTATCTCATAGGTTCGAAATCGAAGTAGCGCATTGTTGTTGTAATACGTTTAAAAAGACAGCTGATCAACAGCTGATGACCATAAGCAGCTGTTGATCAGCTGTCTTTTTACACGTATTACAACAACAATGCGCTACTTTGATTTCGAACCTATGAGATACCGAACGCCCCCAATGCAACAATAAGGGTAATGGCGCCTAAATTTGAAGTAGTACAATCCTCTAACTAGCTTAGGTCAGCAGCTGATAATACTATGGAGGAAAAAATACGCAAGCATCTGCTAAAATCCCACAGCATCAACAATTTTAGTCTGTGAGCTCTTCAAACCCAGAAATCTTACCATAAAAAACAAAGTTGCTCCTGTACTGATGGTAACTTTGGTTTACCAGTATTCACATATGGATCCGAAACTTCGGTGCTAAATAAAAGATCTCTTAACTGCGTTTGAGAGGAATGTCTTACAGAGAATGTTTGGACCGTGTGCGAAAGCAGACGATTCCAGGGAAGATACAATCATGAATTGTATGAAATCTACCTCAAGGCAAATGTAGAAAAAATAAAACTCGATAGATTCCGGCGGGCTGGGGACATATCTCGTATGGGCAAAGAGGAACCATCTAGGACAGTTCTTTGTACGGTAGAAGACAACGTGGCGGACTTGCTGGATGAGGCACGGACCGGATTATGGTCTACGGTGACGGAGTTTCGTCACATTTTTTGTTAATACGAAATTACAACTACACCAAAATTGTTGTGATAGTCGAAAAAAAATCCGAACAAACCCTCAATAATTAGATGTAGGAGGTAGAAATATATTTTTATTTGTGAATCAATTCGGATTATATGATCTTCGTAGGCTAACAGTTACAATCTATTCTTCGATTTATAACGATGAATTCTGTGGTAGAGCTTATTAGAACCAAAATGAATTGTAAATGTAGAAACTCATATCATTAGCAAATAAAACAAAATAAATAAAATAAACAAAATGCATTTTATTTGTTTTAGTTTTGATTTTTAGTAGTTTATAGTTGTTTGTTTTCACAAAATAAGCTCTAAAGATGTGGTGAACAAAATTTAAATTAAAAAAGGATAATAAAAGTAGAAAATAATTTACACACTATTCCTAGATAATAGCATTTAAATTATCTCATCATTATATAATATAAAAATAGTACATACTTCAAATCAGGACTGTTGTTTTTTTTTTTATCTTTATAATCTCGTTTATTTCTAATACCTGGGTTGATTACTTCATCTCAACTTGACTATGATAAAAAAAATTAAATAAAATTGCAATTGAAAAAACAACATGACAAAAATATTAAATAATCTACGATATTCGTTCTTTTTTAAATAATCAAATATTTTGGTTGTAATTATGAGTAAAATGTTTTAAATGTAATACGCTATATAGAAGTATGTATCTCATTTGAGTTTGATTTAAAGACAGTTTCAATTTCCAATAACAATTGTTGAAAAAAAATACTTCCTTTATCTTAGGACCACGGTAAGGATTCGTAGCAATGTTTAAATCAAACAACAAAATCATAAAAAAAATTACATGAACTTAACAAATCTGAGTATATTTAGATATATAGTTAACGAGGCAGGAGAAAAAAAATATAGTATAGCATACAATTTATAATAAAAACATGACGTTTAATAAGAAAACAATATTTCAATTTTGAATTGATAAAATGCAATATTTTTAGTAACACAACAAAGAAACAGGACAAAACAAAATTAATTAATATTTTTTTTTTACATTTTACATTTTTTTAAAGTGATATAGGCATAATGTTGTTACTGTGTGTGATTTTGATGATGGAGCTTTCGTGTATTACTTTGTGTAAAGTCTACTGAACTGCTAATTCGTAACACTGCCGTTTGCTTCCGCTGCTACTTCTGCCAAGGTAGGGGCGAACGTTTTTAATTTTTTTTAGATATCAATTCGGAATTAGGTTTTATATATATTTCTTCTTTTTGTTTGCAATTTCTTTTTTAATGTATATATAATTTGTTTTATATTAGTTACTTTATTTGTTTTGCATGTGTATAGAGTAACAATCCATTATTTTGTCGTGTCATGTTTCTATGCAGGAGAGTTGTTTTTTTTTTTAAATTGAATTTTGTCTTTTAAATATAAATATTTTTATTTTGTTTAATATTCCTCATCCTCGGGTGGTATTTCATCTGGGGGAGCAAAGCCATCCTGTGGGAATACAATAAAGTTTTGAATTTTAATTCATCCATTTGTTTTGTTATGAACTAATTAACAATTTGTTTAAATTGGTGACAATCCTATTGTGTTAGTTTTGAATTTTGGCACACAAAAATGTAAAACAAACGAATAGCGTGGGTTAGTCAATTAAACGAAAGATGTAAATGTATGAATGACTATAGTGCTCCTATAAATGATGTTCTTTATAGCGAATGAGTTCAAATTGCAAAACAAAAAAGCTAATAATCTTTTCCTTGAGTTTCCAATTTCAAATTTAATTTTCAACAAATAAATTGGACCTTGAAGCAAATAAAAAAATAAAAAATAATAAAAAAAAACCTTCTTACATGAAAATATTCGATCCGATACTGACTACACTACAATATTAATGCTACACGCATAACCCTACGAGATTGATAAAGTTATACGAATTATTATATTCTGATAAAGTTCTTAAGGCCTTCAAAACTTTTTACCTTTACCTTTTATACCCAGACACATGTTTTTCCACTTGCCATAACCCACAAATCAATAATAAAAAAAAGTTCTGACAAATGTCCTATTTGTTTTATTTTCGGTAAATAATTGAAGACACATTTACGGTTAGGAACTCGCGACAAAACACTGCTTGGAATAATAACCAAATATAATATAATAATAATATCTATTTTACCCCAGGGACTAAAACCCGAACCTACCTCAGGTATAGGAAAGAATCAGCAAAGTATATATAGTCTATCCTCCAATTATGGTGATCTAGACTTATGAATCAGATATTTCATTTACTCTGCCCTTAAATAAAAATAAATTATTAGGATTTGGCCTATTCATCTCTTTATAGAAAACCAAGTACATGTAAGCTACGTCTGCGAGAAGTGTCGGTGCATCAATTATAGTAGAGCATGAATTTAAAGTAGTGTAATCCTTTAACTACCTTGGGTCAATTGTAACAGCCGATAATAATATGGAGGAAGAAATCCAACAGAACCTACTATAGTCTATCGGGGTTCTTCAAATCCACGAAGCATCAACATATAAACAAAGCTGCTGTTGTACAATATTATGTATGGTCTTATAGCTTGAACCAAATCACTTGGCCAACGGTCAGTTGGGCAGAGAGAGGATTCAAGAGAACAAAAATGGCGCGCAAGAGATTTAATGAGTAAAATGCCATTTATGAAATAATTTTTAGAAAACTGCTCAATAAGTCATGATCATACCTCATGTAAAGAAAGTCCATCCCTGGAAGGTGATTGTGTGTATCTTTCAAAATTAAGATGAGCAGAGAAATTTGAAAAGAGCTGCACAGTAGAATGGCCAAGTGAATTGGTTCAAGCTATACCAATACTCATTTACGGATCTGAGACTTGGCCTTCTTGGTCTTACAGAGAATTGTCGACCCCGTGCGCGAAGGAGGGCCATTCCGTGTGCGAGGGAGGACCATTTCACAGAAGATATACTGAATCATTAATTGTATGAAATCTACATCAAAGCAGATGTTGTGGAAAAATAAGGATCGGTATACTCCCATGGGGGCTGGATACCTAGCTCGCATTAGCGAAGAAAAACTAGCCCGGAGTCTTTTGGCGTTCTTTTTTATGGTAAAAGACAACGTAACAGAACTTGCTTAGGGGACAGTTATAGCTATCATTGAAATGCATCGTTGAAACAAATCATTGGAATTTGTTTGAGAGATCAGTTAAAGCAATCATTGAAATTTTCTGTCATTGAAAAAAAATGTCCTGATTTTACACACGAAAAATTTGTTCGGGTACAAATCTGTCATTGGAAATGAACGAAACCGGAATTCAAATCAGTGGAACGAGTTGTTCCATTTTCTGTCAAAAAACTATCAACTGACACGAAAAATGAGTAGCACCAACTTAGAGGTAGTTATGGACTTGTTTACATGGGCTTCGCTGTCAAATCAGAGAAACTCTTGCCAATCGCAGATTCTACCGACTAAGAAGGCAGATGGACATCAATGCTCCGGCGCGTAAAATTTTCGATTCCACCCATAGAGACGGCGCAAAGAGCAAGTGTGGATCGTAAATAGAGTTTGGAAGTTTGTAAAACTCATAATATTGTAATTCGCGGCGACTAATTTGTTTGCATACATTTATCTTGTTTTAGAAATCAAAACGCAAATATAACTATCTAATCATTAAGATGCATTATATTTCCACCATTTGGTGTTAATTTTGTTAAGAATTAAGGTTTACAAATTGCTTTATCACATTTATTCGTTTATTCATTTTAGTCGTTGGTCGCTCTCATATGAAAAAGTGCTTAACAATCAGATTGCGATTAGTAACGACGTTTTCTCGAATTTATCTTATTTTAGATATTGAAATGCAAATTTAAGTATCTTAATATTAATATAGGGTCTTCCAATATGGACTTCCGAACTTTCGACAATTGATAGCGGCCATCTTGTTGAAGCTACAACTGTCAAATTGGCTGTAATTTATTAAGTCTGTTTGCCAAATCACCATGGACGGATATAGCGTTCAAGAACACTTGCAAATGATAAAATTGTGTTATTAAAATGGGTGTTCTCTTCGGGCAACGTTCCGCGCGCTTCGCCCATTGTACGGTTGGCATAATCGTCCTACCCATTTCTGGATGAATGGGTACGTGAACAAACAAAATTGTCGAATTTGGGACGATACCATTCCACACTGATCCAAGAGCGTCCAATGCATCCCGTTTAAGTCGTTGTTTGGTGTGGATTTAAGCTGGCGGCGTCATTGGTCCATATTTCTTTGAGAGCGATGTTGGCCAGGTCATCATCGTGAAGGGCGAGCCCTATAGGTCGATGATTACCAAATTCTTTTGGCCTGAATTGGATGATATGGACACCAATGACATCTGGTTTCAAGAGGACGGCCCCACGTGCCACACAGCTCATGCCTCATTGGACATTCTCACGTGGAGGTGATGTAAACTGGCCACCGAGATCGTGTGATTTGACCCCATTAGACATTTTTCTTGTAGGTTTTCTTAAGTCGCAGCTCTTTGCAAACAGGCCACAAACCACAGCGGCCCTCAAAGCCAACATAACCAATGCAATCGGTCAAATTCATCCTGATTTATGCGCTAGTCATGGAAAATTCTACACTTCGGATGCTAGCTACCAAGAGAAGCCACGGCGGACATTTAAAACGATGTTATATTCTTTTAAACGAATAAAAAATGTCGATGATATCTCATACACACTTTGTTTTATTTAAATTTAAAGTTAGGATGCGCTTAATGAAATACCCTTTATAAATTATTTTGCCATCATTTGGTGTTGATTTTGTAAAGAATTTGATTTAAAGTTTAAATCATATGTATTCGGTTATTCGTAGGCCATTGGTCGCTCTCATGTGAATAGTATATTAGAAAAATGGAAAAAGAATCGTTACAGATTCAGAAGAAAACACTGCTGCTGGGTTAGGGTTAAAAAAAGAAATGTTGCTGTTTTCATCTTCAGAGTCTAGGGTGATCACTCTACTCATGGAGCAGGTATCTCGTCGTTTGTAAGAAATTTCAACCGATCGAAGTACTATAATTTGCGCCATTAAAATCCACAGACAGGCATGCTGGAGAAACTCACAATCATGTCTGTGAAGTTAAATTTTGTTTTTAATTCTCGCAGGCATGTGCAAGCTTACAGACTTCCGACCATTAACAAGCAGTTTTGCGTGCGAAAACTAAGTTCTGTGCAATCTTGCCTGCTTGTGGATGCCCCGCTTAAATAAACTCTCGAATTGTTACTGAACCATTGTCAGAAAAATAAAAAAATATATTAGAAAAGTGAAGTGCAGAGTAGCCTATGTGTTTCTTTTCCACTTTCCACTTATTGTGTCAGAAAAAATGTCTGGCTTATGAAAAGTTTATAAACACGCTTAGACATTTTGGTCGAGCAAAAAAATAGTTTCCGAATGGCAAGTCCATGTAGGAGTGCGGCCTCAAAAGTGTGCGATACCGCAAAATATGAGTTGAGTGTCGAGTCCCCAATATGTTGATATATATGTTAGAAAACGGCAAGCATACAAGAAAATTACAAATGATTTTTAGGTATTAGTTAAAAAATCAAACTCAGAATATTGATAGGACAGAATGCTGATAAATGTGTTCTTTTCAGTTTTATCATCAGTTTTTACGTTACTCTGTTACGTGTTAGGCAGGCTTGAGCGAACTGCAGCAGTTATTAGAATGTTTGCAATTGTTTTGTTGTGAAAATAATTCGTGTTCTTATCGTTTTTTTTTTTACAACAAACTACATATTTATGTATAACTTTTACTTTGGTAAATCAAAAAATGTGGTGCTACATGCTAATAATGTTGGGGAAGATATTTAATTGAAAAGCACATAGTTTTAGCGTGTGATTTGTGTGCAATATTATAATTTTGTTTAAGACAATACAAATATAAGAGCAAATTAATATTTTAATTATTTTGACTGAGATTTTAAATAAATATATTAATATTTATATTTAGGAACTAATTTTTTTGTTATATTTTTCATAGCGATTCCTGAAGAATATGTATAAAGGATACATTGCATTTAATCCTTAATCCAAGAAAGGCAACACAAAATAAAAAATGTCCCCTGACAGGTAGAAACCTGGCGCTTTTAAAAACGAAACGAACTAAACCTTCACCTCAAAAAGGAAAAAACAGGTTAAAAATACTATAAAATGATGGGTGGATTTAATCAACAACATGAGAGTGCTTGCTTATATCAATGAATAAATCCCTTCTTGTTCCGTGACTCCAAAGCACAAAAATACATACATACATACAATTTATTTATATACAAAATGTGTATAATTTAACTGAAACCGATTCGCATGCAAATAACCAACAAAATATAGAATTATTCTACCTGCATTATTTGTTATTCCTTTTACATTTCTCGAAAAAATAAACTTGGTGTAGATAAAATTAAAAATGCATTCTATTAAAAGTTAAAATAAATGTTTAATCAAAATTATTCAAAATATATGAAAATATTAAATATCATGTGCAATGCATTCGCCGACGTCTAATTAAGACGTCAAAAAAGGCTCAGTTGTCAGTGTTGTCGCTCCCATAAATAAACTCAGTCCTCTTTTTTTAATATTTTTATATGGACATCAGATCAAAATCAGATTGAACAATCTTTGCGGCATCAATCCCGTTCTATGAGAAAAAGTGCGAAAAATTGGAACTACTTTTTTAAAATATTCTACGCATTCATAGTGGGATATGTATATAAATATTTAAAATGATCGGAATTTTAACAGGAAAATGTAGTTGAAAATGAAAATCGAAAATGGCAGCTGCAAACAGTAAAAGACAAATGCACAGGAGTGTCAAAGTTTCAACAAGTCGATATTAAGGATGTGTGTCAATTGCGTTAAAATGCTGGCTAAAATTCAATCCCATGGATAAATTTGGCAGGTTAAATTGGGATATTATTTAACCTGCTCCAGAGCAGGCTAAATTTTGACGTTTCTATTGCTTGTGTTGGTGTAAAAGAGAAGACGATAAATATGAATTTGTCATTCGTCGTCAATCAAGTGTTCATAGACTAGTAAATAAATTATCTGGGATGGGAATTATTTGATAGAGATTTGGAATTGTTTCAAAAAATTAAATTATTAGTAAAAATTTATTTAAGACCAAGTAAAAATTGAACTTATGTGAGTTCATTTTTATCTTGGTATTTTTTAAGCTGTTATTCGTATAAAAAGGTAATAAATGTAATCAAGATACATTTTGTTCTCTAGGAAAAATGTGGGAAATAAAGGCGAATAGTGGGTTAAAAATATAATTTTTAAACCAATTGACACAAATTTAGCCAGAATTTTAACGCCATTGACACACAGACTAAATCTTGATATTGTTAGGACGGAGAGCGTCCGAAGCAACACCAGGAAAATCCTTTGTTTAATTTGACAGAGGGAAAATTCATTTTCTCATTCACATTTATGTAAATCTGCTCCAACAAGAGTTTTTGGGTGACGATTGTAAACAGTCATAATTTGGCCAGTGATTGAAAATTTCTTTTTTAAACTTGTGAGCAAATAAAATGTTGAGATAAATAAAAAAAGCTGGATACCTATTTTGTTATAAAAACACGGTAAATTTGTTTAATTGCATTGTTGTGTTGTTAATTCGGTGTCAGGTCATTATTTGATTTCCATGTAAACAGGGTAATAGGAAAAGTCGTTGCGAAGTGAACCAGTGAAATTAGTATTTATTTTTTTTTTCATATAAAATGCTCAAATAATACATACACTAACGACGTCGCCTGGTTGACCTTAAAGTCGGAACATAACGGCCGACCAATTTACGAAACTTCAAAAACAAATGGATTAATATGATTAAAGTAGAAAAATAATATACAAAACAAAACTAAAAAAAAACAGGCAACAAACATTTCATTCAATGAGTTTTGCTATTGCGTGAAAGCTAGTTACTAATACTAGTTTTTCTTCTTTTTTCACGCTTCTACATTTTTCACTTTCAAAGCACATATAATTTTGAAAAAAAGATATAATACACATTAAAAATATTGCTTTAACTTATGCAAACAACTTTTTTCAAATTTGCAAAAGTTTTAAGCAAACATTCAATATTGTTTTTTATTTACCTCTGTTGCATACAGAATATCTAAAATCTTTTGCACTAAGGGATGGGGTTCTCCTTCATCGGCATCTTGACATCTGGGTTAAAATAAGATTTATTACAATTGCCCAACATTAAAACATAATTACCACTTACAAAATTTCAATGTCTCTCAGTTTGCTAAAGTAGAAGTCTCTTTCTTTTTCAAGGCCTTCCATGTTCAGTCTCAGATCCATCATCTAAAATTATTATTAAGTGAACAAGAAGTAAAGTTATATTTTATGAAATTCTCTTACCTGGTTTGAAAGTTCCTCAATTTGTTGATTTGATACTTGGTTCACTGGCTCAACAGTCTTCTTAGCTACACCAATGTTTGGTTGTTGCAATCCTGCTCGAGCAGTGACTGGTGCACGTGGTTGAACTTTGGACACAACTGCTAATTAAATTATACAATTAATAAAAAGATTGAAACAAATCATAAGTTTATAGAAAATTGTTTGCAAATGGTTTTTATAGGACCATTTTGTTTTTTTCTTCGTTCGACGTAAAGCACGATTTTTTCACTGTTCGTAATAAAATTTATTAAAGTGAAGTAAGTGATCAACGGTAATTTTGCTAAAATTAAAATATATATATATGTAAATTGTAAGTAACAAATCTACATAATAAGGTTTAGAAGTGATTGTAAACTTAGTTTGACCACCACCAGGTACTAGGTAATGGTCAAAAACCTTGAACTTAAGGATTGCTTGCTTAACAATATAGTTATTTTTTAATGTACACATTACTGACAAAGTTTACAATAAAATAGGTAAGCATCTACAAAAAAAAACATGCAAAATAACAAAAAATAAGTACGTTTTTTTTAAGAATATAAAACAATAAAAAAACAAAAAAAATATGATTTATGATAATATGAAACATACTCGGCCGGGAAGCAGCTGGTCGACTTAATCCTAGTGTTGATGTTGCAGCAACTGGTTTCCTAAACGAAGGAGCAGCATTTGAGCCAGCACCGGGAACATTTTTGGGTGCAGCCCCTGAACCGAAGCCCATAGGCGCACCATCTCTGGCTCCGCTTGCATCATAATCACGACCATCGTAGTTGGCATCGAAGAATTTCTTAAACCACTGCAGGAATTCAAAATTGTCTTGGAATCGACCTTTAATTAGTTTATCAATTGGTATAATCTAAAAATTGGATAGAAAAATTAAATGAAAAGAAAAACAGCAACAGCCAAGTGAAAATAAAAACAAAATGAAACAAAAAAATGTTTTTTTTTTTAGATTTAAAAATCAGCGCTATCACAGGTTCCATCGTAATAGAATCGTACTACGAATCCCGAAAAAATGTATCACTGCTCCCGTCGTAACGAAAATTTTCGTAAGAATTTCGGAGTTCGGGAAAATTGGTATCACTAAACCCGAACGAATAGGAAATTTTATTGATTTTTCTACGAACAATTATTTTGCTCGGATATCGTGTGAAACAGTTTGTTAACACGCATTTAATATAAAAATGTAAGTATTTTCAGTTTAAAGAAGAACAAAATATAAAACTTTAAATAAATATTTAACAAAAGGTGAAAAGTGAACACGAACAGAGCCCAATTCCAAAGGCTTTTGGATATTTTTCAAGAGAAGCCATAAATTAACCAGGGATTGTGGTCGAGTGGATTAAAAGCGTCTCTTAAAATACGACGTTGTAATTTTAATTTGCGTTTTCTCCACACGTTTTCTTTTTTTATTTCACAATAACAATCGCAATTGAATCCATTTCAGATAACTTTTTTTCAAAACACAAATGAAATATACACAATAAAAGTGACATTTTGTTTTGCTTTTCACATTTTGACACAAATCAACTGATTCCGAAAGTCCGAAAAGAGGTTTGGATAAGGGCTGATTCCGTACGGGGTTTGTGATTTGAATTTTTTCGTATTCGGGGCGTAGCGTTTCGTTCGGAATGTGATAGGGCTGAATGTGTATAAATTAATAGAACAAAAAAAAACTAAATTAGTGTATTAAAAGAGAGAATGGCGAGTTTTTTTTGAAATAAATAAAATATTTTATGCATGTGGACTCAATGATGGTTCCGATAGTTTCGAAATATAAGAAAACTTATATAGTAAGCAATATGCGTGCCTAAAAATCCTTTTTGACAATTTTGAATGATTTCAAAGTTTGAGCAAGATAAGATTATTATTCCGCGTTTGCTTGCTTTAAGGCATATTTTTAATTTAATTTGAAAATGATATGAAAATATAATTTCATTAACATTAATAGATTAATAGATAGAAGCCTGAAAAACTAAATTTGTAAATGTAGGAGTTATTTTTAAGACTTTAATACACACACGCTTAATGGATTGATGCACGAAAAAGTAATGTCTAACAAAATTGTCTGTAATACATATACTGAAAACAAGGTTCTGTCATAGGTTTTTTTCCAGAGGACTTACTGCCTCTTGATAAAAAGTGACACATTTAGTTAAGATTAAACTCTGTCCAGGAAGAGTGCAGTTGATGAATATGATTTAAAAAGTCCGAGATAAGACGGACCGATGCGCTGAGGGATAACAGCATTTATTAATTTTTTGTTTATCTTGCGCGCACAAAAAGGGATTTGTGTTGCTCCATCCGAGTACACTATTCCGAATTTGTTATTTTGGCAAAAAAAAAAGAATATAGAATTTATAAATTATAGCCAGATCGGAAGGGGAAAAACTTATTGCAAAGATACAGAAAACCTAAGCAATTAGCAGCATTTTTTGTGCTCTCAAATCTATGGTCGTTCCAACGGAGGTTGTCATTGGCATTCATACCGAGTACTAAAAGCTTGTCGGTTTTTTCGATGCAAGTGGCATTCATGGACAAAGTTATCGGGGGTATGTTTAGTTTTAACGACAGAAGACACCATTGAGTTTTCAAAGCGTTTAACTCTACACGATTTCTATAACATCATTTTACAATGCTGTGTAAATCGGAGTTCAATGAGCTTAACATACGGTACCGTTGCAATTGTACGTCGGAAGGTGAAGGTGAATCACTAAACGAAAATGAAAAGTTGAATGTAGAGTCGTCAGCAAAACAGTTAAGTGGATTAGAAGTAACAGACAGAAGATCATTTTTTATAAAAATGAGGAAAAGAGTAGGAGACAGAACGTAACGCTGGAGCGCACCAGCATTTATTTTGTGGAATAAGACATGAAAGCACGCATTTTCGATAGGAGAGCTTCATCCCAAACTCTACCAAATGTCTTGGAAATATCAAACGATATGATTTGTTCAACTGCTCGGTGAGATATGCCATCAGATTACCAGTGGAACGATTATTGCGAAGGCCATACTTTCTGCGGAAATTTTTGGTCTTCGAGATGTTCCTTAAGCTGAGGGTTAATCAGCGTTTCCATGACCTTAGAAAGAACGGACGTAAGTGTTATGGCTCGGTAGGAGAAGCATGAGGATGAGGGTATACCATCCAGGTGCCAGCGGATTTGTGTATATCGAATTCTTTGAGAACCTGTCCCATGGACTAATTTACATTTTCAAGTACAGGAGGGGCAACGTTGCTGTGAGACAACGTAAAGCTAGTTGCAGAAATGGGCTGCGAGCAAGTCTGCCTCCTCTGAAGAGTTAACAAATGGTTTGTTATTGTCGATGAGCGTAGGAACCAAAGATGTTGAGGACTTTTTAATATTTTTTACAAATGACCAAAATTCTGTACTGCCTTTGTAGGATTGGCTTTGTAGAATCGGAAACTTACTTCTTTCAGCCTGATAGCTTCTATACACTCAGAATTAAGCCAGGACTTTTCTTTGGGTTTGATAATTTTTACTCTGTTAGGAATAAAAGCACGCACCCGTAGAAGAATCACATTTGTCATTTCAGCACTGGCATCAATGTTACTATCCAGGAAGCATAGTGACCCGTTAAAATAACTGAGAAAATTATTCAGGCCGTCTCAGTTGGCTTTCTCGTATTGCCAAGCGGTCCCGGTGGGAAGTTTTTTCTTTAACTGGATGAGTGGAAGACGAGAAATTAGCTGAAATGACATAATGGTCCGAAGGCCCAAATGGAGAGGTAACACGAATGATATATTTATCAGGTGAGAAGTAAGAAACAAGTCAAGAGTATGCGCGGTTTGCCCATTTGCCCTGGAACATCCGGTTTTCGAGTTGGCACATCGATCAGCTGGGTGTAATGCAGAAAATCTAGACATACCTTCCTTCGGTTGTTGTCTAACCAGAATAGCAGAGCCAGTTTGGAAGTGTGTACATTGAAATCGCCTGAATATTTTATTGTTTTATCAAATTCCATTAATAAATCAAACAAATCTTTTTATAAAGTGCAACGCACACCACCATGATGCTATGAAGGGCGTTCAGATAATGATTTTTGACCGAAGAAGAATTGTTGCGGTATTTGTACCGGAATGGCAACTGTTTACGATCGTAATCGTAAGTTAATTATTTACTTTTTTGGGTATGATCATATTTTATTAAGAAAAAAAAACAACATCGAGTACCCAACAAGGAAAACTAGTGAAAATATTGTTCATGAAAGTTTGTGTATAGCACCAGGCTACTAGCCACTACTTATTTTCTTTAATTTTTTTTTTATTTCTCCCACAACGACACCTCCAAACAGATTGAGTTCCGATAGGGCTGATTATCCCAGTTTCTAAAGCGAATTCATTTGTTTAAATGATAAAGAAAGTGTAAAATGTAATTTCTTACTTTAAACGTAATAAGTAAGTTTTATTGTTGGCAGGAATTTTGCGTAGTAAATCGTGCTCTTCCTTAGATGACTACTATCGTTACTATTTCTTTAATATTTTGAAAAATGCGGTGTCAACTATTTTGTGTAAAGTGACTAATATTTTATTTGAGTTCCGAAGCTTTAGTGGTTTTAGTGTTCAGTTTACTAAACTAACATTTTGAAAATAATTAAAATCATAATAATTGGAATTACTGAATAAATCATATTTTATATCTTACAAATAACCATCGGTTATATGAAGTGCTATTTAAATTCAAAATAAAGTATTACGACAAGAAGGACAACCACCACAATTAAGTAGAAAAAGGGAACTTTTGATCTTATGTACCATTTTGTGTGGGAAATATTGAAAGCATGATACATGTGCATAGTAGAGGGACATGGGAAGGGTTTAATTGATGTATTAAACGATAAATTAATCGCAAATTAGATATATGTATATGATTTTCAAACATACATTTTTTCATGATTCAAACTAATCTAATTCAATGAACCAAGAAAGCAAGATTTTGAAAATCATGCATAATATGTACAACACATATATATGTATAAGAAAAATCGTGCTTCACGCTTGTTTTTTTTGTTTTCGAATCAAGAGTGGGTGTATAAACCATGACAGCAAAAACTTTGTTGTCACCGTTGCCCACAAATCAATACATCTACTTTTTTTTTGACTAACTGTTTGAGTGTCCTGTTGTCCTGGTTGTTGATCTGCTTGGCTGTTGTATCTGACGTTTTTCAATCGGATCACTACTGCCACACATACCTCCACCGATGCTGGCCCCACAACCAGACGTACCTTGACCTAATTTAATGCCACCTCTTGCTATTAGTGGTTCATACTCACGCCCATCGTAATTGGCATCAAAGAACTTCTTGAACCATTGTAGAAATTCAAAATTGTCTTGGAAGCGTCCTTTAATCAATTTATCGACCGGTATTATCTACGTACGCGAACATTCACAAGATACGGTTATCCGAGAAAAAAATATTTATATGAATGTATAGAACAATATACTGCAAGATGCATTTTTTTGTTTCTTTTTTTACAACACAGTTACATTGAAAAACAAACTCTCTTTTAAAATAAAAAAAAATATAAATCACATTCAATTCATAAACAAAATGGAAGTTTACAAAAAAAATGCTTTTATAATTCTACTTACTTTGTCGACTGCCATCTTTTTAAAGGAAGCCTGCAGAATTTTAAAATTCTGAATGTATTCATGTTCGAGATTCGTACGAAACTTGACACGTTTCATTGGCACTGACCCAGGAAATAGCATGTCCATGAACTGACAATAGGCGGCACCTGAAATAATAAACGATTGTATAAATTAAAGCTGTAAGTATAAATAAAAGTGTGTAAAAAGTTGTGGTAATACCTGTGCAGAGTTCTTCAATTTTTGAAAATTGTGCTTGTAGGCAATCATTGACCCAGGATAGCATATCGTGTCTGGACAGATTGTCCGTCGTTACATTTGTGGAGTAAACGTTAACGGCCATTGTTGAGCTGCAAATGAAAGATACTATTTTGTTTTTTAATTAAATTTGATTTTTGAGTTGTGTTTAAGGAGTGTTATAGAGAAACTGCGTTGTCTTTGAGATTCAATCGAGACTTAATGCTTGAATGAGTTTCTTGTTGATGTATTTTTTTTTCTGTTCTATATTGGATAACATTCCGCTAATTTATTTAAAATGACATTCAATAATTGCGTTGTTACCTTTTTGGGGAAAATGTACCAATTGCTTTCGCTCACATTTGAAATACAAAAAGGCGTAAGATGGGATATGGGATTCAACAATTATAATTTTTTTTCTTGATTCTAAACTATCGCTGAATTTTATTCTTTGCTTTACCTTATGTTTTGAATTTCATAAGGCCTTTCAATACCTGCGAATTTTATAAAGGAGTCGTGCTAGGGGAATGTTTTGTCGCCAATTGCTTTTTCTATTGCAGATGAATTATTAAAGGGCATACACCGAAGTTTCAGATGGGAGTCACGGTTTTTAATGAAGAAGGAGAACCAATTGGTTTTATCCAGGCAGGTCTACAAGCCAGACGTTCTACATCAGAAATCAATCGAAGAGTTAATACAGTTTTATAACCTCGAGAGGAGGTTATAATATCAGCTTAAAGTGGTGGTAAAACAAATAGACTTCAAGCAGTATCATATTTAATTTATAATTGTTAGATAAAACGATTAAAGAGCTTTAAGATGTAATGCAGAATACACGTCAATAACCCACGGAACGCTATACTCTCAAAAACGCGAAAAAATCGTTTCCATTTTTTTTCGCAAGAGTTAGGTTTTGTATCGAAAATCGTCATTATCGATGAGGCTCGCTTCTGGGACACCAAAATTCACCGCATGGTCCACCCTTTTAAAATTGCTGCCTGGTATGCTGTTTACGCCGGAAGAGTCACTGGACCATTTTTTTGAGGGCGCCGCGGGCCAAATGGCTATGAACGGCGAGCGTTACAGACCAATGATCACCAACTTTTCCTCCCTCAATTTAATGTATTTGGGCTGTAGAACATGTGGTTATTAGAAGGACGGAGAAACGGCTCACACAGCGCGAAACACAATCGATATTCTGAAGAAAGCCCTTCCGCGTCGTCTAATCTCTCGCTTTGACGATTGGAACTGGCAGTCCAGGTTACCCGATTTGATCGCTTTAGATTTATTTCGTGGGTTTACTTGAAGGCCCTAGTTTATGTTAACAAGTCTGGAAACGCTTAAAGAGAAAATCCGAGAATGCGAGAACCTATCGCCAAAAGTTCTGACGCCAGTGATGTAAAATACCATTAAAACGAGCCCGTATGGTTATCAATTCCGATGGCGGCACTTTACCAGTTGCTAAAAATTCTAATTCATTAAGTAAACATAATCGACAAGTAGAATTAACAATTTTCAATCTTAAAAAATTATACAAAAATACATAATCATGTGAGTACTTTTGCCCCACCTTGTATACAGATGCAAAACACATCGCTCATTAGTCTTTTGAATGGAATGCCCAGAGTTTACGGTGGGTTGGAAGATAAACAAATTGTGGAGATTTACAGTAACGGCAAAAGCAGTCTCCCAGAAGGAGAAGTGGCCGAAAACCTTTCCACACATCATTATTTATATTTTCGCAGTTGACCAGGTCAAATATGTGTGGAGTATTGTATTAGCGGACAGTGGTACAAATTGAGACAACATGGCTTAGCTATTTTCTTTAATATTCAACACGCGGTAAAGGGATTCATTGGATACACTTTTAATATCAGTAAGCACATCGCGAGCTTAGGAAACAGGGAGTGGATTTAAAAGGAGATGTCGCACATTGCTTTTAAACTTCTGAACATCATAATGGGATGAGAAAATAGATTTAGGTAAAACATTCGACATTCGAGTTGTACGGCTGAAGAATGAGTCCATGCAGTTAACAGTACCACCGAAATTGGGCTCGAGGGTAAATTGGTATGCACTACTGGAAGCGCGAGTATTACGGTGAAATTTTTCCAATGAAATTAAAGTCTAAGCAGAAGATTGCAAAAAGAATGACGCGGCCACAAATGAAATAAATGTCTTAAGACTGTATACAGAGATACAATATATGCTAATCGCATGCCAAATAAACTTGATAAAGAAAAATGTTGCTTTAAATAATACAAAAAAAAAATAATATAATTAAGAAGATGAACCTAAATTTTAAATTCGTAGCTTTTTTAGATTTTTAAATGTTTTTTTTTTTGTAATCAACACTTAGCGAATTCGAATTTTTACTTTTTTACGAGCGCTCTAAAAAAAATCTCAACTAGGATTCACAAAAATATACCGCACTCCAGACTCGACGAACACGATTGTTACTGATTCTAAATAATTCTCATCTTTTTAAGAAAGCAGCAGCAGTCTTTTGTTCTAGAATAGCTTTTAAAGACTAAATGATATTTATTTCCAATTCAATTAAAAATGAAATGGGAAACCATGTTATGATCTGTTCTGTCAAACCAAAACAGAAGCAAACATTATGTAAATTCTGATTACATCGTTCATTCTCAATAGTTCCAGTTGTGTATTAAATTCTCTATGATAACTTAATATTAGCAAATTTATAAGTAGGGATATTTTTTTCTCATTTATATTCTCAATCACTCAGGCTAGATGGCATTCAATCACCAGTTTATATTACAACGCTTATTGCACTATAAGTTTTTAACACCTAACAATGCTGATTTATCACATGAGTAGTAGTCCATATGAGTGATCTGATCACTTACAACACTACACACTAAATGGAAGATTATCGCTTACCTATATTTGGACTGGATACAAAAAAAAAAAACACAAAAAATTACATAGATACTCGTCCCAAGGATTTGCACAAATTTTAGGAATTTTATTTTCTAATCGAATCTTGAATCATGAGTCCCAGATATGTAGCAAGTTCAGGTTTCTTAAAATTTGACTTTGTTTCTCTTTCTTCCTAGGTTAGGTTAGATAGAGTGATGATTCGGCAAGCCGCATCGATTCACACGAATATCAAGGGATCATTCGTAGTCCCAAGGAGAGGGAAAGAACGAAGGGTGGGAGAAAGGTAAGGAATTTATTCGAGATGAGGTGGTGGGTGCCTCCTCAAACCATCTTGAATTAGAGATGGATGTTTTTTAAGTGACTTTTTGTGAAACATTGTCTAGTCTGGGGCAATCACAGAGTAAGCCCTTTCTCGCGTCAACGTCCTGACACCATCAGCATATGCCTAATGTGCAAATGACCATTCTGCATTCTGGTTCCCATTGAGTTGTCCTGTAAGGATACCAACCAAGGGGACAGTTGAGGCCTGCTTAATTTAAGACTGTATTCTGTGATTATCTTAGATATATTCAGCCCGACACTTGTCAACTGCCATTATCGTTTGCAGCTCTGAGGTATCATTGTTAAATTCTTTTTTTTTCTCTCTTTTCAGTGGAAAAAGTACCCAAGGTACAATTTTTTTTTAAATTAATAATGCGCGTACATGGAATTATTGGGATTAATGGCGATTTGTATATATCAATATCTTTGTGAACTCTTGCTACTTTACGAGTGCTGAAAAAATCTGTCCCATTAAAAAATTTACATTCTCAAGTACAGGAAGAGAAACGTTGCTATGCGGCAACGTAAAGGTAGCAGCGAAATGAGCTGCCTTCTCTGAAGAGTAAACACCTAGCTTGTCATTGTCGATAAGCGTTGGAACAGAAGTTTTTGAGGAGTTTTCGCTGTTATTTTTAACTATGCAAAAAAATTTGATTCTATCAATAGGGGAGTTTCATGAGTTTCTGACTTTGTTTTAGTGTTTTTTTTCCGATTTTCCTCTGTAAGGTGGGCTTTGTACAATCGGAAACTTACTTATTTGTAGTTCTCTTTCAAAAAAATAAAATAATGGAATAAAATCAAAAAAATTAAAGGATTCATTTTTTGACAGCAACGTAGATTATTTTTCTGAGGAATCATGTTCAAATTTCTGAGAATACGGACATTTTAAAGAGCTTGAACTGGCTAATTGCCTCCTGTCAGAATGTGATATTTGTTCCTGTTAACAGGTCAAAAATATATCCCATTCATAACATCTCATATTACTTAAATGGTGTGTTCGTCGTTAGGCCAAAATCTTCATTTGCCCAACAGGTAATCACTGGTATCAGGAAAATTTCTTTTAATGACATCCGCGGCAGTGTTGTCAATTCAAGAATTTGCATGCACATTTGAGTAAGTAGCGACACCTTACTAGGTTGACCTCAATGTGCATTGCCTAGATATAACTTCTTTATTTGCAAATATATTTTCTATCCCTCCCAGCACCACAGGAATCTTAAAACAAAAAAAGTTAAAAAGAAATTACAATTAAATGTTCCGTTTGTAGTTAAAACGCTAATGAAAAAATTTAAGAAAATAAGGTTTTGGCCAAATTTCATCCCATAAAAACCAAAAAACAAAAAAAAAAACTCCTTTAAAGTTTATAGCCAAATTCAAACCCCAGCAAATTGCATTGCAAGTACACTTTACTGATTTTATCAGCTCTCTAGAACATGGCAATGCACTCAGTGGGTTCCCAGTGGGTGCCAAAAGGGAAAAAACTACATTCCCCTCTTTCAATGCTGAACAAAAAAATAGCTGGCGAGCCATCCATTCATTCAAAGTTCACAAGTACTTGGTGAAGTATGGATATAATGAAAGTCTGAATACAGTAATTACACCCAGTAAGATGAAAAAAAAAATACTTTCGCTTAGACTCGTGCGCACAAGAAGTCTTCAAAATCAAAAGACGGTTTTGGGTTATGAGTTACTTCTGATTTAAATTTTCAGTTCATTAAAATAAACGATTCAATGACTGTTATAGGTGCGGTTGGATTTTCAAAAAATATGTATTTTTGTGATTCAAGCTTCATTGAATTTACTTTCCATATTTGGAAAAAAAGCTTTTTTGATAATGCAAGTAAACTTTGACTGTGTATTTAAACATTCCACCCAAAATAGGATATTTTAATTAATTTTCTTATTTGTAAATTAATCTGAGCTTCAAAAAAGAAAAATAACTTCAATATGTTTCATAGGCTTTTAGAATCACAGATATGGTTTCAGTGGAATCAAAATATGAAACATTTTTGATTGATTTGCATACTAAGATATATTTTCCCTTGGTTAAAACTAAAAACTAAATTACACTCCACGCAGATACAAATTTTAATTAAGATTATCACATTTCTCCGTGTTTTAATAACAAACACAAAGACATGAATACGAAAATGAACTGGCAATTATAACATACAATTTTTTAAGTGATACAAACCATAACCGCACACAATAAAGCGAACAACCTATTTGTAGTTCATAAGCCCCCATAAACCGTATTTGTTTTTTTAAAGATATTTTTTTGTATTCCATGCCATTGATGAATAATATATTTTCCTACCATAAGTTGTAGATAACAAATCTCTATACAAGACAAGATACCTCATTTCGACAATAAGTTTGTGGTTTTTGCATGCAAAGGCGATTGATCTTAGTTACTACCTACGTTCACCTGTTTCTAACCACAAATAGGTCACAAAGCGAGCGGCTGCATATATGTATGTTTAAAGAAAATTCTTGACCCTTGCAAATGCTGGCTAGCAACACGCAAATGTTTTTTTTTTTTTTTTGTTTCTAACACCCCAAAACCATGAATCATACTAGTACAAGAACATCTAAGAAACGTCAATGTTGCTTTAACTTAACAAAAAAAAAACATATTTAGGTACTTTGAAGCGTATAAAACTTGTTATCCCACCACAAGTCAAATAATAATGCCAGTGGGTTTTCGATAGCCCACTAAGCGGAAGCTTGTAGGGGAAGAACAGGCAGATTAGCGTTCGCCCATCCCATTGATAAGACGATGAGTATGCAGTACTTCGTATTCGACCATATACGAGGTCGCCACCGACATGCACAACAGCCGTATATTCCTCTTTAGTCTATGCTGCTTTTTAAGGGGTAGAAAGAACAACTCATGCAGAGTGCAGTGTATTCACAAATAAAGAAACATATTTATTTAATAGAGTTGCCAGCCTCGTAATTTTATTTTATGAAAAGAATCTTATGAAATATTTCTTAGAAGAAAAACTATCATGCTTCATTTAAGGTATAACGCTTGGAGATATAACTGTGATATTTTTAAAAATGTACATTAAAAAACCTCAAAATCCGTTAAAATTACTCAAAATTGGTCCAAATAATTGGAGATTGGATATTCCAAACGAATGTAGTTATACAGTAAACGTTATATCTTAATGGCCCCTCTACACGATAGGCCATCGTATTGACGAGTGAATGGCGTTGGGAGGTTTATGGCACATAGCAATGGCCTCAGATGGCCGATTTTCGATTTTTTGTCCGTACGTCAAAGGATAGTAAGTAGGCCATTGATGGCGGTACGCATCCACAAGCGGCCCTTTACTCATTATTTGACCGTAATTTATTAGGAGATAGCAGCGACGGCTTCTTCATCTATCTTCTTTCACTGTAAAATCGTCCAACCTGAACATTGCATTGTATAGAGGCGACGCAACCATGGCGCCATCCCATCGAGCATCTGATAGGCAATTTATGGCCCATGCGTGTTGGTGGCAAGTTGCTGAAAATGTGCTTTTTGGAGTCCACTTGACGCGAAGAGGGAGAAAACCACTATATACAACGTTAAAACTTTTTTTACCCAACAGTAAATTCCTTCAATAGAGCAGATTTGTGCGTGGGGTTAACAAAAAAGAAAGAGTTGCGAAGCGAACAATAACCTCGGAAAAGGACGAATTAACTGTTGACGAACCGGAAAAACGAATTAAGGACAACGACCTTCGGATCTGCACGTGGAATGTTAGAACTCTTAACAGATCACGTGCAGCCAAACAACTAGCGGAGGCCCTTGACTGCCACAGAGCAGGAATTACTGCCATCCAGGAAGTGCGATGGGATGGGCCGGGCGAAAGGAGGATGAAAAACTGTGACGTGTACTACGGTGATTTTTGGGTGCGGCTTCGTCATAAGCGGTAGACTTAGGCAAGAAGTCTTGGGCTTTCGACACGAAAGTGAGCGACTTGTGACAATCCGTATCAAGGCTAAATTCGCCAACATTAGCCTAATATGCGCTCATGCCCCCACAGAGGACAAAGATGACGCCACCAAGGATGACTTCTACAAGCTCCTCGACAACCTCGACAAAACCTATGAGCGATGCCCTAAATACGACGTTAAGATCGTACTAGGCGATTTTAACGCCAAAATAGGTAAAAGAGGAAATCTTTGGTAGGACTGTCGGAAAACATAGCCTACACGACACAAAGTCTGAAAACGGACTTAGGCTAATTGACTTCGCAGCGGCACATAACGTCACCATTGCAAGCACACGGTTTCCTCATCTCGATATACACAAAGGGACTTGGCGACACCCAGATCAAAGAACCGTCAACCAGATTGATCACGTTGCGATGGATGCAAGACACGCCTCCAGTATCTTGGATGTTCGCACCTTCCGAGCAGCTAACATCGACTCGGATCACTACCTTGTTGCAGCAAAGGTAAGAATGCGAATAACGCGAACACCACAACAACGGAGTAATACTGTGAGAAAGTATGACTTCGGAAAGCTGCAATCGCAAGAAACCGCCAAAACCTATGCCGATCGAATATCCCGTAACCTCTCAAGAAATCCAGTACCGCCAGCATCAAGTGCCGAAGACCAGTGGCAACACTGCCAAAAAGCCATCAGAGATGCCGCAACTGATGTGCTAGGTTCCACCAGACCACCACCACGAAACCTCTGGTTCGACGACGAATGCAGGCAGGCCCATGCAGCCAAACAAGAGGCATATAAAGCGGCGCTGCAAAGAAAGACGAGAGCTGCTCGCGAGCTCTACGAGCAGAAAAGACGGGAAGAACACCGTCTTCTCCAAAAGAAAAAGAGAGAGCATGAGAAGCGCGCGATCGAAGATATTGAGAGATGCTACTCCAGGAACAACGTGCGGAAGTTTTACCAACAGGTAAAAAGAACGTGCCAAGGAAAAAAACCCGCACAGAAGCCTGTAGAGATAGGAATGGAAACCTCGTAGTAGAGTCAGTCGGTGCTGAGTACATGGAAGGACCATTTCTGCAGATTGTAAACGGCGATAAAGACCAAAATCCCGCTGTCAGGCAGAATGAACCATGCAACATGGACGATGACAGACAAAACTTCCGTCCACCTGACCAAAATGGAGTAAGGATAGCAATATCTAAACTACAAGATGCTGTCTGCCATACTATGTGAACGCCTGAAACCTTTCGTCAGCAACCTGATTGGCCCCCATCAGTGTGGTTTCAGACCAGGAAAGTCCACAATCGATCAAATGTTCACGCTACGGCAGATCCTGGAAACTACCCAAGAATTCCAAATCGATACCCACCACCTCTTTATCGATTTTAAGGCCGCGTACGATAGCATTTATAGAGACGAGCTATACAGAGCCATGTCAGGTTTTGGCATCCCCACAAAACTCGTCCGACTGTGCAAATTGACAATGGAAAACTCTCGCTGCTCCGTCAAGGTTATAACTGACCTCACAGAAGCTATCGTGCGATTTCTTCAACTTAATACTTGAAAAAATTATAAGAAACTCGCAAGTCAATTGTAGTGGGACAATTTTTTTCATGTCCGTGCAATTGTTAGCATACGTTGACGACATAGACATCATTGGCAGAACTCGGCGAGCTGTCACTGGAACGTTTGGTAGCACTGAAACTGAAGCGGCTAAGATTGGACTAGCAGTCAATGATGCCAAAACGAAGTACCTACTGTCCACAAAAAGGGACACACAACACCAAAGCAAAGCCCTCTCTCGAAAGACAAAGAAGACTGTATAAGACCCTAATCATCCCAGTCCTGCTCTATGGCGCCGAGGCATGGACTCTATCTAAAGCGGATGAAGATATCCTTAGTCGTTTCGAGCATAAAATTCTTCGGATTTTTGGCCCTATCTGCGTTAACGGGCTTTGGAGGAGAAGGTTAAACCAAGAACTATACGAGCTGTACAGCGACATTGACCTGATCAAAAAAAAATACGCTTATCACGCTTAAGATGGCTAGGTCATGTAGAGCGAATGGACAACAATGCTCCGGCTCGCAGGATCTTCGATTGACGCAGTCAAGGAAGACCTCGCCTCAGGTGGCGCGCTCAAGTAGAGGACGACCTCAACCAACTTGGAGTGCGAAACTGGAGGCAGCTAGCCAAAGACCGAGCTGGCTGGAGAGGCATGTTGGTTGAGGCCCAGGTTTGTCCCGAACTGTAGCGCCCCCAAAGTAAGTAAGAAGGTAGGGCAGATTTTTAGTTTCCCTCATACGAACAATGACATTGGAGTCATCTCGTATTTTAGGAGGTTCGCAACATCCTAAACTCATGTCTTGCTGATTATACTTCTTTGTAAAATCATCACGGGGTTAAGCACCAATAGCAGCCAATGGTGTTACTAAAAGTTGCAAAAATAGTTCCGATGAAGGTTTGCTGTCAAATATTCAGTCTGTTTCCCATTGTGAATGTATTCTCTTTTCGTTCTGTTAAGGCAACGTTCCGCGCGCTTCGCCCATGTTACGACCCCCATAATCGTGAGAGGAGTATTCGTAGTGTGATGGATGAATCTGAGTCCACTACCTTGGTAAACGATCAAACAAGAAAAAAAACAGTATGTCGGCGAAACGCAAGCGCAAGGTCTACTGAAAACATATCCGCTATCCTTGAATAAGCAGAAGAATCCGAAGCAGTCGATTTCACGTTGCTCACAAGAACTTGGTCTTTTGCAGACTACAAGCAACTTGCTGAATTTTGAATCGTGACTTGGGCCTCGAAAAATCATCCTCAGCGATGAGGCTCATTTCTGGATGAATGGGTACGTCAACATGAAACATTGTCCAATTTTGATTCAAGATATAGAAAGTCACAGACGCTGGCGGCGTCACCATCAACGCCTAGCACGATTACCAACCAAACATGTGCTTTCAAAAGGACGGTGTAGTTGACACTCTTGCTAAGATAAAATGCAATATGCGAACAGAAGACATTACAGCCTTCTAACGATTCTGAAAAGCCAATAAGACATGAATTTTTTTAACCTCCCTACTTTTCACATTTTTTATTTGAAAAAGACTTATTTCAAGTGAAATGTGGTAGATTCGTTCGCAGAATCATCTTCAGGCAAACGACTATGCAACGAAACAGTCTTATTTTAGGAAATGACTCAAATAAATAAAAATTGCTTTTGTTTAATCAAAGAACACGAGATAAAATACTTAAATGAATCACATTGCCACAACGAAAAATCAACCAAGAGGAACATGAATAATTTTTGCACCTCCATAAGTGACAATTATAATTTACATATGGCAACACTTGTAACATGAATGTACTTGATAGGTCTATACACAGTCCGGCAACACAATCCAGTTTCTTTTTTGTATCTTAAATTTAAATTTAGTTCAATTTGAGAAGAAAACTTTTTTGATTTGGAGTTTAAAGAGCCAACCAGATGACGCAATCATTGTCTATTTAACCAGCCTAAAGCTAGAACCGAACTTTACCTTTTTTTGTATCAGCCGGTACATTCGATTTTTATAGAAAGAAATGTTCGAATTCTACAAGATTTAGAGAAATGATAAAGAAATACATGACCATACGGCAGGAAGTCTGCACATTCGGATTGATTTTACCAATAGCCTCCTCGAACGAAGTTACTTTTGGAGTTTTTTCACGATGACAACCTCTCAAATTATGTTTCTTATCCCACAAGGTATCATGATTTTTTAGAAAATAAATCAAAGAAGCAGGTCGTCAGGCACCAGTGGTAACAGCACCATACAGAAAACAGAAGCATACCGATTGACCATGGCAAAGATGACGACGATGATAGGGATGAAGATGAGCCATGTTTTTTTCTACCGGAAAAAAATGCAGGATATTTTAGTCGCACTCACCTAAGCTGTTTTCTAGATTCTTTTAATAAACTGAAGATTCTATCACTTTGGTCCTCTTTTTTTGGTTTCACGGAAAAAATCACTTTTTTTAGTTTTTTTTGTATTTTTAAAGCGAAGAATTCTTTTCTAGAAAAACAGTACTGTCTGTGTAGTGCACGAAAAGAAGAGAAATAGAACTAAACACTGAGAATCAGTGAAGCTGAAGAAAGCCAAAGCAAGAGAACTAGAGAACGGACCTGCCTCGACTCAAAAATAAACGTTTCGGCGAGTGCGATGCAAGATTCCAAACATGCCAACGACTTCCAAGTGCAATGCCAAAGTTAGAACGAACCAGAAATAGTATACGCGAATATTATTCATGAGTTGCGGCAAATAGTTTTCTTACTCACTCGCAATATAAACTCATATACAAAAAATGGCCGCACAATATATAGTATCGGAATTTTCAATTGGAAAAATTTTAATAAAGTATGTTTTACACCGTTTTTTTTTTATTACTCACATTTATATGCACAAAGGTATGATGATCTTGAAGTAAATGCGCGTCTTTTTATAATTTCCGTACTTTTTTTGGTTTTTTATCGTTGCAAACCGCGAAGTTGAATTTCTTTCGATTTAGAGCACAGTCAGTAACGTTTTTTGCCGATGAATTGATGAACAAGAATAGCGAGATAGAGAGAAAGAAAGAATAGTCTTGTTTTTTTTTCAAAACATTTGAAATGTCAGCTTTGACAACGCCAAGTTTCAGATAGTGTTTGGAAAATGAGGTGGGTGATTAGTACTTCTATGGGCTTCTAGATGGCAAAACAATAATTTCAAAAGCCACGTAGTCGTTCATAAATACATCCCTTTGTGCCTGTCAATACGGTGATTTTTCAATCGATTGAAAGTTCCTTTTATACACATAATCATATGACGCCGATTCTTCATCAATTCCCTTTTGGGCACGCTTGTAGGTTTCACACGTTGACAAACTTTACTATGCCTTTACGTTTCTTTATTTCAACGCTCTCGCTCTTACTTATAGGAAAACATACATCTGACCATAAACTGAGGAAGATAATAATAAAGAAAGCAATGAAAATAACAAACGAGAATGGGAGAATCGCAACAAATTCTCGGTCCCTGCGTGATTGTGATCCCCGCTACACTTCTCAACTCCTTCGCCTAAATACTAAGTCACGCTGCGGTATATGCATATGTGTATAAAAGGGGACAAAGCACATAAGTTGTGTCCCCATTGTGTTGTGATAACTCATATACTATTGCTTAAGTGTGACAAGGAAAAATAATAATAAAATATTCTTGCCTCTGCCACATTTACAAACTTAATAATAGAAAATTCAATTCATTACATGAGTATCTGCTCCCTTCGCCTCTCGCCCTTCCTGTCCACAAACTCACCCTGCTTCAATCTGGGGTATATGAATAATCGTGTTCACGTGGACCGTGCTTTTATTATTTTATCACAATTCCGTATTTTGGCATAGAGATTTAAAGATTTTCAAAACTGTGTTCACGCCAATAAGAAGATTTCGCATTTCAACATTTGTAGAGAAAACATTCTGATACGATTTTATTTTACTTTCCTTTTTGACACCTCCATATTGTATTTAGCGATTAAAAAATTGATTACTGAATACTGAACAGATTTGTTCGGCTTAATAGTCTTGGAATTCCAATGAGATTCCGGAAATCTCGCATTTCAAAATCCTGAAAACGTATGCGGAAATGCGGGGTTTTCTCTCAAAATCTCAGATTTGGCTCTGACATTAGTAAAAATATATAGAATTAAACTTCATTCAAACAAATGCAACTTTTGATGTTACAACAAACGCCGGGAACATTGGAAAGTTAGGGAAGAAGGGAAAGAAGTTGTCGATTACCATTGGTTTTGAATGCTTTTAAATAGAAATGGTAGCGCAAAATATCGCCATGTAAACTACTCCTATACTATTTTCGTGTTGTTCGGTTCAAAAACAAATCACTATATTTCACGATACGTCCAAAGTTGTGAAGAATGGAGCTGTCTACCCCGAGTGAAATTTTCTATAACAGAATCCATAAAATAAGGGAGTTTTAAAAGCTTTTCGGTTTCTTCGATGCAAAAGGGCCATCATATACATTGGTTTGGGGTGTGTTAGCTTTAACGATAGAAGAAACCACCACAAAAGCATGTTTAAAGTAGTCAACAACTATACTATTTCATTTTTAAAAAATGGTACAAAAATATAAATGGTTACAACTTTTTTCCCTATAACACTAATAAATGCAACAGTTTCTGTTTTCCCTTAACAAGCTTAATAAAATT
Source organism: Platycheirus rosarum (assembly GCA_963971375.1). Classification (NCBI taxonomy): domain Eukaryota; kingdom Metazoa; phylum Arthropoda; class Insecta; order Diptera; family Syrphidae; genus Platycheirus; species Platycheirus rosarum. The sequence goes on along the minus strand of OZ020510.1, from coordinate 47,302,289 downwards.
CAACAAACACATTAACGGTTTTCTCTTTTTACATTCTAAAAACACCGAAACGAGTATAATTTTTGGAATTCTTCAGAGTCGAAATCAAACTCAATCCCAAGACCTTTCTTGTATCGGCTGGATCAATAATCCCATCGTCCCATAACCTTGCCGAACTGTAATAGGGAGAAGCTTCCTCTTCAAATCTGTCCTCAATCGAAGATTTCATCTTAATTATTTCTGCTTCGCTGAGTTCTTTGCCATCTCGTTTTTTCTGGTCAGTAGTGATCTGGGCGAGAACATTAGCTGCCTGTGCACCGCCCATCACTGATATGCGTGAATTTGGCCACATAAAAAGAAACCTTGGAGAAAAAGCTCGGCCACACATCCCTAAAAGTATAAAAAATATGAAACAGATCATGGAAAAGTGAAACGTTTTGTTTTCACCATAATTTCCAGCTCCATATGATCCTCCAATTATCACAGTTATTTTGGGCACATTCGCACATGCGACCGCCGTTACCAGCTTTGCTCCGTTCTTGGCAATTCCATTGGCTTCAGAATCTCGCCCAACCATGAATCCAGTAATATTTTGAAGGAAGATCAGAGGAATATTTCTTTGAGCACATAACTGAATAAAATGAGCTCCTTTCAGGGCACTTTCAGAGAAGAGAACTCCATTGTTGCCCACAATTCCAACTGTGTGGCCATATAGTTTTGCGAATCCACAAACGAGAGTTTCTCCATACAACTTCTTGAATTCTGTAAAGCGACTTCCATCTACTATTCGAGCAATCACTTCCCGTACATCAAAGCTTTTTGTGAGATTCGGACCTACTATGCCATAGATCTCTTTCGGATCATATTTAGGTTCTTCATAGAACGACGTTGACGACTTGGAACTGTCTTCCAGAAATGCATGTTCCGAATATGAGTTTGTGGCAGGCAAGTTTAAATTACTAACAATTTTGCGGGCCAAATAGAGAGCATGTTCATCGTCAGTGGCATAGTGGTCAGTCACTCCAGAAGTCTTACAATGGAGATCCGCTCCGCCAAGATCTTCTGCGGAAACCTCCTCGCCTGTAGCAGCTTTAACTAATGGTGGACCAGCCAAGAAAATGGTGCCCTGTTTTCGAACAATAACACTTTCATCTGCCATGGCTGGCACGTAAGCTCCACCTGCTGTGCAACTTCCCATCACCACTGCAATTTGTGGTATACCAAGCGCGGACATGTTTGCTTGGTTATAAAATGTCCGTCCAAAGTGCCATTTGTCAGGGAAGACTTCAGCTTGACGAGGAAGATTTGCACCTCCCGAATCGACCAAATAGATACAAGGCAAATGGTTTTCTTGGGCAATTTCTTGAGCACGGAGCTGTTTCTTTACAGTGATTGGATAGTAGGTGCCACCTTTGACAGTGGCATCGTTGGCTATAATGACACATTCCGTTCTAAAACATAATTTAGTTTATGCTTTTAAATGCTTTAGTGTTTTTCAAAAATCAAACCCATAAATTCGTCCAATTCCGGTAACTATGCCACCTGAGTTCACGACTTCTTTTCCGTACAACTCATGTCCAGCCAGTGCACTTAATTCTAGAAACGCAGTCGCACTGTCGATAAGTTTGTCGATACGTTCCCGCGCCAAAAGTTTCCCTCGGGATCTGTGTCTCTCTATCGCTATGGAACCACCACCACTTAAGGCTTGAGTTGTTAGTTGTTTCAGCTTATTTACTAGAGTCTTCATTTCAGTTTCATTTTGCTGTAAGAAATAATAATTTGAGTCTTAATGCCAACATGTAAGCATAAATTCTTATTACTTTGAAATCTGTGGAATCCTTATCTACGGATGTTTTGATGACGTCGGCTTCAACTTCTCCGATATGAAGCAGCCGAATTGTACTTCGGGTTGTTTGATTCCATAGGGCTGAGCGAAAGGTAGTGGATATTTTCAACATAACTCTAAATTGTTAAAATAATACGAGAATTATTTACAAAAAATAAAAAAAAAAGAAATAAAAGAAATAAAAATGCGACAAACGTGAAACAAGTGCAGTGGAATATTTAATTTTTTTTTAATCAAATGTCAAAATGCGCAAACAGCTGATTCGAAGGAATCTTTGAATTTGTTGGGTAATGTTTGATTAAATGGCTTAGACCCATGATACAACTACTAAAGATATGGCATTACGCATGTTCGTTGTGCGTTGTCAAATAGTTGTGACGTCACGGGCTCTGAACGAAAGTATTCTTGGCGCAAATTTCACTCTTGTTAACTTTGGCGCGCGGAAGTTCGTGTTTTTGTTGGTGATTTTTTAAATATTATTGTGAAGAAATTAAATTACAAAAAAATGGTTGTGTGTTCGGTGTTTGGTTGCAATAACGATGTGAGCAAAAAAATAACACCAAGCTCAAGTTTTCACCGTTTCCCAAAAAGAAATTTAAATCTTTGTAAGCAGTGGACTTCGCTTTGCAAAAGGAAGGATATGATTAATATCGAAACTGCCCGAATTTGTAGCTTGCATTTTTAAATGAAGATTTTACTAATAATCTGAAGTATGAAATTGGTAAGTCAAACAAATTCAACTATTTACAGCAAGATTTATGAAAAACTTGTTTATATAGGATTTACAATGTTTCATTAATTTGAAACCGGATGCAGTTCCTTCGGTTTACATAAATAAACCCTACTTGGATTCTAAACCGAGCAACATAACAGAACGCTCCAAAAGAATGGAAAATAAAAAACAATAGCAAATAGTGACCGAGCTGCTGGAAGCTCAAGTCGAGTTTGAGGCAGAACATGAGGCCGATATTATTTTAAGAAAATATTCCAAACCCACAGCCGGAAACGCTTCAGGCTCAAATTGATGAGTTGACTGAAAAAGTGTAAGCATATTATTATTATCATTTAATTTATAATTTTATTTTCAGCTAGTAGTGATAATTTTTTTTAAAAAACTTTTTATATACATACACATCGTAAAAGCCAAGGAAGTTGTTGCGTCGGAGCCAGAAGAAAATGTCTCATTCCATTACGAAGGACTGGAAAATTTGGCGGGTTACATATGTCACCAGTTCAAGAACATAATTCCCAACCTTGAACACAGAGAACAAATAGAAAACTCTTGGGTAAATCACTTAGATGAAGGTGGCCTCTCTAAGCCCAACAAAACCATAATGGACCAGCTGTCGTTTTTTTGGAAAATGTGTTTAATGCTGTGAATGGGGAAGGCGAAGGACTTTACATTTGCCAAAATTATATCCAGCATTTGCTAGAAGTATCGGCGAAAGCAAAAATTAACTGCGACGACCGAATTAAAAAATTATTCTTCCGTGCAAGGATGTACTTCCGGATGCGCATTTTAAATCGTCAAATTGTAGACAAGAAGCTATCGCGCAACCAAAAATTAAAAAAACTATAAATTAAAAACCAAATTTATGAAAACACATCTTTTATTTCCTTATTTTGTATTTACAAAGTAAGTAAAAGGTAAGTAATACAAGAAAGAAAAACGAAAATTCATACAAAACAACAAATTGTAACTTTAATTTAAGTTTTAAAATGATTAAAACATTAAACATTGATAAATAAACACTTTTATATCCATGTTTCCCGACAAAATGTCAGCATTGTTTTGTTTAATTTCACTTTCACATAGGTACTAATTCAAAACGTCAAGTTCAGACAGTTCCTGTAGATGCGCAGAACGAAACAAAAAATCAATCTCGAATGCGCTATCTGTTTACTTGTACCATGGCTTAGACCCCAATCATAAGCACCGTACATACGTTATACAAATTTATATTTTGTCGGATTGAGTCGCGTGAATTCGCCGGATAGTGTTAAGCGGCGTTCACACGCAGACAAGACAAGGGGACAATACACAATTGTCTTGTACGAGCTTCTTGAACGGGGTTGGATGATGTCGATATTGTCCTCAGAGATAGCTCGGCAGGCTAGTTCGGAGGACAATGTAATGACAATTGTCTTGTCCTGGAAACAGTTGTTCACATGGAACAATGATTGTCTTGTCTAATTGTCTTGGCCTCTGCATTGTCCTATGTGAACCCCGCTTTAGATAGTGCGGTCGTAGCTTTTCTATTCATATTTCGCTAACCAATTGTTCGCAAAAAAATTGCTGACGCTTTTGCCTTGATACCCACAAGACCACATGGTCGAGCCTGCAACCAAATCGATGGTGTTGCGATTGACGGAAGTCATTCCTCTTGTTTCCTGAACGTACGGACTTTTCGAGGAGTAAACATCGACACGGGTTACTACCTACTTGATGTCAAATTTCGGATACGGAAATTAATGCAAGCTATAATTAGGCGATCAACAACCACGTAGAATAAATTAAATGTTGGAAGACTCCAATTGGAAACGACGGCCACAGCCTATGCTGATCGCGTGTCCCTTGAGCTGACAATATGAATCCGCAAGACCAAAGGCATATAATGGCTAAAACACAATCACGCTTCAGCTTTGGCTTCGTCACGTTACATTTCACTCGCTTTGTGTCCGCTTTGAATGACATTTTCCGAATTTCGGTTTTTGTTTTGGCTTTTTTCTGTCAAAGTGACAGAACCAAACGTAACGTCAAAGTTAATGCGACATTGTGATAAGATGTATTGATTTCCTATGGTTGAACTTGTAAACGTCAGGCGAAACCGAAGCTAAAGCGTGATTGTGTTTTAGCTATTATGTCTACAAGTGATGGGTGATATTCTGTATAGAAAAAGCCAACGGTTTGATTCATGTAACTGAAAAAAAAACGAAAGGATTCGATCATGGCTGCGAACAAAAATAGAACAAAGAACATTAGTAATTATGGCTTAAATTGTAAAATTATGGCTGGAATTCGTAATCGATTGAAAATGAAAAAAGCAGAAATGTCGCTAAAGAGATATGTTAACGGCTGAATAGTTATTTAGTGCATAAAGAGTATACAACATTGCATTAATTCTTATTTAAAAAAAATATTCCCCGTCTATGCAATGTTTGTGTCCAATATAGTATAAAAAACTAATTCTATCTATCTCCAAGAGCGTTTAGCCTATACAATCTGTATGCAACTTTATACACTCTCTATAATAATGCGTTTATAAATTCGGCGGATAATATTGTGATATTTTGGCCTGGGGTTCGACAAATAAAACTCAATCAAAATTCCACAATAATAAAACAAATCTCTTTATTTTATAAAACACAACGTCTTTCAGTTTAAATAACACCAATTTAACTTATTTCACTTATTCACAATTCAAATACGTTTTTATAATTCAACACTTTTTATTTAATCTCAATTCAATCACTTTTTACTAATACTTCCAGTTGTTAACAATTCCACTTTAGAAAATAAACTGAACTGTCAATGCAATCTACTCTTGTATTTATACAACTTTAAAAGCTTCTGGAAGCTTCTGTCTGGTTCTGGCACAATCTAAGCTTTCGGTACTAATTCGAGTCTCGAATTGTTTCGTCAAGTTCGATTTAGTACTAAGTTAAAACATGTTGCAAATATGTAGCATACTTCTAGGAGCATGGTTGTTGTACACAATAAATGGTGGTTGTTGTACACAATAAATGTTGGTTGTTGTACACAATGAATCCAACAGATGGCGTTAATTTACAAAATGTATCTAAACTTGTTGCCACATCACATTGTCCCCCTCTTAGTTTTGTTCGTCCCGAACAAGCACATCATCATTGTTTCCGTGGTAACGATGCAGTCGATCCACATGGACAATTTTCATTTTTGCTCTTGGTCCTCGTTGGATTCGGAAAACGACGTCATTAATGCGCGTAACTATTTGGTAGGGACCTTCCCAGTCCTGCTGAAGCTTGGGCGATTTTCCCTTTCTGCGATGTGGGTTATAAAGCCATACCAGATCTCCCTCATTGAATTCAGGTGCTGTTGCTCTCGCATCGTATCTGGTCTTCATGCGGTCACTCGCAATTTTTATGTTGTTTCTTGTTCTCTGGTGAATGTCGTTGATCCTTTCTCTAAGATCTAACACGTAGTCCTCTTCGCATTTTGGGTCTTCAATAGGAAATCCGAATTTTAGCTCACTTGGAAGCCGGGCAGTTCGTCCAAATAGAATTTCGGATGGAGTGTATCCAGTTGTACTATGAACCGCATTCCGGTAGGCTATAAGAAATAAAGGAATTCGCCGATCCCAATCCCGTTGGTTCTCGTTCACGACTTTGGACAGATGTTCCTTCAAGGTCTTGTTAAATCTTTCTACCATTCCATCAGACTGTGGATGAAGAGGTGTTGTCCTTGTTTTCTTTAACCCGAGTGATGCGCATACTTCCTGGAATACCTTCGACTCGAAGTTTCGCCCTTGGTCGGAATGCAATTCCATAGGCACCCCGAACCTGCAGACCCAGTGGTCCACTATCTGCTCGACAACGGTCTTAGCTTCTTGATTGGGTATCGCAAAAGCCTCCGGCCATTTGCTGAAGTAGTCCATGACAACAAGGATGTAACGGCTACCGTTTTCAGTTTCCGGGAACGGGCCTGTGATGTCAACGGCGATTCTTTCAAAAGGGGCGCTCACGTTGTACTGGTGCATTTTACCTCGTGTTTTGACTTTGGGTCCCTTACTAGCTGCGCATGTTATGCACTTTCGACACCAGCTCTCTACATCGTTTCTCACGCTTAGCCAATAAAAGCGTTCCCGTACCTTTTCCAATGTTTTGTTGATTCCCAAGTGCCCACCGGATATTCCAGCATGCATTTCTCGTAGGATCTCCTCTACTTTCGATCGTGGAACCACAAGCTGCATCTTAAAGGATCTTCCATCCGGCATTTCCCATTTTCTTCGCAAAACACCATCTTCCACATGGAGAGAGTCCCACTGCGCCCAGTATGCTTTTAAAGTAGGACTTCTGTCGGAGATATCTCTTGCGTTTGGTTTCTCCATAGATTCCTTCCATGCAAGGATTGGCTCGATGTCAGGGTCTTCTTTTTGTGCATTACGAATTTCTTCGGCACTCCAACCCTCTACAGGTTCGGCTCTTATTCTCTGGACAGATATACCTTCATCCTTTTCCTCTTTTCGCGCACAATGTTTGCAACTGGGCTCACATGGTCTGCGGGAAAGCGCGTCCGCATTGCAGTGCAGTCTTCCTTTGCGATGCTGTACTTCGAAGTCGTAAGTCTGCAATCGTTGGATCCATCTTGCTACCTGCCCCTCAGGATTTTTGAACTGTAGCAACCATTTTAAAGCGGCGTGATCGGTACGCAGGATGAATCTCTGTCCATACAGATATTTATGGAAATGTTTTGTCGCCAGTATCAGAGCAAGGAGTTCCCGTCTGGTTACACAGTAGTTTCTCTCTGGTCGCGACAGAACTTTGCTGAAATAGGCTACCACTTTCTCCTGCCCATCTTGTATCTGCGACAGAACTGCTCCAACACCCACGTTACTAGCATCCGCGTCCACAATAAATGTTTTGCCAGGGGTGGGGTAAGCTAGTATTGGTGCCTCACAAAGTCGCTGTTTTAGATGTTGAAAGCTTCTTTCGCACTCACCTGACCATTTAAATTGTCTACCCTTCTCAGTTAGCTGGTGCAGACACTTTGCGATTCCGGCAAAATCTTTGACAAACCTCCTGTAATAAGTGGCGAGACCGCGAGACTCCTCAGCTGGTGTTTATCTTCGGGAACTGGCCAATTTCTCACGGTTTCGATTTTCTCCGGGTCAGTGTTTACTCCATTTGATGATATCACATGTCCCAAATATTTCACCTCAGCTTTGAACAGAGCACATTTCTTTGGATTTAGTTTCAAATGTGCAGTTCGAAGTCGTGTAAACACCTCCCTCAAGTTGTCGCGATGTTCAGCGAACGTCTTTCCCACAACGATGACGTCATCCAAGTACACCAGGCAGGTTTTCCATGTCAGACCCTGTAACACACGTTCCATTAAACGCTCAAAGGTGGCTGGAGCGTTACACAAGCCAAATGGCATAACGGTAAACTGCCATAGTCCATTTCCCGTTGTGAAAGCGGTCTTTTCTTTGTCTTCTGGATGGATCTGTACCTGCCAGTAACCACTTTTCAGATCGAGGGTGGAAAACCATTTCGCTCCAGAAAGGGTATCCAAGGTGTCATCTATTCGAGGCAAGGGGTAGCTGTCCTTCTTGGTGACATCGTTGAGCCTCCGGTAATCCACGCAGAATCGAGTGCTGCCGTCCTTCTTTTTTACTAGTACAACGGGTGATGCCCACGGACTTTTTGAGCTTTCGATTAGACCGTCTTTTTCCATGGTTGATATCATCTCATCGACTTCCGGCTGTTTTGCCAATGGAAGTCTTCTAGCAGGTTGTCGGATCGGTCTGCTATCGCCGGTGTCTATTCGGTGCTGTACTAGGTGTGTTCGACCATAGTCTCCATCCTGCGATGCAAATATATCAGCAAACTCGCCAATGAGATTTTTGGCCATGGTTTTCTGCTCCTGATTTAGCTCACAGTTTCCAAGGATAGCATTACATACCTCAGCCAATTTTGTTGCAGAAACAGGACTCGCAGAATCACTCCCAGATGTTGTCGATATGGCTGCAATGGGTACGCATCTTCCAATCACCTCTCCTTGTCTGAGCTTGACGGAGTGTTTGTTCGGATTCATCAGCCTTACCGGAACCATGTTTTTCTTTGGTTCCACTAAAATCTTTCCAACGATATAGCTTGGAAAGTCCTCTTTATTATCTGCTTCAATGAAATAGAATCGGTGGTTCCCAGGATCACCCTCCAAACGCGTCCAAAGAACTGTCTCTGAAGAAGGTGGTAGGACTTCATCTCTGCTTATAACCGCCCGAAGATTCACAGCGTTCTCGTTTCCGTATACCATAGGGATCTCAACGGTTCGATACCTTAATACTTGCATTCGAAGGTCTATGATTACCTCATGTGCCTTCATGAAATCCACTCCAATGATGCATTCGTCGCATATGTCGGCTACCAAGAATGCATGTGAGAAGGTCAACCCTGCCAGTTGTATCTTTAGAAATACCTCCCCGTATACTTTTGCTGCTTCTCCCGTAGCTGTCTTCAGAGTGTAGCAGCTGGTGTTATGTAGCCATGATGTCTGAACAAGGTCTCTTCTGATTATGGAGGCTGTGGCACCCGTGTCGATAGTGGCCACACATTTTCTGTTTCTGATGACTGTCTCCACTGTCAAGCTCTTGCTGCAGCGTGTAGTTTGCGAAACTTGGATGATGGTCCTGGGGGCGTCGATTCCATCAACCAACTTCAGCCCCGCGAAGTTGGTTTTTAGGCGTTTCCCGCCTGCTGTTGATCAGAAGCTTGTCCAGCAGTGTGAGTGTTATTCCTGCCAGATGCTTCGTCATTCTGCCTCCTCCTTGTGCAATGTGGGCAGCTTACCTGTCTAGGCATAGATCTGCATTGTCGCTGTAGGTGTCCTAGCTTGTTGCAATTCCAGCATCTCATTTGACCACGAACAGTGCTCGGGTTTTGTCTTTCAATGTCGACACGTTGACATGAGCACTCTAGCGTAGCCATTTCCCTGACGCGATGGCTACCTTGCGAAGCTTGGTCTGCTGCTTCCATTGTCAGGGCAAATGCTAAAGCCTCAGCGAGCGTTTTCTTACCTGCCATTCTCACAGCCATTTGTAGTTTTCCATCTGCAATGGCATTAGTGAACGCATCGGTTGCCAGTTCGTTTATGATTTCCCTGCTGGTATTGGGATAAGACAAATTCGCCAAGCGCTCAATGTCAGCTTGCAATTGTTGTAGCGTTTCACCTCTTGCCTGGACCCTTCTGCGCAACTGGACTCGGTAAACTTGCTGCATGTGGTCGTCGCCAAACCTCATCTCGATTGCCTTGACCATGGCATCATAATCCTGATGTTTGTCTTCAGGAATGGTCTGCAGCAATTCGGCAGCTGTTCCTCTGAGAGCAAGCGTAAGAGCAATTGATTTGTCTTCGTTGTCCCAGTTGTTCGTCAAGGCGGCAGCTTCGAACTGCCTCTTATAAATTGGCCATGATGTTTGACCATCGAAGACAGGGGGCTGCATTTCCTTTCTTCGTGGACCGTCGCTCGAATATTCCCGAACCTTCTGCTTTTTCAGAGAATCAAATTCCTTAGCCAGATGTTCGTACTGTTGCTCTACACTTACGAACTTTTCTTCCAAGTTTTCTATTTTGGCTTCGAATTTCTGATCGATTGTTTGAAGTCTTTTGTCGAAGAGAACATTCTGTGCATCGAGTTTGTTTTCGAGACCATCAAATTTGCTTTCGAGAACGTTCTTTTGGTCGCTTAGTTGCTGCTGGAGAATTTCCAACGAATTCTTCTGCTCATTCTTTTGTTCTTCGAGAACGTTCTGTTGTTTTTCGAGAAAGTTCTTTTGTTCTTTCGAGGAACTTTCCAAAGCATCGAATTTCGACAGAAGCAACTTCATGAAAGCAGGCATTTCATCGGCTGTACTTACTGTGCATTCTCTCCCTTGTTCTTCAACATCGAACAACATGGTATCGGGGTCTCCACCATCCTGAGTGATAGCATTCTGAAGTCGGAGCAATAGTTCCTTTTTCAGCCCCGAAGTCTGAAGATTTCGTTTTCCTAATTCTTTTTTCAACTCAGCTGTTGTCAATTGTTCTAATTTGCGACCCATTTTATGTAACTTAAACACTATTTTCGCAACACAGTCAGTTTTATTTTAATGTCTCTTCTAGAAAGATCTTTTTCCAACACTATTTTTAACAAAAATACTCGCTATTCACAGTTTTATAGCACAATCAGTTCAATAGTTTCTGGAAAATTCCACTTTCACAATTAAATGAGTCACCGAAACTGTTTTAGAAAATGTCACTATGGAATTTTCTAGCACTTTACTGAGTTTTATCCCCAATTTCTGACACCAATGTGATATTTTGGCCTGGGGTTCGACAAATAAAACTCAATCAAAATTCCACAATAATAAAACAAATCTCTTTATTTTATAAAACACAACGTCTTTCAGTTTAAATAACACCAATTTAACTTATTTCACTTATTCACAATTCAAATACGTTTTTATAATTCAACACTTTTTATTTAATCTCAATTCAATCACTTTTTACTAATACTTCCAGTTGTTAACAATTCCACTTTCGAAAATAAACTGAACTGTCAATGCAATCTACTCTTGTATTTATACAACTTTAAAAGCTTCTGGAAGCTTCTGTCTGGTTCTGGCACAATCTAAGCTTTCGGTACTAATTCGAGTCTCGAATTGTTTCGTCAAGTTCGATTTAGTACTAAGTTAAAACATGTTGCAAATATGTAGCATACTTCTAGGAGCATGGTTGTTGTACACAATAAATGGTGGTTGTTGTACACAATAAATGTTGGTTGTTGTACACAATGAATCCAACAGATGGCGTTAATTTACAAAATGTATCTAAACTTGTTGCCACATCACAATATATTAAAACATAATGAACTATTTTTCGATAAAATTTTTCAATTTTTATTTTTTTAAATTATCGATTTTTTCAAATTAAAGATATCGATTCATATTTAACCCTCATTTTCATTACTAAGAAAAAACGATAGCCTTCTCTAAAAGTGCGTGTAATAAATTCTCTATTAGTTTTGACACAAATCGACGAACGAAGTAAAAAAAAAACAAAAGCGATGCAGAATGCGAATTATAGCTTTCGCACTATTTCTTTGGTTTTTGACGAACAATCCCAACGATGATAACAAAAAATCACATCCGCCCGACCAAAATGAGATCAAAATAGCCGCTAGAGAAAACCTGGTCAGTTGCATTTACCAACTCGTCGGCAAAATATAATCGGAGGGAAGTATGCCCTATGATTGGAACCACAGTACCATCTACCCGATCCACAAAAAAGAATATCGACTACTCTGCACTGTATCAACTACCTACTACATATAGAGGAATTACCATTTTGAACATCCCCTATTAAGTTCTGTCCAGCCTCCAGCGTTTAATGTGAACGTTTTAAGTTTGCTTACGGAATAATAGATCTATGCCAAGGCGGTTTTAAACGCAGGTCCAGATTCCGTAAAAAAACGAACCGAAAACGATCGTTCGCTTTTCAAAAACGAAAGAAATAGTGCCATAGCTATAATTCGCATTCTGTATAGCTGTTCTTTTTTTTACTTCGTTCGTCGACGTGTCAAATCCAGTTCAAAATCTATTACATACTTTTAGGGTGATAAGGTTATCGTTTTTTCTTAGTTTTTGTATGAGGGTTAAATATGAATCGATAAATTTAATGACAAAATCGACAATTAAAAAAATTTAATTTAAAAAATCTGATTTTATATTTACTTTAATTTTTTGACGTGAAGTCTTATAAATCGATGACCAAGCTACACATACGAAATAACATGACTCATGCTGGCTGATAATGCTCATAAGACTCATGCTGATAAGAAAAGTGACGCACGCTGCGATACTGTGATTCCTTCAACCAAAATCGATCGCAAGCACCAGGCGAACGTGAAAAAGGACAGGCGCAAATTCTTAAAATAATTCCACTCAAATTCAAAAAGTAAAAGAGAAAAAGAAATACAAAATAGGCGGAGTTTTGTTAAAGTAGAAAGCAGATGTAGATATTTTTTCAACCAAAATCGATCGGAAACGTATTCTGAGCACCAGGCGAACATGAAAAGAACAGGCGCAAATTCCCAAAATAATTCAAAAAGAAGAAGGAGAGAAGGAGAGGTAGTCAATGAATTTGCTTCAGGGCTCTGCCGTGAACACGGGCAACAACATCACCGCAGAAATTAAGCGTAGAATCACTCTTGCTAATTGCTGTTACTTTGGGCTAAGTAACCAATTGAGAAATAAAGCACTATCGAGAAGAACCCAGGAGACGCTACACATAATACTCGCTATCCCGGTCCTGCTATATGGCGCAGAAGCATATACGTACACTCCCTTTCGAAAAACTACTTTGGGGCATTCAAAAGAAAAGTGGGCCTGTTTACGATGCGGTAAACAACGAGCGGCGAATAAGAAAAGTGTTTAGAAGAATATTGTTGCGAGAGAAGAGGAGGGGTATGAGATTGGAAGGATTGGATCACAATATATGGTTAGGAAGTAGAAGGGAGCCAGATTAAGATCGGGACTCAGAAGGTTGGAATGTTTAGCATTATAGACATTGCCTGCTTGCGTCGCTCGGACTGAGCTCGTGGAGGATCTACAACACGTACATCTACCCGTACTTATTGTTCATTAAGTGTTTTTCCTTGTAGATCCTTATATAGTTTTGGATTTGGAGGTGATCCAGGTCACCCAAGGATTTGTTAATTGTATGACAGTATTTTAATAAGTACACAACATATCCGCGCTTAGAAGAATGCGATCAAAAAAAAGAGATACCTAATCATATTTTTTTTGTAAACAAACTTCAATGGTAACAAATTACAACTTTAGTTTATTCGCTGGAAGTTGACGTGTTTTCTTCTCTTTAAAGTGCTTCTGCTTCGAAGTTGTTTCTTGTAACTTAGAAAAGAATGCTTTTGATGATTTCATTGCACCTGCATCATCCGACGCTACAACCTTAAGACAAAATAAATAGATGTGAATAAGTTTTGTTGATGTCTACTAAAGCAAAATGTACCTGTTTTACGTTCCTTTGCCTTGCTAAGAGTTTATTCATGCTGTCGGTTTTGCCTTTTTTATTAAACTTGGAATCATTCTTCTGCCCTAGAATACCATTATCTCTAATTTTTGTTAGATTTCCTTTCAATTTCTGCTTCCTGTGTCGTTTTTCGCGGTTTTTGTCTACTTTTTGGCGTTCAGTTTTGCCTAGAACATCACCCCTGGAGCGTTTTCTTATTTCTTCGGGGGCCAAAAGATTTGCTTGGCTTGTGACCGTCGTAGCCACCTCTTCCATGTTGACAGCAGGTATGTTGGTTAATACCTTTAGTTCCGGTGCAACTGGTTTTGGTGTGAAATGGAAATTAGATAAGGCATCAAGCTTAACGAACAAAGAACACATCAAATCATTAATTTCTTTATGAGACTTTGGTTCTTCCTTCGCGTTTTCAGCTGAAGGATCAGTTTTTTGAATTTCTTGCTGATATTGTTTTTCATATATATGAGCCAACGATTCTTTACTCTTCTCTTGATCCAAGATAAATTGTTTTCGGTATTCATGAGTGGTATTTATTTGTTTGACTTTATACTCCACGTTGTCCCACAACTCTCCTTTGATTCTCTGACGAATAATATCCTCTAACCGCAATGTAGTTTCTTCGGTTACTTTTAGAGGAGGTCTACTTGTTGGTTCAAACTCTAGAATCTCTTCAAGCAACGAGTTTTGGGGCCGATTTGTTGCTTCTACCTCACCTTTTAATTGCCACGGTTTTTCTCCCAAAATATCTTGTTCATATTCTCTGATTCGTTGGTTGAGACGTTCCTGTCGATCTTCATATGCATTTTTGTTTTGTTTATCGCTTTCTTTTTCTGTTGGCGGAATAGAGGTGTTTTCATTATCAGTATCATCGTTTTCGTCAAAACTTTGTTGTTCCTTTTGATCTTCTATATCTTCATCGAAGAAGTCTTTGTATTGAATGTTTTCTTCCTCGTCCTCCTCATCATCGAGGTTTTCATCGAAGTAATTAATATGGTTTTCCGAGTCGATATTAGAGCTTTTGCTATTCATAAATTTGTCTTCCTCTGCTTTTAAAAACGCTTCCATTTCACTCAATTTGAAAAACTGGTCGTCGACAATAGATGGTTTTTCCCTTTTGGAAAATTTCTTTTCAGTTTCAATTTTACCTTCAAAACTATTGGCACACGCTTCATCGTCTTGTGATTCAAGTTCACCAGAATCGGACAGATTTGAATCGAGGCTTTCCTCTGGATCTTTGTCATTGGTTTTCCTTTGCTCATAATTAATTTGAATTTTGTGTTCTTTGAGGGACAAAAGTTTTGATGTTTTTTTAATTAATTGTGGACAAACAGTACTGTTTCTCAACTCAATTAATTGCCATATCTGTTCCCAATCTAATTCATCGACAACAAGTTGTGGTAAAAAGTTCAAGCTTTTTTCTTTTGCTGCATCATTTAATGCAGTAACATCATAAGTTTGCTGTAGAATTTTTCGGATACCATCAGATCTTGGTTTGTGTATACTGAAAATTAATTAACTTTTATTTACAACAAAGTCCACGTGCAGAGATGACCCAATAGAGGTTAAATGAATTTATTTACCTTAAGAAATCTGCAGAATTTTTTGATATTGTGTTAAATCTTTTGGATAAAGATTTCAATGCTGAACTGTTAGTTTTATTCAACTTTGAAGAAGTCATTGCAAATAACGATTATAACTTAAGAGCAAATCTATACAGAAATAAAAACAAAAATTGTACGTTTATAACTCAATATTCTTGTAAACATTTTGGTGAAGCGACGGCGAACTTCATAGAGGTAATATTAAGGAGAGAGTAATGTTTTGTTGGGTTGTCAGTCCTATCTCCTAAGGGTAGCCTTACATCAACAAATCATGGAACTATTAATGGACTGTTGGTTGGTTGTCATTGAGGATGTTCGGTGTATCATAGGTTTGCTGTGCAATGCGTTTTTGTTGTTGTAACACGTGTTAAATAACAGCTGACGGCCATAACGACGCACAGTACACATATCTAAGGTAATATCAAAGTAAAATGGTGGCTTGTTTATTCGTTCTGAAAAATAGATCTCGTGGTTATATTTTAAGCATTTGTGGTAATTAATTTATTAAAAAGCTTTTTAAAAAATAAGAAAATAAGGAAAATATAAAACCAACTTGAGGTGTGCAGTTTTGGTCATAACTTTTTGTGATGTAGGTCTCAAACAACCACTATTTTTAATACAAAGTGACAAAAAAAATTTTGACAACCTCGGCAATATATTACCTTAGTTATGTGTACTGTGATAACAACGAACAAATCATATGTAATGCCCCGTGGCTTAGTGGTTAGTGTGTCGGACTACTAAGCTAATGAGCCTGGGTTCGAATCCAGCTCATAGCCACCTTCTTTTTCGTGTCGTCGCATGGGTCGCTCGACACAAGTGCTATTTTTTACACATAATCCAATTCTTCATCAATTCCCTTCTGGGCACGTCTGTAGTTTTCACACGTTGAATCAGCGTCACGCGACAATATGTGACAAACGTTACAATGACTTAACGTTTGTTTATTTCAACGTTCTCGCTCTTACTTATGACAAAACATACATCTGACCACAAACTGAGGAAGATAATAACAAAGCAAGCAATGAAAATAACAAACGAGAATGAGAGAATCGCAACAAATTCTTGGTTCCTGCGTGATTGTGATCCCCACTACACTTCTCAACTCCTTCGCCATAATACTAAGGCACGCTGCGGCATATGCCTATGTGTATAAATAGCTTGAGGAGACCAGTCGTGAAATATTTTGTTGCAAAAGAATTTATTTTCAATAAGCGTCTCTAGAATATTAGCAAGGAGGTGTAGCTGAAGTTCACTATGAATAGATTTTTTTCAAACTTTTTCAAATTGAATAATATAAAAAAAAAATACCAAGTTTTGCAATACAAGAATAGAAATAAACAATTTGGCACAAGCAAACCTTAGTTATGACTTATTATTTTACATTTTGTTGATATATACTTTTGTGGTTAAGAGGGATTAGTTGCCCTTCTGCTTCCTGCCAATGTACGCTTCATCATTTAAAATTTTGTTTCTATATTTGACCATTGGTTTTCTTCAAACGATGGTTACAGAATAAACAATTTTCTTTTCCCAATTTTGCACAATGAAGTACTAGGTCTGTTATAATTTGTGTGCAAAACTGTAAAATTACCGAAAATCACCGAAAACCGCAAACACTGTTCCATATCGCAATTTTTTTTGTAGTTAGAGGACTATAAAAAATTTCCCGCCTGGAAATTTCTGCTACAAAAAATTATGTGCACAGAAAATAAAAAACTGGCAAAATTGAAAAAAAAAACAGTTCACTATTAGTAACGTTGAAAGAATGATAATTCGCAAAAGCAAATTGTGTTCCTTTTGCATTTATATTATTTTAAATAAATCCATTTTTCTTATTGTTTACGGATCTAGGTCTGGGTTAATTTTGAATACATAATGCAAACACGATTTAGAAACTTGTTTCAATTCTGAAATGCAGTAATGTAAAAATTCATGATCTGAATCGTTTTATTGTTATTAAAGTGGAACTGATTTTCATTGAATTAATCCTTGAATAAAAGATTAAAATATTTTTTTTTTTGAGTTACTTTAATTTTAGTCCAAAATACTTTAGCGTTTTTTTTTAAACGTCAGAATAAAATCGACCGATATTTTATTGGTAGTAGGTGCTTGCACACTCACCGGATTTTTTCACCCATTGCTATCGATATAAGTATATATGTATTATTAGCACGCACTACCAAAACTAGTTTTAAACGTCAAAAATACCTACAATTTCACCCAGCAGTCGACTAAAATGTCGGTAAGTATTCGGTGTGTGTGTAAGCGTGTATTTAGTCACGTGCGCCACTACTTCCCGGTAATGCCGGCGATACATTGACAGTGGACGTATGCTCACCGGAATTTTACTGGTATCGATCAGCGGTCGGCGTGTGTGCAAGGTCCCGTTCCCACATGTGGTTCACTATTGAAATTTGGACGACCGGTATAAATTCGGCCATCCAAAATCGGCGTGTGTGCAAGTAGCCTTATGGTTTATTCTATCAAAAACATCAAATATGTACTTTAATTTATGTTCACCATTATTGCTGTCCTGTCTGCAAATAGAAATTTCCTAACATAAATCTCATAATAAATTTTGAAAACTGAAAGTTTCCTAGCATTTCGTTATGTGCAATTGCAAAGAAACTTTTTCGACTTTCGAAAATTATTTTGACATTTCCGCAGATGTCAAAAATGTTGAATATACACAAATTCAATGTTGCGAACACAATGGGACGCAGCTGCAGACGCAGCTGCAATACGGATACGAAAAGGTTGGTTAACTTTTAATAAAGACGTGCAGTTTTTTGACATTTCACAAAGAAACAAATGGAACACAACAGTAGTGCATTCTTTTTGAAAGATCTTTGATAAGGTACGCTTACATCATTCCTATTTTAGGTAGGTTTTTCATTCTTATTTTTACAAAAAATTTAAAAGGTGTATATCAGTAGGGGAAAGAAGTAACGAATGGAAGAATGAAAGTTTTAATATTTTAAGGGTTGAGCTTTGATGTTTCTCGTTTGAAAATGTTTGACATGGTCTAAAAATAAGAACTTTAAAAATTGATTGTAGAACATATGGATACAGCGAGAAAATCCAAAGGTATCCGAAATTTCTGGGCTACTTTTCTTCCTGATGAGACATATGAAGAATGGCTGACTGTTTTTTTTATTCAAATTTTGAAAGGAAACCTATCTAGTTGGAATTTTAGCACAAAAAAACGAAAAAGGAGAGCTTTCATAATCTTGATCTTGATTATCACGATTTCCAATACTTTCATATATCTATATAAACGGCGTTGTTTGAAAAATTATCCATTACCATAAAAGGTAAATATGATTGGGCCTCCGCACACGAGACTAGTTCTTCCTGGCGTAGGAGTAGTTTTTAGGAGAGAGAAGCAAAGTGTGCATGCGGGACGGCAGAACATTTTCTACCTTGTTTGGAGTGGAAGAACGAAGAGGATAAACTAATACACACACAACTTTTCATTTTGAGGACTGCACAGAAATACAAACACATTGAAATATGGTTCATGTATACAAAATTTTCTTCCAGCATAATTCATCCCGTGTGCAGTCAACAGTGGAGTGAAACTGGTTTTCATTCCGGCAGAACTAGTCTCGTGTGCGGAGGCCCATTGGGAGTATAAAAACTCTTGTTTGTAGTCCGTGCTGGCATTTTCTTTCGCGAACGAGAAATGCCAAAGCTCAATCCTAACATTTTTTAAAATTTTTATTCAATTCGTTTTTGTGCCAAAAAAAGAAGAAACAAAGAAGCGATGTAAGCAAGGTATTATAATAAATGGGTTGATATCTGACTTATGTCAAAAAACTGCACAGCGCCATTGTTGCAAGTTGCAAGCTGGGACGTACGTCCTCGTTTGACAGCTAATACGCATGCAGATCCGTATTCCAGCTCCGTTTTTGCATTGTGTTCGCCCAGTTATCGGTTATTTCTTCTTTCTTTATTTTAAAAAAATGGGATAGGGGTGAAGGAAAGTAAGGAGAAGGAAATAACGAATGGAAGAATGAAAATTTAAAGATTTTTTGTGCTTGAGCTTTGACTTTTCTCGGTTGGCAACGAAAATAAAACAAACAAAGCCATCTGCAAAATTATTAAAAGGGTACATTTGAAAAGAGAGGTTGTTACGAAAAGCGACAGCACTGACCTTTTTGTCCCAAACAAAATTTGTTGCAATACCCATGCCTTAGAGCTTAGATTGGAACAAAAAGGGAAAAATGTCAATGCCGTTTTAAAGTAAAAACTAAATAGCAAGTTATAGCGAAAAAGGTGCATAAGATTAAACTTATAATTTGTATGAGTGAAGTTTTTTCAAAATTGAACTTAAATTACAAGAGAACACATTTGTGTAAAGAACGCACATGAAAAATTATTTATTCAGTGAGGAGGAAAGATATAAGTTTAGGAAGAAAGGTGAAGAAGGACAGGATTTCCTGAAGGGGAAGACAAGTCAGGCAAGGAACAAGGTAAATAATATGTAGTTGTAAACATGTGTAACGCAGCGCTGCGTTGAAGCAAAGCGCTAGCGCAGCAGCTGCGTTAAATGGGCTGATACACTCAGCTGCGTTAAATGGGCTGATACACAGCTGCGTTAAATGGGCTGATACACTCAGCTGCGTTAAATGGGCTGATACACAGCTGCGTTAAATGGGCTGATACACTCAGCTGCGTTAAATGGGCAGATACACAGCTGCGTTAAATGGGCTGATACACTCTCTCGAATAAGAAGCGCTGCGCGGATACACAACACACTTGATGTATCTACAACGCTTTTTCGTATAGGATGTAAGAAATTAAAAAAAATGAGCTATATATAAATGTAGTCGTGGTGTGGTTGCTCGTATCTGGTAGGGTTTTTTGTATTAATTAATGTATTGAATGTAAATCTTACGTTAAGTGTGAGTGTCGGGTAAGACAAATAGTATAGAAAATGGTAGAGTGTGATTGTATTTTTTTTTGATATTAGTGATATTTTTATTAGTTCAACATTTTGAAAAAGAATACAGGGTGTTTCGAATTATCATTATTTTAATTATATTATGACATGATTATTATAAATGACATTGGAACTCAAAATCGCAAAAATGTTAAAATGGTAGATATTTAGTTTAGAGGAATAGGTATTATAGATGAAATTGAATAAAACAAAAGTGTGTTTCTATGGAAAAAACTAAGTTCACATATTTTTATAATTTTTTCATATTAGATGTTTGTTCATAAATTTAACAAAACTTGCAGGGTTATGGTAAAATAACCATAAGTAAATCTTTGCGGTACAGGGTACAGGATAGAAAAGGCAATTGATTTTTTATTTCGATTAAAGTTGATATCTAGGGTGTTTGGTGATAGATTTCTATGAAACTCCAAATATTTGTTTTCTAGTGAAAAATGAAAGCAAAAGTTAGTCTTTTAACGCAGGGTGCACCGAAAAAAGTGCTTTTCTTTTGTTATAACTTGGACAGTAAAAATAAAATCTGGGATGTTTGTTCATCAGATTATATAAAACTTGCAGAGTACATACTAAAATAGCCAGACATTATTGTTTGCGCTACAGGTTGTGCAAGAAATGCAACTTCTTTTAATTGCTGATTTAGATTTCAAAGATGATATATTTGGTATTTGGTGATAGATTTCAATTAAATTCCAAATACTTATTTATATTTGAGTCAAAAGTGTAAGTAAAAGTAATATTTTAATGCAGGGTGCATCGACTAAACTAATTTCACTTTTGTTATAATTTTGACAAATCTGGGTCGTGTGTTCATCAAATTAAATAAAACTTTCATAGCATATATTAAAATAGCTAAAAGTAATTATTTGCGACACAGGGTGTGCAGAAAATGCAACTGCTTTTGATTTTTTATTTGGATTTAAGTTATAATATCTAGGGTGTTTGGTGATAGATTTTTTTGAAACTCCAAACATTTATTTGTTTTCTAGTGAACAAATGTAAGCAAAAGTTAATATTTTAACGCAGGGTGCATCGAAAGAACTACTTCACTTTTGTTATAATTTGGACAAGTAAAATAAAATCTGGGATGCTGGTTAATCAGAATATAAAAAAAAAATATAAGAATTAAATAGACAAATATTATTGTTTGCGCTACAGGGTATGCAAGAAATGCAACTTCTTTGTATTACTTATTTCGATTTAAATGATGAAAGGTATCTTTGGTATTTGGTGAGGGAGTTTAATAAAATTCCAAATATTTGTATTTTAGTCAAAAATGTAAGCTAAAATTAAATTATAATTTCACTTTTTTTATAATTTTGAAAAATAAAATGAAACCTGGGATGTTTGTTAATAAATTAAACAAAACTTGAAGAGTTTCAGGTAATAAAATAACCAAAAGTAGTTATTTGTGCCACAGGATGTGCAAGAAATGACATTTTTTCATTTCTAATTTCAATTAAAGTAATGATACTTTCAGTGTTTGGTGATAGATTTCCATGAAAATCCAAATACTAGTTTTTCAGTTAAAATGGAAGCAAAAATAACTATTTGAATGCAGGGTGCATCGAAAAATCTAACTTCACTTGTGTTATAATTTTGACAATAAAATAAAATCTGGGATGTTTCTTGATTATATTAATAAAAACATACGGCAAACATGTGTTTTATATTTAAAACACTCTTGTAAAACAGGACGATCTTAATAATAAGAACAAATTGAAAAATAGGTATTATAATAAGACCTGCCTGGTTATTTCAGTATCTAATTCTCAATTCTAAAACCTAAAGCAACTCTAGGAAGCAGATTTAAAATACACAGCATAACGTACTTGCTCTTATGTGCGGTCACAACTTGGAATAAAATTTGAAAAATATTAGCTTAAGAGTTTTCTCTGAAAAAAACTAAGTTTTTAATAAAATTTGAAAAACCAATTTAATTTTTTTGGAAAATTTTAAAAAATTGAAAAAAAAAGTTTTTCAAAATTTGTAAATGCAATATTAATTAAATTATAAATGACTTTCTGTGTGCAAAATATTATTGAAATCGGAATAATGGTTAACGATAAAACCGAAAACCGTTCTATAAGAGGTAACGTTATAGAACAAATCTCGAAAAAAATATTCTAACTGAAACATATATTGTTTTTTAATAAAATAGCGCCCCGGCAGTTGTATAAAAATCGCCGTTTTCGAGAAAATCAAACTTTTTGTGAAAGATTGTATGGCAGGTAATGTTATTTTTTGACCTAGAGCAAAAATGAAAAACACCCCCGAGATACTACCAAATATATACTAAATACCAAGTTTGAAGCAAATCGGCCCACCCGTTTAGGCTGTAGAGGAGCGAACAGACAGACAGACGGACGGACGGAATTTCCGGAACCACTTTTTTTAACTTCTCTATTATCGTAACGTCATGTTTGATTGTTAGAATTATTTTTGCACGAATCCATAACTTGCACTATAGTACCTATAATCACATGCAGCACAGACTGCCCAACAAAAATATTTTTTCTCCAAATACCCATAGTGCGCACCATGCGCAGTTGCGTTGAAGCAATGCGCTGATACACTTAACTGCGTTTGCGCTAGAGTATCAGCGCAGCCATTTTCGTTCCGTTACCCATGTCTATGTAGTTGATGTACATAATATATATGTATTTCTAGAGATTTTTTTTATTTTTTATTTAAAGAAGCAAAGGCTTAAGAGATTTGTCACTGAGAAATTTAATTAAATAAATATAATTCATCAAATTCAATTAATTAATTTGTAAGGCCATTAATAGGTAAAGTAAATTGAATTACTTTTTTATTTCAAGTAATAATTATTGTATTATATGTAGATATGCCTTGCAAATTATCTTGGCATAAAGCCGCGCTGAATCGTCAAGTCCCACTGAATCGTTCAAGTCCCAGCACCGGCCGAATCTTTTTTTTTTTTGTTATTATATTTTATTTATTTTTTTTTTCATTAATTTTTATTATTTGCGAAACGCATGTATATATATATATACATATAATCTCAATTAAGTGCAACTCATAGGCACTTGGAAAGTAGCACTGGGGGGATTAATTTTTTTTCTGTACAAAAATAAGAATTATAGATTTAGGCATAAATAATTATTAATATCAACAGCACAAGCAACAAGAAAACACGACGAAAGTCATAATATATATACAGCCTGGATGCTGTGGCCACTCCATCACCAGCTGATAGCGTCGTAGAAAAGGTGAGTGACCTTATCGTTATATTTATATGTCACTTTTCTATGCTTACATAGGTCTTGTCTGTTTAATGTATATAATGATTGATTTGAATGCCTAAAAACATAATTCGATTGGGGAGCAATGCACTATTAGGAAAATATATACAGGCTGTTGTGCATATGAATGTAATATTCGCTCAAGTGAAATGGGGGAAGCAGAAGATGGCGGGCAAAAGGGGTATCGAGGCGGATAAGATACCATGGTAGGGTGGGTAGAGGGGCAGTTCCGCAGACGAGCAAGACCTTCATCAAAAGTCTGGCATGATCTTTTTTGTTGTGCTCTGACAGGGGTCAAGATCCTACTCCCTACACCCTGGAAATCAAAAATAAAATAAAAACATTGCGGTCACAATATAAAAAGGAAAAAAACAAACAAAAAAACTCAAAAAAAGTGGAGCTGGTCTCGATGATGTACATGAACCAAGTTTGTGGTGTTTTGACCAGCTCCAATCCTTGAACCCAAGTTCAAATGAAGTTTTAAGTGAACCAAGTATACCTTTGGTAATTATCTTCTGTTTCTATTTTAACAAGATAAAATAATCTTAATTTATTAATAGACCTCAACTTCACACAGCTGCCAACGAGAGGATTTTAACACATCGTCACATCCATCAACTCAAATTTCGAAATGGTAACTTTTTCTTTGTTTGCTTGTTTTGTCATTACAATTTCATATCCTTCTCCAGCAGGAACCGGTGCAGGAGCCCACAGCAGTGGAAAAAACAAAGAAGAAACGAAAAAAATCATTTGAGCTGGAGCAAAATGTCGTCCATTGCATGCATATAGCAAAGGAACTTTGGAAACGAACACCAAACGATACATCTGCAACTCGGCTTGCAGATGAACTTACTGCGGTTAATGACGAAGTGTTCTTGGAAGCTAAATGGAAAATCATAGATGTTCTCAAAGAAGCTTCACAGATAAATAAAAAACAACAAACTTTTATCTCAACAACACCTTCACCGCAGGGTTTCTATAATTTGGAACACTTGTATGATGACACTGAAATTTATCCCACCTATACAGGTGCTGCTTTATCCGCGGTAAATCCCGTCAACAATGCTTATACCAACACCACAAAACATGACGAAAACATTGCTCCAGAAACCAAATTTATTGTTTCTAAACCAGCAGTTTTCCACATCCAACAACAATAATTTTACTTTTTTTTTGTATTTTTATTTATGTGTTCAATTGTTAAGTTTTAAAGTTATGGTTTATATTATTTATTACTTTCTTTACTTTTACTTTTTATTTTATTTAAATCGGATTTTAGTTTTTTTTTAATTTTTATAAGTACCAAGTTTTGCAATACAAACATAGAAATAAACAATTTGGCACAAGCAAACCTTAGTTATGACTTACTATTTTACATTTTGTTGATATATACTTTTGTGGTTAAGAGGGATTAGTTGCCCTTCTGCTTCCTGCCAATGTACGCTTCTTCATTTAAAATTTTGTTTCTATATTTGACAGAATAAACAATTTTCTTTTCCCAATATTGCACAATGAAGTACTAGGTCTGTTATAATTTGTGTGCAAAACTGTAAAATTGCCGAAAATCACCGAAAACCGCAAACACTGTTCCATATCGCATTTTTTTTTGTAGTTAGAGGACTAAAAAAATTTCCCGCGCTGCGAATTTCTGCTACAAAAATTTATGTGCATAGAAAATTAAAAACTGTCAAAATGAAAAAAAAAAAACAGTTCACTTTAGTAACTTTGAAAGAATGATATTTCGCAAAAGCAAATTGTGTTCTTTTTGCATTTATATAATATAAAATAAATCCATTTTTCTTATTATTTACGAAAATAGGTCTGGGTTAATTTTTAATACATAATGCAAAAATGATTAAGAAACTTGTTTCAATTCTGAAAACAAGATACCATTAATGCAGTAAAAATTCATGATCTGAATCCTTTTATTATTATGGATCCAGATTCAATGTGGAACTGATGTTCATTGAATTAATCCTTGAATAAAAGATTAATTGTAGTCCAAAATACCTTTTTTTAAAACGTTATGATTTATGGTGGATTTTCATTGTTCTGCAAAGTCTTGATCTGCAAAATCAATAAAATTGGAAAGGGGGAGATATACATCATTTTACAAAAGAGTGAAGGAATACACATTATATGTAATCGTATTTCCTTGCTATAATTTTGTATAGCTCGTTGACAGAAGTCAAAATCAAACCATCATCTCCGTCCACTATGGATTCTTCCCCTCGCAGGGACGTTTATCTTATGAATTAAAAAATAATATGAATAATAGTTAATAAAAATAATTTATTATTACTTACTTTTAAATCTTTTCGTATTTTCCATTTCTTTCCTTGTAATTTGGCAATTATTGAAAAAAAGAAATTGACAGTATTGTTAGCTTTGTTGCATTCAATTTAATAGCATTCAGGGGCAAAAATTTCAATTTTGAACATGAAAATTTGAAAATTGTTGTAAAAACGAAAAAAAACTGCTCACCTGAACTATGGAAATTATAGCAGAAGAACCTGCTATAATCAAGATGAACATGTTCGTCTTCACCTTAATCTTGATCTTGATTTCTCCTATTTCTTATAATCTTGATTTATCAAGATGTTCTTGATTTTTATCTTCCCTCTCTATCGAACGAGTATGATTTTTATATGTTATATATATTATATTATGTCAAGTTGCAGAATAGTGAAAATCCACCATTATTCTATCAAAAACATCAAATATGTTATTAAATTTATGTTCACACCATTATTGGTGTCCTGTCCTGCAAATAGAAATTTCCTAACATAGAACTCATATTACAAAATAAATTGTTAAAACTGAAAGTTTCCTAGCATTTCGTTATGTGCAATTGCAAAGAAATTTCGACTTTCGAAAATTATTTTGACATTTCTACATGATCTTCGAAATTACAGAAAATCGAATTTTCGTTTTCCCACAAGACTTTTTCAAGGACTGCATTTTATTCCAGATTTAAACCCTTCAACCAGTAAAAATATTTGGTGAAAATATACAAAATGTTGGGACGTGTAAGCCTATTAACCCGTAACTTGGTTAAGTCCAATGTCCGATTCCATTCCCACGGTGGTATCCCCGGTGAAGTAAGTACAAATATTTGCACCTCGTGATTACATAATTTGAAAATATTGCATATTCCGATATAAAAAAAAATAATTCACTTAATTTACTATTTATTTGTTGCAGAATCTGCCCATGGACATACATAACCGATACAAGTTGACCGCTTTGTTCATCTTATTCGTTGGATCCGGATTGGGTGCTCCCTTCTTGATTGTAAGGCATCAACTTCTCAAGAAATAAATTATAATAAAAAGGTTTGTTGGCATATATTGTAATACTTTAAATTTGTGAATATGTCGATAATGTTATATAACCACTTTGAAGGTATTTTGGGTTTACGTCATTGATGTTTTTCATGGTAGAGATTCTTGGTTGGAATCATTCGTATCTAAATTCAAAGAGAATCCCACTTGATCACGCAATTTTAGGGTGAATTTGAAGGTTTATAGGATAGTTAGTTCTTAAAGTAACGGTTATACCTTCAAATAATGAATTCTGTTCCTAAAACGGGGCTGAATGCGACAAAGCCAATGTTATTGATCAGCTATTGTATGGTCATCCTTTTTTTTATCTTAGTTATGTGAAGTTAGTTCTTACCCACCCACGGTGGTAAGCCGAGCCATTGCGTTTGATGATATTCCCCTCTATCCTACAAGAACGGATAGCCCTATACGTTAAAACCAGAATGGGCAACTATCAATGTGGTTTCACACCAAAACTATCTGTGTCATAACATCAACAGATTTGGAAATGTAGAGAGCGAAGTACAAGACATGTGGGATTCCCTACAGCGGGCATGCTTAGAGAGAGAGAGCTTAATTAGTGCTTGAATTTCTAAAGGACACTATCAACGGGCTAAAGAAACATGGTGGTGGAGTAATGAAACCAAGGCAATGATAAGCAAGAAGAAAGCAGCTTTCAAAGTTTGGGCGAAGTGTCCCTCTAGATCTATAGATGAAAAGCGAAGCCTCGAAGTGGAATACAGACGTTGCAAGAATGAAACGAAGAAGAACTACAAAAAGACCGCATGAATACGGGCGCAACCATCTTCAAAATAGCCGCTCAAAGAAAGAAATGCTCAGGAGATTCATTCACCAAAGCTCATTAACAATGATTAAGGACAGCTTCTTGTAGAGGACGACAAAATCCTTCACAGATTGTGATAGTATTGTGAGGGACTTAAATGAACCATTTAATATATAAAATATACTTTCCAATAGCTGCACTTAACTTCAATAAAGTACCCCACGAGCGAGGCGGTCCAGAACTTCAAAAAAGAAAAAGCGATAGGGAGATACCTTCTGAGTTTTGGAAATAGATGGGAGACATCGGGTCTAAATGGCTCGTGATTTTCGTCTCAAAACTTCTTTCAGATGATCAAATGTCTTATCCTTTCAATTAAGCTGATGTCACACACTGGGACTTTACTCTTAACCATTCCTGTGTGTGTGTGTTGTTAATCTGCAAGAATGGAAGGGACCTAAAGTTTACCGCCGAGTCCGAACGGCTACATGAGATGCACTTTTTCGAAACAAATTTTACTCTTGGAAGTTTTGTCAGTTCCTCGCAAGAGGCAGTACCCCGGAAAAGAAGATGGCTATGAGCTGGATTCGAACCAAGGCTCATTCGCTTAGCAGTCCGACACACTAACCACTAAGCCACGGTGCATTACCTTTAAATCCAGAAACTACCATAAAAACCAAGCTGCTGCTCTACAAGACTATGGTCTTACCTATACTCACATACGGATCCGAGACTTGGGTGCTTACTAAAAGGCACTCTGATCTCTTATCGGCGTTCGAGAGGAAAGTCTTACGGATAATAAGCAAAGAAGAACCAGCTCGTAAAGTTTTTTGCAGTTCTTTTTATGGTAGAAGGGAATCTTGAGAGACTTTGCTTAAATTGTAAGGATGAAGTAGACCAGGACGCCTGAAGCCTTGAGTAGCTTCTTTCAGTAATCGTGATGTACGAAAAAAATGCTTAAATTAGTAGTCTGATTC
This sequence comes from Platycheirus rosarum, assembly GCA_963971375.1. Lineage (NCBI taxonomy): Eukaryota > Metazoa > Arthropoda > Insecta > Diptera > Syrphidae > Platycheirus > Platycheirus rosarum. Next base: position 47,273,768 of record OZ020510.1, on the reverse strand, counting down.
ACGACTCTTTTCCTTGTTTTTATAAATGATCTTCTGTCTGTTACTTCTTATCCACTTGACTGATTTGCTGACGACTCTACCCTAAGCTTTTCATATTCGTTTTTCAAACACGTATATAACTCTCATCTCTGGGCAGGTGCTTCGCAAACATCGGTACAACTGCTCGATATAATACAAAAAAGAGCGTTAAAATTAATAAGAAATATAAATGTCTCTGAAACAATTGCCCGTCTAGAACACCGACGCAATGTTTCATGTATTTCCTTATTGTATCGTTTCTTTTATAAAAAATGTTTACTCGAAGTAGCCAGTTGCATTCCTTCCCTTAAAAGTTTTTCCCGTAATATTCGTGTCGCAAGGAATGCTCATCAGTTCACCCTTGAGCCCAATTTCGGACGTGCCGTGAAATATAGGGATTCTTTTTATTAGCCGAACAACACGAATTTCGAATAGAAAAGGGAAACAAATAATTAAAAAAAAAAATATTATATACGCGGGATTAGTGTTGCCCTTATAATATTTAGCGTGCTGCGCTAGCATTGAAAGTTAGAGAAGGAGGGACAGAAGGTTTCGAATAACTTTGGGTTTGAATGCTTGTAAATCAAAATGGCAAGGAAAAACCTTGCCAGGGTAAACTATTCCAAATTCGTGTTGTTCGGTTTAAAACTGAATCTCTATATTTCACGGGCTCAAGAGTAAATTGATGAGCATTCCTTGCGGGACGAGTATTACGGTTGATATTTTTAAATGAAAGGAATGCAGCTGGCTACCTCGAGTGAAAATTTTTTTATAAAAGAAACGATAAAATAAGGAAAGACATGAAAAATGGCGTCTGTGTTTCAGAAACATTTTCTATCAATCTTAACGCAAAGTTTTGTATTCTATCGAGGTTTGAGTTATACTCATTACTTGGGCGTATAAGGGCTAAATATATTGTAGCAGGAACCAGAAGGGAACAAAGCTTCTTGCATCGATACGAAAAACCTAAGCAGTTAGCTGCTTTTTTGGCGATCTCAAGTATACATAATGAGTACTGAAAGCTCTTCGGTTTCTTCGATGCAAGTACCACTCATGGACGGACAATGGCATGGGGGGTATGTTTAGCTTTAACGACAGAAGACTCCACACTATTCCTGTTACCCCATTTGACAATCCTGTGGAAATCGGAGTTTAATGGGATTAGCATAGGGCACAACTACGATTATACATCTGAAAGCGTAGGACGTGAATCATGAAATGAATATGCAAGTATATATGAGAGTATAGCCATCAGCAAGTTTAGCAGATAAGAAGTAACATACATAGGATCTCTTACAAAAATGCGGAAGAGAGAGTAGGAGAAAGAACGGAGCACTGTTGCACACCTGCATATATTTTGGTGGAAATATAGACTTAAAACAATTCAGTAGAATTTGTATTGAACGATCCAGAAGGTAGCTTCTAACGAAGAAGAGCAGCATCGTTTCCAAAAATATACATTTTCCATAAGAGATCTTGATGCCAAACTCTATCAAATTCCTGGAAATATCAAGCGCAATAACCTTACTTTCGCCAAAGCGATGTTAAGATTTGTTCCACTTTTCGGTCAGATATGTCATCAAGATCACCAATGGAGCGATTGCTGCGAAATCGATACGGTTGGCCATGAAGAAGCTTTCAGTCTTCTTCTTAAAAAGAAGGAACGAGAGTGCTATGGGTCGGTAGGAGGAGTGGGGGGGGGGGGGGGGTTCACCGTTCTTTAGCTGTTTTCCATCGTCTAGGAAAGGGTGCAAAAGATTAGAAGCAATGGAAAAGCCAACGCAGTGGCTTTGCGACCGTGGAAGGATACCTCTTCAAAAGAATGGGAGATCTCAAGTAGAGGAAGGACAAATTTAGCAGGGAAATGGGCTGCGAATAAGTTTGCTTTCTCTGGAGAGTAAACAATTAGTTTGTCATTTTCAATGAGCATGATGATGACGGAGAGTTAACTGCCTTAGGGTACATGCAGAATTTTGTTGCCGTAATTTTTTGGTCATGCAAAAATTTGTTTCCATCATAAGTGTCATGAGTTCCTAACTTGTTTGTGTTTTTCCGATTTTCCTGTATAGGGTTGGCTAAAGAATTTAACTCTTGCATTGATTTGAGCAGTATTGTTATTCCAACTCATACAGCCGTCTTTATATGGATTATCCGACGGTCGATAGGCATTCGAAGAACTGAGCTCACTGTTTCTCTAACCTACATATTTACAAAATATTTTTTTATCGAATGGTCTGGAATTTTAACTGTTTTTTTTTCTTTTTCAGACTTCTTGTGTTGGAGAACCTCCATTGCTACACCTTATGGAATAAATAAACGTTATAATAAAACGAGAAATAAATTTAATATAATTTATATAATCTTGTTTTATTTAATTTTATAATCTAACGGAAGGTTACATCTAAGTAAATGTGGCGGAAGATTTGATTCATTCGTACTAGGAACTAATGTTTTCGAAGAACCGATAGGAATTTTCAAACAAGCAGTTAAAGAAAACTGTTTCCGACCATCACGAAAAACCTTGTTTCATTCAACCCGTAGTTGATCATCATAATTCTTCTTTTAAATCATTTTCCAATTCATAGTCTTCCTGAATGGGTGCATCTTTACAGTAGCTGGTCATATGTGAACATATCCTTATATCCAAATCACTTTCTAAAGTTGGACTCATAAATGCCTTCAAAAAGACATCTTCCTGGTCTTCAAGAATCTCACGGCACTGAAAGAGATTATCATCACACACACACACAAACTATTTCTTCGACTTTTTTTTAACTTACATAGTGTGGCAAACTTTTGTTAAGGTCACCATCCTGAATGAAATCAACTTCGGACATCGCTGAGTTCAATCCTCCTTCCATGTTCATTTTTAGGAGTTCCAGAACGCCGGTCTTCTTTCTCGTTACTTTTACGTAATCATCCATCTTCGAACAAACATCGTCCATCAGTTCGGTAAGATATGTCTCGGATCTACTGTATTGGGCCGTTTTGCTAATTAAGTTTCCCTTATCATCGATTCGGAATCCCCCTACCTCGACAACTTTGTGTGGATCTATTTTGGAGACAGCATCTTCCATTTCTTGTACAGTTGATTTGCAAACTGCAATAAACATCGGTGAGTTTCATTCATAATTTTATAAATAAATAAAAACCTTACCTAGACATTTGACTCTTTGGGGGTCCACTGACTGTAATGTGGCAAGGCTAATAAATGATGCAGATACAAATACTATCAATATGTTCTTCATGGTAGCTTTAAGATTTGTTTTTAGTTGGACAATGTAGGATGGGTCAGGTAAATAGTTAACAGGTACAGGAGCTGGAAGTATTTTTTCATTCAACAAATTCGGTACACGTATTAAAATTCGATTGGATTTTGAAGCAACAAATTTATCTCATGACAGTTTCACAAACGTCAAAAAACTAGTAGTTTTATTTCATGAAATAATTTAGGATAGGTGTGTTCGAAAATTATGTGAACCGCACACTGAGTTCTGTTCAATATTTTTCGATTTATTGTAACGGGTCTGCCATCTAACGTCTTTTTTTCAACTAGTGCTTATTTCGTGAATGGTAACACTTAGCTCATGTCTAATTTGACAGATAATTAGTTTTATCCTTCCGCTGCTGAACGAATATGGTTGTGTATACGCTGGGAAATATTGCGACATTACTGCCTGCGATCGATTTAGAGATGCCGATTTTGCCAAAAAAATCATCTTTTCAGATGAAGCTCATCTTGATCTTTGCGGGTATGTAAACAAGCAAAATTGTCGCATTTGGGGCACAGAAAACCCGCACGCATACATTGAAAAGCCGATACACCCAAAACAAGACACTGTTTGGTGCGGATTTGGTCCAGAGGAATAATTGGGCCATTTTTCGCAAATGAGCAAGGAGTGGCCGTTACAGTAAATGGCGACCGTTATCGGGCCATGTTCACAAAAATTGATTGAGGATATTGGCAACATTTGGTTTTAACAGGACGGCGCGCGCTACGTGCCACACAGCCTAAGCTACACTCGATGTTGATGAAGCATTTTCAAAAAAAAAAAAGTTATTTGGCGGACCCTTTATTTGAAAACATGAATATAAAAACAAACTTAAGAAAATAGAAAAAAAAACTAGTCAGCATCTATAACCGTATTAAAAAAGAATAACAAAAGTCTAAATGCACAAAGAATGATGCAGACTTTTGTTAACAAGTATATTTATATCACCTTCAGCTCCCCAAATAGACAAAGACAAAAAAAAGACATCCCTCAAGCTAGTACCCTGACGTCACTATGACGTAGTAGTAGTTGTCTGTCCTAAAATTTTCACATGTGATAGTCATTGTTTTGCATGTTATTGCCTTGACAACAAAATGAATAGGCACGCTGACAAGTCACAGACAAAATAAGAACTTTTAAAAATGAAAACAATAAATAACGAACATGAAACGAGATTGATCTTTTTTTGTAGTTGTGTGAGCGCTTTTTGACAACTTTCTGTCGTTTCTTTTGACAGTCTAAATGGAATTGTAAACAAACAGAAAACAAGTTATAGGTACAAAAATTGTTTTCAATAGAAAATTTTATTAAATTATTACAATATGAACATTGAAGCAAATTGTTTAATGAACATTGTGTAGTGGCAATGAGAACGATGTGATTTCATCATTAATAAAACGGATGAGCAGTTTAATTTTGTAAAAAGGACACAACATCCTCAATGAAAAAACTTACGGAGTTCCTTTGCTTTCACCAATTTGCTTGAAAAACAAACAAAATATCACAATCGGGAGATGGCGACGACGTAGATATCGTGTTTGATGAAGGTACTACAAAATTATTTAATATTTTGCTAATTCTTGATCCTTTTTTTACTTTTATCAACACAAAACTTTCAAATCAATAACAAAATCCAAATGAAATGCAAACTTCAGTGACCTTTGCGAATTGTCATATAAAGTAGTGTGTGTGCAAATCGGTGTAAATCTCGATAAAAATCCTGATTTCCAAAAAGTGATCTAGATCAAAAAAAGATTGATTTTTTTTTTAAACGAACATGAAATTTGATCTGAAATCAAAACGAATTCGACATTAGTTTCAGTTATCTTGGGCGACATTAGCCCTCCTGAGTACACTAGCGGGAAAAAATTAAACCTCGATTTTTACATTTCATCCAGTAATCCCAGACTTTGGCAGCAGGTTTTCCAACGTTGGCATGTTAAAATTTCCTTTTTTTCCCGTGTTATTTAGAATATCCCACAATTAATTAATGAAAATATCCCCTTTTTCCTTTTAGTGCTTTTAGCTTGCCTGAGGCACAAACCCATAAAAAAGGAAGTTGTCCACGATCTAAAAAAAAAACAAGAGGCAAAATGCCAAAGATGTCGCACACTTCTATGGATGCAATTCAAAAGTGTCAGTTATGTTTTACCGGTAAATGCGACATTTAATTTTTTTAAAAACAGATGTTGCGAGCTTCTATGTCAACATTTTAAGTAGTTATTTTTTTCCTGAAGTGGGTTCAGGAGAGCTAGCACCATCCATTGCCACTAAAAAACATGATTGGGAGTTTGTTTTCAATTTTAAAAGTTCTTATTTTAAGTCTGTGCATAGCATTTTCTTTCTCAAACGGGAAACGTCAATGATGTTGCAACATATAAAGCGCGGAACAGATTGAACCAGCAACAGCACCAGCACCTTCAACAGCAAACAGCACGCTGACCAGCAAACGAAATTGAAACACATTGCCACTAACACCAGCATCGTCTTCTTACTTCTGTTTGACACTTTATGTCATAAAAAAAGTATACGAAGTGTCAGTATAGTACAATAGTGAATCTCCAATCTCTGTCCATTGTTTTTCTTTTGAGTCGATGCTTTTATAAGATTTCCTTCTCTTATCAAAAAGAAATGTATTTTCTCTTAGCATTTCGATAAGTTTTTCTTCCATTATTAAAAAAAATTATAAATTAATAAATAGAATCTGAAAGCACAACAATGGCGACGAGCGCAAAATAAAATTGTCAATATTTTTGTTTTTTTTTCTGCAATATGGTGCACCTGACTTTCACTTGCTCATAGTTGGTAGCAATGGAACAGCAACAACAAATTTAGGACTTTGGTCTAACGACGCTGTTAACGTTGCTGGTGCTGGTCTAATCTAACTGGAGCAATTGAAATACATTGGTTCTAAAATAATGGCGGCCACTGTTGCTGGTTCAATCGGTTTCGCGCATTACCCCTAATCCATAGAAAAAAGAAAAAAGAACTGCGACGTATGAGATTCGTGTGAGAAGCAGCCAATCAGCCATACTTTTCGTGCCCATCCAAATGCAAACGTATTAGTAGTCCCACAAGAAATGTACAAAGACCGGCACACATATGTCTCTGAACGAGTGTTTTTCAGTTTGTAAGCGAAGAGAGAATTATGCTTTCAGTTGTAGTTCTTGTTTCTTTTTTCTATGCCCTTATGTTAAAAAAAGCTGTAGTACCAAAAATATAAGGAAACCAAGTCACAATGACTCAATTATTTGACGCCGTTCGCCGTGTGATCGTAATTGCTAAAAATGACTAGTTTCATTGCAGTCTTAGCTCACCATCAACAATCAGCTGTTATAGAGTTATCACGTCGTGTGATAGTCATTGTTTTGCATGTCATTGCGCTGACACCGAGACACAAAAATCACCGTAACACACTTTGAGTGTCATTGTATTTTGGGACAACAGTGACAGGCTTGAGTCATTCGTGTTATAGTCACTGTAGCTATTACTGTTTTTCTTACATCGCCAGTTTTTTCCATTGAACTTTCTTTTACAAAAAATTTTCACTCGAAATAGCCAGTTGCATTCCTCCCCTTAAAAGTTTCTCCCGTAATACTCGTCTTGCAAGGAACGTTCATCAGTTCACCCTTGAGCCCAATTTCGGGCGTACCGTGAAATATAGGGATTCTTTTTATAGCCGAACCACACGAATTTGGAATAGTTTACCCGGCCATTTTGATCTGCTAACATTCAAAACCAATGTTAATCGACACCTCCTATCTCTCCCCTCCCTATCTTCCTTATGCCCGCGCAGTGTATTTTACATTAAAAGGGAAACAAATAGTCCCTTGTGCGCGCGTTAATTATAAAAAAAAAAAAAAAAATGTACCTTAAATCTTATGCCATTATTGTGTAAACTTTTCTGTGGTTTGCATCCACAAGCAAAATGACTACTATGGCAACACTTAGCTGGAAATGTTTTAGCAAAAAAGGATTTAATACCTTTCCCCCAATTGTCAACCATTTCTTTTTATCCGCTGCTATGCGTTGAACGACTTCAGTGAGCGAAGAACACAAAGCAAGCTGTACTGTAAAAAAATTACAACGCCTAGCACTAGCTCTAGCACCGCAAACGCAACCCCGCGAGTATTGTAATGTGACCATTTTGGCTATTGCTTTTTGCTTCATTTTAAAAGAAATATCAAGCTAATATAGTGAAACATATAAAATAACTGGTTTAGGTAATATTCAGGTAAACATTGCGCTTTTCTTTATCAATATATAGAAACGAACCGACCCCAACTGTACTGTACATCGTACTATATACCTACCTTACCTGTAGGAAGTCCTTCGCTAAACATCTTTAAATAGCCAGCCCTTCTCCCTGCACTTATTTATTCTACATTACCAGCCGCACCGCCAGCCACCGGGGTTCTTGCTACTTGCTGTGCAATAACCTTGCTTTATTGTTGCAAATTTATAATCCCTAATCGGACAAAGTACATAAGGTGTAGTGATATATGTATATTTTGCGGTAAACGCCGAGTTAGAAGTTATAAAGTGAGAAAACTGCTTTTGGAAAGTTTGCAGTGATGGTCTAAAATTTAAAAAAGTTTACAGTTGTCTTGTCGCCCGCCCGAATACAAAACCGTTGCCTACATGATGCCAGCTTCCAGGGGCCATATTCAAGATCGGGTAAGTTTTAAATTTCATGATATCAATTATTTAATTTTTCTAAATTTGGTTTTTTAAAAAAAAATATATATAAAAGGGATTTGTGTAAATACAGCTAATTGCATTATTCTTATTTTGAGTGAATCTTTGTGCGCATTTACTTATTCTTCTATGTTAATCGCCAGAAACTTGCCAGTAATAATTTTGAAAGTAAATTCGAAAATAGAGTTGCCGTGTAAAGTCTTATTTTCTATTAAATGGTTGCAGCGCTTGTGATTATTTACAGCCTGAGTTATCAATGCATTCCAAGGCTTTGGGGGCCCTAGTCTACGCCGACCGCATACCGAGCATAATTTTTTCCACGTCTGCTTCGAGGTTGATTTCTTACTAGTCATGATTGTATACTCCGCAATGGTCTTTCCTCCCACATAAGTTCAACAATTCTCTTTCCGACTTTCCTCACGAATGCGGTTAAGACACTGCACTGCACTTCTTCAAATTCATGCTCCTCTACCCTGATTGTTAGAACTTCTCGAAGATGATGCCAACATGTATTTACTTGGTTTTTCATTTATTAATATGTAGCCCGTCTTTGTGCCGCCTGCTTAATCTAGATGAAGGAGTCTTGTACAGCTTGTAGACTTCTCCCAATAATGTCGATATCGTCGCCGTAAGCCAATATCTGGCTGATCTTAGTGACGATAGTCCCTCTTGTTGACGTACCATAACTCACAGATTGCTTTCTCCAACGCTAGTTTGAATGGAATACAAACCCGACTATCCTTTTTTCGGAGTCCACTCAAGATGTGGATTAGCTTGGACATCAACCCAGAATTTTAACTTGGCTTGTAATGTTATAACGGTCTCAATTAACTTAACTAATTGTATGTACATATCACTTAAATCCATCATGTTAATATGTTACAGCGTCATATTCAGTATCGTGTTTTAACAAAGCTTTATAATGTTAGATACCAAGAACCTCCTAAGTAAAAATATACATGTATGTGCCAGCATTCGAGGTGATTGACCGAGTAATTTTAGTTTGCTAACAGAAACAACAGGCTGAATTTTTACATAAAGGATTTAATATATACATATATGTATCTTTATTTCTTAAGAAAATGTATGGCTTTCCATATTTTCTTTCGTAGCGCCACCTAAAGAGCATTATTCCAAACCATACAAGAACCTTCCTTACGGTATGAGATGGATTTATATTTCCGCTTCAACCGCTGAACGGGTTTCGATGAAATTTAGTGGGTAGACCGATGAAGTGCTGGATTGAAAAATAGGCTGCTTTTATCAAAAAAATACACTTCCTGTGGAAGAAATCCCAATAATTTTCCTTAACGGGTTCGGATTTAAATACCAAAAATCGTTAATTCTGAAGTCCACACAGATTAAGTCGCCGGCAGAAGAAGAATCAATTATAAATGTTTTTGTATTATTTATTTGTAACGATTTCAATATGCTAATCAACTCGATGATTATGAATTTTTGTACTCACATTGCCAGGGGTACAGATCATGTACTTCTTGCCCGGAAATATGTTGTTCCCGAGGGAGAAAAAGCCGTAGCAGCACACTAATATAAGAATCCTAATGTTAAAATTCAGTCTTTAAATTGCAACAATTTTTCATTAATTTGCCTTAGGTGGCGCTACAGCCCGGGTGGACCTTGCCCTCAACCAACAAGTTCTTTAAGACTTCAGTCTTGCATGTCAATTTATTCGAGGAAGCTTGGTTTTTCAAAATCGTACAATTTTCTGTCGAGGTACGTATTTTTGATATAATCGTTTTTGCGATGTTCACCAATTCTAAGAAAGACATTGTAATTCCGCCTTAAAATAAATAATTTTAACGTATCCCAACTGAACTCTGTCAGATTTTTCTGACTTCTAACTGCTCTAGGCAGAAAAGAGCAAGATTTGGCTGTTCAGTGAGAATTTTTCTGCTCTAGAGACTGCTCTCAATTTCTTTTTCAAGTTATTTAGTGAGTTTTTTTTTAGAAGAAGTTAGAGCAGCATTTTCTACTCTTGCTTTTAAGGTAAAGTTAATGTGAGTACAAGTGTCAAAATCATATGTTTTCAATATTCATCTGTGATAATTCTGGCATTTAGTGCGCAGTGTGCTTAGTTCAATTAAATTTGTATTGAAAAATAAATCCCAATTCCGAAGTTTTAACAAAAAGCAGAAACGCAAAATGCATTAAGCATTAAAACAAATACAAACAAGCTTTATAACAGACATTGACAATTGGGAAAAGTTCGACTATACGAAGTGTCACCAGTTCTTCTTTTGACCATTGTATATACATTTTCTATAGTACTCTCATGGTGGTCATTTTTCGTCTGGCCATCTTCCTGGTTGATTCAGAACTAACTCTAAATAGTGGAGACGAGAACCTTTACCAATATTTTACCAGTATTTAATAAACTTTTTTTGTCTGTACTTATTCTATATTCACACCAATTGGCAATTTCAGCACGCCTCATTGCGACTTGAATCAGAACTAAAAAATGATGCTCCATGATAGTACTATATGTTATATAAAAAAAGTTCAAACTGACTGAACTTTTTCTTGCTTTCTGATTTTTAATCAATGAGTACGTTCAAGTTGAAAAAAAACTAATACGTATTTCTATTTTAATCGCTTTGAAATTGTACATACGCAACGGAACGAAATTGGTTTTTAATAAATTGGGGTTTTGGTAATGCACTTCGACCTTAAAAATCCTGATGCCCACGAAATCGGTTGCAAAGCGTGTATTATTACCCTTTTCAAACGCAGCGAAACACTGTATCGAAACACTCGACACGGTTTTCAGGTCGTGTAAAAAGAAGATATGCCGACAAGCTATGTCGCGTAGTAATGCACGGGTAAGGTATATCGACATGGTGTGTGAAAAGAAGCGGGATGCTTTACCGATGCGGTTTTTGATGTTACAGACCTTTTTTTTTATCAAAAGTGCTTTCTTTTATTTTAAATAACTAAATCACTTAAATATTTTTTTTCAATTTTTTCTTGAAATTTGTGAGACCTTCTCACAGCCCCCCACACCGACAAAAGGGGGTGTATTGCCCACATATAATCGGAAAGCTTTGCCGGTAAGGTGTTTCGATGCTGTCGTGTGAAAATGGTATGTGTAATTTTTACTTGCTAAACAAAATTAAAAGGCTGATAATACAACAGATGATTAACCACTTAAAAAAATATTTAAGTGGTTTTTCTTTATTTTATTTAATTAAATAAATATTTTTCACAACTTTTTTGTATATTTTGTAGGATGTCGCGACGCGTTTCGGTAATGATTCCATCTTCATGGTGAACATGGAATGATGGAATAATTTTCGAAATGCGTTGCGACATCTTTACTAAATATCCAAAAAAGTTTTTGAATAATATTTATTCAATTAAATAAAATAAAGAAAAAAAACACTTAAATATTTTCTTTAAGTTTTTATTTATCTCATTTAAGCAAACTTGGAGACCTAAAACATGAATTATGATTCTCATAATAGTACTAAACAAAAACTTTCTCGGCAACCCTTTTTCTTTTTGCGTTGTATTTGTATGTACACATTTCAACGTTTATCTACGTTTTTCATCGCACACTTGTATCATCTTCATCGTTCGTTCCGTCGTCAATCGTCGTCGATTTGGTAAATATCTGGTCGATTCCATTCTTTAGCCCTCTCGCTGAGTTGTATTGTTTTCTTCGTGGTATTACTGTATATTCTAGATCATATTTGTACAGTCTGCCTTCTTTCCATAAATTTACCCGCAATTATATAGAAAATCATAAATATTTTATTTAAAAACTAAATAATCAGTAAATTTTATTATCGAAATCATACAAAATTACATTAGCTGTGGAAAATAAAAAAAAACTATCAAAAGTAGAATTGCCCATTTCGTCTCCTTTTGTATAGGCAGACATCAATTCTACAATACATTATTTCAAGAAAAATCATCCAAAATGGTATCGACCAAACAACCGCGCGCCATATTGCAAAGGTTGGCCAGTCTTAATCCGGTCAGCTGCGGAGAAAGACGTGTTTTTGAAAATAAATTCGAAACCTCATCAGAAAACTAATCAAGTTGAAGAATTTTTCTAGAGAAAAACTGTTAATTTAATAAAATCCATAAAAAAGAAAAATATCCATTGAAGTAGAAAGAAAAAAAGTGAATTCATTCGAAGGAAAGTTTAAACACCATACACACCAATGGTTTTGGTCTCGACACTCTTTCAGGTAACCTTTCGCGATTTTCCTTTAATTTATTAAATTTATTATACTCTCATTTTAAATATCAGTGTAAAAACAAATTGAAACCCAAGAAAAATGTTCGTGTGTCGAAAAAACCAACCAGAGAACTGAATTTTATATCAAGAATACCAAGTGGAAGAATTGAGTGTTTGTGAAATAATTGCTTTTTCGAAGGTAAGGTGATTTATGTAATTATAGATTCCAAAAATCCTTCCCAAAAAGTTAACATTTTATAAATTCATTAAAGTTGGAAAAAATCTGTTCGCCTATTTGTATCGCATAACCTCAGTTTTCTCAGTTTTAAATGTTTTTGTAATTTTGTTCACTTCGCATTATATACCTATATACGTATTGTAGGAAGAGATATACCTTACCTAGTGTGCTGTTTGTGCTGTGGCAAGTACTGCCGTCAATTTATATATATTTTTATTGTTGAAATTGGGGCCATGCAAAAATCTACTGAAATTCAGAACATTTTGATCCATGAGACTAAAGATTTCCTAAACTTTGGTTTAATCTACTTTGTTGCTTTGATGATTAAGTTTATAAATTTTATGTAATTTTTGCTTAGATGTCAAAAAAGTTTGGTTAGAATTCACAAAACCAGCACAGCACACTGACAAACGTCTTAGAAACTATTTTTTGTATTCATTGTTGATTAAGTTTGTGGCATGGGATTTGTACAATTGAATTAAAGATTATTATTAATTGCAAGAAGGTACTTTAAAATCAAAAGAAAAATTATTTTTTTTATGATTTTGATTTTTGAGTACTTGTTCATTGAAAAAAGGAAAATATGTGGCAGCGAGGCAGATTCAAACAGTAGAGTGAAGGATAAGACATACCAAAACCAAAGATACGATAGAAAGAGAAATGTATATGTTCATTTATTTGCGTGCATACACAGGTACTTTTTGATACTGTTCTTCTTCTAGCCCCCCGAATATACCAACACTATAACGAGGTGCTTCAAAACCCAACTATAGTCATCACATTTTATTTGGTTTTCTTCAGAAAATACATTGAATGTGTATGTGATGCGATATAGTGGGGAGGAATGGTGGGTTGTGTGAACGTTGGAGCTTGTGAAGAGAATTCACAAAAGGGGAGTAAGCAGTATGAGCTTGTAAGCTTGTGCGTACTTTGTACAATATGCGAAAAGGTTGTGGATATGTAGGAACGTTGTTTTTTTTTAAACTTCCTCAGGCCCCAACAGCTTATATTTTCTCGTATCAGCAGGAAAAAAGCAAAAACAAGTTTCTTTAGGTAGGAAACTAACTTGTTATCTCTTTTCTACCTTTTTACTGAGGGCTCTTATGAAAGAGAGATCTACATGTAGATACAAAATCGGTCGTTCTCGTTGTTGCTTTTATTACTAATACTAGGACATTCTAGCGACAGCGACTAAACAACACTGAGAAATGACTGAAGTTTGGTTTGACGGTGGTTCCACTTCTTGCGCGGAGTATTTGAACTTGTTTCGTGGTTTGGCTCCAATAAAAAATACGAAACGAAAGCAATGTTTGTAGGTACCCCAAACTAAACGTTTTTGTCGATGGTCCCGTGTTTTGTTGTTTTTTTTGTTGGTATGTTTTGTGTATTCTAATTTTATTAGTACCTACTGGCAGCAGGTTATCATTTGCACTGTTGCTTGTTTGAAATGTTCTAGGACCTAACTGCTATTTAAGGCCTATATGACACATTTTGCATGTTAATGCACCACTCTATACCTATCCACCTATACTTACCTTCTCAGCATAGACTTGTTAAACTTTACAAAACCTTTATAAGTGATATCCTTTGCAGATTTTTTTTTTTTTTAATTCTGCACCTAACCATTTGGCGGCTTCCCACTCGAAAGTGCCAGATAAATTAGTGAAGAGCAGCGGTTCAAAAATATAGACGCCAATAAAGCAGCCCGATGTATATTGGTTGTCAAAAGGCCAGGGTTCGATTCCCCATTAAAGCCTTCTTTTTTGCGGAGCACTGCCTCTTGCGAGAAAATGACAATGGTGCAGTAGATAAGGTGTTTGTTTGCTTGTTAACCCAGATATAGTCATACGATACTTAGGTTGGGAAGCAATTTTTCTAACTCCTAGTGCAAGCTAGGGCGTTATGCAATGACCATTTTTCGATGACCGTGTAATAGCCCTAAATTTTTCTTTCTCAAACGACGCCAAACATGAAACATTAGGCGGTTTTTCTTTATTCACTCAGAAAAGGGATCTAAACAGTCTGAGCATTCTGAGCATACTCTGATAATTCTCTGAACCGATCGTGGTCTGAGCGCTCAGGTATAGGTAATTTTGAAATACGTTTTAGCACTTGGCTGCCACAAATTGACACTTCTCATATGGCTTTTTTTCAGTATTATTTTTTTTTATTATTATTATTTCAATATTATGCATATAATACTATTGTCTCTTTCGCTTTGGCATTTATTTATCGAAGAGTGGTGTAGGCAATATGCATGGGATAGAGTGAAATAGCCTACAACTCTAAAGTGACGTTAATTGCGTTCAGCATTTTCTCAGAATGCTCAGTGACAATACACGAAGTCCCGTGAGTCTTGTTTCTTTTTTCAGTTTTCCTTTTCAACTTTTATCCCGTGAGACGAAAGCAATTATACAGCTCATATATATGTATGCATAAATTGTTTTTTCACGCTTTCTTACATCTGCCAGTGCAAAATGAAAATCCTTTCCAAATCGGTAGGTATAACAATTTTGAATTGCACTTAAAAACGAAATGTGTGCCTACAGTGCCACCGTTTGAGAATTTTCCGACTTTTCTTTTTTTTCTAAATATTTTCTAAGCAAACCCGCACAAGGAAGCATCGAATTTGGTCCAGTCATTTTCATGTTTTAAGCATCCAAAGAAAGCACAATGCATTTTTATGTGAACATTTATATATGTATGTATACCTAGATGTAGAATATAGAAATAGATAAATACATATATTTATGTATGTACATAGACACAAACAAAAATTAAAAATAGTTTTTTTTGGTAATGGCACAAAACTACGATATTTTTTTCTTGGCGGCACGCTGCCCCTGATGCCTGGCTTATTTGTATGATGTTCATTCCATAAAGTTAAGAAAGTCTGCAAATTACACGATGACTCGTCAGCCTTGTCTCATATAAGTGCGAAAGAGAAAGGAAGTTTGCAGCGATGAGATGCAAGAAAACCTTCCCGGTGAGTGGCGGGCAAATGTTCGTAAGTCTCATTTTGACGTTTCTCTTTTCTCATGTTCTTTTCATCTTGTGTTGTTTTATTTTATTTCTTTTCTTAACTTTATGAAGTGAATATCATAAAAACCATGATACACAGAAATACAAGGTATGCTCAGTAGAGAGTAGACGCATACCAATCGCCATCTTGATATTTTATGACGTCACATTCTTCTTTTATTATTTTATTTATTAAGAAAAAAGAAAAGAAAAAAATATCGTAGTAGTGTGCCATTACCAAAAAAACTATTTTTAATTTTTGTTTGTATCTATGTACATTTACATACATATATGTATCTTTATCTATATTCTACATGTAGGGATACATACATTGTATATATATTTACATTATAAAAATGCATCGTGCTTTCTTTGGATGCTTAAAACATGAAAATGAAGCATTAAACTGCTTCCTTGTGCGGGTTTTCTTTTCAAAATTTTTATACCTGCGGATTTTGAAAGGATTTTCACCGGCAGATGTAAGAAAGTGGGAAAAAATAATTTGTATATATGTAGGTATATGAATCACGTTTTAGAAAAGCAGATTCAAAGAAAATGAAATATTGAATTATTTTGTACCATGAGAAAATTGTGGCAATATTGCAAGATTGTGCCTCTACGGCAACACTGTGCATCACATGCAGCATTGGAAGCAGAAAGAAGAACTGACAAATGTCAGTTTACTCTGTTCAACTGTGTAATTGCTTTCGTCTCACGGGATAAAAGTTGAAAAGGAATATTGAAAAAAGTGGCAAGCCTCACATGTCACATCGTGTAATTGGGGACAAAGCAAGAAAGGGAATAAAACAACACAAGATAAAAAGAACATGAGAAAAGAGAAACGTCAAAATGAGACTAACAAACATTGCCCGCTATTCTCCGGGAATTTTTTTTTTTGCATCTCATCGCTGCAAACTTCTTTTCTCTTTCGAACTTATGTGAGACTAGGCTCACGAGTCATCGTGTAATTGCAGACATACAACGTTCTCAGAACAACCCAGACTGCTCTGAACGAAAGAAGAAAAAAACGCCTATTGGACATTTCAACTTGATTTTTTTTTGTAAAGAAGAATAAAGAAACAACCGAAACTGGGAATCGTATACACAAGGTCTTTGAGATCAATTTGTAGCAAATTTGAGCAAATGTAATACGTTTTGGCAGAAATTGTTACTTATTAGGTTTTAAGCGTTCACCAACCGGCAATATATTTTTTTTAGCTATTAAATCAGAAAGGTTTGAAACCGCTTACGTAATACAAGTACCTACTCACAGTCAACTGAAGAAGCCAAGTGACCGGGACGAAACGCCATTTTTTGATGGACTGGATAAAGCTATTTTGAATCGATATTTCAACGAAGTCCAAAATTAATGCTGAGTCTTCTACTTAGTGGTATTTCATTTTTATTTATTTCTTTTTACAACTTATAGAATTTGTATTCAAACTTTCATTCATTTAACCAAGTCTGGCCAACGGCTGGCTAAACCTCTTTTCCAACTTAATGATTAAAATTTTACTTGTTGGATATATGTGGTTTATATTAGGATTTTTTCAAAAAGTTCATACCTATATGTTGAACTGAACAAACCGGAAGTTGCATCTTGCTGACGAAGAACTCATTGTCAACTGAAGAGTCCAAGTGACCTATCGAGACGAAACGCCATTTTTTGATAGACACTTAAGAAAGGTCATTAAAAGTATTGAATCATTAACCATTGTTGTTCGCGATGACGATGAAGAATAAATTAAAAATTAAAAACTGAATTAGCCAGTTCTCGTTTCTTGAGATTTCGGATTGCTCATTTTTGATGGAGCTGAAAAATGTATGTGAACACAATTTCTGAGCACACGCCAAAAAAACTTTGCATCTCTTTCCTTCTAACAGAGTTCTCTTTGACAATTGACAAACTTAAATTGAGTAAGCGAATCCTCGGAGGGCTTAGAAACGTGAACCGGCTAACTAAAAATGTAAGAAAAACATGTCACAATCTCACAATGGCTAAATTTATTAATGTTGTGTGATCGTTGTCGCGAAAAATTACTCTAATCATCGCGGTTTCAGCTTATCGTCAACAATCAGCTGTGTGTAATGGGTCGGTTTTTTTATCGTCATCGTTTTGCAGTCACTATACTCTGTTCAAATTATTTTCCAGTGCAGGGAAGATAAGATGTTTTCCTTTCACCCTTACTAGGTATTATTGATTATAATAAGCTATCTCCATTTCAAAGCTCTCATTTAGTGCTCACAAGAAGCTCTAAGGAAGCTTCAATTCTGAAAGTTCCATAGCAAATACTAAAGAAAAAGGTATTATAATTTCCATCAATGGTAACTCTGAATCAGTGTTTTTTTTTAAATAAACAAAATAAGCGAATAAACACAATTGGCGATCAGTGAGTTTCCTTCTCCTCACAGCCGGGGAGCAGAAAGGTCATATAATAGGCGTTTTTCTTTATTCGTTCAGAGCAGAGTCTGAGTTGTCAAAAAAGAAGTTGTTTTTCTTTTATCGCTCAGAGCGTTCAGATCTATAAAATTGTGTTTCTTTTTTCGTTCAGAGAATGATCAGAGCGTGCTCTGAGAGGGCTGTATGCGCTCAGAATAAATTGACTGAGCATTCTGAGAAAATGCTGAACGAAATTAACGTCACTTTAGAGTTGTAGGCTATTTCACTCTATCCCATGCACATTGCCTACACCACTCTTCGAAAAATAGATGCCAAAACGAAAGAGACAATAGTATTATGTGCATAATATTGCCGCCGCCTGTGAACAAGCCATATGAGAAGTGTCGATTTGTGACAGCCAAGTGCTAGAACGTGTTTCAAAATTATATCTGAGCGCTCAGATCACGCTCGGTTCAGAGAATTATCAGAGTATGCTCAGAATGCTCAGACTCTGTTCAGATACCTTTTCTGAGCGAATAAAGAAAAACGCAAATGTACGGGGGCTTATGGAATATTACAAAAACAATTTTCAATGGAACTCAGAGTTTTGTTTTTTATTTCAGTGGCAATTTCTTAGTTGAGTGCGTTGCACCAGCAGGTACCAGTGCGGTTGAAAGGTCTCTTCCATAAGGTCTATACTTAAAATATATATATATTCAACAGAATATAGGCCCTGCCTTCTTAAGAAACTGTCGCGTCAATCTAAGCTTTTCTTATTCGTTGTAAAATTAATGTTTGAGATTTTCACCTCCAAAGTTATTAAAAAATGGTTGACCCATATTTCGGCCCAAACATCATCACTCTGTCAGCTTTATATTTGTTTCTTCGATTTTTTTGTAAGAGAAAGTTAGTTTATACTCTAATATTCTTATGAGCCTGCCTTAAGCCAGAATTTTTTGTACGAATAGATTTATGAAAAGGGTCGAAATAAGCCTTTGACAAGTATTTTGTATGCTCATCACTACTGGTTGTCGTAAATATATGACTGCATACGGCCAACAAACATTGAATGAACAAATGTTTTTCGAATCATTGTCGTTGTCTGAAATTGAACACTACTTTATGGTGCAAAACACCTTGTTTTTACAGACAAAAAAATTGTTTGTTGTGTTTTTGCACTGAATGACGTTTTATTATTTGAATGTTGAAAATTTTGGTTAAAGATGTATATGAATGAGGTAAGAAGCCAAAACCATGGAAGTAAGAATCATAAGTTCAGTGTTATTTTTTTCTCAACAAACACGAAACGAGACAGAAAACCGAAATGATTTTCTACATTTCTTTCTGTTTCTGTTGGTGCAAGTTGAAAGAAAACGCGTTTTCTTGACTTATAAAAGAAAAACGTTCTGAAAACACGGTTGGGTTTATTCAGCCTAAGCCTCTAAGTAATGGAAGAAATGTTTTCATATGAGAACTAATTTTTTTACCTCAAAGCTTTGGCGATAGAAATTCTCGTTAAGCACCATCTTTGACACATCTTCTGCATAGGTTGGCTGAATCTTCTTTTTGTTTTTGTGGTATTATTTATAATTATACCACTCACGACAGATTGATTTTACCCCTCAAATAGCTTAAGATTACATGACATCAGGCGTGTCATCCACTTAAATAAGTTCAACGTTGCTTCCATTTTATTATCCATTTCAATTCATTGTATCTATGAATGGACAATGATACTTTGCTGCGTGCAAAGAAGTGGCTTTTTTGAACCATGGTCCAATTTGTCGAAAAAAGTATACACGAAAAGGGCCAAAAACTTCTTAAAACCCAACAGTTTTGTCATGTCTTGAAGTCTGTTTTTCTCATTTTCCAGTAGCTAGGGTACATTGGGTTTGTTTCATGGATGAATCGTTTTTGACCAGTTGTCCGGGACCCATCGGATGGTTACAAAGTTAGTTAGACCGATTATTATTTGTAGATCATTGCGACAGCGGTCAGTTTGGACTTGGAGACGATTGGGGTAATTCAGGAATTACTAATAAAAAATGATCCATTTCACTGTGAAATTTTTTGAATTTGCACTCAATTCTTCAACAACTCAACAAGTTACCAAAAAACTTGGGTGAAATCGGCTAAGATAATTTGTGATAGTGACAATAACTTCAAAAAACAATTTCTTTCTACGTACGATGGCGTTAACTCTATCTCAAAAAATTGCGATCAGGTTATTACAAAAAATAAATTTTAATAATAATACATTTTTTTAATGGAATACCTTTTATTTCAAACGTCTTACTCGATACTATCAGTTTTTATTGAAACAAAAAATTAAATTAAATATTTTAAGGTGCGGTCACACAATCAAAGGAAAGTGCTTTCAGAAAGCGTTTCGAAAATTCCTATTTTAAAATTTTCTTGAATTTATTAATTTATTTCCGGTAGCAGTCACACTATGAAAGGAAAATACTTTTTAAAGATTTTTTACTTTTAAGAAATCAAAATTTCTGAAAGTACTTTTCGGGTCGTCTCGTCTTTTTATGTACCGTACCTTGACACATTGACGGAAATGCCTCACCGCACAGATCGTGGCTACACACTCAAATAAACTTACTTGCTGATGCAAGAAAATTGACAGCAGAGGAAAGGTTGGAAACGGTTCGAATAGGTTAATTTCCATTCAGTCTCCGTCTCTTAGTAATCATTTTTAAAAATGTGTTACACTTCATTAAAAGAAAACTGAATTTGTTCAAATATAAAGGACCTTCAAATAAAAAAAAAATCGTAACGAAACGGAGAAAAGAAAAAAAAATTAACCTGTTTCTTCCACGGTAAAATAAAAATGTAATTATCTGTCAAAAATGAAACGATATAAGAATGAAACTTGAATGAGTGCTCAGAGTTTCATAAAAAATCATGAGATTCGTGTAGATTTTTGATTTTCCAACCTATCTTTTCCCTCTTATTAAAAATCATTCTATTTCTTTTACATTTTCATACAAGTTTCATGTCTCATGTGCATTTGCGTCAATGTATCCAGGCACTATGCAAGGGAAAATGTTTTCTGAAAGTGTTTTGTGTGTAAACGGGAAATAAACTCATTGAATTTGCCCCCAGATAGACCGTTGCCCGTCGGCCCCTACTATTTTGCATTGTTGCGGACGAGGTATTTGCAGCATCAAATCACATTTTAAAATAATAGTTTATAGTAAAATTACGGATTCAACTACATCTAGCGAGCACCGCCCGCAGTGAGTGTTAGGCCAACATTGGACGTACTGTTGAGTTCCGAAATTCTTTCTTTACCATTCGAATGTGGAATCCTTTGCCAGGCTCTGTTTTCCACTTCCATTTTGATATGAAGAACTTCAAACTAATGTGCATCGGTATGTTTCATCCTTCCTTATTTCCCTAATGCTTGTTCTGTACAGTGTTCTAACATTTGAAGGGTATTCAACAAACTTTTCGCTTTCTGAAAGTACTTTTCCTTTTATAGTGTGACGAAACCTTTAGTATTCGAATTTAAAAAAGTTTGCAGAAACATTTTCATTTTTACTTTAACATCTAGGGCGGGCTGTGTATGTACATGTTTATGGTACCACGTTCGACTGGTTGCGGTGTTTTTCCTTGCATTCACTCGGACATCGCGTTGTCATTGACATTTAAATTTAAACTTTTTTTTAACATTTGCAGTGAAGAAAAGTTCGAGTTGATGGTTTCATTCTGCGGAGCTTACTCAAACAATATTTACCCCTACCATGTTCGAGAGCTCCCCAGGGTCCTTTAATAAGGACCTAGCAAAAACCTAGCTCCACTTCGGGGCAAACCTGCTTAGAAACGAATTTACTATTCGAAAATAATACATAATGTCCTTGTTTGATACACATGCTATTTATGTATGGTTTTAGCATCTTACATCTTCCCTCCAAATGGCTTACTGTATTCAAAAATGCTCAACCAACTAATGAAAATAACTAATGCAAAGCGTAAAATTAAGATTTAAAATGGTATATTTAAAGAAATTTGTTTCTTTTGTTGTACATTTTTTGTTCTAGTTTTAAAATATTCTTTTTCTTTTGATATATACATAAATAACATTGTTATACTTTTACTCCGTGTCTTGTCTTCCAAACAAAATTGCTCTGATATTGCTTTGTGATTCTCTCTATCTTTCCTGTATTTCGTCAAATTTTCAAAATAGCACAACACGATGTCACATCAAACACTGCATGAGAATTTATTTTTTAAAAATAGATACAAGTTCGATTGTATTGAAATGATTCATATTTTATCGTGCCTCCACGTACCTTTATTTTTCGTTTAATTTTTGTTTGCAACAATTTAATTTTGAGATTTGACATTTTTCGTGAAGGATTGTTATAAGCACTTTCCCGGTCAGATTCATTGTATAGCAAGTTTGAAAACCAGTTGTTAATTTATTAAATGATTTTATAAGTTGTACCACTGTTCACTTTGAAGGCTAAAAACTCATTTCTTTGATATGGATGGACACAGTCATAAGAGCTAAAAGAGTCAAGGTTTTTTTCATGGTAATTAAAAATTAAAATGATAATGAAATCAAAATTCACATAGAAAAAGTCTTAAAGTGAAACAACAGTGCTTACAAATTACGACGACAATCCAAAATCAGCAAACAAAACAAAAAAAAATATGTATTTTTAAACTCAAACTCCCTCTCTTCTCGATTACGTGCAAACTTCATATTATTGAGCTGCGCACGAGTTTGACTATTAGTCAGCCGTCCGGCAAAATAAAAATCCACATTTCTTACTTCGCTAGCATGTGTGGTTTCCGTTTTTGTTGGCTCGGTATTTGTTGCGTTTATTTATTATAAAATTAGGTTACCAGCGATTGATACTAAATTCAAATTCCTGTTCAGCGCGTGAATTCTTAAAAGATAACCATAAACCCGAACATTAAATGTACACCGCACGGCGACAGTATTTTCCCCACATTACATACAAAGCTTCAAGTCGTCATCCACAAATGACCAGATTAAATCTCTTCACATTGGGAATATATTTTGGAATTTTGTTGTTTTCATTAAAATATTTCGTATTAGTAACTTCGCATATTCATGTTTTACACAAAAATATCGCACCCACTATGAAGAGTTGTGGTATGCCAGATACAATCTATTCGTGTACAGATTCATTATTGGATCATTCTTTTCGCCCGACCGTAAACCCGAACGGAGACATCGATAACGTTTCCAGAGAGAATATTCATTTCATTTTCAGCAGCGCAGCACCAAATATTTTATTCTATTCTCCTTGATAGTAGTACGTAGTCTTAATCTGAATGGCATTCTCTCGAGGCGAGCTGTTTTATATTTATACAATATATCAATTATGTTACTTCTATAATTATATAAGCTTTTTTATGTATTTTATACACACATAAAACGGCATTTATTTTATATGCACACTCTTAGTTTCTTTTTTTTTAAGCAACAGACCAGGAGAGTTCTGGTTTCTGGTTGTGACTTTGAATGCCCGTTGTCGACTGATTTCACAAAATGCTTAGGAAACATTACGTGGATGTTTGATGTGGAAGCACAATCAGACGACAATGTTGTGGACTGAGAAGCATGAATCTGTTACACTGACCCGCAAACGTTTGCCTGATGTGTTTTTGTGTTGCTTGTTGAACAGTGTTTTTGCTTTGCTAACGTTTTGGTATTGTGGGCAACCTCCACAGAAGTAAGTTCATCTACATACATGATACAATATGGTAACTGATATTACAATTTCATAGTACAAAACTTTATTTCTCAGTTACTTCAACGGATCTTTGCTGAGAAAGGAAATAATATTATATTAATCTTTCCATTTTTAAGAAAAGTAAGCTGAACATTGAACATTGTAGTGCCCCGTGGCATAGTGGTTTGTGTGTCGGACTAATAAGCAAAGGGTCGTGGTTGGACTTCCCATCAGAGCCACATTTTTTCCGGGATACTGCCTTTTGCGAGGTACTGACAATACTTTCAAGAGTAAAATTTGTCTCGAAAAAGTCCATCTCATATTGCCGTTTGGACCCGGCTGTAAATTATAGGTCCCTTTCATTCTTGCAGATTTACAACACACACAGGAATGGTTGAGAGTACAAGTCACTTGGCCTCCTTCAGGAGCTGTCGAGCCAATACATTTGTTTTATTTAAGGTGAAAATTGAGTGCTCAACGACAACCGCGATCCGGTCCGGGACTCGTTGAACAACTATTTTCTTACATTGCGATTGTTGGCCGACGCCATCGAGTTGCACAGCCCAAGGCTTCGGGGGTCCTGATCTACACCATTCTTCCAACGTAAGCAAGTTCTTCCACGTTGTCTTCTACCATAAAAAGAACTGCAAATGACTTCGAGCTGGTTTCTCTTTGCTTATACAAACAAGCTAGGAGCCGGTTGGTTAACCCAGCTCTACCGAGCTTTATTTTTTCCACAAAATCTGCTTCGAGGTAGATTTTATACAATTCATGATAGCATCTTCTCCGGAATGTTGCTCCTTCGCGCCCGTAGAGATCAGAGTGCCTTTTACCAAATTCTTGTACAGCAGCAGCTTGGTTTGTATGGTATGGTTCTTGGATTTGAAGATCCTGGGCAGATAATAGTAAGTTCTGTTTGATTTTAGCAGCCGTCCGCGTATTTATTTCTCTATAGTATTAAAGGCCAAGGTAGTTAATAAATTGCACAACTTCAAATTGATGCTCCTATACCCTGATTGTTGGACTATCGATTTTCTTAGTCGCAGCCACTGTGTACTTTGCTATCCCGTATTAATTTTTAAGTTAAGATTTGTTCCGCCAAGGAGCCTTGTACAGTTTGTTGACTTCTGCTGATGATGTCGTCGGAGTAAACCAATATCTGCCTAGACTTGGTGACGATAGTTCCTCTTGTTGAAGTGCCAGGTTAAAGACGATGCAAGCCAGACTATTCCTTGTAGGACTCCATTAAAGATGTTGATTGGTCTGGATAGCGAACCGGCTGCATTTACTTGGTTTGTAATGTTCATGGTCAGCCTACATAATCATGCCAATTTTTTTTAGGATGTTCAATTCTCCCATGGCTTTAAGCTATGCTATGCTATCGTAGACGGCTTTAAAGTCTATTACCCACTTGTTATGATAAAGGTTAATTCCCCAATTTGTAAATTTGTTTTCTGTGGAAACACAAAAAAAATTACAGACGATTTCTTTTAAAATTGTAAAAATTAAAATTTATTTTATAGACTCGAGAGACAAAAACTTTTCGTCTCCACTGTATTTATTCTAATTTGATGTTTGCCTCTTATTCCTTTCGATTTTATTTTTTTAGAATCAACTAAAAGAAAAGTTTAGAGAACTGCTGAGTGGTCTATATTTTTTTTATTGGTGTCGCTTGCAATTGCAACAATAACGCTCAAATTTGCTTTGAATCATCCTGCCGGTCTTGTTTTTGTTGTTGTTGTTTTTGAGTGTGTGTTGCGGGTAAAATCTAAAAACTGTTGTATTGTTTTTAGTAAACGTAGCTCCGTCAATTTTATTTGTTCATATTTAGATATTTGTTATCGTTTACACTTAAAGTTTTTTTGTATCTCTGGGAAATTATCAATAAAATAATATTTCTGCGTTCCAACCAAGGTTGTTGCTATACAATACGTCTGCAAATGGCGTATATGTACAGATATTTGCCTCCACCTCCCTAATCACCTTGCCTTTAGTTATCCCTCCCACTTCCCCACTAGTTTTTTGTTTGTATTAATTCCACGGTAATTTGCTGTCTGCCTTTGGCATGTCTGCCCGATAGTTTAATGCTGTGTTGGCGCAATATTTAATAAAAATAACATCACTTGGAGGTTATATAACAAATTGCTACAACAAAACCCATATTAAAATGTTAAACTATGTTTTAAAATAGAAAAAGCTCTGACGTTTTGAACCTGCGCCGCTTCTTTTGCTGCAGTTATAAAGTGAATGTAAAAAGGGTGAACATGAACATTGAGCCGGTCCGCGTCGCGTGAGTCTGATGAATTTCCTGCTCTGCGGTTGCTGACTTTGTGCTAGGTCATGATTTTGTTCGCTCTTCCACACAGTGTTTGAACACTTTGGCGATCCAAATTGTCGTGGCAGTATTTAAAAAAAAAAAAAAAAAAAAAAAAAAAAGCTTAAAAATGTATTCAAAGAGCCGAAAAACAACAACGGAGAAGTTTGCTGGTACAGTCTGATTTTTGTTGGGTGCTATTTAGTGTACGGTTAATTTTTTTTTTTTGAGACTGTTAATGTAGGGAGTTCTGGTAGGTGTCGGTGGTGTTTGTTCCATGTCTTTATTGCAGCAGTTTTGTGTTTCTAATAGAGTTTCATCGATTTTACAAATAAACAAGGGTTGTTCTGTAAAGTGAAAATATTGGTCTTGCGTAAAAGCATCATGTGCAAAAATACAACCAAAACACCTTTTATTCGTTGGATACTAAAAAAGACCTTCAATGGTGTATCACGTTCAGATGGAACAGTGCCTGCTGCAGGAGTATACGAGGAGGATTTTTTTCATTTGAAGTTCTACTTATTAAAACCTAAAATTTCAATATTGTCGACATTGCATATGTGCACCTTATCGTACGCATATTTTGAACAGTTCGGGATGTGCATATTTGTTTTGGTGAAAATCGAGGCGAAGGTGGTTCCTACTAGAAACTATAATAGGTTCATAGATGTTTCTCAGATTAGATAGTATGAACATGCGCACATCACGGAAATTCAATAGTTAATGAACTTTCCAATGAGATGTACAGTAGGTGGCTTTTTTAAATTTGTTTGCACCTGCTTGCGCTTCGATTGATTATTGTTTTTTTTAAATAACTTGAAAATGTGTTTAGTGTTAGAAACTTGTATGCTGCTTTCTGGTAGTATTGTCTTCTCAAATAAATGTGGATTTTTGTAAAGCTGTCGTTTTCGTCGCAGTTACCTTCTTGCTTTATCATTAATTATTATTAGTTTTTGCATTTGCGCTGTTTTGATGAGTTACTCCCCGTTTCTTTGAACTTTCTTACCTATTCGTATTGCTATCTTATTTGACTATTTAATGTATAGAAAACTGAAATCTTTTTTGAATGCTGTTTGTTTGGGTACAGAAGGACATGTATAGTCATGCCAGTTGTCTTTTTCGAGACAAATTTTACTGGAGGCTGTACCCCGGGAAAATGCTGGTTTTATTTGATTTAAATTGAAAATGTATGAGTTAAGAGTCAGATGTTTTATCAGCTGATTATTTGGTTTATACTCAAGATAACCATTACTTCTTGACTTTTGTGTTTTCTATTTATCTAAGAGATACGTTAAGGTTGGAGCTCCAGCGCTTTTAATATACCTACGTGTATTCGGTTAGTTAGTAGAACCCTGCTATTTATTTGTTCAATAGGTATATCGAATTTCGAATGTTAGAGTATAGTATTAAAGATGCTATTCTTTACACTTGGCGCTAACCAAACCATTCTCTCTCAACAAACCCTCGAAAGAAATTGATAAAAAAGCTCAATTCAAAAAAATTTATTTCCTTGAAAACTTACTCATGTGGTGTGGAATTTAATGCGTTCAAAACACAATGCTGCCTTGTATCATTCCTTCTTTAACCTACGATTGTTATGATCTCGACTGGGACCATAAGTCTCCAACTTCGACCTGAGGCCCCACTTACGAGGTTTGTCGGGTTGACCTCCCGCTGTTGTATTTTGTCCAAGATATTATTCTTTATGTGGAGACTTCCTCGGTATTTGTTGCTTCTTATTCGACATGCTTTTGTGACATATCATATAAGCACTGTTTAACAACCTAATGAATAAAGCAATCCAGTGATTTGGAAGAAAGCGGTCGTACATCCTCTCCCGAAAAAGGGAAAGGATATTTCCAATCCGTCGAATCTCCGTTCGATAAGTCTTCATCCGAGTATCAGCAAGGTATTCTGCACAAAATATAACTTCAGACACCAAGTTCGGTTTTAAGGCGGGACATGACACCATTCATGCCGCGTCTAAGCTCGTGTCTGATAATGGAAAAATGCTAAGAATGAATGGCATGCCGTCTAGTTGGTTTAGAGGAGGCTTTCGGCACCTAATAGTTAGAGGGTCTGATGACCTCGACTTATGCTCAAATTGTTGTGACTTACCACCTACAAGACGAATATTTTGAGAGTGTGCTGAAGCCGCTTACTTCATCGCGCTCGAGGCATTCTTTATTTAGACAGCCGAGGGGTGATACTGAGCGTTGATCTACCACGTCGGCCGTAAAACTGTGGATTGGGGGCAGAGCCATTTAGTAGAGCGATATCTGATAGAGACAGAAAGGAACTATTTAAACTTTTTACTGTGGCTGTTAGTTTTAATTAGCTGTAATGTTTTTTTAAATAAAAATTTATTAAACAAAAAAATCTTAGAATTAGTTTGAGAAGGAAAATGCTTTCTGAATGCCACTTTTTACTTTCAAGAAAGCAACATTCCTTTTAGGCGTTTTTCTTTATTCACTCAGAAAAGGTCTTTGAACAGATTCTGAGGATTGTGAGCATACTCTGATAATTCTCTGAACCGAGCGTGGTCTGAGCGCTCAGACATAATTTTGAAAAACGTTTTAGCACTTGGCTGTCACAAATTGACACTTGTCATAAGACAGTGGTGTAGGCAGTGTGCATGGGATAAAGTGAAATGCTTACAAACTCTAAAGTGACGTTAATTGCGTGCAGCATTTTCTCAGAATGCTCAGTCAATTTATTCTGAGCACATAATAAGGCGTTGTCATGGCACGCTTTGATCATTCTCTGAACGAAAAAAGAAATACGTGATTAAAGATCTAAACGCTCTGAGCGAACAATAAATACAACTTTTTTGCTTTTTGGCTCTGAACGAAAAAAAAGAAAAAGCCTATTGTAGACGACCTTTAACGTCTGTTGTTTTTGGACCGAAATTGTCAGAAGAAATAAATGTTTTATTCTCTCGTGAGTGCTCACTTTTATCAAAAACTTGTGAAACGCATCAGCATGTGGTTATTTTTCGTAAAAAATTAGCTAAAATTCATAGTTTGGGGAGGATGTGGAACAAACCTATCATGAATGACATTTGTGCTCTAACTTATTCTGACATTTATGAGATACTTTGCTCTGCTCTACGCTGCTTTCATCTGTTCTGCTCGACTCCAGTTTTCATTTAACTTCTACTTGCTATAAAGTGCGTAAAATATGTGCATTTGTAAGTAGCGAATGACTTGCCATTCTTTGAGAACAGTAATATAAATTCATCTTCGCCGCTTTCGTCACAATACTCCAAAGTTATCCTACTGACATCACGCTGTATTCTTCAATCTGTTATTACTTATTACGTCTGTGCAGTGAGCCTGTCTAGCTGCTCTAAAGTGCTCTTCATTGAGTTTTTCTAGAGCAACCTATAGCAGGATTTTTAACACTTGCTTTTGATAGAGCAAGTATAGTATAGCCAATTCAATTGGCCATTCTATTATTTTTGTTCTCTTGAATCCTCTCTCTGCACAACCGATCGTTGGCCAAGTGATTTCAAGCTATAAGAAAAAGTTGGAGTGGAAGTGTCAAAAGCAAATGTTTTCGATTTATATGATACATTTTTCATCAAGTGCGTTTGTTTGAATTAAATATTGAAAAATACACATTAAATATCTTAAATTAACCAAAAGAAATGTGATACTAAAAATAAAATTGAAAAAATGCATCGTATTGTACTGGTCTAATGAAGGCCTCTCAGTAGTAGAGAATTGTGTAATTATACACTTCCGCGGTCACCTGGTATTTTGGCTGTAAAAATATAATAACTGGACCGATTTTCATGATTTTTTTTAATGTTTGTGTTTACGTCAGATTTTAGATACAAAATGTTTAAATTATTCCCATGTCTGATTTCAGATAGTTTTTTTAGCTTTGAGAAAGCTAAAAAAAATCTAATTTTATGAACAATCCTTCATAACTTTCTTACATCAACCGAATTCATTGAATTCACGATTTTTTATAGTAATCTACGCAAAAAAAGCAAAAGAATTTTTTTCAACTTTTCCAGCATAAAAAACCAGTAAGTTATTAATGACATTTTTTATTAACTTTTCATATTTTTTGTAATAAATCCGCCGTCAAATGAACATTTAAAAAAATCATAAAAATCGGTCCAATTTTGAATTTTTTACAGCCAAAAAAACAGGTGGCCATGAAAGTATATAATTACAGAGAATTGCTATTATCTACGAAATGTTTTTTTTTCTCTGGCACATCATGAATAACATCTGTGATCGGTGCTCTAACTTCCGCTGTTTTGCCCTGCTCTACGTTACTTTAACTTACATTAGGGGTTTTTATATTTAAGCTCATAGCAGGGCACTGAGCTGTCAAAAAAAGATCTGTGTTTGTTTTTTAACTCGGAGCATTCTGAGCGCTCATCTTGTGTTTATTTTTTCAATCAGAGCTCGATCGGAGCGCGCTCTATGAGCTCAGAATAAAATGACGCATATGGAGTAAAAGGCTGAGCGCGGCCAACTTCACTCGTTTTTTGTGTTTTGACAAAAGACTTGTTTTGTTGGAAAGAAAGAACAAACAACAATCATTAAAATAGCGTCATTTTTTGTGATACGTCTTGAATGATTTACTTGAAAATCATCATCTTCCTCATCGGATACAAAAAATAAATTGTAAGCTTCATTTCTTTTCTTAAAACACTTAAAACTTCCACAACAAGTGTAAGCAAATTAATTTCATTTGACATTTAACAAAATATGACAATTCAGTGCTCATGCTACTTTTTTTAGATCGGAGAGCTCTGATCATACTCTGCTCAGAGCGTAATCGATTTGCTCAGGCTCTACTCCATGCTCTGCTCAGAGCTTACAAATAAAAACCCCTATTAAGGCTTCCATTGAACATGGATCTGCATCTGCAAATTTGAAGAAAAGTAGAACAGGACCAATGTATACAAATACATACCTAAATCAATAATATATAAGATGGCTGTACAGCGACACAGATCTAAGCAAAAGGTACACAATAAAGGCTTCCCATAAATTTACTATAACTTTTTGACATGTTCTGGGGCACATTCTTCATGCATGAAGATGATCGGCATTTTGGTCTTTCCTCTCTATCGCACAAGTATGATTTATGTATTGTGTGTCCTCTTTTTTGCAGATGTCGATGCAGAAGAAGATGAAGATGCATGTAAAGCCTGCTTAATGCGTGATTGTAAAGACAGGTATAAGCTATAACGTTAACAGTATACTCACAAAGATCTAACTGACAGCTGTTGCTGTAATTCTTCTGAAAATTTGCATGACCAATCAATTATTTTTGAGTAATTTAATTTACCTGGATGCCTTACCAATACAAAAATAACTTAAACCTTACAACTTTAACACAGGTAAATTCTTTTGGTTCAATATTTCATTGTTCATTTAAAAAATTCGATGGCAACCCTATTATTGTTGCTTGTTTATTGTGAGCAGATAACGCGTATTGTAGAGGTAAACCAAACGAGACGTAGAGTCGTTCGAATTCGAAGCTCGTTCAGCTAATCAGCTTGTTTTAAAAATCTGGTTTTTTTTAAGTTTCTCTTGAAAAGATAGACTTTCTCACAGATACTTAAGTGGCTGGTTTATATACATATGTATATACACACATTCAAATCACTAACAACACTCACACTACATAATTTGTATCTATGTATTAAAGTATACAACAAAAATTAACAATACATCAATAGCAATTGAAATGCCAGAATAGTACTTCAGTGAATTTTAAAAGTGGAAAAACGAGATATAAGATACCTCGAAACACACCAACAAAATGTGGGGTTTTTGTTGTTGCTTTGCCATGAACAAATTTCCCCTTTGGCCTTAGATACCTTCAAATATATTACCCCTACATACAAATACATATATATTCGGTATACAAAATATAAGAACCAAAAACAACAACGTTTGCTACAACACGTATGTATGTAAAAATGTATCTATTATCTATCTGGAAGAATTATATGGAATATTGTCGATCGAAATGTCGAGAGCCGAGGAACCGCTGCTAACGCGTCACTACCAAAAACAGCAGTTAAAACGTTTTACGATTATTTAAAGAAAACATCAACTTTCATAAAAACGCCTTCGTTTTCGCAGTTCCAAATACAAATTCAATATTAAGTGAATGTGTTTTTTAGTCAGAATCAGAATAGAAAAAAGAAAAGAAATACTCTCGTCATCGATTGTAATTGCCTGTGCCGAGTGCAATAACATCTTCAAACAAAAATATTTTCCTCGCAAGTGAAAAAAAAAGAAAAAATCGTTTTTATTCGTTTTTTTTGCCAACGTTTGCTAATTTTTTCCTCCAACAAAGCAATATCTACATTTCCTGAGTGATTTTCGAGCATTAAAGTGAAGTTTTCGAAAATAAAATGAACAACCAATTTAATTAACTCTTTACAAGGTGAAATTTTTATTTAAAAATTAATTTAATTGAATCAAAAACTCGAGATCCCAACGTATATTTCTATAAGTATTCTGTGTTGCTTCTCATTATACCTACATAGTAGTTTTTTTTCTAGGTTAGGTCACTATTTGTAATTGTGGTTATAATTATTTGGTTTTCCGTATGATTTTTGTTTTTCATTCGTTTTACTTCGTGTTGTACTTATGTATTTATTAATAGATTGTTTTTCTTGTCCCGCGAACAAAATGGTTGACAAATTATCCGGACAAAAAAACATGAGGAATTCCTGGCTCACGTTTTGTTTTCGATTAATAATTCTGAGACTATCAACCATGTACCTACATATATGTGTATTCGATATCCAAACATCGGATAGCATTTGGAAATATTGAATGGAAAATAACGCTAAAAACCTTTTGCTTATCATCACCACTTTGCATACCACTCGGTGATGATGAAGGTGCCAGTCAGTGTATAGAAGTGCTATTATTATTTGCTATCTTCAACGTTGCGCTACCTTCACCCTCTCATTGAAGCGTGGTGTCCACATCCGTGAAAAGAATGTATTTTTTTTTAGCTACAGTACCTATCTTCTTGCACATCAAAAGTTTTAGTTATCTGACATAAGGAAAGTGTGAAATTAGAACAAATGGCATTTTCTCATATTTCACAAAAAATTAAAACAATTCGGTGATAGGATTTCTAAAAAAATATGCATATATTGCTTTGGCGAAACGCATCCGGAGTAAAGGACACTTAACCTTTAATTTGAATTAAAAAAAAAAAATAAAATCATTACATTTTAAACAAGTTCTATCGTGTTTTTTTTTTCATTTCATTAAAATTATGTGCACGCAATAAGCGAACACATTGCTGAACGCTAAAGTTAATTTATCTATCTATATGATTTCACTTCTGTATCTCACTTTTTTTTTGCCACTCTATTATTGAGTCTTCTTACTAATACTTTGAAATAGCGATTGCGCGATGGCGTATACTCTCGTTGTTTTCTTAAAAAAAAAAAAAAAAAACCACACACTTGAAAATACCTTACCCACCTGGTCATATCTTTGCCACCCCCCCCACAAGATTGAAAGGGTTTTTTCTTAGATTGTTTGGTAGTGCAATTATTAAACTTAAAATATTTGTTTTTAGAACGCATCATGTTCATGTTTTCACTTTTTCACTGTTCGTGGTTTTGTATGAGAAGGTATAGAAAACAAAAACTTTATCACTAAGCTTGCAGATAGGAAAATTAGAACGTAAACAGAAATCAGAATATGTACACTGCGACATTACGTCATATTGTGATAATTACAATTTAAACGTTTGTCTACTTAAGTGTGATAACAATTGCCACACAGGAAAGTCTTTGTTTTGGGGTAAATTTTGAAAATTATTGTCCAACGCATTTTCTAAACATTGTTTTATTTTTAAGGTGACTCTTGGGTGCATTTGCAAAAATAGTCGAACTCTGTTTTATATGAAGAAAAAAACATCAGTTTAAAAAAAAGTGTAATGGGATGTTCAAAACAAATTTCATGCGACGATTCTTAAAAAAACAGTGGTATAATGGTTAATGTATCGTACATCAATGCCAAAAGATCTTGGTTTGATTCCACGTCAGAGACACCTTTTTTCAGAGCACTACCTCTTGTTAGGTGATCACAAATCGAAAGCTTTGTCTATAAAATTCATCTCATATACCTAGCCGTTGAATTCGACGGTAAATTGTGGAAAGCAAAAGTAACTAGGCCCTGGGATCTGGTAGGGACAATAAAATGTTTGCCTTAAGGAGTCAACCTTTAGAAAAAAAGTCCTTTGCAATCGCTGGATCGCTTGGTCAAATTCAGCTCGGGGCCAAAAAGGGTTTTTTATAGAGCAGGACAGGGCTGTCCAAACCGTACCTATAGATATGTTCCCGGGGCAATTAAAAATTACTACAAATATTGTAGGGCCGTAAATTATAATCGAAAAAAACAACACTTAAAGCGTTGAACACGAATCATAGAACCGAGAAAAGAAAATACGGAAGATTTAATTTTATTAAATAACAGAAAAGTTTATTCCCTTGTGCGTTGAACGCTTTTTTGTCGCTTTTACGATACTTGTTACTCGTTATGTCAAAGCAGGCTCGCACGCCGAATGCGATGGGCTTTTAAAACTGAACTACATTGGAACTGTAAAGAGAATTTAACAGAGAGGAAAATCTTTCGTACGGTTTACCCTCCAAAACCAATTTCTTAGTTTTTGTTGTGATATGTGTCTGCACAACAAAAAACATTACATAGAGTCCTGAATCGTTAAAAAAACATCAGTTGCCCAGATTGAAAGTCCATTGGAATTGGAACACTAAACCAAGCTTATTAAGAACTAGCGTACCCCCCCGGCGGAACCCGGTAAACAGCCTTAGTTACTTACAGATTTAGAACATGAAACATAATATTTTGACAAAAAACAAACCCGGGAAACAGTATTATTTATTAAAAAAACATTTATTTATTTTAATGATGAAAATTGGTTTTACTGAACAGCTGATTGGCGATTATCATTTGACAGAATAATGGAACATTTCGTTCCAGTGTTTGTGGTCCATTTTTTTATGTTCCACTCATCAGTAAAAAGTTTACTAAAGCATTTTGCATCATTAAAACAAATTCGAGGGTATGGCTGGACATAACTTTACTGATTGGTATAACTACCCGTTTGTACAAAATTCCAGTTTTCAGAAGTTTCAACTTTTAGTGATGGATTTTTAATGATCGCTATAACTGGCGCCTTACTCTCTAAAACATCAGCAATCTGCCAGTGAAAGTTCCGTCCTTGCAGCCGTTCCCGAGATTACCCGGAACAAACAGACAGATAGACAGGCAGACAAAAATTGTGTTTTTGTATTGTATACTATCATATGCATCTTGTAAAAGCTGTCAGTTTGATATTAAAAAACAGACACTTAATTTTTATTTATGTGTATAGATGCGAAATTTTGTGCTCAAACAGTAGGGACTTAATAATTATGATTGTTGCCTTATGAATGAATATTTCATTTTTTTTTGTACCATTTATTTTCGTAAAAAAATGAGTAAATTTATATTTTTTTTTGCGGGCCGCACTTTGGACAGCCCTGGTGTAGGACATCGGCTTTCGCAATCGCTGGATTGCTTGTTCAAACCTAGCCCGCGACCAAGAAGGTTTCCCGAAAAAACAATTCAACAAAGCGATAAAGCACCACTAAAGGAGTTTGATGATCGGGTTCGCCCTCCCTAAAAAAAAATAGTTATAACTCTATCCTATGAACTTGGTGCTGGTACACACAAGTTGTTGTTTTTCATTCTAAACCTTCTACTGTTTTTTATTGTTGTGTAAAACTTTTTGGATTTGTTGTTTTTTATAAAGCAAACTAGCAGATCCGTCCACGCGTTGCTGTGGCTCATTTAATTTGCAATAAGACAATATTGAGTCCATTAATCGAGATAGAAACAACCCTTGCCTCAAGTTGGACCAAATTACACACAGAATAGAAAATTTCATAAAAATAGGTTCAATAGTTTTGCAGTCTATTGGCAACAAACATCGTCACATGAGATTTTTGTATATAAAGATAGCAAACCCACCCTGCGTTGCTCGGGTTTAAAATAGCTACCATGAAACGATTTTTTTTTAATCGGTCAAGTTTTTAAATTTAAAATTGTTGATATATACGACTTGTAAAGATACAGGGAAAACCTCGTTTTCCAATATCCCCTGCCCTGTGTCAAAACTATTCGATCAAAATTTTGCTAAATAAATAATTTTTTTTTGAAGAAAAAAGGTGACCCCAATGCCATCTCGGGTAATGGTCTTAAGCCCCCTACATGAGCTATCTGCCTGTAAAAAGTCCCATCAAAATCTGTCTAAAAGTAAGAATTTTCGGAAAAATCAGCGAAATCAGCGCTACCTGG
Organism: Platycheirus rosarum; assembly: GCA_963971375.1. Lineage (NCBI taxonomy): Eukaryota > Metazoa > Arthropoda > Insecta > Diptera > Syrphidae > Platycheirus > Platycheirus rosarum. The sequence continues at coordinate 47,237,533 of OZ020510.1, read as the reverse complement.
TAGCGCTTAAAATGGTCTAAGTGTTTGCTATCTACCTGTGGAAGTCCTGTCAAAATTTGTGTAACCATTCCTTAGAAACATCTCCTTTTAATAGATAAACAATTTTTTTTTTGAAAGTTTGTAATGAAATAAACAAATCTTTAAAATAAATTTAAATGGCAACGAGAAGCACTTGTTTATATCAGGTTGTACAGTTTGCTAAAAAAAAAACTTCGACTTCCGTAGGACGGATTTTTAAACGGCTCCAAGAATTTGTATGAAAAAAAAAAATCAGTGTACCAGTGTATCAGTGTATCAGTGTATCAGTGTATCAGTGTACCAGTGTATCAGTGTAAGTGTGGGTTATGTTTTCGTGAAAAAAAACTAAGTTGGTGGGCTAAAAACGGTACACCCCGCATAAGACCATTTTTATTTTCGGCTTTCTCGAGAACTGGTTAACCGATTACCATCAAATTTAATACTCAAAAAGATGTAGGTAGCCAAAGTAATTTAACACAAATATTTTTTTCAATATTTTTGTTTTTGTATTTTTAATATTTTTTTTTTTTTGAAAAATCAATATTTTAAAAACGAGTTGGTGAATTTTTTTTAACTTTGTTTTTACATAAAGTTATTTTTTGCTTAAGTTTGCATTTTTTATTATTAAAAAAAAGTTGTTTAGTAAAAACTGTTTTGTTTCTGCGGTTTTGAAAAAAAAATCACACTTTTTCACATTTTTTTAAAGAAATAAAATGGTGTTCAAATTATTTCACTGAAAAATATTCTACGTAGTTTTTTCTACCAATCAAAAGTCAAAAAATGGGATAAAAACTTTTAATATTTTTCAAATTGGAACTTTGTAAGGCCATGAGAAAATTCGGCATCCCAAAATAAATAGACCACGTAGGCTAACCTTGACCAACATTACAAGCCAAGTAAAAGTACCCGGTTTGCTGCCCAGACCACACAACATCTTTAATCGAATCCGATAAGGGGGTCTGGTTTGAATCCAACTTGGATTGGACAGAGAAATTCGTGACAAATCTGGCACGTCCAGAAGAGGGACTACTGTCACCAAGTCCTGTCAGATATTGGCTTATGCAGATGGCATCGAAAGGGAATTAATATTAAGTATATGGTGGCTGCGTCTGCGAGAAGTGTTGGTCCAACAATCAGGGTCTAGGAGCATGAATTTGAAGTAGTGCAATCTTTGGTCAAAATTACCATCCGTAACAATGTGGAGGAAGAAATACGCGGTTGTATGCTAAAATCCAACAGGACCTACTACATATACGTACATATACCTAGTCTAGTCTGTCGAGGCTTTTCAAATTCGGAAATCTTACCATGAAAACTAAGTTTGTGCTTTAAAACAAGACACTGATCTTTTAACCTGTGTTCTTTAGGAAAGTCTTACGTATAATTGTTGGCCCCATGTGCGAGAGAGGACGATTCCGGAGAAGACACAATCACGAGTTATATGTATGTGGTTACTCTTGTGGAGTAGTCCCTAGCGCAGAGGAACGATCTCAGAAAGTCTTTTGCAGTTCTTTTTTATGGTAGAAGGCTACGTGGCAGACCTTGCTTACATCAGAAGGATGCGGTAGACCAGGACGCCCGAAGCCTTGGGGGTGCGACACTGGATGGGCAGCAAATTGCATGTATGGAATAACTTGTTTGAAGAGCACCCGGACGGAAAGACGGATAGATGTCGGATCTATGGCACGTAGCGCCAGTGTGCTGGAACAACAGTCGAATACGGTTCAATTTGATATTTGAGCTAAAAAGATTTGGTTAAAAACATTCTTAGCGCTCGCCATTGCTGGTGACCGCTTTCCGTACTTCGGAAAATTACGTATCAATGACGCCACCGGTCCAAAATCCATACCTAATGATGAATATGAATATGGCCTTGTATAGCCTGCTTGATTCTTGAGAGAGTACTTTCAATTTATTACTACATATTGTAAGTCGTCTTCGGACCCCAAAGAAACGCGATGGGCAAGAATTATTCTTCGATTGATTCCTGCACTGAACTCGTTATGGGAAATAATAGTAGATCCCAAATAGACAACATTTTGACTCGAGATAAATAAAATTTTTTACAAGCTGTGATATCAATTGACAATTCGGCGGTAAATCAAAGTCGACTCCAGATGCAGATTGGCAACAGCAGAGAAGGTATAAGTTTCAGGACCTTGGCTCCAACATTTTAACTTACATTTTTACTTTTGGTGGCGCTACATGGCGCTTGTTCCTGAGCCTGGTTCAATAAGCCCTTCCAGCCGGCTCGATCATTAGCCCGCCGTCTCCAATTTCGTACTCGAAGCAGTCGGAGGTCTCCTCCATCTGAGATGAGGTCTACCTTGGCTTCTGACTCCCAAGGGTGCTGCATGTCACTATCTCACCAAGTCGGTGTTTGGTTTGGACTTTAGTTGATGAAAACATATACTTTGTCTTGTCCTCGTTTACAGTCAGTCCCACCATTATCATCCCCATAAAGCACCGATTAATGCCCGCTTAGTTCTTCCTATTACATCAATGTCGCCCGCAAACTCAAGTAGTTGTGTTGATTTATTAAAGATATTGCCAGATGTGCTGGCCTGGGTGTTCCGTACTATCTTTTTAGGCACAGATTTGGTACACAGATTTTCCAGGTCTACAACTGCCTTAGTAAGGACAATTTAGGAAGCAAACGTTTTAAAACGTTCACCTAAAACTCTGGACATATAAAAGTTATATTTGGCCATCTGATGCGAAACTGACTCCTAGTTTTTTTTGCGTTATTTGATGAATTTTGAATGTCCGTTTTATATACTACCATTAGAAATCGTGATTCTCATCATGTGCCTGCTTAGTTTGTTTATTATCATTGTATAATTAACATACGTTACGTGCCTACCTACATTCTACATATTTTATGAATTGGATTCATATTGAAGTTGGATACATTTCCGCGGGGGAACATGTACCCTTCATACATATTATTTTTGTTATTTTTATGTTAATAAGCCAACATAATGAGCTCCACAAAACTTCGATCAAGGTGATTCCAAATGGTCTTTGTCCTTGGTTCTGACTTCATATCATTTTATTTTGTCTACTTTATTTATTTACATTTCGACCAAATACCTACATACATAGCTGCCCTTGTTATTATTTTGATTGTATTTAATTCTATATTCCCTAAACTTATCAAAATTTCTTCAGTCACAAATTTATTCAAAAAAAAAAAAACTGAAATTAGAAACAAATGTGAGAGCGCTCCAAAGAAACTGCGCAATATTAATTGAAGGCGCGAGTGCCATAAGAGGAGAAATCGACAGCCAGCCGACCAGGCATAGACGAACATTGGAGCCCATCCGAACCATTAAGAGAGCAGTAACAAAAAAAAAAAAAACATTGAATTTGTTTCTTACTTCAAAAAAGAAGAAATATCAAAGAATAAATAAAATTGAACTTTTTCTATTCGTAGATTATTGAACTATTAAAACTTGTGTGTGTATAACATAACATGAGTGGATGCAGAACTTGTGCAGCAGCGCATTTTGACCATATTTTGTGACCGACCGGTGAAGAATGTGTTGTGTATATTCTGTGTTTTGTATGTGCAACAAATGTGAGAAAAATATTCGTCTCTGTTTCCATATACATATATGTAAGTACCAATCCAACATACAGAGGTATTCGCATATATACATATATGTATATATCTGACTTACTTATATGCATTTGTGTGCAACAACATATACATATACCTATACAAATCTTTTTGAATTATCCCGCTTTTCAAAGGAAAAACTTTTTTGTTGTGTTTTTCCCTCCCCTCTCCGCCACACGGCTACATTTTCTAACAAAGGATGTTGGTTTTGGAAAAAGGACTTCTGTGTTTGCCCGCCCGATGCATTTTTGAAAGGATCATGCGCATCTTAAAGTTACATAACCAGTTATGAACACAACCGGGAGTGGGTGGGTAAATGCAGATTTTGTACGTTAAATATTTCAAAGTTTTCTTCTCTGCCCTACACATTTAACTTGAGCAGGAGTTTAGTCTTAGTTACAGGCGACGACGAAGAAGGCTTGTTAAAGTTTTTTGGGAGGTTCTTTGTTTTAAAAAAGGTTCTTCTTTTCTAGTTCCCATTTACAAACGCCCGCCAAACTGGATTGAACTAATGTTTAATTAGATTTTGTGGCTTTAAAAAAAAGAAGAAAAAAAGAAAATGTGTTGATCTAGTGTGTGTAACTCTTCTACCTATGTTTATTATTTTTTTTTCCAAACTGCATAGATACTTATTGATTTCATTGTCCTAGGCATTACATACCTTGTAAGCGGCAAGCCTTTAAATTTTAGTAATTTTCTACCTTCCTCTTGTATATTCAGTGAAGCATATTTATATTATTGGTATTTTGCTAAATAAATCCTTCAGGACAGGTGCCTCCTTAAAAAAATTTGCACATCAATCCTAAAAGAAATCAAGTTCTGCCTTTTCTTGATGTTTCGTAAACGTTTCATACAAGGATTTCCTATTACTAATAACCTGAGAGAAGTTTGGAAAGTAAATAATTTGTGATAATAAATTACCTTCCTTCTGTCATCTAAAATTGCCATCAATCACCCATTTGATAAACAACTTTTTCCGATAAAAAAACATACTCGCAGTGTTATTCTTTTTAAAGGTCGCTGACCACCCGTTCCCGATTCCTATTCATCTTGAGAATGCCTGTAAATTGCATTAAGATCGGTCACCATTTTAGAGTCTATTCAGAACATTCATGATGCCAATCTGGCTTCAAGCCGCCATAATAGCAATGTTGGACTTCTAAAAATTCACAATATTTTTTAAGCATAATTGCATTACAGTTTTTTTTATAAAATATTTGTTAATTATTTAACTAACATCCTTTTTCTTTGTATCTTTCCAGATACATCAATGTCTTCTCTACTGGTTCAACACAAAATTGATTATAATAAAAGGCATTTTAGGCGAAAAATACATATTAAACAATCACTCATGTGATCTTATATGGGAAGCATGTTAATTTATGTTTCATAAGAGCATCAAACGATAAGTAAAAAAATCTAAAAAAAAAAAAAAAAAAAAAATACAAAATTAAAAAAAAATTATTCGTCAAAAAAATTAACAAAAAATAAAAAAAAATATTCTGGCGACACTAGTTCGAAATCAAAAAAGAAAAACTTAAGCTCCTCAAGTCCGTAAAGTTCCTAGAAATTAAAAAAAAAAGTTTTATGGGAATGATGAAACGAACGCGTGTAGAAGAAGTTCAATACGGCCAAAGGCCAAGTGCAGGCGGGGGAGGAGGAGGCCCCGGTGGCGGAGGAGGCGGAGTAGGAGTGGGTAGCGCAAGTGGTGCCAATTCTAATGCTGGTCATCATCGAATACTAACAACGCAACATGGTAGTGGTCAAACAATTCAATATCTTCCTGCAGCTACACCAGCTGGTGTACTCAAAGCGGCAAATGTACCGGACAATGGACCAAATGTTGTGCCAGGTAATGGAGGGGTAGTACAATCGCAAACTGTTCAGTATTCAACATGTAAGTAGTTTTATCTAAAATCTTGTAAAATGTGGATTAATTGTCAATCATCATGTTTCAGCTTATAATGTTGCGCCAATACCTGGTGGCCTGAAAACACAAACCCTAGGCCCTGATGTAGTTGCTTCAGTAGCTGCTCATGTTTCTAACTCTAGTATGAATGCAACATCAAATTCAATTCGCCAACGTTCTGGTACCGGTGGATCGGGTGGAGGTGGTGCAAGTGGCGCTATGATAAGCAATGTCCAGACGCAAATGGTGGCAGTTGCAGATAGCACAGGCGGAAATACGATACCACAACCAGGTCCCGGTGCTCCAGCACGTTTAAAAGTTGAAGATGCACTCAGCTATCTAGATCAAGTTAAATTTCAGTATGCTGATCAACCACAAATCTACAACAATTTTCTGGACATAATGAAAGAATTCAAGTCGCATTGTATTGACACACCGGGAGTTATTCAGCGCGTTTCAAATCTCTTCAAAGGCCATACTGAACTTATTTACGGATTTAATATGTTCCTTCCACCAGGATATAAAATTGAAATCCGTTCCGATGATCAGGGAATCTCGGTGCCATTTGTTTCGATGCCATCGACACCAGGCAATGCATCAGCTGTAGGAGGCCTTTCTGGCCAGGCGGTTTGTTTAGCTCCAATTTCAAGTCCAGCTCATAAGCAAAGTAACATGCAGAGTGCAGCTACAGTACATAAAATTCAAACAATCGGGCCAGTTAATTTAATTACACATCCATCGGCAGTGAGTTCAGCATCGACAGGAGCACCAACAACAATTCATACTCTGCCGCCACCACAACAATCTCCTGCTTCGGTTGCTCCTGCTGCTCTAACATCGGCTATTGCACCAACATCTCAAGTACAGGTGCCGCAGAATTATTCGCGCGATCGAGAACGAACACTGTCGCAGTCTAGTAATAATATAATGCCTGGTCCACCAACACCGAACTCATTAAGTGAACTTAGTCCACAAGGTCATAACTTGCATCAAATTTCGCAGGCACATCAATCGATTTTGATGGGCGAGGCTAGTGGACAACAAAATCAACCGGTGGAGTTCAATCATGCCATTACCTATGTCAATAAAATTAAGGTGAGTTTTTTTTTTTAGCTATTACTGGCAAGTGGGAACACTTTTTTTCATCATTTGACTGTTTTATTCATTCTTTTAAACCGTATTTATGGGGTGGGGGGCTTGGCCAATTATTCAACAGGCTTAACAATTTTATTTTTGAGAGACATGACAAATCTGTTGATTGTTTTTATTTTTCTGAACATTCATGACACGTTTTTCATATTTCCAAACAAGCTTTCAAAGCATCATTTTCAGTCCTTGTGCACGTTGCTCTAAAACATTTTTATTTTTAAACAGCCACAAAACCTTTCACGAGTTGCTTATTATTTAGGCCCAGCGATTTAATGGATTTTTTCTACACTAATCATTTCCTTTCCATTCCTTATTATAAATCTTTGTTTTTCCGCATTTTTTCTATGATTTTTCTAGATTTTTTGTTTAGAAAATATACTTATGTAATTCTGTTTATTGTTTTCTTTAACAGAACCGCTTCCAAAACCAACCAGAAAAGTACAAGCGTTTTCTTGAAATCCTGCACACATATCAAAAGGAACAAAAAGTCCAAAAAGAAGGTAACATACAACAACAAGGAAAAACTTTAACCGAAGCCGAAGTCTATACACAAGTAGCAATGCTCTTTGATCAGAATGAGGATTTGCTTCGAGAATTTGGTCAGTTTCTACCAGATGCAACAAGCCATCAGACTGCACAATACATGAATAAGGCGCACAATGATCATAAGAAAGTAATGTCTGCCGCTATTGGAGGAAATATTGGTGGGAATGCGGTAGCAACTGGCTTAGGAGCAAATCTAGCAGGAATGCCTATGTCTGGTAGTGGTTGTGGAGGCCCCGGGCCAAATAGCATTCCCTCCGCCTTAAAAAACTACAATAACTCGCAGAATAATAATCTCTCCCGAATGGATCGTGATTTAGTATTCGAAAAGGACTATCACCATCATCACCCGACACAGAGAAATGAAAAGGAACGTAACCATCATCATGCGAATCAGAAATATAATTCCTCCTCACAAACTAAGAAATCACCTAGCTATAGCAGTGCCATGCCTATTGGTGGTGGTGGTCATAATTCATCTCGTCGACTTGGTGGCCCGAACTTGGATGAGAGTGGTGCACCACCAGCAAAACGCCATAAACCCATCTCGAGGGATATAACCTACTCTGAAGCGTTTCGATATGGCTCTCTGGAAGAAGGTGCATTTTTTGATAAAGTGCGTAAAGCATTGCGTAGTCCGGAAGTTTACGAGAACTTTTTGCGCTGCCTGACGCTCTTCAACCAAGAAATTGTTTCCAAGACTGAATTGCTCAATTTGGTGTCGCCTTTTTTGAGTAAATTCCCCGAACTACATCGATGGTTTCAAGACTTTTTGGGACCTCCATGTGTGCCCGAAGGGATTCCAATGCAAGCAGCACAACGTCAAGATCGCAATCAGGGTGGAGAGTTAGCACAAGAAATCGATTTGGCGTCGTGTAAACGCCTAGGTGCTAGTTATTGTGCCCTCCCAAAATCAACCATCCCGAAGAAGTGCTCCGGAAGAACACCGTTATGTAGAGAAGTACTCAACGACACCTGGGTATCATTTCCTACTTGGGCAAGTGAAGACTCAACGTTTGTGACATCGCGGAAAACACAGTTTGAAGAGATTATTTATAGGTAGGTTGTTTTTTTATTTTGTTTCTTTTGTTTAATTTTCATTTCTTTTCATTATCACACATAATTTACATTCTCGAAAACTTCTTTCCAAATTCACACAAAATTAATTGTTTCTTTTGCTTTTGTTCATTAATTTTCCTATACAAAATTCTAAACCAAAAGAAATATCCACAGAACTGAAGATGAACGCTTCGAATTGGACGTCGTCATTGAAACAAATAGTGCAACAATACGTGTGTTAGAAGGCGTTCAAAAGAAGCTATCCCGAATGACCCAGGAAGAAGTTCAACGATACCATTTGGATGACTATTTAGGCGGCAGCTCACAGACAATCCATCAGCGAGCTATTCATAGGATCTATGGTGATAAAGCTGGAGAAATTATACAAGGACTGAAAAAGAATCCTGGCGTTGCAGTACCAATTGTTTTGAAGCGTCTCAAAGTCAAAGAAGAAGAATGGAGGGAGGCGCAAAAGGTTAGTTTTTTTTTTTTTTAGATTTTTTTAAAGTCATTAATAATTTATATTATTTTGTTTTATAGAACTTTAACAAGCAATGGCGGGAGCAAAACGAAAAGTTTTATTTGAAATCTCTGGACCATCAGGCAATAAATTTCAAGCCAAACGACACAAAGGCTTTGCGTTCAAAGAGCCTTTTCAATGAAATCGAGACCTTGTATGATGAGGTAGGTTAATCGAATTTGGATTTATATTTTCAATTTCATGTCTATACATATGTTTTTAGCGCCACGATCAAGATGAAGAATCATCTGAACCTATGGGGGGTCCGCATTTAATTTTACACTATAAAGATAAAACTATATTGGATGATGCGGCTAATTTGCTTATTCACCATGTAAAACGACAGACTGGAATACAAAAGCAAGAGAAAGCTAAGATTAAGCATATTTTAAGACAATTTGTGCCTGATTTGTTCTTTTCAACGCGTCAGCCGCTTAGTGATGATGAACGTGATGATGGTGAGTTTTTTTTTATTTTGAATTTTTTTGGGTCAAAAATATGAGTGTTTATAATGAAAACCATCAGCTGCAAAAACTATAACATTAATCTTTGGAAGGATGTTGGTTTTTTCAATATATTGTGACTGTTGTATTCATATGTGCCTCGAGGCTTAGCGGTTAGTGTGTCGGACTGCTAAGCGTAGTGTCGCTCAAAGCCACCTTTTTTCCGGAGTACCGCCTCTTGTCTCGAAAAAATGCATCTTATGTAGCCGTTCGGACTCGACGGTAAACTGTAGGTCCCTTCCATTCTTGCAAATTCACAACAAATACAAAGGAATGGTTGAGAGTAAGTCACTAGGCCTTGGCTACTTAAGGAGCTGTCGCGCCAATAAATTTATTTATTTGTATTCATATGCATTTATCCCATGGCACACATGGCATGGTGGTATGAGTGCTGGACTGCTATGCCTAAGACTCACGGTTTGACTCTCCGCCAGAGACACTTGGTTTTTTTTTCAAGTGCACTATCTCTCCATTGGCTTGGCTCCTTAAATATTGCTTTAATTGTGAAAAGAAAAAAGTTGCAGTTAAATATAAAGTTTGAACTCAGCAAAAATAAGTCGAATGAATGAAGTATTTATTTCACTTATATACATTATTTATTATGTAAAATGAATAGTTTCAAAACAGCAATAAATAAATAAACTTAATAATTTATCTTATAATTGTAAATTGCTTTGCTAATTTTTTTTTTATTTCAGACGAAATTGATAAAATGGACGTCGATCCTTCCGATATGGACTGCCTGAAAAGCAGTAAAAGTACAATGGCCTCAAGTAGTGTGATCAATAATTCTTCCATAATTGGCCAAACAATAATTAAAACCGAGGATTCAAAAGACATGCTTACGAGTCACATAACTATGTTGTCATCAGCGTCCTCTTCATTGCATCCATCAACAATTGCTACACCATTTACAACTGGCTCAACAACGATTCCGACAATTTCGTCATCCATTGGAGCTGGGGCAACGTCATCGTCAGCAACAGGGGCTACATCATCGTCGCCCAACTCATCGTCGCTGTCATCACCGTCCTCAACATCGTCATCAGTCGCAAATATTAGTGGAAATGTAGGTGTTGACAAAAGTGATACAAATAATGATTGCAATAGGACTACAACGCAATCACAGTGTAAAATTAATAATAGTAATAGCAATAGTAGTAGTATTAATAACAACAATAAGATATTGTTGAACTCGTCGTCATCCACGTCGTCGTTATCATCAACAGCGACGGCAATAACAACAACAGCAGCAGCAGCTGCAACGACATTGGCAAATACTTTATCTTCAATGTCATGTGGTGCTCGTGGTGCTAGTGCACAACAACATTTACAAAATTCTTCTTCTAGTAGTGCAAACATTTGTAATAGTGGTAGTAGTGATAACAAAGTTGTGATATGTGGTGGTACCGCAGTGAGTGGCAGCACGACAATAACAACATCATTGATAACGTCCTCCTCTTCAGCGAATAATGCAGGCGGTGGTAATATAAGTAGCAGCGGTATTAAGCTAACCGAAAATATTAGCATTACAAATAGTAATAATAATAATTGTGATATCGCTGGTGCAGTAGTGCTAGGACCTAACGCTGATGGCATTAAACTCGAAGTAAAAGAAGAATCTGATGCGGATATTCAAGTTCTGCCGCCTCATGCGATCAGCAAAAATGCGGTAAGTTTGAAAAATTTGTTTCAATTAATTTTACAAAATATTGAAATGGTTTTTTTTTTTTTGAAAGCAAACGTACTAGTTTAGATTATTCCAGCTTTTAGCACGAAGAAAACAACATTTGGTTGCTAGTTTAAGGTTACAATAAGGTTAGGTTGGGAAGGAAAAACCATCTGAGATGTTCCAATTCTTGTGCCTTTCGTTCTTTTTATCGTATTTCGAAAATAGTTTTATGGCAATTGCTCAGATCCTAAGAGCAATCCACCTTGCATTTGCTTTGATTGGATTCTACTTATCCACTTATCTTTTTTTAAGGGGTTAGGAGGAGTGTCAATTCTTCTCTTATGGTTTTGACGGTTTTTTCACTTTTTTTTTGGTCCAGCATATTGTAATTTTGTTTTGATATAACATTTTAAAAGTAGAAATTACTTATATATTATAATGGGTACAGCAAAGCTGCCAACTGAAGCTTTATTAATTAAAAGCTTTCTACATACTTGCACATTCACATAAATTTGAGTTCATTTCTAAAGGCCATAATCATTTGTGTAATACTTTTACTTGCAATATGATGGTATTATTTATTAAAGTTAGGGAGAAAACCCTTATAGGATCGTTTTGCAAAAAAGATATAAGCCAGATGGGATTGTCTGAATAATTTCTTTAGGAACTAAAAATTATTTATGAATAAACCAGTGATTTAAAGTATTCCTACAAAAAGTAGTCCAAATGTGTAAAATCACACAAACGCGGTGGCCGTTTTTTTTGCGCCGACTTGTTGGAACGAACCTTATCTCCCCCAAATAATTTTCAATGACACGAGGAATAAACAAAAATCACGAATCATTTGCCTGTGTAGCGTTACCATTCACGGTAATGTTAGCACCGGTTTCGGGTTTAATGACAAATGGCATGAGACGCCTTCGGCATGTACAACAAGATCTTTTCTCAAAGTTTTGCATGTAGGGCGGCAGTGGTGCAGTAGATAAGATGTTTGCTTTTTAAGCGAGAGGTCCTAAGTTTCACTCTCAGTTAACTCCTAGGGCAAGCAAAAGCCGTCCGTGGGTTTTAAGTGAGAAAATAGTCATCTAATTCTCGATCTTCTGCGCCGAAAACAATTCTTTCCTATCTCTAATTCTTCTAACTAGTGTCGTGCAACATCCGGTTGCATTCTAAAAGGCATTGTGCCTTACAGACACATAGTTAAAATATTATTAATATTTTTATTGTGGACTGGTAGAGGCCGAGTTGAGTTGTCAGCAACGAATCAATAAATTCGGACTTGGTGGTAAGTTGTAGGTCCCTGCAGATTCCCAACACACACAGCAATGGTTGAGAGTATAAGTCACTAGGCCTTGGGTCTTTAAGGAGATGCCGCGCTAATAAATTTAATTTATTTAATAACTGATATGCACCTGTACAGCACAGTCGCTGACGAAAGTACTCAGCTTTTTATATTCGTTAACAGGTTCAAAACCATGCTTTTCGGATGGGGAACTTTAGTCACAGCATACATTCTGATCCTGTCAATATTTTCCAATGGGGTATAATAAACCGCGTTAATTTTGATACATACAAAACGTTTTCTTCTATCGTTAAAGCGATAAGTACGACCATGCTTGAATGGTAATTACAATAAAGAAAATGAACAGGAATTTACATTGTAGACGACGTCGTCAAGAATGCATTCGTTTCCTTCGAAAATGGAAGAAATTTGTCACATCATCGTATCTGTCCAGTCTATAAAGCTCCCATATTTGGGTTGAGTCTCTTGGACAGAATTCAAAGATGAGCTTAAAAAACACATTACGATAGGCGAGTGTCGTAATGTTTCATGCCTTTCTTTATCTTAATATATTTCTATAAAGAATGCTCTTACGAAACAATCATCTGCATTCCTCTCCTGGAACGATTCAATAGTAATACTCACACTGCAATGAAAGCCCACCAGTTTACCTTTGGGCCGAACTCCGGAAACAAATACAAGGATTGTGCATCGTTCCATTCTTTTACATCATTCCCCATTTACATTACCCTCACATTATGTTTAATTAAAAAAATTCGTTTCTGTTTCCGTTTTGTTTAAAACATACACATAAACTACTGAAGTAAGCCGCAGAAAAGCATTATTGATTGCCGAACATATTCGGAATCTTTTACAAAACGCTTATAAAATTTTAGTTTGCTGAAAGGATCGCTGCCGTGAAGTCCATTATATTTGCATCGGTTCCTTTATTTCTTTAAAAAAAATGTATTTCATAATTTTGATATTATCTTTATCAATTTTCGTTTTCATTATTTACAGGAAGAAGCATACGCTCTCTTTTTTGCCAACAACAACTGGTATTTGTTCCTACGGTTACATGCAATCCTCTGTGAACGCCTTCGTACTATGTACGATCGTTCGCAAATACTCGCAGCCGAAGAAGAGAAATATCGTTCAAATCGCCGTGAAAGCACAGCGACAGCATTGAGACTGAAACCCCGCAGCGAAATCCAAGTCGAAGATTATTATCCAACATTTTTGGATATGTTAAAGAACGTCTTGGATGGTAATATGGAAGCTAATAACTTTGAAGATTCAATGCGTGAGATGTTTGGCATTCACGCTTATATTTCCTTTACTTTGGACAGGGTAAGTAAAATTAATCAATTAATCATGAAAATTTATTAATTTGTTGTATCATTCAATAAAAAAAAGGTGGTCTCAAATGCTGTACGACAACTACAAAATTGTGTTACTGAGCGCGCTGCTTTACAGTGCGTTGAACTTTACCATAACGCTCAAAGACTTGGTGGTGCTGGCAGCTATTGTCGTTATGCAAACAAGCATCTTAACCAAGAATTGGCATACCAACGAGAGGCGGAGTCAAGTTTGCATGACGAAAATTGCTTCAAAGTTTACATTGTAAGTTTATTTTACAATCAAATTAAAGATGATTTTTTATCTATCTAACATTACCTTTTTCCAGTACAAAATTGATTGTCGCGTAACAATCGAACTTCTTGACACAGAATCGGATGAGAATGAGAAGCCCGTTAATAAGGCCAAATCTTGGGATAAATTCATTAACCGCATGACAAATCCAGCAAGTACAAATGCCAACGAACCTGGATTCGAAATTAAAACCGAACGATCGGATGATGAGCTGGTAAGTCAGAAACAGTTTTTATTAATTTATTTCTTTATAAATAAACCCAAATAATTACGACATTGTATATTTAGTGCATCTTAGGCGTAAATCTCTCACCTTATGTTCTTTAATTTGATATTTTTGTTTACACGTTTCTGTTGGTATATGTTTTATTCTTGTGTAACACATCCACACGTTCCCGTCTATCCTAATGTCTTGTTTGTTTTAAATGTGTTTTTAGTTAATTTAGTGTTTCTTTTTTATTTAATAACTAAAATATGTTAAGTAAGTCTAAGAGTTTCATTCATCAGGGCTGTAAGACTCATTCATAAATCATATTATATGTACATATGTAGGTATTAGTTTATTATTAAAAAAAGATAGTTTTTCGATAGTAATAAAAAACATGTTAAATTAAATCAAATGATTATCAGGAATAGCTTTAGACTTCATTTAATCGTTCGATTGTTATTTATTCATGTTCTAAGTTCTAAAAACAAACTTATTATTAAATATCAAATTAATTTAGTAAGCCTGGACGTGTTGTCGCCTACCGTAACGATGGAAGAAATTATAAACATATAACTTTAGAAACGTTGACTCGGACTAAAAAAAATATAATAATTCAAGTTCCTTTTGGTTATTGCAACCACTTGTTTCAGCATCATATCCTTTTCATTAAATTTTCCCTGTTGTATGATGTCCTATGTTATCTTTCACGTGGCCCGAAAGAAAAAAAGTCCAAAGGTGTTAAATAAAATCACATGATCACGGTGGCCAATTGTGATCCTTTCTTCGAGAAATAACACGGTCAGTTTTTGCAAAATTGCATCTTGTTGAAAATAAACGTCGTCCTCGTCAATATCTTTCAATTCCAGCCATACAAAAATCATTAATCATAGCTCGTTAGCGTATCCATACACCAATAACAGTTTCATCAGCCTCATTTTCGAAAAAGTAAAGTCCAATCACACTCTCAGCCCAAAAACCGCGCCAAACAATAACACGTTGAGGATGGAGAGGCTTTTCAACAATCATTCTTGGATTTTCCGAACCCCAAATGCGACGTTTCTGCTTATTAACGTAGCCTCCGAGGTGAAAATTGGCATCATCACTGAAAATGATTTTTTGTTGAAAATCCGGATCATTTTGATGCATTTCAAGGACCCAATTAGCGAAGATACGACGTTGCTGGTTATCGATCGCCATGAGTTCTTGTGTTAACTGAACTTTAAAAGCGTTAAGACCTAAGTCTTTATGCCAAATACGGTGTAATGTCGTTTCTGGAGTGCCTAATTCCAAAAATCCCCAACAATACGACGGGGTACAGCAGCAATATTGTCAGTTGTTCTTGAGCGACACACAAGTTTCGGTTCTTCACATCTTTAACTTCTCCCAACAGCTCAATTTTTTCCACCAGAAGGTGCTTTTCGACCCAAAGTGTTCTAGTTTAGCGAAACTGTTCACCATTTTAGTAGTGAATTTTAACAATTTCAATACTTGCTAAAGGGTGAATCTTTCAATTTCTAGTAATGGCGTAGTTTTTACTTGTCAAATGTCAAAAGATGACAGCTTCAAAATAGAGTACGGGATTGAATTGCGCTTAATTAGTTTGGCATAGCAAGACTTATTGCAAATAAGAAAGCAACTTTTGCAGAATGGTGCCCGTTAATTGCCCGCGAAAAAAACCCAGCTAAACATATCGTTTCCGATATTCAGTATTTTTCGGTATTAATATCCCACTTGTACTTTTTCAGTTGTCAAACTGACGCGACGTAAAATGGAACTCATATTTTCCCCAAAGAATTTTCTTGGACAGAAATTTGCAGATGAGAGAAATATTTTATTCTCTCCTGAAACTAAAAAAAAATACAAAAAAAATGTGTGTATTGTCAACCGGCATTTGGCTAAATTTCACAAAAAAAAAAATGCCTAAAATCTTTTGGTTTGGCGAAGATGTGAAACAAACCTGGTCATTTGTAGGTTTAATATTTATCTCTTACGATCGAAAGAAGTGCATTAGAAGAAATATTATTAACATAAATTAAATTAACATAAATATTAGTTCCTGCAATGGGCAGCAATTTTTTTTTTTAAACATGCAACAAGTTCCAAACCATGATTTTTATGATTTTTATCTTATTATTATTATTATTTTACTACAATGAATATTATGTAACATGCAATTCAGACATGTATGTAGTTTAAATATTATTATAATTATGTATAATCTTACTTAAAAAGTTTGAAAAATCTGTGAAGCACCCCTATTGTGATTGTCAATTGATATTTGATAAATTGATAGAAAAATAAAATACAACAAATATTCTGTACAAAATATCAACATTAATTCACAATCGCAAATGGGTGATATTTTAAATAATTGAAACAAACAAAGACGAGAACATTTAAAAAGAAATTCCGCCCTATCACAGAATCCATTCGTAGTGAAAAATCTGCTAGAAATTCTTATATTTTGGTATCTATTACCAGCAGCAAGCTTGTGTTAGCCGCAATCTGCCAAAAATCTCGTGATCGTACCAACTGATTTCGAAATTGAGAATGGTAGCGAATCCATTTTTCGATTCCATTCAGATTCTATGAACACAATTTTTTGTTGATTCGTAGCGAAACAATCCATTCGGAGATTTTTTACGATGGAATCTGTGATAGGGCTGAATATTGACTCAAGATTCTAAGAATCGACCGCAATTGTTCAAATAACAAAATTTCAAAATAATAAATTTCTCGTTACTTCGTTTAACAAATCTTGATAAAAAAGGTATTCAGAATATTCCTTGCTTAATATATTTTTTATTATTAGTCATTAGATAAATTTTATCAAATTTCTTAGCCAATTCTATGTTTAATTGTTTTCTGTTAAAAAAAGTCAAGATTCTGCCAGCAAGTATGCTCTAAATTGTTTTGTTTCATTTTTGTCTAACCTCTTCTGTCCAAACCCATCCTTAAGCCTACCACACAATATTTAAACACTTCTTGTTTTCTTACGTTTTTGTTGTTTATTTCGTTCTTGATCTTATATGTTTTGTTTGATAACATTTGCAATAAAAAAAAGAAATCAAATTCATTCAAAACTACTAACGAACGCTTTTTATTGCATTCTTTCTCATTTAATCTGTACCAGGTCAAACCAAAGGCATTTATTCACAAATAAATAATTAAAACAAAACAAAAACTACCAAATCATTTCGTTTTGAAAAAAGAAAGTCCACAATTTTTTGTATGACATCACATAACGAGGATTTTGTTTTTACCACTTTACGTCTTTTTGTTCTAATTATTTTCTCATATTTTATGTTACGTCTCTTATTACTTTTTTATGTGACAATATTAATTATTATGCAACTACAGTTTAAAGTTTTTAAACGGATGATTTTTCCTATATTTCTAAGAGTAATACAAAAACAAAAGACAAATAATTGTATTTTGAATAATTGTTTAACATTTCCAAAAAAAAAAAACATTGTTTGTGAGTCTCTAACTAAATTCACTTGTACGTTTTAATGTTTTTTATAACAAGCATAATGATTTTTCGATCGATCATAATTTAATAATTGTTTTCATTAATTGGTTTTTCTTTAACTACTAACAAAGCATTTTTTATTTACAAATATATATTAAATGTTAATATTCTTTATTAAAAAAAGTATATGAAAATTATATTGAGAATTTTAAGATATATATATATTTTAGATTTATAATTTTTTTGTACAAAATATATACAAAATATATATAAAATCTTAGTGGCTAGGTATGAAAAAAAAAAGAATCTCAATAATAGTAGTTTCCAAGATATTTGCAAATTCTTTTTAAAATGTAAAGAAAACACCGTCATATACATCTGCATTATATTGTATACATAGAAACTTTTTCTATTTTTTAAAATAATTCTAAATCGTCCTATCTTGTTTCTTCTAATTCAAATTTAAATAATTGTCCAATAAGTAGCAAAGAAATCATGTATATGTATGTTAATTTTATATATATATATCTTCAATATATATAAAGCTCAAAATCATTTTAAATTAAAATGTAACGAACAGAGCAAATGCTGTAAATATCAATTTTCACTCACACAAACAAACACACAAACACAAATGGAAACAATTTTATTTTATTGACGAAAGAATAATTATATTAAATAAAAAGAAAATCGAGCATTTAAATAATTGTACTTTTTAAAATGGATCACACAAGACTTCGTTTGGTTGCAAATGCGTTTTATGAATTGGTATCCTGGTCCTGTTGGTTGTGTTTAGTTGCAGATAAACCAGGCTCGCGATTGCTTGGAGCTGGGGGATGAAGGTTTTAACAATCGAGGTTTTTATATTTCGATTAACTAGTTGTTAAACCATCTGTGTAAACAATTTTGGTTCACACACGAGCTACCGCCTAGAATTCCATAGATCCATGAAGATTTTGAAATGTCTTAATGTTGCTCTTGCTAGTGATTTCATGAATGGTTGCTACGGCCATTAAGTGAATGAAGTGTAACGTCTAAAGGGCCAGAATTAAATATCAAAGAATAGAGGAAAAGAAAGAATATTTCATATGTTGGTGAAAAAAACGTGTTCTGGCAAAATTGGAAACTGGGGTTGGGCTCAAACAGAAATTACAAAAAACGTATATTTAAGATCAGATTCACGATCAGACTCGAATGTTATCAACGAATTAACGAAGTTTCGGAAACCAGTCTGTTGTCGCTCTGCCATAAAGAACGATATATAGGACGAGAAATCATTTTCCTCAAGGAAATGCCCTGTTAGGTTTGGAGTTCCTATACAAGTTGAAAAGAAAAAAAAACAAGGATATCCTTCGTTATCTAAAACATGCGTCACTAATAAGGACCTTTCAATACTGGTGCTCATGTCTAAGAAGTGGGTCAGGAATAAAGGGTTTTTCCTGTTAAGACAAAAAAAAAACGCTTACCATTAATTAAGTTTTAAGTTAAACTTTAGGTTTAAGAGCTAAATTCAGAAGTATGTACATTAAAAACAAAACAAAGTAACATCAAAACCTTACAAAAACATAAAACATATATAGCTACACAAAACAAAATCAAAAACCGCAGGTTAAATACATTAGTACGTGCGTAATTATTCTTATTTGCCTAAAGGTAAGTTTTAATTTTTAATTTAACAATTGAGTTTAGTTACGAAAGTCCAGTAGTCAAAATTTATGTTACTTTTTTCGTTCAATGAATAAACTAAATTCTTCATGGAACTTCTGTTGTTGCGCATTTTTAAACGTAAAAAAAAATACTTAGTTTTGCTGTTTTCATATACTTTTTGTTGTTTTATTATTTTTGTTTCTTCTAAGTTTGTGTGGCTTGTTTTATTGGGTTGATATGATGTCTTAGTTTTTCGTCGTTTTAAATGCTTTACTAAAGCTTAACAAAAAAATATCTGCCGTTGTTATTGTCATGTTAAGTAAATAAATTTCTTTTAATTTTTCTGTTTAATACGATTTTTGGCTTCGAACATTTTTTCTCTCGCTATTTACTGTATGTAATTTAGTTATTGATACAATGTGAGTAATTTAATGTGAAGAATATAAATTTCGTCAGATAAATCTTGTTAAATAATATCAGTTTGACCTGGTACCAATGGTAGAATTTTTTTCGAAAAAAAAAATCAATTTTTTTTTCGATATTATGTTAAACCTCTCTAACATTTGCTCCTGCTGCCAGTCCTTAAACCCAACCCCCCTGCCCCCAAAGAACAAATCATTGGTGTCTCGTTTTGCATGCTTATTTTAAATATTAAGTTTCTATTTCCTTTTATATTATGTTTGTTTTAGTTAGTTTTTTTTTTTAACAAAATGTCAATAACAACATTATTCTTTGTCTTTTTTTAAATAGGATCTTCTTATGTCAGAGCGACCGCTTTATTTGAAGCGCAACAAACGCATCACAAATCAAAGTGATGCAGCACAAAAATCATATCAAACTTCGATGGATCTGTCAAGAAGATTGTCGGCAAGCAGCCAAAGCGGTGGAGGAGGAATAGGCAGACCGCAGCATTTATTGTCAAGCTCAAATGCAGCTGGTAATGGAAATAATAGTGATAAAACTAGTTCTTCCAATTCTTTGTCGGCCGGCAGCAATGATAGTGGAATTGTAGCTTCGTTAATTGGTGGTGGAATTAATAGCAATGACGATCCATTTTGGGGCAAACGATTGCCAGAGAGAATGGGAAGTGTTATGTCGAATGACAATTATCTTATTAATGATAGAGAGGAAATCAAAATCGATCAATCTGGACGATTGGTGTTTCTGACAAATAAGAATCTCATGATTTTGAAGTTGGATTCAGTTCGGCAAGCGAAAAAGGTAAGCAAAATAAGTATTTTCACTTTGATTATATCATTTCTTAAGAGTGAACGTCAAAAACGTAGTGCACCGTAGTTTTGCGGTTATTGTGCTGCGCTGCTATGCCAAAAAGGTTTGGGGCTCGATGCCCTGTCAGAGTCACGTATTTCCGTAATATTGCCTCTTGCGAGGAAATGGGAATCCCCCAAGAGTTAAATTTGTCTCCAAAAATGAATCTTAAGTAGCCGTTCGGACTCGGTGACAAATTGTATGTCCTCTCCGCTCTTGTAGGTTCACAACACACACACATGCTTGCTTTTTGAATGCAATTCTGGGGAATCCCATTTCTTGGAAAGGATAACCTTTGAACAGATTTATTTGGCAACATTTGGGTTTTCCCCAATCATCTCCTCCGGTCTTTCTTTTGCTTACAATCCTGCTCCTAAATAAAAAAAATATTGTTGGAAAAAAGCGAATCATTTTAATGAAAACGACGTACACAACTTATTTGTAAACCACAACACAAAAAACAATAGCAATTTAGAAACATCAAACGTAAGATCAAAACGCATTCATATATATATTCATATGGATGTGATAGTATCCCCGCTATTGTTTTGAAGAAGTGTTCTCCAACGTCGAGCTATTCCTCTCTTTGCACTTGTCCAGCCTGTCTCCAAAAAAGTGAATTTTCCTCACCCCAATTTATCGACCGATTGTATTTAGGACCCTTCTTACCAGTCATGAAAACACTGATTGACTTTCAACTTTTTTTTTTATAATTAGCGCGCGCACAAGGGATTATTTGTTTCCCTTTTAATGTAGAGCACACTGCACGGGCATTAGAAAGATAGGGAGGGGAAGGACAGGAGGTGGTGTCAATTAACATTGGTTTTGAATGCTTGCATATCAAAATGGCAAGGGAAAATCTCGCCGGGTAAACAAACTTCCAAATTCGTGTTGTTCGGCTAAAAAAAAATCCCTGTATTTCACGGTACGTCCGAAATTGGGCTCAAGGGTGAACTGATGAGCATTCCTTGCGAGACGAGTATTACGGGAAAAACTTAAAGGGAACAATGCAGCTGGCTACTTCGAGTGAACATTTTTTGTAAAATAAACGATAAAATAAGGAAAGACATGAAACATTGCGTCGGTGTTCGAGACTTCTTACACCGATACAGAAAACCTAAGCACTTAGCAGCATTCTTAGCGATCTCAAATATATGGTCGTTCCAACGGAGGTCGTCGTTGACACACATACCGAGTACTGAGAGCTTTTCGGTTTCTTCGATGTAAGTGCCATTCATGGACAATGGCATTGGGGGAATGTTTAGCTTTAACGACAGAAGACAGCATTGAGTTTTCGAAGCATTGTGGAGTTTCCACATGATTCCTATTAACCCATTTGACAATGCTGTGTTAATCGGAGTTTAATGAGCTTATCATACGGTACCGTTGCGATTGCACGTCCGAAGGGGAAGGACGTGAATCGTCAAACGAATATTAAAAGCTGAGGGTAGACTCGTCAGCAAAACAGTTTAGTGGATTTGAAGTAACGGACAGAATATCATTGATAAAAATGAGAAAAAGAGGGAGACAGAACGGAGCCCTGTGGCACACCAGCATTTATTTTGTGGGAATCAGGCTTCAATCCGTCCAATTCGACTTGTATTGAACGGTCCAATCCAATGAACAGGGTATCATTGATCCCAAAAGCACGCATTTTCTATAAGAGAGCTTCATGCCAAACTCTATCAAATGCCTTGGAAGTATTAAGCGCAATAATCTTACTTTCACCAAAGCGATGTAAGGATTTGTTCCACTGTTCGGTGAGATATGCCATCACATCACCAGTGGAACGGTTGCTGCGGAAGCCATACTGACGGTCATGGAGAAGCTTTCGGTCTTCGATATATTCCTTAAGCTGACGGTTAATCAACGTTTCCATGATCTTAGACAGGAGGGACGTAAGTGCTATGGGTCGGTAGGAGGACGGGGAGGATGGGTCACCTTTCTTAGGGACAGGCTGGACAAATGCTGTTTTCCATCTTCTAGGAAAGATTTCAGAAGAGTAGCAGCGATGGAAAAGCATACAAAAATGTTTTTTTTAATAACGGAGTTGCATGAGTTTCTTGCTTGATCGTGCTTTTTCCGATTTTCCTCCGTAGGGTTGGCTTTATAAGGTCGGAAACTTACTTCTTTGAGCCTGATAGCTTCTTTACACTCAGGGTTAAACCAGGACTTTTCTCTAGGCTTTTTACTGTGTTAGTAATAAAAGCACACATCCCTAGAAGAATCACATTTGTGATCATTCAAGCACTTGCATCAATGTCACTATCGAGGAAGCATAGTGACCAGTTAAAGTTTCGGAACAAAATATTCAGGCCGTCCCAGTTGGCTTTCTCGTATTGCCAAACTGAATGAGTAGAGAAGGAGAAATTTGTTGACATGACACAATGGTCCGATGTGACAAATGGAGAAGCTACACTAATGGTATATTTATCAGGGTGAAAAGTGAGTCTCACTTAGGGGCCAGTTATAGCTATCATTAAAATTCATCATTGAAACAAATCATTGGAATTTTTTTGAGAGGTCAATTATAGCAATCATTGAAATTTTCTGTCATTGGAAAAATTTTCCTGGTTGAAATACACACGAAAAAAAATGTCGGATACAAATCTGTCATTGGAACTGAAAGAAATTGGAATTCAAATCAATGGAACGAGTTGTTCCACTTTCTGTCAAAAAACAATTAGCTGACACGAAAAACGAATTTGCATCAGGAAAACAGATAAATACATTTTTAATAAATAATATTTGTGCAAATTGGTTTTTTCTTGTTGAAAAAAATTCTTCGTATCATTTGCTATAGATTGGTATATCATTTGTGTTACTAATCAAAGGAAAACCTGTAAAAAAATCGATTTAATGTTTTTCAATGATGCATTTCAATGATAGCTATAACTGGCTCCTTAGTGTCAAAATAGCTGGCCTGTACTGTACAGTGTAGAAGTACACGTGAAAGAATTTCTTTCTTAGACCGCGAACGTTGGAATAGAAGACACAAAAATCACTTACCATTTAAACTTGAGAAATATCTTGAAGATCGAAAGTTTCTTAATCAGCATTATCCCAGATTCCATCGTTACAAATCTCCGAATGGTTTGTTACGCTACGAATCATCAAAAAATTGTGTTCACAATAAGTGCTGTGTTGTGATTTTTGGGAGATCGCTGGTTACCACCTTGACACTTGGTGTTGAGGGTTCGTAGAACATGTTCGATTACGATGGAGTCTCTGATAGGGCTGAATGAAGTGTAGCATGGCTCGCAGCTGTTGATTTGATGATATATCTCACCGAAAAATGATACCGATTCCCTTCGCTGAAAAAAGTTTTGTGGGACGGTTTCAACTTCTAGTCTGATATTCACAAAATAAAAAACCTGGTGTGGACTGGAGCGGCTGCGTTTTTCTCCGATTCTTAATTTCTTGTGTTAGTCAACCACTTCTTGCTCTCTGAAACTACGAATTTTATGAATTATTTTACCGACAACAGTGCTCTTAGCTTTTCATATTCGTTTCCAGATTCACTTAGAATTAATGCTTCAGAAATTCAATGTTTTCTTTGTTGTTAAAGCGACACGTACCTCCAATGTCCAATCCCACTACCCATGAGTGGCATTTGCATCTAACAAACCTAATACCTCTCAATTCTCAGAATTTGTATTACAGACCACCTTCTTAGGGATGACATTATATTCGACGTTACCAAATGGTGTCTTGGTTTTCTTCACAAATGCAAACAATTTTTGAACCTGTTGAACCCTAAAACGATTCAACCGTAATACATTTCTTCAATAAACGTTAATGTGCAGGACCAAAAATTACCCGAAGAATTTTTCTCTTTTTCTCCACCCTAAAGCAGAACTGGGATAATGGATCTTGTAAAAGGAAAATAATTCTCAGAAAAAAGAAACAACTTCCAAAATTGCCGACAAAGCCCAAAGAAGCAGCGATTGACAAGTTATTTTCCGTTTGGTCTCAGCGAAAGTATAAGTCTGGGTAAAAAGAAGCCACCTCATCATTATAGCTTGTTAAGGTAATGTTTTGTCCAAGCCGTCAGTTAAAGCGCCTTTTCTTGTAGACTGTTGCGGTTTTTTTTTCTTTGACATCTTCTATGATGTTTGTTTTCTCATACTTGACAGTGGGATTCGGTTCGTCTCAGCGGTTTCGATATTTTCATTTCCTTGCAGGTTTTGGGTATAGCCTTTTTGACCTTTTGACCTTTGTTTCACCAGTGTCGTAACCTCCATATCCTCAAGCGCGTTTCTCATGGCCCCTATCTTTTTCTCTCGAAATTCGTAGAGTAGAGTTGAGTATACATATAGACATGTACTTCTAATTAAAACTTGAATATATTGTATTTAGAGAAGTGTTTCTATGAACGCAGATCTTAAAATTATGAAATACGACGATATTTCATGTTTTCAGAAAGCATTCGATTTTGTGATCTAAATCCTTTGATTCTGTCATATTTCACTGACACAAATATCCATGTAACCTTATGATGTAAGGAGGATATTTATGATTTTTATTTATTAATTAATTTTGAGTAAAATTAATAATCACTTTTTTTATTTTCCAGACTCATTCTCTACTAACGCAACGAAAACAAAAACGATTCCAACTGTTTACCAACAAATGGCTTGATCAACACGTCAGCGACAATCAAAAGCAAATGTGTACAGACTGGCTCCTTGGGAAAGGTCCCGAAATTGAACCACACATTATAACATCTATTGTACAAGAAAATGATCTGAAAAAGACGCCCTACAGACATTTCAATCGATACCGAGTGCGAGTTGCGGAGAGTTGAACCAATCCACATTGGTTCACCATTTCTCCTCGAATCCCTGCTGAATAAATCTCTACTATCAAACATAAAAAGTATTAAATAAAATGCCGAACAGTAGTATGGGAGCATCAAAATGATCTCAGCTCAGACAATTTCGTTTTCCAGCCTCGTACGTGTACATAGTTCTAAGTTCCACCCAACTCTCCATAAAAAAACACTGTTCGACATAATGTTATACTACAAAAAACAAAATATCAAGAACCGTTTGCTAAAACGAATCAAACATAATTTAATTTCAATTCTAAGAGCTCTCCTTAGGTTGTACTTTAATATTTATGTTTCGTTTCAGTAAAAGGACTTAAGATGAGGACATAACTTCTTAATAATTCTGTAAATATTGCACATATTACAAAAAAACATGAGAAACTCCCAAATAATATTACTTTTAGTTTATATTTTGCAAATAAAATATTCTTAGACTACTAAAAGAAAATAAAGTTTGACAGAATTGTAAGAAAATATCTGTTTATCTTGTTGCATTTTTTTCTTATATTCGATTCAATAAAATATAAAAAAAAACTGATACATTGTAAATATTGAAAAAAAAAATTATGTGTAAAAGAATGTAAAAATATATTTTTGTTATTCAAAATTTTTTTATAAAAACAAAAAATTATACAAAGAATTCTATACGACCAACAAAACAAACACATTTCTCTCCAAGCACTTAATAAAGTATTTTTATATTTTTTATTATTAAAAAAGGTGTATTAAATTTTAGATATTTTAAATCCGTAGGTATGATTATGAAAGTAGTATTTAATTGTATAGTGTAAATTATTAAGATTAGATTAATATTAATTACATTAAAAAACGACAAAAGGAAATGATAATAAAAACAAACTACAAATTAAGTTGGTTATTTAAGTTTTGAGAATTAAATTTAATACAATACACTTTTAAATCATGTGCGAAAATACAGATGAGAGTTAATACCGGTTAAGTTTTTTTATATATTAAAAAATACTTTAAAATGTATGTAATTTATGATTTTCTATTTTAATTATCTTTTTTTATATATAAGTCAGAAATATTTTAAAGAAGTGAACGTTAGATGTAGTTTTTTGTTTCTTTGTGAAATGCAGGAAAATATAAAGGAATAATATTTAAAGCAAGTTTTTTATTTGATGATTTGGAATAAATTTATGGTGCATTTTTGACACAATCTACCACACCTAGATATCTCCTGTTATACAATACAAAATGCAAAATCTATTGAATATCTGTTCGATTCATTGATTTCAGATTTATGAGACACACAACAAATGGCTCTATTGAAATATGCGTTCGGAAAATTTACGAAACGAAAGTTAATTCCGTAGGGTTATTCCAGAAAGCGGAGTGGATCGATACCTCAATTTCCGACCGTCTTCGTTTTTGGGTATTCTCAAATGTGAATTGGCAAAAATGATCATTCCAATTTTTCCATATCCATTTCGACTCCACTCTGCCTCTCAATTTTTCCAATATGACTCAATTTTTTCCAAACATTTGACTGCTATTTATCGTCATTTACAATTTTTTGTATCGTTTATTAGATAGTTAAACGTTTGTTTGATATTTGTTCATTTAATAACAAAAAGAAATTAAAAAGATTTAATAAGTGTGTTTTTTAATGCCGAAAATGAAGAAGGAAGGGAAGAAAATATAACAGTCTAAATACGCAGAGAAAATTTCTGAAAAGTTTTCCGCTCGATATCCCTAACAAAGCATTAAATGTTTGTTTACCTAGGTTTACCTAGGATTAGCGTTAGTTAGTTATAGCGATCATTAAAAATCCATCATTAAAAGTTGAAACATCTGGAAACTGGAATTTTTTACGTACGGGTAGTTTTAGCAATGAGTAAAGTTATGTCCGGATTTAAAGGCCAACCACACTAGCCATAAACTCAAATTCGTTTTAATGATACAAAATGCTTCATTAAACTTTTTACCGATGAGTGGAACATTAAAAAAAATGGACCACAAACACTGGAACGAAATGTTCCATTATTCTGTCAAATGAAAATCAGCTGTTCAGTAAAACCAATTTTCATCATTAAAATAAATAGCTTGTTTAATAAATAATACTGTTTCCCGGGTTTGTTTTTTGTCGAAATAAACTATTTCAATTGATTTGCCATCGATTGGAATTAGTTTCATGTTTTAAATCCTTCTAACACACAAATATCCAATTGAAATTTTTTAATGATGGTTTAGATTCGTAGCATATCAAGAGTGTTGGACAGAATTACCACATTGCTATGTTTCAGTTCTAAGTAAAACACTTCACATCATGAAGTAGAAAGAAAAACGTCACCCAAATAATTATAAATTCTATTAAAAAGGCGTTTTAAATACAAAATTGAAGATTGGAAAGTACTTTCGTTTTACTTTTGGTCGAATGAAAAGCGAATCGCATTTGGGAATAAGAAAATAAAAATGCGCATTCCAAAGCGATCCGCCGGGCATTTGGGAATATCATTGAAAGCTTATAAGAAGTTGGTCTCTCCATTCGATGTTCTCTAGAATGAGTGAGTAAATTTGAACGTTTTGTTTAATATTAATGTATTCATAAATATTTTAATCTAGGTTTGTAAAAATTAGTCAAAGCAGTGCTGCTGTAATGTATCGCAGGACAAAAATTGTACATTTCTATATTTACCCTATTGACATGTAGACCTATATTTGTCATAGACAAGTAAAATTAAAAAAACGGTACCGTTTTCAGCCTTCTATCTTGATTTTTTTTACCAAAACATGCGAACTTATTATTTTTTTTTTATAATTAACGCGCGCACAAGGGACTATTTGTTTCCCTTTTAATGTAGAACACACTGCGCGGGCATTAGGAAGATAGGGAGGGGAGAGAATGTCAGCAGATTAAAATGGCAAGGGAAAATCTCGCCGGGTAAACTATTGCAAATTCGTGTTGTTCGGCTAAAAAAAGAATCACTATATTTCACGGTACGTCCGAAATTAAGCTCAAGGGTGAACTGATGATCATTCCTTGCGAGACGAGTATTACGGGAGAAACTTAAGGGGATCAATGCAACTGGCTACTTCGAGTGAAGTGTGTGATATCAAATACTGTGTATGCTCGTCAGTGAATGACCAATACTACTAGGATTAAATGATGAAACAAGTTTCATTGAAATGAGCAAATCTCGATTTTCAGATCAAATCTTTGAAATTTGAATGAAACTTGCTATAACAATGGCCATTTTTGTTGCGACTCCTTTGTTGCCGGCGGGGTCGTTGCTGGCATGCTTGGAGGGAGTAGGATCTTGACCCCTATCAGATCACAACAAAAAAAGATCATGCCAGACTTTTGACGATGGTGTTATTCGTCTGCAGAACTGCCCCTCTACCCACCCTACCATGGTATCTTATCCGCCTCGATACTCTTTTGCCCGCCATCTTCTGCTTCCCCCATTTCACCCTGACATCCTTACACTCCTTTCCTCTTCATTGATTCCCATCCATTATCATCCAGCTGGCTTCAAATGACTTATATTTTTAAACTCACACTGCCTGAACTCTGGGGCGCTATTCCTGAATACGAGTCGAGTAAGCTTTCATGTGAGGTATTCTCGAACACGACTCACTAATTATCGGTATTCCCCAACTTGAATGTCGAACGTCAAATGACACTCAAATGAAACTTACCTATTCCTGATTAATTTACTATCAAATTACATTTAACGATTAGTTCTCAAATCAAAAGATTTTTGTGTGAAACGTCAAGTCAACATTTAGTGAAGTTAGCTACAATTCAAAGGCTGTGTTCGACATTTTCGGAATCATGTCATGTTTTTGGCTCTCAATAAAGTTGTGAAATACCGATTGTTACTTGACTCGACTGTGAGCTCGAGTGACATCTTACTCCCTTACTTACTTACTTAGGCCCCCCTTATCATGAGTTTCAGCCCGGAAAACTTCCACCCGAAAAATTTCCTTTTGCCCGAAATTTTAAAAGCTATCGGGAGTTTGCCCGAACAAGATTCCACTTCGAATTTGAAATGACATTTCGAATTCCTTATGGGTGATAGCACATTTAAATAAACAAAAATGTCCAGATATGAAAAAAAAGTAGTATCATGACGCAGCTTCTAGTTAAGCGAGGTAGAGCCACCACGTCGCTGCAATAGCTTTTTGCTTAACACGATATAGATTTGTATGGGTTTTGGAGAGTAGAAAGAAATATAATGATGACAGAGTAGGTTGTATGGTTTGTTTGAAAAAAGTCTTTACTTAGAACGAGTACAAGAATAGACAGAATTAATGAATAATAAGTACGAGTGAAAGGTTCAAAAAGTGACACTAGACCATATGGTATGGCAGAGTAATAGCGAGTTTCATTGAAGAAAAGATTTGCTCTTTCTGTCAAAAGATTTGATCTTTTTGAATTTTGAGAGTTTCATTGCAAGAAAAAAAACAAATCTAGATCAAATCTCAACCCGAAAGATTTGATCTCTGATCGGTTGGCAGATTTGATCTGAATGCACACATACATGTAAATAGTCTTTCGGTCAAACGTCAAATGGAAAATAT
Source organism: Platycheirus rosarum (assembly GCA_963971375.1). NCBI lineage: Eukaryota > Metazoa > Arthropoda > Insecta > Diptera > Syrphidae > Platycheirus > Platycheirus rosarum. Next base: position 47,207,628 of record OZ020510.1, on the reverse strand, counting down.
TTTGTTATTTTTGTTGTTTGTTGTGAACTTGTGCCAGCCCGTGCTTAGTCAAAAAATTAATAAATATCCATTAAATATACAAAATAACAAATAAAGGTGTTTTTGAAGTGAGAAAATACAAATATGACATTTTAAATATATATACTGTACTTGCCTGGTATTTTTGTGTGTGATATCAAATACTGTGTATGCTCGTCAGTGAATGACCAATACTAGGATTAAATGATGAAACAAGTTTCATTGAAAAGAGCAAATCTTGATTTTGATCTGTCAAATCTTTGAAATTTGAATGAAACTCGCTATAAGAGAAACAAAAATTAATGGATTTCCCTTTGATTTTTCGTAAACAAACCAAGGTAGTCTGTTTGTAATCTTGTTTTTATTTTGCAAGTCTAGACAATCATTTCACTAAAAATTTTTGAATATGATATTATGGAAAATTCCGCAAATTGTTCGCCTTTTTAATGGATTTTCAGTAATTGTATAAAAAGAGATACATTTTGCAGGAAATTTGTTGATTCTCATGATTTATTGTTAAGGAAAGGTACATACCTACAAACATAACATAAACATAAAAGCAATTTCTTGTGAGAAGGAATTTAAATTCATCAAAAAATGTTCCCTTTTGTTAAAAATTTTAACGTCTTATAGTTTTTTTTTCATATTTTAATGATTTTATATGCTATAGGTATGTATATCTTCCTGGAATTTTGTTAATTCTCACGTGTTTTTGCATGATAAAGAAAAGCTTTAAATGATGCAAAAAAAATTATTGAAGATTTAAAAAAAAACAAGGACAAGAAAGATATTACTAAGATATATGAAAAAACGTAAAACTGCAGAAAGAGGTGCAGAACTCGCAACAAAAACTTTAAAGCTGTAGCAAATACTATATTTGTAGAGCAGCAGTTGGTTTAGTTATTTGAGATAACAATCAAACATGACATTACGATGATAGAGAAACATATTTGAGTTACTAGCAAAATTCTGTCCGTCTGTTCGAATGCATTTTGGACTGTAGGCTAAACGACTGGGCCAATCGTCTTCAAATTAAGAACTTAAGGTTATTTTGACATTCTACAGAGGAGTTTTTTCAATTTTTTTGTTAGGTCAAAAATTAACGGTACCTTTCATATAACAGTTATGTAAAAGCTTATTTTTCTCGAAAACAGCTCCAAGAATGTTTTTTTAAATCAGTGTACTAACTGTAGGTAAGCATTATATTTTGGTGAAAAAAAAAAATAATATGGTGGGCTAAAAACGGTACCTCCCATAGGACGTGTTTTTTTCTTCGACTTTCTCGAAAACTATCAAAATTGATATTCAAGAAGATGTCGGTAGCCTTAGTAATTTCACTTTAAAACATTTTCGAAAAGTTTTTTTTTAATTTTAATAATTTTTTTTATTTTTTTTTTTTTTGGAAAATCAATACCTTGCTAACTTCTTTTCCACATCACCCAAGGGGAAGAATACTAGATGCGTTTTTTTATAGAGGTCTTCCCAAGTAGACCTATTCCTCGTTTTACAATAATACTTTTCTTACTTAACTAAACTTAATCTAAGGGTGCTTGTTTAAAGTGAGTTCCCTATGCCTCTCACTGTTTTTTTTTGAGGGGGGGGGGGTATTACTAATAAAAACTAATTTGAACTAAACCTTGTTTTTTTCTTTTTGATGTCCTTGTTGATTTTTTTTTACTGCAAAAATGATCAGTCCAATCAAGAGGAATTTTACAATCGTTTCCTTATGTTCTTTATTCGTGCAGCTTAGCGTCATGCTATGTTGTTCTTCCTTCATGATATCAGATAACCATGTTTGCACTATTTTGTCGTGTTGCATTATTCGCGGAAAGTTTGCCTCAAATATTTCTCGAATTTTCCTAACAGTGTTTTCGAAAAGTATCGATGGTACTGTTAGTTTTCCGAATTGAGAGGGTGTGGTGATTGACTCGTAAGCCCTTAGTTGTATTAACAAGGTTTGTTGTCTTGCCTTGTTTTCGGAGTCAATCATAAATTGAGAGCATGCGTCGCAGTTGAGCTTTGTCTTCAGTTTGCGTGCTGCGAATCCAGCGTAATATACTGCAGCTGCTCTTTGAAGCTCCTCAGAACATGTGATTATGTCAACACTCATGTTTTGTCCATTTTCATTATCATTCTCCATGTTGACATCTACTTCGTCATTCTCAATTTCTGCTTCGAACAGTGTTTGAGGTGGTTGTAATTGCAGTATATTATCGCCTATGGGCTTTTCAAACGTGTATTCCATTACATCGTTATTTTCATTATCCGCGTTTTCTAGCAATGGTTCTGCTCCAGCATCTTGTTATCCAGAATGTGCTGCAGAATTGAAATGCTGAAACATTATTTGCTTGAGATTTCGGATAAATCTCCAAGCCGAAGGGTTCCTCTCATACGAGCCCCTATTGTAACGTACCATTGAAAACAAAGTTTCTGCTACATCTGTATTTAAATGTGCCAGCAGAAAATAGCTTTGCTCATCATTTTTCAGATGTTCCCACATATGAATAATTCCAAGCAAAGTTTGCTTTAATCCATTAAATCAATATGGTACACTGTGACCAGTGGTTGATTTCTACTTTGTAATCCACTCCCTTGCACTTCTAAGAGCATTGAAGGTATCCGTAGAATCCGATAAAACTTGCTGATGGGGATTTCTTGAGTAAAGTTGGCCAGTATTTAAACTGTCGAAGAGGTCATTCATTCCTTTTACGAACCGGGCTGTTGAGGTTGACAGAGCATTTTTCTTTTCTTCTTCGGTTGTGAAGCAGTTCGTGGTCAGTGCAAGTAAGATTCCAGAAAACACATTGTCACTGAAAACTTGTGTGGCCAACTTAACAGACAATTTTTTCATATTCGTTGGGTCGAATATGGCTGCTTGTTAATTTAAAGCAGACTTGAAAGTTTCCTTTCTTATCTTCATTAAAAAACTTCTATATGATATGCCAATCTACGATATCATTTTCAATTTGAATCTTGTGTTTTAACAAAATATTCCTCACACTCTTGAAGAGATGTGGATAATCATAGAGCAAGACATTCTATGATTTTGAATGTCCACACATGGAATTTGTTCCGCTGTTAGGATTATTCAGAGGGTTTTGTAGGCTAAGACGTTATTGGATCCTTGGTCACAGCTTGTTGCAACAACTGTTAATCCACAATTTATTACTCCTGTAATAATTGTAACCAGCATTTCGGAGAGATTTTTCCCTTTAACTCCCCCAACGTAGTAAGCTACAGTTTGCTTCCAGTTTTTATTCAAGGCTCTAAGAGTAAATACCATTATCTTAGAGGCTATTGTGTTTAGTCTGCCGAATTCTCCTTGGTCTGTCAATCCATATATAATATCATCCTTGATATTATATTTGAGCTCTTCTTTAATACTCATTTCATCGAATAGTACCACACATATTTTTTCCATAGCCGTCATGTCTTTGGCTTTTTTCAGTGAGCATTTCCGACATCTTTTTGGAAAATCCATCTGGCAGGCGTAATTCCGAATGCCATCGGTAAATTGTGCTTACCGATGGTAGTTTGAAACCTCTACTCAGCATGAATGAGTACAAGGCTGGGGATTTATAAAAGAATTGTAGATATAAATCTCTTTCATAGTCTCCCCAATGTGCTTTTTTTTTGTGGAAAACTTGCGACAAAATAAATTTGCGCAAATCTTCCGTGGAGTCTTTTATCTGTTCCTTCAAAAGTTCCTTCAAAATATACTCCGGGTTATTCTTCAATTTTGTCGGAGTTCGAAAAGCCTTCGATTTATTTTTGGGACCATTTTGTAGCTTTGCAATTTTGGAGAAGGAAATAGCGAGGGTGACATTTCAGAAGAAGGCAACACTGGTAGAGAAGTATCTCTTACATAGGTGCGAGAAGTGCTCGCAGCCATATTAACCAGAGGAGTATTTGGGCTGCAAGTAGTTGGCGAAGGCTCAAAATCACAAACCGGAGGCATTGCCGTTAAGATTGACAGCTCTTCCAGGTACGTGATTGTTGCAGAGTTTGTACTTGCTGAAGTAGCAGTAGACTGACCCTTTCGAGACTCCAATGTCTTAACCGTTATAGGTTTAGGAACGGGCTCACAGGACGTATCCTGTTTCCAGAAGAAATAACCGTGAGAGTCGGTTGCTCTTCGGGCACCCATGTTTCCATCAAACTAAAACATGAAGGGTCCATATTTAGGCCGATGCAATTGCACACGGAACCAGATGATATCGACACTGCAAGTTTGCTTAGAACCTTGCTTACCGACTGCATCTATATTTCATGGAAATGCTTTTCACTCATAACGGCTGCTTTAGGCAAAACGTTTGTGAGTGAAACATTCCCATGTTTTAGCCAAATTAACCTTCTTCGGTCAGATGGTATCCGAAAAAAAGAAAATTTAGAACCTGGATTTTGTTTCTCAGTGCCTTTTAATGTAGAATTAGCTGATTACCACCTCGAATAGGCTGGCGAAATAACGTCTAAACAAAAAAACAAAGTGCATATGCTCATGCCATATCTAAAAGGGGTTTTCGCAAACCATCTCAGAAGAGGTAGACCAGAACCAAAAACGCAACTGGAAGTGGCCATTTTACCGCGAAACGAACAAGAAAAAGTCTGTCCGGCCTTGTACATTTTATGTAATTTTCCGTTACTTAATGGCTTTTCTTATGGCCGCCTGCTGGACTTTAAATATGTACTTTTTTTCTTTCCAAATTTTAATGCTCGATTCAATTCTTAGTCAAGAAAGTCAAAACCTTATTTTTTGCTTTTGAAAAATAATATAATAATAATTTGTTTTTATAGCAACGAAATAATTATTTTATTCAATACTTAATTTACATAATCGCCTTACATATTTATTTAATTCCACATTAGGAGAGTAGTTACACAATTTTTATTTAGGTTGATTCAAAAGCTTCTCCCAAATCGTTTCCCCCAAATGAATAAAACTCTGGGCGTACATTGAATTTGGGTGTTGTAATACCATTGGAATCCCAGCATCACAGCATTCCGATATTTTTGGGTCAATTGGTATACTAACAATTGTCGTTGTTCCAATTTGGCTGGCAAACTTGTTAGTTACATTGTTGAAAAGATTAATCTTGGTTTCGCAATTGTCACAAATTACGTGGCTCATATTCTCAGCTAAACCGAATATGGGAACTTTCAATGTTTTGTACATTTCTGCACCACGAGCTGTTACTTGTAGGGCCGCTTCCTGAGGTGTACTGACTAGAAGAACGCCAGAAACGGTGGTATTTTGGACTAACGATAAATGTACATCTCCCGTTCCAGGAGGGGTGTCAACTATAAGAATATCCAAAGGACCCCATGCTGCACCTTTCAGTAGCCTCTGAAGGGCGGACATAACTAGTGGACCACGCCAAATCATTGCTGATTGTGAGATTAGTCCCATCGACAAACACTTGACACCATAGTTAACAAGTGGAATCATTAAATTTTGGCTATCGACTAAAGGTTCTTCTTTGAGTTTCAACATGAGTGGAATTGATGGACCAAATATGTCTCCATCTAAGAGTCCAACTCGTTTTCCAAGCTTGGTAAGGCTTACAGCTAGATTTGCTTCAAAGTTCGTTTATTATTAAGTGAAGTTATTTGTTTTAAAATAAATAATAAATACCTGCAACAGTTGATTTTCCTACGCCACCCTTTCCAGATGCAACGACAACAATGTGGTCAACACCCGGTATGGGAGATCTTTTTGGCAAGCCTTTTGCCATAATAGATTGTTGGTGTGCAGTTGTTTTGGTGCCATAACGACGCTGGAAGAACGCTTAACAACTTTTATTTTAATCTTTCAATAAATTTTAGAATTTTAGAGCGAAATTTGAATTTGAATTTACCACAAAATTTCCTATTATAAGTTTCTTCAGCATAATATAATACCAAAATAAAAACAATTGCGAGTCTGCCAGTTTCTAGAGTCAAAACTTTATAGAAATAATAAGAAAAGGAAAGTACACATATAAGATTTCTTTCCCTCAAAAAGCTCTACAGTATAGTGCGTAAAATGTGAACGAAATTGAAATACATTTTTTTCGTACAATGAATGACTTAAAGAAGAAGGGAATAGATTTTTATTTAATATAAAGCTAACAAATTGTTAAATGATTTTTTTAAATTTGTTTTGCCAAATATTTACATAAGAAATTTGAATGCAAAACTGCCCGATAATCCCGATTTCTGTAAATTTGATTTAATGTAATCTTATAAATCTGAAATATCACACAAAATACGAGTATACCCCTTTCCCAAAATACATTTTTGGGTACTATGCTTTTGTAACAATTCTTGACTAACTTTCTGACTAAATATCAACTAAATTCAACTTTAGTCTTTCCATAAAAATTGTTAGTACAGGCCTTATGGGTGAGCCCTATTTTTGCAAATATTGGCAGTTGATTTTTATACTCCCTGAAATATCCACTGAAATTAAAATTGTTGATGCTATAAAAAAAAACAACCCTCTTAGAGTGTATTGAAAACAAGCACATCGTTTTAGAGTTAAAAATGGGTCTCCCAGATACCAGGACCCCTGTTCTGTAACTTTGTCGATAAGTTTTCGCATCGATAAAATATGAAACACAAAATTCCATCTTATCGCATCTTGAAATAATCGGTGTTCTGTAAGTTTCTGCGATAACAATAAAATTCATTTTTTATTTGACTGGAATTTCCAGTGGAAGTCGATAAGTCGTGCTGTCACATTGACAATTTGACATATAAAAAAATAAATATTAATTACTTCCTGTGTATTATCAAATTAATAAGTGTTTGCATTATCCAACTAATAATTAATAATAAAAAATGTTTGCTGTGTTATTTTTGGCTGAAGCGAATTAACGAAGAAATAAAATGCGAGTTCACCGACGAAGGCTCCGCGATACAACAAATCCCTTTAATATGCCCGAAGAACGATTTAAGGAATTATACCGCCTTAATAGGGATGCAGCACAGATTCTTCTGGAGGAAATGCGTCCACACATGACGCAAGGGCAAAGAACAACGTTTATTCATATCCCCATACGCCGCTGTGCTGCATTACATTTTGTCGCTTCTGGGTCATATGAAAGGGATATTGGCCAAGATTTTTCGGCAGCAATGAGCCGAACAATTGTATCGCGTATCGTAGCTAAAGTATCGACAATACTACAAAATAAGCTAGGCCCTAAATGGATAAAGCATCGAAGAAAACATATTTTACATATTGAAAAAAGTTATGTGGTATGTATTTGTATTATATTTAAAGGTGAAAAAAATAATACAAAATAAAAAAAAAGAATTACAAATTTTCAACGCCCGATTATTCAAAAATAAATATATGAAAAATAAAAAAATCTGCTCCGATCACTTCAAATTTCAAATATCGGCTCCTTACCTTTAAAACAACATATATATGTAGTTGATCTAATTTAAGCCTCTATTTCATGTTCTATACGTATCCCCATAGTGGTTTTGAGAAATTTTACGAAGCCAGTCACCGAAATATTGATCCTCGAATCGATCTTCTGTGATGGCTCGAGTGTTGAGGTAGCGATGGTTGGGCTCTAGTTGTTGCTGGAGTAGTTGCTGGATTTCCAAGTTGGGTGGTCCTCCAAGTTTCTCAAAATATTTTTGGAGAGCTGTGTCATGAACTGATTCATTGAAATCAGGGGCCTATTTCTCATAAGCTACATTGTAGTACACTGACAGTAATGTAACACCATTTCTGTTTCACAAAAGCAATGTAGAATATTTTTTACGGGTTGGGTACGGGAACCCAACTAGAGAATCTAGTTTTTTTAAGACCCGTCTTAAAAATCCCGTTTTGTTTTATACGGTTTTATTAAATCCCGCATTTTTATAATCCCGCTTTTAAAATCCCGTTTTTTTAAATTCCCTCGCTTTTCGAATCAACAAAAGGTGTTTTATTTTAAAAATCGCGCGTTTTTTATCAACAAAAACAATAAAGAAACAAATAAAGAATATAAAACATAACAGAGAAGCGGGTACCAAAAAAGAACATAATAACCAAATAACAAGAAACTATCTCTAATCTACAATATAGTTTTATATTGTGAGCTATACGGCACAGGAAATCCGTTTTATTTATTGCTTTTCTATTTTTCATAATTTTTGATATTGCTCTTGATTTCAAAACAGTCTTTTGAAAAATTTTTGTTTCTATTTGAAATTTAACAACAAAATTTGCTTTGTTTAAATTTTCGATGAGTTTATTATAAAGCTGCACTTTTGCGTACAATACTTATTTTGAGTTATATTTATCTAATTACGAAACGGGCTAAGCGGGATTAAACGGGATTTTAAAAGGCGGGCTTTGCAGACACGGGATTGTATTTAAGCGGGATTTTCAAAAAACATTATTTTCGAAACGGGATTATTAACATTGTTTTTGGGATTTAAAAAAAAACAGGATTTTGAAATACGGGCTCCCGTTACGCTCCCATTTTTTACTTCACCAATGTTGTAGACTGGAAATACTGGAAGAATATATCATTTCATTTCCGTTTTACATAATTTTGAACTACATATGTGTGTTTATTGACTGAGCACAATTCACAAGAAATTCTTTACAAATCAAAAATATACAAAACAAAATCCAATTTTTCTATTCAGTTATAATTATTTAAATGCTATTTCAAACAAAAAAAAACCATTTCTATGTTGTTTAAATGAAAATCAACAACTATTGTCGGTTTGGCAGAATATTCAAATCACATCTTACATATTTATCATACAACACTTCCAGTGGAATTTGTGAAACAGAAGAATGTATCTGATGTAGCACAAAAGCATTTATGTAGAATGTAGTTGATGTAGCTAACGTAGTAAATGAGAAACAGGCCCCAGTTTGGTGTCTTCATATAGCTTGTTTGGAACATATTTCCTTGTAATGGGGTTTAGATGTAGACCTGTACAGCTACGGAGTATCTTCCTTTCAAAAACTTCGATCTTCTTCACATATGTTGGTGATACGTGAACCAAATAGGACAAGCGTACGTCAGAACTGGACGGATCAACTGTTTATAGATGAGGAGCTTAGTATTAGTGCTTAGTCCGTTTCTTCTCCTAAGAAGCGGGTGGACCAGATGTAGGGAGAAGTTGGCTCCCTTCAGCATAAATGAAGCGTGCTTGTTGAATTTGAAGCGGTTAGTGAAATTCACTCCTAGGTATTTTGCTGTTGTCTTTGTCCTTATCACTGTGTTGTCTGGTTGCTTAATACTGATATTATCACAACGAAACCTCTTGGAGCTCTTTCGAGTTTGAAAAGTATGGGGCCCAACTTGGAACCTTGTGTAACTTCAGCGCTTCGTCTTTCTTCGTGAATATTCCTTGTTTACTTGTACATAAAAAGATCTATGGGTTAGCATTGATTAATCTTACCAAGTGTTCAGGTAGTCCTAGACTTGACAGTTTGAATATTAGTCCTTTTATCCAAACTGTGTCGAAGGCCTTTTCGATGTCCAGTAAACAGGTGACTGTCATCTCTTTCTTGTTGAGTCCGTGTGATACATCGGAGTGCAGTCGAAGAAGTGGATGGATGGTGGAGTGCTCGGAAACCATACTTACATTCAGGTATGGTTTCCCTTTCCCTGAAGAAATGATGAAGCTTTCTCAGGATAATTCCCTCCAGGATTTGCTGACACAGCATAGAAGCGAAATCGGTGATAACCCTCGATGCTAGTTCTATTGGTTTTCTTCGGAACGGGCACCACTTTTGCCGTTTTTCATGTTTCGGGGAAGTAGCTGTTATTCAGGCAGTTATTGAAGATGATCGTCAGCAGTAGGATGGCGATATTTGGTAGCATTTTAAGCACAAAGTTAGAAACCCCATCATTTCCTGCTAACTTCTTAGAATTTCCTCCGTGGATTATGTCAGTTACTTCCTCGATGGAAGTAAAAGCATCTCCAGTTGGTCAGAGTGCAGGATTGTCCTCATTAAAGTTAATGACTGAATTATTAGAGGCTGCAACTTCTTCAAACTTGTTTTCAATTTCTTCGATGAATTCAGGAAGGTAATTGGGCGGGCCATCCTTGAAAGTCTCTTCAAAATGCTTAGCGAGAGCTTTTGCTTTTTCGATGAGTGTTGTTGCAGAATGGGTTTTATGAAGAGTCGATAATCATCGACCTATTTTGTGCGTCTTAGAAGAGCATGAACGGTCTAACTGATGAGCCCACAGTTCATGCTTGGGCGAAACACACATTTTGGAGTAAAGGCCACAGAAACCTTTTATTGAATTTAATTGAACAAAAACTCCACCAAAAAACAACAACAAACAACTAGCAATAGTTGTTGTTGTTGCAATATATTTTTATGAACTACGGACTTCACACTCCACGTATGTATCTATTTGTGTAGTTTATCGTTTTTCAAAAAGAAAAGGTAGAGGCCTCTTAAACGACCTGAATCGCCCTGGCACATGCAAATCGGCTATGGCATTTGACAGTAAATGGTAAGGGGTGTAAAAAGTAGGGGGAATGAAATAAAGAATGGAAAAATGAAAATTTTTAAATTTTTTAGGGTTGAGCTTTGATGTTTTTTTTTAAATAAGAACTTTTAAAGTCGAAAACAATTCCCAGTCATGTTTTTAGTGGTAATGGATAGTTTTAATTGATTTCTTTTAAAATGTTCCAAATTTCTTTCGAATAAAACAGAACAGTTTATATGAAAGTATAAATCCTATGCATCAAGTTGGACAAAATTACACACAGAATAGAAAATTTCATGAAAATCGGTTAATTAGTTTTGCAGTCAATAGGTGACAAACATCGTGACATGAGATTTGTATGTATGTACATATAAAGATAGCACACCCAAACCCATCGTTGCTCAGGTTTAAAATACATTTTTTGGATCTCAACAGCTCTAGTGAGAGCATAAAACTAAGCTAACTTCACTAAATGTTGACTTCACAAAAAAAATCTTTTGATTTGAGAACTAATCGTTAAATGTAATTTGATAGCAAATTAATCAGTTTAAATCGTAAAAGTGCAAAAAAAAAATAATGTGATAAGTACAGAGATGTTTTATAAAACAATTTTTGTATATTTGCTGCAAGTAATGGAGCACAAATTTAAAACAAACGCCAGATCGTCGTTTATGCCAAATATCTACCACCAAAAATATTTAAATTTTGTTTCAAACACTTCATTATTCATAACAATTAGAAAATTAATCTTTTTTTTTTACCTACATTTTTGCATCCATCACTGCTGCTCTCTAACACTTTTTAAACATGAATGCTTTCTCACAGAAAAAAGCGTCACTTTCGAGTTCAGGAATAGGTATGTATCATTCGAGTGTCATTTGACGTTCGACATTCGAGTTGGGGAATACCGATAATTAGTGAGTGGTGTTCGAGAATACCAATTTGTCGATCTCACATGAAAACTTACTCAACTCGTATTCAGGAATAGGGCCCCAGGCTACAAGCTAACCATGTTAATACACATAAGGAATTTTGTTTAAAAATCGGCCGTCATTTAAATTTAAAATGGTTGATATGTTTATACGAATATTTAGCCAGTTTATGTTTCTAAGCATTTAGAGATCTCCGTTTTCTCAGAAAAAAATCTCAACTTTGCTGTCAAAAAATGAATCCAAAAAATTTGTGGATTCGCTTACTCAATTTTAGTTTGTCAAAGAGAATTCTGTTAGAAGGAGAAATACAACGTTTTTTTGGAGCTTGCTAAGAAATTGTGTTCACATACATTTTTCAGCTCCATCAAAAGTGACTGAGACAGCTTCTTGAGCACTCCGAAATCTCAAGAAATGTGAACGGCTAATTGTAAAAGTAAGGGAAAACCTCTTTCTCCAATATCTCCTGCCCAGTGCCAGCTATCCGGCCAAAATTTTGCTAAAGGCTTTTTTATTTGTATATGAATTAAAAAAGTGACCCTAACGCCACCTAAGGGTAATGGTCTTAGTTACTCCTTATAACATCAGCTATCTGCCTGTGTCTCATAAAAATCTGTCTAAAAATAAGAATTTTCGAAAAAATTTAAGTTATTTCTTAAAACACCAGGAGGGCGTCCTTTTATTACCTATCGTTGTTGTGTCAAAAATTTTAGTTAAAGTGTCATTGTTAGACTTTATTAGGATTGTTACGATTTCATTTTTAGTTAAACATTGTTAATCTGTCAAACAAATATAGAACAACAATTCAACGTACTTCTCCAAATGAATACTTAATAAAGTACAGATTATGCCATCGAAAATAATTCTTATTGCATTATCGTTGTATAAGATCATGTTTTTAATCATTGTAAATCCATTTTAATTTTTTAAATAACACCAAAACAAATAAAAATTTTTTGAATTTTGATTTGAATTCTAAACGAACTTTAACTTTGACAGATCAACAATCTCAATTCATATCATGGACATGAGTTGGAAATAGTTACAAATCGTAACTAATTATCACTTCAACAATGCATTTTGGAACAATGTGTTCCTGTTAAATTTTTGGAACGAAAAATAGTTAACAATATTTAATAAAAGAACGCATCACAACTATCTACCTGTAAAAGTCCCGTCAAAATTTGAACAGCCGTTCCCGAGAAACATTTCCTTTTTATGGATAAAAATTTTGTTCGAAAATTTATAATGAAATAAATAAATCTTTGTAATAAATTTAAATGGGAACGAAAAACACTTGTTGCTATCAGGTTGTACAATTTGCTAAAAATACATACGACTCCTGCAGGACGGATTTTCAATTTGTTTGTTTTTAAACTATCTACAGATGGTCTTTATTAAAAAAAAAATTATAAAAATCTACCCAGCCTGACTCTGGATATAAAATCACACACAAAATTGAAACATATTTTTATACATAAAATCTGACGTTTAGAACGTATGAATATTAAATAAACACGAAAAATGCATTGAAAATCTATTAATCCAACTAAGTGATATTTTTAGGAAAAAACATGTTTTATTATAATAAAAATACATACATATTTATACATCATTATCATTTGAGTTATTCTTGTAATTACATGTGAAAAAACTAACAATCTATTTTAGAAAATCTTTTCGAGTTATTATTCCAACGACCCTGTTTTCTTTATCGATTACAATTATATGCCTTAGACCCAAGGCACGGAACTTATTAAATATTCTGAGTACTGTATCGAACTGAAATTGAAAATGTATGAGTAAATTGTATTAAGATAAATCTAAAAAAAAATCAATTAATACTCATATATGCACTCATACCTCATTAGCCCTCACTGGCGAAGGGTTCATGAAAATATCTAAATTAACGGTGTAATTCACTTTATCCGTATTCATACGAACGCACTGTAATGTCAAAATAAAAATCAAAATGCTCCTCTTAAACTCAAATCAAATAAAAATGAGTTTTTACTTACATCAATTGACGGGTATCGAGGATAAACATCACGGAAAGTTTGAATGGTAACTTCTTTTTCCCAAAACTGCTTTTTTTCTTCATAGAGACTCTTAAGCAAGATAACAATAAGCTGCGATCGCAGAATAATGCCACAAACTCTGCCGTGAGATCTGTCGTTCTACAGTTATAATTGCATTTAAAGATAAGGTTAAAATGATAAAAAAAAAACAAATCCTACCCCTTCAACGTCTTCCACCACAGGGAATCCATTGTGGTTATATCTCTTAAGAATTTCATAGATGTAGCTTGCTTTGTCCCGAAGTTTTATACACACAACAGGCGAACTCATTATTTTCGATGCTGTAAGACCCTGATGAGAGCGTGGCGGCTCCCATGGAAGAATAGGTACGCGGTTCACGTGGATTTGTGTATCGTAAATGCCCTTCGAACAAATTATTATGAATTTAAAGAATTTGAAATTATTTTTATTACTGTAATTACCTCATTGAAATAATCTCCAACCCACTTGGCGCTAATAAGTGTAATGATCAAGGGAAAGAAAAATATTGTTTCTACGCCAGTAGTTTCAATCAATATTACACTGAGACTCAACGTCATTCGCAGAACACCACCCATTTGAGCAGCAGCTCCAATTAAGGCATATTTTCCTGGATGAACAAATAGCTGAAGAGAGAAATATGAATACATTTTTTTGAATTTTTAAATCTGAACTGATGATCATTTTCAAGAAAATTGACATTAACATTCATAAAAAACACCTACCGCCTCTGGAAAAGCTTCAAAGAGAACCATCGACACTAGACGACCCCACGAAGCTCCAACTAAAACAATTGGAATGAAAATGCCCAGCGAGACATTCAGACCAAATGTCAGGCATGATAATATATAATAAGTCACCGCGAATACCACTAGTGTCAAAAACTTGTGTGAGCCTAGAAGTATGGATTAAAACATTATTCAAGCTAAAAAATGCACATTTGTTGGATATATATTTACCAGGTGGATCATGTAGAATAGATTTCACACTGGCTTCCGGAGTTTGGAACCAAAGCGCTGCTACAGCATTATATTCGTTATCCTCGCAATATAGCTAAGGAATTCCATTAGTTTTATACGAAATTCTAAACATAAATATTTAAATTCAATACCTGAATCGGATAATCAGTAGGATCGTTTCCCAGAGGTCTACAATCATTTATCATATAAACCATAATGCATGCAGCAGTAACGCCAAGCACAGATACCAATACCGCCTCGAATACTTGTGCCCATTTGTGTCGAATACATCTCTTTCGATAGTGATTTATTGCAGTATTGAGAGAATTCCATAATGCTCCTAGAATTCCACCCGTCACGCCCATCATAACAAATATAGGTAGTTCTATGTAATCAAAAGTCAATGGATCATAAAATTTGCCCAAGTTGAAGAGACCAACGAAGGTAAAATTTTTCAAGCTATGATAAGCTGAAAGAACAATATTCAGTGTGAACGAACTGATAACGGATGCAACTAAAGTTCGCCATATTAGATTCTGATTCCAGAAACTGGCTGCTTCTTCCAGAGAAAATAGAACTCCACCAATTGGTGAACCAAAAGCTGCTGCGACACCAGCCGCTGCTCCACCTAACACGAAATCACGTTTCTCGTGATCATCACGAAATCCTTTGAAAACTTTGAAGTCTTTGACGAAAGTTGTGCTTTTGCCTTGAGATATCCCAGCTGCTACTACTGCTCCGGCATGTATCATTGGTCCTTCCTATTCAAGATTTCATGTTAAAGAAGATATTTAATATCAATGATTTATTGATTTACCTTTCCACCAGTCAATCCACCAACTACTGACACAATAACACCAATGGCCTTGATTGTCATTGTTTTGATGCGGACAACCCGGGGAATTTTCACACCGTTCAGATAGCATTTTACTTGTGGAATACCACTACCAGCTGTAATAGGTTCTATGTATGTAACAAGTAACGAACCAAAGCCGACAGGAACAATGCTCAGCAAAATCCAATACAAAAAGGGAATAGCAACGTCACCATGGATGTTGCCCTTTTCAGTGGCTGCAACATTTGAGTCAATAACTGGAAAAAACAAAATCTGACCTTGAAATTTTTTTCCAAAATGAGTGGGAATGAAGTTATTCTTTGTATTTAAAGAAAAGAAAAAAATACCTAAAATAGGAATATTTTATTTTTAAAGAAACATCAAACACTTTTTATCAGGGGATGATATAACATTTTAAAATTAATTTACGAGGCACTGCAAATACTTCAATATGATTGGTATTATTACATATGATCCGAGCAAATGAAGACTTTCGAATTTAAGCCAATTAAGAACTACTAAATGCAACAGGATTAATCAGCCCTATTACAGATTCCATCGTAGAAAATTTCCGAACGATACCGATTTTTCCTGAACTCCGAAATTACGAAAAATTTCGGTACGACGGCAGCAGTGATACCTTTTTTCGGGATTAGTACCACAATTCTATTACGACGGAACCTATGATAGGGCTGAATACTACCATCATATTCATAAAAGTAGCGGTTTTCATGTTACAAACTGGACTGGCATGAAGTTTCAAAAGACCACCAATCCACAAATTTATCGTCTGGGTGACGGTAAATTTGAGAAAGTTTGCGAGCAACATCTGGCTGAAATTTACTGAATATGTGTATCGTCCTGTGCTGTGTTCTGTTGTAACTTCTGAGAGCATGATCACGTCCACGTTGATTATTTAATGCAGCCAAATCCAAACCAAAGGAATTTGCTCCTCGGAATAGGAATCGGCTCAGATCATGTGTAATGGATCCATCAACTTTCTGCACAGGTTGCTCGAGCATTGTATTGATAATTTAATACAAAAACGACCGTTTACCCATGCGCGATGGGTTGAACTTAACATCAGGTATATCAATGATCTCATGGATGTCATTGTTGGAGTGCAAATGGTATTTCCATCAACTGAATAGTGATCCAAGCAGAAATCAGCTCCAGTAAATTTATTGGTAACTGACGGATTAACTTCAGGACTGTAGTCATTGGCGAAACCTTGATGTTTGGTTGCCAAGTGAAAACGTTGCATTTGCTTCGATAAAATTACTATATACATCGCTGATTGATATGGGCATACAATTTCTCTTGTGCCTCAACTAGAATAACCATACATGAAAAATGGCTCTGGTGGGGCACTAAAATACTGGATCCATCTGCAGAGCAACATTCAATGGCTTCACCATTTTCCAAACAAAATGAGGCTGACTGAGTTACATTATGTGCAAGGAATTGGCCAAATTGCTATAATCAATAAAATATCACCCTTATTATGATTTTCAATTGATTTTGATAATTGATATTTAATATGGAAACAAAAATAATGTGCAAAATATCAATTATCAAATATCAATGGAGATTCATTATAGGGGTGCATGTTAATGATGAGGTCTGTTTGTGTCGATAAGCTAGCTTCTTGTATGACTTAACACCTCCCGTCTGCTCCTCCTTATATTTGCCAAAAAGAAGTGTAGCCACTTCAAGCAGATAATACAGAGGGTATGCTTTGAGAGCTAGATGAAATATCTGAAGGATCTCCTGCTATCTAATCTATTTAGGAGCTGCCACATACCAATATGAATTTTGGCACAACTTTTTAAATAATTTTCACAAAAGAAGGTGATTCGTTCAGAAAATTTCAATAACAACTTTTTAAGCCAACTTCTTGTATTGGGACAATAATACGAAGGCCTTTCTGACGGCCAGTATGGTATGGACTGTATAAAATATGAACGGAACAATATCTAGATTCCACAAGAGATTTAAACATTATGTTGGTTGATTTTAAAAAAACATGGACAACCAAGAGATCTGATATAGGTTGCCCTAGAACAACCCGAAATCATGGAGTGCGGATGATTATGGACGTGTAGTCAAAATTATCTTACTTTAATTTTGGGTCACACGACGTCACACGCCGAACTTTCTTTAATGTAGAAAAGGAGACGACGACGCCGACTATATTGACGTAATTGGACGAACACAGCGTGATGTCAGTAGCGCTTTTGTGAGTATTGAGATGGAAGCGGCGAAGATGGGTTTAGCAGTCAATGAGGGCAAAACCAAGTATATGCTGTCATCAAGAAGAGACACCCAACATCGACGTCTTGGACAAAACATCACGATAGACAGCTATAACTTTGAGGTAGTTAGAGACTTTGTCTACCTGGTCTCCGCTTTTAATTCAGACAACACCCGCGCTGAAATCAAACGAGAAATACCTCTTGCCAATCGCTGCTTCTTCGGGCTTAGAAGGCAATTGAGTAGCAAAGCCCTCTCTCGGGCAACTAAATTGTCCCTTTATTAGACCCTAATCATCCCAGTCCAGTTTTATGGTGCAGACGCATGGACGCTGTCAAAAGCGTAGGTATGAGAACGCTTTAAGCTGCTTCGAGACAAAAAATTCTCCGGGTGATTTTTGGGCCCGTATGCATTAGCGGAGAGTGGAGATTGGAGAACAAGATACAATGAGGAAGAAGAACCGCCTGTACAGCGACACAGATTTAGCCAAAAGAGTAAAAATTCCACGTCTCAGAAGCGCCATTTAAGGTAAGGTAAGGTAAGACCAGGGAAGTCCTTTGAACTTTATAACAATTTTTGCGCTTGCTAGAGAGTGCATTAACGACACTAAATTAAATATCAGTTATTCAGTACATCAGTTATGAAGCCATCGTAAGTGAAGATCCAATGTCCTTAAAACGAGAACTTGACGTTTGGATGGATGTTCTAGCGGAAAAATGGATGCTGCATTAGCGAGAACAATACTGAATACCTGTGTTATCCATTTTCCGATCCACATAGGAATATTTAGGACATAAATTTGAAAGCAACAGATCTTGCTAATTGCGTAGTTTAAATATTTTAAATCTATGATCAATGTCAAAGGAATGCAGAGGTGGAACACTAGTGTGAAGCAGTAATGTGAGAGAATTATGATGCCAGTCGATATCAGAAAGTCGTCGGAAATAAAAGGAAAGAAGAAAAGATGAAGACCAATCTTTAATCAATCTTTAATCAATCTTGTGACGAAGATATCAAGCATCACGTAAGTCCAGCGTAAATGAAGTAACGGAAAATCTCTGCTACCCTTTGTCATCCAAAAATGCTCCCTTAGCTGAAAAGAGACCCAAATTGTTCGTCCAGCTAAAATGAAGATGATTCGCATAACAGCAGTAAAAATAAAGCATAAGGAGCAAACAAAATTAAAAATACTCAATTAGAAAGATGCCCGGAGAATCCAGAATAGGTAATAGCATGCAACGTTACAATGATATCGCGGAAAAAAGCAAACGCAGAAACGTCTGAATTAAACTAAAGCAACGACACCTCGACATCAGCTTCTCTGGCTCTAAAACCGGCCTCCGTTGTGGGTCTCACCCAAGAAGTTGTTCCACACAACAACTTTGTTGCCCGATAGTATTGTTTCGCATCCCAAGGACAGTTGTGATCCTGATAATTTTTTATCTTGCAATTTTATTGTTTCCCAGAGCTCTAGTTCACGAACAATAAGTATGTTTGGCCTTACAACTAACTTAAGATTATAATTCCAGATATCGACAAATGCTGACGAACAATATGACTATTTGAACACTCGAAATTAATGTTTTGAAAAGAAAACTCACCTTTTTTGAGAAATTTATATTTTATAGCCGACAATTCTTCGATGACAATATCAATTCCACATGCAATAAGGGCCGTAATGATTCCAATTTGTATAAAAATTAACCATCTTACTACATCCTTTCGCAAAGCAAAACGTTCTGTCCGTCTTTCCTGTTCCTTTTTGTGCAAAACATTCTCGCAAACATCATAGTCAAGGCTCTGAAATGTTTAATCTTTTGTTATTCAGATAATAAAACATTTTTTGTGACGCACCTCGTAAATATCTTTGGTTTCAGATGCATTTCGTTGAGTTATTTCAAATGTTGGATTCTCAGCATCTAATGGAGGGCTGAGCCTGTTAGTTATTTGTGACTCAGAAGGGGCGGCTGGTAAAATGTCATGCTGCATTTATTTTGAACCATATATTTGGATTATAATCTGTATATTTAGAGTATAAGAAGAAAATAAACTTACATTTAAAACAAGTTCCTCATCATCGGACAAAATTTCATCGTCGGAACTTTCGAGTAAAGTTTGATGCTTCTTTTTAGATGTCATTGTAATAAACGTTGAATAGTTTTTCGCGGAACATGAGATTTAGTTGGCTTTAATATATAACAAATGTTATTGTTATGTTTACGCTATTGCATTGTATATCATCTTAAAGAGGCGTAGCAGTAGCAAAAAAAAAACAAAAAGAACACAATCACAATGAATTTGATGTTGAACTAACGATGACAGTTGATCAAATAAATCGGGAATCCCCGCCAAATAGGGTGACATTTAAAACGTCAAACACGATTTTTTTTGGATAACAACACATTAAAAGTGATGCCAATTTTTTTCTAAAATTTATGGAAAAGCTTAAATAAAATAGGGGTTTTTGTTAAATTAAAAAAACAAAAGGAGAATGTAAACTTTAACTACTTCTATCGTTACTTCAAATACTATTTGTTAACGTTATTTTGTATGTAAATTCGTGGTTCTGGTTTTATGGAAGTGCCAGTGGATTTGGTTTTAGTTAAAAGTAGGCTTTGTTATAATTGTTGTGAGTTTAAATTGGCGTGTGTGAGGTTTTGTAAAATGATTAATACTACGTTTTCATTAGGCCAAATGAGCTAATTTCGTATCAAATTTCCAAATTTGATTCCAAATCATCTCATTTCCCATACAAAATCATATTTCGAAATTATCTCATTTCCACCTTTGTATATAGAACCTATAGTACTACCATCAGTGTTTGAAAACTAACGCCATCTAGTTCGTCTACATCTCCCTAAAGTTTTTCTCTGAGTGGAGACCGCAACGTAGACTTTTAGTCGGGGAAATGTACTCAACACATATGCAATGTTAGAAAAAGACAGAACGACAAAGATATATATAAAGTAATAGCAGTCAGAAGGAAACAAACCATGAACACTTTTTCTTGTTATTTCATTACCATTTTCTTAAAATAAGCGATAATGAGAGAATGAAAAATAGGTATTTAGACAGGTATGTGAGGAGTTTTCATTTCTGCCTTGAAAATACACTGTTTTTGGTAGGGTTTTTTTTTATAGATACGGCAACAGGATGAAATTTATCTATTTAACAATTTTTGTTGAAATTTGATATTTGGTTTGGTTTTTTTGTGTACAATTTTGAATGGTTACCATGTTTGATTATTATATCAATTTTTTTAAGTCTGCAAAAAATTAATTTAAGTTTAAGTACCTACCTAGTTAATTATTTTACAAATAACACATTGTTTGCATATGTTTGTAACAATGTTATTGCTTTAGAGTATATTCACTTATTACGTCAAATAATCTAGTACTAAATATACTACTAACTACTAAATATAGTACTAAATCTACTACTTAATACACAATATAGTACTAAATATATTACTTAGTACTAAATCTAGTACTATATATAATACGATAGTACTAAATTCTAGTACTAGGTACTAAAAATCTAGTACCAAAATACTATTGTACCAACAACATAGTACCAACTGGCACCAGTTTTATATTTAACTAGCGTTCAAAAATTGAACAATATATATTAAAACTTTAAAAAGTCGAATCGGAATATGGCAACATTGGTATTTGATTTTGGTATAAGAAATACAGAAAATACAGAAATAACAAAATTTCTTTAAAAATGCAAAATCGAAAAAAATAATTGAAGACGCACAATCTTGGTTTGTTTACGAAAAATCAAAGGGAAATCCATTAATTTTTGTTTCTCTTACTCTGCCATACCATATGGTCTAGTGTCACTTTTTGAACCTTTCACTCGTACTTATTATTCATTACTTCTGCCTATTATTGTACTCGTTCTAACTAAAGACTTTTTTGAAACAAACCATACAACCTACTCTTTCATCACTATATTTCTTTCTACTCTCCAAAACCCATACAAATGTATATCGTGTTAAGCAAAAAGCTATTGCAGCGACATGGTGGCTCTACCTCGCTTAACTAGAAGCTGCCTCATGATACTACTATAGGTTTCATATACAAGGTTTCCACCTATTTTCGACGAAATATTGAATCACAGTTGAACAAGGTTCTATAAAAACATCAAAGTTGACATTATAAAAAATCAAAGAAGAAAATAAATAAAGTAAGAGGGCACGACTAGGTCGCACGTACTTGCTTTATGTTCTTAATCACAGTGGAGGGCTGGATATTTGAAAGAAAACAATTAACATTTACTTAGAAATATTAGACTGGCAGACATACATTTCTTGTCAACAACTTCCTTAGGCTACTTTATGATCGTTATTTTATGTTTGACTTTTATCTCAATGTTTTATATTCACGAATCCTAAACTTGCCTTAAAGGTACCTATATTCGAAAAGTAGGAAATTGTCAAACGAAATTAGCAAACATAAATGAAAACACTTTTTCTGCAAAACACATTTTTAATTGCGATCATCTATACACATAAATAAAAATGAAGTGTCTGTTTTTAATATCAAAATAACATCTTTTTACAAGATGCATATGTCTTGAAGTCCGTAGGAATGTGTTTGACATCATTTTCATTCATCGAATTCTTACAGGTGCCACTGACTGTTCCTCACTTTTTGATCTCATCTTGTTTAACACTAACCCACGCAACTTAAGATCATCACGTCTGTTTTACCTTCCTCCCCATCGTACTTCCTATGGTCTCAATGAACCTTTAACCCGCATGTTGAGTAAAATCAATTCAATCTCTCCTCTTTTCGATTTCAACATTCCAAGTCCTTGTCTGAAAGCCCAGCTCTTACATCATCTTTCCTCCTTATAAGTTAATTTAGTTTAATTAGTTTTTAAGTTTAGTTGTTTAAGTTAAGCTTGTATTAAGCTAATAAATGGGGCGTTAGCCCCACCAAAATTTAAATTTAATAGAAGTATTATACCGTACTTATAACAAAAACTAAATTTTTTTTGTCTGTCTGTCTATCTTTCTGTCTGTTTGTTCCGGCTAATCTTGGACCGGCTGCACCGATTTTGACGGGACATTTACTGGCAGATTGCTGATGTTCTATGGAGTAACATACGCTATTTTAATTACCCACTAGGTTGCTCAGGAGTAATTTTTTTAAATTTCTTATTTATGGGCCGACTTTGACGGGACTTTTACAGGCATATAGCTGACGTTGTAAGGAGTAATTAAGGCTATTTTAATCACCCCATGCTGTCATGGGGAAATTTCACAAGCAGATAGCTAATTTTGGAAGAAGTAACTAGCCAACTAACGATTGCATGAATACCCCCAATATAAAGGAGAATGTAAACTTTAACTTCTATTGCTACTCAAGCACCATTTGTTACCGTAATTTTTTTTTTTTTTAAAGTGGTACTGGTTTAATATAAGTGTTAGTGGATTTAGTTTAAGTTTAATGTAGATTTTGTTGTGACAGTTTTGAATTTAAATTTGCATGTGTGAAATTGTGTGAAAGGATTAAGTGACTGTTTGTAGAATAAACGCAAGAACTAAGTTTCGAAATGCGAGATTTCACCGAAATCTTTTTAGTATTTACCAATAATTTTTTCATATCGCTTAACACAACAAAATTGAGGTGTAGCAAGGACAGCAAAATCATCTGATATCATTTTTGACTGTTCCCTTTTTCAAGCTGACTGCACCATTTCTAAACCTAGAAAAATCTGCCGAATTCGAAGATTTCATTTCTCAACCGAAGAATTCTAATCCTGAAGCAAAAAATATTAGTTGGAGAAGGTAAATCTAGTAAAGCATTATTCATAGTTTTAAAAATTGGATGACTTAGGCGTCCTCAATCATTTTTACTTGCGATTATAGGGACTATAAGGTAAGCTTAGGATTCGTGTATATAAAAAAAATTGAGATAACAATCAAATATGACATTACGATCATAGAGAAGTCTAAAAAAGTTATTGGCAAAAAATGCCTGTCTGTCTGTCAGTATGTATAACGAGCTGCAACCTACACGGCTCAAGAGATTATTTTCAAATTTGGTGTGTGATTGTTTTGGCATTCCCCAGAGGGGAAATTGCAATTTTATTTTAGGCCTAAAAATAACGGTACCTGCCTATAACCGTTTAGGAAAAGTTTATTTTTCTCGTAAACGGCTCCAACGATTTTGATACAATTTTTTTGTTGGTATTGGCTATTATTTAATCAGAATCAAATTTACGGGAAAAGTCTATACGGCATCTTTCATATAACGGTTTTTTTTTAATTTTTGGCTTTCTCGGTAAAATTTCTGTCAAATTTTATATTTCAGAAGATATAGATAGCGAAATTATTTCTGCATATCAAAATTTCGAATAGCTTTTTATCTAATTAAGATTAATTTTTGAAATTATTTTTTGGAAAAATCAATATTTTTAAAACTAATCAAAAAAAAAATATTTTAAATTTTATAATCACATTAATAAACTCTATGAAACTGCATACCAGAATAAAAAAAAAATAAAAAAAAATAAAAAATAAAAAACAGGATTTTATCAAAATCGGTCCCACAAATTTCGAAATACTTTTTTCATAAATTCGTTATTATACAAAACGTGTGATGGCGTACTCCATTTTTAATAAAAACCGTTAAGTGTTTTGGTTTTGAAACTTTTTTAAAGTTCAGATAGTGTTATTTTTCTACGTTAATGTTACTTATTTTTTAAATTTTTTTCGACGATGTCACCGCACATATGAGCAAGTACGTGCGATTCAGTCGTGCAATATATTGGTTATGTCCATGCGTCTGCACCATACAGCAGAAATGGTACGATAAGGGTATTATAAAGGGGCACAAAAGTGCAACTGGCATCACGCTGTGTTCTTTCGATTGTGTCAATACCGTTTGCGTTTAATTGGATGGTCTTTTGAAAGATTATGCCTCTGGTATTGATATCAGAGTACTGCACTATTTTTTCATGTATGATATTGAAAACGTCACATGACAAAGGAAACGTATCGTCTAATGCTAATACTTACTCTTCTTGTTTATAAAATAAGTGCAGAACAATTTATTGTTTTTATTGAGATTTTATTATTTCTAAATGGAACTGCATTAAAAAATATAACATGAATTCATTTTTTTTAATTAAAAGAAGATACCAAAAAGATCATAGAAATAAAAAAAAAAATCGACCAGCGATTTAAGAGCGATATTTAGGTTTAGGACTGATAACGAAATCCCGGATTCAGATATTTGAATTTAGCTAAATCTAGAAAAATGCGATTTGTTTCAATTTGATTTCGTGTTCTCATTTCGCGTTCAATGTTTTTTAAAGAATTCTCAACTCGTTGCAAAGCTTGTTCCCATTTCAAACTTGACATCTGAAGACTTAATGCTAAACAAGTCAAAAATAAAATTTTAACTTGATTTTGAGTTAAAAAAAAAATACTTACAATTTTCGACACGTTTGTTAGGAGAAGTTAAATCCAATGCTTGTTCATCTAATGAAGTGCATGGCTCATCTTTTATTGTTGTGAAAAATATGGGAGTTCTTTGAATGCCCATATTCGCATTATTGTCACAGTGCACTTCTGTTGCTATTAAAATTTGTGACTCATTTTCAGCAGAAGTAGGTGAGTGTATTGGCTAAAAGAATATAAAATAACTACATTTTATTATCAATATATAATTATCTTACATTGTTTAGTATTTCTTCAGATGGATGAGATTCATTTCGGCTACTGTAATCAATTGGATGGGTCGCAATATGACACTGATTTGGGGTGATTTTCTAAAATTTAAACTTCAGTTAGTAAAAATGTCCAAATTCTTATAAAAAAACACAAATAATACAATACGATTATCGACTAGTGATAAAATGTACTGTGATTAAAATTTATTTGATTTAATTTTTTCTTTTAATAATTACTTTCACCGAGTTATCTTATATAATACCATAATAAATAAACCCAGCTATAGATAATTTCAATTTGAAAAGTCTTATACCATGTTCTCAAAGACTTGATTTATATAATATAATATATAATTAATTATATAGCTGCGTTTTATTATCCACCAAGATCCATATGGATGCGGGTGAGGACGCTTTAGGCTGCTTCGAGGGAAAGTTTCTCCGGGTGATTTTTAGTCCCGTATGCATTAACGGATAGTGGAGAAGAAGATACAATGAAGAACTGTACCGGCTGTACATCGACACATACTTAGCCAAAAGAGTAAAAATTCAACGTCTCAGATGGCTGGGTCATAAAGAGCGGATGGACATCAATGCTTTGGCCCGGAAAATCTTCGAATACACCCCAGAGGGACGGCGCAGTAGAGGAAGACCGAGACTCAGGTGGCACCCAGAAGTGGAAGAGGACCTAAACCGACTCCACGTGCGAAACTAAAGGCAGCTCGCTAGGGACCGAGGTGATTGGGGAAGCTTGTTGGTTGAGGCCCAGGTCCACCCCAGACTGTAGCGCCACCAAAGGTAAGATCCATATGGATTTGTCGATAAATAAAACGATCCAGATCCAGATCCAGATCATGCATTATTTTGTGTTCAATTCCCATTACAATACTGCAAAACGGTCGTCTGTTTTGATAGAAAGCAGGATTTCAAATTGCTATTGAAATACATGCTAAGACATAATCCAGATACAGATCCGAAGATAATAAATAAAACACAGTTTATGTAATTAACCATTGAAGCGAATAAGTTTAGGTTGTTTTCAAATGTCCTCGAATTAAAATGAAATATCAGCAGCAAAATTAGCCACCAGAGCCCCGAATGTCTTAATTTAGTTAAGCTTAATTAATTTGATGCAAACAAGAGTTGGTTGTCTGTAAAGTCGGTTTACGGACAATAATTTTACGTGATAACGCCACAAGATAACTTTTTTGCCATCAAAAACAACAACTCACACCCACAAACCCTCTCGTTAAATCCACCCCCCCCCCCCCCCATTATTAAAAAAGTCTTTTTTTTTAAAAAAACTTTTCGAAAAAATATTTTAAATTTATTTTTAGTATGCCATTATAAGAAAATCTGTAGTTTTAATCTGGGAACATCATTAAAAATTAATCAACTCGTTTTCAAAATATTGCGAAAACCAATTTTTTTTTTAATTTTAAAAATTCGAAAAAAAAGTTTTTGAAAATTTTGAAATGCAATATTAATGAAATTATAAATGACTTCCTTTGTGCAAAATTTTATTGAAATCGGGATAATGATTTACGATAAAACCGCATTTTAAAAACCGGTTCTATGAGAGGTACCGTTCTAGAACAAATTTCGAAAAATTCATTCTAACTGAAAGATGTATTGTTGTACAAAAAATAGCACCCTGACAATTTTATCAAAATCGTTAGAGCCGTTTTCGAGAAAATCAAACTTTTTAATAAAGATTGTATTGCAGGTATCATTATTTTTCGACCTAGAGCAAAAATGAAAAACACCCCCCGAGATACTACCAAATCAATACTAAATGCCAAGTTTGAACAGACAGACAGACGGACGGACGGAATTTCCGGATCCACTGTTATCGACTTCTCTATCATTGTATTATCATGTTTGATTGTTAGATTTTTTTTGCACGAATCCATAACTTGTCTTATAGTACCTATAAACGCAAGTAAAAATGAAAAATGGGAGTTTTTGTATCCTTATTACTTGCGTTATACGTACACTTAAGTTCTATAAGCGTAAGTTTTCTTGCAGAACGAACAAATCGAGATATTTGTTAAACATGGCATTATGATGTTGGAAATATACAATAAAGTTATTGGCAAAATTCTTTCTGTTCGTTCTACACAACACGATGTTTATAAAACGTGTTAAAAAAATAGAAAAAAAATATTTTAAATATTTGACATGCAGCTATGCTAAATTAATAGCAATGTAAATCATAAAAATTCTTGGAGCCGTCTTCGAGAAAAATAAGCTTTTGTATAACGGTTATAAATATAAATATATTATAAAAAATTGAAAAAAAATCCCAACCGTTCAGGGTGTAGTCCAAAATACATACGTATAGACAGACAGACGGACAGACAGAATTTTGCCAGTAACTCAAATGTGTTTCTATCATCGTAATGTCATGTTTGATTGTTATCTCAACATTTTTATTCTGCACGAATGCATAACTTACATTATAGTAAATATAATCGCAAGTAAAAATAATTAAAAATAAAACTAGCTGACCCACCCGGCGTTGCTCGGGTATACCATACATTTTCTGGATCCCGAAAATAACGCCACATATCGGTTCCAACAGTAACTAAACACCACCAACGTAATCGTGTTAGTACACAAACAAAATTTAATATTGTTGATATGAAGATATATACATAAAATAGCCTTAGTTACTCCTTACAATACAAGCTATATGCCTGTGAAAATACAGTCAAAATCGGTCCATAAATAAGTATTTTCGAAAAATCCATCCCTGTGCCACCTAGGAGTAATTAAAATAGCCTAAGATGTCTACTCATTACAACATTTTGGCTACTGCTTGCGGAAGTCCGGTCAAAATCGGTAATAAGAATTTTCCAAAAACAAAAAAACGACCCCAGCGCCTTCTAGTCTTGTCCAAATCGGTGCAGCGCTTCCCGAGATTAGCCAGAACAAACATACAGAAAGACAGGCAGACAGACAAAAATTAAAAAAAAAATGTGTTTTTGTTATAAGCACCATATATACTTGCATATGCATCTTGTAGATCCTGTTATTTTGATATTAAAAACAGACACTTCAATCTTATTTATGTGTACTATATATAATAGATATTTAAAAAAATATATGAAAGTAAGCTACAATTTCGCAAATAATTATCGGCTGAGGCTCTGGTACAGTTTTTGACAATTTTTAGAAAAACAAAAATAACTGTAACTCACAATAAAAAAGATACTTTGTTTCCTTCCCAATAAATAAGCACTACTAAACCAGCAATATGTATGTTAAAGCGCCTCCTTAACCTTGTGATTAATACAAGTATTTTTTTTCCTTATTATAAATATATGTAACATTGAAATTTAATTTAAATAAATAATTTTTGACTCACAAAAATATAAACTGTACTTACAACCATTTCCCCAGATACAGAATTTTCCTTTTTAATCAATCGTCCTCTAAGAGATAACTTTTTCGCATTCATCAAGCGTTCTCGGCGTTCCAGCAAGGATCCAACCTTCATCTCATGTAGTTTTCCCAACAGTTCTGGATGTCTTCTCTGTTAAATTTAAAATTTTAAAATTTATCTTTTAAATCTTTTCAAAATGGTTTCTCGAGAAAAAAAAACTTACTTTGATATGCATATGGAAATTCCCTGTTGATCGAACGCTTCCGCGATAGACACGATCTGATGGACAACTGCAGCATCTCACCGTCACATTATCTCCTTGTTGGGTTAAGATTGCATATAGCTCCCCATTTAGGATGTATGGAATGCTGGAGTCTTTCAAGGATTTCACATTTATATTTGAGAATGTGGCGTCCATTTTGTTGTATTTAAATTTAGGAAAGAACAAATAAGTTTATCCTTTAGTTGGTTCCTAAGGCACTGACTTGACTGAGTATGATTGACGAATGCATGAACTCAACGCTGATTAACAATCTGAAGCTCTTGCCGGTGAGCTTGGGCTTAGGATTTTACCGTTCCACTAGATGGAAAACAATATATATAAAGCTAGATGTATTTACTTAGTTTAATCTATTTGACCGTTTATCTCTTTTCAATGCACTTGACATGGTGCAGACGAAGATTTGGAACTTCATGTCTCCCTTTAGGTATGTTGGTGGGGTGGACGGAGAAATGTATATTTTCAAGGTTTTTGTATTTTTTTCTAAGCAAAAACTTATTAACCGCTACATTTTTAAATAACAAATATGTAGATAATGACAGAAGAGATGCATCAGGTTGGTCAGTATTGAAGCTCGTAGGGTGTTTATGTTGTTTTTTGGCTAAATAGTTATACTCATAGGGTATTATTGAATTTATTGGCATTTTCTAGCTTAAATGCTTAAAGTTGCATAATGTTTGCATATTTTGGAAGATTTTTTTTATTGAATATGGAATAAATAAGCAGCCAGCAGGTATGCTGAATATCTCTTCCCCCTAAAACAATTCTACATTAATGCTTACATGTTTAACGAAACGTTCATTAAGAGAGATTTTTTCTTAAGCCACACCGCACGAATGTTAATCATAATTATGGCGCTACTTGGTCCTCCTGTTTTTTCCCTAGATTTAATTTCCCTAATTTTTTGCCTAATCACATTGCAAGACTAGATCTTTGAAAGAAACAAAGTAACACTAACGTAGAAAAAATTCACGGTCTCAACATACAAAAAGTGTCAAAACTACAACACTTAACGTCTTATAATATAAGGAAGACGAATTTATAAAAAAAAGAGTTGGTTGTATGTTGTATGTATGTTGGTTGTATTTACGGACGATAATTTTACGTGATAACGTCATAAGAAAACATTGATGGCGGCAACACCAACATACAACCCAGAGCTGTAAAGATTGCATTACTTTGGTACTGCAGTCATTTAAGTCACAGTTAATTCACTTATTAATTCGAATATAAGTTAATACTGTGCTAGGTACTTTAACTTTATAACAAACTAGTTAACAGTCATTGCAAATATTCTGACCGTGCAGTTAAAAAAGAAGTCAATTGACTGTAAGTTAATTGACTGCAGTACTTTTTGACTGGTTCCAGTATTTTAGTCATTGCAAAGTCCTTGGAACCTTTACGGTTTGGCTTATATTCAAAAAGTCAAACTGTAAGTCTTTTGACTATTTTTAAGTCATTCGACTAAAATTGTACAGACTCCTACATTATTTTCAAAATATAAATTTGAAATGACAGATTAATCCTACACTTTCTCTATAATAAACGTCTCGTATTGTAAAAGCTGAAAGTTTGAGGATGCAGTGCTTTTTTTTGTATTTTTTTTGTAGAATTGTCGACGGATTAGATTTAAGTTGTAATATTTCTAATAACCCCAACAAAAAAACCTTTAGTATTATATTTGAGTTTCAAAACAAACAAAAAATGCAAAAAAAATAAATATTAATCTATTTTACTTGCTCAGAAAAGCTAAAAACAAGAATAAATTATGTACTGAGAACTCAATAATTCAAATGTGTACTAAACAAGAAAACAAAGGATATTATTGTTTCTTGATTTATATTGATAATATTAATATTTTATTGATTCATGTATATAACAAGTTAAAATATCTAAGAAAAACATATTTTGAATGAACATTATTCAGAGAAAAAACTCTAGCTGATAAATTGTTAACAGAAACACCTTATTGGTGTACCTTTTATTTTTTAGTAACAAAAATGAAATGACCTTCGGCTACATGATCGCAATTTCTGCAGTTAGTTTTGTATTCGTTAGAATTTATTATATGTTTATGTGTTTTTCGTAGGTATTTTAAACATTTATTTTGTTAGCTATTATGATTATGAGACCATAGCGTCAGTAGGTACATGAAACAAGAGGACGACGAATATACATGCGCTTGCTTTTATTTGAGGAAAGACTAGGTCTCAACTACATAAAAAAAAACTTTTGGGAGAAAAATATCGAACATTGAATTTTAAAAGAACTAAAAAATCACTATTCCAAAAATTATTTAAAAAAAATGGGCACGACTGGGTCGCACGTACTATCTCTTATGTGCCTAATTACATTTGAAAGCAAGATCTTTGACAGAAACAAGTAACATTTGCGTTGAAAATAACACAATTTGAACTTATAAAAAGTATCAAAACCATAATACTTAACGGTTTTTAGTAAAAATGAAGTAAGCCATCTCAAGTCTTAAATAACAAAGAATTTATGAAAAAAAGTATTTCGAAAATTGTAAATATATTGATTGAAATATTGATAAAATGCTGTTTTTTTATTTTTAGTTTTTTGAATTTTTTTTTTTGGAAATTTATGTATGTAGTTTTTTATTATTATTAATATACATCTGATTTTAAAATTTTAAATATTTTGTTTTGTATAGTTTTAAAAATAATGATTTTTCAAATAAAAAAACCCAAAAATTAATTTTAATTAAAAAAAAAGTTATTAAAAAATTTGATATGCAGAATTAATTAAGCTACCTGGATCTTCTCAAATATAAAATTTGACAGAAATCCAAAGAGCCGTTACCGAGAAAGTCCAAAATTAAAATAAAATCGTTGAATGAAAGGTACCGTTAATAGACGTTTCCCGGAAATTTGTTTCTAATCGAATGATAGCCAATACCAATTCTCAAATTCTCAAATTTTTTTTTATCAAAATCGTTGGAGCCGTTCTTAAGTAAAACGGTTTCTTTTTAACTTTTTAAATTAAAAAAAATAATTTAAGAATACAAACTTAAGCACAAAAATAACGTACATTTAAAAACAGAATTTAAAAAAAAAATTCACTTACCCGTTTACAAAATATTGATTTTTCAAAAAAAAAAAAAAAATTTATGCAAAATTACTCAGGCTACTTACATCTTCTTGAATATCAATTTTGATTGTAATCGGATCACCAGTTTTCGAAAAAGTCGAAGAAAAAAAACCGGTCTTATGGGAAGTACCGTTTTTAGCCCGCCATATTAAATTTTTTTTTCACCAAAATAGTCCAATAATTTTTTTATAAAAATTCTTGGAGCCGTTTTCTAGAAAAATAAGCTTTTACATAACGGTTATATGACAGGTACCGTTGATTTTTGAGCTAAAAAAATTGAACAAACTCCTCTGTAGAATGTCAAAATAACCTTAAGTTTAAATTTTTAATCTGCACGAATGCATAACTTGCATTATAGTACCTATAATCGCAAGTAAAAAATAAAGTGTGCCAATTATAAACTTATTTCTATTGCTGTATTGCATTTTAATTATATTTCTTTTCAAAATAGTTAATTTTTCTTACAATAATTATTATGTTTTATGTGGTTCTTGTCTTATATTTATTTTTAACAAATGAATAACTTGACTTATCGTTTCTATAATCTAAGTAAAAATGGTATTGAAATTCGAAAGACTTAAAAATAGTTAAAAGACTTACAGTTAATTGACTGCAGTTAAAAGACTTTTAGAATATAAGCCAAACCGTAAAAGTACCGAGGACTTTGAAATGACTAAAATACTGAAACTAGTCAAAAAGTACTGCAGTCAATTAACTTAAAGTCAATTGACTGCTTTCTTTAACTGCACAGTCAGAGTATTGAAAATGACTGCTGACTTTATTATAGTTAAAGTCTTTTAGTAAGTTAAAAGACTTTTGCAAAGCAGTATTTTTATTCAATTGACTAAAGTACCCAAAAGACGGCAGTCTTTACAGCTCTGATACAGCCCGTTAACTCACATCCAAAAACCCTCTCGTTAAATCCACACACACACACCCCAATATCTACATCTACTTTCTACTTTAACAAAACTCCTGTTGCGCCTGTTCTTTCGCCTGGTGCTCAGAATACGTTTGCGATCGATTTTGGTTAAAAAAAATTACCCACAAATCCTCTCATTAAATCCACACACACACACACCCGATTATTACATCTACTTTCAACTTTAATAAAACTCCGCCTATTTTGTATTTCTTTTTCTCTTCTTGTTCTTTTTGAATTATTTTGGGAATTTGCGCCTGTTCTTTTTCATGTTCGCCTGGTGCTTGCGATCGATTTTGATTGAAAGAACTACAGTATCGCAGTGTGCGTCACTTTTCTTATCAGCATTATCAGCATGAGTCTCAATAGCATTATCAGCATGAGTCTTATTAGCATGAGTCATATTATTTGGAATGTAGAGCCTGTCATTTATTTATTTTAGTTGTAGGATCGATTTTAATAAAAAACTGTTTTTTTATTTTTAGTTTTTTTTTAATATTTTTTTTTTTTAGATTTTGAAAAGCAGTTTTTGTGTTTATTAATATAATAAATATTGAAAATTGAAAAAAAAATCTAAAATTAATAATAAATTTAAAAAAAAGGTTATTCCAAATGTTGGTGGCAGAATTATTTTTTTAAACTAGATCTTTTTTAAATAAAACATTTTATAGAAATCCAAAGAGGTGTTACCGAGAAAGGAACCATTAACCATTAATAGATTTTGACTAGACTAAATTTGGTTTTATCAAATAATGGCCAATACCTACAAACATATTTTTGAAAAATATTCATAAAATCGTTGTAGCCGTTTTCTATAATAAAAGATTTTCCTCAACGGTAGTTTTTATTACCGTTATTATTAGCTTTAAAGAATTAAATTTTAAAAAGCCCTCTGATGAATACAAAAGAAACTCAAATACCAAATTCGAAGGTCGCCACTTAGCCTTAGCATACAAAAAAAAAACATCATTTTTGACATAAACAAGTAAAATGTAGAAAAACTTATGAACTTATAAAAAATATCAAAATCTCCATACCAAACGGTTTCTAGTAGAATAAAGTATGGCATCACATAGCATTTATAGAGACGAGCTATACAGAACCATGTCAGGTTTTGGCATTCCCACAAAACTCGTCCGACTGTGCAGGATGACGATGGAGAAGTCTCGCTGCTCCGTCAAGGTTGGTTCTGACCTCACAGAAGCTTTTGACGTCAAAAAAGGATTCCGACAAGGTGATGCGCTATCGTGCGATTTCTTCAACTTAATACTTGAAAAAATTATAAGAAACTCGCAAGTCAATTGTAGTGGGACAATTTTTTTCAAGTCTGTGCAATTGCTAGCATACGCTGACGACATAGACATCATTGGCAGAACTCGGCGAGCTGTCACTGAAACGTTTGCTAGCATTGAAGCTGAAGCGGCTAAGATGGGACTAGCAGTCAATGAGGCCAAAACGAAGTACCTGCTGTCCACAAAAAGGGACACACAACACCGGCGGATTGGACAAAACATTACAATATACAGGTAAAACTTTGAGGTAGTTAGGGACTTTGTGTACCTCGGATCCGCTATAACATCTGACAACAACATCTCGTCAGAAATAAAGCGAATAATTACTCTTGCCAATCGCTGTTTCTATGGGCTAGGAATTGCCTTCCTAGTAGAGTAGCAAAGCCCTCTCTCGAAAGACAAAGGAGACTCTGTATAAGACCCTAATCATCCCAGTCCTGCTCTATGACGCCGAGGCATGGACTCTATCTAAAGCGGATGAAGATATCCTTAGTCGTTTCGAGCGTAAGATTCTTCGGAAGATTTTTGGCCCTATCTGCGTTAACGGGCTTTGGAGGAGAAGGTTCAACCAAGAACTATACGAGCTGTACAGCGACATTGACCTGGTCAAAAAAATACGCATATCACGTTTAAGATGGCTAGTCATGTAGAGCGAATGGACAACAATGCTCCGGCTCGCAGGATCTTCGATTCCATCCCAGTGGGTAGACGCAGTCAAGGAAGACCTCGCCTTAGGTGGCGCGCTCAAGTGGAGGACGACCTCAACCAACTTGGAGTGCAAAACTGGAAGCAGCTAGCCAAAGACCGAGTTGGCTGGAGAGGCATGTTGGTTGAGGCTAAGGTTCGTCCCGAACTGTAGCGCCACCTAAGTAAGTAAGTAAGTATCACACATTTTCGAGAATCGTAGAATTGATCTTG
This sequence comes from Platycheirus rosarum, assembly GCA_963971375.1. Taxonomy (NCBI): domain Eukaryota; kingdom Metazoa; phylum Arthropoda; class Insecta; order Diptera; family Syrphidae; genus Platycheirus; species Platycheirus rosarum. The sequence goes on along the minus strand of OZ020510.1, from coordinate 47,172,535 downwards.
ATAAAATCATGTTTTTCATTTTTGGGTTCTAGAAAAAAATCCTTTTTCTTAAATTTTTGTTAATGTTTTTAGAGTTTATTAACGTACAGCAGAGTACTATTTTGATCATATACATCATACATCCTACTTATATTATAAATTTTTTCCGAAAAATTGTTCGGTTCCTGTGGGAGAGGCTTATATGTAAAATGATGTATGGCTGAAGAATTGTTTGTTATGCTTTCGTGTCCCAATGAATACATGAATTTGTGAAGTTGGGTAGATGGAAGTTTGCAGGGGTGGAATCGGCTAAGGTGATAGTTGACTGTCACTGTTTTGATGGTCAATTTTGATTATCAATTTTTCTTAGCTCTGCGTAAGGTGATCGCTAAAGCACTGTCGGCGCTTGGCAGCACTCACAAAATAAAACGTCATTTCAATCAGCTGTTGTATTTTGTTGTGAAAATGTGTTTCAATTGCTTTGGGTTCAACTTTTTATTCCAAAAATATACATAAGTACATATTATTTGAAATATTTATATTTTAAGAAAAATGTTCGTTTTCATTAGGGTAGGCTACAATCAACAAATTTCGGAATTTCGGCCGCATATGGAAACGCACCCCAGGCTTGCCAGATCCTACAATGATGCCCTCTCAAGCTCTGGGCGAACACTATTTGATAATTTGTTCACTATTTTCATAAAAATCGATATATAATAGAACTCAAGCCGACGACACAACTTATTTTTCTCACAAATTTTATAAGTATGAAGGTGACAACTAAATAGCTGTCACCCGAAAACCATGGCAAAAAGGTGATGGTTAATTTGATAATCACCTTACGTGAAGCAAAAGCATTATTTTTGATGATCAACAATCAACTATCACATGAATTTGTGAAGTTTGGTAGATGGAAGTGTTACAGGACTCACTATACTATTAAGAGATATAGAGATAATAGGGAAATAAAAATGTAAGGATATAGGAATATAGAGATATAGAAGAAACCGACAAGTTCTTAGTACTCAGTGTGTGTGTTAACAACGACCTCCGTTGGAACGACCATATATTTGGGATCGCTAAGAATGGTGCTAGGTGCTTAGGTTTTCTGTATCGGTGTAAGAAGTATTTTTCCCCTTCTGATCTCGATCTGTCTATAATTTATAAAGCGTTTATACACCCTAAACTCGAGTATAACTTCCACCTCTCGCTTCACAAGGTTGATAGAATACAAAATCGAGCGTTAAGATTGATAGGAAATAGAACTACCGCTTCGGTACACGGTACACCGAGTTTATTAATAAAACTAGCTTACCCATCCGGCGTTGCTCGGGTATACCATACATTTTCGAAAAAACGACCCCGGCGTTTCGCCACCTAGTAATCAAAATAGCCTTAGTTAATTCTTAGAAAATGTGCTTTCTGCTTGTGAAATGACCCCAACGGCACCATGAGGTGACTTACATAGCCTTTGTTACTCCTTACAACATCAGTTATCTGCCTGTGAAAGTCCAGGTCAAAATCGGTCCATAAATAAGAATTTTCAGACGGAAAGACAGACAGACAAACATTTTAAAAATTGTGCTATTGTTAGAAGTACTGTATATACCTTCATATGGATCTTTTAATAAGCCGTTATTTTGATATTAAAAACAGACACTTTTATTTATGTGTATAAAAAAAATCAACTTTTGAGTGAATGATAATCATATCCCGCCGTTGATTGCCGCGAAAAAAACCAAGCATTTATTATGTAAGCCTTTAAATGTAAAACAGACGTAACTGAAAGCTGAAACTAATTTTCCTGCCCAAGGAAATTTCTTGAGCTAAAATTGTCAGGAGAGAGAAAAATTTTACTCTCTCGTAAGCGCTCTCTTTTGTTTTGTCAAAAACTACGAATTTTGTGTCTTGTAGAACAGCTCTTTTTTGTAAAAATTGGCTAAAAATCGTAGTTTTTTTGGAGGATGTGGAACAGACTTTATGATTTTCGAAAGTATCTTGGCCTGCGCCCTTTTAAGATGAGTCGAACTCAAAGAAATTTCTTGATTGATTTCACAACCACTCATAAGAACAATAAGTTTAAACCAAGTTTGTTGTTTTTTTACTAAAATTTTCATTCATATAAAATAAATACTATATATCAAGGAGTTATTACTAATAAAAATAATCTCAACAAGTGTTTAAACTTTTGTCATCTTGAACTTGAGAGCTCCTTCAGGCGCGTACATAAACGTAACAGCATATTCCAGAGGTTCATGTTTGAATTCCAACTTATAGTTCCTTATAAGCTGCACAAATATATAAGAATACGATTTTTACTTCAGCAAAGAATGTCTTTGAAAAGAATATACCTTCGACAGTAGAATTTGCATTTCTAAATCCGCAAATCTGCGTCCGAGGCACATGCGAGCCCCATAGCCATATGGCAGAGAGGCAAATGGATGAAGTTTGCCTTCACCTTGATTTGTTTTCAACCAACGTTCAGGTTTGAAAGTTCCTGCATCTGTTACATATTCTTCCATGTTTCCTGTAACAATTGTAGGAAACACTGCTTGAACCTGCAGTTGAAAAATTAATTCCTTGTTAATGATTGCGTTCGAATAGCTTACCCCTTTTGGAATCTGATAACCACATATCACAGTATCTTCTTGCAATGTCCTGCCATTTCCAATCACCGTACTATAAACCCTAAAAACTTCCCGTATAAATGCTTTGAGGTAATGCATTTGGTCAAGAAGCTGTATTGTTAAAGGTGTATCGGGTGTTGGCAATATCCTTCTGAGTTCTTCGCGGACCTTTTCTTGTTCCTCAGGTCGAGTTGCCAATTGGTATAACATTGAGCATACTGCCATAGATATCTTGAAAACAAACAAACATTCTTTCTTATCATATGCAACATAAGACCAACAAAAACAATCCTTACCGTATCGATTCCAACAAGAATAAGATCCAAGGCCATAATTGTTGCTATTTTCTCATCTTTTTCAGCTAGGATCACCTTTTCCAACAGCGATGGCTCACCAACTTGAGTATATCCCTCTGACTTCATGCGGTCTGTGGCACTTTTTATATACTTCATACAAACTCTACAGAAATAAATCAATAAATTTTCTTTCGTTATTTTAAGTCCAAACTTACTCAACGAAGAAATTCATATTATTAACGTAGCGCGTCCATAACGGTGTTGGAAAATACCTCCAAAATGGCGCTTTCAGTTCTAACGTTGCAACATTGCGTAAGGCATATTTGGCAGCATTGATAATCTGTTGAGGTTCTGAATCTTCTGGGAGGTTTGCTTCTAGACAACCCAACCGAGCATCGAGAGCTACTCGTCCGATACCTTAAGAGTTAAAAACAAAATCTAAATATCACTTTTCTCTTCATATCCTTAGTTTCACTACATTCAAGTGACCATTTATGAATTTCATTGTCAAAATCGTCTGGCAGTTCGGAATTGTCATCCAGCAAAGTTTCACATCTGTGTAAGAAATCGTTGGTGACCTCTTCCAATGGACCAAGGTATCGACGAACGGTAGATAATTGGAGAACGGGTTTTTGAACGCGTGATCGAAATTCGCGCCAGGGTTCTCCATGACTGGAAAAATCAATTATATTCGTTAAATAGTCTAACAAATTGAAAATTGAACTTACACTCCAACAACTCCACCTAGATCTCCAAAGAAATCCTTTCGAACTACACTTTTATATTTGACGAGACTAGGCATTGAGGGTCGGAATGGTGTTGGACCTTCATTTCTATAGCACTTAAAATGGAAGAAATCTTCTAAGTTACACATTGAAATTAGAATTAAAAAAACAAAGAGTTTGGGAAAATAAAAAATGTAGTGAAAGAATAGGATTTTTATCTCATTTAGGCACCTATGAGAACCTTATGGCAGTACGAGAAAGCCAACTGGAAAGGTTTCAATAATTTCTTTAGGATCTAAGCTGTTTGTATTATGGCAGTTCGTCGCCAACGCCAACAAGCCAGATAGTGTCAGAGCTTCCCTAGTCCACCCTGGCCATACCTCTGCTTATGCTTTTCCATTTATCCCTTGGAAAATAAAAAAACATTTAAAAAAACATTTCAGAAAAAAAAATGTTTCTTTGGTGTGGACACACCTTAAGGCTTTTGGTTAAGTTTACAGTATGACAGTCCAAAATCGCAACAAAGTTTAGGTTCTAAAGATTTTACGAACTTGTAATTTACCAAGCTATAAAAAAAATATTTCAATAAGTCCATGAGTGTTTAATTGTATTTATTACTTGGTAGATTAATTGTGGGATATTCTAAATAACACGGGGAGAAAAAAGGAAATTTTAACATGCCAACGTGGGAAAACCTGCTGCCAAAGTCTGGGATTACTGGATGAAATTTCAAAATTGGGGTTTAATTTTTTCCCGCTAGTGTACTCAGGAGGGCTAGTGTCGCCCAAAATAACTGAGACTACAATGGAACTAGCTTGAGGTAGGCAACTAGCTGTCCATATATAATACGTCCACGATGGAAACATCTCGACCGACAAGTAAGGAAACATGAGATTAGAACGGAATTTAAAGCGTCTTCTTCAAGATGAATTGTCAAAAATTGGTCAAAACGTAACGCCAAATTTGGTCAGGTCAATTCCTTCGCATATGAATACGGTTATTAAGGGCAAAGGATACACAACAAAGTATTAAATCAATTAGCTGTGCAAAATAAACGTTATTAATTCAAGGTTTATTTGAACTGCTTACTTACTTTTTTGACTTGAATTTGTTATTGTTTTACTGGCTTAACACAATGGTGAAGCTGAAGCTGAAGAATGAAGCACTGTCAAAGTTAAATATACGCGAACTCTATAAGGCGAACACAATGAGAAGCTGGAGCTGAAATTTGAAATTTAGCTGAAGCGCAAAGTTCACTGAACTTCAATTTGCGCTTTACGCTTCAGCTTCAACTTTGACATTTCACTGGAACAAAATAGGCTAGTTCAATGTTTTTGAACTATCCGAGATCTTTTTATATGAAACCTATAGTACTACCATCAGTGTTCGAAAACTAGCGCCATCTAGTTCGTCTACATATCCCTAAAGTTTTTCTCTGAGTGGAGACTGCAACGTAGACTTTGAGTCGGGGAAATGTATTCAACACATATGCAATGTTAGAAAAAAAACAGAACGACAAAGATGTATATAAAGTAATAGCAGTCAGAAGGAAACAAACCATGAACACTTTTTCATGTTATTTCATTACCATTTTCTTTAGAATAAGCGATAATGAGAGAATGAAAGATAGAAATTTAGACAGGTATGTGAGGAGTTTTCGTTTCTGCCTTGGAAATACACTGTTTTTGGGTAGGTAGGTTGGTGTCGATCTTAAGCTCGTAGAGGCCGGACGTCGAGGTGCGCGCATCAAATAGTTAAGCAAAAGTCAAAAAAAAATTATTGCGCATTGTTATCGCGAGTGTTTAAAAAAAAAAATATTAATACACACTCGTTAGAGAAACCGAAAAAAACCCCTCGCGTGTGCTGTAAAGAATAAATAATATCCACTCACGGCGTTGAAGGAAAGAAAAAGATGCCCACTCGCCTTGTGATAAAAAACTAAATAAAACGCATTCGCATAGCAAATTATCCTCTTATCTGTCCCAAGACCTTTGTGCTTAACTGCCTCTTTCTTATCTACTGTAGGCATCGTATGACCATCTAATGCTTGCGGTAAATGAATACGGGCATCTGAGTTTGTCTTATTGTGCTGAATATTTAAATTGATTTTTTGTATGCAAGCTGTTTTATGGGCATAACACTTAAGACAGTTTGTTTATTACAGAAATTAATTTGGATTTTCACTGCATGGTTCGACTTAGTCAGAATTGTGTTTTGTATGTAAGTATGTATTTTTAAATGGTAAGTGATTTTCGTGTCGTATATTCCAATGTTCGCGGCCTACGAAAGAATTTCTTTCACGTGTACGTATTTACTGTTCAATACAGGCATTAAGTGAAACCCAGGTTGGAGTAAATACTGATTTATCAGAATTTGCTCTAGATGGGTATAGCTTGGTGCCATTACTCTTTTCCCATCATGGTCTCGTGGTCATATTACTTGCCAGAGCCTTCCCCAATAAGGGCAATGTTCCAACACGGACTTTAACTTCTTATGGCTCAAATTCACTGTCCGCAAGCATGTCATTCATTATTGTTTTATTTACAGGAGTCCAAATCTTGACAGTAATTCAACTTGTTACGAGTTTGATGCATGGTCTGTCTGATTCCATCTCGAAAATTGTTTCCCTTTGTCCTCGCACTGAAATCGTTATTGCAGGCGATTTCAATGTACACAATTCCAATTGGCTCCGCTATTCTGGTCAGACAACACCCGAAGGAAGGTATGTCGAGCTCTTTGCCGGGTTACATCACCTTACCCAACTGATCGATGTGCCAACGCGTATACCGGATGTTGCTGGGCAAGCCGCCCATACTCTTGACTTGTTTCTTACTTCTCACCCTGATAAATATACCATTAGTGTAACTTCTCCATTTGGCACTTCAGACCATTGTATCGTTTCAGCTAATTTCTCATCCTCCACCCATCCAGTTAAAGAAAAACTTCCCACCAGGACCGTTTAGCAATACGAGAAAGCCAACTGGGACGGCCTGAATATTTTTTTCCGAAACTTTAACCGGTCACTATGCTTCCTCGATAGTGACATTGATGCCAGTGCTAAAATGATCACAAATGTGATTCTTCTAGGGATGCTTGCTTTTATTCCTAACAGAGTAAAAAGCAACAAGCCTAAAGAAAAGTCCTGGTTTAATTCTGAGTGTAAAGAAGCTATCAGGCTCAAAGAAGTAAGTTTCCGATCCTACAAAGCCAACCCTACAGAGGAAAATCGGAAAAAGCACAAACAAGCAAGGAACTCATGCAACTCCGTTATTGAAGAAAGGTGACCCATCCTCCCCCTCCTCCTACCGACCCATAGCACTGACATCTGACATGAAAGCTCTCAGTATTCGGTATGTGTGTCAACGACGACCTCCGTTGGAACGACCATATATTTGAGATCGCTAAGAATGTTGCTAGGTGCTTAGGTTTTCTGTATCGGTGTAAGAAGAATTTTTCCCCATCTGATCTGGCTACAATATATAAAGCGTTTATACGCCCTAAACTCGAGTATAACTCCCATCTCTGGGCAGGTGCTTCGCAAACATCGCTTCACCTGCTTGATAGAATACAAAATCGAGCGTTAAGATTGATAGGAAATAGAACTGCCGCTGAAACAATTGCCCCTCTCGAACACCGACGCAATGTTTCATGTCTTTCCTTATTTTATCGTTTCTTTTACAAAAAATGTTCACTCGAAGTAACCAGTTGCATTCCTCCCTTTAAAAGTTTCTCCCGTAATACTCGTCTTGCAAGGAATGCTCATCAGTTCACCCTTGAGCCCAATTTCGGACGTACCGTGAAATATAGGCATTCTATAAAAAAAATGTTTTGTATAGATACGGCAACAGGACGTAATTTACCTTACATTACATTACATATTGATCTGCTCCGTAGATAAATCTACGAAGCGAAGACACTTATGAGCACTGGCTGCTGAGGCCATCGGCTCAGACAATTACAAAGACAACACACTAGACGACATTGATACAGGACAGAACAGAAGATAGAGGGAGGACGGAAAAACAGAAAACACATAACACATGTCAACAGCACGCAGTTGGTTTCGAGACGGTCCTTCATATTTCCACTAACCACGCGCAACGATGCTTGATTTCGCTGGTAATTTACCTTTTCAACTATTTTTGTTGAAATTTGATATTTGGTTTGGTTTTTTTTGTGTAAAATTTTGAATGGTTACCATGTTTGATTATTATATCAATTTTTTTAAGTCCGCACAAAATTTAATTTGAGTTGAAGTACCTACCTAGTTACTTATTTTACAAATAAAACACATTGTTTGCAAATAGGTGCACCTATGTAATCAAGCATCGTTGCGCGTGGTTAGTGAAAAGATGGTGGACCGTCTCGAAACCAACTGCGTGCTGTTGACATGTGTTATGTGTTTTCTGTTTTTCCGTCCTCCCTCTATCTTCTGTTCTGTCCTGTATCAATGTCGTCTTGTGTGTTGTCTTTGTAATTGTCTGAGCCGATGGCCTCAGCAGCCAGTGCTCATAAGTGTCTCTGCTTCGTAGATTTATCTACGGAGCAGATCAATATGTAATGTAATGTAATGTATTGCTTTAGAGTATCTGCACTTACAACGTCAAAAAATCTAGTACTAAATCTAATCTCGATACTAAATCTAGTACTAAATCTACTACTAACTACAAACTATACTACTAAATCTACTACTAACTACACAAATATAGTACTAAATATACTACTAAGTATTTAATCTAGTACTGAATATAGTACCAAAACTACGATTGTACAAAATTCTAGTATTAAGTACTAAAAATCTAGTACCAAAATACTATTGTACCAACTACATAGTACCAACCAGTTTATATATTTGTATGTACATATATATTTATATATATGTTCGAAATTGAACAATATACACTAAAACTTTAAACAATCAAATCCGAATATGGCAACATTGGTAATTGTTTCGGTATTAGAAACACAGAACATACAGAAATAACAAAATTTCGTGAAAAATGCAAAATCCAAAAAATAATTGAAGACGCCCAATCTTGGTTTGTTTACGAAAAATCAAAGGGAAATCCACTAATTTTTGTTTCCCTTACTCAACCATACCATATGGTCTAGTGTCACTTTTTGAACCTTTCACTCGTACTTATTATTCATTATTTCTGCCTATTCTAAAGACTTTTTTCAAACAAACCATACAACCTACTCTGTCATCATTATATTTATTTCTACTCTCCAAAACCCATACAAATGTATATCGTGTTGACAGAAAAAGCTATTGCAGCCACGTTGCGGCTCTACCTCGCTTAACTAGAAGCTGCCTCAAGGGATCCATTCAATATGAATGCAAAAAGACGCTTGCTCTAAGCTTGCTACATCACAGAAAGCAATCCGTGACTGTAGCACGTCTGGCAAGTCCTGCCAAATATTGGCTCACACAGACGACATTATGAATTGTATGAAATCTACCTCGAAGCAGATGTTGTGGAAAAAATAAAGCTCGGTAGACTCTGGTGTGCTGTGGTCCTAGCTCACATTAGCGAAGAGGAACCAGCTCGGAAAGTATATTGCAGTTCTTGCTATGGAAAAAGACAACGAGGGGAGACCTTTTCTTTTCTTTTCTGGAAAGATGGCGTAGACCAGGACCCCCAACCCTTGGGGTGCGCAATTGGATTGCGTCGACCAGTAATCGGGATGTATAATAGAGCTTGTTTAAGGAGGCCCGGGCCTCTAGATCCCTAGAAAAATCACATTTATGATCATTTCAGCACTGGCATCAATGTCACTATTGAGGAAGCAAAGTTACCAGTTAAAGTTACGGTGTTACGGAAGAAATTATTCATCAAATATATAAAAAAATAAAAATATATTTACTCCTGTAAGAAGACTTTTCGGAATTTATGTGTCTTTTGTTTTATACAAAATATTTGTTCTCCACATCACGGTTTATTTATGTAGAAGGGGTCTCACTGAACCAGCTTAAAAAGATTCTGTAGATTTGGTGAAAACTTGATTAATATTAAGTTGGAAAAGAATTTACAACCTTGAGTTTCTAAACATGGATACATCATCAGCAGACAGTCAACTGTATGTACATAAATCAGCATTGGATTGTAGGTATAGTGTCTACGCAAACATTTTTCATTTTCATCACTAATTTTCAGAGCAATATATTCAATGTTATTTAAATCCGATTTTGCTTAAAATTTTATGTTTAACAGTTGATCTGCATTGAAAACATCTTAATAAATATCTTTGATAATTTTATGTATTAAAAATAAGAGATCAGAAAAATCTGATTAATTATCTATTTATCTTTTAATATTTTTGTCAGTATAATATATTAATATAATAACGCTTCCTATATAAGTTAAACAAAAAGAGCATTATTTATTCAACTTCATACTTACATTCCGTAAATAAAATCATTCATTTCGAAAAGAGGAAATATTGTAAGAGTATTTTAACTGTATAGAGTAGCTAGTGTATGGTATATGCAACCAACTCGTTACTTGACAGGGGACGTGGTTTGCATAACAAATACTCTAACGCTATTGCATGAATCTATAAAAAAGCCAATAGAATCTCAGCACTTTAAATTAATGTCTTGAATTTTGGCTTTGAACTTTCTATAGCTTGGCTAAGTTATCAAATTTGTTTAATGAAATTTATTCAATTCATTTTGATGGCTTGGACGGTTAAGTAAATTGAAAATAAAAATATGATAATCTTCTTTATATATCTATATATATTATATATAGATAATAAAAATGAAGCGTCTGTTTTTAATATTAAAATCCTTGTATTTGATATTACTTCCGAAATTGGTCTTAAGGGGTTGTTTCAAGTATGGAGGGGGGGGAGGGTGCAGCTGGTTCCTTCACTTAAACATTATTTATAAAAGTAAAGATTATATAACAAAAGGTATGAAACATTAAAAGACAATTCAATGAGAGCAACCAACGAAACGATCGACGAATAATAGGAAAAGCTCAGTAGAAATCGACATTAAAATCGCAAAACTTGATGGAGTTCTGAATTTGTTGGTATGTTGTATGGACCAGTTAGATAGAGTAGTGTTAATCCAAATTTGCAGCTTCGAAAAACTTGTGCTTGCTGCGCAGCACGCGAAAAACTGCAACGTGTTGGGATTGATGTTGGAACCAAGTGTCGTCGATGTTTAGCTGATTAACTATTGGCAACAAAAAATCAGTCACCATGGTTCGACGGCGCTCGCCATTCACTGTAACGGTTGCCGCCAGCGTGTAAACCGCACCAAACAGTCAATTTTAATGGATGTGATGGGGATTTGTTGATGGCTTAAGGATTGCCTTCGCTCCATATATGACAATTTTGCTTATTGACAAAGCCATTCAACCAAAAATGAGCTTTATCACTAAACACAATTTTTCGGACGAAGTGCTCTATGAATTTGTAAGCATTGTTCTGGCGTTAAAAGATTCATGATGAATTGCCTTACTGAACAGAAATGTCAACACAGTTTGACGTCCTTAACTGTCAAACCACAGACAACAAATATCGAAATAAGAAAACACCCTATATTATAAATGTGAATGTTTGTATTTTTGCATACCCAATCACGCCTCAACGGCTTAACGGATTTGGATGAAATTTGTTAAGTAGATGGATAATGTGCTGGATTGAAACACAGGCTGCTTTTTATCCAGAATACACGGTTCGTGTGGGAGTGGCCTAAATATGAAATACTGCGATGCTGGAAGTTTGGAACCGTCCGTCGATGAGATTAAATACATTATTTAATTAATCTTATCCTACTTATATACATATTATTAATGTGAATGTTTGAATGTTTGTTCCCCAATCACGCCTCAATTGCAGATTTGGATGAAATTTGGTAGGTACAATGGATCATTTTTATTTATGGAAAATTTTAAAGAGGAAAAAAGCAGGGTTTCTATGAGAGAAGCTTAAATATGAAATACTTCATTACTGGAGGTTTGTTTGATATGTATCCATGCCTTAACGATTGCACGAATTTGTGAAGTTTGATAGACGGAAGAGTTACAGGATTCACTATACCACACTGGCTAAATTTAAATTTTAAATAACTCCATGCAATTTAAATAAGACCAACTTTTGAAAGCTAGCCTTATAACGCCAAAAGTGAAGGTTAGTTGGTAGGTAGATGGGATAGTGTTGGTTTGAAAATTGGATAAGCTATAGCTGAACAGATTTTTGGAAATTAGAAACAAACTATTTAAAATGAAAGCGTTGATTTATAATACTGTAGGAGTAGGTAATGCAACGCGGCTCGAACACCTAAGACATATACCTTGAATAATATTAATTTGCTGCTGTTGCATTTCCTCTGACGCACATGCAACGCGAGCGAATACCTAGTTAAATATATATTTTCTAATATTTGATATCATTTTGTTCGCAACTTTTTGTTTTCAATAAAATGGGAGCTGTCCCAATCTAAATCATAACAATCTTAATTTGAGATTAAACTCTAAAAGAAGTTTGAATATCAATACAATGATTACAAGGACGAACAACTTGCAACATCAGACTTCGTTTTTTTTTTACCTTTTCGATTTCATCGACATCATAGATGAAAAGCAAATCCGGCCTGCCTATCAATCCACTGAAACGTACTATCCGTCCATACCTTTCATGTAAAAGTGATGAAATCTTGGCAACATCAGAAATAGTGTACTGTCCAATTATTGGCATCATTCTAAAAGAAAAAGTAATCAAAGAAAAAAGCTTGATATACTACATATATGCTGATATGATAAGTAATGAGCAAATTAAATGGTTTTCGTGTTGTAATATAGAAATAAATGTTGTATTTCACTACGCTTCGAAAAATAATATTTTTTTGTAATAAGAATGTATACTCTAAATATTGCATAAGAGCAATAGTTGATTTAATAATTCAGATGCAAGTAGCAATAAAGCAATTTGCACTTAATATCTAATTGAATTGTTTGCTAACCGTAAACCTGGTAAACATACCTAATGGTGTCACCTCAAAGAAATATACTCTCTTCAACAAAAATATCTATAAAAGAGCTATCAAGGAAATTTTCCCGCCAAATTGTCACTTTAATATAACACTTTTTATTTTATAGGAAGGAATATTTTATTGGTCTTTAGGGCATAAAGCGCTTTATGAAAGGCCCTTTCGCCCTTTATGTAAAGCAGATATTATCTTCACTTTTCTTGTTTGGTACAAAATCTGAAAAAGAGCAATCAATAAGCGTCAATTCTCTGAAAGCTATAAACCTTGAATTTATCCAATGGAATCGCCTGCAATTAAATACGCAAAAGGAGCAAATACAAATTCTGGGCCAGTTTCTTGGCAATCAAAAAGGAAACTCATTTCTAAAACTCAAATCTGCGATTATAGGGACTATAAGGCAAGTTTAGGATTCCTGAACATAAAAAAATGAGATAACAATCAAACATGACATTACGATCATAGAGAAGTCTAAAAAAGTTAGTGGCAAAAAATATCTGTCTGTATGTCTGTCTGTCTGCCTGTCAGTATGCATAAAGAGCTGCAGCCTAAACGGCTTAAGTGATTATTTTAAAATTTGGTGTGCATGCATGGTTCTTTTGGCACTCAGAGGGGAAATTGAAATTTTATTTGTAGGTCTAAAAATAACGGTATTTGCCATGTGACCGTTTAGAAAAAGCTTATTTTTCTCGAAAACGGCTCCAACGATTTTGATGAACATTTTTGAGGATTTTTTTGTTGGTATTGGCTATCATTTAATTAGAACTAAATTTACCGGATATAATTTACCTTCCTTTCATATAACCGTTTTTTTTAATTTTTGGCTTTCTCGGTAACGGCTTTTTGGATTTCTGTCAAATTTTATATTTGAGAAGATCTATGTAGGTTAATTAATTCTGCATACCAAAATTTGATTTTTTTTTCAAAAAAAATAATAATAAAAAACAGGATTTTATCAAAACCGGTCCTACAATTTTTAGAAATACATTTTTCATAAATTTCTTGTTATTTAAGACGTGTGATGGCGTACTTCATTTTTACTAAAAACCGTTAAGCATTGTGGTTTTTAATACTTTTTATAAGTTCAAACTGTGTTAATTTCAACGCAATTGTTACTTGTTTCTGTCAAAGATCTTGCAAGAGCAAGTACGTGCGATCCAATTTATTACTTCTTCCCTTCTAACTCTTGTTAAGTCACATTTGACTGATGCCTCAAGCTAGTTTTAATATAATTAAGAAAAATGCAAACAGAGATTTGCATTTAAGAAATTAAAAGTACTGGTTTGTGTAATCGCAGGTACAAACTTCACCTACATAAATATAAAAGAACTGTTTGTTTTCGGATGACTCTTCATCTTCATCACTAAGCTAACGTTTGAATGCTAATTCGATGGTCAATATCAACATACATTTCAAACAAAAAAAAAGATTAAACTCAAATGACCAACTGCGACTCGTCTGTTTCACTGTCAAGGTGGATACTAGGTTACCCCAGTCAATGGCAATTTGCACAATTTTTTTCCCAAGGTCATACGACAAAACGTTGGAATTAATGACAGCAAAGGTAAAGGCTTATTAAACGTACACTTACAGGAAGTACACACTCTTTTACACCTAATCTATGCAAACACGCCTGAGAGAAGACGTATTGAGCATCGTTATGAACTTCTGCTGTGATCTTCACGTTGAACTATAATCATAGCGTGAATAATTTTATTTTGATTGCTATGGTTACACCTACCATGAAGTGTTAACTTTTTTGAAGACATTTTTTTTTTGTTGAATAAAAGAGACAGCTGCTTGGATTTTGGATTAGTGGTAGTCAAAAGCTTTTTTATAAGCAAATTAATAATGGCAGTTGGATTGCAGTTGCAGGGTTTAGCGATGATTGATGGTCTCGAATAAAATGCTGCCAGAAGGAAGATACACGGGAATTGAAACGAGTTATTGAAGATGGATCACTAACCATCCTTATATTGAATGACGCCATTTTGATATTAATTGCAAATAGGTTTTTCAGATAAGCTTCTCAGATAATTTAGAGCATTGGAAAAACCTAGTCTCTTGTAGCGGAAGCGGAATTCAAGATGCAATAAATTTTCCGAATCAGGCTCCACCACAAGAGCTAGAACTTTAATTCAATATGTAAAACCATTTTGAGAAGACGAAGTCTGTTATTGTTAAGTTGTCCAAGAAGGCAATAACTTGAATGGGATAAACCTTCAAAACCAGTAATATCGTTCTTGAGCGTTGAGAAGACGTTTGAAGTTTGAACGGGTGCAATGAAAAGGCATACATGATACCTATATGGAGATTACTTCTTGAGATAGAAATTTCATCAAAATTTGTTGCTGTTTAAAAGGAGTTTCGAAGAGCATCAACGAATTTAAGAAAAGAAATGCAACCCTTTTGCCTTTAAAGAAATCTGGCATAGTACGGACCAAGAGCTTTTAAATGTCTAAGATAAATGTCGAAAGTATGTATATAGATGGATTATTACCGCATACTTAGAAGACCAAACGACATCATTGATAAGGATTCTTTTGAATGTCAATGTAATTATCATGATCCACTTACCAACTATTGTTGTAAGGTTCTGTGTTACTGTTAGATTCCGATAAACGGGCTTCAATAAGATCACCAATGAAATAATGAAAAATAAATCTGCTCAACAATCTGAATCCAATCGGAGCCTCATCAAAACAGTTCTATACATCTATCTATCTATCTTTCTTCAATTTTATTAATGTGTATACATTTCTTTTTGTTTTTGTGTTTTATGTTTTTATGTTTTTAATTTTTTATTGTTTTTTGTTCTTTAACTTTTTTTGTGCCGTCGCAACTGCCCCTCTCCCCCTTATCTAACTAAAGTCTACCTTTCAAGGTCTTCTTAAAATAACGGATCCTCCATTTATTCTGAGCTGAACGTTTAAAAATTCATAAAGGGGGGTTTTCTATGTAGCGTTCGCAATTATTCGAAGATTTTAACAAAACAGATGGTTATCGATATGGAAATATGGCTTTAGCTTAAAAAAACAATAAAAACCCTTTTGTGCCTGGAAATGGCCAAGCAAACGGAAAATTAAAAAAAAATAGAAAGAAAATAAATGTCTGCAGTATGTCTGTCTGTCAGTATGATTAACGAGCTGCAGCCTAAACGGCTTAAGCGATTATCTTCAGATTTGGTGTATGTGATTCTTTTCTCTAAAAATAACGGTACCTGCCATATGACGGTTTAGGAAAAAAAAGCTTATTTTTCTCGAAAACAGGTCCAACGATATGGATGAACATATTTGAGAATTTTTTTTTGTTGGTATTGCCTATAATTTAATTAAAACCAAATTTACCGGTAAAGTCTATTAACGGGACCTTTCATGTAACGGTTTTTAAATTTTTGGTTTTATCGGTAACGGTCCTTTGGATTTCTTTCAAAATTTATATTAAAGAAGATCTAAGTAGCCAAACTAGTTTGGCGTATCAAAATTTTGAATAACTTTTTTTTCTAGTTAAAATTAATTTGTGAATTTTTTTTTGAAAAATCAATATTTTTAAAACGAATCAAAAAAAAATATTTTAAATTTTATAATCACATGTATATTAATAAATTCTAAAAAACTGCATACCAAAATTAAAAAAAAAATCAAAAAACTAAAAATAAAAAACAAGATTTTATCAAAATCGGTCCTACAATTTTCGAAATACATTTTTCATTAATTCTTTGTTAATTCAGACGTGTGATGGCGTACTTCATGTATACTAAAAAAACGTTAAGTATTGTGGTTTTCATACTTTTTATAAACTAAAACTGTGTTATTTTCAACGTAAATGTTACTTGTTTCTGTCAAAGATCTTGCTTTCCAATGGCACAAAAGAGCAAGTATGTGCGATTAAGTCGTGCAATTTATTTTTTTGTGTTGCGAAGACAAAACAATATTTTTTTTTAAATATTTTAAATTTAAAGTCCGGGAAATTGATTGAAATATTTTTAAAACATTTTTATTTTATTTTTGATAAACTCAATAGAGTCTTTCGATGACGCTTGGTGGAACCTTGTTCTAGATGACATTTTTTTTTATAAAAGACAAATATGTTTTTGAGATATTTTCCGTTTAAGAATTAATTTTTTTCTTATCAAACAACTTAAAAATGCACTTGAAAATGTCCAAATTTGTAAGGCAATTGTAAGTGAATTACAGCAATTTTACATGCGATTATAGGGACTATAAGGCAAGTTATGCATTCGTAAAAAAAAAAAAAAATTCTAACAATCAAACATGATATTACGATGATAGAGAAGTCAAAAAAAGTGGGTCCGGAAATTCCGTCCGTCTGTCTGTCTGTCTGTCTGTCCGTATCGATATCTACAGCCCAAACGGTTGGGCCGATTTGATTCAAACTTGGTATATAGTATTTTTAGAGTGCTCTACCCGACAGTTTTTGGAATTGGCATTCTAGCTCCAAAACTAACGGTACCTGCCATATAACTTTTATTAAAAAACTTATTTTTCTCGAAAAAGGCTCCTACGGTTTTGATTAAACTTTCAGAATGATGTTTTCTGTGCAAAATCTATCTTCTAGTTTTAATGGATTTTTCAGAAAAAGTTTTATAACGGTACCTCCCATATGACCGGTTTTTTAAAATCAGACTTTCTCGTTAACTAATTGACGGATTTTGATGAAATTTTCAAAATATGTAGTGTTTTATGATTTAAATAATATTGTTTATCAAAATTTTCAAAAACATTTTTTTTTAAATTTTAATAATTTTTTTAAAAAAATATTTTGTTTTTTGAATATTTTGAAAACGTATCTATAGATTTTTTTTAAAATTTTTCTCCTAGTATAAACTATAGATTTCTTAAAATTGACATACTAAAAAAAATTTCAAAATATGTTTTCGAAAAGTTTTTCAAAAAAAACATTTTTTTGAAAAAACTGGTCGAACGATTTTGAAATGAAAAATTCATAAAATAGAAAACAGCAAAAGAAATAAGATGGCTTACAACATTTTTTCCAAAAAACGTTATGAGTAGTGTTTTTTTGAATTCATAAATTTTTTTCCCCAACATTTTATTTCATATTGCTCGGCTAAGCCCTAGCCAAGCCATTAGTCAAATAAAAGAAAGTGACAACCTACATTACATACATACTTACGTATTTTAAAGTATTTTTCATCATCATAAAAGCACAGAATAAATAAGGAAGCCTTTGATAAACACACCAAAACAACTAACAAATAAAAAAAACTATTCGATTACTACTGAATGCAAAAATTTCAATCGAGAAAACAAAAGTTTACACCTTCCTATAAATAAACAAAACCACTGTGTTAACTTTTAATATTGTCTCTATACCTACTGGCTTAACAGTAGTTGGAACACGTATCTTAATTTTAGTACCTACCTTCCTTCCAACCTTATTATAGGTACCTAAATCCTTTATAAATTCCATTGGTCCCATATTGGGACGTATAAAGGTCCCTTTACCTAGCATTATTGCCATACTGCTGATTCCGACGAATCTTTATGCCAGTTGTTCAAATTTTTCCATACCAAAATGAAAATTTAACTGAAAAAAGTCCTTTGTATCTTTCTATTAGCAAATTATATTATAAACAGTAAGCAGCAAGTGGAAAGATAATACTACACTAAAAAAACTGCAAAAGCTAACAATCCTATATATTGATGTGTTTATCCCTTTGTCGTGACGCATGTTCGTTCGAGCTTCACCCCAAAACGATTCTAAGGAAATTGCACGTCATACAAAAAATATTAAAATAAAATCTTTGTCAAAAAGACGCCTGCACTTAAAAAGGATTAGCACATAAGAGCAAGTACGTGCGACCCAGTCGTGCCTTTTTTTTTGTTGAATATAAAAAACTAAATATTTTTTTTGCAAACGGTTTTTTTTTTTGAAAAGTTGTCTTTTTTAAGTTTTTTTACCATACAATTTCCCATCTCACAAACACATAAATTATAAATATCTAAATTCACTGGCGCGATAGCTCCTTAATGAACCAAGGCCTAGTGTCTTATACTCTCAACCATTCCAGTTGAAGTGTTGTGCAAGAATGAGAGGGACCTACAATTTACCACTGATTCCGAACGGCTACATGAGATGCACGTTTTTGAGACAAATTTTACTCTTGGAAGTTTTGTCAGTTCCTCGCTAGAGGAAAAGAAGGAATTCGAACCCAGGCTCATTCGCTTAGCAGTCCGGCACACTTACCACTAAGCCAAGGGGCTCTTCTCAGGATTTACTCTTCCCTTAATCAAGCTCTTCGAAAGCGTATTCTATCAGCACCCGACCTAAGATGCTACTTTTTACTTGCGATTATAGGTACTATAATACAAGTTATGCATTCGTGCAGATTAAAAATTTTGAGATAACAATCAAACATGATATTACGATGATATAGAAACATATTTGAGTTACTTTCAAGATTCTGTCCGTCTGTCTGTCTGTCTGTCTGTCTGTCTGTCTGTCTATCTGTCTGTCTGTACGGATGTATATTGGACTGCAGCCTAAACGGTTTGGTCAATCGTCTTCAAATTTTGAACTTAATGTTATTTTCACATTCTACAGAGGAGTTTTTAATTTTTTTTTTTAGCTCAAAAATTAACGGTACCTGTCATATAACCGTTATGTAAAAGCTTATTTTTCTCGAAAACGGCTCCAAGAATTTTTATAAAAAAAAAATCAGTGTACTACTGTAGGTATACATTATATTTTAGTGAAAAAAAAAATTAATATGGTGGGCTAAAAACGGTACCTCCCATAGGAATGGTTTTTTTTCTTCGACTTTCTCGAAAACTGGTGATCCGATTACATTCAAAATTGATATTCAAGAAGATGTAGGTAGCCTGAGTAATTTTGCATTAATTTTTTTTCGAAAACTTTTTTTTTTTTGTATTTTTATTAATTAAATTTTTTTTTTTTTTGAAAATTCAATATTTTGAAAACGGGCAGGTGAATTTTTTTTAAATCTTGTTTTTAAATGTACGTTATTTATGTGCTTAAGTTTGTATTCTTGAATTGTTTATTTTTTTTAATTTTTTTAAAAAAAAGTTGTTAAAAAAACCGTTTTATTTAAAAATGGCTCCTACAATTTTGAAAAAAAAATCATACTTTTTTACATTTCCTAAAGAAATAAAATGGCGTTTAAATTATTTCACCCAATACATTTTAACGTACTTTATTTGAACAATCAAAAGTCACAAAAATAGAATAAATGCTTTGATGTTCACTTTAATTTTTTTAATTTTATTCTACAAAATGACCGCACATATGAGCAATTTATTTTTAATCGATTTGAGCAGCCATATTTTTTCCAACCGGATCGGTGGATGCAATACTTCTTCGTAAAGCAAGCCGATTGATCCGATTGACCCCAATAAGTTCGTTCGACATCAGACTCGAATAGTAGCGACGATCTATAAACACGTGGTCAATTTGGTTACGAGTGATTCCGTGCAAATGATACGAGGTGGCCTTGTAGATATATTGGCGCAGGAGCCTGTAGCACTAGCAACGAAATATTTCGTGGATGCTGCCATTTCTATGACTCGTAGTTAATTGTCAGGCAAACTGTGGGAGCCTTTGTACTGCTTAAATACCAGCTAACCTTTATCATTTAGCTTTGATATCGCCAAGGACCTCAACTTTGTGTTCTTGGCAAACGCTTTGTAGCCCGGTCAAATTAGACATAAAAATAGTGGTCAAATTACAATAATGCCGACAGAGCTAAATTTTGGTGGAGACCTTCGGTACACTATTAAAATTAAAGTGTCAAAAATCCCTATCGATCCCATGTGTACTTAAAAAGTTATTCGGGGTCAAAGGTCTGTCGGAATTATTGTATTTTTGTATGCCTATTTTGACCGGGCAATTGGTAATATATATTTCATATATGTGCATATTCTTTTTTATGTAAAGAACCATTGCCTGGACATTTCATTCCTTATAATTGTGTTACATCAGTCTTTTACTTGGTTGGGACATCGGGTATCTGCTTTGCAGCTCGAGCACAGTAAAATGATCTTACGTTACGTTTCATGCAAAAAATCGTATACGGTTTAGCGGATATCGTGTAACCTGGTTCTTCCACAGCTTTTTGTCTGGTTCTTATTTTCTTTTTTTTAACGGAAGAGGTTATTAGCCACTAGTTACTATAATAGCTCCGAAATTGTGCCTAAGGCTTTAAAAAATGATAAAATTGGTTCCAAGTTGGTTTCTTTTTACAGCAAAGAGTAGTAAAGGTAGCTCAAGAACTTTTCTTTTAATTTTGACTGAATTTCGCCTTTGGACTTCATTCCAAACCAGTATATGAGCTCTTTTCTACATAAATGGTAACTTAAAAATTAACATTCAATTTTGTTTACAACAGACAAGAGAATACAACAAAATGCCAGTAAAAAAAAAACTCAATAAAACTGTTAACCTAATTTAAAAATATAAAAAAAAGAAAATCAAACTTTCTTCATGGTTCACGAGCTTACAAGGTTTTTGTCTTTCTTGAGAATCACAGGTGTGAAGCCAAGTGAATGATTTTAATATTTTTTGTTAGTTTCTTTTCTTCTCTACTAGGAAAGAGCTAACAACCTTTTGGCGTCACACCTTAATCTTACACACCAATAGTTAATTGACTTGGAAGCGCCACTACCTGCGACCACATTCCAGTCATCTTAACAAGTAGTTTTAATTGATTGACAAAGTGTCTGAAGTGATGGAAAATATTGATTAATTTCCGTCTTTTTTGTTAAATAGTTTTGCTAGTAGCTTGGAATGTATATATACATGATGCGTACCAGAGCAAATCCAATGGTAATAGTTACTGACTTTCCATGGCGCTACATTCAGAGATTATGTGCAGACTTGGTGTTCGGCAAATTTACTTTTCTCACTAAAATAAATAATTGTTCGCCTCTAAAGCGATTTAAGGTAAAACAAGAAGTGTTACATCTTTGACACACTTCAAAGTCATAAAAAAGTATCTTTGTTTGCTCGAAAGGTGGCATCTTTGTTTGTGGAAGACCATATTTTTAATATCACAATTTGGAACTCAATGAATTGAACTCTAGAAGGCAATGTGCTGGAATTAAACATTGCTTTTGATTCCAAAAAAAGAGGTACAAATCTTGCTTTAAACTGAATCGCGTCCAAATCGATGCCTTCAGAAAAAAAACTTGACATTAATTGCTGATGCGTCAGACCTCTAGTAGTAATTTTTGAGAATATAATTAATTTGTGAAAAGTTAACGTCGTTTGTTTTGAACTCATCAAGTTTCAGAACATTCTTAAGGCAGTTTCACTATAGAACCATACCGTAAGGTTTTAATCTTGAAGTAAACCTATTCACATCGGGTCGCTGGAAAGTATTTTTATATGTATTTTATGAAAGCCAAAAACTAAAAACCGTTATATGAAAGGTACCGTTAATAGACTTTTTCCGTTAATTTGTTTCTGATCAAATGACAACCAATACCAACAAAAAATTCTCATAATATTTCATTAAAATCGTTGGAGCCGTTTCGAGAAAAATAAGCTTTTCCTAAACGGTCATACACCAGCATTTATTTTGTGAGAATCAGACTTGAAACCGTCAAATACAACTTGTATTGAATGGTCCAGAAGATAGCTTCTAATCCAACGAACAAGAGTATCATCGATCCCAAAAGCACGCATTTTTGATAAGAGAGCTATATGCCAAACTCTATCAAATACCTTGGAAATGTCAAGCGCACTAATCTTACTCTTACACTAATCTAAAGCGACGTAAAGATTTATTCAACTGCGGAACGATTACTGCGAAAGCCATACTGACGGTCATGGAGAAGCTTTCGATCTTCGAGATATTCCTTAAGCGTTTCCATGACCTAAGAAAGACCATCCGGCTTCCGCAATGGAAGGTGCATGTATGTCGTTCAGGAATCCTTATTTTTTAAATTGTTAAATCCATACTTTAGGGACTCAGTCATCCTACATTTATGCATCGTTCAAAGGTGACGTTAATTCCTTCAGTATTGCCAAACTAAATCTCCTTTTTCTTAACCACAGTAAAAATGCATACGGGGAAGAAAACTTACTGCTTTGGCTCTGCTTATCTCAACAACAATCACCTTTGTACATAAATATACGCCCTTAAACCCGCTAAAAAACTTACCTTCGAAGTTACTCATAATATAATGAATCCTGGAGACATTTTTGTGATAAAATATCTAGAAGACATTTCAGCGACATCCAGGCTAGGTAAAATTCTCTCGAGAAACCTAATAATGGTCTTGCTATTAGGTACTCACCTTCGACCTTCGAGGTATCTCACAATATACATTTGTTTTTCGTAGACATCTGATGAACCGATTTACTGCTATCGCTGAAAATTGCTATATAAATACGGTGACCATCCGTTCATTATTATAATGAACAGTTCATTATTATAATGAACAGTTCATTATTTGAATTAAATGTTCATTATGAATTATTTTGTATTCAAAAACATAAAATATTCATTATTTCAAAAGCTGTTCATCATTTGTTCAGTATTTTATTTAATTTTGTTTAAACAAAAACGAAAAACTAACGGACGATTTCTTCCCAGAGTTCTATAGCTAGGACCTAAAGTTAGTATTCAAATCGGTATCAAGTCATTTCTTCACAAATGCCTTATGCCCTAGTCCTGTCAATTTGGTACCGAGTATCAGTTAGGACTTGGTCCTAGCTAGCCTCTCAAAATCAACTAACTAGTACCTGGTTACTATACCAGTTGTTAGCACTCAAAGCTGGTACTAAGTGATTTCTTGACCAAAGTTCTAAGCTACCTACTTTTTTATTATTTTGTTGAGTTCTGTTCGGAACCATACAAATTTCACATAATTATAGACGAGAAAATGTAGACCGCTTACATAAAATGCATTTGGAAAGCTAGTATTTAAAAAATCTACTATTATCAAAAACAAACCATACTATTTATGAAAACAATGCTTGGAATATGGCCTTAATAAAACAAAAGCTTATATTTACTGGCCCTATATATATTTCCAAAAAAAAAACAGTTATTCTAGATATTATTCACCTCGCAACTTTCTATTCCTGTAATCGAAAAACTGTAAACATAAACAAAAATCGCTGTACTGAATAACTTTCAACACAACTTGTTTGAAATTTCAAATTAGAGCAAAATATTAAAATAAGACCCGTTTTAGACGTATTAGTTCCAAGGACTGCTCTGTGAACTTAGGACAGGTAACAGTGATGTGATGAAATACTCAGGTACTAACTTTTTTTTAGGACTTGGTACCAGAGCTACGACGTGGCCCAGTTAGAACGGGTACTAGGCTGGCTTAGTACTCATGTGAAAAAATTGATCGTACCCAAACCAAAATTATTTCAACAAAATGATAAAACGAACGTTGCCTTATTTACTGAATAGGGAAAAATCTTTTATTTCGTAACACTACCTACATCATTGAATAGATAGATGGATGGACATTTTTAAACATTTTATAGATATTAAAAAAAGTTAGAATTGTAGAATTTAGCTTGTGTCTTCCGAACAAATTAAAAAAACAATATTTAAAGTCCAAACTATCAATTTAAACTACTAGTTTAGCTATGAAATAATCTGTTTACAGTTCATAGTTATAGTAGAGTTCCTTCTGTAATCATTGTGTTATATTTTTTTGAGTTATTTTTTAAGATAAAAACTGGGTTTAATTATTTTTCTTTTTGTTCATTATTTGGAATTTAAAAATATGGTCACCGTATAATACAGGGTGATTGGTTTAAGTTGCGCCAAAAAGCTTGAGCGTGTAGGTGGGGTTAAGACAAGAAAAAAATCGTATGGGAGGGGGGTCTATTTCCCCCCGTTTAGGCGAGAGGGGCAATTTTCTAAAAAAAATGACTTAAATCAGAAAAAAATTATTTAAAAACAACGGTGAATGATACAAAGCCTTGTTATATCTTTTTGGAAAGCCAGAAAACTACTCTTTTATTTTATTTTTAAATTAAGTTGTTTAAGTGAACAGTTTTAAAAAAATAATTTTCATTCAAAATTTCGAAAAAAAAAAATTTTAAACTATTTTTTTTTTCAAAATTTTATATAATTAACTATTATTTTTATTCTAAAAATTCAATGCTCTTATTAATTTTTAGTCAAAAACAGAAAACCGGATGTCAAAATTTTTTTTTTTGGTTTTCCCAAGTTTGACCTGCTCAGGTATTATTAATAAGGGGATTATCCCTTTTTTATTTTTTATTACATACCATCCGGTTTTAAACAAATAATAAAAAAAAACAATTAACTGGATTAACCAGATTTCACCTTTTTTACATACATACATTTACCTAATTAAAAAAAAAAATATGTTTTACCTAACCATAAATAAATATGGAAGGATATTCTGGATTAAACTTATTTCCAAATTGCGCAACAAATCGTCAACACAAAACAATGGCAAACTTAAACTACTCCCGGGAAGAATTAGCTGATATGCATTTCTGCTATGGATTAGCGGATGGTTTCAGTCGGCAAGCACAAAGATTGTACGCTGAAAGGTTCCCCAATAGGAGATGTCCCCACTATTCAATATTTGCAAGACTTCACAATCGCCTTCGGGAACATGGAGAGCTGGAGTATCGAAGGAGGGAAAGGTCATCTGCTGGATCGGCAAACATAGTAGAGGACGGAATTTTGGATCAACAATACAACAAATTGTTCCAATTCTGAATCAATTCGCAAAAAATTGCTATTTAATTCTGTCAATTTAGCACAAAATCCATCTTGCTGACGAAGGGCCACACAGACACTATCATATATATCCTTTACCCAAACACTTCGAGATGTTGAGATTTTTGTGGCGATGGCGATTCTTCATCTCCTTCACTGCTTTCTAAAGATATACGCATCCAAAATGGTAGCAATTTCTTTATTTCGTTCCATATTTTTGTTTTTTCTTAAGTTTACACTCTTCAAACTTCTTTTCATTACACCTCCAAAAAAATCAATTTGTCTTGCAATGCCTTTTGACGTTTCTGGAAATTAATTTTCAGCAAAAAACCTGCAAACCATGTAAACTGACAATTTTATACCTGGCAACGTTTGTAGACAAAGCATTGTCAGGCAAATCATCTGACAATTATTTGTCAGGTTTTGGGGAAAAACCTGCC
This sequence comes from Platycheirus rosarum, assembly GCA_963971375.1. Lineage (NCBI taxonomy): Eukaryota > Metazoa > Arthropoda > Insecta > Diptera > Syrphidae > Platycheirus > Platycheirus rosarum. The sequence goes on along the minus strand of OZ020510.1, from coordinate 47,146,743 downwards.
AACCGTGTGAACTGGCAAATTTAACATTGCTGGAAATATGCAATTTGCAGCTCATTTGTAGGTCATTGTCAGATCATTGTCAGACCTGACAACCGTCTGTACATAGCTTGAATTTTGTGTTCACTTCGTTTGAATTCATTTCAAATCCATTTGAGTTTGAACGTTACATAATCTGTTGAATGTTATTGCTTTGTAGATATTTCAAATGCTTTCATACTTGAAACAAACTTATTTATGTTCATTTCATATTCAATAGCCCATGTTCTGCATTTCGATCGAAACAGAATTGAAATCACTTTTTAATGTCACGTGAAATTAAATTGCGTGTTATACATTTCAATCGATTCGAAATGACAAAACTGTAGTTTCATCCATTTTTAATTTGTTTTTAAAATGATATTACTACTGCTTATAAACATGGATGCCATATTATTTTAGGGATTTAAAGGGAAAAGGAAACAGAATTCTAAAGAAAAAATTAGAAGACAAATCAAATATATATATCTACATAAAAATGAATTAATATACTAAACATCGACAATAATTAATTTCTCTTAAACTTTGGACGAAGAAGTACACAGTGAACTGTATTTCCACCAATTTCAAAAACAATTCACAGAATATAAGCAAAGTGATTTGAATTCGTTCAGAAAATGGAACAAACCGAAATGCAGAACATCCGTTTGCATTTCCGAAATTCCAATTCACCTAAATTCACTTTTGCTATGTGAATTCACGGTAAGTGAAATGAGGAACATTGGTGAATAAGTAAAGTAACAGGATACTCAAAAATTGAACTCGTGCATGCTTCAATACACAAAAAAAAAAAATATCTTCGAGTTTTCGTGTTTAATAGATAACTGTTAATATAACATAGGCTTCTTTTCAAATAATTCATAGTTCAGTTTTCTCAGTGTCCTATGTAGTAAAGACCCGAAAGAGGCAATCAAATTAACTATAGGGGTTACAAGTTATAATGGCTCAAAAACTGAAGGCAGGGTAGATGGCGGTGTTTATTACCATAGGTTAATCAGCGGAAGTTCTGGCAATCAAAGAGTATCTGTCTTGGCTCATGCAAAACCTGATATCCACATCGAATGTATGTATACGAATCTTCGCAGCCCAGACATCAGTCATTTCTGTTTCCGCAAACTCTCCAACTACCCGAAACTGTTGATTATTCACACTCTTTTGGGTCATAGATGCATTCGAGTAAATGTAAGGCCTCAGGGAAGTAACTATAACACCAAGATAAACATTGGTAAATCAAGCAAGGGCCTACTATAACCCAAACTGTCTTCTAGCTGGAGGCACAGACATACAAATACACAAACAGATGACAATAAACAATCTAGTAGAATTAACACTAAAATAAAAAGTTGCTTGACCAATACGCATTTCCGTTAACATGTTTGATTTCTTTTTAAATAATCTTGACCACAACACCAAATGTATGAAAAAAATGCGAGTTTTACCTACTACAAAGATGTTAAATCAATAAAACAGAAAAAAACCATCTCATATGACATTTCGAAATTAAGTCAAGGAAATCGAAACAGGTTGCCCAATCTCCAAGTCCAGATAGTTTGAATGCCTAAATGCTCAAATGCACTTAACTTACCGCCAGGTATTGCCAAGAATTGGTAATGGTTTCGGGCCAGGTACTTCACGGTATGGCAGTGCATTTTCCCATTCTTTGCTTGAAGAAATATCTGTGGCAGTAGCAGCAGTTGCAGCATGTGGACATGTGGCTGTTGATCGTTGGCGCTGTGAAATTATTGAAATTTCCGGAAAGGTTGACACAAAGGATTTAGTTTTTCTAAATATCGGCGAAGACTTCATGATAAACTCTTTATTTATAAAAGAAACTAATTTCAAACTTTTTTTTATTCAAAATTGCATTTAAAATACAACAAAGAAAAACTCAAACAAAAAATTCACTTCCACGGTCCACCTAAAACAAGAATGAAAAACGCACTAAAGAAACTCTGGTCGTTGGTTGTTGCTGCTTGGAATTCACTTTTAGTTTCACTTTCTTTCACCGAATTAAATATCAATTTGCATTCAGCAACAAGCCAATCGCGTGAAGTCGGTTAGGTTGGTGGGAAAAGTATCTTTAGGCGAAGTATCTTAAACTATAACTTGTTGCGGTTGCGGTTCTAGCATCGTCGTTGGTCGTCCATACCCTGCTGTTGACGCTTTTCAACTGAATTTGTTCTGAAAAGTCGGAGTGCTTCGCGCCAACAAATAAACGAAAATAAAAAATCTTGGCCCAGTACGTTTAGTATGTCTAAACCGAGTCGAGTGCAACTGCCAAATGTTGATTCTGTTTCTGGCCTCTGTTAAATGAGCTTTTTAAGTAAGACGACTACCTTCTAGTGCTGTCATATACGTGCCTTGCTTCGCCGTTCTATGTTGATATGAAAACGCATAAAAGTAACCGAAAAATGTATCTAAGCTTTTGAGTGCTTCAACGGTATAGATACATTTGTTTTCTGCTCGAGAAATATTCAAATCAAGCAACATACACTCAGAACCGCAAGAATTAAGTCACTTACAAAATACAATTTCTTCAATTTCTCATTTTTGTGAATCAACATGTTGACATGACAGTGGGGTAGTTAGAATGAAGATACATAGGTTAAAATGTACTAGGCAGGGTTCTTGCTGTCTGCCAGGAAAAATAATCTTCTTCTTGATTAAACAAAGGAAACAAAATTAATATTATATGCTACATGCATGGCAATTTACTATATTTTGAATATAAGCAGACCAGTTAAAAATAGAATTTAGTAACACTAAGTAATCTAGTACATTAAACCATGCATATAATTTCAGACCAGACGTGAAATGGTATAATAAAAATGGGCAAACAGACTAACAGACAGTTTACCCGAGATTCCGCGAGACCATTAAAAAAGTCTATTGGAATTGGAAGATTAGAACTTGTGTTTGTGAATTAAATACATACGTTACAGGTTGTATGTTGTTGCGCTGCTTTCAAGGTTGCAGAATTTGTCTTCATCATGTGGAATTTTGGGGTGGAATCGGCTAAGGTGATTATAATAATTATCAAAAAATATAATTTTCCTTCTCTGAGAGAATATTACCCCCACTCTTTAAAAAATGCTGTGTTGTGAATTTTTGTGCACAAATCAATTGGAACACACTGACTCGTACAAGCCAAATTAGTATACAGGTGTTAACTTTTTATGATAAATTCCCTGATTGAAATATTTCTTGGGTATTGTGTGCTGTTTTTCATGCTGACCTGGGAACTCCAAACAAAACTATATCCTGGTGTAGTGTGTTGGTTGTGCTGATTCTCATCGACTTAGGTTTGTATGACAAAAATAATCGTGTAGGCTGATTCGTCGTTCATTTTGCCTGTAGACTTTTTGTTAACGATTCCTAAATTTTTTGAATTCACATAGATATATTAATGTGTTGAGAATAAATATTACAAACCGCTTAAAGACAAAAATTACTATTTACATACATATATATATTGTACTATCGGTTAGATTATGCTCGTGCATTATGCTAGGTGCTTGTAATCCTGGTCGATTCATTTGAAATGAATAGACAACAACCATCGAGCTCTCAAAAAGAATAATCTGATTCGTTGTTTATTTCACCTAACAACTAGTCAGATCCTACTACTACTAATAGTCTTACGAGACTCTTCAAATCCAGAAACCTTGCCATAAACATTAAACTGCTGCTGTACAAGACCACGGTATTACTTGTGTAAATTCTTGAAAAATAATTCTTATTTACAAATGATAAAAGTAAATGAACACTGAGATGACATCAATCGATTTCTTTCTCAAACCTATTAATAAATAAAAATAAAATTCGATTCAGTAGAAGTACATTCCAACAACCGATTAAATTCAGAATTTCATATTTAAGTATCTATTGATGTATTAAGAATAATCGGAAATTGTTTAGATAATTAATATTCGATATCGATATTTTATTTTAGTTTGATATCGATATAAGTTGTTATATTCGATACGAAATGTATCGATAAATGTTCTTATTCTACTACATACGAAGAGTAGTAACAGTGTCTACAAATGTCAGTCTGTTATCAGACATGAATATTGGGGAAATTGTTGCTACATCAAGACGGCTCTTAGATATTGGTAGCAATTGAGTTTTTGGTACATTTAGTAGGAGTTTGTTTGTTCGGGACCAGTTATATACAGCAGAAAGATCCTCATTAACTCTACACACTAAATCTAGGACTAGGTGGTCTCGAGAGATAAAACTGAACATATTCGCGTAAAGGTGAATGGAGACATTAGAACATACTCTTGGTAGGTCATTAATATAAATGCATAAAAGAATAGGGCCCAAAATAGATCCTTGTGGAACGCCTGATTTAATTTGCTTAATACCATATTGATTATTTTCCACCACCACTCTCTGCCATCTATTAGACACGAATTCTTTTATAAGATTAACTGCCCTCTGAGTAAATCCCAAAAAAATCGCAACTTGCTGCAAAGTATGTGGTGGTCAACCCTGTCAAAGGCTAGTGAAAAATCCAGCTAACAAAGTATGGTTATATCACCCTGATCAAAGTTTAGTCTAATATCATCCAGAATTTTTATCAGCACTAGAACAGATATGGTTTGCTCTAATCCCAGATTGGTATGGATAAAGTAGATTATTTCGATTAAGATAATTGACAAGTTGCTTCACCATGACTTTCTCAAAAACCTTAGACAAGCATGGTAAGATGCTAATAGGGCGAAAGTCACCAGGCGAGCAGGCTCGCGGCTTCTTAGCCACGGGTGAGACTCTAGCCACTTTCCAGTTGTTAGGAAAAGATGAAGAAGTTATACAGAAGTTGAAAACATGTGTTAAGGAAGTAAGAAAATATGGGATTATTAATTTTAGAAAACGAAATGGCAAACCATCCTCACCAATAGCATTTGACTTTAAAGCATAAATAGTCTCTACTATGTCATTTTCATTAACTGTTTCAAAATTAAATTCAAAACCATTATTTTGTTCATGATTAGGTTAAGAAATCGTAATAGTTTCAATATCTGATATAAAGGCGTCATTGAGAATGTTTGGATCCATTGAAGAGTTAAGATTGTCAGACTTGCCTATACCCATGTTACGCAAATTGTTCCATAAGCGCTTAGAACCAAATCTTGGATTAAGCTTTGAAGAATAATAGTCCTTCTTAGCTCTCCTCGTTACCCATGTGGCATAATTTCGAGCCTGACAGTATTTTACCCAATTACTGTTACAGCGAATTCGTTTCCATACTAAATATGTTTTCCTTCGATAATTAATTGCAGTAATGACTTCATTCGTAAACCAAGGACATTTTTCATCACGCACGCGAACAGTTTTTAGAAGAACATGCCTATGGTATAGATCCAGTAATAGCGATTGAACGAAATGAAATTTTTCATCAGCAGTGCATAGATCCTTACAACTATCCCAACTGAAAGTGGAAGCCTCAAGAGCCAGCGCAGGAATATTAATTGTGTTAAAATCTCTGTACTGAAAAGTCATAGGGTTAGAAGCACGTGAAAAAACAATATTGTAAGACATAAACAGCAGGTCATGATCTGAAATTCCATCCAAAGAAAGTTGATCGTTGAGTAAAACATTAGAGTTATCTGACACTATTATTAAATCAAGCTGACTTGGGGCAGAGTTAGGTGCATATCGGGTAGGATATGAGTTCTTTATGCAAAGTCCAGAAAGCGATATTAAGTTAAGTAATCGATCTGACCTACAATTTTTCTTTAAAAGATCAGTATTAAAATCTCCAAATACAATAATGTGCTCATATATTGAACATAGTTCCAAAATTTCCGAGAAAAATGGTTTATGAGAGTTTTGTTTGTTAGGATTATGTGCACAAAGAAGACATTTTGTAGTTCCTTCAGATAGTTCCAAAATAAAATACTCAATCCCTGCTTCAATTGATTTTTTAATAACTTTACAGTCAATATTGGTTCTACAGTAAATATGTAGTTAGCTATACCATGTGAATTAGATAAAACTCTTAAAGCAGCATGGATTGCTAAATTGGTTACAATAACGGAAGAATTATCTGCCATATTCATACCGTGATATTGTTTTATTAAGCACAATGGAACAACGCTTCACAGGAAAAGGAGGAAATAAGAAAAGAGGTACAAATATAAAAAAATATTGTGTTCTTATTTATTAATTAATTAAATACAAATAACTTGATTGGAAATTCAAAATAAAATGAAAAAAACAAAAAAAAAAAAATATTTCGAAAATGTCGAAAAATTAGGATAGATAAGTCAATAACTGAGAAAAAAAGAGAACAAAATACAAATAAATTCAGGTTATGTATATTTATGGAAATGATTTGAAACAATAATAGTTTCTGCTGTTGAGGATGTCAGTTATATAATTGTATTTCGGCTAAGTGCTATGTAGAGCTTTCATGTAGGCCCGGTGCATTATCCAGTTCAAGGTATTTTCGTCGTCTGCTGCCAATATATTTGTTAAGCTTTGAACGCTGATGGATGGGTGCGGACCACGTCCTCTAATAATGTTTGCATTAAGAAGGTCATTAAGACACTGCAGAGAAAGAGAATCAATCCGCTGAGCTTCTGACTGTTGCTGTCTTTTGACATAAATATTCCCACGGTAAGAGAACACTGATGCAATTTTTTCATTCTTCTTAAGATCGAGTGGATGTTTCATTATTGAGTGGTTTTGCTTCGTAAGAGATTCATGTACATATATATATAGGGGCGTCTGAGCTTAATCCACAATCACGTTTGTTTGAGGTTTTCCTCCGGAGAGTATGGAACCCTATGAATCAATGCATCAGCAGCAATTACTTTGTTCTCTTGAGCATTAATTAACGATTGGAGTTCAGAACAGATATTTGCGATTTAAGAGCACTGTTGTCAATAACTGTCGATTCGATGTTTGTAACTCTTTCATCAATTTTCAGAATGTCGGATTTCAATGTTGATATTTCAATATCAATACTTTCAATCCTTTTTAATATTCTTTGTTCGGATTCAATAATTTTAGACGACAATAAATTAACAATCAACTCACTTTGTTTGGAGCACTGCTATATTACAAACAAAATTGTACACAAATGTTTACCAATTGCGTGCTGTTTTTCATGCTCGCCTGGTGCGCAAATTAATGAATTATGAATTCGAAACAACGGATTGGTGGTGAGTGGGTGGGTGTCGTCTAGTGCTGAATATGTGCTTGAAGTAAACATTTAAAACCCGTTTTCCCCCAATGACAACAAACATCCGCGAGATAACGCATTACTAGGGGCAATGGCACTAGCAATAAAGAGGGCAACTTTCAATTTAGATGGGCTTTTCATTGCTGTAGGCAATGTTCAGGATATTAATATAAATTTGTCTTCGGGAATAAGCTAAAAAGGCTAGCGTTGCCAAAAGGGCTCTATCGGGCCATTTAGCCCTCTGTTTTAAGTGTTGGCCCTTTGCTCCGTACCACCCAGAAATGGCTCTCAAACATCCACGTTTATGAGTTAAGCGGATATAAAAACAGTGCTTGCAAAAAATCTTTTACACTTTTTCCATTGTATATACATTCTCTATAGTACTCTCATGGTGTCACTTTTCGTCTGGCCATCTTCCTGGTTGATTCGGAACTAACTGTAAATAGTGGAGACGATATTTTACCAGTAATTCACACGCTTTTGTTATTTGTTTTTATTCTATACCCACGCCAATTGGCGATTTTAGCACGCCTCATTGCGACTTCATTCGCAGCTAAAAATTGATGCTCCATGATGGTACAAAATTAATTCTATTTGACAGATACCTACTCGTATAAGCCGCAAAACCCAAACAGGCGACGATTGGATTTCGGTCAAATTTTATATTTTGATTTTTTTTAATCAATATTTTTAAAACTAATCAAAAAAATTATTTTAAATTGTATAATCACATGTATATTAATAAACTCTAAAAAACTGCAAACCCAAATTAAATTTTTTTTTTTTAAAAACCAAAAATAAAAAAAAAAACAGAACATTATCAAAATCCGTCCTACAATTTTCGAACTACTTTTTTCATAAATTCGTTATAATACAAGACGTGTTAAGGCGTACTCAATTTTTACTAAAAACCGTTTAGTGTTGTGGTTTTGACACTTTTTCTAAGTTCAGATAGTGTTGTTTTTCTACGTTAATGTTACTTATTTTTTTTTTAATTTTATTCGACTTTGTGACAGCACATATGAGGAAGTACGTGCGATCCGGTCTTCCAATTTATTTTTTAATCATCGTAAAAGTTAAGTTCAATTATTGGAAAGAGCACTTAAATGTATTCAGCAAGACGATTTCAAGAAAAAAAAAACATTTGACAGAAATATTAAATTGAAAGTTTACTAGCGATGCCCAAATGTTAAAAAAAATATCTTAAGCGTTTTTTTTTTGTAGGTTTTAAGTTTTGAGTGGGATTATTTTGGGAATTTGGATTTGCGTATTGTGGCTTGGTTTTCATGTTCGCCTGGTGCGAAGAATAAGTTTTGATTTTTTTTAGAAAATTGGTGCGTGGTGGGTGGTACTCGTGGTACCTTGTTCGCACCTACTACAAAAACAAATTCTATAGAGAGACCAAGCAGGCGGGTTGCAGGAGGGCAACATACCTACCTCATACTGAAAATGAAAAAAAAAATCAATTCAAACATTATGTCCACTTTTAAAAAGACATAATGTCCATGGACATGAAAAAGAACAGGCGCAAATTCCAGAAATAATTCCACTAAAATTCAAAAAGAACAAGAGAAAAAGATATATATATATATATATATGTGTGTGTGTGTGTGTAGATTTAACGATAGGGTTTGTGGGCGTGAGCTAACCGGCTGTATGTTGGTGTTGCTGCCATCAATGTTTTCTTATCATCTTATCAAGTAAAATATCGCAAATTATCGTCCGTAAACTGACTTTACAGATAACAAACCCTTTTTAACTTTGTCTTTTAGTTGATTGTCACATTATATCTTCTTTATTATATATGAAATAAAACCAATATTTTATAAATAAGAATGTACATTTATTATTATTTTAATATTTGTTTTGGTTAATATTTTCGTCAATTGTGTCTGATTTGTGTGTTTACCTAATGTTATTTCTTAGCAACTATATAAACAAAAAAACAAAAAAAAATCTTTGGGTTAGTCCCATTTGTCTCTTGGTCTTCCCCACATACCTAAACGTACATTACACTTTTTTCGTAATTAAAATTTTTCGTTAACAATTCAATCTTTTTTTTCGATTTTAACTATAAACAATTCTTTCGGTTTTCCAATCGACAAAGAATTATGTAAATTATAAATACATTGTTATTGTTTTTTTAACGTAATTTTTTTTACCATAAGCATTAAATTCACTTTTTTTGCTCTTGTCTAGTTTCTATATATATATATTTTTTATTTATAAATCTGTACAAAAAATGTCTTAAAGTATTTTTATTAAATTGTATAATTTATTTCTTAAATTATCTAGAAAAAAAATAAGTAAAGGAAGTGGTGATTTCTTATTAACTACATAATATAAAATACGTTATACATATATAATTTTCTTATAAACTTAAAAAAATATCTATAGAAATGTAAATGTAGTTGTATGACAAAATCATAAATGAACAATTTAATGGCACAATGATCACGATGTTGTGTGTTATGTAGTTGCAATGCAAAAATAATATAATGGCAAACAATAATAATTTAAATGATTTTTTATGATTTTTGCTTTTTAGAATCATCGTGATCGAGAATAATGTGTTTTTAACTTAGAGACAGAATATACAGTTTTGTTTATTTTTTTCTTCATAAAACAATTTAATTAAACAAAAATTTGTGGGATTTTTCAGTGAGAGCAAATGTAAATGAATATAAAAAAAAACAGTTTTTTGAAGGATTGAAATGGATTAACTTCTGAATGCAAATAGATCCTCAGACTAATGAGAGATAACAGGGTGTAAAAAACACACTTGTTCCCCAAACTAATCATAATTGCATGCATAATTTTGGAAAAAAAATAATAAAAACATAGAGTGAACCTGTTCGATTGACCAGCAGTGTATGTATGGATAATATTTAAGATATTCATATGAGAATCATGGATACGTTGTTAAGGATTATGCAATCGATGTATATGAAATGAGATCGAGTAGCAGGATTGAGTTGCACTCTTCTTCTGAAAGAACACAACCAACCTCACAGAATGACATTGAAAACTATTAAAAAGGAAAAAATAACCAACAAGTGGTTCGGAAAGTTGAAACTTTAAAACATTTTTAAGCAAAAAAACGATTCAAAATTTGTTTCGAAAAAAGGTGTTAAAATTAAGATAAGATGAACACAAAATTAAATACAACTGATCCGATATCTATCAAACATTCCTCCAAATAAATCTCGCTGATCAAAATCACACAAATTAACATAAAAGTACAAAAAAAATATTACATTATTTTGAATTAAAGATTTTTCTTTTTTTTGAATATTTTGTTTTTATTATTTACGATACCTAATAATAAAAAGTTAAAAATGATGATTGAAAGTATTTAATTTTAATTAAGTCTAAATATTTACAGGTATTTTTGAGATTAAAAAAAAAATATTTTTTATGACATGATTTAAAAAATTGTATATAGCATAATTTAAGCATTTATGTTTTAGAGTTAAAAGAATATTTTTTTTCGATTTTGACATCACATCGTTTTATTACAATTTATAACACAAAATAGTGGTTTGTTGACTGTTCCAAAAACATGTATGCATATGGATATGGATTTCATTTGATAAACTCAAATATATTCGAAAGTTGAACAAAGTTAAAGAAAATATTTTTGAGGTAAATATATAAAAAAGAAATCAAAAATGCAGTTTCTTATTGAAAATATCTCAGATGTTTTAGCTATGTAATTTGGTGATCTTGTTGTATTGTAACTACTGTATTCATATAATCAATTTTAAAACTAAGCAAGCGTTGCTAGTAGATTTGATTTTTATAAATTTTCTTCTCTTCACTTCATTAAAATTATTCAAACTTAAAACATTCATTATTTCTCCGTGTTTTATTTCCCAAAAGTTCTGGAAGAAACGTAACTCTACTACAGGTTATGGGCCCAGATGAAGATTTAAAATAAGAATTGGTGAATTGTTTTTTAAATAGATACATTTTATTTTGAAGTCGATTGCTGTTTCTTTTCCGGATTATACAATGGGAGAAGCTAAAAGTTTTTTGGCATCAGTCGAGCGACTAAAGGGTCGTGAAAATTATGGAACATGGAAGTTTGCAATGCAGACATATTTGGAGTACAGCGATAATTGGAAAGCGGTTCTTGGAACAGAAACTGATGACAAAAAAGAAACTAAGGCGAGAGCAGCGATTATTTTGAGCATTGATCCAAGTAATTATGTTCATGTTCAAGATGCCTCAACAGCGAAGGAGGTATGGAACAAATTACAAAATTCGTTTGAAGATAAAGGTCGTGCTCGGAGAATAACCTTAGTGCGACAATTAACTGGTACCAAATTGGAAAATTGTGACTCAATGGACTCATATGTTTCGACCATCATTTCTGCGGCTCAGCGTTTGAATGCAATTGGATTCAAAGTCGATGATGAGTGGTTGGCAATATTCTTGATGTGCGGTTTATCCGAACAGTTTACTCCCATGGTGATGGCTCTGGATAATACTGACACAAAATTGACGAGTGATGCCATTAAAACAAAATTGTTGCAAGAGGTTCCATCAGTGAGTAGCGAAGGTGCATTTTTCAGCGGAAAGAATGGACATAAAAAGGGCCCACCAAAGAAAAAAGGTATACGTTGTTACAGCTGTAACAAAAAAGGCCACAAGTCTCCTGATTGTCCCAATAAGAAGACGAATAAGACAGAGGACAATAGCAAATCTGGTGCATCATTTAGTGCAGTATTTTTGACTGGAAATTTCAACCGAGGTGATTGGTATATTGATTCTGGCGCCACGCAGCATCTAACAATGAACCAAAATTTGATTTTCAATGAAAAGAAACCTGCAATTGCTGATATAACTGCGGCAAATAATACCAAAATGAAAGTTAAATCTTGTGGTTCTGTTAAGTTACTAGCTGATGTCGAAGGAAGACCAAATGCAATTGAAGTAAAGAACGTTTTGTGCATTCCGGATTTGGCTGCGAATCTTTTATCAGTAAGTCAAATGACAAAACGTGGACATAAAGTTAAATTCTTTACAGATCGATGCGAAGTCCGTGACCAAGCAAATGTCTTATTGGCGACAGCTTCTTTGGTGGATGGTCTGTATAAGCTAAATGGTATGAAGGAATGCAGCTACATAGCAGTTGCTTCGACAGAAAGTAACGAAACATGGCATCGCCGCTTAGGTCATTTAAATTACCAAGATTTGAAGAAAATGAGGTCTGGAGCTGTAAACGGGATTTCATATGTTGAAGATAGTGAGGCACATATTTGTGTCACTTGTTTAAAAGGAAAGCATCCTCGTTTACCTTTCAATAAACATGGTTCGAGAGCAGAGGATCTTCTGGAAATTGTACATGCTGACTTAGCAGGACCAATGGAGACTACTTCTATTGGTGGAGCTCGCTTTGCATTTGTTCTAGTTGATGATTTCAGCAGAAAAACTTTCATCTATTTGCTGAAATCGAAGAATGAAACTTTTCCCAAGTTTTGTGAATTTAAATCATTAGTTGAAAATCAAACTGGGAAAAAGATCAAAAAGTTCAGATCTGACAACGGAACAGAATTCTGCAACCAACATTTTGACAAGTTGTTCAAGGTATGCGGTATTCAAAGGCAGACGTCAACTCCGTACACACCACAGCAAAATGGGCTTGCCGAGCGTACAATCCGAACGTTGACCGAACGTGCTAGGTGCATGCTTCAAGATGCAGATCTGCCAAAAACCTTTTGGGCGGAAGCGATGTCAACTGCTGCATATTTGAAGAATCATTCTGTGTCTCGTGTGTTAAATGACAAAACCCCTATTGAAATTTGGACCGGCTCAAAACCAAACTTAAGCCATTTGAGAATTTTCGGATCACGTGCTATGGTGCATGTCCCTGATGTAAAACGAAAAAAATTTGACGCAAGATCACAAGAACTTATTTTTACTGGCTATTGCGAAGGTACTAAGGGATATCGTATGTATGATCAAATTGCTAATCGTGTAGTAAATAGTCGAGATGTCATCTTCTTGGAAAAGTGTAATTCCTCCAAATCCAAACGAAATAATAACAAATGTGTCTTATATGAAAGCAATAATGATGAAGAAGAAAACATCGATGTTGAAGATATTCAATTGAAGCAATTCTATCCGGATACAGACACTTTAGAAGAACACGTTTCTAGTGACTTTAATAGCAATCAAGTTACTGATGATGTCGCCCTGAATCAACCAAACCACGATGATGAACCCGAATCATCCGGCTTACGAAAATCCACTCGGCAACAAAAAAAGAAACAATTTCCTGACTATGTAACATATCTGGCTTGTAGTGATTTTGAAGAACCGTCAACTGTGAAAGAAGCTATGAACGGCGCAAAAAGTGAGGAATGGAAGCTGGCAATGAAGGAAGAATATCGATCGTTGATGGACAATTGTACGTGGGAGTTAGTGGACTTACCACATGACCGGAAAACCATAAACTCTAAGTGGGTTTTTAAAATAAAAACGGATTCAAATGGTGCAGTTCTTCGTTACAAAGCAAGACTAGTAGCTAAGGGATGCAGTCAACGTCCTGGAATTGACTACGAAGAAACGTTTTCGCCGGTGGTTAGATATTCATCCATAAGGCTGCTCTTCGCAATTGCAAATAAATTTAATCTTGATATTGAACAAATGGATGCCGTAACAGCGTTTTTACAAGGCGACGTTAAAGAAGAGGTGTATATGCGGCAACCAGATGAATTTGATGACGGGAGTGGACGAGTCTGTTTGCTGAAGAAGGCGATTTATGGTCTAAAACAAGCCAGTCGTCAATGGAACCTTAAACTTAACGACGTTATGCTTAAATCTGGATATGCACGATGCAAAACTGATGCATGTATTTACTTCCGTCGAGAAAAGAAGAGTATGGTTTATGTTGCAGTTTATGTAGATGATTTGCTAATTTTTTCAAATGATAATGCATGGAAAAATAAGTTGAAAGCAGATCTAACCAAACATTTTTGCATGAAAGATTTGGGTCAAGCAAGCAGCTGTATTGGAATGCGAATCACGAGGGATCGAAAAGCTGGAACGATTTCATTGGACCAACAGAAGTATATTCAGGAGATTCTTGAACGTTTTGGTATGACTCATTGTCACCCGATTGATTCGCCAGTGGATCCAAACAGCAAATTAAAAAAGGACATGTCAGCAAGGACCAAAGAAGAAGAAAAAGACATGGAAAATGTCCCATATCAAGAAGCTGTTGGAAGCATTTTATACCTATCACAGTGTACCCGACCTGATATAACTTATGCTGTAGGAAATGTGAGCAGATTCAACCAACAACCTGGACGACCACATTGGAATGCTGTCAAAAGAATATTTCGCTATTTGAAGAAAACCAGTGATTTTAAGCTGACATTTAAATCAGGAGGTGCGAGTTCAACACTCCATGGTTACTGTGATGCCGATTGGGCATCAGATTCGGATGACAGAAAATCTTGTACCGGGTATGTTTTCAAATTTGAAAATTGTGCTTTATCTTGGGCCAGTAAGAAACAGCCGACGGTTGCGCTCTCAAACGCTGAGGCGGAATATATGGCTCTTTCGGCAGCTACTCAGGAGGCAATTTGGTTCCAGCAGCTATTAGGAGAATTGTTGAATAACGATAAACAACCGATTAAAATATATAGCGACAACCAAAGTGCAATCAACATCGCTAAAAATCAGATGTATAGCCCTCGGACTAAACATATTGACATTCGTCATAATTTCATTCGCGAAAGATTGGATAAAGGTGACATTCAAGTCGAATTCATCAGCACAAAGGAAATGGTAGCGGATAATTTAACAAAGGCCGTTACTAATGATAAACATGCATTTTGCACTAAGAATATGAATTTAATTTAGATTCAGAGGACACGAAGTTGTTAATTTTTGGTATTATTTTTATTGTCTGGTTTAATTTTTGTACTTTAAAAAATTTAATATGGTATTAGATTAATTTTAGTTTTAATTTGTATATTGATTAAGTGGGGATGTTGTATTGTAACTACTGTATTCATATAATCAATTTTAAAACTAAGCAAGCGTTGCTAGTAGATTTGATTTTTATAAATTTTCTTCTCTTCACTTCATTAAAATTATTCAAACTTAAAACATTCATTATTTCTCCGTGTTTTATTTCCCAAAAGTTCTGGAAGAAACGTAACTCTACTACAGATCTTTTTAATAGTAAGTTCTTAAATAAAAGCTTAATTTTTCAATGCTTATTCGGATACGTAAATTTATTGAAACGGACTTAGATAAATTCAAAATAAAAAAAAAAAACTATGTTTTTCGAAACAAATGTATGTTAATAAATTAATGATCTACTCTGCTATCAAGACCAGTGTCGCCACCTAACGGCCAAAGTTCTCATGTGAGAGCCGTCGTTTCCTTCTATTTTCGTTTTAAAAAATCAAAAAGAAAAAGCATTTCAAGAATTTAAAACACACTCTGGTCCTCAAGCTTTTAGGTGATGTGATATGCATGCAAGTGTGTGTTAGTTGTTGATCTTTGTATGTGTTTTTCTCTCTCCCCAAAGGGGCAGTTCTTGAGTGCGTACATTAATTTTGATTTAATTCTATACTCGGTGTATTTGTTTTTTGTTTTTTTTTTTTTGGTTTATGTGTGTGAATGTGTTAATTACTCTTCTAAATTTGTCGTTATAAAAATACCTGATTACAATATTAACAGTAGTTTTTTTTTCAAAGTTTTCAATTTTTTTCTGGATGGGCATAAGGAAACTTTTTCTAACTCAATGTCATATTATTACATAAATTATTTTTTATATATAAAGTGCTTAAACGTTTAAGTGAATGCTGTTTTAAATTGGAGTTTTAATGGGGGCTTGGAAAGGGCTTATACTTATATTAATATTATAGTTAATGTGTTTCTTTTATATATATCGATGTTAACATTCAAATTCACTGGCAGTGATTGCACTTAAGTCTTTCATCAGACCCTCTAGATTGGCCATTTCTTGGTTAAGCTCCTCGGTGGAAGTACTTGGTGCCAGTCTTTGTATTTCATCCGTTGAATGTGCTATTGATGAGCAGCCGGTTAGGCGATTTGTGGGCGTGGCAACTGAGAAGGATGGTTTTTTGAATGGTGATGCATTTTGGGGACGTATTGTAACTGATGGTGCTATTAAAAATAAAATATATGATTATATGATTTTAAAACAAAATAATATTTTACTATTGGGGATATTATTATAAAAATAATTTTTTTGTTAAAATTGCTACTAAGGTGGCTTTTCTTTATTTAGCTCTTATTAGGTTTATGGACAAAATGAGGAAAAAAAGGTAAATGGTCTTATATTTTGTATTCATTTTAACTATTTAGCTAACTTCTGGTTTATTTCTACCCCTGCGAAAATAGTCACCCAGTTTTTGATTTTATACGTCGAAAAATACGTTTCCCATTTTTTTGTTAATTTGATTTTGTTGATTAATGATCGCACTGTGTTTATGCATAAAGTAAATAATAACCGTTTCAGTGAGCGACGATTATAAAAAAGATGCTGTACTTATAATTCCATCAGTCTTTTTGAAAAAAAAATAATAAAATCCAATTCGTGCAAGAATTGAAGCCGAACGACCATCAAGGGCGTCCCACGTTCGGTGAATGGGCCCAAAACGAGATGGCCACCGGTTCCAATTTTCACAAAATTGGGAAAAATGGGCTTCTCGGCTGAAATTTATTCAAGCTAGCCGCGGCGGCCACTTGACCGAAATCATTTTTAAAACATAATGGCAAACCCTTATCTTTATAATAAAGCTAAATTCTTGACCATATAATTAAATTATATACGTTTTATTTTTTCTTGAAAACCACACGTCTAAAGAAATACCCTTTATTATAATTTAAGCTTTCTCCATTTCAAAGCTACCATATGGTTGCCGTAGTAAACATTATTAAATACATGCTTACAACAAGCTTTAAGAAAGTTTCAATTCTCAAAGCTCCATAGCAAAAAACGGTATTATAATTTCCATCAACGACGAATGGTAACTCGGAAAGAAATCTTGACAGTAAAAACCCAAAAGAAAAATTCTGAAGCTAAAAGAATTCAAAAGGAACAAAAAATCATTCCTGCGTACTAGAACTGTACGCAGGATTAATTTGATTTGACATGTAAAGATTAATAAATTATTGCAATCAAACAATTAATCTCAATTTCAATCTTTTCGAAATGAACACATAAAAAAGACGATGGAAGGGCGGCAATTTACAGCTCCGCTCCGCCTACGGCGGCGAAATTTACAAATCCGCCACTTAGTATCTCCTAAGGATCTCTGCTGTCAGTTGTAGTGCTATTTTTGATAGCTTTTGACCAACAACAAAAAACGCTTTTCCCACCAGTCCAATAAAAAACATGACAAGCTGGGCTTTGGTGGATGAATTTATTTTAGAAATTAAAAGTAGGATATTGGAAACAAGATTTTCTAAACGAATTCCCCCAGTCTGTTAAACACAAAAATAGTAAATACTCATCGATATTCCAACCCTGATCCAAAAATGAACCGTCTGTTATCATGGATATGTAAGATCATATCCCACACAATATATCCAGCAGAATGCATATGTACCGGCCAATATTTAACGACTCCACAACTCATTTAAGATCCATAGGCTGGATCTTCAGAGACGGATCAAAATCTTCACACAGCATCTCGTTTGCCTCTATCTTCACTGCTACAGCAATTTTAACTGCACAGTTGCCTGGTAACTAAGTTATTTTTTATTCTGAAAGATGCTCACTCTGGCTGATTATGCGTCTGACGTCACATTCTTCTGATTTTTGTTCTTAGAGAGTGTGAATAAATGTATTAATTTGCCGATTTTGTTATTGTTTTTTATGTTTATTGTTCTTATAATCCTACAAAAATCGTTTCAACCTTCAATTTTAAAAATAATCTTCACTTAATAAATAAAATAATAATAAAAGAAGAATGTAACGTCATAAAATATCAAGATGGCGATTGTTATGCGTCTACTTAGCATACCTTGTCTTTCTGTGTATCATTAGATCACCTACTAAAAAAACACTTTAACAAATTAAAACTCATGTGAAAATCTGACATGCTGGGATCTTTAGCGACAAAAATGCTGGCAGACAACGCTGCTAATGTTTCTCGATTCAAATTTGTCACAAATCTAACAAAACGTTATCTTTTAGGTGAAGTTAAGAACAAACTTAGGCAGCAGCAACTTAGTGAGTGGCAGAACAACTATCAACATACATACAAATCCATTAATATTGAACAAATTAACACTTTCTTTTCAATCACAACTTCCAAACAGATGAGCACTGTCTGTCCAACTCACTTTCATGTGGTCATGTCAAGCCACTCTAAACACAAAACACATTCATGGGACAGGAGTCTGCAATATCAACACCTACAATTCACTCTCATCAGAAGTAGAGATCTTAAAAAAAATAGACCCAATAACTTTTACAATTTTCGTCTAGCACAATAAAGATTGGATTTAATATATTATACGTCATCATCTATTCTCTATAGTGTACTTTACAACTATTCCACAAGAAGCCTAGCAAAAAACTTCCTTATTATGGATCCAAAACTCCGCTTTGTTGGTAAGTCAGTTAGAAAACAGCTTAGATAAAATCGCCCGTGTCGATAATATTGGAAATTTGAAACTTAAATACATAAGACGCTCAACGAACGGCTAAATTGCAAAGCAAGTATCGGATAATGTATAAGACAGTCTTACCGGGCTTCTAGCGCCGATAGAAATCCTACATAGTTTGAAGCTAGCCTCCTTAAAAACAATGAAGGAGCTGAAAACACATTCCGTCACTACTTCCGTCGACAAAAAACAAATTTGAGAAAACTAACCAAAGGAATTGAAAGGTCAACGTTATAGTACGTTTCCAAGGAAAACTAACCTTAAAAACTATAAAAACTTGCGTATTATTACTGTTTGCAACTCTAGAACGCATAAATGTTATAATAGAGTCAACGCAGGCTATAAGCAGGGCTTTCTTTGATGCTACACTATGGCTTTAAACTGGTCTTATAATCTCGGTACTTATGTATGTACATATTTTTAAAAGAACTACTCGTATTTTACATGTCATTAAAAGGAAATAATACGATAATGAAAATAAAGTAACTATCTTAGCTAGTTAAGGAATGGGTAGGAAGGCAAATTATGGAATTAGCTCTTAAGCCCCTTGCTTAAGTGGAAAAGAAGTTGGCAAGAAATTCAATATTACAAGATTGCTGAAGACGCCATTCAAAATTATTATGTACTAGCATAGCTTGTAAGGCTTACCAAAGTTTGATATTTTAAAATTATATGTTACAAGAGGTTTTGGAATGTTTGGCGAAACATATTTCTAAAAATTTGGTTAAAGGAGTAGTGGTTAGGTGAAAATGGGCAACGTTGCAATCTTACAGAATTCTCTTTGAAAATTAAAATTTCTCTAGACATTCTTCGTATGTCTCATAAGCCGCAGTCCAAGTAACTAAACATTCCTTATAAATTTGTTCCATTATTCTTGAAAAATGCATACAAAATACTTACTGTGCTTAGAACATGTGGTAATCACCGGAGGCGGCACACCTGGTTGTGGTGGACCTGGAGTACCGAAACTTTTAAGTGGATGTCCACGTTTGGAAGTCTCCACAGTGGATATAGCTGTTTGATATGGTGGATTGCTAGAATATATTAACGAAAAAAAAATGCTACAATTAGTTACGGATCACAACAATTCTACACACAATTTATTTAATTTCTTAAAACACTACAAATTTGACAAATTCTTTTTATTCTTCGGCTTTTTTCTGCGCTTTTTATATGTGAACTTATCCAGGGGTTTGCGTTTGTGTTGCAAATGCTTTAAACGTCTCTCTTGGAGTGCCAAATCTCTGTATGGTTTCTTCTCATCTTCACTCTTCGAATTCCACATCTTGGCCGCTATGCGAACCAATCGCACTGCATTCAGATTCTCATCACATTGCTTATTTCGAACACGCATTTCACTTAGAAAATTGAAGAAAGGATTTATGGAAGCCCGTCCATTTTTTGTGATATCCCTTTGCAGTGTACTGGGAGTCATCCTGACTCGACGACGTTTTTTCTCAGCAGAAGTGATATAGCTGAATAGTTTTTGAATTTTTTCATACAAATAATTCATTTACAAGATGTTGGACCTCGTTACAAGAAAATTATTTAAATTTCGAAATTGACGAAACATTTAAAGAATAATTTCAATAGAAATATAAAACATGACAACTCTGAATATAATTAATTTAAAATGATTGCTGAGTCAGAGGTTTTGTAAACTCAGACTGGGGCGAGGTGAAGAGGTATAGGTTGTTTATAAGTACTAAGGTGGTCGGTCATACAATAGACTCAAAAAGTTAGGTCAAACCACTACTCTGTTTTGGATTTTTTTCAAATGGAAGGCGCAACAATTTCAGATAAAGAAACATTTATATTTTCGTAACTTTACTTACCTAAATCCATCATACATATACGGATGCTCTGGCGTCTGTGCCAGTGAATTATTCTGTGGTTGTGACAAGCTCTGTTGTGATAATGTTGTATCTACGCTCATATGTGGCCTATTTGGAATGTTATATTGTGTTCGAGGATATTGTGGTCGTTCCATTGTCGAATTCAAAGATGTAGCTGGAAAATAATGTAACGATTTAATTGAAACATCAGGGCAATCCTTGATCTTTTATTAACTCACTCATATATCCCGGTACATAAGACCGTTTGTCTAAAGAATTTGTTACGCAAGGTGGTACTGGTGCTTCTATATCATACTCATGCAAACTCGGCCGGGGAAGTGTCAAGGCTCCACTACTAGAAGCTCCATCACTACAAGCTGTAGGGAAAGGAGGAAAACATTATTAATTAACTTTCCTTTTTACTTATTCTTATTTAACCTTACCTGGTGTTGAACTATGATTATGCATTGGTTTATCAATGTTCTTCAATTCCATTTGATCATGATGGATCCATAGATCTGGTGGCTTAGGTACACCAACGTTGTTCTTCTGGTAGCTATAGACGTCGGAGAAAGGAACACTTTTCAAAGGGGAGCTATATATGAGTCATTTATCACCACCTACCTTTTCTTGGTGTGTTCTGGAGAACTTTGAGGCTTTTTGCGGCATAGTATCACGATGACTGCAACAAAAATAAATAAGACCACAGCCGTTCCAAAGATGATAATATAAATTATCATTTCATTAGTGATTCCCTTGCTGATGGTATTTGGTTCCTGCATTAGAACTGCAGCGCCAGTTGTGTGTGATACTAGGACAGAAAATGGAGCATTTCCCTTTCCGGTGCGTGCTTGCACCTTGAAGTAGTATGTTGTGTAAGGTTTAAGATTTGTAATGACCATAACATTATCGTCCAAGTTGGAGTCTTCAAGCGACCAGTCTCGGTCACGTTTTGTGGTGTCAGTGGTGTAGTACACATTATAGCCAGATATTTGTCCCATACTATGTTTAGGTGGAAGCCATTGAATAATCACATTCTGAGGATTTGTTTCATCGGAACGGACTGTTACCTCCCGAGGAGGCGATACTGGAATGTTTTGAAGTGTTGTGTTAAGCACAGACATTGACCATGCTGACTCTCGTCGGCCCTTTACTACTTTTACAGCAAATTCATACTGAGTATTGGGACGCAGCTCGTTTAACATGCAATTCAGATCAGTTGTGTTGTGAAGCTTGAAACGGCTAGAGCCTGAAATACCATATCGTACGGTATAGTGACGGTTATCGGTGACGTGTTGATTTTTGCTAAGAGTTGTGTCAATCCAATAAACAACAATTGATGTCGACGACATTGTTATCGCCCGCAGACCCACAGGTACTTCAAGAGGCATTGGAGCTTCCATAGGCTCTTCATCTCGCGTCTTTATGTTATCATAAATAGGTGGACCATCACCCTTGATGTTTCTAGCCCGCAGAGACACAACATATTCACGGTTCGGTTCGAGGTTCTTCAGCACATAGCTCCGTTCACTTTCATTTAGTTCAATAATATTATCATCTGGTACTCCTTTACCCCAGCCAAGAACAAAATTACGGATTTTGATCTCATGTTGAATTGGTGGACCCCAATGCAGGGCTATGCTTTCAGCTCCATTGCGAACTCCTATCCATACCGGCTTGCCAGGCACTTGAGTTTCGTCCAGATCATTTTCAAGTGTTACAACACGATGCCATTCTGTAAATGGTCCGGTGCCATTCACTGTCATGGCAGCGATTTTCACTTGATATTCTGAGTTGCGATCTAAGCCGTTTAGCTCAAAGTAACGAATGTTGGCCGGTGTGCTCTTTACCTCAGGAGCTTCCTTCAGTTTGCGATAACGTATTTTGTAACCAGTTATTTGGCCATTGCGCTCCTCTTCAGCTGGTGGTTCCCAGTGAACAGTGATGGACTGAAAGAAGTTCAAGTTGTAAAGACCAGGAGTAGGTTGACAAAAAAAATTAATAACTTACCGTTGAGCTTGTAACTTCTAGTGTTACATTATTTGGCGGTTCCGATGGAGAGGATGAATAGGTTTTCACTTTCATTTCATTTGACGGATCACCCATTCCGTTTTCATTGAAAGGCACTACGGAAATTGTGTACTCAGTAAATGGACGAAGTTCGTTGAGAATGACATTTTGCGATTTGCTGTCGGTGTACATTTCTGCGCCACTATCGTCCTGCAAGAAAAGGGAAAGAAATGTAAAAACCATTAAGCTCATGTTTTCCAAATTAATAACAACATACATCGGAAGATGGATCAATAATTTCAGTAGGACCCATATTCAACCATGCGTTTCTGAACCCCATTGAGTTTTTTTTTATATTTTTTATATTTTTTTTGTTTTAATATTTTTTTTTGGTGGGAGCTTAATATAATATCTTAAACTTACTTTAAACTATTAATTTCACAGCTACATTAAATCTGATGGCTTGGGATGATGATTCCGGAGAAGTTTAAGGCGGAGGTTGTTGAAGTTAAGGTGGAAACAGTTTTCATTGGACTTAATCAAATAAAAGGTGGTAATTCTGTTCCTATCTTCAAGTGCTATAGTTTGCTCCCGAGTAATTCGCGTTTCTATGTGGTTATAAACCGATCTTAAATATTATAAACACTAACAATCTATTTATAGTTGTTGCATATTCTCATTTTAATTGAAATTTGTGGTGATACAGTGCTTAGTTTTTGCAATTTCTAAGAAATCTTATTTCCTTTAAAGCAAATACTCTAATAGCGAGTTTCATTCAAATTTTAAAGATTTGATCTCAAAATTCAGATTTGGTCTTTTCAATGAAACTTGTTTCACGATTTAATCGTAGTATTGGTGATTATCTGACGAGCACACACAGTATTTTGACGGAACGCAAGAATGTCTATGCACAGTTGTTGATTCACTCAAAATCCCATTTGGGTTTTTCTGACTTCACAAACATTTTGTATTACTGTTTTGTTTCTTTTACGAATATTTGTTAATTTTATTGCTAAATATAGGCTGGCACAAGTTTACAACAAACAACAAATAACAAAACATTTTCCATTTGACGTTTGACCGAAGACTATTTACATGTATATGTGCATTCAGATCAAATCTGCCACCCCATCAGAGATCATATCAACAGCTTTTCAGTAAGTGGTAAACGATTTCTGTGCTTAGCGTATTTCCTAAGTTATAGTAATTTTTGTGAAAAACTCATTTAATTCGACCCGTGGAATACTAATTTAAAGGGTTGCCAACTTTTTTTTTGTTGTTATTATTATATTTTTTTTGTGTAGCTCACGTAAAACGCCATTGACTTAAGGCCATTGAAAGTCCGCAAATAAATCCTGAAGTTCAAGTACCATTGATTTTGCTGACGCCTTCACCGCTTTCAAATGAAAGTCGATCGGATGGATGTAAGAACCCAACGGAAAAAAATTCTTTAGCAACAAAATAATCACCGGGAACCTCAAGTCTTGGAGAAATCTTCGTCGTCACCATCATTGTTGCAACCTAGAACTCTTCGTTCAGGTCCGAAACCCCAAGCTGAGAACGATAAATTGGTAGCCGTATCAAAAAAACCTCAGAAACAACCAACAGTTCAATCCAATGGTGAGTTTACTGGCGGCCCACCGGTTTCCTCAATAGCTTCCATTACGGATGAGAGGATTAATGACCCGGCAGGATCCTTATCTGATGGTATTGAACTGTTGCCCTCAACTTCCGCAGTGGGGGGAGAAAAAACCGCAGAGGAATTTGATCTCGTT
The DNA here is from genome assembly GCA_963971375.1 of Platycheirus rosarum. Classification (NCBI taxonomy): domain Eukaryota; kingdom Metazoa; phylum Arthropoda; class Insecta; order Diptera; family Syrphidae; genus Platycheirus; species Platycheirus rosarum. The sequence continues at coordinate 47,122,228 of OZ020510.1, read as the reverse complement.
GCTGTGGAAAGACCTTTGCCAATTTTTATTTCAAATTTTCCACAAACAACTAGTGAGTCAATGATATGGTCTTATTTACTAAAAAAAATCTCCAAATTTAGACTCATCTTGTCTTAACATTAGCAAAATGAAGCTGAATGCAGATTGGAACTACTCCTCCTTCATTATTGATGTAAAGCGTAATAATGATATTTTTAAATTATTAAATGATGAGAAATTCTGGCCGGTAAACTTAATAGTTCACCCTTTTCGGAAGCGACCTACTGTAGCCAAAATGAGGTCAAATGTACGAAATACTCAATGAGTTATTTCTCAATGTTCTACCAAAATATTGGAGGATTGAAGACAAAACTAAAATCAATGTTTGCTTCAAGTCTTGGGTTTAACTATGATGCAATACTCTTTACTGAAACATGGTTAGATAAGTCTATTTTGGACAATGAAATACTATGTAGTTCGTACCAAATATTTCGGTCAGATCGGTCTTCCTTAACTAGCAGTAAAAAGTCTGGTGTTGGAGTTCTAATTGCCATTAGAAATTCCCTCAATAAGCGTAGAAATGGTATGTGTTACAACTCGCCTCAAAACTTTCCAACTTTTTAAAGTCTGTATCTACATTCCACCAAAAATGCATTGTGAACTTTACGATCAATGTGTTATAAACATTAAGTACATCGATTCCCTGATGAATTCCAACGATCGGTTACAACTTGTTGGTGATTTTAATTTACCAGAAATTGAATGGGACGTTCTTCAAGAAGATGACAAATTTTTGTCATCTACATCGTTGACATCAGAAACGAGTATTTCTTTTGTGGACTCAATGTGCTCTTTAGCCTTAAATCAAGTTAACCCGTTTAAAAATGAAAGAGGTAATTTTCTCGACCTCGTGTTTACGGATGATGTTAATGGCTTAACGGTGATCATGCCCTTTATTGGATGATGTTAGATTTCACCCTTTTAATGGAAATGCCGACCTCCGTTTGTGCTAGCCAATACGATCATGGCTATGAATTTGACTTCAAGAAAACTGATTTTGAAAAACTCAATATGGAACTTTCTCAATTTCACTGGGATAGTGTCTTTTTTAATATGGATGCTAGTAAAGCAACTGATACTTTCTATGAAATATTGTACAACAGCTTTTTGAAAACAATACCTGTTAGCCGCATCAAAATTATTGATAATTGTGTTCCTTGGCTCACACCTTTCCTTAAACGGCTTAAAAACAAAAAAAAAACAAACTCCACAACAAGCTCAAATTCAAGTTTACAGTTTCCACTGCTCAAGAGTGCAGCAGAATAAGAAGAGAATTCCAAGTCAAATCAAGGGCTGCATATAAAAACTACATAATATCTATGAAAGCTAACCTATTACGGAATCCTTCATCTTTTTGGAAATTTGTTAAAAATAAGAGAAAAATAGCTGAATTCCCGTCCTATATGAATTTGGATCAAATTTCTTCAAATGATGGGGTAATGATCTGTGATATGTTTGCAAAAAATGTTTAAAGGCATCTACAAATGTAATAATCGGTTGGCTGGGCTGCATCAAATTACCTCTAACGTGAGCATTACAAATGAAAACGATGTGACAAGTGCAATAAAGAAGCTAACATATTCATTTTCTACTGGACCATAATGTTCCTTCCTGTGTTTTAATAAACTGCTGTCATTCCTTGGCTAGTGCTTTATGTTATTTGTTTAACCTATCTTTGTCGTCTTCCGTTTTACCGCATGCTTGGAAGTCTTCATTTATAATTCCACTTTTTAAATCAGGAAGCCGATGCAACATCCGTGACTACCGAGGTATAGCAAAACTCAGCGTTATTCCCAAGATGATGGAATCTATAATAGTCCATGAGTTGATACATGGTGTAAAATCCCATCTATCGGACAGACAGCATGGATTCGTCAAGGGCAAATCTACCAATTCAAATCTGTTGGAAATTACATCATGCATAACAAAAGGATTCATGAATGGTAATCAAACGGATGTAATATACACTGACTTCTCCAAAGCCTTCGATCAACTTAATCATCAGCTGCTTGTTAGAAAACTTTCACTTTTCGGCTGGTCCCCAAAACTTGTGCAATGGATTGCAAGTTATTTATCATCTCGTACTCAATATGTTAAGTTCAAGTCTCATTTATCCAACGCAATAGATGTCAAGTCTGGCGTGCCTCAAGGAAGCCACCTGGGACCACTGTTATTCGTAATTTTTATAAATGATTTACCCTCTGTGATAAAATACTGTGATATACATCTCTATGCTGACGATGCGAAAATTTCATATTCATATAAAAATAATGCTGATTATTTTCAACTGCAATCTGATATTGATCATTTGCAGGAATGGTGTAATAAGAATGATCTCACACTGAACTCTAAGAAATGCAAAGTAATGACCTTCGCTAGAGTTAAAAATATTTTCTTTAATGAATACTCTATAAATAATTCAAAACTTGAAAGAGTTAATTATTTTATAGACTTGGGAGTAATATTTGATTCAAAATTAGACTTCAGAATGCACATCGACTCTATAACTGCAAAAGGTTCTGTTCGTCTAGGAATGATTAAACGATGATCAAAAGAATTCAACGACCCTTATGTGACAAAGAGCCTGTTTGTTGGACTGGTTCGTTCGATCTTGGAATATGGTTGCCAAGTTTGGTACCCATATTACTCCTGTCACATTGCCCGCATTGAATCCATTAAAAAACAGTTTCTATTATTTGCTCTCCGTCATCTTAACTGGGATAATCATCACCATCTCCACCATATCGTTCGCGACTTTTACTGATTGGTCTTAATACGCTCGAGGATAGGAGGTCATCACTCAATGCTGCATTCATATTTAAACTTTTAAACGGTGATATAAATTCTCCTTATTTGCTTTCCTTAATAAAATTAAATGTGCCATTCCGTCCAAGTCGAAATTATAAAATTTTGCGAACACATGAAACTACTTTAAACTACTTAAATAATGAACCGTTATCTCTCTTATGTAAACAGTTCAATAATTATAATTCCTTCGTAGATTTTAATCTTACTTCATTGAAATTTAAACAAATTATACTTTTATTCAATTTAAATCGTCACTAATTATGTAAATGTAATATTATTTGTATAATCCAAATAACTGTGATCAATTATGTATCTGTAGTTATAGTCAAATAAATAAATAAAAACAAAAAAATAATCCTCTACAGCATACAGTAAAAGGTTCTTGGACCCATAAGAGGTGGGGTGCGTAGAAGCGAAGAATTTTTAAATTACGGAAAATAGTGCTGAAGAAGATAGTGTTGTAGTTTCACAGTCGATAGAATCTGAGAGGAGTCGATGAATAAAGAGAATCTCTATTTTCTGCGTTTATTTCGCAGGCAGGATCATTCCAGAACAGAAAGCGGAGGGTAAGTATTATGGAGAAACTAGACACAGGGAGAATTATTATTATTATTATTATTTTATTAAAGTGTAAGTAAATTACAAGTTAATAGTTGCTTAAAACTAGAAATTAGCTGCCAGGGCTATCAACTAGTTTGGTTATTGTGATAGAATGTAAGAAAAGATAAACAAAAATAATTATAGATTAAATAGAGTTTTCAAGGTTTAAAGCGGCCATAATGTTGTAGACGAGATTTATGTGATCAGTTGTGACGTTTGATAGTAGATGAGTGGGGTTGAAGTTGGAAACTTGTTTGCATGTTGAGATGACTTTTGGGCAGGAGAGCAAATGTGACAAGGTGATGGTTGGATTTTCTTCGCATAGATGACATAAAGCCGGTGGTTGCTTCTCAAAAAGATGTTTGTGCGTTATGTACGAGTGGCCAAGTCTTAATCTGATATACATACATATATCTTCAATTTCTTTGGAGATATATTATTGGGGTAGATCGTTTTAACGCCGTTGGGGTTTAAGTTTTTGTACGTGTGGTGGTAAATTGTCCAGGCGTTTTTTTCCTTTTGTATTTCTAATTTTCGGTAATGAAATTTTTAATATCTTTTTTGTTGTATTGATGGGACATTTGTAAAGGTTCTTTTAACGCTGACTTGGCTGCCGTATCAGCTGCCTCGTTGCCTTTGATTCCAGTGTGGCCAGGAAACCACACGACTTTCAGTGTTTGACTGTTTTATATAAGCAGGTTTCGAATTGTTTCGACGATTTCGGTAGAATTTGTTATATTTTTAAAAGCAGATAATGTAGATAGACTATCCGAGAATATAACCGTCTTCCTTTTATTACAGTGTTTTATTGCTTTGAGTATGGCAAATGCTTTTGAAAAGTTTGGTAACAATCTTTTGGAAAGCACTGAACCATTTTTGTCGACGATGGCAAATGATATATGCCTATCTGTTTTTGAGGCGTCGGAGAAGAGAAGGTTCCAGCCGAGTGATTTGTAATCATCTGCGGTGCTCAGGAATAAGGCTTTGTAGATGTCATCAGTGGTTATAGATTTTGCATACTTGGAAAGATCAGTATTTACCACGTAGCTTGGAAGGTTACATGGTGGTTGCCCTTTGATTTTATGATGCTTAATAGAGATAGGGATATTAAACTCGTTTGCGAACGTAAGTGCGTTCCCTAAGGTCGAATGAAGTCTCAGGTTTCTCTTCCGATTCAAGGCTTTCTTGACAATGTTGATGGTTGTTGCGTTAGTTGATTTTTTGGATGATGTTCGGACTAAGATAGATTATTCTGTCAGCTAGTTGGGCATTGAGCGTGATAAGGTGTTATGATGATTTGTAGAGATGATTTGAAGCATTTCTTGTAGATAGCTAGGCCATAATAAATTTTCGATAACACAATAGATTTGGTTAGATTAATAAGAGTATTGTCATTCGAATAGCTATTTTTTGAAGATAAATATTTAACTACGTTAACCCTGGCAATAATGCCTTTTTTTAAATATAAGTACAATGATTCTTAAATGTATATTTAGAGTCAAGGAAAAGTCCAAGAATTTTAATAAAGTTAACATTTTTTATATGATTGTTGTTTAGATTACATCTATAGTCTTATTACAGTTATGTTTCTTACAAACATGCAATATTTCGGACTTTGAATATGAAATTATAGATCCTGACTGTTCGCTCCAACAAAGAAGAGCTTCGATAATGTGGGAGAAAGTAACTCCCAATTCACGTAGGTCTTTGCAATTTGAATAAATGATTAGGTCATCGGCGTGTATTGTATGTTCGACCTTTTTGAAGCTGTCTATTATTTTGCTGATTTCATTAAAAGCTATGGAAAACAAAACCACTGATAGTGGTGATCCCTGGGGAATACCGTTTTTTAAGTTTTTGAACTTTGGAGTAGGTGTTATGATTAATGCGAAAACTTTTGATAGGAAATACTTAATTTAGCTAAATATTTTAAGTCCAATTTGCCATCTTAAGAGTTGTTTCAAGAAAACATGATCATGAGAAGCGAGGCATGGTTTCTTTCAGAGTGTTGAAGAGATGCAATGGTCGAGGTGGAGGAGAGCGTCTAGAGTAGATCTGCCTTTTCTAAATGCGACTTGCCGGTTATCTAGTAACTTATCACTTTCTAGGCACAAAACAGACGTTTCGCTATGAACCATAATTTTCCCTGTACATGGAAAAAGTGAGATTGGTCGGTACCCCGAGGTGGAGGTTAGATCTTTATTCGGTTTAAGCAACGGGATGATGCTTGCAACTTTCCAGGCATGTGGAATTATACCTAGACACAGAGAGAATATTTTATACGTTTACTTGAAAAATTGATCGATTGGCATTTGGAAATATTTTGGTCTAAGCTCAAATTTAAACTGAGGAACTATCGAGATCTAATTGAATTGAATTGAGAAGATTTAGGACGCTCCCTCACTTGTCGGTGCGGTATCGTTTCTCTCGGTTTACTCGGTATCGGTACATATTCGGTACCGATATTTCACTTAATACATTTGTTCATATTTCAATGAACCCCAGTTTCGAAGATTATATCTTTAAAAACTTGGTATCATCCGCGTAGAATGAGATTAAGGAATGGTAGATGACCATTTCGATATCGATACAATAAATAGTATGGATAAAAAGAAGAGGACCTAAGTGGCTACCTTGGGGGACCCCGGAGGTTGCTTAAAATGGATTAAATTGGGTAGATTTGAAACGAATATTGTATTATCGGTTTTCTAGATAAAAATATTCTATTTTCTAAGGATAGGATCAAAGCCGATAAAGGATAATTTAAAAAGTATTGCGCTATGATGTTGTCAAATGCTTTGCTTATGTCAGTAGAGATAACATCTTCCTTTCTCTCATGTGGATGATAGGGTATGGGTTATAGAACACACATTCAACAAAGGAAGTGGTAATAGGACTACATTTGAGACCAAATGTTGACTACGAGAAAAAAATCAGACTCCCAACGGAAACTTAAAATTTCGTACATAATGGTTTCGAACATTTTAAGGAAGTATGGAAGTTTAGAAATGGACGAATAGTTTTGAGGACCGCACATGTTTTTAATACCTGAGGTAACTCATCTTGAGATAGCGATAAGTTAAACAATTTGAAGAGTAGGAAAGAGGGGGCTGGAAGCTTTTTTTTTTAGAAAATTGCCAGTAGACCATAGGGCCGGAGAGAATTGATCATTAAGTTGATTTAATTAATTTTTTGATATATAGATTTAAAGAGAGATTCGGCAAATAATCGCAATAATCAGAATCAAGTTCCAACGAATGTCCGGTGTAAGAATGTTTTAAAAATGTAGCAACAAAATTAACGACATTTTGTGTATTATTTGAAATATCGGTTTTGAAAGGAAGAAGGTAAGAGGGTAACCGTCAGTTTTTCTTTTGAAATTGACGAACTAGAAAAAACGATTCGGGATCATTTCTGAAATTGGATGGTGCTATTATTTAATAGCGTTGGTGAAAAAATAGGGGAACAAACATTTATTCGGACCACTACCTAGTTGTAACTAAGGTATGACTGAGGATATCTTGAACAACGCCAAGAAGAGGTATTACTGTGAGGAAGTTTAACGTCGGACGGCTGCAATCGCAAGAAATCTCCATGTCCTTTTCCGATCGAGTCTTTAATAACCTCTTTCACCGGCCAGCATCAAGTATTGAGAACCAGTGTTGCCAAAATGCAAAATGAGAAAAGAAGAGCGAAAGAAGCATACACGGCGAGGCTTCGCTGCGAAGAACTGCCCGTGCGCTCTACAAGCAGAAGGGCAAAGAGGAACACCGACTTCTCACAAAGAAAAAAAGGGGTCACTAGAATTGTGCGATCGAGGAAATGGAGAGTTGTTATTGCAGGAATGAAGAACTTCAAATCGATACCCACCACCTTTTCTTCGATTTCAAAGCTGCGTACAACAGCATTTATAGAGACGAGTTATATACAGCAATGTGTAGTTTTAACATCCCTGCCAAACTCGTCCGCCTGTGTAAAATGACGATGGAAAAGGCACGCTGTTCCGTCAAGGTCGGTGAAAACTTCGCCGACACCTACAAGGCGATGCGCTGTCATGCGACTTTTTCAACATCATACTTGAAAGAATAGTGCAGAACTCGCACACCAACACCAGATCTTTCAAAAGTCCAAAACTCGCATACGTCGACGATATTGACATAATCGGAAGAACCCAACGTAATGTCGGTAGCGCTTTTGTGAGTATTGAGACGGAAGCGGCGAAGATGGGTTTAGCAGTCAATGAGCCCAAAACCAAGTATATGCTTTCAACAAGAAGAGACACCCAAAATCCACGTCTTGGACAATACATCACCATAGACAGCTATAACTTTGAGGTAGTTAAGGATTTTGTCTACCTGGGCTCCGCTATTAACCGTACCGACTGCACATCGAAACAGACCTAGCCGAAAGAGTAAAAATTCAACGTCTCAGATGGATGGGTCATATAGAGCGGATGGACGTCAATGTTTTGTTCCTAAAAACATCATTGTTTACCATTCCATTAAAAAAAACCCAAACAAATAACCAAAGCCCAAACCAATTTCATAAAAAAAAAAATACAAATAGAAAAACTACATACACTTACCTCAGAATAATAAATGCGATACTTGGTTATAATCCCATTGGTAACGATCGGTGGTTCCCATTTAACATAAATCTCTTTGTGGTTCAGTGCATATCCCTCGACGGTTCGTGGTGGTCCGGCAATATTCTCTTCCGGTTGTGTTCTCACTTCCAAAATCTAAATAAAAAAATAAAAAAATCTAATTCCTATCGTTTGGAAAAATAAGGTTAGGTTACTAATCCTCACATTCTGTTATGTGGGATTAAATAACAAAAAAACATTGTCTGCTTCTACATCCAACACAACATTTATGTGATATACTCACCTCAGATGACTCGCCAGGACCAAAATTGCTATTGCCGATAACCCGGAACTGATAGGTCTTGCCTGGCATCAGAGACTGAATGTTGACTTGTTGGTCGTCACGTGATTTTGTGATGATTTTTTGCTCCCTAGTTGGTGTGCATAGAAGAAAGCACAATGCAAATATAAGAAAAAAAATATGCATATTTCATGAATCCTTTTTGGATTAAAGGATACGTGCTTCCCATATAGTAGAAGAAAGGAAGCCAGATAGAGGCGCGGCAGGAGGAATTTATAATTTTCTTTCTGTCTGAACGTGATACTATTTCAACAGTCTAACTGTCAATGGGGTGGGTGTGGCCGGATGGAAAGGATGTCATTGCGCTGGATGCAGTCTTGAAATTAATTTTTCCTCCGGCTAAAAAGGAATTTCAATTCAAAATCAATGATTTCCTGCTGCTTCTGTCTGCCTTTTCATTCGAAACCCTCCAACCTCAAAGCTTTTTCCTCTATACTTGTTGGGAAAAACTTTCACCAAAATCCTGTATATTTGGGTACATCCTACTTGTTGGACAATTTGGCAATTTATCTCAATGAAAGTCTTTGAATAGTAAAAGCAGTTAATTTTGCCAAAGTACTTTACTACGGAGTATATAGTCAGAACAGAACGACGATGCCAGGAAATTTTTCGATATTGGAATAGTTTCCCTTTCAATTGGAGTTTTGCCCATTTATCATAGAGGGGCGCCAGAATCGCAAAGTGTGAGAAAGTAGTTGCAGTTGGAAACAAAAACCGGAGCTAGTGAACTCTTAATGGCTGACTTGGCTAGGTTGGAGGAGCATTTCAATGAACTTGCTTTTTGTTTGATAGCATTTTGAGAAGGAAAGGAGTGGGGTAAACCATCAAATTTAAGTACAAAAGACAATTAGGGCGCAAAAAGTAAGAATAGATAGAAAACAGTAATGTTACAGGGGATGATAAGACGAAAAAAAAAAACAATTCAATGCAGATATTCCGATGTAAGACCAGGAGATAAATGGTTTCTAAATGCGACAGAACCAATTCGTTGTGCGGAATGTAAGCAATTGTCAGATTAGGAAAGCCATAAAATGACAGAAGAATGTGCTTTGTCAAGGCATTTACGATGAAAGGAGCTACATAAATGTTGACTTTTGAGGTTCGTTCTCCTTTTGTTTTGTTCATTTAAGAGTCTGAGAAAATAATTGATAGTTTCAAACTTAACGGTGGGTTCGAGAAAAACATAATAAAGTTTGAGTTGGAATTTATTTTATGCTTGGATTCTAGAAACCTTATATAAAGTTGATGTTGTTTCTCTTAAGAAGATGTAAAATTAAATAAAAATATATAATATCGCAGCCATATCGGAAAAACGATTAGATGGTCGAGGAAAAGGAAAATGAAAAAAATGCGATTTATACTACGACAAGTGTGGATTCGTTATTGGAGGCAAGGGTCTTTAGTTTCGAACGTGTGAACGAGCTTTCACGCTCGTTGGCTAAATTAGCTAACCTACGACTTTAATGCGCCCATGCCTCATAGAGGAGAAAGAGGCCGGTTATATGTTTTTCGAGCTTTTTGAAAAAAAAAGAGTTGGTTGTCTGTAAAGTCGGTTTACGGACGATAATTTTACGTGATAACGTCATAAGAAAACATTGATGGCAGCAACACCAACATACAGCCCGTTAACTCACACCCACAAACCCTCTCGTTAAATCCACACATACACACAGCCCGATATCTACATCGACTTTCTAATTTAACAAAACTCCGCCTATTTTGTATCTTTTTCTCTTCTTATACTATATGAATTTGAGTGAAATTATTTTGGGTATTTGCGCTTGTTCTTTTTCATGTTCGCCTAGTGCTTGCGATCGATTTTGGTTGAAAGAACCACAGTATCGCAGCGTGCGTTACTTTTCTTATCAGTATGATTCATGTTATTTCGCATGGACGTATTATACATGGACTGCTAGTCTGGTGTCAGCTTCATACAGCAATTGTCGCCAAAAATCAGAATGCGATGCTAGATCTCGTGAACCCACTTCAGGAAAAAAAATAACTACTTAAAATGGTGACATAGAACCTCGCGACATCTGTTTTTAAAAATTCAAAAAGTCGCATTTACCGGTAAAACATAACTGACACTTTTGAATTCCATCCATAGAAGTGCGCGACATCTTTGATATTTTGCGTCTTGTTTTTTTTTTATTGGTTTTTGCCTAAGACAAGCTAAAAGCACTAGAAGGAAAAAAGGGATTTTTTAAAATCTCGTAGAAAAAAGGGGTTTTAGTTTATGTTAAAATCAAATATTGCTGATTTTATTAAGATTTTAAAAACAACTAATGAACTACGATCAAATAAAGCACTGCTAAGGCAGTAGATAAGGACATTTTTTCCTATCATTCTTATTCTCCAAACTACATACGTCCAAATTCCAGTTGCGGTCTAAAAGGCAATGTGTCTTTTAAGACCAACGTTCCTTTTTATTACTTTTTTCTAACTACTTGTTCATTAATAATGATAAATCACAAAGTTAATAAAAATCCTGACAATATGGCCAGAGGTTGAGACCTATTCCTTGTGACGACTATAAAGACGTGGCCACACCAAAAACAAACATTTGTTTAAAAAAACATTTTTGAAATGTTTCCCCTTTTGAAATTGAAATAAAAACAACAAAACCTGTCAACTAGACTAAATGCATGAGAATAAAGAAAGATTTCCGTTCGGAAGGGGAAAAATAGAGACATTTCAGAAATGTTTCGCGAAGCCTCCAGACCTAAATAATCATTTCAGAAACATTTAAAAAACATTTCAGAAAGAAAAAAACATTTCTGAAAGGTTTTTTAAATGTTTCTGAAATGTTTTAAAAAATGTTTCTTTGGTGTGGACACATCTTAAGGCTATATTTTAAGTTTGCAGTATGACAGTCCAAAATCGCAACAAAGTTTAGGTTCTAAAGATTTTACGAACTTGTAATTTACCAAGTTATAAAAAACTAATTTCAATAAATCCATGTGTGTTTTTTTTTTGAATTTATTGTAAGTGTATAGGCATAGGCAAGGATATATACCAATTAATCTTATTCTCGATGAAGCAGAACTCAATTACTTAAGTAAGCTAGACTGAACAGATGGGGTTTACCAGAATTAGAGTTACCAATTTCGACTTTGTCTTACTGGAATCGTAACAATACACATTTAATTCTGATTTAAATAGAGAATATTTTCTGCGGTTCCTAAGAAGCTTTTTGGGATTAACTGGGGAAGAGCTCTCTACCTCCACTTGGTTTCCCCTGTTAAAGAATACTCTGAAAAGATGGCGCTATATCATCGTGAGGAAGGCACCATGTTCGGCGTTCATGTTTAGTTAGACCTTCGACTGGAAGAGAGAGGAGGGTGTTGATGTAGTTTATGAATGTTTGAGGTCTTGAGATGTGTAGTTTCATAGTTATTAAATGAAGATGTGTAAGAGGCGTTCCGATTTCGGAGACCAATGTGTGTCGGTGTTCATGATAGCTGGTAGCGGGGCTACCTCCGAATGATGACGATTGTAACCATAACATTTAGATCGGAGGATTATTCGTAATAGTCAGATTTAGATGGTCTCTGGTGGTGACCAGAAAGAGAAATTTGGATAGTTGACGCTGGAATATTATGGTTTCAGCGATTCCGAATGGTTGCAATTAAATTCATATATAGTTGTCGGGCTTCGATGGAAGATTTAAGTCTAAGATCGAAGGATGGCAAATAAGTATAGGTAAGTCTTAAAAGCCTAATTGATAACTCGAAAGTTAGAATTCATTTGGCAATTATTGGGTATTTGAATAACCCAACAAGTAGTGGGTATCAGCCCAGATTGAAAACCGAACATATGACAGAATCGTTGTCACTCTTTAGAGACGAAGTGCCTCTCCATGAACTCAGGGTGATAATAGACTAATGGTTTCGGTGCGCCTGCAGTTAGAAGTTGTTAAAGCATCAAGCACGGCAGCCTTTTAAGTGGATTTCTTCACTGATCATGTTTAATGGACTCCAATCATGAGTGCCTTAACAGTGGAATTAAGACATAATCGGCAAATGTCCACGTAAAGCACATTCACATTCTGTCGGTATTTTTTTTTCAATATAGGAGGTAAGTTTAAAAAACAGCAAAATAGGGCCCTATTCGGAGAATCATTGTAACGATTAATGGCTTGGGCATACATAATTTCACCTATTTAATTAGTCCACACTTGTAATTGCATACATTTTATAGTGATTTCACATATAAATATATTAACTACTATCGTCTAGGTTTCCCAAAGGCTTCCTTAAGACCAATTCAATCTCCTTGAATGCACTCAAACAGTAAAACGTCTAAGAAGCATGCTATTTGTTTTCAAGACAATCCTTGTTCTATAGGAAAGCATCAATACATATAAGAATGTTCAAGTACTTTCTCAAAAATTAACCTTCTAAGAAGCTTTTCATCTTAAATCCCCCCTCCTCTTTTCATGCCCCAAAGGACCAATAAATTCGAACAGTTTAGAACCATAGTCCATTGAATTGATCTGCTTGCAACCGACACAAGTGGATTAATCCTTCTTCAAGATTCAAGTTGTTTTCCCATCCAAAGGGACCAAAAAAAAAAAAAATAACTATATTCTTTTTTAATAAAGAAAAGTTCCTGGAGCTTGGCCATTTATCATGAATGCAATCGTAACAAACAAAAACACTATCTCTCGTACCTTCTACATCTTGAAAAGGTTTTGTTCCATAATGGAAAACATAAACATGCAATCAAATGAAGTTGTTCCTCGTCGTCGTCCACGTTTATATCCAAAAAGCAGCTGAATGGGAGGTTGAGAGAGTCCTAAAAATGCACTCAGGATATAAAAGCTTTCTTTTGAATTACCACACAATCTGACGTTGTGAGCTGCAGGATGCTCCTGCATTGAAATCGCCACTAGAAATCTCTGGAGGATTGCAGAAATGTGTTTACAGAATGGGATTCCTTTCTTATATTTTTTTGCACTCATTCTACTTAACCCTTTAAAAGCACAATGCCACCTATACATGTGCATTATAATCCTTTAAAAAGGATCCAGCTCACGTTCCAGCAGTAGAAGCAACTATATCCTTTACATCCACCTCATACTCCTACCTGCACTTCACAATCTCCTATCAGACTTGGGTGCATCCATTTTGTTTATTTATTCATTTCCATTACACCACTCAGGCTTAGGAATGGATATTGGGGTATATTCCCAGGACGACTTACCTTTCGCTGTTGTTCATCTTGTAGTAGACAGTGTACGAGATGACCTCGTCGGGATTTTTGGCCGGCTCCATCCAACTGATTGCCACAAATCTGGGTTTAACTATTTGCGCCACCAAATCTCGGGGTGGTCCTGGTAAATGGTTTCCGGCTGCAGTCAATTGGCCATCTTCATCTAAATCAAGGATAGACGAGGATAAGGGATTTTTTCTTCGAATTTTCTGCGTTGACGATGAGGAGGCAGCAGCCTCCTGTCGTCGTTCGTTGTCCTGCTTGTTCTTCCACGTGTTGAGAATCTTATTGGGATCGTCGCCACGTTTGAAGGCGTTTATAATGTCTTCGTTGCCCGTGACTTCTTCGTCGTCGTCGTAATCTTTGTCGTCGTCTTCGGGTGGTTCCGAATTATCATCGTAAGTGTCGTCGTAGTTGGTGTTGTCGTTGAGGGCGATGTCAGCACTACTCGGAATAGTAATACCTTTACCCTTGGATAGGAGGCTATCGAGTGCGCTTTTCGATAGTATTCGCTTATTATCAACAGACTTGGTTCGCATCTGAACTTCACCAGAATTGCTGTTGTTGTTGTTGTTGTTGTTTTTGTTGCGACGTTTCGGGCTAGTGGTTTGAAGGGATTTCGTTGTCTGGGATTGGGGTTTCTTCGTTTTGTATTTTTGCTCTGGGATATCGTAATCGGGATGGATGAAAGGATATAGAAAAGAAAAAAAAAAGAAAATAAAATAAATGAAAATAAAATAATAATTGAAACAAGTTGTGGCCACAATAAAAGCGTTTGTTTTTTTACAGCAGTGGTTAATGAATGATGTAAGAGGGACTAACTTATCATGTAAAAAGGATTACTTTTAGATTTTTAAGGGTTTTGTATTGTTATTTACACTTTAATTGTATGCTAGGCAATACTTGGCGTTTACACATAATACATAGTAATTGAAAGAAGTTAAGCAAAGCATGAAGATTAAGCAAAAAGTTAGTAAACAATTACATAGAATGGTGAAAACGGCGTTCACAAGGGTTAGTTAGGTTTTTGAAGATTGCCAATTCAATTCTACAAGAATTACTGAAATGAAACATTAATTGCCCTTCAACGACGGATACCGTAGGATTAGGTTGTGTTTAGGTTGGCTCTATAATTGCAATTAAGAAATAAGGATGAGAAACCATTTTAGCTATTAATTGTTTCTTAAAATAAATTGCACACGACTGGATCTCACGTACTTGCTCATATGTGCGGTCACATCGTCGAATAAAATTTAAAAAAATAAGTAACATTAACGAAGAAAAATAACACAATCTGAACTTTAAAGAAGTGTCAAAACTGCAACACTTAACAGTTTTTTGTAAGAATGTAGTACGCCATTACACGTCTCTTATAATAACAAATTTATAAAAAAAAAAGTATTTCGAAAATTGTAGGACAGATTTAGATAAAATTCTATTTTTGATTTTTAAATTTTTTTTTAAATTTTGGTACGCAGTTCTTTAGAGTTTATTAATATACATGTGAATATAAGATTTAAAATATTTTTTTTGATTAGTTTTAAAAAATATTGAATTTTCAAAAAAAAAATTCTAAAATTAATTTTAATTAGAAAAAAAGTTATTCAAAATTTGTATATGCTACCTAGATCGTCTCAAATATAAAATTTGACAGAAATCCAATAAGCCGTTAACGAGAAAACCAAAAATTAAAAAAAACTGTTATATGAAAGGTACCGTACATTTGGTTCTGATCAAATTATAGCCAATACCAACAAAAAAAAATTTCATCAAAATTATTGCAGCCGTTTTCGATAAAAATAAGCTTTTCGTAAACGGTAGGTACCGTTATTTTTAGTCCTAAAACTAAAATTTGAATTTCCCATCTGGGTAATGCCAAAACAATCAGACACACCAAATTTTAAGATAATCGCTTAAGCCGTTTAGGCTGCAGCTCGTTATACATACTGACAGACATTTTTGCCACTAACTTTTTTAGACTTCTCTATGATCGTTATGTCATGTTTGATTATTTTCTCAATTTTGTTTATATTCACGAATCCTAAACTTGCCTTATAAAAAAAACGGTGTTCCTCAAGGTTCTCTATTGGGCCCTAATTTGTTTCCATTAAAATCTCTGTAGTTGGACTACCGATTCGAAGGAGCAAACAAACATCGACTCATATCTTATTGGTGCCAAATAAAATGTTAACCATCTGGAGAGATTAGTTTTTAACCAGTTGTTCAATGTCGATGATGAGCAATATTACATCAATAATCGATCTGGACCAGTCAATCTCTAGAGAAATAAGCCTGTCTAGTTTGTTATGTGATAGTCCTAAGCCGTATGTTGATGAAAGAATATGATCTTATCAAGGTAGTTTTAGAACTGGAAAATCTACGATCAACTAAATCTTCACATTACGCCAGATCTTGGTGAAAACCCAAGAATTTAGCATCGATACCAGTTCATCGATTGATGAACTACGCTAGTTGCGCCAACATAACGTCGGAGTTTAATTTTATCCGAATGAACTTTAACTTAAAAGAGTGCAGGTTAAGGTTCTTTCCAAGCGATGCCCAATTGCTTGAGATAGTGGAATCGACTCTTTTGATTTATTTGCAATTGAAGCTTAACCGATATAACGGGTTTTTCAATTGGGCTATGTAATTTCGGCGGCCATCTTGTTTCGGTGACATCTGGCAAATCTGTTACTGATGCTAAGTCACCATGAAAAGTTACCGATTAAACAGCACGTCTAAATAAAAAAATTAATTTATGACAACCGGGTTGGTATTCAATAAGCCAAAATTTGTACGTCAAAGGAACGCAAGACCAGCCGAAAACATTGCCGTGGCCTATGGAATTGTACATCTGAACCAAAGACAGGCGATATCTCACCGTGTACACAACTTGCTTTTCGCACACTTTAACTTGGCCAATTTTGCATTGGAACTTGAGTCTTAACCCGTACAAGATTTAACTGACCCACGAGTTTAAAATTCATGCCAATAGACAAAGAGGTTTGTTTGCCGATTGAGCGTACCTTTAATTTGGCCAAAGTCATCTTTAGCAAAATAACAGATTTTTGGGTAAATGGCTATGTTAACAAGCTTGCAGTATATACGACGACAGAAATCCAAAAGAGGTTCACCAGGTGAAAATGCGTACTCAAAAAGTAACCTTATGGTTTGGATTACGGACCACCGCACCAGGCGCGGCTTCATTGGTCAGTACTTTTTTTTTGAAAACGACGTTGTTGAGTTGGTCATCTTTAATGGCGCTATGAAACGATTATAATACACAGCGGACGCTACAATAGACATTCTAAATTCTTCATTTTAACGGAGGTGATGTTATTTAGCCATAAAGGCCATGCGATTTGACCCCCTAGACTTTTTTGTGGGGGCATCCTGAAGTTGCAAGTTCTATGCGAAAAACCCACAATCGAAAGATGCCCTTAAGGTTAACATAACACATGCCATAACTCAAATTCAGCCGGATCTATGCGGAAAAGTCATTGAAACTGTAGAAAAAGAAGTAAGAAGTCGAGGCGGTCATTTGAATTATGTTATGTTTCATACAAAACGGCATACAAGTGCCTTTCAAATAAAAAAAATTGTTAATATCTCTCAACATAGCCGCATTCTTTTGTATTTTATCATTCAAGCGTCAGTTTTAGCAGCAACTACTATGAATAATTAGGTTCGTACCTCAGCTCTTTCGTTTGTTAGGGTAGTTGAAAGAAATATGAAGCCCTCGAAGCTTGATAAGCCATTTTGATTGATTTCTTTAGATTTTTTACAATTATTATATTATAAGGCTTTCTTTTCAATTGAAAAAGAGTAGTCTAAATTTTAAATTGGAGACTATGCCGGTTTAAAAAAAACCTTTAAAGAAAATTGTATTGTAAGGTGACTTCTTCTTAGTTCTTCAAGCTTTTTATGCGAACAAAAATGCAATCTGTAGCAAGAAGTTTCCAATTTTTTGTTTGACATTTTTAAAAATATTTATCGGTAAAACATACAAAGCATTTTACGCCAATCATGTTTTTTTACTTCATGTTACAACATCAACATTTTGAATAATCTGTACAATTTGTCTCAAGCAATTCACACATTTAAATTGTATAATCTTAAATAAAACTTCAAATAAAGCATACAAAATATAAACAAATTAACTTAAAAGCAACAAAAACTAAAAAGCAACAATATGGTGGGACATTAATAAAAGGGGATCCATATTAAGGGCTTAAAGGCCATTACATCGTTTTGTTAAATATTTTTTGGCCATTCTAAGTATTTTTTTTTTGATTACATAAGGCGGTTAGCAGTGGGATTCTCAACATCAATGGATACACAGGTACATATTTTACGCACTCAAACATTTAAATTTAGCTTTATACATTCAAATATTTGTATATCCATCTGAAAAAATAAAATTACTTGGCATCTTTGTATCTTACCTGGTTGAATGATTTTCAATCGAGCAGACGCTTGAACACTTCCTGCTGGATTTGTACCAACACATTGAAACATTCCAGCATCCGATTGTAAAAGACCCATGATTCTTAAATTATGACCAGCAACAAGTTGCATATAGTC
This sequence comes from Platycheirus rosarum, assembly GCA_963971375.1. Lineage (NCBI taxonomy): Eukaryota > Metazoa > Arthropoda > Insecta > Diptera > Syrphidae > Platycheirus > Platycheirus rosarum. The sequence goes on along the minus strand of OZ020510.1, from coordinate 47,104,037 downwards.
ATTGGGTGTAATTACATCACCATTTTTCATCCAATGAATCATTGGCTTTGGTTTGCCTCTGATTGCGCATTCCAGTTCAAGTTCTTCTTTTTCAAAGGCAGATTTATCGGTGGGACTCTGAATGAATTTTGGAGGAACTTGAACTTGTAAGGTCGCTTGTGCGTCCAAAGAATCGACTGTGTTGCTCGCTCGGCATTGGTAATTTCCCGAATCGATGTCTTCGGCTGCGGATATTTGCAATGATCCCGTTCCAAGGATTGAAAATCGAGAATCCAAATCACTGGAGTGGACGTTAGGAGGGTTAGACTTGAAGCAAACAATTATCGGATAGAAATACTCACTTTAAATCCAGCTCCTCACCATTTCTCAGCCATCGAATCTGCGGCTTAGGCATTCCATTCGCCACACAGTCTAATGTTACAGTATCTCCCTCCTTGACAGTCTTTGGTGATGGTCCAACTAGGAACGATGGTGCAACTTGGTTCTCCCCACCTTCTGTTACTTTTTTTATATTCAAATTGGTTTTACTACTCAGTCTTGAAACAACTCCCGACGTCACATTGCACTGATATGTTCCCCGATCTGAAGTTCCGACTTCATCGATCTCTAAAGCACCATTTTGAAGAATTACCATTCTCAGACTATCGATTGTGAGATGGGCATCATCCTTAAGCCACTGAATATTGTTTTTAATGCCAGGCTGAATGTGGCCGAGTATACAGCGGAAGTAGGCTGTTTGACCTGGTAAGAGGTAGGACTCCATAAAGTCCTGATTGATTTCTGGTAGCCGTGCAATCGAAACAATTGCCGATCGGCTAACTATCGTGCCAATTCCATCGACACTCAGGAGGCATTGATATGAACCGGTTAGACCACGGTTTTGCTCTACCGAACTTATGTACAAGGAACCGTTTTTAAGTTGTGTTCTAAGAAATACAAAAAACAAACAAAAATTGGGATTAGGTTCAAAGTTTTTGTTTTTAAGAATATATTTTGTTTTACCTAAATGTATCGCCGACAATTCCGAGATCCTGACCATCAGGACCTCGCCACCGAATGTTTGGCGATGTTTTTCCGGCTTTTTGATGTGAACCGTATTGTGTTTTGCCAGAGCATTGTAAAAGAACTGAATTGCCTTCCGGTACAACCACATCTTGAGGTTCCAATATGAATTCTAGAACTGAAAAGAGAAAATTTAATAAAACATTTTATTTAATTTTTTAACGTCTTATGTAGTTAAGATGTAAAATGTGTGATTTCAAATGTGTGAATTCAAAAGGAACTTTTTTTAATTTTTTAATACAAAACCTAAACGTCGATGATGCAGATGCCTTATCTGATGTATCAGGGGACTCAAGTCCTTTAGTTCATCCTTAGATAACAATTAAGGGATTTTACATAAGCCTCATTAACAATACGATCTAAAAAAATATTGTTGCAATCAAAATATCCTGTTCTCAAAAATCCGCAATATTTAAAAATAACAAATCACTTAACCATTAAAAATTACAACCAATTGAAGCGGAAAAAAACATTCACCACAGGTATTTCCTCCACCGCATCAACAATGAAGAATGAACGTATCCCTTTAATCTTTCAACAAAAAAAAAAATTCTTCCATCCTGCTATGCATCCTCATTCCAACACAATCAAACATTTTATTTTGTAAAATATATACAAACATAATAAAGCACAACGATGCGGCACAGCATTGCAAGGTAGACGTATTCAATATGCAAATCCCTTCATTAAATCAACCTTGCAGCAAACGTTGCAAGGCTGGACCCGAATAATATGCACCCTGTAATTACTTAACGCAACAATTAAATGGGCATTTTCACGTCTGAGCAACTTCACACAAAACCATGCATCCAACTTGGATGTGGGTATTTTCGTGTGCAGCAATGAAAGGGTTGAATAAGGAGCTTGCACCACTGTATATGGATGAATGCGTTTCCTCCAGAGTAAGCGCAAACAGCACAGGATGTTTGTAAGTCCTATCATCCAACACCACTCTCCCACAATTCCATTCATTGCATCAGCCCTTAGTTATAGCAACTCACTCTTGATCTTTTGTTCTTTCCGGCGTTTTAAAGGTGCAAATAGCTGTGCAACAGCAAGAACCGGCTGTGAAGTTTATTAAGTGGAAAACTATTTGTTCATTGATTAAAAAAAAAGTAAAAAAGTTGCAAAATGGAAAAAAGCTTATACGCGGAAATGAAGTGGGTATAGTCAGAGGGTAATGAACTTTATTTTATGTAACCATTGAAGTGCCCGGGATCGTGGGTGAATGCGTTAATGTGCACTTTCAAGTGCAGTACTCAGTTGTTAGTAACTGAACAACTCATGGTGCAATGAGCCATATCTTAACACAAAAACTTCTGGTTTGATTCAGGAAAAGAATTTTTTTATTGCAAAATAAACCACTTCATACTTTCTATTTTGAAAACAAATACGGTTTTTTGAGTTCTGATATCAAAACTATAGTTTAACGTGGTTTTGTGTAAGCTAGGTTAAAGACTAACTCTTTCCAACGTTCATTAACGCTGATTAACCGTCAGATTAAGGAATATCTCGAAGATCGAAAGCTTCTCCATGACCGTCAGTATGGCTTCCGCAGCAACCGTTCCACTGGTGATCTGATGGCATATCTCACCGAACAGTGGAACAAATCTTAACATCGCTTTGGTGAAAGAAAGATTATTGCTCTTGATATCTCCAAGGCATTTGATAGAGTTTGGCATGAAGCTCTCTTATCGAAAATGCGTGCTATTGGGATCGATGATACTCTTGTTCGTTAGATTAGAAGCTATCTTCTGGACTGTTCAAAACAAGTTGTATTGGACGGATTCAAGTCTTATTCCTACAAAATAAATGCTGGTGTGCCCCAGGGCTCTGTTCTGTCTCCGACTATTTTCCTCATTTTTATAAATGATCGTCTGTCTGTTACTTCTAATCCACTTAATTGTTTTGCTGACGACTCTAACATCAGCTTTTCATATTCGTTCGATAATTCACGTCCTTCGCCTTCGGACGTACAATTGCAACGGTACCGTATGTCAAGCTCATTAAACTCCGATTTATACAGCATTGCCAAATGAGGTAATAGGAATCGTGTGGAGTTTAATGCTTCGAAAATTCAATGCTGTCTTCTGTCGTTAAAGCTAAACAGACCCCCAATGCCATTGTCCATGAATGGCACTTACATCGAAGAAACCTAAAAGCTCTCAGTACTCGATATGTGTGTCAACGACGACCTCCGTTGGAACAACCATATATTTGAGATCGCTAAGAATGCTGCTTAGGTTTTCTGTATCGGTGTAAGAAGTGCTCCATCTGATCTAGCTACAATTTATAAAGCGTTTATACACCCTAAACTAACTCCCATCTCTGGGAAGGTGCTTCACAAACATCGCTTCACCTGCTTGGTAGAATACAAAATCGAGCGTTAAGACTGATAGGTATTAGAACTGCCGCTGAAACAATTGCCCCTCTCGAACAACGACGCAATGTTTCATGTGTTTCCGTTTTTATCGTTTCTTTTATAAAAAATGTTCACTCGAAGTAGCCAGCTGCATTCCTCCCCTTAAAAGTTTCTCCCGTAATACTCGTCTCGCAAGGAATGCCCATCAGTTCACCCATGAGCCCAATTTCGGACGTGCGGTAAAATATAGGGATTCTTTAGCCGAACAACACGAATTTGGAAGAGATTTTCCCTTGCCATTTTGATCTGCAAACATTCAAAACCAATGTTAATCCACACCTCCTATCTCTCCCGTCCCTATCTTATTAATACCCTCGCAGTGTGTTACATTAAAAGGGAAACAAATAGTCCCTTGTACGCGCGTTAATTATAACAAAAAAAATATGTGGGGTATAACATCCGGGCCAGCGGATTTGTTTATATCAAGATCTTTGAGAACTCTTGCTACTGATGTACGAGTACGGAAAAAAATCTGTCCCATGGAAAAAATTACATTCTCAAGTACAGGAGGGGCAACGTTGCTGTTAGGCAGCGTGAAGCTGGCAGCGAAAAAGTTTGCCTTCTCTGAAGAGTAAACAATTGGTTTGTTATTGTCGATGAGCATTGGAATCGAAGATGTCGAGGAGTTTTTAATATTTTTTACAAATGATCAAAAATTTTTACTGCCTTTGGGACACTGCAGAATTTTTTGCCGTAATTTTTGGTCATGCAAAAATTTGGTTCTTCCAATAACGGAGTTGCATGAGTTCTCATTTTTCAAATTCTTCAATTCAAATTTTCTTCTGTAGGGTTGGCTTTGCAGAATCGGAAACTTACTTCTTTGAGCCTGATAGCTTCTTTACACTCAGAATTAAACCATGACTTTTCTTTAGGCTTGATGCTTTTTACTCTGTTAGGAATAAAAGCACGCATCCCTAAAAGAATCACATTTGTGATCGTTTAAGCACGGGCATCAATGTCACTATCGAGGATGCATAGTGGTGACCAGTTAAAATTTCGGAAACAAAAATTTTATGCCGTCCCAGTTGGCTTTCTCGTATTGCCAAACTATCTTTTCATAAGTAACTAAGTTTATACCATTAATTGTTTGATTATTTAACTTATGCTTACCGTTTAATAACATAACACCGGATTCAATTTCTAAGTCGTAATCGTATTCTTGTTTAGTGTTACATTTTGAAGTGGAATAAGACAATTTTCTTCTTTAAAGTTAACAAATGTTTTTACTTAGATGATTTTGACAATTTTTTGTTCTTATATAAGTTTGGTTACATAAGGTTATTATTTAATCTGTAATAATTTTTCCGTGTTTTGAACTTAAAGGTGTTACTTTATATAATTTACATGATTTAATTAGAATTGGATATTTATATATTGTGATGAAGAACTCATCAGTTCTAGCTAATAATATCTTAGAGTACTCAAGTATATTTATTATGGCTACTTGAATTATTTCATGTTGAATAATATTTTTAATGTCTTCTAAGTCTAGGCTTTCTGATAAATATTTATTATTTTTTGCTGCATTAGTAGTTCTGGTCAATAATAATAATTGTTCGTATACTTGTTCTATTATTAAATGTTCTCTAAGGCTCTGACCTTCAAATTGTTGCAAAATTTGTTCAAATCTAAAATTTATAGTTTTTTGTTTATTATTGTTTTCTACGAGATTATTTATACTCGTTTCTATGGTAACTAAGTCATCATGGTCTGGATTACCAAACACATATTTGAAAGCTGTTCCAAAAAGTTAATAGATCTAGTATGCCTAGTATGTTCTTGGTCTGCTAGATTCTTGATTTTACTTAACCAATTTTTTTCTTCTTGTGTAGGTTGATTTACGTAAGGTTGAAATATTGAAGTCAGGTTGGTTGCATGTAACAAATAAGTTTGTTCTTTAAATAGATACACGTCATCTGTTTGTGTAAGTATAAACTTCTTGTTAAGTAACTCAGTTATATGAGTGTTTCCTTGCCCTTCTTGATTCTGTACAATTCCTAGTAATGTTAAGAATATTAATATTCTCTTCGTCTGAAAAGTGATAATTTTTTATGTTATCCTTGTGAATTTGTATTCCTTCTTTAGAGACTATAGTGGCTCCTTTATCTTCTTCTACTGTTCTTGTTATGTATCTGGCGTTAGATTTCTTTCTAAGATCTGTGATTCTTACCATTATCTTATCTCCTTTTTTATACTCTCTCTGTCGAGTTCCTTTATTTCAACGTTCGATCACTTTTTTGGATGCTGAGTTTAGTTTATTTGTTATAATTTCACTATTGCTATATTTATTTTGGTTAAAGAAAATGTCTCTAGGTTTCAAACCTGTTACTGAGTGTATAGAATTATTTAACTCACGCACTGTTCTAAATATTTCCTCGATGGGTCCTGTTTTATTCTGAATTGTGAATATTCTAGACAGTTCAGTTATTGTACCGTTTACACGTTCGACTTGACCGTTCGCTGTCGATCTGTATACGGGAGTTTCTACTTTAGTTATGTTGTATTTCATGAGTCTTTCACATTTTGGGAAATAATTAGATAAGACCTCTTCCATAACGTCGTACAGTCTGTTTCGAGTTTCGATTTCCCGAAGGATTATATATCCAGAATACTTATCTACTGTTACAAGGAAAGTATACTTGTCGTTGAAGTATATGTCCTTATGAATGTGTGTTCCCACATGTGTTGGTATTTCTGAATTATTCAGAGGTTCTCTGATAGGATTTCTTTCATATTTTCCAAATAGACATGCTATGCATTTTTTGTTAAAACTCTTTGCTTGTTTATTTAGATCGGGCCAATAATATTTCTCCGAGATTTCTTCTATATTGTTACGTAATCCTCGATGTGCTCTTTCGTGAGTGTTTTTTACAAGTTTTAATTGTTCTTCCAAAATTTGTCACGTCTTGAAGTTTTCTTGGTGTGAATATAAATCTTACTAGTGGAAATTCCTTTTTTATGTTTTCACCATATTTGTATGTTTTCAAATTTTGTATGTAAAGCTATAATCTTCTGGGGTTGTATAACTTCTTTTATCTGCCTTAGTAAAGAATCTTTGTTCTTAAACTTTATTATGAGTCTTATTTTGTTACTAAAATAGATTTGTGTTTCGATATTATTTGTTATATCTTCAATAAGTTCGAATTGTGCACCGTATGTATTAAAAATCTGATTCACAGTTTTTATTATTTCATTTGAAGAACTTTCAGCTGAATGTGCTGTTTCTATGGTAGAAGTATTAATGCGTTGACGTGATAATGCATCAGCTACAAGATTTAGGTTTCCTGGTTTATAAACTAATTTTGCTCCAAATTCTTCTATCATTCCCTTCCAACGTTTCAGATTTGTGTAGGGATTCTTTTCTGATACAGAATATATAAAGCTCTGGTGATCGGTATATATGGTCAAGTCTGTTGTACCATATATGTAGTTTCTGAGTTTTTGTAAGGACCATATGATCGCTAATAGCTCTTTCTCGTTTGTGCTATAGTTCTCTTCTGTCTTACTCAGTGTTCTTGAAAAGAAGTGTATAGGTTGCTTATTCTTAGTACGGCTCCAATAGCTATGTTGGATGCATCAGTAGTAAGTTCGAATGGCATCCATTTAAAATGATATTTTGCGCCATTTATAGCAAAAGCTGTTTTTTCTTTATCTTCTGCTTTGATTTTAATTTGGTGGAAACCTGATTCCAAATCTAAAGTTGTACTTTACTTGGCTTTACCTAAATTTTGAATAGTCATGTTAACATCCGGAATGGGGTATCTGTCTGTTACAGTGTGAGCGTTAAGTTTTTGGAAATCGACAACCAGGCGCGGTTCTGGTTTTCCTTTTTGGTCTAAACCTTTCTTAGGCACTGTCCATATGGGACTGTTATAAGGGCTATGGCTTTTTTCTATTATATCGTCATGTAAGAGTTTCTGTATTTCTTTGTTAACGAATTCGTTATCTGCTATGGGATATGGATATTGTTAAACATAAACCGGATTATCATTGGTCGTCCTAATGCTTGCTTCTATAGTATCTGTAAAAGGTAACGGTCCTATGCTGTTATTAGTCTTCATCAGTTTATCTATGTCTGCTTTATAAATATTATTTTCCCCAATTATGTAATTAATTTTCTGAATATATTCGAAACTGGTGGTTATAGTCATTTTCTTGAAATTTATTTCCGCGTTTAAAAATTTAAGTCCTTCATATCCCAATATCACATCAAAAGACTGAATATCCTCTAATTCAAAAAATGTTATATTTTTCTTTAGTATGTTAACTACTTTCTAAGTATCTACCATGGAATAACCATGCATTGTTTTTATTTTTATAGGTTTAATTTAAATTTTTACGCTAGAATCGCATTTTCTACTAATGTAATTATGGGTTGCTCCGGTATCAATAAGAATCTTATAAATTTTCTTAGAAATAGTACTTGTTAAATTTATGCAGGGCAACCCGTCTACTAATTTACCATTATTCGGCTTCATATGCTTCTGCATATGTACTGCTGACATCGTCTCTTCGTTGTTGTCGGGAGTTATTTATTCTCTGCTGCTTGAAGTTCTGCTAATAAGATTGTTGCGGTCTGTTGTGTGTGTTGAAACTTCCGCTGTGTTCACATATCACTGCTGGATTATATACATTGGGTTTGTATTGATTCCAATTTTGTCGCTGTGCATGTACTATTTGTCTCGAGTTTACCTCCATCGGCTGTGGTCCGTCATTTATCTTGAATGGGTTTAGGCGTGGTCCTTGATTGTGTTGCTGCATATTATCGTACTGCTTCTGGGGTTGATAATTCGTTGTTTGGCTCGAATAATTTGCTCTTCTCACGTTTCTGCGTTCATGTGGCATATTTTTGTGGTGCCTATCTTGAGTAAGATGTAAATGCCTGTGCACATTATCATGTTCTATTCTGCGAGCAATTGCGAATGCGTGTTCTAGATCATTTATTGTAGCTGAATATAATGATTGTAAAGTTGTCACTCATACCATCAATGAATATACGAACTGCGTCGTCGTTAGCATTTTTAATTAGTCTGTCGATTATATTCGGCGGATCACCTGGTATAGTGATTTTTGATATTATTAAATTGAGATTTGTATTTATCTCGTCGTGGTATTCAGACAGTGTGCTTCTTTTTTGCGTGATCGCTTTCATCATGTCTTGTAGCACGTATAGAGGTTCTGGATTAGAGTACGTATAATCTAATCTGTTACGTATCGCCTCAAAATTAAAATTTGTGTTATAATCAGTTAATACATTCGCGGCTGCACCCTGCACTTTACTTTTCACTATAGTCAATGCTGCTGCGTACTTACTGTGTGTTTTAAAGTTTTTAATGCTGTCATTAATCTGGAAGCTTCTTCGCGCCACGACCGATAATTTGATTGCTCGCCGTTGAAAATAGGTAGACTTTTCAATGCGTCTAACTGTATTTCTCTACCATCTGTATGTATGGTTCTTATTTCCTCTAGCACTACATTAAGTTTTGTTTCTAAATTAGTGTTTATTTGATTTTGGTTAGTTATTATTGCTGCTAACCTTACATTCTCTGTGCGTGTGTGCTCTAGGGTTTGTGTTACTGTGTTGCACCTGGTTTCTAAGGCTTCAAATCTTGCCATCAATACTGCGAGTTGCTCCATTTTGAACTCGTGTCTGTTGTCGTTGTCACCGGTAACGCGAGTGTTCTTTTTATACGAGATTTCACTACTTGTTTCCGAGGTCCGCTTGATTGAATTTAAAAAGTATATTTAACCTCCTGGCAGAATCGCCAATTAAAACATTTGTTTTGTACTTTAAAAATTGAAAGAATATTTTTTGGAACTATGTCCTTTATTTTCTAATATTTTACATTTTTTTTTCTTATAATTAACGCGCGCATAAGGGACTATCTGTTTCCTTTTTAATGTAACACACTGCGCGGGCATTAGGAAGATAGGGAGCGGAGAGATAGGAGGTGTCGATTAATATTGGTTTTGAATGTTTGCAAATTGAAATGGCAAGGGAAAATCTCGCCGGGTAAACCATTCCAAAGTCGTGTTGTACGGCTAAAAAAAGAATCTCTATATTTCACGGTACGTCCGAAATTGGGCTCAAGGGTGAACTGATGGGCATTCCTAGCAAGACGAGTATTACGGACGAAACTTTTAAGGGGAGGAATGAAGCTGGCTACCTCGAGTGAACATTTTTTATAAAAGAAACGATAAAATAAGGAAAGACAGGAAACATTGCGTCGGTGTTCGAGAGGGGCAATTGTTTCAGCGGCAGTTCTATTTCCTATCAATCTTAACGCTCGATTTTGTATTCTATCAAGCAGGTGAAGCTTAAGAAGGAGCTTAAGGCTACTATATAGTTACTATAAGACTGCCGATCCACTCATCATGCAGTCGTATTTATATCCTTCCTTATCTTTCTACAAGGAGACCAAAGCATACAATCATCTTGCTTGATAATGAGAAGAGATAATATTATCTATGCAACATTGTATACAAACAATACTATCTCTTTTACATAAATGGTGTAGCGTTGTGTGCAAGACTGTACTAGAGACTAAAGATGTAAGAAATAATGTTATCTCTTTTCTCAAAATATAATGCTACGGATGCTTAACTCGCGGCAGATTAACATAAAGGGGGATACATGCTAAAAAGTGTGCTTTTGAGTGTGGCGGAAGGGAGTGGGAGGGTCACAAACATGCAATCAAAAATCTTGACCTTAACACTATCGAACGCGGTCGATTTTTTTTTATTTTAAAGGAAATAGTTCGAGACTAACGAAAAATATATAATCTGCCGATTGGCACAAACCAGAGTAGCAAAAATAATCAATAAAGTTAAGTGCGTGCTGCTGCAGTGAAGCATGTATTTTTATGTACATATATATTTCTATTTTCACCCCTCATTTAGCCAGGAAGGGCAATTTTCTAAAAAAAAAAAATATTTTAAAACAGCACAAAAATTCTTATAAAACTAATTTTTAAACTTTTTGTGAGGCCAGAAATATCTTCTTTTATTTTATTTTCAAAAAATATATTTTAGTAAACAGTTTTTTTTTAAATTTTTTTCTGAATATATATTATAATTAAAACAAATAGGTTTTGTATTTGAATGCTATTTTCTGTGCAATTTATTTGTTAGATTTTGTGATAAAATTTTAGTTTTTCAACATTATTTTTTTCAAACCGTCAGATTAAGAAAATCCCTTCAAATAATCGTCAGATTATTGGTCAGAACGGCTAGGACATTAAGCTGAATCACCTGTATAACAATCTGACGCGCTCGAGTATTTCAAAATGTTATCAGAGACACGTAACCATACGCACTTTTAATTTCTGACGCCTTCGAGTATTTCAATGTTGCGGTTTTTCATTACATTTTCCGCAGCCCGTAGACGCTCCTCCCACCGTTGAACTGGTATACATCACATACACTTTTTTCATTCCTAATCTTTAAAATCCAATATGTTCCAACGACGATCGAGTAAATCCCCATTTAGTTCATTTTAAACATAAAATTTAATAGAAATCCAAAGAGCAGTTAGCGAAAAAGTCGAAAATTAAGAAAACATTTACATGAAAAGTATCGTAATAGACTCCTTAATATACATTTTTAATTTTTTTATGAATTATATAATAGACCATACCTATAGTAAATAAAAAATTCAAAACATTTAATCAAAATCGTTAGAGCTATTTCGAGATAAATTTCGTTATTTCTTAAACTATAAAAAAAGCTATCAACTTAACTTAACTTAAAGCTTAAGTCTAAAGTTTTAAAAAAGACACAGTTTTTTCAGAAACTTTTGTAGACTTCTCTATGATTGTAATGTAATGATTGTTTGTTATCTCGCAAGTTTAATAACTTACTTCAATAGGTCAATTTATAATTCCTCAGAATTGATTTTAATGGAGTTTAACCAGTCTTTATTTTAACATTTGCTTTTTTTGCCAATAAAGAAACTGCACTGCTGTGCGGCAAACTAAGAAGGGGATTTACAAACAAATTTAAGGTGTGGGTACATTTTTTATTTGCGATTATAGGTACTATAATGCAAGTTATGGATTCGTGCAAAAATAAAAAAAAATATAACTATCAAACATGACATTACGATAGTAGAGAAGTTGAAAAAAGTGGGTCCGGAAATTCCGTCCGTCTGTCTGTCTATCTGTTCGCGCTTTTACAGCTTAAACGGATGGGCCGATTTGCTTCAAACTTGGTAGTTAGTATTTATTTCGTAGTATCTCGGGGTTTTTTTCATTTTTGCTCTAAGTCGAAAAATAACGGTACCTGCCATAAAATTTTTAACAAAAAGTATGATTTTCTCGAAAACGGCCCTAACGATTTTGATAAAACTTTCAGGGTGCTATTTTTTTACAACAATACACATTTTAGTTAGAATGAATTTTTCGAAATTTGTTCTATAACGGAACCTCTCATCGAACCGGTTTTTTCAAATGCGGTTGTATCGTAAACCATTATCCCGATTTCAATAAAATTTTGCCCACAGGAAGTGATTTATAATTCAATTAATATTGCATTTCAAAATTTTCAGAAACTTTTTTTTCGATTTTTTAAAATTTTCTAAAAAAATATTTGGTTTTCGATATATTTTGAAAATGGGTTGTTTTTCAAAAAAAGACTTTAAAAAAACTGGTCGAACGATTTTCAATATATTTTTTTTCCTCGATCAAAATTTTTTCCGAAAAAACTTTTAAGATAATTAAAAAAATGAAAGAATTTTTATAAAAAAAGTGACAGCTGTCACTTGATTTATGCTCAGTTTGGTTTGCCATTTCATAATGAATAGACTTACTCCTGAACAAGTTTGCAAATTGTGCAAATTTATTACCAAAATAATTGTTCGGTTCAGTGGGGCACAGTTTCGAAGAAGACCCGAATGAGTCCATCCGCCATCGCGCGCAACAATTGGAGCTGTGCCCATCCACTTAATGAAAGATTTTGCGGAAGGATCTTGGTTTGCGGGCTTAAAAATCCAACTCGTGCAAGAATTGAAGCCGAACGACTATCAAGCGCGCCGCACGTTCGGTGAATGGGCCCAAAACGAGATGGCCACCGATTCCGATTTTCACAAATTTGGGCCTCTCGGCGTAAATTTTGTTGTATAAAAAATAAAAAAAATTGCTCCAGGCGTTTCAAAGATCGGTACATTACCTACATACACGTAAACATTTGTGCGATTTCTCGTTTTCTTTTTTTTTTTAAAGAGAAAAAATAATTTTGAATGAAATAAACTAATTAAAAAAACTAAAACTAAAAAAAAAGAAAAAAAGCTCACCATATAACATGGCCGCTTAAATATTATATATTTAAAATGCAATAAAGTCAGATCCTGTATGGATAAAATAAAAAATAACCATTATGAAAAAAGTTCAAAAGAAATTATTCACCAAAATCATCTCTATTATTGGGGTAAACTTGAATTGCCACGTCTATTCAATTCGGGGATCTTTTATTGCCGTACTCGTAACACATCCTTTATTATGTTGAATTATCTGTGTGGCATAGTTGCGGCAAAAATAAAAATCCCTTTTATAACCTCAGAGAAACAAAAGCTTCCCTAACTGCCGTATCTGTTTCCATAAAAAATCCTATGTGTATCCCTAGTAACGTGTGCATTTTTGCTATGGCAGAAGGAAGCAAATTACTCCCGTTCTTTAAACTTCAAACACAAAAAGGCTCAACTACGATGCACTTACCTTATAGCTCGACAGAAAACAGAGACATTAGATAATAGCACCGCGCCGCCTGGCAACCATAACCAACTGAGGGTCATTAATCTTTGCTCCTTTTATCCGCCTTTCGTTCAGTCAGTACTATAATACTGCAAAATGGAATGCTTGCTATGCCTCCAGGTGGAACAGGCCAACAAATGGGGTCGAGGCTTTGTGTTGGCACGCCAATTTTAGCCCAAAACCAACGAAGGACTCAAAGAAGAGTATGAGAGCAGTACATTGGGAGCTGATGACGCTGCTTGTCTCCGAAGGCTAATTAAACCAGTAGATGGCGTTTATTAAGAGCATGTCTACATCTCGTTAAATATCTGTAATACTTCGGGCTGATTTATAGACGTGTTTTCCTTCATTTGGGGGTTGAAGGTAGAGGGTTGGCATTCAAAGTCTTGCTGCTGCGCTACATAATGGGAAGCATTGAAAAGTCGCTTACTGCAAAAATACAACAAGTCACAGGAAGGTTAAGGAGAGCAATGAATATTTGATGTTTCCCGCAGGTCCTGGCTAATGGTGGGTGTATGTGTGTGTTAGACCTAGAACCTGCAATGCAATTACCGCATTTTCCATGAGGTGGTGTGTGTGTGTATTTTGCTTAGAAATTGTGCGTAAGGATAAAGACAAATTATTTATTTATTGCAACGCTCTTTGGGGTTGAAAGAAAACACAAAACAAACACTAACAAAATAAAAACAAGCTTTTAAAAGGAAATGTTAAAGAGCAAAAAGGAACAAACAAAAAAAAATACAGTACAGGCCTTATATTGGAACAGATTCTTTTCTAAATGTTGAGATGAAAAAATAAACAAAAAGATGTTGTTTACGGATAATTCACACACATTCCTTCCGATTTAAGGACTCATTACGCTTTTCATGGATTATTCATTTTAAAAAACAGGAAAAATTGATGGCTTGAGGCACACAATTTTATCTTCCAAGGACACAGCGGCAGAGTGATATGCCGCACATGAATTATAAAAGGAATGTTTGACTTAAAGCATATGGATAAGATTTATTTGTTGTGTTAATTTTGAAAGGAAGCTAGGGTTGTGTACGCCATTTTGGTAAGACACCGACGATGTTGTTTTTAACTGAAACACTCTGTTTTCAGTTACTCACACTTGAGTGAAAATGACATTTAGTTTGGTGGTCCCTGGTTATTAAATACTTAATCATACTCTTTCATCCTAAATATGACCAATTAATTAAAACAAAATGTTATATTCCCTTATACTTTAGAGTATTAAGAAGATTTGGACTTTCAGTAATGATGAAGAAATATAATGATAAATTGACAATTAGGTGTGAAGCAAACATAGATCTTGGATTTGGACGAATTAGTGATGAAGTACCATGAGAACGAAATAAGGAACAGACAATAGGTCTTAATTTAGGGAGAGAGGGTATCTTTGGTGGTACAGTTCCAAATACAGCCTGTCACGACACCACCTTCGATAACTGATTTAGTCTAATTGACTTTGCTTTTGACTTTGACTTCAACATTCACAAAGTGATATATAGATCTCCTGGTCAATCAACTGTCAAACAGATTAACCACATGGCGATCGACGCAAGACATCAGTATCATGGATGTACGAGCTTTCCAAGAAAAAAGGCAAACGCCAGGAAGAGGTAATACTGTGAGGAAGTTTCACGTCGCACGATACCGCCAGATGCTTTTTTAATCGTGGCAATATTGCCAAAATGTCATGAGAGGGCTGATTTGAAGATGAGTACTGACAAGCAAGGAAGAATACAAAGGGTGGACGGCGCTGCACAGAAATACCAGAACTGCTCGCTGGCTCTACAAGCAGAAGAATAAAGAGAATCACCAGCTTCCCAAGAAAAAAAAGTAAAGCTAGCTGTATCTTTTAAGCTTAAGAGCAATAGAGTCCCGAGAACTGGTTCGCACGCTGTACCGTGAAGAATGGTAAAGAACTCACCGACATCTTTGAAGTCAAAAATCCAACAAATTACTGCGCCACGTCGACGATATTGGCATAATCGGAAGAACATTGCGTGATTATGGTAGCGCTTTTATGAGTTTTGAGATGAAAGCAGCGAATGTGGGTTTAGCAGAGGGCAAAGCCAAGAAGAGACACCCGCACCATCGACGTGTTGGACAAAACATCATGATTGACAGCTATGACTTTGAGAGTTTTACGGACTCTGTCTACCTGGGATTCGCTATCCTCAATCTGGCAATGTGCACAATGGGCATCCAGATTTGACAAGCGTATTCGAGCAGCGGACGAACAAAGGATATGTAAAGAGATCGGGTAACGTAGGGGTCTGAAAATTCCTTGGACCATCGCTTCACGAAGCCAAGTGCTGAATTTTCTTTCAGAATAATATCATCGATATGTTTGAGAAAATTCAACAGATAGTCACAAATAATGCCCAAGTCACGGATAACCTGAACAAGGGGGAATGGTTTGACTGTATGGAGAAGATTAGAGACGAGCAGGAGATTTAATGCGTTTTCGTGAGATGGTTACCGATTGGGGTTTTGAATATTAAGCTCCAAGCAGTTTTTGGAACACCTAAATCAAAAATTATCGAGATCTTGTTGGAAATGACAATAGTCTTCAATTGAGGAAATGGTCTTATAAAACTTGGTATCATATGCGCACAATGAGATGTAGGAATGTTTGACGACCTTTTCAATGTCGGTAATGGTAAAAATGAAAAGGAGAGGGTCTAAATGGCTGCCTTGGGGACCACCGAGTGAACTAAAAAAGGGCTTAATAAGACGGATCTGAACCAAACACTGTAAAAACGGTGGGTATATGCGACAGTTTAGCAACGGGACGATAGTTTTTGTCGTCGCACTTTGGACCTTTTTTGTGTATAGGTTTTCCATACTTGAGAAAATATTCCTGGAGATATCGATAAGCTAAAAATGTTTGAGAGGGGAAGAGAAAGAGTGGAGGAGAATTTATTTAGAAATATCAATTTTGTATTCAATGTCAAATAGACTGTCAAAATTAAATTATATTAACAAAGCTTTTGACATTCCGTCGTCCTTCGAATGGTGATCGAAATGCTGTTACGTCATCATCGTCTGTCATCGCTTGTTGACCAGAGGGATTAATCAATAGAATGTTTGGAGCTTGTTTGGCACACACCAGATGCTTGGTCATTGTGATTTGTAACGTTTGGTAGTTGAGGGCGCAGATTTGCAATTTATGCCACAGCATGGTTCTGGGTCTATATAAGCTGTGTAGGATCCAGTCTTAGCTAATTTTTCCCAACCCTGGTGACCGCGGCAACTATTCGCGTTTGGAGGGTTCTAGTCGCCCGGTGACTAGACTCAAGAGGTTTCTCTGATGAAGACATCTAATGAAAGCGGGTTTCGGAGCGCTGATGCTTGGGCCAACTAATGACGGCTTATCAGGGAAATTGTTTCAAATGGTTGCATATTAGTACCAAATAGTTGTCGGGCTTCAACTGAGTACCTAGGTATGTAATCGGTAGTTTGCTCGGTAGTAGTTGCTTGTTAAAAAAAAAATCATACAATTGTCTTTTCCTCCAAAACTTCAGATACATATAGATATGTATGCGGTTTATATCAACTTGTAATTTTTTCGTACTTAAAACAAATTAATAAATGCGAAACACTTAAGCCCCAAAAATTTATTTAAATTACATTTTGCAAGAAACATCTGTTTTTCTTCATTAAAAAATAATGTCCCTCACATCAAGACTGTTGGTTTTAATATCTCATTTGCTTTTTTTACATTTGTTGCATGAGCTCCTGGGCTTTATCAAGGCATAATACTTATAAATCATTCCTGATGGAATATCATTAAACGAATCCGATAACGAATCGGCCTCACACACGCATCGATCGATGTATTCCTTTTTAATCGCTTTCCACATATCTGCGTCCACTGTCGGGTCAGTCAACCAAATTAATTCGGGTATTCCGCATTAAAATGCATCACGCGCCACAAAACGCAGCGGTTTTAAGCTCCAAACAGTACTTCGACCAAAATTTAAATATCGAAGGCTGCTTGCAGCCGACCATCTCTGATTCATCAATAAAGATTTAAAAAGCCCGAGCTCCAATCACCCGTTGCAAAATGTTGCACAATATAAATCTGTATATCTTTTTATCTCGCCGGATCCCGAAATAACCCTCAACTTGTCGATGAATGGATGGAAACTGTTGCATGACCGTTGGTGCTTTTTTTCACCCTGCCTCTGTCCTTCCTTGGTTTTATGCAGGAACGCACTTTGATAGATGCATTCGAAAATAATACTTTTTGATGGTAACGACACGGAGCGGCGGCGACCCAACGCGGCATGGAACCATCGATTAAAATTGTGGTTAATAGATGAACGGCTTTTCCTGGTTTATTGGAAATGCATATCCACGAAACGGCTATTAAAAGTTTTTTTTTTAAAGCCGGAAAATATAAAAACAAAATTAAAATCGTTGTGATTTTCCGGTGAAAACTTTTGTGTTCGTTGTTATTATAAGAAAATTAAAGTCGTAAAGTCGCTTAAAAGGAAATTTATATTGTTGTTTATTTAATAGTCCTCTGGGTTCATCTTCTTCATTAAGGGCATCCGTGATTATTCGGTTTTATTAGTCTTTAAAATTAACCCGGTGCTCTGAGCGGAAATTAAGAGCTTTTAGTTATGATTTCATTAAAACTGTTTTAAAGGCAAAAGTTTTTTAATTTTGTTTTCCAAATGTTTTTCAAAAGTGTAGTGACTCATAATGTGTTCACAACCATTTTAATTAAATTTTGTTAGATGTCTACTTCGACGAAATGGGGAAGAAAATTGCTGAGGATAGTGTGGTTATTTGGCCATTTCTTTTAGAACATTGACCGTAGAAATAACGTTGTTATTTCCAGCCGTTGTGATGTGAATGTTCTGATGATCAGATCATCTCCAATCACTTTAAACGTTCTTCTTTGAATACCGTTGAAAAGACTCAAGTGATTTGTACGAGTAGGAGCTGTAGTACTCGCGGAGATATAGGAGTTATATGCTAGACTTGGACGGATCGAACGATTTGTAGATAGCAGCCAGATAAGAACGGAAAAAGAATTTATTACATCGTTGGAGGAAGCATAACCATCTTGCGGCATTTTTGTCGTTTCAGAACAGGTTGTTGGTGTATTTTTATTAAATTTAGATAAATTTTACATTTAATTAATAATAGAGTAGTAGTGGTATAATTCAGTTGTCCTTAACAACGGTTACGTCCAGTAATTTTCTTTAAGTTTTTTTTCTAGCCTATTGGGGTATAAAAGAATATCTTCCGGAAGAAGATATCTTTGGAAAAGATATTCGAAAACTTTGTTTTCTTTTAGAAGGAATAGAAAAGTTAATATTTCAAATTCGGGATATTTTAATAATTACATTCCAATGAAAGGTTTAACATAGCCAGAAATGTGTTCTCTTCGACCAAAGTTATAAACAAACATTATTGGTACTGTTGGTAGCTACTTTTAACTTACGTATGCAGAAGAATGTCATTATTGATTAAGGTAAGCAATAGCGGACTTACAATCGATCCTAGCTTTAGTTTAAAGAAAATTATACATTATTTTGCTTGCAGTAGTAAACACTTTGTGAGTAAATTTCTATTTGTTTCAATCTTGTTGAGTGAAAAGCAATGTAGTTTTTTAGATTAAGAATAAGGATCTCGTTAAGTACTGTATCGAAGGTCTTTGAGAAATCAAGCAATACAACTAAAGTTACATGATTATTCAATTTCTTTTGAACATCATCTATCAACTTAAGGGCGTCGTAGTATAACTGTTCCTTGGAAATGAATGATTGGTCATAAGTTTTTCAAAACCCTTCGAGACAAAAAGCAGGATCGATATGAATCGGTGTCCCATATCGATCTGTTAGTTCTAACGACCCGAGTATGTTTCCCGAGATTAATAAAATCTTTAGAAAGAACACTCAAAATGATCTTTCGTGTCTTAAGCTTCGGAGAACGACAGACAACGAAAACATACTCCTGACCGCAGGAGTAGATCTGGGGGACGCAGTCTTGGACGACGATTTCTTTGTAATCGAAGATCCATTGGAGAAGGTTGAGACAGTGGGTTCTGCTTTTCAGCAAGTTTATAAGGTGAATGAGCCCATTCATCCAAATCACGACCTGGAGAACAGAGCTCTGCTGAATCACTTCTACCTGCGAAATAGCATCAGGCAATGGCGATCTGAGTTTTACCGGGTTCAATGAAGACAATCTGGCAAGCGCCACCATCGCCGAGCGAAATAGGCCAATTTCCCTGCTCATCTCCAAGTTTGAATCTTCGCATCATTAAAGAAAAAGAAGTCAGCAGGTGTCGATGGTATACCCAATATTGTACTACGCCATCTCCCTGAGGAAACAATAGACATATACACAACACTGTTCAACAACGCGCTGAATAATGCATATTATTATTATATTATTATCATACAGCTGTTGTACATCCTCTCCCGAAAAAGGGAAAGGAAAATTCCAATTCGGCAAATCTCCAGTCGATAAGTCTTCTACCGAGTATCAGCAAGGAATTCGAAAAAGTTCTCAATAGAGCTCTGTCCAAGTGGGCCGAGGACAAAAATATAATTCCAGACACCCAGTTCGGCTTTAAGGCGGGACATGACACAATTCATGCCGCGTCCAAGCTAGTATCTGCTGTCCAATGGAACAAAGCTAAAAATCAATACACGGTTGCCTGTCTGGTTGATCTGAAAAAGGCTTTCGACACCGTATGGTTAGAGGGTCTTTATCTTTTAACCTTATTTTTAGCTAACCAGATGGGGCATAAGTAAACCATTGCTATATATGCTTTACGACAAGTTTGTTGTCAAGAATGGCAATGTTACATCTACCACAACGTTTGATATTAAAAACGGTCTGCAACAGGGAGCGGTGAACTCGCCGATTCTCTTTAGTATTTACACCAGCGATCTCATTAGGAGTCTACTTCATGCAATTGCCTATGCCGACGATTTAGTTGCGTACAGAACAGGTCCAAGAGTTGAAGTCATCAGAATTCTCTTGCAACGTGATTTCGATAAAATTCAACATTACTGTAATGATTAGAAGCTGAAAATCAACTTCCAGAAATGTGAAACTATCATCCTGTTTAGAACCCCTTTGTCTGGGGCCTCTAAGGATACGAGAAAGAACTGGCGCAAGCTAGTGATCGCTGGGCCACATAGACATCCGGTGGCGAGTAAAAATGTGATAAAGTACCTTGGTATCTGGTTGGATCAGTATCTATATTTCAATCGACATGAGGCTGGTCTGGCCAGGGCTAAGGGAGCTTTTGCCCTGACAAGACGGTTGTTTTATAGCAGCCGGCTTGATAGCGGGTTCAAAGTTATTTGCTACATGGCCCTCATCAGTCCGATGATTGCCTACGGATGCCCTGTGTGGTTCGACGTTGCACCATCTCTAATGGAAAAGATTCGGGTGTTCGAGAGACAGTGTCTTCGCACTTGTCTCGGACTTTATAGAACACCAGAGTCGGAGTACAAACAGTATTATTCCAACGAGGTTCTATGCAAAGGGGCCAATACAAACAGGATATATAACTTTTTAATTAAGCTCATTCGCGGACACATCGCAAGGGCGATGACCTCAACTATAGTACAACTCTTCGGGGCTTACTACCCCCAAGATGAATATTTTGAAAGTACACATTCAAGTGGTTTTATCCCGTCGAGGGCTAGTTCAGGACAGATCGGCGATTCCATCACCACGTCGGACGCAGAACAGTCGATAGGCGGCTCCTCTACGACCGAGACATAGTCGCTGGAAGCAAAGCAGAGCGCCTGCGTTTCAGTAGGGCCGTTCCCGACCGAGATCGGATGATCAGGTCCACCAATTTTGGTGGCTCAGTTAGAAACCGATATTTTCAGTCGACATAGACGAAATATCGCCTATGGCAAACCAACATTTATCTTAGGTATCTTTAAGTTAGAAAAATCACAAAATATAGTTAAAATAGTAAGTTTTAAGTAGTTTAAGATTAATTAACCAATGAAGATAACCCAGTTTTTTTCATTTTCTGGGTGAAAAATAAAACCTTATTATATAGATAAGATACATTTAAGTTATTTTTAGGCCGAAAGGCAATAAAAAAATTAAGTTAAAGATTAATTTAGAGCGCTCGCATAGGGCCAGTAAGTTAATTAAGATAATAGTTTCAGCTAGTTTTAAGATTTTTGTCTAACATTTAAGTAGTTAGTTATAAGTTAAAGTTTAATACAAAAAAAGAAAAAAAAATTTTTGTTTCTGACCCGGAGGTCGTCAGTTCGATACTCAGGTTGAGAAGAAATTTGTCTAACTCCTAGTGCAAGCTAGAGCCGTCCGTGAGTTTTAAGTGAGAAAATAATAATAATAATAATTCTTGATCTATTGCGCCAAAAAAAATTCGTGCAACGGCATGTTGCATTCTAAAAGGCAATGTGCCTTACAGACACTTAGTTAAAAATATTTGGTTGCCTATGCTTGAGCTCATTCTTATGTTAGGGTCTCCTTCCAAGTTGTGTGTGTAAATGGCACAGCCAGGGAAGTGAGTGCTCATAAGTAACTCTGAGTTTCTTTGCAGGAGTCGGCCCAGGAACTGTCCGGTCTTTTAAGATAACCTGGATCAGTGTGGACCTTGGACATGTCTTTTCTGAGCCTGGCAGCATCATTTGTAGATTCTATTTCTGTACAAAATTTTTGCCAGGCAGCCCTTTTTGCATATATTGTTCGTTTTTACTTGCGATTTATAGGGACTATAAGACAAGTTATGCATTCGTAAAAAAAAAAAAAAAAATCTAACAATCAAACATGCCATTACGATGATAGAGAAGTCAAAAAAAGTGGGTCCGGAAATTCCGTCCGTCTGTCTGTCTGTCTGTCTGTCCGTATCGATATCTACAGCCCAAACGGTTGGGCCGATTTGATTCAAACTTGGTATATAGTATTTTTAGAGTGCTCTACCCGACAGTTTTTGGAATTGGCATTCTAGCTCCAAAACTAACGGTACCTGCCATATAACTTTTAATGAAAAACTTATTTTTCTCGAAAACGGCTCCTACGATTTTGATAAAACTTTCAGAATGATGTTTTCTGTGCAAAATCTATCTTTTAATTTTAATGGATTTTTCAGAAAAAGTTTTATAACGGTACCTCCCATATGACCGGTTTTTTAAAATCAGACTTTCTCGTTAATTAATTAACGGATTTTGATGAAATTTTCAAAATATGTAGAGCTTTATGATTTAAGTAATATTGCTTTTTAAAATTTTCAAAAACATTTTTTTTTAATTTTTAATAATTTTTTTAAAAAAATATTTTGTTTTTTGAATATTTTAAAAACGGTTTAATAGATTTTTTTTTAAATTTTTCTTCTAGTATAAGCTTTAGATTTCTTTGAATTGACATACACAAAAAAAATTTAAAATATGTTTTCGAAAAATTTTTCAAAAAAAACATTTTTTTGAAAAAATTGGTCAAACGATTTTGAAATGAAAAATTCATAAAATATAAAACAGCAAAAGACATAAGATGGCTTACAACATTTTTTCCAAAAAACGTTATGAATAGTGTTTTTTTGATTTCATAAAAATTTTTCCCCCAAATTTTATTTCATATTGCTCGGCTAAGCCCTAGCCATTAGTCAAATAAAAGAAGGTGACAACCTACATACATACCTACGTATTTTAAAGCATTTCATCATCATAAAAGCACACAGAATAAATAATGAGCCTATGATAAACACACAAAAACAACTAACAAATAAAAAGAATTATTCGATTACTACTGAATGCAAAAATTTCAATCGAGAAAACATATAAATAAACAAAACCACTGTGTTAACTTTTAATATTGTCGCTATACCTACTCGCTTAACAGTAGTTGGAACGTGTATCTTATATTTAGTACCTACCTTCCTTCCAACCTTATTATAGGTAAATAATATCCTTAATAAATTCCATTAATACCTACCCACACTATAAGTTTATCGATCCATCAAACATAATTCAGCTATTTTAATGGATTTGAGTTCAAAAAGTAAATTATTGTTATTGAGACCTATATAGGTCCCTATACCAAGCATTATTGCCCTACTGCTGATTCCCACGAATCTTTATGCCAGTTGTTAAATTTTTCCATACCAAAACGAAAATTAAACTGAAAAAAAAGTCCTTTATATCTTTCTATTAGCAAATAATATTATAAGCACTAAACAACAAGTGGAAAGATAATACACTAAAAAACTGCAAAAGCTAACAATCCTATATATTTATGTGTTTATCCCTTTATCGTGACGCATGTTCGTTCGAGCTTCAAACCACAACGATTCTAAAGAAGTTGCACGTCAAAAAAACATTAAAATTAAATCTTTGTCAAAAAGACGCCTGTACCTAAAAAGGATTAGCACACGGGAGCAAGTACGTGCGACCCAGTCGTGCCTTTTATTTATATTAATTTTTACAGGACCTGTATACGTAAAGTGATCCCAGTCTAAAGGTTCATTACTATATTTAGCTCTGTGGAAAAGCCTCCTTGATTCTTTCTTAAAGGGGCCTTTGTTAAAGGGGCATGCAATTTCGTAGGCATTGAGAATGGCCGACATAAGCTCGTTTACACTTATTTCAATGGCGGAGCTACATAGTAAAGTTTGGTTTTCGTATTGGCCCAACAGGGCGGCCAGTTTATTGCTACTTTTTCTAGGGTTTCTGTAGGGCTTTGGTTTGTCAATTTTATGCTCTATTAGAAATGTTATCATTCTATGGTCTGGTTTGTAACATTGCTTGAAACTTTCCAGTTACTGACCACAAAAGCAAGACTAACTTCTTCAACTATATGATCACAGAGACAATTTTAAGAACATTGTTAATTTAAGACACTCACAGTACTGTTAACTGTTTCGAAATGCGCCAATTTCCAAAATAGGCGGGCTTTCTTTTTTATATAAAAAAATAAAGGGCATAATAGATAAGATCAGCAGTTTATAAGTGTCTCATTCGTCATTAACTTTCTTGGGATTTGGTCCGAATACATATATTTACGAATTCTTCTCCATTTTATTCATTATTATCTACCCTTCTGATCAGAAGGTCCTGAGTACTGAGGATTCAATAGCTTGGAATACTTTTAAGGGTAGTTTGAACATAAAAAAATTGTATTCATAAAAGTAAAATCTTCACAAGAAAAACCAATCATCCTGCCATGTGTTCTCAATTATTCCCGAGACGAAAGCATCCTTAATGAAACCAATTTAAATAGACAAACCATTATATTTCCCTCCTAAACTAACCCTTCATCGCATCGTCTCAATGCTCATTTATGCTAACTCTGTCTGGGATTGCTCAGTGCTCACCCTCGATTAGTCTCCAGCTCTTTAGATGGCTCTAAACATAATCTCCTCTAAAGGCTATTGTATAACATATCATCGAGCGGAATACATAAATCCATTCTAAGAGTTGCTATGGTCAGTGTTTTGTTTGTGTTTGCTGCAATTGAAGTGACACGCGGCACTTAGAAGTGAGCCTCTGACACTCGTCTATACACACCTTATGGTTGCCTCCTTACCACACTGCACCAACTGCAGGAGAACAACACCACCAGCAAGCACTATGCTGCCAAACCTATCTAATACCACAAATAGGAAATGTGCATTCAGGCTTACGATGACAAAACAGCCAGACTAGACACACGCCTTGGCATGTGGTGAGGGATATTAAAAAGCGGAAGCGGCGGCGGAGGCCAGCAACATCGACCGACACCGACCCCGAGTCCGACACACAGGTCGGCTGGTGTAGGCGGTGTTTGATTTATTGTGAGCTATTCAAGGGAATAATTATTTTTTTTATCAATATGCAGGAGTAAACCATGTCAGCCGATGCCACCTAACCGACTCCCCTGTAAACGGAAACAAGCCAACTGTCCTGAACACTACAAGCTTCCAACACATCCGCCTCCGATAAATTTGTATCGACACAGGTTGGCCGTTGATTTTGTGCCTCCGATGAAGGTGGCAAAGGTGGGTGGGTTCCATTAATAATCATCATCAGGGCATTGTAATTCTGTGGGCTGGTAGAGTATGGGAATCAAATCCAACATCAGCAGTAGCATAGGACATCTGAGTAGTGCTGGAACTGGGATGCGTTTCGGAACGCCTCGCTTGTTGACATGATTAATTTATCATCAGTTTAGGGTTCGGTTTGGAGCGTCTGTTACGCGTTATGAGGTGGAAATGAATGATTTTCAAAAACCTATTTGGCAAATGTATTTTTGTTGTAGTTTCAGGATTTATTTTAACTTACAGAGTTTCCTCTTTAAAATTCGAAAGGATGCTTAAATTGCATGAATAAATTACTTGGATAAGTCGTTTTTTCATCTATTATGCTAATGAAGTAAACCCGGTGTGGACTTAAGGTCGAATTTTTTACATAACCTTTCCGGAACAGATGTAAGCTGCCAGGAAAAGTCGGGCAAAAAGCTAGATATTACATATTCATTACAAAATGGATCGGAAGTTGGTAAAAGGATGATTTAAAAGATACTCCGGACAACTATGGAAATTTAAGCTTTAATAACTCATTGATAAAAAGCTTTTCATTTCCTTGTAATTTTTTTTATATTTACATAAGTAACTAAATAAAGGGTTTTCGTATAAGGACTTGACAACTGTTTTTTTTTTTTAATAAAACGCAAACCATTTGAGATATTTCAAAAACTTTACTATCGGTTTGAAGTACAATCAAAACATTATGAATGGAACTCGACTTCGTTTATATGGCCACCGCGGGCACGTTTGCAACGGTCGATTTGTTGGACCCAATTCGCAATGACTCGGCCACATATTTCGGCCGCTATTTCGATTCAATGTTGGCTCTGAGCTCTTCTAACGTTCGGCTTGTTGGCATAAACCAATGACTTAACGTAGCCCCAAAGAAAAAGGACTAGAGGCGTTAGATCGCACGAACGGGGCGGCCAATCGACTAGCCTATTTCTTTAGATAACAAGCTCATCAAACTTACTCTTCAATAAATCGATTGTAAGGTGTGCTGTGTGGCTTGTGGCACCATCCTGTTAAAACCACATGTCGTCCAAGTCCATATCTTCCAATTCGGGACAAAAATAATCGGTACTCATGGCGCGATAATGCTGGCCGGTCACAGTAACGTGAATAAAGGCGTGAAATAGGGCCCAAAACAGTTATTTTTTGTGGATGAATTGATGATTCATGAAGCAAATGTGGATTTTCACCCGACCAATAACGCATATTTTGCTTATTGAATAACCCATTGAGCCAAAAATGAGCTCGTCACTGAAGATGATTTTGAGATGAAATTCATCATCTTGGCACATCTTCCTCAGAGCCCAATCGGAGAACGTACGTCGCTTCAAATGCTCCATCGCCTTCAATTCTTGAATCAGCTTGATCTTGAATGGGTGTAAACCAAGATCCTTACGCAAAATACGCCATAATGTGATCTGAGCGATGCCCGATTCTTGAGAACGTCATGGAATTGACTGATTTGGATCGTTTGCTACGGACGCCTGAACGGCAGTGATATTTTCGACACTTCGACCAACGAATATGTAGACTCAAATTTTTGCACTAAACTTGTTATTGCCTGTCTACTAGGGCGACAATAACGACCGAAAATTGGAGTTAACGCTCTTAAATTTGCGGTCACCGACTCCGAATTTCGGTAGAATTTTTTTATAATTTGCAGACGTTTCTCGCTCGCGTACTCTACCGTGATGAAAATGGGATAAAATGACAATGACAGTTAGATGATTAGTGAAAGGGTGCGTTCACAAATTAAATTCAAAGTTGTCAAGTCCCTATTGGAAAACCCGAATATTTTAGAAGAATAAATACTTGGTCTTCCTGAAAAACTTCTACAGTAGAAGGGCGACGCAGAGGGGAACGCTGGTCGTTGCACGACTATGGTCGACGGATTGTACGTGGTTCTTCCTGCTTCCACTGTTCCGCGCACCTATAGCATTAAGCAACTTTCTGCCAATGGTAATAATCAACAATTTGTTGGTACCATTGCATCGTAAGAACGAAGCAAATGCAAGGTACTGTAGATTTCCATGCTCAATATGCTATCGTTTGTTATCGACACGGGAGCCGATTTTTCCGTGATTAAACCAATAACTCAAAAATCAAATCGTGCCATAGGTCAGAGCCCAAACTTTACACTCATTTGGAAATATAACTGTGGTTGTTGACTTTGGATTAAGACATGCTTTTAACCAGCGCTTCGATGTATTGCGATCAATAATAGGAGCGGGCATTTTAAAATATTTTGGATTTTTTATCGATCTAAAACAACGACGCATTATAGAAGAAATTGCATCAATAGCTGTTTGTTATTATCAGCTCTGATCCATGTAGATTATTAATTTACTTGGCTTACAACAACAACTCGTGATCTTACTATTTCTTGTTAAATAGTTTCATGTTTCATGATCTGAAATTAGTTCTTACTATTCTCCACTACGCGTCACCACTCGTCTTATTTTGTTCACGAGTGTTGGTATTAATTTCATTGATTGCAAAACAGTTGTGTTGCCAGATCAACATAAAAATTACTTAAGACAAAAACAAAAGTCTAGCTCAGTTTTCATTTTTTGGAGTTTAAACATATTTTAATCGAATCACATCTGTCCGGCTAAAAAAAATCAAAGTGAGTTCTTATAAATACGATTCAAAATTAAATGACAATTTTATTTGAATGGCAACACCGTTTACTCAAAGTCCTAAATATTCTCTCTGTTAATCTGTCATGTCATATCACATGACAGGAGTTATTAGATGTGTTCAGAATTTTTAGATCCCAGACAAGAAGTATGAAGAAGGACAAGAGAATAATCTGATTTATATAATTAACTTCCTAAACACAACTGTCAAGAATGAGAGAAAAGGTGTTAAAGAGTGTATAGAAATCAAGATAATGTGTGAAAGAATGTGTTTAAAAGTTAAATTGACACACATAAATCAGTTATAAAGTTGAAATTCTCAATCAGATACGTGTCACTATTTAAAAGCGAGTTTAGAACAATAGTACGTTCCCACAAAATGTAAAATATCAAAATCTCATTGAAATCTTTGTCCAGTTTGATAAAAAAAAAATTTTTTTGTCATCAGCAGTCAAGTTTTTTTTCGTGAACACAACAAAGCGCAGGTGACAAGAGAAAAGACGGAAAACAAAATAGTTTCAAGAAGGGACAGAGGTTTATTGTCATAATTGCCGCCATGAATTTTTAAAATGACATGCATGACAAGCGAAATGTTAAAGATGGTGTCAACGCTGTTTTTAAATCTCGAAATCTCTGCTGAAGTCCGAGATTTCGTTTTGGTATTATGCAGGATTAATTTTGTTCAATTCAATTTGTTTGAAGGGTGTAGGAGTGAAAAAACAAACGAAATACGAACGGAAGAATGTAGACACATTTTTGTTTTCAATGAGTATGTGGCGAAAGTGTGATTTTTACTTGCGATAGGTAGTAAATGCAAGTTATGCATTCGTGCAGATTAAAAATTTTGAGATAACAATCAAACATGACATTACGATGATAGAGAAACATATTTGAGTAAAAGCTTATTTTTCTCGAAAACGGCTCCATTTTTATGAAAAAATCAGTGTACTACTGTAGGTATGCATTATATTTTGGTGACAACAAATTTAATACGATGGCTAAAAACGGTAACTCCTATAGGACCGGTTTTTTTTCTTCGACTTTCTCGATAACTGGTGATCCGATTACAATCAAAACTGATATTTAAGAAGATGTAGGTAGCCGAAGTAATTTTGCATTAATTTTTTTTTCCAAAACTTTTATTTTGCATTTTTAATAATTAAAAAAAAATTTTTTTTTGCAAAATCAATATTTTGAAAACGGGTAAGTGATTTTTTTTTAACTTTGTTTTTAAATCTACGTTATTTTTGTGCTTAAGTTTGCATTCTTGGATTATTTTTTTTTATTTTTAAAAAAAAAGTTGTTAAGAAAACAGTTTTATTAAAAATCAAACTTTTTTACATTTCCTAAAGAAATAAAATGGCGTTTAAATTATTTCACCCAATACAATTTAACGTACTTTATTCGAACAATCAAAAGTCACAAAAATCAAATGAAAGCTTTTATGTTCACTTTAATTTTCTTAAATTATATTCTACAATGTGAGGAAGTACGTGCAATCCAGTCGGCCAATTTATTTTTTTAATTCGTAGGAACGGTTTTTATGTAACAACTTTTTTAAAAAATTTAAAAAAAATTATTGAAGAATGTAAACTTAAACACAAAAATTATGTAGGTAAGTAATTTTTTTAAAAACAAAATAAAAAAATCCATCTAAATTATTAAAAATACAAAAAAAAAAGTTTTCTAAAATATTCTAAAATAAAATTACTAAGGCTACGAACATCTTCCTGAATATCAATTTTGATTGAAATCGGATGACCAATATCGAGAAAGTCAAAAGAAAAAAAAACGGTTCTATGGGATGTACCATTTTTAGACCACCATCTTGAATTTTTTTTCCACCAAAACAAAACCTACATCTTAGTATACTGATTTTGGTTCATAAAAATTCTTGGAGCCGTTTCCGAAAAAAATAAGCTTTTACTTAACGGTTATATGACAGGTACCGTTAATATTTGAACAAACAAATTTTTTTTAAAAGTCCCCTGCAGAATGTCAAAATAACCTTATATTCCAAATTTAAAGACGATTGGCCAAACCGTTTAGGCTGTAGTTCAATATATGTACATCCGTCCGTACAGACATTTCTTAAATATATCGGGAATATGCCTTGAAAAACGTTAATTCACTTTAAATTGAATCTCTCTAACATTTTTGACACTTCACTTCCTTATCCGCTTTTCTTATTGTTAATTTAAAGAGAAAAAAAAAACTCTTTGTAATCCAGACAAACTTTCTCAAAAAAAAACTAATAAACTAAACAAAACTTTCTAAATTCTCTCCGTTTTTATTACTCGTTGGAATTTTTCCTGTCATAAAAACTGATGTGACCGCGTTATTAGCTTTTAACCAAAATATTATTTTTTGTCTGCCCCAAAACACCTCTTTATGGTTAAAGCTTATAAAAGATTCACAAGACAATTTTTTGTTTTAAATTTAATATGTAACGTGTTTTTTTCTTCTTGCCATTTAAGGGCTTCCGGAGGACAATTCATGGTTGGGATAAAAACCTCTTAAGGGATAAATGCCACAAACCAAAAATATACAAACATTTGTGTATACACAGATACAGTTGTTGAAGAAGGGCGTTTGTTGTCCGTTGTTATGGGTGGCTGCAGAAACTTTGATCATTTATTTCGGAGTTTTCTAGGTCGAACTGTATGTATATCGACTGCGGAAAATCTGTTTGTTTGTTTTCCCATTTCCAATTTCGTTTAAGGACTACACTATACATCAATGAACAACCATATCTGCCTCCCTTAAGGCAAAGAGATAAATATATCGAGATTATTATTTTTAGAACTAAAAAGGACCAAAAAAGGTGATGTATCCATTACAGGAAAAATACGAGATAAAACACAAAAATCAATCAACCCCAAGTGCAGCAACCTAAAACAAATAGGTACTTTAATTATCTCTGGTCTACAAATTGCATTTTGAAAAAACAAACCGAAGCCAGCATTAGTGAAGCTCGATATCCAGCAGATATTGACTTCATGATTGAGGTTATGTTTGATATTGCAAAGCAGGAAACAAATATTGAATCCAAATCCCAATAAATAATATGCTGAATCTATTGACTGACATTAGTTGCAGAGGCACGCTCCTGATCCCGAGTCACAACCCTTCGTCCATTGGAATCGGCATAGTAAAGTATATTTATGTTTTATTGTTCAAATAACCATAAAACAAACACTGGAAAACGGCAAAGCCAAAACGGCCGTTTTCTGCCCCAAACTAAGGCCCAAGGAAACTTTAAATTTTATCTCTAAGGAAGCAACGGACGGGGATGTAGTTTGTTTAGTGCTGAAGGGATGCATCTGTTGTCTCTTATGCAGAGAAATTCCCATTATCAAGGGAGTCCATTCAAAGCGGTAATTTCAATGGATTCAGTATAAACGCTCCTGCAGCAGCAGGATGTAATTACACAACACACATTGTCAAATGAGACCCTCCATCTAGCTATTCCATGCTAAAAGGACTTTACGGGGGCAGGTAGAATGTAAATAAGGAGTGAGTCAGCACTGATGATTTAGTTCTGTAAGCTTTTCTGTTTAACCTTGAAAGAAGGATGACAAGGAGTCACAGAGAGAGGGAATTTAAAAACAACAGGAAGTTTATCTAACAACCTATTGTTGTTCACTTTAACTTTGGAACTTTTTTTTTTAATTAAGATGTCGCAATAAGAAAGGACTTGACTCCAGGACTCCTGGACTGCCAGGATTTTTAATGAGATTTCTTTTTAGAATCACTCAGTGGCCGGGTACAATGAAAGCCAGAAAGTTTTCCAATTAAGGCAAAAAACAGAAAAGGATGATGAGATGAGGGAGTTTGGAAAATACTTTTGTGTTATTTATTTTTTCATCGTAAAACAATGCAAGTTCTCACAGAAAAACTTAACAAAAAAATAAAAGAATTAAGTTAAATGCAATTTCCAAATCAGAAATAATGATTTGAAAAGTATTTTTTAAGAAGGTAGAAACAAGTCAAGTTTTTCTTTCTGTATTCTGTGAGCTAAATTGTCGGAAAAATTCAGTTTCCGATAATTTTGAGTGGAAATTGTCTTAAGCATGAACTTTAAGGATAACTTTGAAAAGTTTAAAAGGCAAATAACTTGATTGGAAGTTTAAATCGGCTTTGTGTGCTTTGTAAAGAGTTCTGTTAACAATTAGAGGTGAGTTTTAAAATTCCAATTAAAAGTATACTGACTTCAAGGTTTTGCTGAGTTTTAATTTACATTTCTTTGTCCATTTTAGTCGAAGAAACAATTAAACACTTTATTGATTTTTGTAAAATTATTTAAGAGAAAATAAGATCATGGTTCAATAAAAGGACCTCTGTATATTATTCGGGAGGAGATGTATGTTAAAGACTGGTCTAATTAAATTACTGTTGAATAACAAGACATTCCAGACACGTGTTTGCAACCAATCTAGCATATTTAGTATTTTATTTATACATGTTATGCTAGCATTGTAAGATATAATATCTTATTAATAGTGAAGCTTTATAATTTTACAATAAGTAGCTATAAGTTGTTTAACATTTGGTAAAGTTACAAATTTAAGTATTTAATTAAATGCGATATTTAAAGAATCAATATTATATAAATTTCCGGAAGTTCTTTCTTCAATAGAATCGTACTATTTATGCTTCTTAATTGTTGTGGTAGTGAATACCATAAACGTGTAGAGTCTAGTATATTTTGCAACCATAAGTAATGAGTGGCATGATAATAGTTTTAACAAGAAATATTCGGATTTTTAAAGGGGTGAAGCACTGTGTCGACCAAAGTGTCCGAAGGGCCCAGTATGTCTTAGCGACTATATAAGTGACATGGTAATTTCAGGTTAGACTGCGATTGAAGATACCACCTACATTTTTTGAAGATTCTGCCTATTCAATAGCGGAGCCATCTAACAAGATGAACGGGAAATAAGAGACGTCTATTTTACTCTTTGATATTACTAAGCATTTACATTTTTTTCGAATTCAGCATCAAACTATTTTGGTGTGACCAGCATATAACTTCTTCTAGGTCTTCATTTTTGAAAGTCAAAAAGTGCTCTATAAGACCCAATGGACAGCTAATGTAATGCTGAGCATCATGGGTATATGAAAAAGCCGATCATAAAAAACAACTATATTTTTGTTACTGATGAGAAAAAGGTCCAGTAGTGTCGGTTCAAAACTGGAGAAATGGGTAGCGGTAAAGGTATTAACTGATTGAAGATTAAGAAAATTCATCAACTAAAATGTTTGCAGCAAGGAGTTTGCAGTTGAAATCACCACTTAATATAATAGAGCGGTAGGAAGCAAAGATTTGCTCTAAAGTAAAGATAAGCGGTGAAATGCAATGTTACGGTTTGGTCTATAAGCAGCACTAAGTAGAAGCTTTTCCAAGCCATCTAATATTTCAATAAACTTGTACTCAATCACTTTCCTTAGACGACGAACATTTAACCTTGCATTGTATCCCTTCCCTCATATAGATTGCAACGCCTCCACCTATGCAACGTGTCCTATCACATCAAAAGATTTTATACCCATTTGAAAAACATAATTGATTATTTAAATCTAAAATTAGCCAGGTTTCGGATACACAGATAACGTCAATTTTGAATTTAAAAAAATATAACAAAACTCGTCAATTTTTATTTGATAAACTTTGTGCATTAATATAACACACCTGAAGACCAATTCGCTGCCTACTCAAAATATTTATCATGGAACGTAGATTAAACGAAATCATACTGAAAAAGTCTTTTTCGAAAAAAAGGGTAATTAGATCAAATTAGCACCGTTCTACGAGAAAAGGATATAAAAGATAAATATAAGAAAGAAAGAAAGAAAATTAATACAGAAAATATGTATTTGATGTAAATTCTAAAAATTAGAGAAAAAAAAATAATTATGAAATAATTAACAAAGAAATAAGTTAAAAAAGTATTAAATTACAAACAAAAACAAGAAATGATTTATGAACTTAAAAAATAAAAATAAACATCATTTATCTGTTGAGTTGGCATCTCTGGTTAAATTCTCAATGCTATCGATAGGCTCAGCTGCTCCATTTGTATCAAAACCACAATCCTTAATGGTTTTTAGTAAAAATGAAGTACGCCATCACACGTCTCAAATAACAAAGAATTTATGAAAAATGTATTTCGAAAATTGTAGGACCGGTTTTGACAAAATCCTGTTTTTTATTTTTAGTTTTGTGAAAAAAAAACTGTTTTGAAATTTTCGTATGTAGTTTTTTAGAGTTTATTAATATACATGTGATTATTAAATTTAAAATAATTTTGTTTGATTAGTTTTAAAAATATTGATTTTTCAAAAAGAAAAAAAATTTAAAACTAATTTTAAATAGAAAAAAAAGCAATTAAAAAATTTGATATGCAGAATTAATTAAGCTACCTAGGTCTTCTCAAATATAAAATTTGACAGAAATCCAAAGAGCCGTTACCGAGAAAGCCCAAAAAAAAAACCGTTATATGAAATGTACCGGTAATAGACTTTTCCCGTAAATTTGGTTCTATACGAATGATAGCTAATACGAACAAAAAAAATTCTCAAAATTTTTCATCAAAATCGTTGGAGCCGTTTTCGAGAAAAATAAGCTTTTCCTAAACGGTCATATGGCAGGTACCGTTATTTGTAGGCCTAAATATAAAATTTCAAAGAGCGGTGCTTTTCTAGATCTATTACTATTAATACTATTAGACTTAGCACTTACTATAGCTGACTCTGTGGGTCAACAGACAGGAAATTGTTTACGAGCGGTTGAGTACCACAGAAACCGCTGTGGATTTGCCGCCGTTAAACAAGTTCCGGACAAGAGAGAACCTCATTCGATCGAAATTTTGCCTCGAAATGAATCTAACGAACTTAGCAATCGATGATAACTTGTCCCAAATAGAAAGTATCATAAAACAAAAAGTGGGCAGAAAAAAACGCTACTGTTATTTAAAAGAACGCTACAAAGATACGCTACATAGACAAAAAAGTGAAAAAGTGGTCCAATTACGAAAGTCGCAATTTTCTAAGAAGCTAAATTTTGGTGTAGGCCTTGGGTACACCATTACACCATAAAGTGTCGAAAGTCCCCATCGGTCCCATGTGTGCTAAAAAAGTTATTCGAGGTTAAATGTCACAAAAATGGTTTTTTTTTGGATTTTTTAACAAAACTGTCAGTTTTATGATAAAACCAGCTGAGAAAAATGAACATCAAGTAATTCTCTGTAAAAAGTGAATAACTTTTTTTTAGCACACGTGGGATCGATGGGGACTTTTGACACTTTATTTCTAATGATGTTCCCAAGATCTCTACCAAAATTTAGCATTGTCGGAATTTTTGTAATTCGAAATGTCTATTTTGACAAGATTTAAAAGTCTTGTACAAGCAGGCTACATAGAGAAACGATTTTTAGAGATTGGGACGCTGAAGTCGTCAATTAACTCTCTCATAAGACCAAACTATAGATTGTCTATTAATTATACTGGGATACAATAATTCGAGCCGCTAATTATAACGATAGAGTATGTTTTCTGAGATAACAAATTTTTTTTGGAAAGAAACAATCAAAACGATATTCCGTGTTTTAAGTTTCAGAGAACGACGGAGAATGAAAGCATGCTCCTGACAGAAAGAATATTTCTACGTAATACCTGTTGGAGAACGAATTTTTGTGATTGAAGATTAATTGCAGAAGATGAGCAAATAAATGCAAATGTATAAAGTGAATGTGTTCATTCGCCTGAATCCCGACTTTGAAAACAGAGCTCTGCTGATTTATTTTTACTTTCGAAGTAGCATCACGCAATGGCGATCTTAAAATCTTGGAAATCTCTTGGTTTGTTTGAGTGTGCATATTCCAATTGATCTTCGAATAACTAAAGAAAAAGAAGTCAGCAGGAGCCTAGGACATCTCCTTGAGGATGCAGTAGGCACACAAAATTTCAGTTTGACAACTTGATGAATAATGTATATTATTTAGTGAGAAGAAAGCCAGCTGTTGAAGATCGTTTCCCGAAAAATTGGATATGGATAATTCAAATCCGGCGAATCTTGGTTTTAGAAATCTTCTTCCCAGTATCAACAAGGTATTCTAAAAAGTAAATATAATTCCAAACAAACAGGTCGGCTTTGACATGAAGCATGATAATATTCATGCCTCGAATTAGCTTTTTTATTGCTAGCCCGATTTTTTTTATAATTTGATTAAAGGTTTTTGAATGAAAGATCAACAACTTGTGTGTATTACCACCAAATTCATGGGTTGGATATATAACTATCATCAAACTCTTTTAAGTGGTGCTTTATCGTTTTATGTAAATTTTTTTAAGTTCTGGCAAGGCGTTTAACATTCGTGTGGTACGGCTAAAGAAGGAATTCCTAAATAAGACTTTACATCTGAAGTTGGGCTCGATTGTAAACTGATGGGCATTCCTAGAAGTGCGAGTATTACGGTGAAATTCTTTTAGGGATTAATTGGAACTGGCAATTTCACTGGATCATTGTTTTGTAAGAAATAGCGATAGAGCAACGAAAGGTGGTGTTTAAGAGATGTAAGTGAATCAGTAATTTCTTACCACCTTTCAATTTAACATTTTTTTTCATTATATCTGAAGAACTCAAATGCGGTATAGAAGCAACTGTCTAAAAATGGGATTACTCGAGTTTTGACCAAATATATGTTCTTTAAACTGTAGCCAGCTCAGACAGGGTAAACAATTTGTGGCATCTTCAGAGGAAATTTAGATTCTTAGCAAGATCTAATATGTGCTCATTGAACAGAAGGGGTCTGTAAAGCACATTCCGCGGATTGAGAGATGTTCGGTTTCTTCAATGAAAGTGCAACTCATGAATAGTGGCAGGTGAGGTACGTCTTGCTATAACGACAGAAGGCAACACTGAGTTTTAAAAGCAATCAATTCCACCCGATTCCTTTGTCTTTACTAGACAATCAGATCAGAATATAATAAATTTATCATATACTGTCATTGCAGTCCACATCCGAAGGACATGGACGCGAATCGGGGAACGAATATGAAAATTATTTATTGGATTAGTTGTTTCAGATAAAAGGCTGTTGATAATTGATAGATATAAGAAATAGAAAGAGTTGTTAAAACGGAGCCCTGAGGCACACCAGCATTTATTTGTTGAATATCACACTTCAATCCGTCCAACACGATTTTTATTGATCGGGTGGAAAGGTAATTACTAATTCAACGAAGAAGAACGAGTTCTCCAATATAGACTTGTCAACTTTGAATTTAATTTGTGAACGCACCCTTTCACTAATCATCGAACTGTCATTGTCATTTTATTCAGTAAACTCAACATTTTCATCATGGTAAATAACACGAGCAAGCAAAGTCTGAAAATTATAAAAAAAATTCTACCGAAATTGGGAGTCGGTGACCGCAACTTTAAGAGCGTTGAATTGTTGAATTTCATTGCAAAATCATCTTCAGTGACGAAGCTCATTTTTGGCTCAATAGTTACGTCAATAAGCAAAATATGGGTTGTTGGTCGGGTGAAAATCCACATTTGCTTCATGAATCACCACTTCATCTACAAAAGATAACAGTTTGGTGCGGTTTGCATGACGACAGCGTTATTGGGCCATATTTTTTCGTCGACGATAACGATCGTCACGTTACTGTGAATGGCCAGCGTTATCGCGCCATGATTACCGATTATTTTTGGCCCGAATGGTGCCACAAGCCACACAGCACACCCTACAATTGATTTATTGAAGAGTAAGTTTGATGAGCGTGTTATCTCAAGAAATGGGCCAGTCAATTGGCCGCCTCGTTCGTGCGATTTAACGCCTCTAGACTATTTTCTTTGGGGCTACGTTAAGTCATTGGTTTATATCAACAAGCCGAAGACGTTGGAAGAGCTCAGGACCAACATTGAACACGAAATAGCGTCCGTATCGGCTGAAATGTGTAGCCGAGTCATCGAAAATTGGGTCCAACGAATCGACCACAGCAAACGTGCCCACGGTGGCCATATGAACGAAGTCAGAGTCCATTCATAAAAGTTTTAATTGTACTTTAAGCCGATAATAAAGTTTTTGAAATATCTCAAATGGTTTGCGTTTTATTTAAAAAAAAAGTTGTCAAGTCCTTATTGGAAAACCCTTTTTATTTTATTATTGCCAAACTACATCAAATGATTTTGAAATATCAAGCGCAATAATCTAACTTTCATCTAAACTATCTAGAAGTAAAAGTTTCGTTTACAACTCTCATCTCATAATTTTCTATACGATGAAGCTTTTTTTAAGTTTGACTAAAAGTGATGAGAAACGCTACTTACCAAAATCATAAAAGAGGTACTGATAAAATAACATCTATGTTCGTCTTACCTGGAAATAAGAAAAATGTTCTAAAATTAAATATCGCTTGTAAACAGTATTTTTTAAATTAATTTTATTAAATTCTTAACTTAGCTAGATACAAATTCACAAAAAAAATATGTACAAGATGGGCAAAAAGAAATCACCCTGTTGCAAGATGCTCCCATTTTTGCAAATGGCCGCCAATGTCAAATCTGTTTTAACATTTGTGGACTAGACAGATGCAGAATACAAGTGAACAAGCCATGGAGCTATACATAAACCGACATGAACCGATATTCTGAAGGCGGCGTTCCCGGGTCGCCTCAATCTCTCGTTTTGGCGATTTGCACTGGCCCGCAAGATCGCCCGATTTAATTGTTTCAGACTTTTTTGTGGGGTTTTTTAAAGTAGCGTGTTTACGTGAACAAGCCCAAGACTCTGGAAGCCCTCAAGGACAACATTCGACACGAGTGCGAGAATCTGTCGCTCGAAGTTCTCGCTGATGTGATGAAAAATGCCATAAAACGAGCCCGTATGGCAATCAATTGTGACGGCGCCATTTGGACGATATCCTCTTCTCGACTTGACCATTACCATTCTAAAGGTTCAAATAAACATAATCAAAAAACAGAGTCGAAGTTTTTCATTTAGAAAAAAAGAGAGCCACACAACATCGGATGGATGACTTCTTTTGCCCCACCCTGTATATAGAGGTATATAGTAAAAAATAAAAAATAAAATACAATTTTGAACACATATTTAATTTGCAACCAATTATCAAGATTTTAGAACATGGGCTGAAAGCTTCAAAATATTCATAAAACTCAAAACCACGATTTTTTTAATTAAAATTATTATGGAAGAATCTTTATCAATCTCCGCATAATACAGTTTTAAATATTACAAAAGATTTCTAAAAATTATCTAAATATTTATTAGCTACAACAATATATATATATATAGTATATTATCCAACACTGAACTCTATACAGGCGCTGAAAATTGCCGTGTAAAGCCTTCCTTTCAGCTTACGGCACCATTTGCCATTTCATCCACCCTACACGAAGGCAATAATTGATGTTATAATCACAAAATCTTTCGCTCTTTATCATACATCTATGAATTTACTAATTTTTTCACACTTTAAAGAACTCCTCGAATGCCTAGAATAGGCCTATATGAATCTGAAAATAAGGTCCCTTGGTAATCAGTGTTTTTTGTAATAATACAATATTCATTTTCTCCAAGAACATCTATCAATACATCAAGTGCTTTTTGATTGTTGCAAGAATGTAGGATCTTCACTTATGATAGCTTCAACTTCTACATTACAAACAATAGTTGATTCAATTCCAGGTGTGTCACTTTACAAACCAAGCAGAAATTCAAGGACTTAAATAAGGAGCAAAGAATTCAAAACATTTACTGCACACCAGCTTTAATTGAGAACGATTCGTTGACTGCTGCAGGAATCACTTTTATTTCAATGTCCACATGAGAATGAAGGTTTAGTTCCCTGTCACAGATAACACAAAGTAAACGTAGTATATCATCGTGAAGAAATTCACATGGCTGATAAAGTCTATTGTGATATGATGGGCAGTAAGTTTACATGATTACGTTATAGCTTCATATTAGTTCACATTTAGATCAAGGAAATTAATAAGAAAACTGTAGAAAATCTACTTGGATCATTTTCTAGTGGAAAGCAGTCAGCGGCAAACAAAAAAGTCATTTATTACAGAGTTCCCATCGTTGATTGTTAAAATAAAAATGAATGCGCTTAGATGTTGCTATGGATGTTATCCAAAAGAACTGGAAACAATTTTATATTTGCGATCTTTTAAATAAGTTTGGCAATATTAAGTTGAGAAATTATTATAGAGGGAGTAATTGCTTTTGGGAAAACTGTATTGGTGGGCAGAGACAATATAAGAACAATGAAAGAACATGTTGCTATAGATAAGATTTCCAAACGGGAGCTTTGCTATTGGGCAACTCTTGGAAATTTCATTGTTGGTCCTTTTCAATGGATGAGGATCATAAAAAAAATCATTTGGAATGCAAGGGAAAAATATTTTGTGACTCTTATGGTTTCTTTTCGAGTGAATGGCATAATTACCTTTCAAACCGCTCGATACAAGAAAATCAACGAATCTGAGCTTGA
The DNA here is from genome assembly GCA_963971375.1 of Platycheirus rosarum. NCBI lineage: Eukaryota > Metazoa > Arthropoda > Insecta > Diptera > Syrphidae > Platycheirus > Platycheirus rosarum. Next base: position 47,063,597 of record OZ020510.1, on the reverse strand, counting down.
TGCTCAAAAATAACGGCTGATATCCCGCAGGGGTCTGTTCAATATTCATCGAGGGCATCTTGTCTAATTATGTTTATATAACAATTTAAGCTTTTCATATTCGATTTCATTTTCACAATAATGTTTTTTTTCAGATAAGGAACTGTAATAACAGCGTATGATAGTTCATGAAATTCTAATCTTGACAACATTTACCAGTAGAGCTCCAAACACTCTTAGTTCCCGGTATAGCCATTAATAATCATCTTCTCTAGAGTGACCGCATTTTTGAAAACTGTTCCAAAACGATAAGTACTGCAATTCCTCGATATTGCCCGCATCGATAGCATGACCCAAGGGCCAAAAAATGTACCAAGCTAACTCCACTTAGTGCTTTAGTTTTTAGTAGCCTTTTTACTGCAAGCGCACTTTAACCTTGACGCTATTCTATTCCAAACTATATAAATAGCTGCGGTACGATTCCGTCAATTGATTTTATCAACATAATCACAACTGGCAGTTCTTTGATTCTCAATATCCGAATGGGCCAACCCGTATTGCTCCCGTATACTTTTAAACAAAGGAATCTTCATTCATAAATCTCTCCTGGTTCCACTTATGCATGAAAAGGCATTTCTGTTCGCTTTTTCGGTTACAATTTTGCTTTTAACATTAAAGTACCTACTTATGACCGCGTCGCTATTTCGAACATCTTCGAATTCATCAAATACCACTTAAATTCTATCGAACAATCCGAATCATACTTTTTCTTTGATTTTAAGCAAAGCGATATTGTAAAAAAAGTTAGCTGCATAAACAATTTTTGGTAACAGCGAAATAAAAACACAACCATTTCGTTCGGCATCAGATATTCAACCAACTGCAATATGTATTTCATTTCAATGCTTGTTTGCTTAACATCATGTAATGCATGAAGGGAAAGAGCAAATAGTCATACAGAAGAACAACTAAAATTCTCTTTTAGGATTGTTTTATGTACCTAAATACAATTGTAATGTATTTTAGGGTGGATAGAAAAATGAACGTACATATAACAGCTATCATTTACGAAACAAATTAAATTTCAAACTTAGAACTCAACTTAAAATATTACAAGACATAATATTAACTATTCTCCGTACATTCGTAAGTTCCATGATGTTCTGCAAGCTCTAACAGATGGTTCCTTCTTTCACGATCGCTACGTAAAGTAATTATTAGTTATTTGTCACTGTCTGAAATAAGCCGACGTATTGTCAGCAAAAAATATTTAGCGCGTGAAAATAATTTGGTTATTATGAATTTTCCATTTCAATGGAACTGGTGTAACCTATCATATAGTTAGAATAGTATTGTGTGTATAAAATAATAAACAGTGGTGTCGTCAGTAACTTTTTCTTATTCTTATTCCTTCTTCACGAATCGATTTCTTTTATATCCTCTGACACCATGAACGGACGGCTTCGAATCGTCTGTTCTATATCTGTCTTGCTTTAACGAAAACTTACAATTGAACCCAAAATCTATGTTCTTTCTCTCTTAGTCGAAGACTTTCTAAGTATCTGACGGTTCAAAAACACGGGGCTAATGTTAGTTTGATTTCAACCGATCACATTTCATCGTTTTATCTCGAAGAAGTGAAAAGAGCTCTTCCCTCAGAGTGAGGACATATTGAAAGGTTTGTAGTGTGATGTGGACCCTATGATGAAAATTTTCCAAGAGGCGAACTTTTCTAACTTATTTTTAAAACTGATTTAATACAATAAAAAAGGAACCTGGTTGACTAATATGCCGTCTGGAACATTCTCTTTCACTATTTTATTGTCTAATTTGATATCTATTGCAATTAATGTTCGCAAATATATTTTCCAATTTTATGTTCTTATTTATCGGTTGTTTCTAGTTTTGCTGTGTCAAATAAAAAAAAAACTAAGACATAATAATTACGTTATCAACAGCAACATATATTCAAGACAATCAAAAAGCACTTCCCTTAACACATTTTCTCCAAACACAAATTGATTCGAAACCATTCCTGCGTGTGATACACAATATTGAGGGAACGCATTTTTCATGAAGATATTCGAATCACGTTAATCGTTTTCACATAAAAAAATTATCCCATTCTTCGGATAGTTTTACGTCCCAGGCACGCCTCAAACCGTATCCAGTCACGCAATAAATTTCACCATTCAATACCATGATTAAGGTAAAGAAGCTCTTAATAACTCCCTGAGGAAAAAATATTCAAACCAACTCGCCACCACTATAGTCACTTAACAAATCCAGGAGAAACTTAAAATGCCAAGTTTGCACGCAATAATGCTGATCGCTGTCGTTCCTTGTTTGCCGCTGAAGTGCTGCCCCCTATCAGGAATTCGCTGAAGGAGAAAAAAAAACAGAAATAAATATTTGCCCCTTAATCGAACGTCATCTGTTGCCATATACAAGCAATAACCTCCTGCCATGCAAGGCAACAATATCTTCGTCATCCCGCAAAGTTCAGCCAAACACTTGTGTGCCATCGAGTACCTTTTTCAGGAGCCCTCCAATCACACAACACCTACTTCACCCCGGAAGGTGGATTCGTGCCATATATATATTTATTTTTTGCTTTACTTCGACATGGTGCCGGGTGACGTCTTTGAGTTCCATTAAACCTTCGAGCTTGAGTTGCTTGAATGCTTCAAGTAGTGGAAACCAAAAAAAAAAAATATAAAGAAGGTGAATATCTGAGATAAGAAGACTACGGGACTTGGAGACTCCGACTTGGGATGTCGCCGTAGGAGACGACTCGACTACTACTTGAAGTGAAGTTGGCATGATGACGATGATGATGTTAATGGACCTCGTTTGGGTCCGCCTTGTATCACTTCGATCGATCAAAAATCATGCAGCAATAAAAATTTGCATAAAATTTTGATTAGCCTGGTCTCCTGGCCTCCTGTGGGATATTATTATTTGTCTTTTTTGTTCTATTCCTTTTTTATTCCATGAGTGAGGCTAAGTTATATCAACGGTAAGAAGGCAATTTGAATGTATAATGCAGCTCCATCCACTCGTCTAAACTCTAAAGGCTTCGGATCTTCACTGACAGATCTCCCCCCCTTTATGTACAATTAATTGCAATTACTTTGTCAGGGTACACGGATGCTGTTTCAGAATGGTAGATGTAAGCAGGAATTCAAAATGTAGGAGGATATCAAATAACGTCCCGTTTGTAATATGGTCATTACTAATAGGGGAGAATAAGTTAAAGGGGCATTATCTGACAAAACGCCAATTACTGATGCAAATCCAACAGAGTTAGGAATTGCATCCCTAACTCTGTTGGATTTGCAAACAAATTAGATTAACGGATGAAGTGCATTTCAAGAGGGCTAATAGTGAGCTCCATTATTAGAATCGTTTTTGATGGATTGACGAGAAATTAAGGATTCTTTTCTGAGCATTCCGGAAGTTTCTCTCTACCTGGGCATTCACTCGGCAATGAGGTCTTCATTGGTTTTTGACTCCGTAGGGAGAGTTTGGGCAGTGGAGCGTCGATGTTCATCCGCTATAGATGGCGGAGACACCTTAGCCGCTGGATACGGATTTTAAATTAACAAAATAGATTAATTTAAAAAAATAAATAACATCGATTCATTAATATAAAAATAAAAAAATACAACACATATCGTTGCCAGCCAAGCGAAAAAAGAGAAACACAGAAGCGATAAGAAAAAAAAAGAATGTTTTTATGCCAAGAGGAAAAGGAAGTTTGTTATACAAATATTCTGGTTTCCTAAATGTTATCATCTTATGAAGGTATTTTAACTCACAGTAATCTAAGAATTTATCAAAAGCTAAGCCCAGGTCTGGGTTTTGTACGCGTTACCGATGACTCCCCGAGCCTTGAATATAATTAAGATAACATTGCCAAACAAGTCGCTTTACGTTATTTGCTTTTACATATTACCATCGCAACCTCTCGAGTCTTATGAATTTAAAATCAAAACGATTGATTACATTTCAGATTTGTGTGAACCCCATGATGTAATCCTAATTTTTGGTGACTTGAATTTTCCTTTTCCAAAATGGACATTATGAGACGACCAATCGTTTTACATTGCTTCTAATCTCACCTCTGCCAAGTTAGTGGGATTTTAAATCACAAGGGGCAGGCAACTTGACCTTGTTTTTATAACAGATCCCATAAATTCCTCAGTCTCACTTAGTCCGCTTTCCTTTCAACCATAGATAACTGCAGCCCTCCACTCCTTCTCTCATTTGTTGTCAAGTCTTCTATACCGCCTAGCCTAGAATATCTGAATAGACTTCCCTTTAATTTTGAAAATCTAACTGGCGAAGATGCCACAAACATATTTTACAGAAAGGGACACAATGCTATATCTCTTTTTGTGTTCCCCTTTCTAGACTTAAGACTTCTTCTACCTCACCACCTTGGTATATGGGCAATGTTTCTTCGGACTCGATCTCTAATCGACTATTCAGTATTCAACTTACCTGGGTAGTTATCTTCACTTTTGCGAGCTTTACCTACGCTATTTGAACGAAATGCAAACAAACATTACTAATGATCCTAAGTCTGTTTTTCAAAATGTCAACTAAAGGGTGTTTTTTTTTTAGACGTGTGGTTTTCAATATGGCAATACTTTTTCCGGAGTTGGTCTTTTTGACAGCTGTCAGTTGATTTATGCTCAGTTTGGTTTGCCATTTCATAATGAACTCCTGAACAACGTTTGCAAATCGTGCAAAATTATTACCAAAATAATAGTTCGGTTTGGTGGAGCAGAGTATGAATGGGTGGTCAATGAAATTGGGCCTCTCGGCTGGAATTATTTCGACACTTGCCCGAAATCAGTTTTAAAACATGATGGCAAACCCTTATATTTATAGTAAAGCTAAATTCTTGGCCATAACATTAAATTATATACGTTTTATTTCTTCTTGAAAAACAACGTCTAAAAGAAACAACCTTTACAACAAAAAATTTTTACGGATATCCACAATCCCTTTCTTTCAATAACATAACACTATTGCAAATTATTTCGCAAGTTACTTCAAATAATCTTTCACCGATGATTCTTTTGTTCCTGACGCTGCTTATTTCACGTATTTACACAATTTTTCTTTTGGTCCATTTCTCCCGAGTTTTTTTCGACTCCTATATTATTGTAGAAGAGTTAAATCAACTAAAAGATAAGAAATGATCCCGAAAGTATCTCTGCATTCTTTCTAAAGAAATGCTCTTCCACTCTTTCTCTTCCCCTCTCAAAAATCTTTAGCTTATGCACATCTTAAAGAATATTTTCTCAAGTATGGAAAACCGCGTTAACTCCTATATACAAAAAAGGAACAAAGTGCGACGGTAAAAAAATTTCGTTCCATTGCTAAACTATCGCATATATCTAAAGTTTTCGAAAGTATTTTATATGAACATTTAAGTTTTCATTGCAAATCCCTCATTTCTCCTAGACAACATGGCTTTCTCAAAGGCAGGTCTACAAAAAATCTCGTTGTTATTTCTCGATGTTATTTCAACTGATTTTAGTAAAGCTTTAGATAAAATCTCCCACAAAGTTATTCTTTTTCAACTATCAACCATTGGCTTTGAACCCATTCTGTTGAGTTGAGATGGATTTCTTCTTATTTAGAAAACCGATTTTACAGTGTTCGGTTCAGATCCGTCTTATCAAGTCGTTTTTTTAGCAACATCCGGTGTCCCCCAAGGCAGCCACTTAGGCCCTCTCCTTTTCATTCTTACCGTTAACGACATTGAAATGGTCGTCAAAAATTCCTGCATCTCATTGTACGCAGATGATACCAAGTTTTATAAGACCATTTTTTTTTCAAATGGAGACTCTTCCCATTTCCAACAAGATCTCGATAATAGCTTTATATTTTAAAATGACAATCGATAACCTTCTCACGAAAACGCATCAAATCTCCTGCCCGTCTCTAACTTCTCCTCAGTCAAATCTAACAGAAATATTTGACATTCTCTTCATTCATCGAATATTCTGAGGTAACGTTGACTGTACAGCCCTTAACCATTACATCTTTCTCAACACTTTTATCTTCCCACCCATCGAATCTCTTATGGCTCCAATGAACCCATCTCCCGAATGCTGAGGAGTGTCAATTCAAACACTTCTTGTTTTGGCTTCAATATCAATACCCCCTGCCTAAAGCTTCGTCTCCTGAACCATCCCAACCAGTCAGCTCATAAGTTTCTTAGTTCTTAAGTTAGATTAAGAAAAAGGTTGTATTGAGCCAAATAAATTGGGAGTTTCGCCCCCCACCAAAATTAAAAGATCGCCAATATATCTCTAGATGAGATTTTAGGTTTTTATTTTCGCGGACGATATTCATATTAGATAAAGTTTTTTATTTTCGGAACTTACCGCGTTATAAGAAATATTTTCTTATTTATTTCTACCCGACGTTTCGAAGAAGTTTCATACTTCGTGGTCACGGGATGAGACTGATGTTTGATTGCTGTTGTTTAAGTTATTGGTTTTTAGCTCTCGCTCTCAAGTAGTACCGGTGCGTAGATGTTGATGCACTTGGATTGCTTGTGGGTGGTGGTGGTGTACTCGTTCTAGGTTGTTGTTGCGTTGAGTCGATGTATTTTTGGACACATGCAAAGCTCACGACATCGGCTATAGGTTTTTTGATTTGCTTTACTATGGTTTTGCTTATGAGAGGATCCCACGTTGGCGATAATTTAAAGCTAGAATCTCTATTGAAATTTGTATGTTTCTTAATTTCAACAACCTAGAACGAGTACACCACCAGCACCCACAAGCAATCCAAGTGCATCAACATCTACGCACCGGTACTACTTGAGAGCGAGAGCTAAAAACCAATAACTTAAACAACAGCAATCAAACATCAGTCTCATCCCGTGACCACGAAGTATGAAACTTCTTCGAAACGTCGGGTAGAAATAAATAAGAAAATATTTCTTATAACGCGGTAAGTTCCGAAAATAAAAAACTTTATCTAATATGAATATCGTCCGCGAAAATAAAAACCTAAAATCTCATATTGTAAGCCTATACGGAGAGGCAATCCACAAACAAATACGACGGTTTGAAAAGTTACGCGCTAAACGAGCGCGACTGCTTAGCTCTATCGTTTTCCTAAAAAGGTGTCGAAATCACTATATAATACCCAAATGTGTGAAAATAAGTGATAAGAAGCATATAAATGGTTCAACCCTAATTTTGGATAAAGCCAGTGTATTATTGTTGAGAAAATTAATCTCCAATAATTATTTTGATGTAAATTGTGTATCCAAACAAATATACCAATTGCATTTAGTGTTATCACAACGTATGAGTGCAAAAGACTTTCAATTATGTGATGCAATAATATTCCAACAAACGGAAAGAATTGCCGAAAATTGTGCACAAAAACAAACAAAAAAGTTTAATTCACTCTCAGCCAAGGTTAAAAACAACAACAACAAATCCCAGTCTGCTGATGCAAAATGTGTGGTGAATTTCTCCAGCAAAAAACTTGATGAAAATATGATTTCAATTTTATCAAAAGGTATGAATTTTACTCCATCACCTTTAAGTGTCCCTATTGAAAATATTATAAGTAATATTGAAGAATCAATACGCAGAAACAAAATAGATAGGATTTCAGCTGAAACTATAAGACAGGATGTATCGGTGTTGCTTAGGAAAGGCAAAAAGATTGAACAAAATATTACTCTCCTTGAAAGAAAAGCCCTTGAAAAACTTAGAAAGGACAAAGAAATTATTGTTTTACCTGCAGATAAAGGAAACTGTACAGTTATTCTTAACTCCAAAGAATATGATGCTAAAATCCTTTCTCTGCTAGGTGACGAACTTACTTACAAAGAAGTAACGTATGATCCAACATCAAGAGTGCTTAAAAAAGTTCGACAGATTGTAAATGACAGTAAATCTGTTTTACAAAATCAGAATTTAATACCGTCATGTCCACAAGCACCAAGAGTTTACGGTCTTCCTAAGGTACATAAAGAAAATGTACCGTTAAGACCCATCGTCAGCCAAATAGATTCACCAACATACTTGTTGGCTAAAGAATTAACCTTTAAGCTTAAGCCACTTATTGAAAACTCAAACTCAATAGTAAGAAACTCGTAACATTTCGTGTCCATGATCAAAGACCTTCACATTAAACATGATGAAATTATGGTTAGTTTTGATGTTACCTCCTTATTCACCAATGTTCCAATTGAAGAAACCCTCAATGTTATAAAATCGAAATTGTCTAATTCTCAAAACAACTCTAAGTTATTAGAGTTAATTGATATATGCCTTACATCAGGATATTTCTTATACAATGGGAAATATTATTTACAAATTGATGGTGTTGCAATGGGTTCACCTGTTGCACCAATAATTGCAGACATATGGATGCAACATTTTGAGGAATTGGCATTAGGAACATCCTTAACGAAACCAACAATTTGGGTAAGGTACGTGGATGACACCTTCTGCGTACTCAAAGAGAATCAGGTAGAAAGTTTTCTGATTCATCTTAATTCCATCCACGAAAAAGTTAAATTTACAATGGAAAGAGAACAAGAAAACTCTTTGGCTTTTCTAGACGTTAAAGTCATAAGAAAGCAAGATGGTTCGATCGGCCACACGGTGTTCCGGAAAGACACTCATACGGACAGATATTTACATGCTACATCACATCATCACCCAGCCAACTTGACATCGGTTGTATCGGCTCTTGTGAACCGTGCTCACAAAATTTGTGACCCCGAACACCTCAAGCAAGAGTTGAAGGATATAGACATTGCACTTAAAAAGAATGGCTACAACTCCAAACAGAGAACCTGGAAACCCAAACCCATCTCTACCTCCAGCATTTGATAAAAGGGCCTTTTTACCCTATATCAAAGGCATAACGGATGGAATTGGGCGAATCTTACAAAAATATGATGTTAAAACGATCTTTAAACCGCCAGACTAAGGTTCGTCAATTTTTAAGATCGCCTAAGGACAAAATTCCACTCCAAAATCCTGGTGTATACTCTGTTCCCTGTAGCTGTGGATCTTTTTATATTGGTGAAACGAAAAGAGGTATTAAAACGCGTTTAAACGAACATATCAAAGCTATCCAAAATAACGCTGTCACAAAATCGACAATATGTGAACATCTGGCCTACAACGAAGATCACTTTATACGTTTTGATCAAGCTAGATCAATCGCAAATGAAAGATTTTATGTACCAAGAATCGTCAGAGAAGCAATTGAAATTAAGAAACATACAAATTTCAATAGAGATTCTAGCTTTAAATTATCGCCAACGTGGGATCCTCTCATAAGCAAAACCATAGTAAAGCAAATCAAAAAACCTATAGCCGATGTCGTGAGCTTTGCATGTGTCCAAAAATACATCGACTCAACGCAACAACAACCTAGAACGAGTACACCACCACCACCCACAAGCAATCCAAGTGCATCAACATCTACGCACCGGTACTACTTGAGAGCGAGAGCTAAAAACCAATAACTTAAACAACAGCAATCAAACATCAGTCTCATCCCGTGACCACGAAGTATGAAACTTCTTCGAAACGTCGGGTAGAAATAAATAAGAAAATATTTCTTATAACGCGGTAAGTTCCGAAAATAAAAAACTTTATCTAATATGAATATCTCTAGATCTTATGAATCTTACTTGTCCATAGCAACCTTCGGTGTTCCTCAAGACAGTCATCTAGGCCCAATGACTTTTATTTTAACAATCAACGATGCAGATTCTGTAACACATGAATCTATTAGATTCCCCTCCTCCTACTACTACTTACTTCTTAAAAATGATCCAAATAGATCTTCTACCTAGTTTGTGAACAATTTACTTGAACTAAATTCGAACAAGCATGCAGCTTTAACCCAATGATGATAACGTATTGCCCATTATGCCAGAAAAGACTTTATCGGCAATATGCATTATTTTATTCATGTTTCCACGATATTTCACTACGTTAACTCTGAGTTATCTGTGATAGAGAACTAAACTTTTGTTCCCACATTGGCATCAAAATAAAAATGATTCCTGCAGAATGCTCTTCAAGGCAGTTGTTCAGCGCTTGTAAAAGTTTCAAAAATGTTGGACAATATGGAATACGTTTTGTGGTAAATTCATTGCAGAAACAGAAGTAACTGTTGAATTAAACAACATTTTGCATCTCAATAATTATGTTTGAAGCTTAAAACTATTTTCTTTATTCAATGTACACACATACATACCATAATTTTACATTCTATATTCTACATTCTACTTTACTATAAATTTGCTATAATATCTTTTGTACTTAAACTAACCTAAAACCTTACTTAATAAACTGAAGTCAAATCAAGTGGACGTCTTTTAATCTTCTTTTATAAGAAGCATCCTACAATATTTCAGACAGGTTATGGGCCCAGTCCCATAACAAACAAACGGAACAAAATTGAAATTCAAGTTTAATAGTTATTTTTTAGAATAATGACTTCTTTCACTGGAAAAATCCCACTTTTTAACGGATTAAACTATTTTACCTGGAAGCCTCAAATGGAGGCAGTTTTGCACAAGAATCGTTGATCGAAAATGGTGCAGGGGCTGGAAATTAAACCTAAGAAAGATGAAACTAAAATTCAGGAATGGAAGGACAAAGATATGGATGCCAGATGCGAACTCATGATAGCTATGAAGCCCGCACAATTGTCTCTCTTAAGATCATACACTACGTCCAGTGAACTTTGGATTTTTTTAAAACAGACTTTACTTTAAAATGCTTGAAGATGTAAATATGTAACAATACCTCATTGATTTTAGTTTAATTGTAACACGGTTGCGGGAGATGGGTGTCAACCTGGATGACTGCTGGTGATGCTGTTGCTGGATGGACTGCCGGATAGCTATAAAGACATACAAGCTGCTTTTGATGCATCAAACGAATTCCCTAAAATGGATGTACTAAGAACTAGACTTCTGCAGGTGAGCGACAAGAGGAAACCAACGATGGATCGAAAGGATGATGCACTTAAGGTTAAGTTCCATAGCAAGAAACCACATGACCAACAAACAGGTACGTCAAAACCCAATTTTAATTACAATTGCCACCGATGTGGGCGGAAAGGGCATATGGAAAAAGATTGTCGCGTAAATATTCGGAAAGAAAAATCACGATTAGTTGAAAATCACACGAGGAAGGTTTTATCATCAAGGAAATAATGGGGATTTCGCAAGAAGTTTACTCAGTTAATGAAAGCTAAGATAGAATAAATTGGTTCATAGACAGCGGAGCTACCTCACACATGTGTTGCGATAAGAAATTTTTCATTAATTTAAATACCGACTACTCCGGACAAGTGAAAGTTGCAAATAAAAAATTAGCAAGTGTCGAGGGCATAGGAACAGTTCAGTTATAAATGGAAATAATAGAACCATATGTTTTTACCGTACTCTATATGTCCCAACCTTAAAAGTAATCTCATTTCAATTAGCAAGACAACTGATAACGGATGCAGAGTATTGATAGAAGGAGGACGTGCACATGTTTTTCGATGTAATAAGTTGTTGGTCGAAGCTGTGAATCGTAAGGGACTTTACTCAGTTATACTAGCATCGGGATATGATGATGATGATCGATGTAATAAAATTGAGAGCATTTATCAGGAAAATAATCTCTTAGAATCTTGGCATAAGAGATATGGGCATTTAAATTGTACATCAATTCGGAAATTAAAAGACTACTCGATGGTTAAAGGGTTGCCAAAGTTTAGAAATACAAAAATAGATCGCGTTGCATGCATTAGAGGGAAACAATCGAGGCTTCCATTTCCTACAAAAACAAAAAAGTCTTCAAAGCAGATTCTAGTAATTATTCACACGGACCTGTGCGGTCCAATGAATGTTGAATCAATTAATAAGAGCCTTTCTTTCGCTACATTCATTGACGACTTTTCTCGTAAGGTATTTGTCTATTTTTTGTGACAGAAGAGCGAATACTTAAGTGTTTTTAAGAATTTTAAAGAGGAGAATGAGACAAACTTTAAAATCAAAGCCCTACGGAGTAACAACGCACGTGAGCTTTTGAGTGAAGTGAAGATTGTTCCATGTTCTTGAGTGAAAATGGTATCAACCGGCAACTGACTGATGTTGAGTACACTCCTCAACAAAACGGTGTAGCCGAGCGCATGAACCGCACGCTGGTTGAGATGATCGAAGCGAACCTTCCAAAATTCTTAAGGGCTGAATTGATACTCACTTCGGCTTAGATTCGCAGTCATTGCCCTACTGTGCTGAACAAAGAAAAGACACCCCAACAAATTTGGACAGGTAGGATACCGAACGTTAGTCATTTTTCGTCATATTGGCTGTCGTGCTTTTGTTCTTAACAAAGCTCTAGGTAGATCTTAGCTAGATCCAAAATGCCATGAATTTGTTCTTCTTCAAATCATCCCTGTCTATCAACTCCTACTCTCACCTCCACGTGGTGAACATCGGGTGCCTAGTACCTCAACTGGAGATTGGGTTCCAACCCCTTTGGAAGGTTGTTGGTGGCGGCAAACGAGAGAGGGGGGAGGAGTGTTACCACTAAGGCACTACTCCTTGCATCCTGGCGGCAGCGGAAGAATTCTCTAGATGGAATCAACGGTGGCGTCTACAGTTCCAGTCAGGTTGAACTACTTAGTGAACACTTTATATGGGCTACTACGACGTTTTCGGAGCTCAGGCCTATAAGGAGCGGTTTATCCGGCTCATCGTCCTTGGAGTCACAGTAAGGACCTGGTCCTCCAGGTTGGAGGTTGTGCCATCGGGGTAACTTCCCGGCCACACCAAAAACAACTAGTTGCGAAGCATCAACAAGCCTCGGATACGGACGGATTCACTGATGACAAAAAAAGGACAACGAATTTCGGATATATACGTGGAATGTTAGGTCCCTTAACAGACCACATGTAGCCGAACAACTAGCGGAGGCCCTTGACTGCTGTAAGGCAGACATAACCGCCATCCAAGAAATGCGATGGGACGGGCCGGGCAAAAAAAAGATGAAAAACTGCGATGTCTACTATGGCAACTGCTATACACAACAAAAACAGCGCTTATTTGGATGTGGATTCGTCATTGGAGGCAGGCTTCGGCAAGAGGTTTTGAGTTACAAATGTGTGAACGAGCGCCTCATGACAATCCGTATCAAAGCTAAATTTGCCAATATTAGCTTCATATGCGCGCATGCCCCCACAGAGGAAAAAGATGATGACACCAAAGAAATGTTTTTTGAGCTTCTGGACAAAACATATGAGCAATGCCCTAGCTATGACATTAAAATTGTCCTAGGCGACTTTAACGCCAAGCTAGGGAGAGAAGATGTTTTTGGTGATACAATCGGAAAACACAGCTTGCACAACACCACCTCCGATAACGGATTCAGGCTAATTGACATTGCGAAATATTGTAATAGCAAGTACCAAGTTCCCACACCTCAACATTCACAAAGGGACATGTAGATCTACTGATCAATCCACTGTCAACCAAATTGACCACATTCCGATCGATGCAAGGCACTACTCCAGTATGATGGATCCGAAATTTCCGAGGGGCAAACATTGACTCTCGGACCACTACCTCGTTATAGCCAAGGTACGACCTAAGATATCACGACTCACGCCAAGATGAGGTAATACTGTGAGGAAGTTTAACGTCGGACGGCTGCAATCGCAAGAAATCTCCAGATCCTTTTCCGATCGAGTTTCAAATAACCTCAGAAGGAGTCCTTTACCGCCAGCATCAAGTATTGAGAACCAGTGGCGACATTGCCAAACTGCCATCAGGGAAGCCGCGACTGAAGTGCTGGGTTTTACACGGCCACCACAACGAAACCCCTGGTTTGATGATGAGTGTCGTCAAGCACACGCAGCTAAACAAGAAGCATACAAGGCGGCGCTGTAAAGAAGGACCAGAACTACCCGTGCACTCTACGAGCAGAAGAGGAAAGAGGAAGACCACCTTCTCAGAAAGAAAAAAAGGGAACATGAGAAGCGCGCGATCGAGGAAATGGAGAGCTGTTATTGCAGGAATGAACTTCGAAAGTTTTACCAAAAGGTACAAAGAAACTGTCAAAAGTACAGAGCTCGAACTGAAGCTTGCAAAGACGATCAAGGGAACATCGTAGTGGAATCGCAGTCGATGCTGAGAATATGGAACAACCATTTCTGCAGACTGTACAACGGCGATGACGAAACGAATTCCGCTGTCAGGCAGAATAGTCCACTTTATCTGGGCGGAGTAGACCAACAATTCCGACCACCACATCTGGATGAAATAAAGCTAGCTATATCTAAACTTAAGAGCAACAAAGCCGCCGGAGACGATGTCCTAGCTGCCGAGCTCTTCAAAGTTGCAGGCGATGACTTGGCTATAAGTATGCACCAACTCATAAGCAAGATATGGTTAGAAGAAAGCATGCGCGATGAATGGAATCTCAGCATAATTTGCCCGATTCTTAAAAAAGGAGACCCTCTGAGCTGCACCAACTATAGGGGTATCAGTCTCCTCAACATCACCTACAAGACCTTTTCTGCTGTATTGTGTGAACGCCTAAAGCCATTCGTCAACAACCTGATAGGTCCATATCAGTGCGGTTTTAGGCCAGGAAAGTCCACAATCGATCAAATATTCACATTACGGCAGATCTTGAAAAAACTCAAGAACTTCAAATCGATACCCACCACCTTTTCATCGATTTCAAAGCCGCGTACGATAGCATTTATAGAGACGAGTTATATGGAGCAATGTGCAGTTTTAACATCCCCGCCAAACTCATCCGCCTGTGTAAAACGCCAATGGAAAACGCACGCTGTTCCGTCAAGGTCGGTAAAGACCCCACCGACACCTTTGAAGTCAAAAAAGGATTTAGACAAGGCGATGCGCTGTCATGCGGCTTTTTCAACATCATACTTGAAAGAATAGTGAAGAACTCTCACACCAACACCAGAGGCACGATCTTTCAAAAGTCCGTCCAACTACTCGCATACGCCGACGATATTGACATAATCGGAAGAACGAAGCGTGATGTCTGTAGTGCTTTTGTGAGTATTGAGACGGAAGCGGCAAAGATGGGTTTAGCAGTCAATGAGGGCAAAACCAAGTATATGCTGTCATCAAGAAGAGACACCCAACATCGACGTCTTGGACAAAACATCACCATAGACAGCTATAACTTGGAGGTAGTTAGTGACTTTGTCTACCTGGGCTCCGCTATTAACTCAGGCAACAACACCAGCGCTGAAATCAAACGAAGAATAACTCTTGCCAATCGCTGCTTCTTCGGGCTTAGAAGGCAATTGAGTAGCAAAGCCCTATCTCGGGCAACTAAACTGTCCCTTTATAAGACCCTCATCATCCCAGTCCTGCTCTATGGTGAAGACGCATGGACGCTGGCAAAAGCGGATGAGGACACTTTAGGCTGTTTCGAGAGAAAGATTCTCCGGGTGATTTTTGGTCCCATATGCATAAACGGAGAGTGGAGAAGAAGATACAATGAAGAACTTTACCAGCTGTACAGCGACACAGATCTAGCCAAAAGAGTAAAAATTCAACGTCTCAGATGTCTGGGTCATATAGAGCGGATGGATATCAATGCTGCGGCCCGGAAAATCTTTGAATCCACCCCAGAGGGACGGCGCAGTAGAGGAAGACCGAGACTCAGGTGGTGCACACAACTGGAAGAGGACCTCAACTGGCTCCACGTGCGAAACTGGAGACAGCTAGCTAGGGACCGAGCTGGCTGCAGAAGCTTGTTGGTTGAGGCCCAGGTCCACCCCGGACTGTAGCGCCACCTAAGAAGAAGAAGAAGAGATTTTCGGTTCATGAACAAATTGATTCCCAACAAACTGAAAATGAAAACCATAATTTTTATGAATTTGAATCTGACAAAGAAAACAAAGCAAATAAGGAAATTAAAGAAAAGGAAGAAGTTCAGCAAATGCCAAAGAAAATTGAAGAAGAAAAAGATGATGAGGAAGATGAAGATGAATATCAAAGTACCGATGATGCAGATGATGTTAAAGGGGAAATACAATTCAATGATGACGAATCTGTGGACACAAATTTTAAAGGAAAACAAACAAACAAACAAACAAATGAGCGGTATATAAACAGCAGGTTAAGAACGTGTCATCAGTCGGACAATGTGATTGAGTTAGCTTTAAATACTAGTTTTCTTCAAGATCCAAACAAGGTTTTCAAGTTAAAATACGAGCCGGATGGAACAATCGAAAGACGTAAAGCGAGACTAAAGGTTTTAGTCAGAAGTACGGTATCGACTATGTGGAAACCTATTCCCCGGTTATACGACAAAGTTCACTTCGACTTATTTATGCCCTGTCTGTTCAATTTGACCTGGAACTCCACCACTTAGATGTCTTTTTAGCTTTTTTGAATGGCAAACTCAGCGAGGAGATTTTTATGAGCCAACCTGAAGGTTTTGTCGACTCTGAGGATCGAAAAAAGGTATGTCGTTTAAATAAAGCGCTAGAAGGTTTGGGCCTATCCCAATCGAACTATGATCATTGTGTTTATTTTCAGATCAACAAGGAAGAAAAAGAACTATTTTAGGAATATACTTGGATGATCATAGTAGCATCGAATTCAAAAATTAAAATCAAGCTGATAAAGCAAAAACTTTCTGAGAGTTTTGATATCAGAGATCTTGGGCATCCCGCTCTTTGTATAGGACTCGAGATCATGAAACAAAATGGAACTCTTTCAATCCCTCAAACTCGTTATATAAATAATCTTTCTACAAAATATAATTTCCAGGTTAAACTTAAACCTGAAAAGGAACCAACTGTAATTGGAGAATGCGCGGCTGTTGAAACCAAGAAGTATCAGGAACTAGTTGGATCTTTGATGCATCTTGCAGTATTCAGTCGGCCAGACATTGCATACAGCGTAAGCAGTTTAGCACAATTTGCTCAAAGTCCTAAAACACAACATTGGAATGCTGTTCTTTGTTTGATGCGCTATCTGAATTATTATACAAAGCATGCAAAATTAATTTATCGAAAAACAAATTTACCTTTGATAGGCTAGCTACATCGGCTCAAGCTGGGCTGAGGATATAAACGATCGGAAGTCTCGAACCGGTTTCTGTTTTATACTTTCAGATGGTGCTATCAGATGGGAATCCAAGAAAACAGCGAACAGTGGCAACTTCTAGTGCAGAAGCGGAGTACATTGCACTATCAGAAGCTGCAAAAGAGGCTTACTCCCTACGTTTCTTACTGAATGAGCTGAAAGTTCCTGTGGCAGAGCCGACGCTAATTTATTGTGACAATCAGAGTGCACAACAAATCGTAAATTATGAAGGCAAGCAATCAAGAACCAAGCATATGGACTATAAGTACCATTTTATCAGAGAGGCGATTGAGAATGGCGCAGTTAACATCGACTATCTTCAAACTGAATTAGTGGCAGATGATGGGTTGACCAAAGCAGTTCCAAAGGACAAGCATTCTTTCTGTTTCGAAAGATTCGGAATGAATTTCGACTTAAAATGTTGACGATTAGTGTTGAAATAAACAACATTTTGCATCTCAATAATTATGTTTAAAGTTTAAAACTATTTTCTTTATTCAATGTACACACATACATACCATAATTTTACATTCTATATTCTACATTCTACTTTACTATAAGTTTGCTATAATATTTTTTGTACTTAAACTAACCTAAAACCTTACTTAATAAACCTAAGTCAAATCAAGTGGACGTCTTTTAATCTTCTTTTATAAGAAGCATCCTACAATATTTCAGACAGTAACAAAACGTGATGGAATAAGGAGCAAGAAATTTCGAGGAAGTCTCTAAATTAAAAGTACCATCTTGAACAAAAGACATCGTGACACCATGAGAACTTAGTTCGAAAGTTCGAAGTGCAAAGGCATTACATGTTTCAGCTCCACTGTCGCTATTAATTGCGAAAGAAAAAAAAACCCAAAAACTCTTGGATCAAAGAAATGCAATGACATTGATATACATTTATATGGCCTCAAATATGGCGAAAATATCCGAAAATTATCCCTAGAACCCCATTGGTGGAACTTTAAGCTCGAAGAAGTCAACATTATTGCCATTTCTAGCGGGTTATGTGTTTTAAAAACCAATTAACATTCTTGTCAACTTCTAGCATAACTTATTTGTATAAACAAAAAATTGCATGAAAAGTCGTTTGTAAACTAATTTACAAGGATGCCATATTGTAACAGAAAGTGGTGCGTGTTAAATTCCATGTCCATGGCTCAAAAATGAGTTTCATTCATAATCAGTTCGTCACGCGAAATATCGGAAGAGGAAAGTCACTTGTGTACGCTAAACGTCGTGCAGCATGAGTTAGTTCCGGAGGAACGCCTTAATTCGCAGCTTTGCACGACTATAAAGCCTATGGATATGCGAGCTCTATTCTCTATCCTCCGGATACCTTCTATGCACAATGCTATGAAATTATTCACTTTGAAGTATAACGCTTCCGCCCTATTGCATTCGATTTGAAATTAGATATACTTAAGTTTATCAGCTACGCCTTCGCTTGGAGTCGCAAATGGCGATGGGATAAAACATTGTACATGGCATGTGTTAATGTCGTTCCGGTTTCAGGACGTTGAACTGTGCTAGAATCAATTTTTTTCACATCTGCTTAAAAGGCCTTGAAATTTAAGTGAATCAAAGAAATGTTGACTTATTCTTCCAAAAGTTATTTTATCTTAAGGTAGAATCTGCTTTTGACACCTAACACCAAGCTATAATGGAGTCCAGCAGAGTGAATTAATTACGGAACTGTCTAGTCACATAAGGAATCAATATTTTGCTTTTTTCCTGTTTATCCTGTCAAAAGTTATAAATGTTACTTTTTGTATACTTCCTTCCTTGCAGGCCATTAAGTGCCTCCTGCCAATCTCATATTTTCACAACCTTAACTTTTAAAAAGTGACCTTCGAGTAGTTCCTGTTACGAGGAGTACAAAAATAGCAAAAAAAAATATTTATCAAACTAAAATGTTTTTCGTGTCATTTCAAAGACGCCGATGTTGACAATAAGGACACCCACAGCCGTCCGTTCGTATCCTTCCTTTAGAGCTCGACACACCGGAAGAGTTCTTTCGCCTTTTTGCCTTCTTGGCGACAAACATCTGCGTTACTGAATGGAAACACCCAGCTTCCTGGCCACCATTTACTTAAGTTAACAGTAACTACAGTCTTTTCAGAAGGCAACTGCTTCCTGGTAAGGTACCTTTTACATCTTCTCCTCTATGGCTAGCACCCAAACAAAATTCAATTTGTCCTGATAGCACCAGTTTCCTTCCCTACAGATAAATCTTCCTCTCTAAGGTTGAGGTTGCACTTCCTTAAATAAGTAACGTCCTTTGGAGAATTCAACTCAAGGAATTTCGAAATTACATTGTGCTAAAGCAACCCAAGCCCATCCTCCAGACAATTTTTCATCTCACAAAAACAAGGATTAAAAGTGAATTCTTAGTGTGTTCGTAAATAGCAACCTATGTATCTAGCTGGTTTGGTTGGCTTGCCGCTCCTCTGACGAATTATTAATGTCTTTTCAACCAAGCTGCCGCTTGAAACTCCTTAAGGCAAATAAATTAATTTTACTCCAAAGAATGTATCTTTTTTTGGGGGCGAAAGTCTGGATGTGCTTGTATGCATCCTGATAATAAATATTTTTCCTGTCACGTTTGTGTGCTATGTGTCACAACATGAATTCGCTCCACCAGCTCCGGAATCCATGGGGAAGCAGGCGAGTAACGTGCCACAATTGACGCCATGTCTTCCAAAAATATTCATTCCATCCCCACACCTAGCATGCTTTAATTAAGCGAATATTCTCTAATGACTTGATGGGATCGGGGCAACTAAGAAGGAACAAAATAAAGGACGAATCATCTCGGGGAAGGTAAATAAATTATTGGGCATCCTTGGAGGGATCTACTTTCTCTTTAGAATTTGTTTCGTGGGACACTTTCCGGGATAGAATTTGTGATATCAGAAGGAATCCAATAAGACGGAAGTTATGTGGGGGTGGGGGAGGTCGATAAGACAAAAATCCGGCAAGCAAGGAGTAATATCCTTTTGATTAATAATTTTGTTTTTTTTTCTCATTTTTTTCATTTACGGCTTCGGCTTATTATCGAACAAATAGGGATGAAGAAGGACGTCCTTAAGGTGGGTTGCTTCGTGTGATTGATTAGGTTTTCATTTTAGGGACACTGTATTTTTTTTAAAGTGATTTTTTGAAAAGGGATTTAAGAGTTTTTTTTTGAGTTCTGGAAAGAATTTTTTTTGTTATTTATAGGAAACAGATATTTTATGGTTAATATTGAATAAAGGAAGGGAGATTGTCTAATAACAAGCAGGACACGCTGACGTGTTTAAGGCATGATTGCTTTCCTTCGGGTAGTGGCTGAGAATTAATAATGGTTTCAAAACGGTTTGAGGTAATTTTTATGGATTCTATTGCTTTAGTGAAAAAAATTTACTGTTAAGCTTTTGATAAGCTTAAGGATGTTTGATGATAACAATTAATTGTTTATATACAAAGCTTTAAGAGAAAATATAAGACCAATAATTGGCTGCATTTTTTGCGAATTTATTTTTTATTAAACTAATGGATTTGATACAGATAAAAGTGTTAACGTAAACCATATAAACTTTCTATGAGATCACTTGGGTGTAAGTCTACAATTCTATTATGAACTTGTCACCTACAAAAGTGATACAAATTTCACACAAAATTCCTGAACTTTCCTGATCGAAAAAGGAAATGGAGATTTAGTGATCAAACAACTGTCAACTAGTAGATTGACCCCATTGCGATGGACGCATTGAGGAGCAAATATTATGATTTGGGCCACTACCTCGTTTCGTCGTTGTAGCCAAGGAAAGACTGCGGATATTTCGATCAACGCCAGGAAGAAATTGCCACCTACGCTACGGTGTCATGAAATAAAATCTTCTGCACCAAGATCCAAAACGTAATTTTAGACTTTATTGCAATTTCAAAAGTAAACTAAAGTCCAAAACGCGTTTTGTATAGGATTTGCAGTGGAAGTGAGGATTTTTGTATGTAAGGTTAATAACTGCAAAGTTTTTTTTCACAAATTTTCGGATTTTATTTTCACTTCGTATTGAACTATATTGCACTTTTGAAAGTGAAAGAAAATCCAAAACTCGTCCTGGAACTGCCATGGGCTCAACCAATAGAAGAGAAAAAAGGAAGACCGCTTCTCAGAAATAAATAAATTGCTAGACTGGATCGCACGAACTTGGTCTTATGTGCGGTCAAAGCTTCGAATAAAATTTGAAAAATATTAAAGGAAAAAAATTTTATTCGATTTGTCTGACTTTTGAAAGTACGTAAAATAGTTTTCAGCGAAAAAAAATATACGCAATTTTATTTCCTTTGAAAATGTGAAAAAGTGAGATTTGTTTTCATACAAATTCTTGGAGCCGTTTCCGAGATAAATAAGCTTTTACTTAACGCTTATATGACAGGTACCGTTAATATTTGAGCTAAAAAAAAATGTTAAAATGTCAAAAATGTCAGAATGTTAAAATAATCTTATGTTCCAAATTTGAAGACGATTGGCCAAATCGGCGTTTAGGCTGTAGTTCAATATACATCCGTACAGACTTACAAACAAACAGACAGACAGAATTTTGCATCTAACTTAAATATGTTTCTCTATCAACGTAATCTCATATCTGATTGTTAGAATTTTTTTTTACGAATGCATAACTTGCTTTATAGTCCCTATAAGTCGCAAGTTGAAATGGAGCTTCAGAGGATAACCGTTTAAGAAATGGGGAGCTGTCATAACAGGAATGATGTTCGAAAGTTTTACTAAAAGTAAAAAGAAACTGTTAAAAGCTACAGAGAGCTCGAACTGAAGACGATCATCGTTGCTGACCGTATAAATCGGGATGATAAAACAAGTTCTGCAAGTATGCACTCATAAGCAAGATATGGTTAGAAGACAGCCTGCCGATGAATTGAATCTAGGGCTTATTTGCCCGATCCTTAAAAAAGGAAACACTCTAAACTGCAGAATCGGATTTTTACTATTGTCTAATATGCGATCGTTCTTAAGGAGTTGGTTTGTATTGCATATGCATTATGAATTATATAATTGAAATATTTTCAGTATTTAATGGAAATACCATTTTTTATGAATAATTAAAGGAGCATAAACGAACTCATAAAAAAATAAATTCGGAGGAAAATTTGTCCAACGTGTGGAATCTATCCAAAAAGAAGGCGATCGCCAACAATAGTTCTTTAAACACCCTCTACTAGATCCTATCAAGCGTATTATGTGAACGCCGGGAACACTTTACTGACAATTTTTTTTTGGCTTTTATCAGTATTGTTTTAAACTTGGACAGTCAACTAGATCTTAACATGACGAAAAATCATGAAGAAAACTAAAGAATGAAGAATGCCCGCTTCTCGATCCATGAAAACAGAACTACAACTTTTTCAAAGACGGTTCTAAACTTAGCTCTACATGTCCTACAGTCCCAATTCACTCAATTGAAGAACAACAAAGCCGTTGATCATGGCTCTAAAGCCATCAACCTTTTGGCCTACGGTGTTCTCAAATAAAAATGACCCGATGACTCTCGACATTTTCGGAATCAGAAGAACTGCTGCTCCGGGTCCGCCGTTACTACATGGCAACATCTCAAGTTGTCCTAGACTCTTCAAGGAGAGCGGCTTAATTTCGCATCATTTGTTCAGTTGATGCCGGACGATAGCCGGGAAATCTGGGATGAAATTAACGCTGGTTATTCACGAGTTATTGGGCAAAAAATGGAAAGAACTTTTCTGCGTTCTTGAGGAGTATAGCGTTCCATGGCTTATTGATGTTTATTGTACATATCTTTACTTCAGAGGTACCTATCAAAACGGAAGTGATATATGCCGCCATTTCCAAAAGGGTTTATTTTTGCCTAACTTTGTATATATTGTTTTCCAACAGGGACTTGACAACTTTGAATTTAATTTGTGAACGCACGCTTTCACTAATCATCGAACTGTCATTGTCAATTTATTCAGTAAACTGAACATTTTCATCATGGTAAAAGTACACGAGCGAGCAACGTCTGCAAATTATAAAAAAATTCTACCGAAATTCGGAGTCGGTGACCGCAACTTCAAGAGCGTTGAATTATTGAAATTCATCGCAAAATCATCTTCAGTGACGAAGCTGTTTTTTGGCTCAATGGATTCTTCAATAAGCAAAATATGCGTTTGCATGATTTGCATGCCGGCGGCGTTATTGGGCCATATTTTTTCGTCCACGATAACGATCGTCACGTTACTGTGAATGGCCAGCGTTATCGCGCCATGGTAACCAATTACTTTTGACCCGAATTGGATATGGACTTGGACGACATGTGGTTTTAACAGGATGGTGCCACAAGCCACACAGCACACCTTACAATCGGTTTATTGAAGAGTAAGTTTGATGAGCGTGTTATCTCAAGAAATGGTCCAGTCGTTCGTGCGATTTAACGCCTCTAGACTATTTTCTTTTGGACTACGTTAATTCATTGGTCTATACCAAGAAGCCGACTACGTTAGAAGAGCACAGAGCCAATATTGAACGCGAAATAGCGGCCGTTTTGGCCGAAATGTTTGGCCGAGTCATCGAAAATTATGAAAGAAGTTCCATACATAAATGCTTTGATTGTACTTCAAACGGATAATAAAGTTTTTAAAATATCTCATATTGTTTGTGTTTTATTTAAAAAATAAAGTGCACGACTGGATAGCACGAACTTTTTTCTAATGTTTGACAATGGTCTTGGAGCTTGAGATTTTTGAAAAAAGCAGGTAAGAAATAATTTGAAATTTTGTTAATCACTTAAAAATCACTAGTTAAAACGTATTTTGGAAAAAATGAAGTAAGCAATTTAATTTCTTTTACAGTTTTAAAACAATTTTTCGTTTGACAAGTTTTTTTCTTTTCAAAAAACGGTTTTTTGTATACTTTTCGAAAACGTAGTCCACATTTTTTTTGAGTATGACAACATCTAGCAGCTGGTAGTCAGAAACCAATTTTTTTTAATTTTTTTGAAAAAAGTAGAAAATCGTTCGACCAGTTCTTTTTTAAAGTCGCTTTTTTTGAAAAAATATTAAATTTTTTTTAGTGTGTCATTATAACGAAATCTGTAGTTTTTAACTGGGAAAATAAATTAAACAAAATTCAAAATAAAAATATTTTGAAATGCAATATTAATTAAATTATAAATGACTTAATGTGTGCAAAAAGTATTAAAAACCACAATACTTAACGGTTTTTAGTAAAAATGAAGTATGCCATCACACGTATTAAATAAACCAGGAATTTATAAAAAAAATGTATTTCGAAAATTGTAGGACCGGTTTTGATAAAATCATGTTTTTTATTTTTAGTTTTTGAAAAAAAATTATTAAAATACATATGATTATAAAATTTAAAATAATTTTTTTTTATTAGTTTTCAAAGTATTGATTTTTCAAAAAAAAAATCAAAAATTAATTTTAATTAGAAAAAAAATTATTCAAAATTTTGATATGCAGAATTAATTCGGCTACCTAGATATTCTTAAATATAAAATTTGACAGAAATCCAAAGAGCCGTAAATGAGAAAGCCAACTATTTAAAAAAACCGTTATATGAAAGGTCCCGTTAATAAAGTTTTCCCGTATATGTGGTTCTAATCAAATGATAGCCAATACTAACAAAAAAGTTCTCAAAAATTTTCATTAAAATCGTTGGCTCGTTTTCGAGAAAAATAAGATTTTCCTAAACGGTCATATGGCAGGTACCGTTATTTTTAGGGCTTAAAATAAAATTTCAATTTCCCCTCTGCAGAATGCCAAAAGAATCACACAATTTGTCCTTAAAAGAGTTTCTGCTTATTGTTATATCAAACAAGTCGCAATACTTATTAAAAGCTCTCGAACACCAATTAAAAGATTCGTGAGATGAATAATTAGTCCTCGTATTTCTATCATTTAAAAATTTGGTATGTCTCAAGACTCGAACATTTTGGTTAACTGACACTTTGGAACACAGATAAACTGACTCAATATTTCCTTTCAATAGCTCAAACGCAAACAAAGCCTCAGATAACTCTCTACGATTAGCAAGACTACACATATTGATAAACTTCAAACGGTGGGAATAACGTGGTAACAGACAAGAGTCTGTTTCCATTCAAGGGTCGTAAAATTCCTTTGACCTTCGTTTTACAAAAACTTAGCATACCAAGACTTTTAGAATGTACTTTGTCGATGTGGTGTTTAAAAGTAAGGTTTTTTGTCAATTATAACTCATAAGTCTTTAACAGCGTCAATTCTAACTAGCTTTTGCGCGTCAATAAAATAGTCAACATTTATTGCATTTTTTTCTTCACATATCAAGTAATATTGCACTTCTCTACATTTAGCAACATGCCATTGTTTTTACACCAGCTGGCAAGAGTATCAAGACATTCTTGTAAAAAAAGTCCATCGGTTTCACTGTTGATATTACAAAATATCTTGAGGTCATCAGCATACAGAAGGTATCTGCATCATGTAAATAACAAAGGCAAATCATTTATAAATTCTAAAAATAGGAGCGGCCTAAGATGGCTACCTTGGGGCACTCCAGACGTTACATTTATTTCACGCGAATTGAAGTCACAAAACCTAACACACTGCGTTCTTTTATTCAAATAAGACTATCCAATTCAATAAATTACAACAAATACCAAATTTTTCCAATTTAAATACAAGAAGGCTATGGTATACTTTATGAAAAGCCTTACTAAAATCAGTGTATATCGCATCAACCTGGTTCTTTTTCTTTATATATAATATATAATAAATTATATATAATATATAATATATGTATAATATTACCCCGTTTTTGAAAGGACTCACTCTGGTAATAAAGTCTCTTACCGTTGAAACATCTACAATGGCGTAGGTTATTGTTCTATACGCCTTCAAGCCTATTTCCGTTTTGATTCCTGTAAGCCTGACAAAGAATGTAAATCAATAAAATTCCTCTTATTTTTCGAAGCTTCTTAAACATCCTTATTTGATTCCTGTCAATGTTCGTGTGAATGTGGGAGCAATACTCATGACGTCTTTTTTCTTACCTAATCCTTTAACACCAGCTAGAGAAAAATCATTTGTAAAGAAAGAAATAACACTAAAGCAAGTCGAAGCCAATTTCTTCTTTTCTCTTTAGCCAAAGGACATAACATATATCCTTATTCACAGCTTATTTATCTTTGATGTTGATACTGTTTCTGATGGAGATGATGACGACGTTCTGGAAAGGAGAAACAACCATTTCCTTACAAAAGGATTCATGACATTAATCCAAACAAATTTCCATGGCGCTTACACTACATTACAGTAATTCTTTTCTCCGAAAACTTATTAACCCATCCTAAGCTATGCATTCATTTATTCCACAAAATCCTTGCACGCATCCTACTTTTCTATGACAGGATCGCGTACAGAGGAATAATAATTTTCCGCCATCTCATTTTAACACGTCACGAGGGCTGAGACTGGCTCTTGTCCTGGACCACGTTAATAATCTATTTATATTCCTTAAAAAGGAAGATTCCAATCTTGGAGTGCAAACAAACCTTTTGTTTTATTCTTCCTCCTTTGATCTGATGCTTTAAATTGCACTTTTTGTGTGGTGACGACGCGACGCTACCGCGGTAGCTCCTGTAAATGCAACTGTAGAGTGTAGACAAAAATCTCATTACCCTTCAGTCTTCACTCCATGAGGCAGGAGCCACATCCACAGTTGTCTCACCATGGGTAGGTTCGGTACATGTTTATGAATCCATTAACTTGGCGTGTGAACGGTCGTGGAACTAATTCCACATCAATGGCGGCCATAAACGGAACATGCGATCAATAATATTTTATGTTGTCTACCGAGAAAAGCCGGAGTGGTAACAGACTCAAGTCCCACAACGATTTGCAAGTATCTTTGAATCTTCGGATGCAATTTGCCAAAAGCAGCATTGTCAATGTGGAAACAATGACACGATGACGACATTAGATACTCCCTGAATGTGTTGGACGGAGTCCAAATTGGAAATACATATTGACATACGTAAATCCAGTGTTGCAAGGTTGTACAGAGGTGAACGCATAAGCACATCATGGACTTCGTTCTGTGATACCCACAGAGCGAGAAACATGGAACACTGCCGGTCGTCGCTTGACAATATTATTGCAGTTGCTGTTCTTTTTTATTCAGTACCCCACTGTGGCATATCTAAACACTCCGCAGTTTTATAATATTTTTAGATATTACGAGGGCAAACGAAGAGAAGTGTGTCTAAGTCAGGGAAGAAAATTGACGGTTTAAAAATGCATGCGTTGAGGCGAATTGAGGATGAGTTGGAGTGGATGGTATAGTCTATATGACGATTTGATGATGGAACAAGTGAAGTGGTACTTTTGCCACATGAGTTATGCGGTGTAAACGAGCCGTGAACAAAATTGCCACTTCAATAATGTAGTCTCTGAGGTGGTAGTTTCGAAGTGTTTATGAGATGTCGATTTGCAGGAAAAAAAATTCGCAATCCCATTTGCGAATTGCTGATCGGGGAAAAGACATTTAGTTCGTCCATTTATATGGAAATATATTGAGGTACTTGGAAAATCTCGAAAGGTAATCCCACGCATCATTAGAATCATGGTTCTTGGGTTGCCTCATGATTTGTATAAATTATTTCATATTATTTTAAGAAGAAGCATGGTTCAAAGAACGCTGGATTGAAGGTTAAGAGTAGTTTTGTTGATGAAGTCTAGAAGAAGTAAGAAGGAACGAGGAGTGCGGAACGGTAAGGAATTTAGTGGATAATAAGGTGGTGGTAACCTCCTTAATATGGAAAAACCATTTCTGCAGACTGCATAACGGCGATGACGAAACAAATTCAGCTGTCACGCAGAATGGTCCATCTTATGTGGGCGAAGAAGACCAACAATTCCGCCTAACACATCTGGAAAAAGATAAAGGTAGTTATATCTAAGATTAAAAGTAAGAAAGCCGGCGAAAACGATGGCCTAGCTGCTTAACTCTCCAAAGATGCAGGCGATGACTTGGTTATAAGTATGCAACAACTCATAAGCAAGATGTGGTTAGAAAGATGAGGGGAATCTTACCATAATTTGCCCGATCACTTAAAAAAGGAGATCCTCTGAACTGCACCAACTACAGGGGTATCAGCCTCCTCAATATCGCCTACAACATCTTTTCTGCTGTATTGTGTGAACGCCTAAAGCCATTCGTCAACAACCTGATAGGTTCATATCAGTGCAGTTTTAGGCCAGGAAATATTGACCAAATATTCGAATTACGTCCGATCTTAGAAAAAAGAACTTCAAATCGATATACCCATCACCTTTTCATCGATCGGGGGTATGTTTACCTTTAACGACAGAAGACAGCATTGAGTTTTCGGAGCATTAAACTTCACACGATTCCTACTACCCCATTTGACAATGCTGTATAAATCGGAGATTAATGAGCTTGACATACGGTACCGTTGCAATTGTACGTCCGAAGGCGAAGGACGTGAATTTTAGAACGAATATGAAAAAGAGGGTAAAACAGTTAAGTGGATTAGAAGTAACAGACAGAAGATTATTTATAAAAATGAGGAAAAGAGTAGGAGATAGAACAAGCCCTGGGGCCCACCAGCATTTATTTTGTAGGAATTAGACTTGAATCCGTCCAATACAACTTGTATTGAACGGTCCAGCAGATAGCTTCTAATCCAACGAACAAGAGTATCATCGATTGCAAAAGCACGCATTTTCGATAAGAGAGCTTCTTGCCAAACTCTATCAAATGCCTTGGAGATATTAAGAGCAATAATCTTACTTTCAATAAAGCGATGTAGTAAAGATTTGTTCCACTGTTCGGTGAGATATGCCATCAGATCACCAGTGGAACGGTTGCTGCGGAAGCCATACTGACGGTCATGGAGAAGCTTTCGATCTTCGAGATATTCTTTAAACTGACGGTTAATCAGTGTTTCCATGACCTTAGAAAGAAGGGATGTCAGTGCTATGGGTCGGTAGGAGGAGGGGGAGGATGGGTCACCTTTCTTAGGGACAGGCTGGACAAATGCTGTTTTCCATCTACTAGGAAAGATTCCAGAAGAGTAGGAGCGATAGAAAAGCTTACGCAGTGGCTTTGCCAGTGTGGAAGAACACCTCTTCAGAAGAATCGGGGGTATACCATCTGGGCCAGCGGATTTATGTATATCGAGATCTTTGAGAACTCTTGCTACTGTACGAGTGCGGAAAAAAATCTGTCCCATGGACAAATTTACATTCTCAAGTACAGGAGGGGCAACGTTGCTATGCGGCAGCGATGAGCTGGCAGCGAAATTTGCGGCGAGCAAGTTTGCCTTCTCTGAAGAGTAAACAATTGGTTTGTTACTGTCGATAAGCGTTGGAACCGTTTTTAACATTTTTTACAAATGATCAAAAATTTTTGCTGCCTTTGGGACACTGCAGAATTTTTTGCCGTAATTTTTGGTCATGCAAAAATTTAGTTCTTTCAATAAAGGAGTAGCATGCGTTCCTTGCTTGTTGGTGCTTTTTCCGATCGATTGGGTAAGGTGATGTAACCCGGCAAAGAGCTCGACATACCTTCCTTCGGATGTTGTCTGACCAGAATAGCGGATATAATTGGAATTGTGTACATTGAAATCGAATTACTGTCCAGATTTTGAAATGAAGGGGCATTACATACAAAAACTTGCAATAAACTCATAGAAAGACATTGGACAGAAGACACAAATAGAGCGAAACAATCACGTTTCCATGACGAGTATTGTAACCTGGAATATACCGAAGTACCGAACGCGAGATGATAAGTATGGTGTTAGTCTAGGTGTGGCTTGCTCAATCTCAATACCAGGGCACTCAGATGAGACTCGGCAGGCATTTGTACGATCTGAAACCTTAATTCTAATGAAAATACATACCACTTTGTAGGAGTGTGCTCTTGTTTCCGGACACACAGGAGACAGTTCCTTGGAAGCGAAAATCTTAACCGTGACCAGTTCCTCAAAATTATCAACGGACAAAATTACACCCAACTATACAATTTCCTAAGAAACGGTCTTAGATATCGAAATCTTATTATACATGAATTTTCATAAAAATATAATTCCATGACTAAGTTTCAATAAATTTACTATAGTTAACAGTTTAACCTGACAGGCAACTAAAAAAATTATTGTCATTCAATTTAATTTTAATAAAATGAAAACCAAACTTTTATAAAAAATTCTGAAAATAAAATTATTTAATTTAAATCTTAAATCTAATCATAATTAAGGATAAGTAAAAATCAAGGATATAAATTGATAACAAAGTTCTCTCTCTGAAATTTATGTATATTTCCGTTAACTCAAGGAAACTTGATGACAATTGAATAAACTGCCAATTCTTAGGTCATTTACCCGATCCCAGCATCAACCCTTTGTGCTCTAATTTCACCCTCAATAATAAATAATTCAAAATGACAGTAATTAGTTCAAAGTAATTCATATTTCTTTTTCCTATCTTCAAGAAACCAGATACTTAGATAGATTTATGAATATTATAAGATCGTATCAACTAGAGAGACGCACGTCCGCTCCGCAGTTGTATAGTCATGGCTGGCATTTCGTTTGCCAGTCATGGTTTAGTTATTCCGGATGAAGACGATCCCACTTGAATTCAGTCTATTCTATCTCACTTCCATCACCCCTGGCAACACAGCAGAGCTATCCAATGCGATTCCAATACAGAACCGCATTAAAATGCTAATTAAGAACATCTCATCATTCCATCAGTCATCCATTAGGGTTGTCAACTCTCCTGGCAACTAACTGATAAACAGAGTAATCCAATTAAAAAATTTGCCATGACTTCTGCCATAATCGCTGTTTTGGGAGTAAGAGGAAGGAGAACTATAGGAGGCAGATTCACTCCGAACGACGCGACGACCCCAGTCACCACGCGTCAACAGGGTGCTGTACACAAGCTGATAAAAAAGGTTCGCTTCCGTTCTGCTTCTTCAACAAACCATAGCATTTCAGACAATGCTGCGGGCGATCCAAAATGGAATAATGGAGATTCCAGGTTTCCAGCCACACCAAAATAAAGAATTACATTATTTGTTGAATGTGATTGAAGTGATATCGGTTCCGTAGCGAGCCGTAGTTAGGAGTTCCAAAACCTGGTCCAGCACTGCTCCGAGCCACAAGTTCCTTCGCCGCTGGTAGATCTTTTAATTGCCTCCTTAAAAGGTGAGCGAAGAATTCCAAAATCGCATGTACTGCATCTCTGCAAATATTATGCCCAACTCAACTGGGTATCGTCTATGCAGCGCATCATCAGAGTCTTCCCCTCCTTTTGAGGGCAACATTTTGAGGCAAAAAAGTCTAATTAACAAAACTCGAGAAATAATTGAATTCTATTAATCAACTTTGGAACTACAACACGAAGTATAGGAACGAATTATGTGCACCGACCCAGGTCCAGGACCAGGTCTTCGTCAAGCCGGAGGACGACCAAGAATGTGCTTAATGGCGGCGCGGCAGCGGCCACTTATCGTGGAAGTGATGCGAATTTCATAAATATTTATAAACTCCACTTCGCTCGGATAGATATGGCTTCACAAGCATCCCATTCGCAGGGGGAGTTGGTATGACCAGAGCTTGTTCACTTAAAAGGTGGTTTGTGATTGTGATAGATTCGTTTGCTAGATTTTGTTGTGTCTGTTTGTAGTGTTTGGTCGTCGGTCGCTGGGATATAAGAAGTGCTAGGCGAACGACACGACGACGCGGTAAAGTTCGTAGGTATCATCGGTAAAGTTGTTTATTAGGATTCGCATAGATACTTTTCTCCCGCATATTGCATATGGATGAGCTGCTAGACTTGAGTGCCGCTGTTGTGCCACGGTTGTCTTTGGCATGGCAGTTCACATCCTGTCCTAGCTGGCTGCGGTCGCATCATTTATCTGTGAGATATTTTATCCCATTTTAGAGTGAAATCGACTTTTTCGTTTTGACTAGAATGGAAAAGGTGATGACCGGAGAAACGCGTTCAGCATTTGTGGGAGCCGATTAGATAGATTAGAGTAATGGTGATGGTACAAGAGGGACTATGGTTGCCAAGTATTATGGGTTTGATGTGGTAGTTTGGGTATTCAAATTTATTAAAGAATTATTTTTATTCTTCTAATTCTAGTATTAATTATTTATATTATATAAAAAAACTACACAATAGTTTAAATAAGCTTTAGAATAGGGCAGTTAAGAACAATAATATGAATAAGATTTTTCAAGAAAATTAACAAGGTCAAGAAATGAAGGCTTCATTTTTTAGTTCTCTTCTCCGCCCTAAGACTCCACGTGTAGGGTTTGCTAGGTTGTGTAATAAGTATACAGTTTCGCGGTCACCCTTTTTTTGGCTGTACAAAATTCAAAACTAGACAGATTTTTATGATTCTTTTTTCAAAATGTTCGTTTTTAGCTTTGAATGTTGAAAAAAAATCATTTTTTATGAACAATTCTTCATAATTTTTTTTTCCTCACCATATTGAACTGACGATTTCTCATCGTAATCTAAGTAATAAAAAAGAAACAAATTAGCAGAAATAAACAACACATTTTGTTCAACTTTTTCAGCTTAAAATAAAACCATTGCTAGAATCACAAATAAGAATTAATAAATATTTTGTTTTATTATTTTTGTATATTTTTAATAAATCCGCCGTCAAAACGGACATTTAAAAAAAAGAATAATGAAAATCGGTCGTTTTCAGTTTTTTTTACAGCCAAGGAAACAGGTGTTCGCCAAAGTGTTTAAATACAATAAGTTGACCTCGAAAAACGTTTGTGATGCTTTCGGTTTTCTATTGTCCCATGTCTAAATGCATGCGTCCTTGTTTTTTCTTGATTCAGGAAATTTGGCGACAATAAAACACAAAAGGAAATATAACAACAAAATACAACATAACACAAGACATGTGGAACTTATTATGTAAACATATTTATATATTTTCATTAAAAAATTATAATAACAAAAAACAGCACAATAAAACACATAAAAATAACACAGAATAAAACCAAACAATAAAACAAAACACAAAACAAGACCTGTGAAATCAAAAATATCAAAATCAATAAATCATTATCATAATCATAAAACAAGATTTATTACAATATATAATAAGAAAAAAAGTGCCCCGTGGCTTAGTGGTTAGTGTGTCGGACTGCTAAGCGAATGAGCCTGGGTACGAATCCAGCGCATAACCATCTTCTTTTCCGGGGTACTGCCTCTTGCGGGGAACTGACAAAACCTCCAAGAGTAAAATTTGTCTCGAAAAAGTGCATCTTATGTAGCTTTTCGGACTCAGCGGTAAACTGTAGGTCCCTTGGTATTATTGCAGATTACCAACACACACACAGGAATGGTTGAGAGTATAAGTCACTAGGCCTTGGCTCCTTAAGGAGCTGTCGCGCCAATAAATGTAATGTGTATGTATAATTAGAAAAAAGAGAAAAGTAACAGTAATTCATCATTATACAATACATAGGTATAATAGACAAAACCCAAAATAGCATAAAACAAAATAAAACAATTAAACACACTACAAAACAAGACTTGTGGAACCGAGTCTTTAAGCATCTGTAAATCGTAATATAATATAACAGACAAAAGAAAACACATATATTCACATAAAACAAAGGAAGTAATAAAACACAACACACAACACACAACAAGATTTTTGAACCACGTAAATAAACAACAATAAATCATATTATATTATAACAGGCAAAAACGCAACGTGACAAAACACAGACATATAGGAAAGAATAGAAAAAATCAATTAAATACGAAACAAATAGGCTGCAGGTCTTTATTCATTCAGATGGAAACACAAGCAGAAAGATATTTTTTGTCACTAAGTTTTTCTAAGCTTCTCTGAGATTGTAATGTCGTGTTTGATTGTTATCCAAATTTTTTCCATATATACGAATTATAAACTCGCCAAAATAGAACCTAAGTATATCGCAAGTAAAAAGCATATGCAATTATTCCATACACATGGCAACCACAACAAGCAATTATTTAGGTTAAATATTTGCACATCACATGTAATAAGGAATCCCACAGTCGATGTGCCATAAATTGAAGCAGACATTCCATACACCATATCTGCCATATTAGTGGCTAATCCCATTATCGTTTATCAATTCGACAGCATAACGCAATTCTGCACGCGCACTTTATATCTTTTATAAACTTTAACAGTACTCTAGCCATGGCAAGACCAACCAACCAGGAAACCCCTAGATGAAGTACAATGTTGTCTTAACCAAAACATTTCGCAATAAATTCCATCTTGCTGAATGATTTGCCAGGTCTGACCAAATGAACTCTTATGCACACTGCACATGCATAATCTATGAATTTTGTTTCCTCAATTTTTCTAGAACAGACTTTATGGGATTGCAAATCCCATTCGAAGAGGAAAACATATTTAAATGCCAGGGCCTGACTAGTGTGCAGTAATCACATGGGAAGGAGACTAAAAGACTGTTGCAAACGTTTATTAATATGCAACCGGAAAAAATCTGATTACAAGGATACTAGGCTCTGAGTTCTGCCCATTGTAAGGTCGTCTTCCATCTGTCTGTCTGGTTGGAAAATGCAGTCTTGAATTTAAATTACGATGGTAAGAATTTGTTTTAATTTATTTTTTTCCTGACATGGCATTTTTCAATCGGAAATTCTGACATTTTAAGGTTATCTTCGCCCAAAGGGAAAAACCGAATGCGTTGGGATATCTAAATCAATACAGACGAATTCAGAATCGATATTTCGGGTTAATAATCAAAAGGACAAATAAAACCAAACAAAGGAAGCATATCCCGGAAACCATTGATAAGTTGACGAAAAAATACTGAATAATTGTGTATCTATCATTAAGAAAAAGGTTGGATCTGCAAAATTTTAATCCAATGTTTATAAGGAGAACAATTGTAAGGGATCAGTCCAGAGCAACCCTTTCAAAAGGCGTTTTTCTTTATTAACTGAGATAAGATATATTTTTGAAATACGTTTTAGCACTTGGCTGTCACAAATTGACACTTGTCTCATATTTATGGCTTTTTAACAGGCGACAATATTATGCATATAATACTATTGTCTCTTTCACTTTGGTATGCATTTTTCTAAAAATGGTAGCAATGTGGGATGGGATAAAGTTAATTTCATAATATGAAGCCCAAACTTGGAAGATGCATTTGAGATGGGGCCGCAAATTACAATTATTCCAAAGGTTGTTCCAAAAGGGATTTTCGAACTTTGACAGTTGATACTGTCAACAGCCATCTGCCATAATTCGTACGTCGACGAAAAGAAACATCTGCCGAAAACATCATCGCTGTCCGTGGAGTGTACAGTAGAATCCGAGGCAGTCTATTTCGCGTCGCTCACTAAACTGCTTAAACACTGTTTTTTTTCATTATATGCAGTGATTAAGTTAGATAATATCATATGTATAATTCTCTATTGCTCTAATCTTCCAGGGGCGGATCAATACACATTCCATGAAGGCCTAGTCACTGATGGAAATGTGTTGTTGAAAAGCTCATAAGAGGTTTATTTTCAATATTGAATTAAGAATATCCGTATGATTTGCTTTTTCATTTATGTTTGTTTTTCTCAATGGTGGGTAATTTTGGCGTCGATTAGATTAGCAACATCCGGGGGCTTAGAAAGAATTTCTAAGCCGCCGCTTCGTCCACACTGCGAAATACAGGCCAGCTTTTTTGGCACTGAGTAAAACCCAAAAATGTGACAATTCTGACCCTTTGGAATTCACCCTACATGGGTACAGTTTAGTGCCATTATTCTTTCCCTACCACTGTTTAGCCGTATACGTCGTACGATGTTGCTTACCAGCTTCTTTCACAATATGGTCAATGTGTAAACACAGACTTTAATTTCAGTGGTTTAAATTCAACCTCCACAAGCACATCATTCACACATGTTTTATTTATAAAAGTCCGAATCTGGACAGTAACTCGACCTCTGACGAGTTCGATGCGTTGTCTGGAACCATCCAAAGAATTGTTTCTAAATACCCGCACACTGAAATCGTTATTACGGGTGATTTCAATGTTTATAATTCTACGTGGCTTCGCTATTCTAGCCAGACCACACACCAAGGATGGTTCGCAGAGCTGAACCACTTGACGCAGCTTGTTGACGAGCCAACAAGAATACCTGACATTGCAGGTCATTCCGCATACACCTTGGACTTGTTTCTTACAACTCATCCTGATAAGTATACCATCAATGTACTATCGCCTCTAGGAAATTCGGACCACTGTATCATATCGGCAAATATCTCGTGCTCCATCTTAAAAGTTGAAGAAAACATCCCAAAAAGAACCGTATGGCGTTACGAGAAAGCCAACTGGGAAGGTTTAAACAATTTCTTTAATAACTTTAATTGGTCACTATGCTTCCTCGGTAGTGACGTAGATTGTAGTGCCAATATGATTACAAATATTATTCTACTTGGTATGAGAACATTTAATTCCAAATAGGCTAAAAACTATTAAACCAAAAATAAATTCTTGGTTTGACTCCAACTGTAAAGAGGCTATCAGGGTGAGAGAAGTAAGTTTCCGATATTTTAAAGCCAACCCTTCTGAGGAAAATCGGAAGAAGTTTAAACAAGCCATAAAGACCTGCAATGCTCTTATTCAAAGAACTAAATTTTTACATGAGCAAAATTTAAGGCAAAAAATATTAACATGTCCTAAAGGAAGTAAACATTTTTGGCCCTTCATAAAAAACATACATAACTCCACTTCGTCTTCGGTTCCGACGCTTGTTCATAATGACAATTCTGTGGTCAACTCCTAAGCGAAAGCTGATTTATTTGCAACATTGTTTGCAGCTAATTCAACGTTGCCTCAGTGTGATATGGCTCCTCCTGTACTTGATAACGTAAATGGTTCTATGAGACAAATCTTTTTTCGCGCTCGTTCAGTTGCAAGAGTTATTAAAGATCTCGATATTCACAAATCCGCTGGTCCGGATAGTATTTCCCCTATAGTTCTAAAGAGGTGTGCTTCCACGCTGGCAAAACCACTGTGTAAGCTTTTCAATATGTCGTATTCAACAGGCATCTATCCAAGAGGATGGAAAACTGCATTTGTTCAGCCCATACCTAAAAAGGCGTATCTTCATCTCCCTTTAACTACCGACCAATTGCACTTACATCCCTTCTTTCCAAGGTCATGGAAACGCTGGTAAACTATCAGATTAAGAAATATCTTGAGACACGGAAACTTCTAAAAGACCGGCAATACGGTTTTCGTGGCAATAGGTCCACTGGTGATATGATGGTATATCCCACCGAACAGTGCAATCAATCTTTACACCGTTTTGGAGAAAATAAGATGATTGCACTTGATATTTCAAAAGCATTTGATAGAGTTTGGCATCAAGCTCTTTTATCGAAAATGCGTGCATTTGGAATCGGTGAACCACTTATTCGCTGAATTAGAAATTTCCTTTCGGAACGTTCAATTCGCGTTGTTTTGGATGCCTTCCTGTCTGATAGTCACAAAATAACTGAACTGAACAGCTTTGCGTTCTAGGTATGTGTATCACAAACCACCTTCTGTGAAATGTTTAGGTTTTCTTAGACGATGCAAGAAATACTTCTCCCCGTTAGATCTGGCTACTGTTTATAAGGCGTACATTCGCCCGAAGCTTGAGTACAATTCTCATATTTGGGCAGGTGCCCCTGTTACTCACTTGCGATTCCTAGATAGAATCCAGAAAAATGCATTGAAAATGATAGGGAATAAGGATATAACAGAAACATTTGATTCACTAGAACATCGTCGAAATGTTTCCTGTCTCTCCTTATTCCATTGATTCTTCTATAAACAATGCTCCAGCCAGTTGCATTCCTTCACTTAAAAGTTTTACCCGTAATACTCGTACCGCTAGGAATGCTCATAAATTTACCCTTGAGCCTAATTTCGGACGCACTGGTAAGTATAGAGACTCATTCTTTAGCCGCACTACACGAATGTGGAATGCTTTACCCGGCTCGATTTTTCCCTTCCATTACGATTTACAAACGTTCAAAACCAATGTGCATCATCTTCTATCCAATTTTCCTAAACGCTCGCACTGTGTTAATACATGATAAGGGTAGTAACAACCCCTTGAGTGCCTGCAGATATATAAAAAAAGGCCGTTTTGTTCACTATTGTTCAACTCGCTGATAAATCTTAAGTTAGCCAACGTGGGAGTTGATCTCGACTCGAGAGTTAAACGGCAAGTAGTTCACTTCAGTTGGCCTCAAGTTGGCCAACTTGCAGTTTCGAAAAATTCGCTGGGATATTTGTGACAGATGACACATACTATGTCAAACTTAACTTTTGGATTGGTTTTTTGTTGTGCCTTGTTTACATGATTCCTATTTTCTATATTTTTTAAAATCTTTTTTGACAAGAATGGTAAGGGATGTAGAAAAATAGGAGGAATGAGTAACGAATGAAAGAATGAAAAATTCAAGATTTTCTTAGGTTTGAGAGTTCACGTTTCCGTGTATAAACTGATTGCAGCGCGCAAGGCCGCCGCCGCCGAAGCGATCTGCATCGCCCCCCACCCCTCCAGCGCGTTAACTGTAGATACATTTTATAATTATGGTAAACATCTCTCACTGAACCAAAAACGGTTGTCATATTGATAATTTTGCTCATCAAATTGATGAAAAAAGTTGTAAGTTTTCAACCAACGAACGCGGTTATCAATATGAAAATTAGCGAATCAATTTTGAAGTGGAAAACCGCTGTCATTCTATTGACAATCGCGATCATCATATTGACAATCGCGATCATCATATTGACAACTGCAATTGTCGCATTGATCACCGAGATTATCAGTGCGATAATCGCGGTTGTCAATAAGATGATCGCAGTTGTCAATACGATGATCACAGTTGTTTTTCGTTCTTGGACTCGATGAAAATGTTTTTACCACAGGTTTAACCTTGTATGTTTACTCACTATTTGAACAACGTTGTTAAGTCCCAATTGGGAAACCTTGAAGTTCAATTTCTTAATGAAAATAGTTTAGGGTAATGACCCTAGAAAAGTAGCCCCAAAGTCCAAAGAGTTTCGTTTGAGCTCCTTAAGCTTTGAGGCAATTCAAAGATTTTAACCCAAGGATCCCCAGTCTTAGAAACTCTGAAAAACAATCCTCAATATAATAGGGTGCTGTATTACATACATATCTCATAGACAACATCCATAGTTCGTAGGATTTTATTGCCAGAATATATTCGTGGTAACTAGGGCTATGAACTGATCCATTTGATACCCGAACGCCAATTGCCAATCGATTTCGATTCTTTCAGCACTGTGAAACAAAAACGTTAAAATCGATTGTAATTTTTTTTTTTTAAATCTCACAGAAAAAAAATAAAAAAGTTAAAGGAGCCTCAGCATGGCACCGCAATATAAGTCTCCCCCTCAAAAGCCATATTTTTTTGGTTCTAGTTCTCTCTAATGCCGTCGCATCGTCGTCGTCGAACTCTGGCATCTCCAAACACATAAAATCCAATGAAGAGTCAAACGACGGAGAAACATTTGGTATGCATGAAAAACTTTTTATTGCGCTCCATGGATCCAATGTGGTGTATCGGATCCTTTACTTCATGTATCCGTGTATCATTTATACCATGGGTGTCTGATTCTGGATTCCGAAGTCGGTATGGCGCGAGAACGAGAATGGGAACGGCAACGGCAACAGCAACCAATGCAGCGTGTCTAATGCAGACCTAACAGCTATAGGGCAACATACCCGCCTGTTCCGCTTTAGTTTAAGTTTTTTTTAAATTTTCTAGATCACCAGAGGAGTTAGTTGTTTCAGGATGATATAGTGCAACTTGGGTGTTGATTTACTATGCTTCAAGGATAAATGCGATGAGTTCCTAAAATGATTTGTGAACTTTTCGAGGTGGAAACAGGGTAATTAATATTCTGTCGGTCTTAGTGCCATGTCGTGTAGTTCAACGGTGGCATACAACTTCATATCTATTTAATATGCAAAATGCGAAAAAAATATTTGAAATGCTTTTGGGTTTTAAGGACTAAAGATTAGCATACGTTCTTATAGTGTATCTGTTGGTCGGATGTTAGAAGGCAAAAAGTGTATAAGCAAACAAAGATGTGCTTAGAATTCCTTGTCACGTGTCCTGTGAGATTTTATCAATTCCATGGATAATATACCTTACGCGCGAGGTTAAGGGAAGCGAACAACGCTTGTGACTATGTTTTCGCCCGCAGATGTCGAGTTTGTCGCACATACCTTCCTCGAGGATATACCTACTTACCAAGCCATCATACCCAGGTTGTAGAATGCCGTGAGGAATTTTAAAATGAAAATAGAAGCTTGATGAAATTTTTAAACGTACCTGAAACGAGAACCAAAAGATACAAAAAACGAGGTATTAATAAAATGAATACATAATAATGTGCAGAATTAAGTGTTTTACATTTAAGAAAATTGGGGGAAGAAATTGTTTTACATACTTGATGCGGGTGACTTTTTTTTTGAAGGGATATGGTGGTATGGGAACAACGTGTAAGGGGAATTTGTTTACATTAAAAATCTAGGATTTGACATACTTTTGAAAGATATGTAAATTTGTATGGATAGGGATAGGGATAGATCTTGAATCACAGTGAATTTATTTTTCTTGGTTTTTTGACAAAAATATTTCGTGTCAATATCTAGATACCTAGACATTTAATTTTTTTTTTTTTTAGAAAAAGTAAATCAATAATATAAGATATGATTTCTATTGCAATACTGTTAAAAAGTTAGAAGAAACTGGTGTTACATGAAGTGGAAAATCATTTCATTTTTGCACCCCCATTAAACATTTTCTTCCATATACTTCCGATTGCTGCGAGAAGCTTTTGGGAGCCCTGCTCTACTCTTTATCGGTCAGGTCTGCCATGCTGCCTTCCGCCATTAAAGATTTTCCGAGCTATTTTGCTATTTGAATTATTCAATGCGATGATTGTGGTTGTGAATACGTTTATCAATACTATGATCTCGATTGTCATATTAACAACTATAATATGCTGATATAACAACCATGATTTTCAAATATTGAGAACTTGGATTTTCAATTTGATGGCTTTCATACCTGTTTAAATCGAAAACCACTTGCAACAGTCAAAAGTTGAGCTAAATACTTACTTTTAAACATTTTAATTGAAGCAATAAATCAACTTTTGACCTCGCAAAGAAGCGATCATCATATTGACAACCGTTGTTGTTAATATGAAAACTTTTATAAGGGAACTTTTTTTTGTCTGTAGGCTTATCGTTTTTCTTTGGTTACATAATTTTTCTTGGCTTTCATATTGGCAATCCCGATTGTTAATACGACAATTTCTAAAAAGCCGATCATCATATTGACAATCACTATCATCATATTGACAATCGCAAATTGACAACTAAAAATAACGTTCACGATCATCAAATGCGAATTTCAGTTAACAACCAGCGTTTGTCAATATGAAAACCGATATTTTTTTTCGAAAATACTTTAATTTTTTAACTAGGTAATTTAAGAGTTTTCTAGGAAAAACAAAGTATGAAATAAAATTTGAAAACTAAATGCCAATCAAAGCAAAATAAATTGCACGACTGGATCGCACGTACTTGCTCATATGTGCGGTCACATTGTAGAATACAATTTAAGAAAATTAAGGTGAACATCATATCAAAGCATTTATTCGATTTTTGTGGCTTTTGATGGTTCGAATAAAGTACGTTAAATTGTATTGAGTGAAATAGTTTAAATGCATTTTATTTCTTTAAGAAATGTTAAAAAGTATGAATTTTTTTTAAATCGTAGGAGCGGTTAAATAAAAGTTTTTTTTTAACAATTTTTTTTAAATTAAGAAAATAACACATTTAAAAACGAAATTTAAAAAAAAAATCACCCACCCGTTTCAAAATATTGATTATTTAAAAAAAAATTTTTTTTAAATTATTAAAAATACAAAAAAAAAAGTTTTCGAAAAAAAATTCAGGTAAAGTTACTTAGGTTACCTACATCTTCTTGAATATTAATTTTGATAATAATAGGATCACCAGTTTTCCAGAAAGTCGAAGAAACAGTCCTATGGAAGGTGCCGTTTTTAGCCGATCATATTAGTTTTTTTTTAAACTAAAATATAATGCTTACCTACAGTAGTACACTGATTTTTTTCATAAAAATTCTTGGAGCCGTTTTCGAGAAAAATAAGCTTTTATTACAAACGGTTATATGACAGGTACCGTTAATTTTTGAGCTAACAAAAAATTGAAGGAACTCCTCTGTAGAATGTCAAAATAACATTAGGATCTAAATTTGAATACGATTGGCCCAACAGTTTAGGCTACAGTCCAAAATACATCCGTACAGACAGACAGACAGGCAGATAGACAGACGGATGGAATTTTGCCAGTAACTCAAATATGTTTCTCTATCATCGTAATGTCATGTTGGATTGTTATCTCAATTTTTTTTGGACGAATGCATAACTTGCATTATAGTACCTATAACAGCATTTAAAAATATTGAAAATCGTTCGACGAGTTTTTTTTAAAGTTTTTGAAAAACTTTTCGAAAAAATATTTTTAATTTTTTTTTATGTCATTATAAGACAATTTGTAGTTTTCATCTGGGAAAATTATTTAAAAAATATTTAATCAACCCCTTTTCAAAATATTTCGAAAACCAATTTTTTTTAGAAAATATTAAAAAATCGAAAAAAAAAGTTTTTGAAAATTTTGAAATGCAATATTAATTAAATTATAAATGAATTCCTGGGTGCAAAATTTTATTGAAATCGGGATAATGGTTTACGATAAAACCGCATTTAAAAAACCGGTTCTATGGGAGGTATCGTTATAGAACAAATTTCGAAAAATTCGTTCTAACTGAAAGATGTATTGTTGTAAAAAATAGCACCCTGAAAGTTTTATCAAAATCATTAGAGCCGTTTTCGAGAAAATCAAACTTTATTTTGACCTAGAGCAAAAATGAAAAACACCCCCGAGATACTACCAAATAAATACTAAATACCAAGTTTGAAGGAAACTGGCCCATCTGTTTAGGCTGTAGAGGTGCGAACAGACAGACAGACGGACGGAATTTCCGGACCCTCTTTTTTTCGACTTCTCTATCATCGTAATGTCATGTTTGATTGTTAGATTTTTTTGGCATAAATCCATAACTGGCAAAAAAAGGAAATACAAAAATTTCAGAGCAATGAAGAGATGAAGACGTTCGCAAAAAATTGGAAATATAAGGAAAAAAGTTTAAAACTCTAAACGTATTAGTAGTCCATCCACGTACTGTGGCACACTACAATGAGTTGAAATTTTTAAAACACTATTTTAGTGATCATCAAATGAACACATAATAATTACAAGTGAGCACAATATAAGGTCGCATGCAAATCGCATTATGTATGTGCTCCATACAACACATCGTACCGATATCGGCACGATTCAAGTCGGTACGATGATTGATCGTGTATTCCCTGCTTTCAGGGACAGGCTGCACAAAGAGTGCGCAAGAAAATCTGTCCCATGGAAAAAATTACATTCTCAAAATACTGGAGGGGCAAGGGCAACATTGCTGTGAGTTAACTTACAGCTAACAGCGAAATGGGCTAAAAAATTTTGCTTTCTCTGAAGAGAAGATAATTGGTTTTTCATTGGCAATAAGCGTTGTATTAGAATTAGAACCGAAGATAATGACAAGTTTTTAATATTTTTTTTACAAAAGACTTAAGAATTTGTACTGCCTTTGGAATTTTTTGCCGAAATTTTTGATCATAATTATTGGATTCCATAATGTATAATATTTTTTAGGAAAAAACTTTTGAAACACTAATTTCAAGCTGTTGCGTGGTCGATGCCTCATATAAACCTTGTCGAAAGTTTCAAAGCATCATGAAATGCATCGATTTCATAATTCCGTCTCATCAGTGTTTGACAGATTTTTTCTAAAACCAAATAATGTTCAGAAAAATGCCGTTTAATAATTTTTTGAAGAGTTTTTCTCGGTTTTAAAACCATAATTACTTCGCATAATTTGTACTAACGTTAAATGTATAAAAGTCTTAACGCAGCAATAATGAGGTGTTGAATTGAAACAATTCCTTTTTGCGGACTTCTTTAAGAATACCGGAACCTACCAAGTCGTAAACGCAGCCTTTTTAATTTTGTTGCTTTCTTATTGCGAGGGAGTTTTGAAAATGTGACATATCGAAGTTTCCAGATGACCACAATTCCTTTCGGTCAAAGGGTTTAAAAGCTTCGTCGGGGTGTTCAGTGAACAGCTAGGCATTTATCTTTTTCGCTTATATTACATTGTTTGTTGGAATTGGTTTGGGCTGTAACGTAAATTGGCCTTATTTAGACCTATGATAGCCTTTTAAACAAGAAGTAATTCGTCTTCAATTCAAGCTCAGTTAAAAGTTCTGTTCCAGGTCTGCTAAAATACATTATATAAAAGCGGCTAAGTAGGCCTCTTAATTCTTCTGAATCGCCATGCAAGTCCTCTTGATGTGGATTGTTAAAGATGAAGGCGAAGCCTTCTATAAATCATCCCATCATAACCATAAAACGAAAAACCATCGTCTCAGACGT
Organism: Platycheirus rosarum; assembly: GCA_963971375.1. Classification (NCBI taxonomy): domain Eukaryota; kingdom Metazoa; phylum Arthropoda; class Insecta; order Diptera; family Syrphidae; genus Platycheirus; species Platycheirus rosarum. Next base: position 47,018,749 of record OZ020510.1, on the reverse strand, counting down.
GATTATCAAAATCTAAATAAGCATCTATTCCCCAGGCTGGTTGACTTGCCGCTGCTGCACAAGCGCAATTACGACGCTCGTCCTACGTGCAATTGTCAGAGATAATTTTCTGACACTGTTTTCAGAGGTGGTGTGGCTCCTCCGCCTTTAAAATGAAAGAAGACGGCGTTTTAGGTTTTTTTTATAATTTTTGTTTGGTATAACTCTGCTTTTTTGATTTATTTCCGATTTCACCCCGCAGGGTAGAATTCAAATGATGGTTTCAGATTTCTCTTGTTTTTGGTTTTCGGTTTCGCTTTTCATTTTATACGCTAAACTTGTCCCACACTAACTTACCAACGCCTGGCATCGTGGTATAATAATGTAACGACAACAAAGCTGGAGTTTTTTTTTTGATTTTCCAATAAATTGCCTTTTTTTGTTGTTGTTGTTGCGATTTTTGTCTTCAATATTTTCTTTTTTTTCCTCGATTGAACTCTGTCACGTCAAATGAAATAAATTGATTCTGCATGAAGCATGATTTAAGGACTTTAATGATGGCTCGTTGTTCTTTTGCAAAGTTCCGACGATGATGATGCTGAACTGATGGTTCCACGAGGTGCCGATGACGATATGAAGGACAGGACTCAGGATGACCCTATACGTGGCATTAATTTCGAAGCCGATATAAATAGAGGTTGACCGAGCTATCAATCTGTTGTGGATTGTCCATGATGGCGGTTGATTGAATCGACCTGATCTGATGGTGGCGCAATTAACCGAATTGAAATCACGATGCACGCGGAACAATGTAATTGCTTTATTGTAAGGGAATGCCGCTTTATGGTTTTTAACACTATCCTTCCTTCGGCGAGTGAGAAAATTGGATTGACAAGGGGGTTCAGATGGAAAGGAGGAACTCATGAAATCAATTGGTTTACATAAAATTCAAATGGTTTCGTGATATGGCCAAAATTGTGTTGCACATTTAAAAGGATGCATGTCATGCAGCGTGCGGTTGATAGATAAGTACATATATAAACCTATAGTTATATTATTGTTAACGAGAATGCCAGGATATAGAACCGAATTCATAGTCCTAGCTGGGTAAAAGTGTGACTGTCAAAATGTTGGTAAATACCAATAATAAATAGAAGTTAATTTTGTGGTTTTGCCAATCATGGAAACCAATTTCAAATGGCACTCTTTGGATACTGGTTAAACAAATATAGGGGAAAAAAACATTAAGGATTTAAATGCTGGATAATTTACAGAAATAGTTTAAAAGTAAAATGCGAGAACGCCATATTTTTTTGAGCTAAATAGAGACGCTCTAAGATGACCCATCTACACAGAATCAGGGGTTCCTCAGAAAATGCAATCTATTCTGAGAGGAAAGCTCTAGACGGAAGACTATTCAAAGGTATACTTATAGGGGTTTGAGTTATAGAGTGTTGCAGGCACAGTGTAAGTTCCATAAAGGGCGCATAATATGTGAATGATTTTACAAATGGTGCGGGCAGATTTTGGCGGCCTGTGGCTGTCATTTAACTAAAGTGAAATCTGTCAGAACAATTGTTTATTATTCACGAAATTATAAATTAAATTCAGTTAAAAAAAATAATCATTCACTATTGCAAGTTACACGATTGAACACTACGTCTTATTGATTTTTTTTATCAAAATGAGTGTGCGTTAGTTGCATTCACAGTCCATTCTTCAATTCTTCTGAGACAGCCGGTTCGGTAATGAATCATCCAACATTCAAAGGAAGGTAATATTAACCGCGACCATCGCCGTGGTTCGTGAAAGTTTACCACGAGGTGACAATTCATCTTCAAAAATGTACCGTTTTATGTGTATTTTGCCCGCGACGCGACGGCGGCTTAATTTGTGCGAACTTTTATTAAAAAACAACGTTGGTGAGACGGTCACCGCCAACGGCCAGCGCTGCACAACGATAGTAACTAATTTCTTATGGCCCAAATTTTTTAAACCATATGGACCTAGACGACATATGGTACTAGCAGGACAGGGCGCAGGACTAAGTGGCACACAGCAGACGCCACGATTGATATTCCTTATTAGCTTTTGTCCGCGACTTCTTCTGTGTACACTTCAGTAAGATTAGACTAAAATTAAATGATTTTGTATACTGAATAGGGCTGCCCATTTACTTCATATGTAATTATTTATTTATTTGTATGCATCTGCTACGTAGCAACTTATTTCTATTCATTTAAATCGAAGAAGTCAATTTTTGTCTCTGGGTGTTTTTCCAGCTAATCTCGCAAATGGTTAGACCTATTTAGCAGATATGTAGCTGACGTTGTAAGGAGTAAATTAGGCTAATGTTATTACCCCTTAAGTTGCTCTGTAGTCTTTTACGAATTTTTTTTATTTTTAGAACGATTTGACAAAATTTTGACCCGAACATTGGCGCTAAGGTTGAGATCTACGAAAATGTATTCTTCCCTGTATACACTTACAATTTTTAAACATGTTTAACATTGTAGATTTAAGATATATACTTGGATGTGATAGGAAGCACGGTTATTGCGATCCAGAAAATGATGGTACACCTGAGCAACACCGGGTTGGTAAGCTAGTAATAAATAAGATGAAAATAAATTACTTTTTTGTTATAATTTTTGTTTTCACTATCTGCTTGCAAATCTACTTCTTTTTTTTGGGCGTTCTGCTTCACTTTGTGGAATCAGCATTCCCATCCCTGATACTGAGTACTTCAGCTCTTCTATTTACCATACTTCAAAAATTCGAGGCAAGGAAGTAAAATAAACAAACCTCCAACTACACTTAGTTTCTTATTTAAGCATCACCTACAGAAAACGTGAATTTTTATGGGATAAAAATTAGCCCATGTTTTAATCCAGCACTTATCCATCTATCTACCAAATTTTATATTATACTAGCATACGCACCCAGCGTTGTTCGGGTATACCATACATTTTCGAAAAAAAAATCGAACCCGGCGTGGCACCACCTAGTAATCAACAATCAAACAGCCTTAGTTACTTCTTACAAAATAAGCTATCTGCTCGTGAAACGACTCCAGCGGCACCAACGGGTGATTAAAATAACCTTAGTTACACCTTAAAATATAAGCTATCTGACTTTGAAAGTCTCGTTAAAATCGGGGCATAACTAAGAATTGCAAAAAAAGCCTGAAGCCCTACCTAGGGGTAATTAAAATTGGCTTAACTAATCCTTACAATATCAGCTTTTTGTCTGTGAAAATCCCGTCAAAATCGGTCAATAAATACGAATTTTTCAAAAAAAAAAAAAACACCCAGCGCCACCGAGTGGGTATTTTAAATAGCCTAAGTTACTGCTAAGATATTAATTCCGAAAAAATTCCACATCCTTTGGCAATCAAGTTAACAACAGTTCCATCGTCACAAGTTTGGTCAATTTCCATCCGACAATTCCAATCTGCGAAAAAGGTCCTTCCGCCCAGGAATATGGTAATTAATTCGGCTTCGAACAACCAAGCAACGGAATCAAAAACTTTCTGCTGACAACCTTAATTTACATATGCAATTAATCCTTCTTCTATTTGCTGCGAAATCGCAGAATTTGCAACCCGGTTATCCGTGCGCCAAGTCAATACCCTAAAACTTTATCACATTACAAAGCTCAGCATATTGTTAAACTTTGCCAACTCCGAAACCCCTAAAAAGACAATTAAATTTTCCTAGCCAGATGTAAAACTTTTTATTTTCCTGAAACAATTTTCCAAAATAAATTGCGTTTGCGAAAAGCAAAAAAAAAAACGAAAAAATAAAAGTCCTTCGATAGTACTGCACACAGAATTATTAAAACCGCACCATTACTGATTGTAACCCATGGAATGTCCTTTAACAACTATTCTTCCGGTACACGGTACACCCGGTCACTGGACGGTTTTTGATAAAAAAAGTTAACTAACGAAAGGACTTTTTAACAAAGGCACGTGGAATTGTGTGATGCTTCGTTTTTTTTTTTTTGCTAAACTGAAAAAAAGTTTGATTCACAATCGACTTTGCCATGGGAACAAGGATTCACTGGATGGACAGAGCAATGTAAAAATATACAACCACAAAATAAAGTCCTAAATGGCCTTTTCAACAAAATATAAATAAAGTGAGAAAAAAACTGAAAACTTCCGTGTTAGTCATAAATTAAGGCCTAAGGTTTACTCCTGCGTTCAGTCATTCATGATGGGGATTTGTGAACTTTTTTGCTCCATGCATCTTCCCCTGTCTGTGTGTATGACTCGTCAAGAGGACGAAGGTTAAAATCAACAGTATTAGTGTTGGTTGGTCCCACAATGCCGCAATCCTGTGTTCCGCCTATATATTTATGTATGGATCAAAGTGCACTTCAATGCCCAGAAAAGGTGAAATGCTATACACAGAGCACATTGACTGGACGACTTTGATGATGATGATGATGATGATGATGATGATAATGACGAGATGACTACAGCTCTGGGAAGACTTTAGTGAGTAATCGACCTCACTGATTTTGGCCAAGAAACAGCGATGTTATATCTAAAAACTTTGATTTTATAAATTATATGTTTGAACTCGGTTTGGGAATTACTAAAATAAGCAAAATAATGTTTTTAAATGAGATGAAGTATTTTCAAATATCAAGAAAACAAACAACAAAAAAGAACAATAACATTGGAGATTCAACTTATTCGATCAGAATTCATAATTACGCTAATATTATCTTTTTCCTTGAAAACCAAGCTGTTAGCATCGATTTATTCCGCTGAAGTTAGCCGAAACTTCTAATATTTTTCCGCGTAAAAGAAATAGTACATGAGGAAGTGGACTTTTTCCTATTGTCATATAAGAACGAAACATTTTATTTTTTCTGGAACCAAGATGAATTTTAAAGAAATATCGGTTCGAAATTCATAAATGCATCAGGATTGCTTTAAAACAGAAGGGTAGAATTAATTGGTTTATATCTCCCAACGTATCACAACCAATCTGTATTAATTTATTGATAGGCAGTCATTCTCTACTGCGCCGTCTTTCCGGGTGGAGACAAAGATTTTTTTAAACACAGCATTTTTATTTATCTGCTCTATATGACCCAGCCATTTGAGACGTTGGACTTTTAATCCTTAAGCTAGATCAGTGTCGCTGAACAGCCCGTACTGCTTCACATCACTATTCACAGTTAATGCATTATGGACCGTTTGACAATTAACATGGATCTGCACTATACAGGAGGATTAGGAGGATGAGTGACTTCGTAAGGCACACTTTAGTTGCCTTGCTATTTAATTGCCTACTTAGCGTGAAGAAGCAGAGATTGGCAAGAATTATTCTTCGTTTGATATCAGAGCTGCTGTTTTTCTTTGAGTTGAGTGTCTATATTGATTTTTCGTCTAAGACGTCGATGATTTCCTTTTTCGATGGCAGCATAAACCTGGTTTTAAGGGCAAAACCCATCTTCGCTGCTTCCGTTTCCATACTCACTCAGTGTTTTTCAGAATTCGTGAAGTATTGATGGAATTTTGAAAAACCTTGCCTCTGGTCTTGGCGTGAGAGTTGTGCACAATTCTTAAAGAATGCTTGAATTTATATAAAACTGAACGGAATTGCACTTTTTCTTCTATCTTCTTTAACCAACGATTGTTATGATTTCGTCTGGAACGTTGGACCACAACTCTCCCATGTCCCATCCTACTGCTGGGTGGAAAGGCTCCATCTGTAGGATTAACTAGGTTGAACCCAGAAAAAGTTGGGAGGATTAGATTTTCCCTGCTAGAAGCCAAAAAATTGAATGGTGTCGTTTTATTTTTTTAATCCTGTTTGACTTCCTTCCGCATTAAAACGTGATATGTTATTACTTTTTGAACTTGATTCCCAAGACATTTTCTTTCTACATGGCAGTACCAGCAAACTTGGTAATTCTTTTTTGGGGTCAATATTGTATACTTTATTTGAAGGTTTTTTCTTGCTCTTTATTTGATTACGCTTTGCCAATCAGCGGTCCTTCGCTATTGATCATATCCTCAAGTTATTTAAACTTTTTGCATAGTTACTTTAAAAGAAATGTCCGGAATTGGCATATTCAGTCTTCTTCGCAATGATGATGTGCCTATTATCTTCCAGAATATCCATCCATATATCAAGTACCGTGAATTACAGACATTTTTTTTTTAACCGAACAACACCAATTTGAAATTCTTTACCCGGCGGGGTTTTTCTTATGTAATTAATTTGAAAACATTCAAAACCAATGTTAATCAACACCTTCTGTCCGTCTTTTCCTAATTTTCAAATGCTCGCGCAGTGCGTTTAAAATTATAAGGGCAAAAAATAAAAAAAATTAAGAGTGAAGGATCACCAGGATGAAGGAAGGATGATGGTTCCATCGCCAGCAAAAAAAAAAACATTAATTAACATACATACGTGTCCGTCAATTTCCCTTACGTCAAAAAGTATTTGTATTTGTGAATGATTATCCACATCTAGATTTCCGAAACTGAACGTTGCTAAAATTTAGCCCAGCAGGCTTTTATAAAAAACAATAGAACAATCTGCATATCTCTAGAGGAATCCTGATATTTTGTTCATTCTCTCTCACTCTTATTCCCCGGAATGCATCTTTGGTTGATTTATTTTTTCACAAAGAACCATCCAATAACTGCAAAACGTTCTTCATGGTGTGAAACGTCATCCTGATAGAACGGTATATCGCCATTTCGGGTTTCAACCTATCTTTATAGATTGAGTAAAGGTAACTTTCCATCCACTGATTAGGCATTTGATTACAGCTGACAAATTTAGGAATGAGAATCGTGAGCCAAAACTAGACCCAAAAAATATGACGCCATGAGTTGTGAGAAACGAATATCTTGAGCACTTGTCAGCTTTGAGCGGAAGTTTTGTACGAAATTTTTCTCGCTGAAAATTTCACATTGAGAGATTCACTGAGAAATAAGTTTTGTCACTGCCCAGTATGAGTTTTAGCCAACTAACATTAAGCCAAGGTGAAACCATTTAAAGAGGTGTTGTCTTGAGGTTAAGCAAACAATCTTCATTTTAGTTCTCAGAGTCCCTAAGATGGATATTTTGTTCTGTTATTTCAATCACCAAAAACATTTAAACAAAAACTATAACATCCTTGTCAGCCATGGGCAACTCTGTCAACACAGGCAAGCCAGAGGATATAATAAAAGTAGGAATAGCCAGACAAGAATAATTGTGTTTGCTGACGGAATATCAAGAACTTAGTTGGAAAGAACGTGGACAGGGGGGAAATCCGGGCAGTTCTAACGACTTCGACATTGCCGGGAGAATGAGGGACTATCTAGGAATCCGAGCGCTTAGAGATGGCCATTTCCGGTCTCTGGCTGCTTAAACGTTACGGTGGCAACAGGACCGACGCACGGGCAGCATGCGCCCATTTATCCAGGATGTGGCGCCGATAATGGACGATTGCAATGACCGAACTAAAAAGGCTAGGCAAGGATTTTGTTAGCAAATATTCAAATATCGAAAATTGTTGGTTCGGCCATAGATTGGGTACACATTGCCTTCTGATACGATGCAGAGCCTCTAAGAGGATATTTGAAAAAACAGCTTTGGGTTTCCAAATTTTTTTTGTATGTAAGCTGCTATCTTGGTATTTGTTTTTTTTTTTTTATTCCTTCGACAAGGATTATATTATTGACTTTAGACGAAGGAGATGGAAGAGCAAGAGAAGTTGGTTTTTTTTAAGTGTTCATGTTTATTAAATTGAAAGCAAATTCCATTTGACTTCTATTAAAATTGAGCCGTTAAGTAGACCGAGTGTAATTTTGAATTTCTTTTTTTTTAAGAATTTAATTTTGATTTTATTTTCGGTTCAAGGATATAGGGTGCGGCTTAATATTAGTATTCAGTTATGGAATGCAATTAGGCTCAGGATTAGTTATGGGGGTGAGTGAACTTATTAGGTTTTTGTACTGAAAAGAAACCTAGGGTAAGTAGGAACACAGTTGTGAGTATTCTCATTGGAAGGAAGGTTAATAAAGGATTCTTTAAAAAAAAAGTCTAACATCCCCCAATATTGCGTTTTGTTTAAAAATGTTTTTTTTTATGGGATGTACGTGCATCCCTTCTGTTTTCTTTTTATATCAAATTATGAATGGATTGAATTTTTTAAAAATTTTTTATGTTTCAAGGGGAAGATTACCCCATTTTTAGGACATTAGACTTGGTTTTCTTTAAAAGTTCCTTCTGGCAACTTGAACCACTCATGTATAGTATACAGCCCGCAAAGAAGGCTAATTTTGATTTCAAAGGAAAGTAAACATTTGTTTGAATGTCATTTTGAAAATCAAATTACACAGTGGATTGTGCCCTAAGCATGTCCTGTGTTAGTTGCTCGGAAGGGAGCAAGTTTATACTCAAACATAATGTGTCATCATCAAAGAAGCATATTATCATTATTGTTTATTTGACAGCTGGGACATGTTGCAAATTGAATTGAATTCAATAGTTAGTTGCCTTTTGACGGAATTGAGAGTGTTTGTTTTGATGCATGTCATTGTAGTTTAAATTGGAAGGGTGGTTAATGTAAATTCGGGTCATTGAACCCACGCTTTAATTTTAAGAATTTAATTTTTGAACTGTTGAAAAGGAAATTTTCAAGCTTATTAAAGATAATTGCCAATAAAAACAGGTAAGCAATAGTCAGGTCGATTTCTATTGGTTAAAATAGGACTTGCAATCAAAAGTAAAAGTTCTGGTATTTATACACTTTCGCTTTTTTTGGCTGTAAAAAATTAAACTGGACTGACTAGACTGGCGGATTTATTATATTATTACACACACACACCCCAATGTCTAAATCTACTTTCTACTCCGCCTATTTTGTATTTCTTTTTCTCTTCCTGTATTTTTTGAATTTGAGTGGAATTATTTTGGGAATTTGCAGCTGTTCTTTTTCATGTTCGCCTGCGATCGATTTTGGTTGAAAGAACCACAGCTTCGCATTGTGCGTCACTTTTTACTTGCGATTATAGGGACTATAAGGCAAGTTATGCATTCGTAAAAAAAAAAAAAAAAATTCTAACAATCAAACATGCCATTACGATGATAGAGAAGTCAAAAAAAGTGGGTCCGGAAATTCCGTCCGTCTGTCTGTCTGTCTGTCTGTCTGTCTGTCTGTCTGTCTGTCTGTCTGTCCGTATCGATATCTACAGCCCAAACGGTTGGGCCGATTTGATTCAAACTTGGTATATAGTATTTTTAGAGTGCTCTACCCGACAGTTTTTGGAATTGGCATTCTAGCTCCAAAACTAACGGTACCTGCCATATAACTTTTAATGAAAAACTTATTTTTCTCGAAAACGGCTCCTACGATTTTGATAAAACTTTCAGAATGATGTTTTCTGTGCAAAATCTATCTTTTAATTATAATGGATTTTTCAGAAAAAGTTTTATATTGGTACCTCCCATATGACCGGTTTTTTAAAATCAGACTTTCTCGTTAACTGATTGACGGATTTTGATGAAATTTTCAAAATATGTAGAGCTTTATGATTTACATAATACTGCTTTTTAAAATTTTCAAAAACATTTTTTTTTAATTTTTAATAATTTTTTTAAAAAAATATTTTGTTTTTTGAATATTTTGAAAACGGTTTAATAGATTTTTTTTTAAATTTTTCTCCTAGTATAAGCTTTAGATTTCTTTGAATTGACATACTCAAAAAAAATTTAAAATATGTTTTCGAAAAGTTTTTCAAAAAAAACATTTTTTTGAAAAAACTGGTCGAACGATTTTGAAATGAAAAATTCATAAAATATAAAACAGCAAAAGACATAAGATGGCTTACAACATTTTTTCCAAAAAACGTTATGAATAGTGTTTTTTTGATTTCATAAAAAATTTTCCCCCAAATTTTATTTCATATTGCTCGGCTAAGCCCTAGCCATTAGTCAAATAAAAGAAGGTGACAACCTACATACATATCTACCTATTTTAAAGCATTTCATCATCATAAAAGCACACAGAATAAATAATGAGCCTATGATAAACACACAAAAACAACTAACAAATAAAAAGAATTATTCGATTACTACTGAATGCAAAAATTTCAATCGAGAAAACAAAAGTTTACACCTTCCTATAAATAAACAAAACCACTGTGTTAACTTTTAATATTGTCGCTTTACCTTATATTTAATACCTACCTTCCTTCCAACCTTATTATAGGTAAATAATATCCTTAATAAATTCCATTAATACCTATCCACATCATACGTTTATCGATCCATCAAACATAATTCAGCTATTTTAATTAATTTGATTTCAAAAAGTAAATTATTGTTATTGGGACCTATATAGGTCCCTATACCTAGCATTATTGCCCTACTGCTGATTCCCACGAATCTTTATGTCAGTTGTTCAATTTTTTTCATACCAAAACGAAAATTAAACTGAAAAAAGTCCTTTATATCTTTCTATTAGCAAATTATATTATAAGCACTAAACAACAAGTGGAAAGATAATGCACTAAAAAACTGCAAAAGCTAACAATCCTATATATTTATGTGTTTATCCCTTTATCGTGACGCATGTTCGTTCGAGCTTCAAACCACAACGATTCTAAAGAAAACATTAAAATTAAATCTTTGTCAAAAAGACGCCTGTACCTAAAAAGGATTAGCACACGGGAGCAAGTACGTGCGACCCAGTCGTGCCTTTTATTTTATCAGCATTACCAGCATGAGTCTTATCAGCATTATCAGCATGAGTCATGTTATTTCGTATGTGTAGCCTGTCATCGAAATCGGTCCAGTTTTGAATTTTGTACAGCCAAAAAACCAGGTGACCACGAAAGTGTAAAAAAGTTATTACTAACTCAATAGTAAGTTAAGTTTTTCAAGGTCTCACGCACCAGCACATTAGTTTTTTCTTCTTTCAAAAACCGTTTTACTGTTTCTAGGTTCCTGTGAAATAAAATACTTTCTAAAAAGTATTTCACAATTGTTTACTTTCATCGTGAATGCACCACCAATAACCTGTGACTAAACTGTCAGCGTCAAAAATTCAAAACAAATTATATTTTTATTTAATTTCTTATCATATTGCAGGGTTGGCGATGAAAATTTTCAGAGTTAGCTTTAATGCCCATTTTTGCTCGTAGCTTTCATCGCAGTAGACGCTAAATCGCAGTCTAATAGTGAGCAAATTTGAGTTCTAATTTTAGCTGCTTCATGTTTCTGTATATATTGACAAAACAGTTTGCCCGAAGTGTCGAGCTTAATGCTCTCGTTCAAGAGTGTTTTGTTAGTTAACCAACACAATCGATTTCAGGACCTTTTCAACAAATGGACATCGCTTAGACCGAACTATTGCAAATTTTGAGAAAGGAACTTAGCTTGCACTTTTACTAGCCAAAATTCCGCCAAGATTCGATGCATACGTTCTCCTAATTAGGTTCTAGGAATGTGGGCAGAAGAGAAATGGTTTCATGCCATAAACATCTTAAGTGATTTGTCCAATTCTTGGCTAAGATTCTTTACCAAAACTGTTGGCCATTTCATTGAATTTGTTGTCTTATTTAAAAAAAAAAAAATGATATGCCTCTAAAAAATACCCCTAATAATGTCACACCACCCCAGAAAATATTTTGATATATCATTTTGACAAATCTCACAACTTCCTCCTAAAAGATAAACAAAACCAAGCGGAGGCAAACAGGTTGTAGCTCCGCAAAAGAACTGGAGCATTTTATATCTACGTTGAACGAAGAAAGAATGAGAAACGCTTACTCAGAAGAAAGAAAAAGAAAAGAAAAGATCGCGCGCTTCTCATGCTCTCTCTTTTTCTTTTGGAGAAGCCGGTGTTCTTCCCATCTTTTCTGTTCGTAGAGCCTGCGAGCAGCTCTCGTCCTTCTTTGCAGCGCCGCTTTATATGCCTCTTGTTAGGCTGCATGGGCCATCCTGCATTCGTCATCGAACCAGAGGTTTCGTGTGGTGGTCTGGTGAAACCTAGCACATCAGTTGCAACAACTCTGATGGATTGTTGGCAGCGTTGCCACTGGGATTCGGCAGTTGATGCTGGCTGCAGTGGATTTCTGAATAGAAAATCCGTATACAATGCCATCTAGAGGGGACGAACATCGAAACTCCAGCGTGCAAAATCTTCGACCCGATGGAGCGACCAGGTAAAGAAAGACCTCTGACAGCTGTCTGTGGAACAAGTTTTATAATGAAAGTCATAACCAATATTAAATCATAAAATTCCGGGGTGACTGTCGCTGAAAGGAAGAAAACGAACGATGTTTGAATTGTGTTCATCCTCAGTCTATTCATGGACAAAGTCTTTATTGAAAAACCCGATGCTGACATTAGTTATTGCTTATGAGATAACATTAAATTAGATCCCATAAACTCTGCGTCCAAAGGAAGCATTTCTCAATTAACACCTCACCGTATTTCCCGAGTTATTTACGCTCAACGCATTAAAAAATCCCCCCATCAGTTTCCTTAAAATGCTTTTCGAATTTTCCACCTCTGCGGATGCTCTCCTATTTTCCTTCCTCGAAAATGTAATTTAAAATAACTCAAACCTTCTTTTTCTATTTCCTGCCACATATCCTGTCAGCCTTAATCCGCTTTATACACAAGCATTAATTCATGTTACAAAAACAACCTGTGGGGACTTTCATTCAAAAACTCCAACAAAAAAAAGTGAAAATGAAAATAAAAGGAAAATCCCAAATCCAATTTCGCTTGATAAGCCACACACTAAAGTACGACAAGGATTTTTCGTCCGGAAATACGAAACACACATAATCCTAGAGAGGCAAGTCACAAGATGGAGGGTCAAATGACAACTCAAAAACAGGATATTTATGGAACCCCAAAGGATTGTTAATTCAATTTAACGGCAAAATGAACCCTGTTCTCATTAAATTGTATGCATAAGTAAATTTATGTCCTGATGGCCACCATTTCAAACTCACTTCCTTCCTTCATTTTCAAAACCAATATACCATCAACAAAAAAGGTAAATTTTGCGATCTTAAACAAAATGGTGGGTCAGAAAAGCAAAATTAATTGTGCACTTGTCATAGGAATGGGCAATAAGCCCACGAGATGAATACAGATATCCAGAAGTACCATTAAAAAATAAAATAAAGGAAGCGACGGCTTTTGTTCGACTGCGTCGTCTTCTTTATGAGAAAAATTGAAATTCCCCACTCGACAGTTGTAGAATTTTAATGCGACCCGTGTGGCGCCAAAAGTAACAATGAGCTCACTCCAAGTGCACATCAAACATAGCTCCACCGTAGTCTACATTCTCCTCATCAACCAACAGCAGCACCCGCAGTGTTCTGCGAAGAATCAATCTTCTTCAGGAGTCCAAGTTCCAGCTCTCGACTCTCACCCAGTGTCATCAGACACTTTTCTAGCAATAAATTTTCACTCAAAGGACAGTGAGCGGCGGGCACAAGAAAATAATACAAATTAAATGAAATTCATTCTCAATTGGATTTTATTTCATTTGGCTGTTGGACGCGGGCGTTGATATCCTCAAACTGCCAAGCGCAAGATGGATGGAGTTGCCGATTGGAGTGATGGCCATCAATATTGATGGAGAGATGGCTGGGCAATGGAGTGTTGATTGGTGACGGAGGTAGCTGCAGTTAATTATAAAGTAAAAAAGTCAAATGGTTGAAGGAAAGTTTGCTTTAGGGGAGTTTAGAATCTAATGAGTTTAAATCATATTGTTAACTTAATGAAAGTTTATCTATGTTGGTGTCCTGACAAGAAGAAGCTTTAAATTCTTCCTGGAAAACATAAAAAACACTAACAAAACATTTAAGAAATGGAAATCGATATAGATTTACGCCCATTTCAAGACATCTCTTAGGACTTCTTTTTGTATTTTTGTCTTAAAGCCTTTGAGATGTTTTTAAGACATCCTAAAATTAATTATTATTAGCATATACAATTTTCAGTTTTTCCTGGCTAATTTTCGATAAAATTAAATACCCTTGATATTCTGACATTACTATCTTGATCAGAAGAATTTATCCGAGAATTGATCATTGATAAATGTAAGGAAAAGAGTCGGAGAAAAAACCGAGCCTCGGGACACACCAACATTTATTTTGTGACTATCAGACTTGAATCTGTCGAACACAACTTGTGTTGAAGAAGGAATGCATAGATTCAAATTGCAAATACATATTTTCGATAAAAGGGGTTGGCACTTATATCTATTAAATGCCATAGAAATATCGAGTATTTTTTAAGCTGAAAAATAATCAGTGTTGCAAATGATATTGGATAGAAGAGGCGTTAGTGCAATTCGTTGTATTTGGAGCAGGGTAAAAGTGATTTGCTATATGGCCTTCATTAGTACGATGAGGGCCTATGGGTGCCCTGTTTGGTTCAACTTGTCAACTTATTTAATAGTGTTTGGAGCCAGTGTCATCGTACCAGACTTGGACTTCACAGAAAACTAAAGTCCCAAAAAAATAATACTATTTTCTAAAGGGGTCAAATCAAACGGAAGAAAACACAAAACGAATTTGTCGAGACCCACCATATTTGCATCGACTTCAAAGTTGGCATATTCTGGCATTAATTGCTGGACTATTGACAACGTGTAAATTAAAGATCACGAAAAAAACTCATTCAGATATACCGCATGACATAACAAAATTGGAAAACTGTTCTTCCGTGCAATTATAGACGTAGGGACGCAGAGTTAAGGCAAAAAAATGCTTTGGGTTTTTCAATCTATACTCTTTCCAACAAAGATTGCTAGTACTGGTCTTTTGGTAGAGCTTTTTCAAAAACAATGGCATTTGAAATCTATTTACCAAAACAATTCTTCTGAAATACACAATAAAACCACAGCATTGTTTTTATAATATTTTTGTTTAAGCGATGCACATCCACACGTCTTGTTCCCTTCGACACCGAAGCTCGAAGGAAAACTCACAAATTTCTCAATAAACCACCGTCCACTTGGATTACGAAAACTACTTGCATACGTTCGGAGTTATCATAGCTAACTTTACCCAGTTATTGACCACTTTTTGTAAAGTTTTCTGCAAGAGCTTTCTGATTTAAGGCTTTTGATGTGCTTTTATGATCGAAAAAAGATCAAATGTTTTCGTGACAGAACAAAATGGCAAAACTATGAGCAAAGGAGTTGTCGGCGATGAACGTTTTAAACGAAGTAGCAACAAAAAGCGTAGAAGTTAATCTTAATGATCACAGTAGCAGTTGCAACTACTATCAGGTAGGTTAGGTAAGTAAGTTGATTTATATTGTTAAATTTATTATATACATTGTATTTTATTATTAATTATCTCAATATGTACATTAATGTTTCGGTTTATTATATTGTTAAATGAATTAATTATAAATAAATGAATTTATATTTTTTGTTTTTGTTTTAATTTAAAAGGGACTAGGCCTGCTAGGCCAGTAGCTTTAGACACAAAAATCACATGTATGGAAAATAATTCCAACAGAATAATTTCTTGTCGCAATGGCTTTGTTAGTGACTAAATACGAAAATCCTAAGTTTTCACCTTCGGCAGAGGTGTGCTAAAGGTAGGGAAGGGGTAAAATGTACCCGGAAAAGGGATACTTTTGTTGTTTTTAACTTGTATGTTCTAAACTTAACAATACTTTCAAAAGTGGTGCGAGTAAAAGTTATAGCGTATTTAATTCCGCGTCAAATGAGACCAATGGACTGCCCGCTACGAAATTACATTAGGTCAAAGTTGTGCTTCTAGGAGCGGATTGAAGGGTAGGTTGTCAGAAACCATATTTTTTCACTCATGCCTTAAGACGCCTCTATCTCGTTATATAGAGGACCTAGGTAAATATGTTTTACATTGTCAGATACGTATGGAGTTCTGCTATTCGATACATATACCAGAATTCTCTTGAACAAATAACTGCTCCTCCAGGAGCGGATTGAAGGGTGGCGTGTCAGAAACTAAGTTTTTTCAGTCAAACCTTAAAACGTTATGTAGAGGTCCTTGGTGAATATAATTCACATTGTCATATAGGTATTTAGTTCAGCTACACGATCCTTATACCTACAATTTCTTGAAAAAATAACTGCGTTTCCAGGAGCGGATTAAAGGATGGCGTGTCAGAAACTATTTTTTTCACTCAAACGCTCAGACCTTTGATCCTAGATGAATATGTTTTACATTGTCAGATTCGTAAGGAATCAAAATAACTGTTTTTCCAGGAGCGGATTGAAGGGTGGCGTGTCAGAAACTAAGTTTTTTCACTTTAACCTTGAGACGTTATGTAGAGGTCCTAGGTGAATATAATTTACATTGTCAGACTGGTATTGAGTTCAGCTACACGATCCTTATACCTACAATTTCTTGAAAAAATAACTGCGTTTCCAGGAGCGGATTGAAGGATGCCGTGTCAGAAACTATTTTTTTTCACTCAAACGTTCAGACCTTTATATCTCGTTATGCAGAGATCCTAGGTGAATATGTTTACATTGTCAGATACGTATGGAATCAAGCTACTTAATCTATATACCAGAATTTTCTTGAACAAATAACTGTTTTTTCAGGAGCGGATTGAAGGGTGGCGTGTCTGAAACTATAATTATTCACTCATGCCTATATCTCGTTATGTAGAGGTCCTAAGTAAATATGTTTTACATTGTCAGATACGTATGGGATCCAGGTACTCGATCCTTATACCAGAATTCTCTTGAACAAATAATTGCTCCTCCAGGAGCGGATTCAAGGACGGCGTGTCAGAAACTATATTTTTTCACTTAAACCTTCAGATGCCTATATCTTGATATGTAGAATTTTTAGCTAAATATGTTTTGCATTGTCATATAGGTATTAAGTTCAGCTACCCAGTTTATATACCACAAATTACTCTAAAGAATAACTGCGCCTCCAGGAGCGGATTGAAGGGTCGCATGTCAAAAAATACAATTTTTTATTCAAGCCTTCACATGCCTATATCTCGTTACATAGAGGTCTTAGCCGAGTGTATTTTGCATTTCCAGATAGGTATCAGTTACCTGATCCATACACCAGAATTTTCTGAAAAAAATAACTGAGCCTCCAGGTGCGGGTTGAAAGGTCGCTTGCCAGAAAATGCATTTTTCACTCAAGCTTCCAACGCCTATATTCCGTTTATTTTTAAGTTCTAGGTGAGTGCCCCGTGGCTTAGTGGTGTGTCGGACTGCTAAGCGAAGAGCCTGGATTTGAGTTCTGCTCATAGCCACCTTCTTTTCCGGGATACTGCCTCTTGCGAGGAACTGACAAAATCTTCAAGAGTAAAAAATTTTCACGAAAAAGTGCATCTCATTTAGCAGTTCGGACTTGGCGGTAAATTGCAGGTCCCTTCCATTCTTGCAAATTAACAACACACACATAGAAATGGTTGAGAGTATAAGTCACTAGGCTTTGGCGCCTTAAGGAGACGTCGCGCCAATAATTTTTTTTTATTTATTTAGGTGAGTGGTTTTTGCACTGTTAGATTCGTTTTGATACAAGCTACCCGTACAACAGCTTTCCATACGCCAGAAAAATAAGGCGAGGAAAAATAATTATTGCACCGCCAGTGGTCAAATGAGTGGACGGTTATTCATTCGCCCCTACTCTCTTCCTTTTAATTGCTAATAGCTCCTCACCCGTTGGTGCTATCGGCACCGGAGTTACACCTATCACCATCAGAGTGCCTTCTGTCGGGCTTTCATTTTCAACTACGCGGAATTAAATTCTACAACTTTTATATGCAGTTTTTGTTTACAAATATTTAAAAAAACAGAAAAATATGAATAATTTGCTCAAATTTGACTTAGTTTGGTACTGGGTAGTTCGAAAAACTTTTGGTCTCATTTGACGCGGAATTAAATACGCTACAACTTTTACTCAGACCATTTTTGAAAATATTGATAAGTTTAGAACATACAAGCGAAAAACAGCAAAAGTACTCCTTTTTGGTTACCTTTTACCCCCCTCCCTTTAACACAGCTCTGCCGAGGGGGAAAACGTATGCGTATTGGGCCAAAAACAAAGTCATCGCAACAAGAAATTCTTTTGTTGGAATTATTTCCGATTTGAATGTTTAACGCTACTGGTCTATACTAGGAACACCTTTAAAAAAACGCACCTATTATCTAACCTAATGGTGGTGTGAAAGATAAATCAAATTTATGTTTTTTTTATTGTTCTCAGTTTTAACCAACAAGCTGGCAACGGTAGTACTTTTCAATCAAGTTAAAACGATTTATTTAGTATACAACGGCAGCGCTGCAGAACTTTTGTATGCGATAGACTTATGCAAAGTGTTATAGTAAAACTGAGATGCATACGTCCTATAATATATTCCCTGTGCTGACAATCTTTGTTGGACAGAGTTTTGTTTTTATAAGTTAAATGTTATTTAAAACGTGTGATGCCATGCTTTATTTTTTACTAGACATTTCAAAGAATCCAATTATTAGATATTATTTGTACTTTTACGATTTGACGGCAAGATTTTGTGCTCTGCATAATATCTTTTTGAAAGCTTAATTAAAAAAGAATTTTTTTTTTTTTAATATATATACAAGTCGATAGGTGGTTGGGTGCTGTATGAATAGGGTAGGCACTGAAAGGCATCAAACTGGTGATGCACAGTCGCTGCAACTATATCGTACACATCAATTGTGCTTATTTTACCTCCCCGCGGTAACCACCGGGTACTGGTCTGTCCATCCGGACATTCCTGCTAAACTTATAAGCGCGAGTGTTGAACACAGAAAAAATAGCAACACTATAATGCTCTGCTTTAATGACTATTCTGATCGATTCGCAGAAGTCTTGCACGAGCCCCTCAGAAAGAGGACGTACGGCGGATGAGCCCAACCAATTGGACCAACGGTGGCGTCAACAGTCAACGAAGCAGACGCCCTAATGAGCTACTTCGACGTATTTGGAGATAAGGTCATTAGGACCATTCAATGCAAGTCAGGGCATTGAAATAGAGATGGTGGCGGATGAACCCTTAATGGGCCAACGGCAGCGCTCATATCCCCGAAGTGGGTTACTGACTCCGGATTCTCCGGTTCCTTTTGTCCAAGGAATCCAACAAAGGACCTGGCCCTCCAGGTTGGGGTTTGTGCGTTGGGTTAACAACCCTGCCACGGAAAAAAGAAAAAGTTGCGAAGCGACCAATAGCCTCGGAAAAGGACGGATTTACTGTTGACGACCCGGAAAAACGAATCAAGGACAACGACCTTCGGATCTGCACGTGGAATGTTAGAACTCTTAACAGACCACGTGCATCCAAACAACTAGCGGAGGCCCTAGACTGCTACAGAGCAGGAATTACTGCCATCCAGGAAGTGCGATGGAATGGGCCGGGCAAAAGGAGGATGAAAAACTGTGACGTGTACTACGGTGATTGCGCAAGAAGACCACAGCGTTTATTTGGGTTCGGATTCGTCATAAGCGGTAGACTTAGGCAAGAAGTCTTGGGCTTTCGACACGTAAGTGAGCGACTTGTGACAATCCGTATCAAGGCTAAATTCGCCAACATTAGCCTAATATGCGCTCATGCCCCCACAGAGGACAAAGATGACGCCACCAAGGATGACTTCTATGAGCTCCTCGAAAAAACCTATGAGCAATGCCCTAAATACGACGTTAAGATCGTACTAGGCGATTTTAATGCCAAAATAGGTAAAGAGGAAATCTTTGGTAGGACTGTCGGAAAACATAGCCTACACGGACTTAGGCTAATTGACTTCGCAGCGGCACATAACGTCACCATTGCAAGCACACGGTTTCCTCATCTCGATATACACAAAGGGACTTGGCGACACCCAGATCAAAGAACCGTCAATCAGATTGATCACGTTGCGATCGATGCAAGACACGCCTCCAGTATCTTGGATGTTCGCTCCTTCCGAGCAGCTAACATCGACTCGGATCACTACCTTGTTGCAGCAAAGGTAAGAATGCGAATAACCCGAACTCCACAACAACGGAGTAATACTGTGAGGAAGTATGACGTCGGAAAGCTGCAATCGCTAGAAACCGCCAGAACCTATGCCGATCGAATATCCCGTACCCTTTTGAGAAATCCAGTACCGCCAGCATCAAGAGCCGAAGATCAGTGGCAACACTGCCAACAAGCCATCAGAGATGCCGCAACTGATGTGCTAGGTTTCACCAGACCACCACCACGAAACCTCTGGTTTGATGACGAATGCAGGCAGGCCCATGCAGCCAAACAAGAGGCATATAAAGCGATGCTGCAAAGAAAGACGAGAGCTGCTCGCGAGCTTTACGAGCAGAAAAGACGGGAAGAACACCGGCTTCTCCAAAAGAAAAAGAGAGAGCATGAGAAGCGCGCGATCGAAGATATTGAGAGATGCTACTCCAGGAACAACGTGCGGAAGTTTTACCAACAGGTAAAAAGAACATGCCAAGGAAAAAAATCCCGCACAGAAGCCTGTAGAGATAGGAATGGAAACCTCGTAGTAGAGTCTGAGTACATGGAAGGACCATTTCTGCAGACTGTTAAACGGCGATGAAGGCCAAAATCCCGCTGTCAGGCAGAATGAACCATTCAACATGGATGATGACAGACAAAACTTCCGTCCACCTGACCAAAATGAAGTAAGGATTTAAGGATTTAAAGCGGCCGGAGATGGCCTGGTGGAGTGCATACACCAACTCATCTCTAAAGTTTGGTAAGAAGAAAGTATGCCTGATGAATGGAACCTCAGCATCGTTTGCCCGATCCACAAGAAAGGAGACCCTCTAAACTGCGCCAACTATAGAGGAATAAGTCTCCTGAATATCGCCTACAAGATCCTCTCTGCCGTACTATGTGAACGCCTGAAACCTTTCGTCAGCAACCTGATTGGCCCCTATCAGTGTGGTTTCAGACCAGGAAAGTCCACAATCGATCAAATGTTCACGCTACGGCAGATCCTGGAAACCACCCAAGAATTCCAAATCGATACCCACCACCTCTTTATCGATTTTAAGGCCGCGTACGATAGCATTTATAGAGACGAGCTATACAGAGCCATGTCAGGTTTTGGCATTCCCACAAAACTCGTCCGACTGTGCAGGATGACGATGGAGAACTCTCGCTGCTCCGTCAAGGTTGGTTCTGACCTCACAGAAGCTTTTGACGTCAAAAAAGGATTCCGACAAGGTGATGCGCTATCGTGCGATTTCTTCAACTTAATACTTGAAAAAATTATAAGAAACTCGCAAGTCAATTGTAGTGGGACAATTTTTTTCAAGTCTGTGCAATTGCTAGCATACGCTGACGACATAGACATCATTGGCAGAACTCGGCGAGCTGTCACTGGAACGTTTGCTAGCATTGAAGCTGAAGCGGCTAAGATGGGACTAGCAGTCAATGAGGCCAAAACGAAGTACCTGCTGTCCACAAAAAGGGACACACAACACCGGCGGATTGGACAAAACATCACAATAGACAGGTACAACTTTGAGGTAGTTAGGGACTTTGTGTACCTCGGATCCGCTATAACATCTGACAACAACATCTCGTCAGAAATAAAGCGAAGAATTACTCTTGCCAATCGTTGTTTCTATGGGCTAGGAAGGCAATTGAGTAGCAAAGCCCTCTCTCGAAAGACAAAGGAGACTCTGTATAAGACCCTAATCATCCCAGTCCTGCTCTATGGCGCCGAGGCATGGACTCTATCTAAAGCGGATGAAGATATCCTTAAACGTTTCGAGCGTAAGATTCTTCGGAAGATTTTTGGCCCTATCTGCGTTAACGGGCTTTGGAGGAGAAGGTTCAACCAAGAACTATACGAGCTGTACAGCGACATTGACCTGGTCAAAAAAATACGCATATCACGTTTAAGATGGCTAGGTCATGTAGAGCGAATGGACAACAATGCTCCGGCTCGCAGGATCTTCGATTCCATCCCAGAGGGTAGACGCAGTCAAGGAAGACCTCGCCTTAGGTGGCGCGCTCAAGTGGAGGACGACCTCAACCAACTTGGAGTGCAAAACTGGAAGCAGCTAGCCAAAGACCGAGTTGGCTGGAGAGGCATGTTGGTTGAGGCCCAGGTTCGTCCCGAACTGTAGCGCCACCTAAGTAAGTAAGTATACAAGTCGATAACATTTTAACAGATTTCGCTATAATTTACCCTCGTTTTCCAATCTATATTATTAAAATGTTCTTTTTAAAACTATCCTTTTCTAGCGAATAACTTTTGAAAATAAAACTGTAACAAATACAACCTCAACCTTTAAGATTTAGCAAATTAAAATAAAATAAGAAATCCTGACGTTTCCAACACAAAAATGATTCGAAAAGATACAATTTTTTCCAGTAAAGTTTGTCCCTGATTCTAAATGATTTAAAAACAAACCTCTTACACTCCCAGACCCTATTTCAGTCCCTTTTAAATTGCCAACGGAAATCTCGATCTCGATTACAATAAACAACACTACCGTTCATGGCTCTGTTTTTAATCCGAATAGACCTGAAAACAGAATAACATCAACTTAATCCAAGCATACTTGAGATTTAATCGAAAACCTTTTCTAATTTAAGTACTTTCCTATCCACTTCCCATCTCAAGCTCACCTCCAAACAATAAACCCTCAATCAGAGATAATCGACAGAAATAGAGAACCATTCATTCCTTTGGAAACCACAACGTCGATCACCATATCGCCGTCACACCCTTTTTTTTGCTTCGGCAAATCTACTCTTAACCAGAGATGAAAAAACCATCTTGCAATAAGTGTCGCGTATTGTTAAAAAACAAGTAAAAAACACAAAAAAAAACTCTCAGAGACTGGGAAATATGAGAACAGTTGAGATAGAAGAAAATACTAAAAAAAAAAACTTAATTCATCAGAAGAATGGATGGAAAAAAAGCATATGCTCCTCCATTGTGGTTGACAATATGGTTCGCCGTCTTCTCCATTTTTCAAACGACGCGTTAAGAACAATGCGCTTTTGTTATGAAAAGGTATAATGCTATGGGGCCCCCTTGTGGAACTCATGAGCCACAATATTCGTAGAAAATGAGTGACAGCGCGGTAAGTGTTTCCAGCGAGTAGTAAACATTAAAGCATAATTCCGAGGTGTACTTCTATATGATTTGTCGTGGAAAATTGTCGGTAAAGTGCAATTTCCATTCAAAGAGTGTATCAAGGGGGTTTCAATAGCGCGGTCAAGGCGACATTTTTGTCGGGTAGATGCACTACACTATGAGTGATTGCTTTGTTTTTTTTTCATTTTGAAAAACATGATGAAAAGCTTTACGTGATTTTAAGTTGACGATGATTGATTGTGAGAGTGAGGCGCTGAAAAGTGTGGGAATTGGGAAATAAGGCTCAAAGCAGTTAAAAGGTGCATTAGTTTAGGAGATGGATTTCATACAATATTTGTACTTTTTTATTAATTTTCCTGGAAAACGAAGGATATGCTAAGGTTGGACAAATGGAAAATATTCAGAATGCTTTACATAAGGTGTAAGCTTGTGTTTAAAGATTAAGTTCAAGGTGGACCGAGCTGTATTAAAACATTTTAAAAAAAGAAATGAGGTTTTAGCTAGAGATTTGGTATATATAAGTATATATAGAAACTGTAGCAAAAATTTGCTCTTTTTAATTGGCTTCCTTTCGAGCCTGCCACGAGCAGATTCGCCACAGCGGTACAGTTGGGGAACCAAAGAGCACACTGAAAGAATGAAACAACAAAGCTCAAAATGAATTTGCATAGCCGCAATGCGATAATTGAAGTTATAATAGTAAAGATCGCGTGAAATCGCCCTTATTTTCTTTTAACTTCTAGAGCTTGGAAAGGTAAACAAATCAACAGAACAAGGATGACGAGTTGTCATCCGGAATGACTAATTACTTGTCAAATGTAAATTTTCACATAAGATTAAGCTCTTCGGTTGACGTGTAGTGCTAGAGAAGAAGATTGGCAGAGGAAAGATCTCTTGGATAAAATAAATACAGCGGTACTTGCCATTTGTTTTCCTCAGCCATAGAATAATATTCAAAACTAAGAGGCCTGGCTACGATTTTTGCGGCCAACTCCCAGAGTCACCAGGTGGAGAGTTAAGCCGGAATAGTGAGAATCGAGAGTTGTAGTTCCAGTCCCAGTATCGAGATCACAACTACGGGCAGTTCAACAAAAAAAAGTATTGTGGTATTTTGGCCTGCCTGCGGTTCGATTAATAAAACTTAATCACAATTCCATAAAAATGCAACAAATCTGTCTATTGTATGAAATATAACGTCTTGTAGTTTAAACAACAGCAATTTAACTTATTCCACTTATTCACAATCCAAATTAGTTTTTATACTTCAACACTTTTTATTTAATCTCAATTCAATCACTTTTTACTGTCGCTTCCAGTTGTTAACAATTGAACTTTTAAAAACCAACTGCCTGTTGTTAATGCCATCTACTCGTGTATACAAATTTACAAACTTCTTGAAATTTCCCTCTGGCAAACTCTCCAATGGCAATTTCTCATTTCTGTCACCATCTAAGCCTTTGGTTGTTTGTGTTTTTCGAGTTCGAATTCGAACTCAGCCGAGACATATTGTAAATATGTAGCATACTTTTAGGAGGTATGTTGTGTTGCGTTGAAAATAGTTGTTGTACACAATGTATTCTGCAGATGTCGTTAAATTAGAAAAAAATGTATCCTCCGAATATCGTCAGTCAGAGCATCGAGGTACTGCCATTTGCGAGGAAATGACAAAACCTCCTAGAGTAAAATTTGTTTCGAAAAAAGTGCATCTCATGTAGCCGTTCGGACTTGGCGGTATATTGTAGGTCCCTTCCATTCTTGCAGATTCACAGAACACATATAGGAATAGTTGAGAGTATAAGCCACTAGGACTTGGTTCATTAAGGAGGTGACGCGCCAATACATTTTATTTAACATTGTTGATCCTATAAGATGTAGCACGGATAGTCCCATAAGCGAAATCTTTATTCATCAGCAATTATCAATGTGGCTTCATCCAGATTAGATTTTTACCCTTAGGCCAGCTGATGGAAAAAAGTCTGGAATTCAATATTCCAACTTACCATTTTTTTATGGACTTAAAGCCGCCTATGATAGCATAGCCAGGGTAGAACTTTATAAGGCCATGAGAAAATTTGACATCCCAAATAAATTGATACGAGACTATTTAGGCTGACCATGACTAATATTACAAGCCAAGTAAAATTAGCTGGTTTGGTGTCCAGACCAATCAACATCTTTAATGGACCCCGACAAGGGGATGGTTTTTGCTCTGCGTGCGAAAAGTGTTGGTTCAACTATCAGGGTAGTGGAGCATGAAATTGAAGTAAATACTTTTGGTGAACATAACAGCCGTTATAACAATGTAGGGAGAAATATGCGAGAGCTGCTAAAATCCAACAGTACCTATTATAGGGTCGTCATACATCCAGAAACCTTACCATACAAATTAAGCTGCTGCTGTAGAAGTACTTTGAAGTACTTACCAGTACTCACATATGCAACCGAGACTGGGTTGCTTCCTAAAAGGCACTCTGATCTCTTAACCGCATTCGTAGGAGGAAGATTCCGGAACAATCACGAATTGCATGAAATATTGAATTTTGTGGAAAAAATAAAGCTTGGTATATTTCGATGGAAACTGGGCACCTAGTTAGGATGAGCGAAGAGGAACCAGCTCAGAGTCTTTTGTAGTTTTTTTTGTGGTAGGAGGCAATGCGGCAGACCTTGCTTACTTTTAAAGGATGAGGTAGACCCATACTGCCAAAGTCAAAGTTTACTCTTGTATAATTTGCCATTTCCTCGCAAGTGGCAGCATCCCGAAAAAAAACAGGTGACTCTTATATTCCATCCAAAAGCTATTTGAATATTTTTTTTTGTGAAAACATTCATACTTAACTTAAAAAAAAAGAAGAAATCATCCTTGAAATCATTTAAAAAACAAAATGGCATTTTACAATTCCATCTCATTCTGGTGTACCCCAGGGAAGCCTCTTATGTCCACTCCTGTTTCTTCACTCAAGAGATGATGTTACATCGCTTATTAATCATATCGGGATTTTTGGTTCTAAAAGGTGGTTTTACTCAGGTAATTGTGTATGCCGACAACTTAATCGCGTTCAAAAAAGTCTCCAAAAGTTAAGGACATCAGAATTCATTTGCAAAATGACTTCGAGAAGAATAAGCGATATTGTAATAATGAAAGTTTAAAATCTGTTCCAGAAATCTAAGACTATTCTGATCAGGCTGGTTATTGTTAGGGACATATGGATTACCTACTTCTAATTGATGAAAAAAAGTGTAGTAAAGTTGGATGAGTTCCAATATTTCCAAACACACTCAAATTCTGCTCTGAACAGGGCTAGAAGTTCTTCTATAGCCTCGAACTTTTGGTATCAAAGTTAAGATGATTTAATATTTTTTTTTAACTTTGCACGCGCACAAGGGATTTGTGTTTTCCTTATAATGTTAAACACCTCACCGGGTAAAACATTCGAAATTCGTGTTGTTCGGCTAAAAAAAGAATCTCTATATTTCACAGTACGGCCGAAATTGGGTGAACTGATGAGCATTCCTCGCGAGAAGGGTATTGCGGGATAAACTTTTAAGGGGAGGAATATAACTGATGAGGACGATATTTGAACATTGTCCCACCTCGAATGAAAAATATTCCTGTATTTGAAAGGATGAAATGAAAGGTATTGTCTTTTGTATTTTTTTTTTTTTTTTTAAATGTTGTATGCAAACAAGTTAGTATCAATTGAGTAACATGAAGAGTCCCCTAAACCGATTTTGTCCTTCCAATTTTCAATCCACAAATATTATGTCCACTCTTGTTCAATCGATAGAATTTATAATCAATTACCTAGGATAATGAGATGTAAGTCACAACAGTACAGAACAATCACCATCCTCCAAAACCTTTAATCTACTTAATCAATCTTCCCCGTTAAGAATTATCTTCGCTGCAAACACAAAGCCTCGTTTATCATGGTCATCTGCGCCGGCTTCTTCCTTGTCTTGAGGAAGATGACAAAAATGATGATGATGTGGTTTCTGAGACATCTGCACCCAATTGCATCTTACTTCTTACAACAATCTGTACGTTCATTGTCTTGTTGCAGCTTATTCTTTTTTAGTGTCATTGTAAGTAGTGGTCATTCCTATGCGTTCTTGTTACCGACGCAGCAGACAGAAAACAAAGAAAACCAACAAACGATGAAAACCCATGCTGTCCAGGAAAGACTTCCAGGAACTTCATTTTCTGCCCAACGAGCGGTTCATGTTCCAGCATAAAGAATCGCCTAAGTCCCTGATCCTTATTAGGCATTTCACTTTTAACTAACTGCAGTCACCAGCCATACAATAACCAGAAGTTGAACCATTCTTCTGTGGAAGAAGTTCACTGATTGGATTGCATTCTGTGGATCACTAGACTGGTGCGGTTGAAGGTAACATTGTTTCCCTGAACGTTGTTTTTACCATAAATTAATTTGCGAATATGAAATCGAAATCACGTACGGTCCGGGAAATCTCAATAATTTTTACCTTCGGGATTTGTAGGCTGTTGTTGGTTAGAAGAATGACCATTAAACAAGCCGTGGCAGGTTTACTCCCATTAGAACCGTCGTACAGTATTCGAGTGAATAAACGACGACGCATGGACGGACGGCACAGATTTATCAATGTTCATTACAGACGGCTCTGTTTTTTTTCTGGAACAAATGCCCTCAGGCTGCCAATACGGTGCAACCAGTACCAGACGCCGACGGCGAGAACCCAACATCCACCTGAACTGGACTTTCTTCCGTGCAGCTGAATGTCCATTCGAGCACACACTATTGTCCAACTGGGGGCGCTATACTGTCAATCGAAATCGATTCGATTCGATTTCACGGTGTATTGGCCGCACCGTTCGTGGGAGATGATTGTTAAACTTCCTATAGAATGGCGGTGGTTGTATTTTTTGTTAATTAACAAAAATAGCGATGACAAAGGGCGGGCGCCTGGACAGACAGGCGAATGAGAAAAAAATTAAATCGCCGACATTCTTTTCGTGTTTGCAAGCTAATTGATTGGGCAGACCTTATTATTTATGAATTGCAATTATTTTTTTTTTTACTTTTTCAAGTTGCCAACTTCTTGCTCACTTATAACCTGGCTAGCTGGTCCACTGTTACTCCAGCCAAAGAATGGAATCTTAGAAAATTTCCGATTAAAATTGGAATTTACTATCGAGCTCTTATATCAATGACGAGTTTTTCCAGAGGCAACTTGCTATTTATAGGCTTTGGTTTGGATAGCTTGCTTAATGTGAAGATCTGAAACTGGTTGTGTTCTGGGAAAATAAAACTTGTAATTGGGAACGGAAATGTCCATGAATCTCTTAGAGAAGAGAAGCAAGGTCCACTAAAAATATTGTGTGTGTCGATTTGAGTTGAAGAATAAAAGAGGTGTTTAGAGGTTTAGGTTTTGTTTTGAGTGGATATGATGGTTTCCAAGCAACCATCATCAGGTGGTAGATGTTTTAAATTTTAACAATGCTTTAAAAAATCATCTAATTTCTTTTTTTTTTATGTAATTTTATTGTTTATGTTTTTTAGGCTTATCAAAATTAAATCAAATACAGGCTGATTCTTGACACTCTTTGGCAGCGTGGAACTGACGATGAAATGCCTATGGTAACCTTTTGTGAGAACTTTAAAATAGAGACTCATTGCGAACAACCGTTGCAAAAGAGAACGAGGAGGAATTCCTTTTTCTTGGAACTGACAATTCTTACTACCTTTTGAATATTGTATTATTTTAAGCCTTAATCAAATTTTGTCAGTCGAATATTGGCGTTGTAGGTATTTCAGTCTTGTATGAACAGTTGGGTTAGTTGATAACCTCTTTACATTCGCATCAAAACGTGAATATTCTTTGAGTCTGTTTTAAAACCTTTTCGACATAAAAACTCTCAATTCCGAATGAATAAGATTTGTGACCCTACCAGGTTTGGAGTAAGACCTTGAATAATTGTTTGACAACGTTCAAGTTGGCTTTCTTATATTGCCTAATGGTTCTCTTAGCGGCTCTTTCTTTCACTGGAACGTTTCAGCATTAGAAATAAGCAAATATGAGGCAATGATCAGATGTGCAAATTATTATTTAAATATTTAATTGTCTACTATTCGTAAGGGTCAGGGGCTTGGTTATAATCGTCCATTTTTTCTAGCAGGCTTGTCAACTTAACATAAGAATTGTTAAACTCAGCACCTTATAGTACGGTAAATTTAGGATTTGTGAATATAATAAATTGCATGAGTGGATCGCACGTACATGCTCATATGTGCGGTCACATCGTCGAATAAAATTTAATAAAATCCACAAATGGGTCGTAAGAACTTGTCCTTATGCTAGATAATTGCTTAGTGACTGCATATGTATGTATATAAGTATTAAAATTAAAAAAAAATATCTAAGAAAAAATATCTAAATTCTAAGTTAATTGAATACAAAGTTTCAATGCCTTTTAAAAAAGAATTTATATTTAAAGCCTTCGGATTTAAAGTTGTCATTTGAAAAAAGGTAGGAGAATTTATTAAAAGTTTTCATTAATTGCTTAAGAGGACTGTTCTCGCCATAATTTGATCGAATAGCGGATATTTTCGCTATAGGACGATAGTTTATAATTAAATTTTTAAGACCTTTTTATGGATTGGCGTTAAAAAAGAGTATTTCCAGAGAGAAGAAAATTTGGAACTTTGAAGTGATTCATTGAAAAGAATAAATAGCAGATAAGATAGGTAAGACACACATTTCTTTAACATATATGATGGTACACCGGACCGGGACTGAAACATTCATCAAGTTTGAAAATATTATCATGTATGGAAACTTCGGAGATTGAAAAGTTTATGTAATGAAGATGTGTGTATTGTTGAGTATTAAAAGAAATAGGAGAGGAAGTGCTTTGCGAAGGAAAGTCTTCAAAGGCACTTTTAAAATAATCCGCAAACATGTTAGATATTGTCTCTGGATAATGGCTTTCTCAATCTTGATAAATCATTTTTGCTGGATAACCGTCGCATTTCCGCTTTTCATTAACGTATTTCCAAAATTTGTTCGGGTTCGTTTTCAGCTCTCTTTCAGTATTTGAAATAAACTCGGAATATAAGTAATTTGAATAGTTGATAAAGTCAATTTGCAGTTCTTGATAAACTCTAAGCGTCTCTTCATTCTTAGATAAATTAAACCTCAACCAGGCCTTGTTTCTTTTATTTTTTAAAGTGCAAATTAAACCATGGTGGATTATTGTTTATTCTTCTAAGTTTTCGTAATGGGATAGTTTCTAAGAAGCAATCAAACAAAATTTCATAAAATCGCAAAATCTTTCCATCTAAACTTAAATTTGAAATTAAGATATCCCAACTTTTATCGATAAGTAAATTAAACAACTGATTGAAACTACATTTTTTTAAATCAAATACAAGTTGATCTTTAGGTTCATTTAGATCATTGGAAACACATAAATTCAATGAAATAGTTAAGGCAGGATGGTGGCGATCTTCTTCAACAAGTTTTGAATCGCATGAGATACCAGCAGCATTGGTATTCATTACATCAGAGAAGTATACCAGATCTAATATTCTTCCATGTCGGTTTTTTTCCCATTTAGCTGATTCAATCCAAAAGAAGCCATTCCATTAATAATACAAAATTCGTTTAAGTTCGATGCGTTGACAGGCAAAAAGATATCATTATTACTAGACTTGGTCCATTCCAAATTGGCAAGATTGAAGTCACCAATTACAATTACTTCGTCTTTCGAAGCAATTTTGTCAAATATCGTTTCCAAAGTATTGCAAAATTTTCGAAAATTTCGATGTTAGAGCTGGTTGGAATATATGTGGCAACCACATAAACATAATTAGATGACATTTTTATTTTTACATATAACACTTCAAGTGCTGTTTGCAGAAAATCATCAGCAAGTGAACAAATAAGAAAGGTTCTTACTGCTATTAACCATCATTTGGATCATTTCGGAAATGTCGATCACTTAGAAAAATTTGGTAGGTACTGTCAAACAACTCTGTATCAGAAAAATATGAATTCAACCATGTTTCCGTCAGTACAATTACATCATGAGGAATATTATTTATATTTTTATAAACCTTGTTGGTTTTAGTCCTTAGTCCGTTGACATTTTGATAATATATTAGTAGTTTTTGTAAAAAAAATATTTAAATTTTTTTTAGTATGTCATTATAAGAAAATCTGTAGTTTTTATTTAAAAAATATTCAATTAACCCGTTTTCAAAATATTTCGAAACCCAATTTTTTTTAGAAAAAAAAGTATTTTGAAAATTTTGAAATGCAATATTAATTGAATTCGGGATAATGGTTTACAATAAAACCGCATCTATGAGAGGTACCGTTATAGAACAAACTACGAAAAATTCATTCTAACTGAAAGTTGAATTATTGTAAAAAAAAAATAGCACCATACAAGGTTTATCAAAATCGTTAGAGCCGTTTTCGAGAAAATCAAACTTTTTGTTAAAGATTGTAGGCAGGAACCGTTATTTTTTGACCTAAAGCAAAAATGAAAAACACCCCCCGAGATTTAAATTAAATTAAATTTATTGGCGCGACAGCTCCTTAAGGAGCCAAGGCCTAGTGACTTATATTCTCAATCATTCCTGTGTGTGTCTTGTTACTCTGCAAGAATGGAAGGGACCTACAGTTTACCGCCGAGTCCGAACGGCTACATGAGATGCACTTTTTCGAGACAAATTTTACTCTTGGCGGTTTTGTCAGTTCCTCACAAGAGGCAGTACCCCAGAAAAAAAGGTGGCTATGAGCTGGATTTGAACCCAGGTTCTTTCGCTTAGCAGTCCGACACACTAACCACTAAGCCACGGGGCACTACCCGAGATACTACCAATTAAATACCAAGTTTAAGGCAAATCGGCCCATCCGTTTAGGCTGTAGAGGTGCGAACAGACAGACAGACAGACGGAAAGAATTTCCGGACCCACTTTTTTCGACTTCTCTATTGTCGTTAATATCATGTTTGATTGTAAGAATTTTTTTGCGATTTTTTTACGAATCCATAACTTGCATTATAGTACATATAATCGCAAGTAAAAAATGAGATAACAATCAAACATGACATTACGATCATAGAGAAGCCAACAAAAATACTGGCAAAAAATGACTTGTCTGTCTGTCAGCATGTTACCCTGTCTTTCATTTGTATATCGATCTGCAGCCTAAACAGCTCAGGAGTTTTTCAAATTTTATTTGTAAAGACTAAAAAAACGTTACCTGCTATATAACCGTTTATGAAAAGCTTATTTTTTTCGAAAACACCTCCAACGATTTTGATGAATGTTTTTGAGAATATTTTTGTAGATATTGGCTATCATTTGATTCACCAAATTTACCGGGAAAGTAGGTACCGTTGGGTAGGTACTTTTCATAAAAAGTTTATTTTCATTTTCGACTTTCTTTGTAACGGCTCATTGGATATCCTTACCTTACCTTAGGTGGCGCTACAATCCGGGGTGGACCTGGGCCTCAACCAAGAAGCTTCTCCAGCCCCGAGCTGGTCCTCTTCCACTTGTGTGCGCCACCTGAGTCTCGGTCTTCCTCTACTGCGCCTTCCCTCTGGGGTGGAATTGAAGATTTTCCTGGCCGGAATATTGATGTCCATACGCTATATATGACCCAGCCATCTGTGACGTTGAATTTTTACTCTTTCGGCTGGGTCTATGTCCCTTTACAGCCGGTACAGTTCTTCATTGTATCTTCTTCTCCACCCTCCGTTGATGCAAACGGGACCAAAAATCTGCCGGAGAATCTTTCTCTCGAAGCAGCTTAAAGCGTCCTCATCCGCTTTTGACAACGCCCATGCGTCTGCACCATTCAGCAGTACTAGGATGATGAGGGTCTTTTAAAAGGATAATTTAGTTACCCGAGAGAGGGCTTTGCTACTCTAATCCTGAAAAATCTGCGATTGGCAAGAGTTATTCTTCGTTTGATTTCAGCGCTGATTTGATTGACTTCTAAACTTATCTTCGCCGCTTCCGTCTCAATACTCACAAAAGTACTGACATCACGCTGTGTTCGTCCAATTATGTCAATATCGTCGGCGTATGCGAGTAATTGCACGGACTTTTGAAAAATCGTGCCCCTGGTGTTGGCGTGAGAGTTATGCACTATTCTTTCAAGTATGATGTTGAAAAAGACAGGGTTCGCCTTATCTAAATCCTTTTTTGACTTCAAAGGTGTCGGTGAGATCTTTACCGACCTCGACGTAACAGCGTGCGTTTTCAATCGTCATTTTACACGGGCGCACGTGCTGTGGTAAGCGGCTTTGAATTCGATAAAAAGGTGGTGGGTATGGAATAGAAGTTTTTGGGTTTTTTTTCAATATCTGCCGTAATAACCGCACTGATATGGACCTATCAGGTTGTTGACGAAAAACTTTAGGCGTTCACGCAATACGGCAGAAAAGATCTTGTAGGCAATGTTGAGAAGACTGATACTCCTGTAGTTGGTGCAGTTCAAAGGGTCTCCTTTTTTGAAGATCGGGAAAATTATGCTGAGATTCCATTCATCGGGCATTCATCTATAAAATTTTATACTCAAAAAGATCTAGTGTCACAAATTAATTTTGCACAAAAAAAATTTCTATTTATAATTTTTTTTTGAAAATTTAAACTAATCATAATTTTTTTAAAGTAGACTGCATCGCACGTACTTGCTCTAATGTGCGAATTAAATTTGAAAAATATTAAGGGATATTTAATTGTTTTGAAAAAAGTACATAAAACAGTTTTCAGCGGAAAAATGTAAACGCCATTTTATTTCGTAAAAATATATTGTGTGCATTTTTTTTCAAAATCATAGGACCGATTTTTAAATAAAACGTTTATTTATCAACTTTTTTTTGAAAAATAAAAAAAAATAATTCCAGATTGCAATTTTAAACACAAAATTAAAAAAAAATCTGTTTTCCAAATATTGATTTTCAATTTTTTTTTAATTATTAATAATACAAAAAAAACGTAATTCCAAAATATTTTTATGTGGAAATGCTTTGGCTATCTACACTTTCCTGAATATTAAATTTGATTATAATCGATTAAGCGGTTCTGGAGAAAGTCCAAGAAAAAAAAACGGTCCTAAAAGGCTTCCATTTTTAGCCCACCAACATAAATTTTTTTTTCACCAGAACATATATCACACTTATAAAAATAAAAATTCTTGAAGCCGTTTTCGAGAAAACTAAGCTTTAACTAAACGGTTATATGACAGGTACCGTTGATATTTGAGCTAAAAAAAAATAAAAAACCTCTTAACACCTATTAGCTTTATCCGAATTTAATTCAGGATCCATCTATACGGGATTCCTATTAAGAAAATGCGGATGAGGATAACCGTCAGACAGAAAAAAGTCTTTTTGAAAATTATTTGGCCCCGTGACCGAGTGAAATCTAATTCGCAGATGTTGTGAAAAAATTAAAGCTAGTTAGACTCCGGTGGGCTGGGCACCTAGCTCATATGAGCGAAGAGGAACTAGCTCGAGAAGTCTTTTGTTGTTATTTTGCCACGCCTTGTTAATGTTGGAAGAATGGTGTAAGCCAGGACGTTAAAATCCTTCGGGTGCGAATATATGAGACGTCGGCCAGAAATAGTATGGAACCCGGTTGTTGCGCCGATGATGTGATAGTGAAAAAAGTTGCAATCTTCAGGTAATTATTATGATTAAATCTCAAGTTTTGCCCCAAAACGGCTAATTTTTTAATACAAAATTCACAATAAAATTTTAATTTTCTACATTTTGTTCCCGAACTTGGGTCGAACAACTGATGACAACGTTCCGATGATTCAGCATCCGAAGAATACAACCAGCTCAATGAACTATGTCACTATGGAATTTATGAATTATCTTATACGGTGTGGTCGATTCGGATGACTAACACACGATCCAATTGACCGCCTTCAAAACAAAAAACATGCCACAACTGCCATTCCCAAATATTTTAACTCCCTGAAGTCTGATATCATTGATATACTCAGAACATTTGCCCATTAATTCTAAAAAATGTTGACACTTTTTGTCCGTTAAAATCCAACAACCTTTACAGAACCTCAATACCTAAACTTTATCTTTTCGATCTGAAAATCTAACTAATTTATCTTTGTAAAAAAAATCCTTGATTTCATCAAAAGCCATTTTGGAATTCATATGTCATTTCTAAAAACATTGATCCACATTCAGTTCACTGACTTTGTTTCACTCAACTTTTTGCAATTAACTAATAAAATATTGAAAAACAAACTTAAAAAAAAAACATAATCTCAACTAACTTGTCGCTCGCCTACTACCTACACCGTCAAGTTGCAAGCAGCAAAACCAAACCGAAGTATTTTCTCATTTTATGCGAAAGATATTCTAATTTTAGTTGATCCCGTGGGTAGGCTTTAAGTGGCATGGAAAAGCCAGGAAAAACAACTGTTATAGCAAAATTCGCCTCAGTACATATATTTTTTTTTATATATAGCCTGATAAGCAAATAATTTGCAGTTATAAGTTAACTCCTTATATTGACGTTTATTGATGTCAGTTCGAGAAATCAGTGTAATATTTCATCGACAGATTCGTAGTTCGCATCCACATCCAGGGGAATACCTGTCCTTTGGGAAATTCGATCGAAAGTCACATCACTTCTCGCAGTTTGCAGAAAATTCTTGCAAAATTTCACTCGGAGGATAAACAAACAAACCGATTGCTGATCGAAATCGAAAATAATGCTTAAGCCCTAAACACAAGTCGTTATGGCATTCGGTTTACAATGTCAGGCACGCAAAGTGGAGTATCGCCTGGGCACCAGCCTGGTGCATACCTATGACGACGCCTTGTATGACACCTGAGTAGGAAGCGCATTCGCCTCGCGCTATCGGGACTGGCTTGAAATATTTGAGTGTAATTATCATTATTGTTTCTGTGATTGGGCGAGTGAGCAGACCACTCTGCAGTCAGCCAACATAGGTGTGGCTTGTTTGACTTGTGCAGCGCACAAAT
The DNA here is from genome assembly GCA_963971375.1 of Platycheirus rosarum. NCBI lineage: Eukaryota > Metazoa > Arthropoda > Insecta > Diptera > Syrphidae > Platycheirus > Platycheirus rosarum. Next base: position 46,982,658 of record OZ020510.1, on the reverse strand, counting down.
TGCATCTTGTATCTCGAAATGTATCTCGAAATAATTTATGAGTATTAATTCGATCGAATTGTATCTGGGTGAAGTTTGACAACTCATTTACATGGTTAGCTGGCTAGTAGGAGATCTTGGTGTTTATTTTGTAAGTCGAAATTGTCAGGAATTGATTGGAAGCTCCACAAGCAAAAGTGCTTCGATGTTCGGCATGTCAAGTTGAATATGGTGATAAGACATAGGGTCGGTTATGTGAATGTACATTTTGATGCTTGCGGTAAGTAATCAGGATGGTCGGAACCCCATTCAAACAAAGGAAACATGAGATAAAGCCATTGAGTTAAGGTTGCAACACAAAAACCTACTTGCATAATGGTGACACTTAAATTTTAGAGTTGGGGTTATATACGGTGTGCTCAGATCTTGGGAGGGAATAAACAATATTCTTGGTCAAAAGATGCTTTAGTTCACCACCAACAGACTCTGATTAAATCAACAAAGACCATTACAATGAGTTTATGTGTATATACATAGCTATTGTGTGAAATATGTCAGCTTTGTGCTTGAGGTCAATAATTCAATTTGCCTCAGGTAACCCATATAAGCTAAGAGCAAACTTAATGAAGGTAAAACAGTTTTTGACTAGTTTGGCATTTTGAGAGTTACATTGGGTAAACATTTGCCTTGAACACTAAAATAGAATTCTTATTAGACAATTTTTTTGAACAGTTTTGCATTTTTCCAAGAATTTTTCTGTTTGTATGAAAAAAACTTTTATTTTAATTAACTTAAATTATGTTTTTATAATCGGTTTTAGCTTTCTTTTTAATGTCGAAAAACAGAGCACAAGCTTAAGAAAAAAGAAGAGGATTTGAAAAAAGCTGCTCATACACATTAGTTTTAATCTTCTGAACATCGTAAATGGATGGAAAATTTGAGTTAGGCAAAGCATTCTACATTTAAGTTTTATGGTTGAAGAAAGAATTTCGTTCGACCGAAATTGGGCTCAAGTCTATACAGGTGGGCATTCCTTGAAGAGCCAGTATTACAATGGAATTGTTTAAGAGGAGGAGGAATGCAACTGGCTAGTTCTCTAGAACATTGACGGCAGAAAAGAAAATCATGTAAGAATGCGAAAGAAAGTCGGACACAGAACGGAGTCCTGGGGCACACCAGCATATTTCGACGGTAAGTCCAAAGGGGAAAGACGTGAATCACCGAACGAATATGAAAAGTTGAAGGTAGAGTCGTCAGTAGAACAATTTTCTGGTAGGAGTACAGACAGACGATCATATATAAAAATGAGGAAGAGAGTCGGAGACAGATCGGAGCCCTGAAACCGTCAAATACAACTTTGTACTGAAGAGTTTTGAAGATAGCTTCTAATCCAACGAATAAAAGTATCATCGATCCCAAAAGCTCGCATTTACGATAAAATAACTTGGTGCCAAATTCTATCAAATGCCTTGAAATATTAAGCGCTAATAATCTTACTTTCGCCAAAGCGATGTTAAGATTGTTCGGTTAGATATGCCAACAGATCACAAGTGGAACGATTGCTGCGACAGCCATACAGTCGGTCATGAAGAATCTTTCAATCTTCGAGATATTTCTCATACCGGCCATGCACGCTACGGTTTACCGGAGAGGTATACCGTAGAGTGTATGTAACTACATTTTGAAGTGCATTGTAGTAAACGTAAGTGTGACTAGTGTGCTAGTGTATAGCTAGCAGCTGTATGCAGTTTGTTGGGGAGGGAGATTGGCCTTTTTTCAATATATAAGCTTGACAAGAGATGTTTTCCATTTGTTTTGGAACGAGCCTTTAAGCTATAAAAGCTTGCGCAATGATTTTGGCAGCGTAGAAGAACACCTCTTCAAACAAATGCAGATATACCACCTGGACCAGCGGAGTTATGTATGTCGAGATTATTCAAAACTCTGGAGCGATTATACTGAACGATTGCGAAAGAAGATTGTTCCCATAGACTCATTTATGCTTTCAAATACGGGCGTGGCCATGACACTCCAAGAGGGCAAAGAATAATTAATTGATTCTTTTTCAAAATCAAAGAAACGGTTTTTAAATAAAGCGTTTTTTTAAGCTCTGTTTTAATAAAAAAAATGAGCATGACTGCGAAATTTTGGAAACCAAAATCTTTGACAGAAGCAAGTAACATTTACGTTGAAAATAGCACAGTTTGAACTTATAAAAAGTATCAAAACCACAATACTTAACGGTTTTAAGTAAAAATAAAGTATGCCATCACACGTCTTAAATAACAAAGAATTTATAAAAAAAATATTTTGAAAATTGTAGGACCGGTTTTGATAAAATCCTGATTTTTATTTTTAGTTTTTTGAATTTTTTTTTGTTTAAATTTTGGTATGCAGTTTTTTAGAGTTTATTAATTTACATGTGGATATAAAATTTAAAATATTTTTTTTTGATTAGTTTTAAAAACATTGATTTTTCCAAAAAAAAAAAATCAAAAATAATTTTTATTAGAAAAAAAAGTTATTAAAAAATTTGATATGCAGAATTAATAAGGCTACTCTTTTTAAATATAAAATTTGACAGAAATCCAAATAGCCGTTACCGAGAAAACCCAAAATTAAAAAAAACCGTTATATGAAAGGTCTGTTATTAGACTTTTCCAGTATATGTGGTTCTAACTAAATGATAGCCAATGCCATCAAAACAATTCTCAAAAATGTTCATAAAAATCGTTGGAGCCGTTTTCGAGAAAAATAACCTTTTCTTAAACGGTCATATGGCAGGTACCGTTATTTTTAGGCCTAAAAATAAAATTTCAATTTCCCCTCTGGGGAATGCCAAAATAATCCTACACACCAAATTTGAAGATACTCGCTTTAGCCGTTTAGGCTGCAGCTCGTTATACATACTGACAGACAGACAGACAGACATTTTTTCTCGATCACTTTTTTAGACTTCTCTATGATCGTAATGTCATGTTTGATTGTTATCTCAATTTTTTTAATATTCAACAATCCAAAACTTGCCTTATAGTCCCTATGATCGCAAGTAAAATAAAAGGCACGACTGGGTCGCACGTACTTGCTCCCGTGTGCTAATCCTTTTTAGGTACAGGCGTCTTTTTGACAAAGATTTAATTTTAATGTTTTCTTTAGAATCGTTGTGGTTTGAAGCTCGAACGAACATGCGTCACGATAAAGGGATAAACACATAAATATATAGGATTGTTAGCTTTTGCAGTTTTTTAGTGCATTATCTTTCCACTTGTTGTTTAGTGCTTATAATATAATTTGCTAATAGAAAGATATAAAGGACTTTTTTCAGTTTAATTTTCGTTTTGGTATGAAAAAAATTGAACAACTGACATAAAGATTCGTGGGAATCAGCAGTAGGGCAATAATGCTAGGTATAGGGACCTATATAGGTCCCAATAACAATAATTTACTTTTTGAAATCAAATTAATTAAAATAGCTGAATTATGTTTGATGGATCGATAAACGTATGATGTGGATAGGTATTAATGGAATTTATTAAGGATATTATTTACCTATAATAAGGTTGGAAGGAAGGTAGGTATTAAATATAAGGTAAAGCGACAATATTAAAAGTTAACACAGTGGTTTTGTTTATTTATAGGAAGGTGTAAACTTTTGTTTTCTCGATTTTTTTGCATTCAGTAGTAATCGAATAATTCTTTTTATTTGTTAGTTGTTTTTGTGTGTTTATCATAGGCTCATTATTTATTCTGTGTGCTTTTATGATGATGAAATGCTTTAAAATAGGTAGATATGTATGTAGGTTGTCACCTTCTTTTATTTGACTAATGGCTAGGGCTTAGCCGAGCAATATGAAATAAAATTTGGGGGAAAATTTTTTATGAAATCAAAAAAACACTATTCATAACGTTTTTTGGAAAAAATGTTGTAAGCCATCTTATGTCTTTTGCTGTTTTATATTTTATGAATTTTTCATTTCAAAATCGTTCGACCAGTTTTTTCAAAAAAATGTTTTTTTTGAAAAACTTTTCGAAAACATATTTTAAATTTTTTTTGAGTATGTCAATTCAAAGAAATCTAAAGCTTATACTAGGAGAAAAATTTAAAAAAAAATCTATTAAACCGTTTTCAAAATATTCAAAAAACAAAATATTTTTTTAAAAAAATTATTAAAAATTAAAAAAAAATGTTTTTGAAAATTTTAAAAAGCAGTATTATGTAAATCATAAAGCTCTACATATTTTGAAAATTTCATCAAAATCCGTCAATCAGTTAACGAGAAAGTCTGATTTTAAAAAACCGGTCATATGGGAGGTACCAATATAAAACTTTTTCTGAAAAATCCATTATAATTAAAAGATAGATTTTGCACAGAAAACATCATTCTGAAAGTTTTATCAAAATCGTAGGAGCCGTTTTCGAGAAAAATAAGTTTTTCATTAAAAGTTATATGGCAGGTACCGTTAGTTTTGGAGCTAGAATGCCAATTCCAAAAACTGTCGGGTAGAGCACTCTAAAAATACTATATACCAAGTTTGAATCAAATCGGCCCAACCGTTTGGGCTGTAGATATCGATACGGACAGACAGACAGACAGACAGACAGACAGACAGACAGACAGACAGACAGACAGACAGACGGACGGAATTTCCGGACCCACTTTTTTTGACTTCTCTATCATCGTAATGGCATGTTTGATTGTTAGAATTTTTTTTTTTTTTTTTACGAATGCATACCTTGCCTTATAGTCCCTATAATCGCAAGTAAAAACGATCCTATGGGATTTACAATTAAAACACCGTGCTAGCATTAGGGAGGAAGGGAAGGATATATAAGGCGATGTCGATGGACATTAGTTTTGAAATTCAATAGATGAAGCCTCAAGGAGGAGCAGTGAAAACAAAAGTTGGCGCCCAAGTCGAGATCATAATAATCGTAGGAGTAAGAATAAGAAGAATCCAATTTTTTTATCGGAATGCTTAATAAACTTATGAAGTGATTAGTCATTTGAAAAGATTCTTTCTGTCCACGTTGACGCTTCATAATAGCAATCCGTGTTATCCGTTGTTTGATGAAGGTTGGGTTTCAAACATCTCATCTACTGTATTACTTCCGCCTGTATGTACTGCTTAAAGTCCTAATTAATATCTAAAAAAACATTTTCGTTGTTTCTTAAGTAAGGAACTTTCTTTAATTTTAACCCAATTTTGAATTGAATATCAACTTACTTTTTTTTATCCACAACTCTTGGTATTTAACGCATCAGCTAAAAGTCAACTCTATTTTACAAAGTAAAATGACAAGAAAAACCTCTTGGAATCCAATATTTCGCAAGTCGACATCCATTTCGTGTTTTTCTTTTAAAAATTCATGAAATTTACATTTATGTACTTATCGAACATTTTCAAATGTAAAAACTTATAAATCATTCATCGATTTGAATTTATTTTCCCAGACGAAATTTCACTCCCCACCATATAACTGAAGACGGAATTGAACTTGGTATTTCAAGTGACAAAACTTCAAAACTCTTCTGACAACTCTCCAAATAAATTCAAATATTTGTTTTGTGCATTTTACGCTCTGGCCTGACAGATTTCAATACGAAAATCATTCATCCGACTCTTTACAACTTTAACATAAAAAAAACTTAAGGGTTGAACCACAATGTGGAAGGAAGTTTCTCAAAATGAAAAAGGTGATGAAGAAAAAATTAACCAAAAGAACAGAACAGAACTTTGTGTTTGTTTTTATTCCAACTTTCTTTTATCTCATCTGACGGCCTACAATCATGGAAAGGAAGCCAAAAACTTCTTGCCAGGAGAGGAACCAATTCGCAGCTCAAGTGCAAAGGCACGTTTCACTTCTCCGAAAAAAAAACCCAGAAATTCCCCAAAATGAACCTTAAGTATGCCTTTGTCTTCTGGCTGCTATTATATTCCTTCTCCAACTGGTCCTAAGTTTATTTTTCTTTTTGGATCAATTCATTTGGAATTAATTTTTGACACAGTACTTCAACTTTAAGGAATGTCTTATCTGAAGATACTTTTTTCGGTATTTTCTAAGAAAATTGCTTGGTAATTGCGTGAAGTGGTGTGAATTTGCGTAATGATGTGCGATTGGTTGTGTGACTTGCATAAGTGATCCCGTAACGCGTTAAGTGGATTGTATCTGCATGCCAATGTATTTACTCGTCTGAATGGAGGATTTTTTTTTCTTTTTTTTTTTTTTTGGTAAAAATTGTCACGCAGAGTTCGTTCGTATTTCACCTGAACCAAAGGGGAATGACATTTTTGTGGAAGGCGGTTAGGTATCAAAGTGTAGGTTTCCGACACTTGGAAATTAACGCGTATATTGGAAGAATTCGTTTTAAGGAGTGTCAGATTCTCTTTTGTGGTAAGGCACGACTTATGACCTCCTGTTTGCGGAATTTCGGTCGAACACATTGAGCAACGTAATCTCAGTTGAAAAAACCATAATTTACTTTGCCATTGCAATGAATGTCATATGAAACAAACCCCCGAATTGGTGCCATTTAGATTATCTTTTAATATGTAACTTTCAGATACTTAATCGTCATTTCGTATAAGGGTTCGAAACTGCACTATAAAAAACGAATTCTTCGAGGGTGTAAATTAGCAATAGTCAAGTTGTATAGGCATATGCTTACAATGCGTCCCAGAGGATGCTTGAATCATATGAGGGTTGGACTTTCAACAAGTTTTATGCAACAGTAAGCCCACAATTTTATGTAGCAAGAGTATCAAGATGAAATTCCATGCGCCGCATTGTTCAAGTGGTGACACCAAATACCCTTATGTAAATCCTGGTTGATTTATAATATAAAAGGGTAAACATGGACACTTTAGAGAAGTGCATGTATTTTGGGATATGTCGTCTGCATTAGACGATAGAAGATATGAATCTACAAGGAATTAAACAATTTTTAATTAAAGCTTTGTTGAGGTTAAATTACATTCATCGTGACTCATCTCTTTTTTAAAAAGACAAAAACGTGTGAAGCCTTTTGAGTCCCCAAAATGATTGTGTGTAATAAAACATGTAAATTCTTATAAAATAAACACATTCATACGTCTACCTACCAGTGTAAGATAAAAGTTGTATAAGAATGTATGAATTTGTAAATAAAAATAAATGGGATACTTATATAAAAATGGGGCTTAAAAAAAGTAAGCCAGGCAAAATTTTCTGGATTGTAGATTCGGTTATCATTTATCACAATTTTCGATGACTAGGCCATACATTTGACGGAAACAGCTACTCAATCTGATTCAATATTGGCTCAAGGCTTCTTTAAACGACGCGACGTCGGCGTATAAAAATGATTCGGCATGGCCCTATCGCATAAAAAAGCCAGTCTATAATTACACAGTCTAGGCGTCCAATTGACAAGTCGATCGTCTATCGAAAGCACACATTAATCTAATTAAGTTTTCAAAAAGTCATTTGTTGCTCCGTTGTGTGGCTTGTTGCAAGGTCTTCATAAAATTAAAAAAAAGAGTCGGTTAACGGTTACCGACGATCATTTTACGTGATAACGTCATAAGAAATCATTGATGGCAGCAACACCAACATACAGCCCGTTAACTCACACCCACAAACCCTCTCGTTAAATCCGCACACACCTCAATATCTACATCTACTTTAACAAAACTCCGCCTATCTTGTATTTCCTTTTCTCTTCTTGTTCTTTTTGAGTTTGAGAGGAATTATTATGTGAATTTGCGCCTCTTTTTCATGTTCGCCTGGTGTTTGCGATCGATTTTGGTTGAAAGAACCAGAGTATCGCAGCGTACGTCACTTTTCTTATCAGCATCAGTCTTATCCACATGAGTCATGTTATTTCGTACGTGTAGCCTGTCATCACAAAAAAAAATTCCTTAGCCACCAATGAAACCAATTAACAATTTTTGTGTTCGTTTAAAACAAAAGTGGAGTTAACTTTTGGTTTAACCTAAACAACTTCAGTCAGATGTCTTTTTTTTTTTTACTAATATTTTTTTTGACAGCTCTTCTTCAACCTAACTGAGAAAAAAACGGTACGGCCGTGATCCATCAGCCATCGGTTCTTCCTTTTGGTATTGTGGAAGAAAACAAGATGGATAAATGTGGCGAATTCAGCCAAATCAAAGTGATGCCAATTTGGACTTTCCAAGTAGAAGAACTAATGTTGGCGTTTTCTTAAACAACCAGATGTCATTCTGTGTGAATAATGGCCAACATAACTTTTTTAAATTTATACATTTTATTATAAATTATTAATTAACTATTGAAACAATTGTTTATATTATGTATTTATTTAATGAGAAGAAAAAATACTATTTAAGAAGTTACTAGAACTATTAACATGTTGGAAGCTTTTTAAACGAAAAAAAAACGAATAATATAAAAATTTGATTATAAAAATCATATTGTAGTCAGTCTACTAAATTAAAAAAATGCTGAGTTGCTGCTTAGCGCATTCATTTCAACATTAACTTTTATTAATATAAAAATGGACTTTTATAGTTCGTTCCCAAATTATTAGGCAGACAAACACGGTATTCAAGAGTTTATAAAATTAAGGCTCTTTCACACTAAGGGTAGGTTTGCATTGGTAATTTGACTCTGACTTGAGTTTTCTTTTTTCCGACGGTTTTCGCGGTTTAGTTTTAGAAAATGACTTTCCTTGATTTTTTTGGTTAGAATTTTGTTTTCAGTGAACAATATGTACGGGACTGAATGCAGTCTTGGAACTGACTTAACCTGCAAGTGAATCCAGTGCAGAGAGTTCCAAGATGACTTGCATTTAGTAGGGAGAAAAGGTTTTGAGTAAGCAGAAAAGCGAGACTCCAACACGTCGGCACACGGCTGCAACTTTGCGCTGAGTGGCCAGTGGTGACGTGATTGGAATTCTGCTTCTCCATATTGTCTGAAAACAACGGGTACTGGAATATTAAGAAGCGTTCGCTCAAGATAGAGATCCTAGTGATGAGGACATCTGAAAAGATCTTTGGTTGTGAAAACAAGTCAGAGAAAACAAAATTGTAAAAACAACAAAAAATCTAAAAAACTAGAAGATTCGGATTGAGGAATCAAGGAGCAAGGAAAAGGTGAGGAAAAGGAAAATTCAAATTAGAGGAAGAAGATTTGGAGGATGTACAAAAAAAGCCAAGTAAAATTGTACAATAGTGAAAAAAGGTTGTAGAAAATAATTATATAAATATCAAATTTATACATATATATATGTAGTTATGTCCACATGATTGTGTTTTAAAAAATTGGTCATCGTGTTTCTCTGCTGGATTTTAGTGTAGTAGTATAAAGAGAAAATATTATCACTTGTTTATTTTCGTTGAATTCCTACCGCAATTTTTTTTTATTTTTACATTGTAATTTCGTTTCGAAAAGATCCTGGGGTGACAGACAGACGGACAGAATTTTTTCAGTAACCCAAATGTTCAATCAAAATTAATAATTTTAAAATTTTAATTATTTATCTATATTTTGTTAGCATCATTAAGGCTATATTGAAGCACGGGCTTAAAGCCTGTTTTCAAGAAACCTTTAATTTTTTAAGTCTTGTCTTATTGTTATTGTGTAATTAAAATTATTTTTTATTGCTTAGGATTTAGTTATTTAAGATTCAAACTATCTAAAAATAAACAAAACAAATGGTTTTGGTTTTTTTCAAAACTTTACACATTTTCTGAATCCACAACTATATTATTTTGACCGCAGCTGTATATAAGTATAATATATAATAATATATATATCTCTATAATAAATAATTAAATATTAAAATACAAACACAAAATAATTATTAATTTTTTTGATTTTATACCTAAGCCTACCTTCTGACGAAGTATGTAAACTTTTGAATTAAAAGTACCTGAAAGGAAAAAAAGAAATATTTTGTTATTTTATATAAACAAGTCAAGAAAATAATGAATAAACTAAAAAAAATAACTAAATAATTTACACACGTTAATTGCCAGGAAACAGCTTTAAATCAACAATATATATACGCCTATAAAGACGAAAGATCTTTTCACAATCAGCAACAAAGAAGAAACGTTATACGTCAATAAATCAAGTTCAACTGTTATTCACAAAAAAGAATAAAAAAAATTAATTTAGATACAAAGAGTAATATCAATAATCCTGAATGCAATTTGAAAGGACAAATTACATTGAACTAATAAATGTTTATCTCTACTTTGAAGTTTTTTTTTTGGTATTATTTTTTATATCTTCTACTCATTTTATCTTCCTTCACACAAATAATGTCCTTTTGTACAAAAAAAAGCTGGAGTTTGGAGGACATTACGTTACTACAAACACAGCCATTGGGTGTCGAGACAGTCTGTCAAGAAATTGTATAATAAAAACGGCGGGAAAAGCAACTTCTATAATGTATAGCCCCAAGGGAAACCATAGTAATCGTAAGCAAGAGTATATCCTTAAGGCTTACTTACTTACACTTATCGGCATTTGTTAAATTGCAATTTTCTGTTAGTGAAAGAAGCAAAATAAAGAACCAACGACGAGAATGGCGTCGTCGGCGACCGACGACGTCGCTTCATCAAACGCCAAGACAACCCATCAGGACAAAACAAGGAAGGATAATATCTATAGAAAAAAGGCAATGCTCTTTTGCTTATAGATTGGAGTTGAGGTGGAGCAAATTTCATTTGCGATGATGCATAAATAAAACGTTGGAAATGGAAGAAAATACAAGTTGAAGAAAAAAGGACTTCGATTCCCGACAAGTTTCAAACGGGATTCCTTAATTATTCCACCATGCGCAGGAGAAACGGAGTGCACGTCCAGCAATGTTTGAAGGTGTTTTCTTTTTACTTCATTGCAAAGAAAATACTTTTAAATGTACTTTTAAGGGTAGGGTAAGTTTTTTATAATTTTTTTTTTTATCCAAATCCATCCAAGATATATATTCACTAATTGGATAACAGAACAACTGACAAGAAAAACAACGTTGAATAAATTGCAAGCGTCAAAAAGTTCAAACGATGTTGAGCAAAAACTTTCAAATTTAATGAACATTTTGAGGAAGCAATTTAATGCCGAAAATAGAAGACGTTAAATTATCTGGAAATAACTGAACATTTTACACTTACAATTTTTTATGATTTTTTAAATGCCTAATGTTATATTAAGGCCAGGTATGATATAACTTTAAAACTGAACTCAAAGTGAGGATTAATGAGCTACGTATGTCTAAGTCGCACAAATTAAGCTGAGCATTTATTAAGGCTGCGTTATAAGAACGTTTCAACCCATAAGGTTTTTTAAACACTCATCTTTGAAACCCCCTTCATTTCATTATATAACCTATAACCCGGTAACATTTAATAACAGTTTCGTTAAAGGCTTTCAAGCAATCATAAAGCTGTAAGGTTTTTTTTACCTTAACATCCAGTAATCATTTTCCTTTATAACTGCAGTTGAATCTTTATTATGTGTTTGATCAAAATTGTCAATTTAAGACTATCATTACATCTTTGGGATCATCATTTTCAAACTCTGCCGACTGCTGATAATGCTGCTAAAACACTAGCTATTTTAAAGCCGTGCCTCACTTTTTCCGATTTCTAATAGACGCCCTTTTAGTGATACGGAAAACCATGAAACAACTTTTAGCTGAGCAACTTTATCAGCTTTCATCGATCGGAATGTTATCAATGTGGTGTTTGACAGGGAAGCTACAGTTTCATTTCTTGATTTCGAGCCATCATTACTTGCAGTATTGTCACAAGTAATGACCGTGTAAAGGTATTTAGGTCAATACCTCACCATTACTCATTTCGTTTTATGTAGCAGCGGATTCAGTAACACATGCATTGTCATGAGAGATAAAGCGGAATTTAAAGCTGTTAGTGTTAAAGATAGTGAAGAAGTGAAGTCCTGCGCAGCTTCATAGAAGCTTACGAAGCCCACAGCAAGGTATGTCGAGATCTTTGCCGCGTTACATCACCTTACCCAACTGATCGATGTGCCAACGTTAATCGCCCATACTCTTGACTTGTTTCTTACTTCTCACCCTGATAAGTTGATATGTATACCATTAGAGTAACTTCTCCATTTGGCATTTCGAACCATTGTGTCATTTCAACAAATTTATCGTCCTCCACAGTTAAAGAAAAACTTCCCACCACTTATTGGCAATAAGTGAAAGGACGGCCTGAATATTTTTTTTATAACTTTAACTGGTCACTAAGCTTTCTCGATAGAGAAATTGACGCCAGTGCTGAAATGATCAGAAATGTAATTCTTATAGGAATGCGTGCTTTTTTTATTCCTAACATAGTAAAAAGTATCAAACCCAAAGAAACGTCCTGGTTTAACTCTGAGTGTAAAGAAGCTATCAGGCTCAAAGAAGTAAGTTTCCGATCCTATAAACCCAACACTACTGAGGAAAATCGAAAAAAGCACAAACAAGCAAGGAAATCCTGCAACTCCGTTATTGAAAGAACCAAACTTTTGCATGACCTAAAATTCTGCAATGTCCCAAAGGCAGTACACATTTTTCGTCATTTTTAAAAATACAAAAACTCCTCAACATCTCGATTCCTAAAATCATCGACAATACAAACCAATTGTTTACTCTTCAGAGAAGGCACACTTGCTCGCAGCCCATTTCGCTGCCTCACATCAACCTTGCCCCTCCTGTACTTCAGAATATAAATTATTCTATGGAACAGATTTTTTCCGCACTCGTACAGTATCAAAAGTTCTCAAAAGTTATCGATATACGCAAATCTGCAGGCCCGGATGGTATACCACCCATTCTTTTGAAAAGGTGTTCTTCCACACTGGCAAAGGCACTGCGTATACTTTTTTTACTCTTCCGGACACTTTCCTAGAAGATAGAAAACAGCATTTGTCCAGCCTGTTCCTAAGAAAGATGAGCCATCCTCCCCCTCCTCCTACCGACCCATAGCACTAATATCTCTTCTTTCTAAGGTCATGGAAACGCTTATTAACCGTCAGCTTAAGGAATATCGCGAAAACCGAAAGCTTCTCGATGACCGTCAGTATGGCATTCGCAGTAATAGTTCCACTGGTGATCTGATCGCTTATCTCACCGAGCAGTGGAACAAATCTTTACATCGCTTTGGTGAAAGTAAGATTATTGCTCTTGATATTTCCAAGGCATTTGATAGAGTTTGGCATGAAGCTCTCTTATCGAAAATGCATGCTTTTGGGATCGATGACAATCTTGTTCGTTGGATTGAAGTCTGATTCCCACAAAATAAATGCTGGTGTGCCCCAGAGCTCCATTCTGTCACGGACTCTTTTCCTCATTTTTATAAATGATCTTCTGTCTGTTACTTCTAATCCACTTAACTGTTTTGCTGACGACTCTACCCTCAGCTTTTCATATTCGTTCTTCGGCTACGTTCGTGCAACAGCAACAATGATACTTTTCGTTAAGCTCATTAAACTCCAATTTACGTAGCATTGTTAAATGGGGTGATAGAAATCGTGTGACAGTTACTGCTTCGAAACGCAATCAATCCCTCGAACAACGACGTAATGTTTCATGTCTTTCTTTATTTTATCCTTTCTTTTATAAAAAAAATGCTCTCTCGATATAGCCAGCTGCATTCCTTAAAAAAATCACCATCAATACTCCTCTCACCAGGAATGCTCATCAGTTAACGTTTGAGCCCAATTTAGGACGTACTGTTAAATAAGGATATTCCTTTTTAGTCGAACAACACGAATTTGAAATAGTCTACTCCAGCGAGATTTTCCCCTGCCAAGCGATCAAGATGTTATTTATATGAAAAGAAAGGTTTACCTGGTAGTCAAATTTTTTTCTCAATAACACGTCATTTGGCTTGTCTTGATCATAAACGGTTCTTATGAAACTAGGTATACCAATTCATCAAGTCAATATCACATCAGCGATGGTTTGATCCCTTATTTAGACGCTGACATTGTAATATCATCTTAGATTTTTATCTCACTGCTCTATTCTTATAAGCTTGAGAAATTGGATAAAATGTACTTAAATTTGAAAACATAATCACGTATGGTCACGAAGGGCTTACCCTTCCATGGTTGGAAAATGAAAAAGTTTAAAGAACCCCACAATATTAATATTGAATGATGGATTAAGTTCAATGTTTTTTTTAAACTACTTTTCCTCATTTTAAGCTCATAGCCTTAGTTGTTCTAGAAAAGTTAATTAGAACGTTGTTGAAACACAAAGCTCTCACTCATTTACTCAATAAATGAAGAACACCTGACAAGTTGGCAAAGTTACTAGCATTTCCACTTAAAAAAGAAAATTGTTCTTGAGCCCATTCACGCTTATTTTGTTGGTCTATTTTTATAATTAACTTTTGTTCTTTTCTATCAGCCAACTTTTAATGCAAAAAATGTAGGAAAAAAACAGAATCTTAAAGATACTTCAACAAACTTAATATTTTTCCTATTCCATCGAGAAAGAATCAAGCCCACCAAAGATAATGAAATACATGTAGAAGTAGATGTTCGTAGTATTATGCTTTGTTCTTATTTTCTTCCTTCGCATCGTTGACTATGAAAATGCTTTTCTATTAGAAAATCTTGGCACCAAGCATCAACGCACTTGCCTTGCTACTCTGCCTTCGGCTTTGAGTGGTCTGGAGAATATGTATATCTGGCCAAGACTGATGGTGTATCTGATAGTTATTTACTCCTTAAATAAGTGAAATTTATGTCACTTAATTAATTTGCCTTTCATCGTTCAAATACAGGCCCAGCCGGCGATGGGTGTTCTGGACGGCTGATGCCTGTAGGTAGTGTGGGTTTTGTTTTTATTTTTCGCTGGCAGAAAGTCAAACAATATTGTCGTCTGCATTTTTTCAAGCTGTTGGGAGTCCCGACGAAAAAATTGTAGCGATAGTAATGACTTTTCGACATCTTTTTTGCATACACACTACACACAGCCAGCCAGTATGATTCCAGATCAACCCTTGTGAGTTGAGTCTATTGTTGCCAACTGATTTAAAAGAACACCTTCATTTGTTATTTAAATTGTCCGCTTTTTCAATAGGAGGGTTTTTTCCAAGCACCTTAAAAGATTAATTTATGGTTTTTTGATTTTAATGTTATGCGGAAAACATTTGGTCTTTAGAGAAGCCAAGACCCAGAAGATTTGATTTTCTTGGCTGGTTGGGGTTTGTTGTAAATTTTCAGTAATAGAGGCGATAATCAATTAAGAATATGACCATTGAATTGGAACAAGTGAGATGCACTTTTTCAAGATGAAGTTAATTCGTATGGCCAATTTTACAGTAAGTGTTAAGATTAAGACTCTTCTTGTAAGGAATATCAGGTATAACTTTTGGGAGAATCAAAGCAATGTGTCAGTGCTGCGATGGTCATTGCAATGAAATGTTTATCAGGCTTATCTTTTTAATGGAAGTATCTGTTCTTGGAATGAAAACTAATGTGACATTTGGAAACTTGGGTGATGTGATAAAATAACCTAAGAATGTTAACTTGGTAGGCCAGGGATGTTTGTAGCTGCGTGAAGTACAAATGGTTCAAACCGTAGAAAACAACGTGGAAAAATCGCAGTCTGGCAACACTTTTCATATTTTGGTGTCGAATTTTGATGGGGTCGGAAAAATGAAAAGTCGTTACCACGTACGCCTAAGCAATCGCTAGAATTGTTGACACTGATCCTGATTTTTGTAAGCAAATTTGGTAACCAAGGATCCTGGCCATTTCATAACCATTAAGTTAATGTTTGGACCGGCGTTTGTGCCTAAACCTTAATTGGACTATTTTTTTTTTACAGAAAGCGAAATAGTGGATGGGAGACAATATGTCGGCTCATTTTGTCGGTCTACAAATGTCTGTCTAAAAATATGTTTTTTTCATCAGTTTTTTTCCAAGATTACCAAGATTTAAAAATTGGAAGACTTTTGAGAGAATCTTGATTTTTTGTCCGGCTTGAAATAGCTCTTCACAAGGCAGTACAAAAATCCAAAACTTCACAAGATTTCCTTGCGCAGGGATGTGATAGAATATTCCTGCTGCGCCTAAAAAGGCAACTAAAAGAAAAATCTTTAGACAATGAACATGAAGATGAGCCTAAAGACACTTAAACACCTAAGATCTTTCCCATAAAAGTATGCAGGAATATCCCTGGGTTGACACAACTGCTTAAGATCACATCCAAAACCTGGAGGGCTATCGATTTTTTCTGAGGTCAACCCGGCAAACCCCATAAATGCAGCTCTAGGGCAAAGCAGAAAAGTTGAAGAGTCGAGATCATAACAGTTGTCGCTAAAAGAAGAATAACCTTTTTTACTTGCGATTATAAGGCAAGTTTAGGATTCGTGAATATTAAAAAAATTGAGGTAACAATCAAACATGACATTACGATCATAGAGAAGTCTAAAAAAGTGATAGAGAAAAAAATGTCTGCCTGTCTGTATGTATAACGAGCTGCAGCCTAAACGGCTTAAGCGATTATCTTTAAACTTGGTGTGTGTGATTCTTTTGGCATTCCCCAGAGGGGAAATTGAAATTTTATTTTTAGGCCCAAAAATAACGGTACCTCCCATATAACCGTTTAGGAAAATCTTATTTTTCGCGAAAACAGCTCCAACGATTTTAATGAACATTTTTGAGAATTTTTTTGTTGTTAATGGCCATCATTTGATTAGAACCAGATATGCGGGAAAAGTCTATTAACGGGACTTTTCATATAATTTTTTTTTAAATTTTGGGCTTTCTCGGTTATGGCTCTGGATTTCTGTCAAATTTTATATTTAAGAAGATCTAGGAAGACGAATTAATACTGCATATCAAAATTTTGCGAAGAATTACTCTTGCCAGTTGCCGTTTCTATGGGCTAGGGAGGCAATTGAGTAGTAAAGCAATCTCTAGAAAGATATCCTTAGTCCTTTCGAGCGTAAAATGTGTAAAATGCGTTAACGGGCTTTGGAGGAGATGGTTCAACCACGTACTATACGAGCTGTACAGTGACATTGGCCTGGTCAAAAAATATGTATATCACGCTTAAGATGGCTAGGTCATGTAGAACGAGTGGACAACAATCCTCCGGCTCGCAGGATCTTCGATTCCATCCCAGAGGGTAGACGCAGTCAAGAAAGACCTCGCCTCAGGTGGTGCGCTCAAGTAGAAGATGACCTCAACCAACTTGGAGTGCAAACCTGGAGGCAGCTAGTCAAAGACCGAGCTAGCTGTAGAGGCATGTTGGTTGAGGCCTAGTCAGAATATGACATTTCTGCAGGATTCATGGATGGCTTTATTTTTAGAAGAAATATGAGCCTGTGCAACTGCGTTTAAATTAATTTGATAGATATGCATGTTTGGAGTCTTTAAATTTATTACATCCTAAGTCTGTAACCAAAATTTAAGATTTAAAAAAAAATGTCTTGCAAAATCAAAGAAATGAGTTTTATTTAAATGAGAAGGAATATTTGACTACAGATGGCAACAATATTTTCAAACAAACCTTTGCTCTCTCATGGGCTTTATATGAAAAACAGGAAACAATTCCACAGTCGCTTACCTTTTTTTTTTGAAACAATTTTTTTTTAGATATGAACCTCTTTTCTGTCCAACAATGGGCATCGAATAACCGGAAAAGTACCTTCACAATGTACCTCACATTTTGTCCACCCTGACTCAACCCCAAGTTCAAATAATTGTTTGTTTGTTGTTAAAATTTCGCATTTTTCTGGATGAGTTCCCGAACTCGCAGTCTAACCTGCTTTATAATTTCAGTAAGGATTGGTATGGGTTACACATTGTTTCGATACATGCCTCACGTGCCGTAATTTGGAGTACCCAATTAGCAAATCCTCACTCATAATTAAGCCAATGTGCCCAAAGTTGGACTTTGCCAAACTCAAAATTGTGCGACGACCGATGACTTCAAAACTCAATTTCTTCGAAGTGCCAAAGCCTTATTTTGCTTTTGAGGAACTTCAGTCGTTTCGTTTAATTTCGGAACAATGAGATCGTCATCGTTGACTTGTCATCCAATTCCACAACTAAAGGGTGGTGGGTTGTCAAAAGCTTTGGGGTCTTTAAGCATTTCACCCATTTGCAGACCTGCCTTGCATGTATTTCAGGGTTGGGGGGCTTATCTAAGAGATTGCATGCAGTCACAAACGCTGTTTGCCGTAGCGCGTGTTGCCTTTTGGCAATAATTTCACTTTGTCCTAGTACTTCGATACCGTTGTTCCTGCTGCCCTTTGGGCTTATTTGCACAGATGCCATTGTTTTAATCCTACATACAACGACAGGAGCAACAGCAGCAGGAGAACACGAACAAGAGGCATCGAGGCAATGAATGGGGTCGGGGAGTGAATATGCGATTTAAAGCGGCAAAATGCTATACGAATTGATGTTGAAAGGATGTTTATCTCTGGGAGAACAGCTGCTCTCGGAGAGTATTGATTGTGGCAAAGTTTTTTGCAAGGTTTTGGCTTTTGTTTTCGTTCTTTTTCTTTGTCAAGCAATTTGATTCGTTTGGAGATTGGCAAAACCAGGTGTGGATATCGACAGTTCGGCCAAAATGACGATGCATGCAACGAAATGGATCCGTGGATATTAAGGTTGAAAGGATCGATCAATCTTCGTTTTTTTTGTTTTGTTGAATTACAAATTTAGCAGAGGCTTTTAGCTGCAAAGGGAAATGTATGTTTATTTAAGGGGTTAAAATTTATTTGGTCTTCATATGCGATGATGGTTATGAAATTTTGATTCGGATCCTTGAAGAAATTAATTCCAGTAGAAGTATGGAAGTTATTTGAGCTGGCGTACATACATAATGTAGGTAGATTTTCAGGAAAGTTGATTTTTATTTTTCAATAAAAAAGAATCTGTTTTGTGTTAATGAAAAATTTTGGATTTAAAATATTTCATTAAAAAAGTTCTTTGGTAAGTAAAACTTTCTTCTTTAGAAAGCTTAAAAAAACATTTTTAAAGCATTAAGCGTTTTTGTATCCTTAAGTTCCATAACCAAAGGTACAAAATTTTCCAAACAATCTATCTAGGTACTGTCATATTTAAGCAATATTTATAAATCCATTTGTAAAATACTTGCTAAAATACTGTGTGTGTATTGTCTTGTCAATCTGCTTGAACGAAGTGGACCTTTAATCAACCTCCGAATCTGAACGACTACACGAGATACACTTAATGAAACAAAGCTTACTCCTTAAGGACTTGACATTTCCTTGCGAATGGCAGTGCCTCGGATATAATGCTGGCTTTGACGGCGAATCGAACCCCAACACTTTAGCGATCATAGCAGTCTGCTATGAGTAAGCAAGTTTGTTGAAAAAAACTCCTAATTTCATGCTCATATTCGTTTCGAGGTCAGTCTTAATAGCAAGGAGAATCTTCTATATATTAAGTACTTCATATGCGCAAATTTGGAGAAAAGAGAAAACTTAATGGAATGACATTCACATACAACGAGAACAATAGCGGCCCAAGAACAAAGCCCTGAGGCATACCTCTGCTGCAACTAAGAAAGTTAGACGTTTTATTGATTTTCAAAATTATCTGACTTTAAATAAGAAGACACAAGAGATACTGCAGAATTTAAAAACCACATAAAGTTGAACTTTCAATATGTTAACAAATTTGTCAACCTGGCCTCCGCTAACAATACAGTGAGAAATACCAGCTCTGAGATGAATGCCAATAGCTGATTCTACGGGCTTAGAAGCATTTGAGAAGCAAAGCTCTATATCGGACAACTAAAATGTCCCTTTATAAGGCCCGCATGAACCCAGTCCTGCTGGTGCAGAAGTATGGACGTTGTCAAAAGTTTTTCAAAAAAGTTGCTAGCTCTTGTACTAGTACTATAAATACTATAAATGTAATTTATATGTATATATATATAACACGTGTTGTCAAGTGGTATTGTGAAAAGCGAGGTAGTTCGGTAGTTTTTCGGATTAAGAGGGAATTGCATTGGTCAACAAAATGTTTGGTATAAAATCTTCTAGCAGATATAGCAGACAATCATTTCCAAGAAGCTCTGTAGGATCTATTTTATTTGGACTCACGACTGACAGTTACTGACACAGTGGGTCAATGGAAAAGAAACTGTTTACAGACGATCAATTACGACAGTTATCACTACGGACTTGTCGCCATTATAATTATAATATTTTAACTATATACTTTCTGCTATATACTTTTTAGAATGCATCCGGATGTTGCACGACACTAGTTAGAAGAATTAGAGAGATTGGAAAAAAAATTTCGGCGCATTAGATCGAGAATTAGATGACTATTTTCTCACTTAAAATCCACGGACGGCTCTAGCTTGCAATTGAAGTTAGAAAAATTGTTTACCAAACTGAGAGTCGAACTTAGGATATCTCGCTTAGCAAGCAAACATCTTTTCTACTGCACCACTGTCGGCCGACAAAACTTGTGGAATTTGAAGAGTCTCTTTGACGGTAATAATCTCAAGATTAGGTCTCTGAAGACCATCAAAAAGAACAACCAGTTCATAAAGCAAAATTGTAGAATAAATATCTATAAATCCATACTGGGACATTAAAATTCGGGCCCGATATTAAAAATAATAAAAGAAAACTCCGTACATATTTTCCTAATTATAAAAAAAAATTAAATAAATTCTTTTTCATTTTTTTTTTCTTCAAAATGTCGAAATATAAAAAATTGAGAAAACAGGCCTTACTGTCTCTGTACCTTCTTAGGATATTCGATCATGAAGAAATCGTTACATAAGATGGTGCTCCAAAGATCTATTCCAGCAGTCTAAAATACATTTTTACTCTCTTAAGTCAGTCAGTTAAGTCAAATATCTTATATATTTTGGGGAAAAACATATAAATAAATACATATTTTTCCCATGCAAGTTCTTTTTTAGAAAATTGCCCCGTTCGACTTTACCTTTAATTGAATCTGAAGATACTTTCTTCTTTAATTTTGAACTCGATAAAGCTCTTTCCTTCTTTTACACCGCAGTTTTCGGTTGTGTGCTTCTTACACAAAAAAAAAAAAATTGATTGTCTTCCCCTCCTTGGTGCACTAAAGAATTACGTGTTCTTCGTAACCTAAGGAATAAATTTTGAAAACTTACTTGCTCTTCAAGACCTCTTCTGGCTTTTTTTTGTTATCAAGAAGCCTCCGACAAATTTCCACTTTTTTTGCGAATCTCTTTATCGCGGTTACCTCACTCAAATGCAATCCAGTCTCATCAATGAACCTTAGCGGTTTTACCAATTCATAAATATCAAGAGAAAATCCGATGGTTTCCCTCCAATATTCAATTGTTAAGATCTCATCAGAAGATCCTCGAACCAGGGTAAACCTGTTCGCTAAATTCTTTAGCCAATCTTTCACTGATATCGCTTACATACCAGACTATAAATATTTTAGTTACCTCTCTAACTGTTCAAACATTACACTTGTTTCTTTTATTATTAGTAAACTCAATGTAAGTGACAATATTAGTTCTCTTAAAGATAACTTCTCCCCCGGTCCCGATGGCATCTTTGCGATTCTTGTAAAAAATGTGTTAACTACACTTCATCGTCTATCAATATAACAAGGAGTCTTCTCTTCCTCTTGGAAAGACTCATTTATTTTTCTTATTGATAAAAATGCAATAGAAATGAAATCTCTAACTATCGTCCAATAGCCAAACTTTCCTCTATACCCAAGATCTTTGAATCCGTTAGTGACGAATCTCTCTCCTTTCATTCTAAGTTCACAATTAGTTCATTACAGCATGGTTTCAAAGGGTAGGTCCACCACCACAAATCTTACCCAATTCATGTCTATGATTTTAAACGCCCTTGAAAAAGGTAACGAAGTAAATAATTTTAGCAAAGCTTTCGATTAGATTAGCCACCAAATAATCTATGCCAAACTTCAGGCCTACGGTTTCCCCTCATCATTCCTTGTATGGGTTTAATCTTAATTATAAAACCGTCATTATCGGTGGTTTTCAGAAACTCCATTTCTGACTCCATACTAGCTACCACTGGAGATCCCCAAGGTAGCCATCTTGGCCAGCTTCTTTTCGTCCTTGCCATAAATGACGTTGACTACGTTATTTCTCACTCTGACCTGTTAATCTACGCTGATGATATAAAAATTATGAAACGAATCTCTTCCCCTCTTGATTCTTCCCTACTTCACAATGACTTAGATTCCTTTATCGTTTGGTGCACTACAAATTTTCTCTTGTAAACGCCTGTCTCCCTTCCCCCAACTATTCCAGTTGTGTCCATTATTGGTGATCTTGGTATATTTTGTGACAAGGAGCTTAATTTTCGTTAGCAAATTATTTCCAAAGCAAATTCTTCACAATGGTCGAAAGAGTTTTAAGACCCTTACGTTACCAAATCCCTTCGTAAGACCCATTCTCTAATATGCTATTCCCGTTTGGTCCCCTTTCACTCCACCCATTCAAGAAGGATTGAATCTGTACAGCATAAATTTATCCGCTTTTCTTTGCGTAATCTACCATGGCCGAACCGTTTAATTTTACCTCGTTATGAAGACCGCTTGCAGCTATTAAATCTGCATACTCTTGCTAAACGCCGTGAAATTGCAGATATAATTTTAGCTCATCAAATTATTACAGGCTCCATCAACTCTCCGACTCTTTTAGAATTAATTTGTCTAAATACTAATCCTCTTAATCTTAGATCAGTACCTTTCTTCCACATACCTGCTCACTAAACTAGTTATGCTTATTTTAGTTCTGTTAGTAGAATTATGCGACTCGCTAACAACGTACAACACGTCTTCGATCTCAATACCAGTTCTTCTTCAATTCGAATAGACCTTTACAGACACTAACTCTTGAATCCCCAACCTGTCCCCAATCTCTTTTGTTCATTAAATAAGTTAGTTTATAAGTCTAGATTGTTTAGATGCTTGTATTAAGCAAAATAACAAAAATAAATAAATAAACTCAGTATTAACGGAGGAGATAGACACCCCTCCCACATATTTGTATAGGTATTTAGTTCTTTTACAAGAATCCGATATTGTTTTGCGGCGCCGAAGTTATCGTTATCATCTTTATTTATTTTCTTTACACCGAAAGGCATTAGTAAAATAAAGTAAAATATTAAGTAATAAGCGCATCCCATGCAACGGTTCGGATTCAGTGTTGAACTTCCAAGTCCACTCCGTTTAATATCATTTTGAAATCTCTTTACTCGAAAAGCTCACCTTAAAGGAATAAGTTTAAGAGAATTACATAAATTCTCATTTTCATTTGTCATTTTTATTAAAACCAGGCCAGTTAAAAATACTTATCACTCTTAACAAGCTAATTCCGTACGTCAAAATAGGTAAAAGCAATATAATGTCAAAATGCCATACAATACTACGAATGAAATATTTTTTAAAGCTTCTGTACACATTATACCTACAGTACAGGAATAACTATATAAATTATTTAACCTGGATTTTCTTAAGCAAAACCTATTTGTCGGCCCCCTTTGCATCACTTCAAACAACCTTTCGTGTTTTATATCATCAATGATACTCATTTAAATACCACAAAATCAATGCACTATCGCTAATGAAAAATACTTAATTAAAAGTCACCCAATTGTGGATAATTCATGAGCGAGGAGAAAACATCACACAGAAGCAATCGTCCTCTTAAATGCATGAATAATTCAGATAAAAGAAAAAAAATAACCAAAAAGCCAAAGAAAAACTGGAAAACCTTAACATGGGCTATACATTTCATCCCGAAACTGCCCTTAAAGTACATATCTGTCAGTCTGGCTGGTTTTCAGAGCCTGCAGAGTAATGCTTTCCTCTTTCCATAACTAAAAAAGGCATAACGGTGCTAAAGCCGTGACCAGAACCGGAAAGAAAGAGCACACAGGAGGATTATATGCAAATTTGTATTAATCTTCGCGTGGGATTACTTCACTTAATTAACACATCCCCCGGAGGAGCACTAAACAAATGTCCGTCTGCTTTCATTTACATATCCGATCCGCAGAGAATCGTGATGTCGACGTGGCCATTGCGCGTACATTCAACAGAGACAAACAATCCCAACCCTCTCGTTTATCAACCCCTTTTGGGACATGCCTCGACGGCAGATTTGGCCACAAATCTAATTATGTCTGCGTTTTTTCCATTTTTTTATTATTTTGTTCGATTAGTTTTGAGAAGACCAACTCAAGGGATGAGATACAACCGCGAACTAAAATTTAATTAAAACGTGTACAGCGGTTCTCTTTAAGATATATAGTTGTTCATCTCGGTCGCTCACGGCACCGGATAACGTTCGTTAACCCTGCTGCAACAATTTACTTTAAAGTAGAGAATAACCGCCATCTGAGGATTATTATGAGGCAAATGCTGTCACTTGTTCCAAATTCATTATAAAAACCTAATTTTTTTAAACCACATTGCTGAATGGAACATTGAAGGGAATAAAAAGTCGGTTTTGCATGTGGGAGGTGTCAGTCCGCACAGCACATGAAATCGTTGAACGAACATGGATCGTCATTCTTAACTCATCATAATGCGGCAGGCGGTGTTTTACAATGCAGATGAGGTAATCTGGATTATATTTTTAACTACAGAGACTATTCCTGCTGATTTTTTTTGTTTAAGCCAAAAGGTATGCAAATTCATTTATGTTTTTTTTTTTTATAAAAGAAAAGCGGAAAAATGCACGATTGTGCCAATGTTTTTTTTAGTATGATTCCCATTTTATTTTTTGCAGATTTACATTCCACTGTGAAACGAGGATATTGCCTGGATTATGCAATAACTTTAAAAACGACGTTGTTTTTAAACTATTCAACAATTTAATGTTATTGACTTAATTTTGATTGCAGTTTGAGATTTATGTTGAAAAGAGTCGAAATAAAATGTCGTTTGTCCATTACATTGTGTTTTTTTTGTTGATAAATGCAATAAAAGAGGAAAACGTAATAAGCATTTGTAGTGGAGGAAAAAATAAAATGTACTTCACCTAATGACTGAATTAAATTTATTTCATTCAAAGGAAATAGTGGTTTTTGAAAAGCCTTTATACTTTATTTGTTAGGAGGAATCTGAATACCAAAGAGTTAGCATTTAAAATATTTTAAGGAAGGCGATTTATTGAGATAAGATCTTAGATGAAGGATTCACGAAATGAATCATAAACTTTTCTTTCCTATTTTTTTTTTTATTTTTTTAACTACTGCAAAAACTACTCAAATAGTAGTATTTAATTAGTAAACCTTATCCGGCGTTGTGAATCTTCTTCCAGAAAAAGTCATAGGCTTAGATCGAGCCCAATTTCATGATATCAATAAGATCGCCCGGGGATCAAATTGCTGGGAGTATAGATAAATCCAGTAGTAGTCGCGAAAATTGGAGCAGCTATTTTTTGTATAATGCGCCCAAGCAAAAGAGGTTGTAACTACCCTTATAGTGTTAGTTAAACACAGCGGGGCGTTAGGCAAATTGAGAAGGATTTGAAAGGAGATATCGTTTCACATTTGTTTTGAAGTTCTGCAAATAAAAATGGGAGTGAAAAACAGAGTATGGCAAGGCATTCCACATTCGCATAGTACGGCTAAAGAAAGGATCCCTGTATTCAACTGCAGTCCGAATCCGAAGAACTCAAGGTAAATTGATGAGCAATCCTAGCAGTGCGAGTATTATGGTTGAAACGTTTCAGGGGAGGAATGCAGCTAGCTAATTCGCTAGATCATTGTTTGTAGAAATAGCGATAAAATAACGAAACGCCCGAAACATTACGGATATGTGAATATTTTCTCGTTATTGCAAAGTCATCTATCATTTTTAAAGCTCTTTTTTGAATTCTGTCTAGGAAACTCAAGTGGATAATTGGAGCACCTTAAAATATATGGGAATTATACTCAAGTTTTGGACGAATAAACGCTTTATAAACTATAGCCAGATCGCATAACGCGATGCGAATACGCTTCGCCATAAACGTAGCCTTCACCTGATAACCTCTTTGCAGCTCGCATCGAACCACGAGTTATTCTTAGGTTTGATACTCTTCAAACTATTCGTGATAAAATTTCTCATTTCTAAAAGAATAATATTTGTTACGATACCTGCACTGGAATCTAAGTCACTATATACCACTATCTACCAGTTAGGCCCTGAAGAAATTGTTCAGACCGTCCCAGTTGGCTTTCTCGTATTGCCAAACGGTTCTCCTAGGGGATTTTCCATTAACTGGGTTTTGTTGACACGAGAAATTTGCAGAAATGATCAAATCTGCCTAGAGGCGAAAAAACACTAACAGTGATTTATCTGAAATAAGTTTAGGTTGTTAGGAGTTTGACCTGCAATATCAAGAATTCGAGTAGGCTCATCAATGATCTGAGTTAGTTGGTTGAGCTCAGCAAAAACTTCAACATACCTTTCTTCGGGTGTTATCTGGCCAAAATAACGAAGTCAACAAGAATTGTGTACATTGAAATCGCCCGTTATATAAAATATTATTGGTTTCATTCACCACCCTGATTCACATTCCAAAAAATTCCTACCCTATAAATCCTGGTTTAATATGTCTAACTAACGAAAACACACAACGATACTCAAAAACCTTTTATTTGCTTTACAATTTTTCAATACATATTTGAAGATTCTTACCACCATTAGTATAAATGAGAGGCTTTCGAAATAAAAACTACTTTTCCACTGCATTGTTTTTGTCTTCCTAATTCTTAACATGAAGTAATGATTCTATTTTCTTCTGCATTAATTTAGAAACATATCTTATTCAGTTCGACCTGGAAATTCGGTTTTTCCCTTTGGGCGAAGATAACCCTAAAATGTCAGAATTTCCGAAAAAAATAAACAAGGCAAATTCTTACCATCTTAATTTAAATTCAAGGCTGATTACTGACTTTCCAGCCAGACAGACAGATGGACGAAGGCCTGACAATGGAAAGAACTCCAAGCCTAGTACCTTTTTAATCGGATTTTTTCCGGTTGCATATTAATAAACGTTTACACGTGGGCCATGTGATATCTGCACACTAGCCAGGCCCCTGCATTTAAATATGTTTTCTACTTCGGATGGGTTTTGCACTCTGATAAGGTCTGTTCTAGAAAAATTGAGGAAAGTAAATGCATATGTTATGCATGTGAAGTGCAAATAAGAGTTCATTTGGTCAGAACTGGGAAATCATTCAGCAAGATAGAATTTATTGCGAAGTGTTTTGGTTAAGACTACCTTGTACTTCATCTGTGGGTTTTCCTGCTTGGTTGTTGTTGCCGCCATTGCTGGAGTTAATAAAAAGTATAAAGTGCGCGGATAGAATTTCGTTATGCTGTCGAATTGATAAACGATAATGGGATTAGCCAGTAGTATGGCAGATATGGTGTATGGAATGCCTGCTTCCATTGAATCACATTGACTGTGGGATTCTTTATTAAATGTGATGTGCAAATATTTAACATAAAGAATTTTTTGTTGTGGTTGCCATGTGTATGGAATGATTGCATATGCTTTATACTTGCGATGTATTAAGGTACTAGTTTGACAAGTTTAAAATTCTTGCATATATAAAAATGGCCATGACGGGTTCGCAGCGGTCAGGTATTTCCTCATATGTGCTTAATAACATTGGACGCAAAGTCTTTTGATAGAAATAAGTTGGATTTGAGTAGAAAAATGACACGTTATGAAACTATAAAAAGTGTCAAGACCACAACACTTAACGCTTTTCAGTAAAAATTAAGTACACTATTAAACGTCTTAAATAACAAAGAATTTAAGGAACATGTATTTCGAAAATTGCAAGACGGATTTTGATAAAATCCTGTTTTTTATTTTCAGTTTTTTGAAAATGTTGTTTAGAGTTTATTAATATAAATATGATTATTAAATTTTAACTAATTTTTTTCAATAAGTTTTAAAAATATTGATTTTTCAAAAAAAAATTGTAGAATTAATTTGGCTACCTAGATTTTCTCAATTATACAATTTGACAGAAATCCAAAGAGCCGTTACCGAGAAAGACAAACATTAAAAAAACCGTTACATGAAAGGTACCGTTAATTTTCCCATAAGTTTGGCTCTGATCAAATGATAGCTAGTACCAACGAAAAAAATCTCAATGTTATCATCAAAATCGTTGGTTGATTTCCCCTCTGGGGAATGTCAAAAGAACCAAACATACCAAATTTGAAGGTAATCACTTTAGCCGTTTAGGTTGTGGTGTAAATCAATATACATACATACAGATAGACAGACTGACAGACTATCAAACAGACAGAAATTTTTTAACTAACTTTTTTAGGCTTCTCTATGATCGTAATGTCATGTTTGATTATTATCTAATTTAGTACCTATAATCGCAAGCAAAAAATTGATTGACTGAGAAGATTGATAGAAGCCTTAAAAAGTTAGTGGCAATGAATATCTTTCTGTCTGTTTGTTCATCTGTATGGACAATGACTTGCAGTGCGAATAGTTATTAAAGCGTTTTTAGGTCTAAAAATAACGATTTTAATGAAAATTTTTCCAAAAACAAATTTACCGCGGTATTTTTTTTACATTACCTCTCATAGAACGTTTCTTACCTGCCATAATAGGCAAGTTATGCATTCGTGCAGATTAAAAATTTTGAGATAAGAATCAAACATGACATTACGTTGATAGAGAAACACGTATGAGTTACTGGCAAAATTTTGTTTGTCTGTCTGTCGGTGTCTGTACGGATGTATTCTGGACTGTAGCCTAAACAGGCCAATCGTCTTCAAATTTCGAACTTAAGGTTATTTTGACATTCTACGGAGGATTTTTATTCAATTTTTGTTGCTCAAAAATTAACGGTGCCTGTCATATAACTGTTATGTAAAAGATTATTTTTCTTGAAAAGGGCTCAAAGAATTTTTATGAAAAAAATCATTTTTATTATTATTGTTATTTATTAATCATCCCATAAATGTAACATATTAATGCATATAAACTTAACAGCACTAGCAACGAGGCTTTCAGTGTACAGTGTACACTGTACAGTAAACATTATATTTTGGTGGAGAAAAAATTAATATGGTGGGCTAAAAACGATACCAAGGAACGGTTTTTTTCCTCGACTTTCTCGAAAACTGGTAATCTGATTATCAAAATTGATATTCAGGAAGATGCAGATAGCCTAAGTAATTTCACATTATTTTTTTTCGAAAACTTTTATTTTTTAAAATAGTATTTTTAATAATATTTTTTGTATTTTTTTGAAAAATCAATTTAAAAAACGGGTAGGTGATTTTTTTTTAATGTAGTTTTTAAATGTAAGTTATTTTTGTGCTTAAGTTTGTATTTTTTTTATTTAAAAACAGTTCATACGATTTTGAAAAAAAAAAGTAGATTTTAACATTTTCTAAAGAAATTTTCTAAAAAAAAATAAATACTTTAAACATTCAAAAGTCATAAAAATCGAATAAATGCTTTGAGATGTTAACTTTAATTTTCTTAAATTTTATTCTACAATGCGACCGCGCATATGAGCAAGTACGTGGGATCCAGTCGTGCAATTTATTTTCATTCACACCACCACCCCGAAACCTCTGGTTCGATGACGAAGGCAGGCAGATCCATGCAACGGAATAAGAGGCGCGGCAAAGAAGGACGAGTGCCGTTCGCGAGGTCTACGAGCAGAAAAGACGGGAAGAACACGGGCTTCTCCAAAAAAAAGAAACAGCATGAGAAACGCGCTTTCGAAGATATTAAGATATGCTTCCCCAGGTAAAAAGAACTAAAAAAATTTGAAAATTTCTAAACATTTCTCTGCACCGCTTAATCTGAAGGTAACAATCAGTCCACTGCAATAATTCACTCCGTTTAATTCTAAATGACATAATCAACGAGATAAATCCGGTGCGGACTTAAACATGTCCGATTTAATTACATTGCCTAAAACAATGTTAGAAGTTCAAAGAACCGACTGTGCACCATTTCCAAAAACTCGCATTCAAAGGCAATTAAGTTAAACATATCTCAGTGACAGCGCATAAAATGTATCTCACTTGCCTAAACACTGTATAAGTTAAATTGCTTAATCAAATTCCGTCCGTCAGATGACGACGACAACGCGTTCACACACAACGTACAGGGCATGCTCTACATATGTATATTCAAATCAAAGGTTTAGAGAGTCTATTAAACACTAAATCACGAGCACGTTCCCCATTCCAATTTTGTCATATAAAATTTTTCCGGTCCGCCGTCTGGAGTAGAACCCAATTTATTTTTCATCCAGCTTCCGAGCAGCAGCACGTTCGCTATGTTCTTTCCACAATAATTACCGCCGCAAGTTACGTGCTGTTATCTTCCTTGCTGCTGCTGTTTCCAGCCGGTGTGGTATCTATTCCATACATGCCTCGACTCCGAATTTAAATACGCGGGCAAGAAAAATTCGTATCCGTATCTGCGAAGTTATGTCTGCCACGGCTACGGCGAACGCTATTGGATGCAATTGTGCAAAGAGTGCCCCAACACCGATGATGATTGCATCCAATGGAACTTTTGCACAGTTCGATTGTTGGGACCGGGCAGCTTTGCGTGGACTGGGACATGGAGCCACGAGCATTTTATTTAAAATAAACGCAACAACAAAAAGCATTGGATGCAGATAAATAGATGAAAAGATGCATAGCGCGGGCAGATCACGTGCCCGCGGACAATTATTTGAATTTTTCCGCGCCATTTCACAGAACATAGGTATAACTGAAACCGATGCGAAATTTACATCTGAGAATTGGATGTTGAACACAGATACTTTTTTTATCTCTGATGTCGGTGAGTGAGTGCATAGTTGCATAAAATGCAGATACAAAACTCGGCCGACTTTTGTGTGGTTTAAGATAAAATGTTGCTTTTTTTGGAGCACTGCGGCCGGCGGTACTGCCGCGCACCTTATCGGAGTGCTCTTGTCATGAATGGCGCTGTGTGCTTACGCACGTTAAACGCTGTTTTCGTGGCCTCAATTGAAAAGATAAATAAGTTTGTTTAGTTTCCATGCTAGGAGCTAGTGCACACTAGTTAGATTGCAACCAGAAAGTTATTTTTTTACCAGATTGATGTTTGTTTTGTTTGATAATAAGTGAAATCGAAAATTGGGTTAGTAGTGTTCCAAATGGTAGAAAGCAACGAAAATACTGACGGACAGAGTTAGAAAAATGCCCTGGGGATGGATTTCTCCATGTGAGATATTTGGATCCAAACGCTAGAAATGCATTATTTAATTGAAACCTTTGCCAGACGAATAAAGAACTTGGATTGTTTATAAAAAAAAATGTTACGTATACGCCATACTGACCTAATGTAATTCTAGAGGCATAGAAGTTTACCAACATTTCTGTTTTTTTTTTACCAAAAGATAGTGATGTTTTTAAATTAATTTTTATAAGCATAAAGTAGAAGTACATTTGAAAAAAAAGGGAACGACTGCGTCGCAGGTACTTGCTCTTATGTGCATAATAACATTGGAAAGCAAGATCTTTGACAGAAACAGGTAACATGTGCGTTGAAAATAACACAGCTTGAACTTATAAAAAGTATTAAAAACTACAATACTTAAAGGTTTCTAGTAAAAATAAAGTATGCCATCACACGTCTTAAATAACAAGGAATATATGAAAAATGTATTTAAAAAATTATAAGACCGGTTTTGATAAAATCCTGTTTTTTATTTTTAGTTTTTTGAAAAAAAAAATATTTTTTAAATTTTGGTATGCATTTTTTTAGAATATATTAAAATACATGTGATTATAAAATTTAATATAATTTTTTTTATTAGTTTTCAAAATACTGATTTTTCAAAAAAAATATTTAAAAATTATTCAAAATATTGATATGCAGAATTATAAAAGCTCCCTAGATCTTCTTATATATAAAATTTGAAAGAAATCCATAGAGCCGTTACCGAGAAAGTTCTATGAAAGTTCCAGTTAATAGACTTTTCCCGTATATGTGGTTCTAATCAAATGATAACCAATACCAACCAAAAAAATTCTCAAATTTTTTTATTAAAATCGTCGGAGCCGGTCATATGGCAGTTACCGTTATTTCCCTCTGGGGAATGCCAAAATAATCACACACACCAAGTTTGAAGATAATCGCTTAAGCCGTTTAGGCTGCAGCTCGTTATACATACTGACAGACAGACAGACAGGCAGACAGACATTTTTTCTCGATCACCTTTTTAGACTTCTCTATGATCGTAATGTCATGTTTGATTGTTACCTCAATTTATTTAATATTCACGAATCCTAAACTTGCCTTATAGTCCATATAATCGCTAGTAAAAGTGTTGTTAGGATTTTCTATTAAAAATACTTTCAAAATATTTGTTTTCAACTCGATAATGTGCAGATGCCTGCCAGGGGTTTGTTACTTGTGGTCGACTCGTTGAAGCGATTTGTTTTAATGTCATCACGACTACAGTTTTAACTTTGATGAGGTTGTAAGGGATTTTGTCAACACGAAGTCTGTTATCAACTCAGACATAATGGCTGAGATCAAACCAAGAATCACTCTTGACAATCGCTGCTTCTACGGGTTAAAAAGGCAATTGAGTACCAAAGCCCTTTTTTCGGTGAACTTTAGTGCCCCTTATGAGATTCTCATCATTACAGTCCTGCTGTACCAGGCTCTTTCAGCTACTTCGAAAGAAACATTTTTCGGCTGAATGAGAAACAACGAGAATCTGTACGAGCTATAAAGCAAGACACAACCAGCTGGGTCACATAGAGGGGATGGACCCAATGCTCCGCACGGAAAATTTTCGATTACACCCCTGAACTGGAGACAGCTAGCTTGGCAAGCTTGTTGACTGACTATAACGCTGATTATTACGCCACATTAGGTAAGAACAGTTAAAGGCCCAGATCCCAAAGAAACGGCTGCTAAGTCTTGTTTAATAGTGGCTGTCAGGTTTTCCAATGATTTATCGCAAAACATAGATATGTTAAATTACATCATTGAATTATGTCTTCCATACAAACGTCGATTATCACAAAAATCTTTTGAATTGTGGTACCGTTTTGTTGCAACTATATGTTCAACAAACTAGTTAAACTAGTCAAAATTCAAAGCCTCCGTGGTTTAATAAAAGGCACTGTAATGTAAGTAACAAAAAAAGAAGGCTTATATAAAACTTCGTAAATCTTTTGACATCCCTTCAATTAAAGAAAACTACTTTCGACTCCTAAAGGAATTCAATGTTCTTAACAATTTTCTTTGCAAAAAATTATAATATTTCAATCGAAACAAATTTAAAAAGTAATAGCAAATGTTTTTTGGTCGTATTTAAAAAATAAGAAAATGAATGGTGAAATAAGTGTAACAACACAACCTCCTGTCATCAACAGTCTGCTTATTGTCAAGGTAATGTGGACAATCTGTTAAATATTGGATGGTTAAATATAATTCGATCTGAAGGGGAAGAATTAGAATAGTGGCAAACAAACTGATCCAAATGGAATCCCTCTCGTAGTTCTTAAAAATTGTGCTTCAGTACATTCAGATAACCTCTCGTTCCTGTTCAATTGCTCGCTTTTTCGTGGTGAATTTCTTTCTGAATGGAAAAAATCATACATTGTTCCTATTCACAAATCAGGTTCTAAACATGAAATTTCTAACTATTGTCCAATTTCGAAATTGTCAACAATCCCTATACTTTTCGAATAACTTGTTTGTGATCAATTGACATTTATGACTAAGGAAATTATCTCACCATTCCAACATGGCTTTATTTCCGGCAGATAAACGGCTACTAACCTCTCTATTTTTTCAAATTACATTTTGACGTTATTTATACAGACTTTTTAAAAGCTTTTGATAAAGTGAGCCACTTAATAATATTAATCAAAATTTAAAAAATTGGGTTTCATTCAAGTATTTTGAAGTGGCTGGCATCTTACTTAATAGGTCGGACTCAGTTTGTGTCAATCGATAATTTCCTTGCTGGTCCAGTTTACGTATCATCAGGTGACCCTCAAGGCAGTCACCTTGGACCGCTCCTTTTTCTTATTTTTATTAATGACATGCGAACTATTTTTTTGAATTCTCTTCGTCTTTTATTAGCTGATGATTCAAAAATTCTTAGGTGTATCAGATTTGAAGCTGCAAGAACTTCTCCAAGAAGATATTCATAGACTTTCAGAGTGATGTTCTCAGAATCAATTGTTTTTAAATGTTACCAAATGTCAGTGCTTCTCTTTTTGTCTTTCTTTTGTACCAGTTCTGTTTGAATAAAAAATAGGTAATAACGTACTTGAAAGAGTTTTCAAGAAAAAAAACTTAGGTATAATTTTTGATCCTAAATAAAATTTCACAAAGCATGTTGGATATATTGCTGCCAAAGCGATTTCTATGCTAGGATTTATTATACGTAATTCATATGATTTTACTGACCCGCACTCTCTTAAATCTTTTTACTCAACATATGTCAGGTCTGTCTTAGAATATTGCACAGTGGTCTGGAATCCGCATTACAATATTCATTCAAAAAGGTATCCAAAAGAAATTTACAAGGTATGTTGTTTGGAAACTTGGTTGGAACATTGAATTGAATACAGTCGACGTAAAATGTTTTCTGTTATGTTTATTAGTTGTCCTGATTTTGTATCTTTAATTATTGAAGATGCACCATCTCGTGAATTAAGAGAACGCTATTTGTTTTATGAAGACGCGCATAGGGTAAATTATGCATTTAACGAACATATAACGCGCTGTGTTAGGGAAACTAACTTAATCTCCCAAGTTATTGATCTTTATTTTCATTATTGCAGAGTCGCTCTAAAAAATATACTTCAGTTACATCTCTCACTTAACTTTTAATAGTAATACACACGTATTGTACTTTCTATTTATTGTTTTGTGTTAATTGTTTATATATAATTAATATTTCCTTATTTTGTATGATGATGAATGTAAACAAATTAATTAAAATTAAAAATAATTAAATTAACCAAAGAAATAACTCTTTAATGTATCTTTAAGCCAAATATGCGCTTCATCAAGATCAAGAAGAAGATTTTGTAATGAGATTGATCATCTTCTTCCAATATTTTTTGGAGCCCAATCTGAGTCTCTTAAAATGTTCACCTTATTAGGATACCGTTCGAGAACCTTCGCGAAATTCGCCATAGTGTGCGCTCTAAGCGATGCCCAATTCTAGAGGAAACGGAAAATAAACGGATTTCGTTCTGTTGCCAGGGATGCTTATTTTCGAAACTTCGATTAACTTATTTTTTTCAGTGACAAAGGAACATCTTAAAGTTAAAATTGGCATAAAGGCTTTTTTATTTATTGCAATCATCGAGTTGGAATCAAGCCAGTAAATTGTAATGTGTTTCATTTTTTGTTCCTTAACTTCACCATTATGAAAATATTGTTTTTACTGAATGTACCCACATTAACAGTTTGGCTATTGGTTAAAGAATGCGTTCACATTGATAGTTTAATATTTTCAAGTGCCAAAAAAGGTGAAAATCATGACTAGACTAGACTATAGAAAAATTCTTAAGTAATTTGTGTTTTTGTGCTCTCATCATTCCCTAAGCAGCTCTTATAATACCTGCTTATATTGTCCGTAATAACTATAAAATTATAATTATTTGCTTTTTCCAGAGCTTCAGAGTCAAATCAGCTTCATCCTCTATTTACTGCCAACTTCTGATAACTTAATCGCATCACGAAGAAGTCAGTAATGGGATAAGTTCA
Source organism: Platycheirus rosarum (assembly GCA_963971375.1). Classification (NCBI taxonomy): domain Eukaryota; kingdom Metazoa; phylum Arthropoda; class Insecta; order Diptera; family Syrphidae; genus Platycheirus; species Platycheirus rosarum. Next base: position 46,946,938 of record OZ020510.1, on the reverse strand, counting down.
AGAATATATGTTCAAACGACATGATTACTTCCTGTATGTATTGGTTGACAATTCCCTTAAGTGCTAAGAAAATACCAAACTTTCATCGAAAACTATAATTATTTTTCTGTCAGGAAGACCCTCCGAATACTGAACAAGCCATTGAGTTGTTAAAAGTTTTCCCAACTTCCGATTCAATCAAACACAACTCACCAAAGGGACCATTAAAGAAACTACTCCCTCTATTAAATAATAGTATTCCAAAATTTCGAGCATTCAACCTCAATGTAATGTTGACAACAACAAAAAAAAAGTAGAAACATTTTCACCAGGAAATCACAATTATTTTCGGCCGCAGCGTTAAAAGTTTATGACTCTGTGGTTAACCCAACTCGATGCAAATTGGTTTGGATGGCATCACCCTGCTACTGGTTGGTCTTCACTTACTTTTATCACTTGTTTTGCACACTCTCAGGCTCACCACAGATAAAAACACCTTAACACTGTCACCCCACCAATTGCCAAAATGGATGACACCATTCAAAACTACTACGTGACCAAAAAACAGTGGGAGCCTTCAGAAGTGGGATATTATATATACTGTCACTTTAGCAGCAGTGCTGGGCGGAAGGATTCTCTTCTCGTCATTTTGCGGATATGAGTGTGCGGTATTTATTTTCAAAATATTTTCATCAACATATCACCAAGTGTACGAGTATACGTTCAGAGGAATAATGTGGCAAGTTTCCGCATGACTTCATTCACTTTTGTTGGTTACGTTCCAAGGTTGATATGGCAAAGTCGCCATCACTTTGACAATGGAACAACAGGATGGATGGAATTTCATGATCCTACATTGTCAAGGCACAGCCTGGCGTTGCCGTTAAGATAAGACGCGTGCAAAAATTAGAAGAACATTAGGTTAAGGTGGGCACACAAAAAGACAGGAAGACAAAATATTATACTTTAAGGATCAAAACGATGCGGTGGCGGTGTACTCGAGATAGGAAGTAAATTTTATGGAGCCCGGCCCTCTCCTATAAAGTATTAGGGGCAACGGCATTGCTTTCGTAGCTAGACTAACCGTGCAATGAACAACACTCAAGAAAATTGAAAAAAGAAAAAAAACAATTTATCTAAGACACGGCGCGGAAATGGGATTTTAATGCAATCGCCAGAAATGGGGAGAGGCTTGGTAGCGGAGGCAAGAAATATGGCCAGGCTGGGGCAAAGCTGTAACCATAACCATTAAGGGAAGCGCGTTCTGGGAATACTTTGTGCGGTTTCCTATTGTGACCGGGTGATAAATTCTCTGCAACAAAGAGATTTTCAAATGAGAAATTGAGAGGAATTTTCTTGACGGCATAATAAAATGACTTGTTTAACGCAGAGATGCCAGATTTCGCTTATGGACCCAAAAAGGTTTACCATTGAGATTTGAATTTCTAGGGAATAAGAAGAAATAGTTAAGTTAATGGAAAAGTCTTTGTTTTGAAATATGTTTATCAGAGGACATACTTTAGCAAATTCACAAAAAAAAAGTTCCAAAGAATTATGATTTTTTCAATTCAGGTAATGCCTAAGTCACGTCAAGGATTTTAGATCAGAAAATCATGTTTTTGTCGTTAAATTTATTTTGTATAAAGGTCTAATGTAATGATTAGGAATGTTTTGCTTCTTTCTCTTTTGGGAAACATATACAACTTAGAAGTGATATAACATCTAAACGGTAAAAGGTATATGTGAAAACTATTTTCAGCAATTGTTTGTAAAATGAACTCATTTGTTTTTTGAAAAAAAAAAAAAAAAAACAATTCGTTTGACCTTTGACTCCACATAATGGAGGGCACTTTTCTCAGATTATAAACCACATCAATACCAACCTGTATACTAAAAATCAGCCTGTAACTATTTTTTTCCCTTAAAAAAACTATTCTTACTGGGCTAGTGTAGAATTTGAAAAATGAGAGTTGTGTAAATAATAATTAGAGATTGCATAAATTGTTTAATATAGAATCCACAATTTTTCTTATCTTTTCTTCTACGTCCACCAAGCTCGTATCGGATACCATTCTTTTGATCAGTTCAACCAACATATTGAGATTGGAAGCACTTTTACTCAATGTTTAGTGGATTAAATTTAAGGCTTTTGTCCTTACACTTCGGATTGATTATATAATATTTACCACTCACTGCTTTAGTAAAAATTACCGACTTCCCAGTTTTATCTAATGTGGCAATTCTTGGGTTAAGCTTTCTTGATTCTGATAATAGGCAATTAATAAGTGAAGCTCTGCCTGAATTTGGAGCTCCAAATATCGTAGTATGGCCATTATTTCTTTTTCCATGGAATTAAAAGAAGTAAGGATTTCCTTCTTTTGAGGACCACCATGTGCAATATTGACTACTAAAATTTGTTTAAAAGCGCTTCATGCCGGAACCGTGCTCAATGTGCCATCGACCAAGAAATGCTTAAGAAGATTTTCCGATGTACAGTTTGAAATTTGTTCACATATCGAAGTTGAAGCAAACACCGTACAAAAAAAAGCTGTATTCAACAACTCTATCTCAGTAAAATTGAAGCTCAGGGTCAAACGGGTACATTTTGAAGAATTCTTTGACATCCGCGCACTCAAATAATTGTCCTACTTCATTTAAATTATTCGGAGATTTCAAAAAACCATTATTTTTTTATATTCAAAACTTGCCTTCGCATTCGCCCGCAATCAACGCTAGCTAGTTGACGCAGCCGGTTCGTCAAACATTTCTCGAATACCTAGCTGATTTAAAAAAAAAAAAAAACATTTTTTGCATTAATTGTATTTAGATTTTTAAGGAAATCCTTTTGGCTTCTATGGCAATGATCCCTAAAATTTTTTGGAACTCGGCAATCTCGAATCATTTCCAAAATCTATAACTACACTAGCCCGGCTCTTTTTTACATAGCATACACAATATTTATAACTTCCCGAGACTTTATTTACCCTTTATAATTGACAGGTTTCAGGTATATAAACAAATTTGCTGTTTTTTCGCATCCCAGCAATAATTTCTAAATACTACACCTTCACAAGCCATGACTTATAAAATTACTAACTTTTTTCCATTAAAAACAACAATTTTTTTTCCGAAACTTTAATTGGTCACTATGCTTCCCCGATAGTGACATTGATGCCAGTGGTGAAATGATCACAAATGTGATTATTTTAGGGATGCGTACTTTTATTCCTAACATTATTCCTTAAGAAAAGTCCTGGTTTAACTCTGAGTGGAAAGAAGCTATCAGGGTCATAGAAGTAAGTGGCCGATCTTTCATAGCCAAATATAAAGAGGAAATTTGGAAAAAGCACAAACAAGCAAAGAACTAATGCTATTCTCTTATTGAAAGAACCAAATTTTTGCGTGACCAAAAATTACGGCAAAAAATTCTGCAATGCCCCGAAGGCGGTAAAAATGTTTGGTCATTTGTAAAAAAATAATGAAAACTCCTCAACATCTTCGGTTCCAACGCTAATCGCAAATGATAAACCAACTGTTTACTTTTCGGAGAATGTAAACTAGCTCGCAGCCCATTTCGCTTCTAGCTCTATGCTGTCTTAGCAACGATGCCCCTCCTGTACTTGAGAATGTACAGTAGCAAGAGTTTTCAAAGATCTTGATATACACAAATCCAGTGGCCCATATGGTATACGGCCAATTGAATTGTGTCATTCAAATTTCGTCATTATCACAATTTGAGCCCAACTTGTTTCGTTCTTATTTCCATATATGCTTCTTATTACCAATAACACAAAATTAGTTTGCCAATTTTTGAACTTGAAATTTTTGACAAAAGTTAGAAAATAAAAAAAACAAACAAGAGATTGTCATGATAACTTGATGGTTAGAATGAACAAAAAATATATTTTAAAGAAAATATCATAATTTGAATAAAATCACTCCATTATACCAATGTAAATATTTTTAACACAATTCCCGTCAAACATAACGAAAACATTTGCACTTTTAGTGCTTTCATATGATGTACATATGTATTGTCAGTATTTTTTTATGATTTTCTTTCATATTTCCAAAACTACATAGATTTTATTGAAATCCTTGGTTTTGAAGTATATTTTTCTCTCCAAGGATGAAATATTTTATCATCGGTTCTGAAGAAGAAACTCACCTGAAAAAAAAAAACAAAAACAACAATTAGATATCAACGCTTCAAGAAACACTTCATATTTAAACAAAATTTGTGTCAAATGAATTCTTTGCAAAATATAATTAAATCTAATAAATATCAAAGTAATTTGATATTCACTTGAGTAAGGCTAAAGCTTCAGATAACACATTACACATATATGTATATCTTCCTAACTCGTACAATGTCTTTGATTTTTAGGGGGTTACTTCCACATATTCTAGTTATACTTTGGCACACATCTTTTTTGCAGACTTGAGAAGAAACCCGAGCAAATGAAAACGATAATGATTTTTCTTAATTTATTCTATCAGATGTCGGGTTTGAATTACAATCATGCATACCCAATAACCGTTCATTAATCCTCTGCAGAGCATCTGCGTTATTTCATTTACCAATTCACAGAATAAAAACAAAATAATAGCCCTACTCACATATATATTACGTTATTCGGAAGGAGGTTATGTTGATATAGCTTTAACTAAACCTCAAGACAAATCATTAGTGAAATTGAACTTCATGGGTTTGCTCTGTGAAATTATACAACTGACCTAATTTATTTTCCGTGACCTAAGCAATTGAGAACAAGAAAAGGAAAAGCAATAACATCCTTTTTATTCCACATGCCATTAAAAATCACCCGAAACCCCAGCCAGGTGATGATTTTCACATACCAAAATGTTGGATCACATTCCACATGTCACGTGCGGAATGTTTTATATAATAATTTATATAATTTATATACAAACAGTATTTAATAATGGATTATAAAGCATGTGCGAGGATAGAAAACACAAAATAAAATCAACCCATCCGAAAGTGATATTCCCATCAAACAAAGGAGTTTAATAGACCAACCCTTGGGAAACAAAATATTCCAACACTATTAACTGCAGTATCCCAGGTCAGTTGGTTTGCCTTATTTTTTTGGCTGCCAAAATGATAAAATCGATCAAATCCATTCAATTGGCGATTATAAATCCCCTTACACCCCGAATTCAGGGTAGAATTGTCAAACGCATTGCAAATCTGGAAATAATCCTCCGAACAATGACACGAGTCACAAGTGTGTCACCGACACACTGCACAAGAGTTCTCCCTTCGCGTAGCAATTTCCCATCATCACACATCGTCATTCAGTCTGTGAACAGAAGCAATCGTCACTTCCACAGTGCACCCAGTCTCAGAACCACCTCAACTACCTCAGAACAGAAGCAACGAAAACAAACAAACCCAATCTAACTCGAGCATTAAGGGGATAACAAAAGCAGTTAGTTGATAGTTTCGGATGCATTCAGTGAAACATAACACAGAAGTTCCCAATTTTTGTTTTCAAATCCCGGCGAATCCTGTTTTTAAATAAATGGCAACATCTGCATCATGTTGCTCCTGAAACTCATTGCAACCCATAGTGCAGCGTCATCCCTCTCTAAGCTCACCCTCAGCACTAAGGGTGAGAACGACACTGATGAATAGGTTTGTGAAGTTAGAGCACATTTCGGTTGTCGAAATTTCCCAACTGGGAATGCATTTAACCAGATGAATAAATGCATTTTGATTTGATGAATTATTCCGAAAAGACTAAACGTGCTGATATACACGGGAAGGAAATTTCTTGCCAGAAAAATTGTCGCACCTGATGGATGCAGGAGGCGTTTTTAGAAAAACTTTTTTCTCCATTTTTTAACTTTATTGCCAACAAAGGGAAGTGAATGGCAATTCAAAGAGGGACAGATTTATTGTGTGTGAATGAATAAAAAAAAAAAAAAACCAACAGGCCTATAAAATGAGGCCTTTTCCATAGATTTGGAACATTTTGTGTGGGTTTTTCAATCGAATCTATTCATGAGGAAACTTTTCCGAACTGTTCCTTACAATTTTTCCTCATTTTTAGATCTTGGGACTTCTGTTTATTGCCTAAATGGGTTTTCTGACACCTATACAACAAACATACGGTATTGAAAAATGCATATGACACAGGCGTCCCTATTATAAATCTCAATTTCAGACAGCACATGCTGTTTTCAAAAGGGTTTCTTTGAGAATTTCGGGAAGGATATTAGGGTTTCGGTACTTACTTTTCAGCGTAGGTGTGGTTTTGATATAATGTATTGCGGAATAAATTTATATTAATTTGTTATATAGGGTAAGTTAAAATCTTGAATTCGACATATGAATCGGAGATATGTAAGTTATGGGAACAATAAATGTTTATGAAAAGCATTAAGGGATATTATTTTGACATGTGGATATTTTGAGTGCTTCTTCAGATGCAATTAATAATAAGCAAATTGGATTTAAATGGAAAAAAGGTTATTTATTATTGAAATATTATAATATTGGTATAAATCATATATAACTGAAGCATAAAAGCAAATCCAATAATCTTCAACTGTGAGTAGTTCGCACTGTTGTTAGGAAGCGATTTGAGATTGAAAAAAAAATTAAAAAAGTTTGGATTTTTATTAAAAGCACCAACATTTAGTTTTGAACAAATTTAACGTCTAAAGATTTATTTCAGGTTCAAAAGAATTTCTTTTGTTTTTTCGAAAACTTTTCATTTTATTGTAATCGTAAAAATTTTTTTGTTCATATCTTAGGAATTTATAGAATCCTTGAATGGCTTGAGTAAGGTGACAAGTGGTATTCTTGGTTACTCGGTAGGAAAAAAATGTGTTTGCAAAAATTTAAATAATTAAGTTTACCCTTATAGTAGTAAACTAAAAAGCAAACACTCTAATTTTAATGCTGCATGGAAGGTGTTTTCCAGGGGAGCGTATCGGAATCACGAAAAAAAGTTTAAAAATCCCGTCTGCTAAAATACTGTTTTTTTAAAATCCCGCCCTCAAAATCAAGCTTGTTGTTCAAAATCCCGATCAATTATAATCTCGCTTTTTTTAAAATCCCGACAAATCTGGACAATCCCGTTTTTTTTTACAAAACAGATTTCATAATGTCCATGGACCTTATGACTATTTCCTAAGTGGTAACAATGTCCATGTTAATAACTATTTTTGATTGCAAAAGCGAGATAATAAGAAACGGGATCATAAGAGACAGGATTTTCAAAAGCGGGATTTTAAAACAGCGGTGTTATAACAAGCGGGATTTTAAGAAACGGGATTATAAAAAGCGGGATATCGAAACCAACCCGTTTTCCAGTAAGGGTGGTTAGACGATGATGTGCCATATAACAAGCACACACTTTGAGGCATTAACAAAATTCCTTTATTATTTGAAAGATCTATTTATGGAATTTGACATCGCCCCCGCCCACTTTTTAAGGTGGCATGGATCCGAATTGTCTAGTGCTCAATGACTGTTTCGCATAGATAGATAGATAGACTGAATTTGAGCGATGGCCCGTGTAATGTTCACCTTAATTTGAATATATTGAATTCTTATTCTCCTTAACAATTTTTAAATAACTTATATCTAATTAATAAATTACCATTTTTAAAACAGAGTAGTTTGTAGCATTTATATTTGAAAAATAGAGATAAATTCGGCGAACAAACGATTTGAACTTAAAGCTTCTGGGAAAGTCGTGCGAGTGTGGGCCCAAGTCCCGACGCAAAATTGGCCTTGCTGAAGCCTGCGAAAGGCCGAGTTCTTGTGTGCGCGATAAAAAATGGACTGCCTCAGTTTCTTCTGTACACTATCAATTACTGAACCTATCGTGTCAAATTTGGCCAGCAAATGTTGAAGAGTTGACTGCGAAGGCCAACCACGCCACGCATATCGTAAAATGTGCGCAACGAGCGCAACATTTGCACTTACGTAAATTTTGATAACACAATTTTATTATTTCGACGTTCATGTTGGAATGTTGTATGATATTGTCTTTTTGACGGGTTTTCAGAATCACTTCTTAAAGCATGACAATACCAACTGAGCTGGTCGCGCTCTATTTTTTCTAAGATGATATTTTGACGTGAAGGCTTCCACGGATTGTCGTACTTCTATTCGGTCAAGCTTTGGTACTCCTGATGTCATGCGAAGCATTTTCATTTCAGCTACTGTTAATTTACTTTCATACGTTTTGTATGTTATCCAACATTGTGAACCGTATGTAAGTATTGGACGCACATCTGCAGTGTAGAGCCTGCCGTTCAGCTTAGGAGGCATTTTTCGATCGCAGAACATAGCAGAGTTTTCCCACCACTTCATCCACCCTACACTTACGCGATGATTGATGTCGTCATCACAAGTTTCTTCATTATTAATCATAGATCCCAGATATTTAAACTGTTCGGATTTGGGAAGATCTTTTTTATGGTAGAAGGATGGCGTAGACCAGGACGCCAGAGGATGATTTGGGAAGCGCTGTTTCATTCAAATAAATATCTCCAATAGAGGCCTGAGTGCATCAGAAAACGGACAGCATAACTATTCAGTCTTTTTTGGACTAATACGATACCCGTTTTCTTCCAAAACGCCCATTTATACGTCAAGTGCCCCCTACAGGGATATAGGATTATGGCTTTTGATGGCTCCATCGTTAGCTAAGAATAACTGACACACTTTTAGGTCCGCCACTTTACTTTCTTGCAGTCAATCAATGACTGTCATAAAGAGCAATGGACTGGTCGCGCTTCCCTTGTGTACCAGCAGGTGATACCGGCAGGTTATCAGGTTTTTGCATTCTCTTACATGTGCATTATAATCCGCAGGTAGGTTTCCGGAACTTCTCCTTTTCTAAAAGCCATCTATATCGGATCTCGTTTTGTCTATCGAATCAACTAGCATAATGCGCTAATCCCTATCACGATGTTTTTGCATTGTGATCCTTATACTTTGGATTGCATCTGTAGTACATTTATCGGATTTATTTATCGATAAATCGGATTTATGTCGGATAGTTGTATTATATGTCTCAGTCGACCATCCAACACCCGCTCCATGGTGTATGACATCGCAGCTTAATTGAACAATATTTATCACAGCATCACGAATCATCATTGTATATTGGGATACGGTAACTTTCTCTCCATTAATAAAGCATTCGATCACCTCTAAAAAGTTTTGAGGCGAGAATCACGAGCCACCTAGACCCGATGTCTCCTATCATTTTACAAAGCTCAAAAGGTATCTAGTCTGGCCCTATCTGTTTTCCTTTTTTGGAGTTCTTGACCGGCTCGATAATCTCTTAACTGTGACGTCGGGTATCAACTTCATCGAAGTTAGGTGCAGCTGAAGCTATTGGAAAGTATAGCGGGGTAAATTGTTCATTCAAAAGATTGAATTTGTATCAGTAACCGAATTATATACAATTAATTTGACACCAAAATTATCACCAAAACAACATGGCCGCCAAAATCTACCCTCTCCGATTCAAAAACCCTTTGGGATCTTTATTAATAGTGGCTCTATGGTCAGGAAGGAATAACGGATTCAATTTTCTGTTCGTCATTTTATCTTCTAACAGAAAGTCCAGGACAGTTTTAAATAGTAAATGAAAAATAATGCTTCCGTGGTGTACAACAACTTTGAATAGGAACTTTTCGATGACTCTTGGCGAGCATCTTACTTTTATTTTTGATTTACTAGTACAATTGTTTTATTATCCAAACGTAGATTTCCCGAACTCAGCGTTATCTAAGGGCTATTCAATTAAATCTCGTCGTTGTCTATCGAATGGTTTTTAAAAATCAACAAACACAAAATGAAAATCTATTGAAGAATCCTGATATGGAAATTGGATCATGTTTTCAATTCTTTTTCCAATTGCATAACATGCTACTGTACCGATGAGCAATTATAAAATTTTAATTTTTTTATGGAAAATTTATATTAAAAGCCCCAGAACAATTTTTGTGTAATATTGTGTACGTTGAAGGTAGTTTTAAGAAGATACTTCATGTATGCATACTCATAGAAATTGCTATGTAATAATTCCTAAACTTGTTGAACATACTGTATTCAAAAATAATGTACCTTTCTATTAATTTCGCATAAAACTTCCACCCAATTCATCACTTCGTCCATTCTAAGTAGAAAAAAATATTAAAAGCCTTTCAACAACTCTTAAATAGAATTCCAAAGTTTATTCAGGAGCAAGTTTATTAAACCCGTTTTTCTATGGCGACAGGCCAGACAAACGACACCCAAATCCATATAGCTATAGCTTTACTCTTGGCACAACCTAATTAGCTTAATCTCATTTTATTCAAACTCAATAGCACATTAATCATAAAATTTCAATTCAAAAATAGTATAAAAGGCGCCCGCTGAAAACAGGAGCGCGTATGAGGGGAGGGATGGGGTCTGTCGCCATGCCCAACAGTTGTTTGATATTCGATGGTTGATAATAAATTGATTTATGCTAATATTTTGCAAATTGCTTTTAAATCATTTTCTACTGAAATAGACGTACTGTATCTGAGTGCCTGTCGTGTAGATACTACTCGGAGTATATGGTAGTTCTGTTAGAAAATATGCCCGTTAGCGGTAAAGAAACGAGACTGCCTACTTCTCCGGTTGTATAGATATATGTAAATCATCATCCTTATAATCGTGTATTCCGTTCAAGAGATTCGCAATAACTTCTGAAAGCAATTCGCTCTTAAAGAGTCTTTTATGGCAAAGTGAAGTTGTTCGTTTTTACAAAAATGATTTCCAATGAAAATGCAAAATTATCCTTAAGAAGCGGGTATGGTACATGGTAAACACAAACTCACAGTTTCCATGGAAATATACATCAATTGACGATGATTATCATCCTTTGGCTCCGGTTCTTCCTGTTTTATTTTTGTCAAATAACGAAATTGAATTTTGTGGTAAGATTCAACTGGAGTTGGAGGAACATATTGAAGGATTCTACTATAAGCGAGTATGTTCATTTCTGTGAGGGTAAGCATTGTAGGCGGACGAAGTATTGTGTGCACGTGTTTTCCAAAAAGGATGTGCAATGTTCACAAAATGCATTTGAATGAGGATTGCAATTTATTCTGATGATGTTTACTGCATCCAAATAACATTTAAATTGGTAACAGCCTTGCAAATATGATGGTTCGGGGTCGGTGCTTTCAATTACAGGAGGAGTATAGAAGCCGAGGAATCTCAATGCCGGTTTGGAGTTAGACACACACTGTGGCAAACAAAGACGAATTCAACCGGATGTCGATAGCATTGATAGAATTTTGGTTAAGGCGCTGCAAATATAGGAATAAGGTTCTTAATATCTATTGAATTGTTCATACACTATGACACGCTGATTGTTGGATTAAGGAATTATAGGAGTAATAAATGATTTAAATTTTATATGGTCTAGAGCCTCCAGTACAGGATATAACTTCAGCGGAAATAATATTGAAAATCCATTTAATACTTGGCAGTCAATACTCAGGCTCATTAAAATAAAAGGCACGACTGGGTCGCACGTACTTGCTCTTATGTGCTAATCCTTTTTAAATGCAGGCGTCTTTTTGACAAAGATTTTATTTTAATATTTTTTGTATGACGTGCAACTTCTTTAGAATCGTTTTGGGGTGAAGCTCGAACGAACATGCGTCACGACAAAGGGATAAACACATAAATATATAAAATTGTTAGCTTTTGCAGTTTTTTAGTGTAGTATTATCTTTCCACTTGCTGCTTACTGTTTATAATATAATTTGCTAATAGAAAGATACAAAGGACTTTTTTCAGTTAAATTTTCATTTTGGTATAGAAAAATTTGAACAACTGGCATAAAGATTCGTCGGAATCAGCAGTATGGCAATAATGCTAGGTAATATTGGGACCTTTATACGTCCCAATATGGGATCAATGGAATTTATAAAGGATTTAGGTACCTATAATAAGGTTGGAAGGAAGGTAGGTACTAAAATTAAGATACGTGTTCCAACTACTGTTAAGCCAGTAGGTATAGAGACAATATTAAAAGTTAACACAGTGGTTTTGTTTATTTATAGGAAGGTGTAAACTTTTGTTTTCTCGATTGAAATTTTTGCATTCAGTAGTAATCTAATAGTTTTTTTTATTTGTTAGTTGTTTTTGTGTGTTTATCAAAGGCTTCCTTATTTATTCTGTGCTTTTATGATGATGAAAAATACTTTAAAATACGTAAGTATGTATGTAATGTAGGTTGTCACTTTCTTTTATTTGACTAATGGCTTGGCTAGGGCTTAGCCGAGCAATATGAAATAAAATGTTGGGGAAAAAAATGTATGAATTCAAAAAAACACTACTCATAACGTTTTTTGGAAAAAATGTTGTAAGCCATATTATTTCTTTTGCTGTTTTCTATTTTATGAATTTTTCATTTCAAAATCGTTCGACCAGTTTTTCCAAAAAAATGTTTTTTTTGAAAAACTTTTCGAAAACATATTTTAAAATTTTGTTTAGTATGTCAATTTTAGGAAATCTATAGTTTATACTAGGAGAAAATTTTTAAAAAAAATCTATAAATCCGTTTTCAAAATATTCAGAAAACAAAATATTTTTTTAAAAAAATTATTAAAATTTAAAAAAACATGTTTTTGAAAATTTTGATAAGCAATATTATTAAAATCATAAAACACTACATATTTTGAAAATTTCATCAAAATCCGTCAATTAGTTAACGAGAAAGTCTGATTTTAAAAAACCGGTCATATGGGAGGTACCGTTATAAAACTTTTTCTGAAAAATCCATTAAAATTAAAAGATAGATTTTGCACAAAAAACATCATTCTGAAAGTTTAATCAAAATCGTAGGAGCCGTTTTCGAGAAAAATAAGTTTTTTAATAAAAGTTATATGGCAGGTACCGTTAGTTTTGGAGCTAGAATGCCAATTCCAAAAACTGTCGGGTAGAGCACTCTAAAAATACTATATACCAAGTTTGAATCAAATCGGCCCAACCGTTTAGGCTGTAGATATCGATACGGACAGACAGACAGACAGACAGACAGACAGACAGACAGACAGACAGACGGACGGAATTTCCGGACCCACTTTTTTTGACTTCTCTATCATCGTAATATCATGTTTGATTGTTAGAATTTTTTTTTTTTTTTTTACGAATGCATAACTTGCCTTATAGTCCCTATAATCGCAAGTAAAAAGAACTGTTCAACCAAAAAAATCTGAGTTAAAGAAAGGAACTTGTCTAAGTTTAAGAGGATAATGGGTTAAGAGAAATAGTACTAAAAGAGACAGAAAGTCAATGGAGCCTGCGAAAATTTGATGCTCGAAACTGATATATTTAACTTCTGCGTCACTGTGTTTGGAAAAGCGAAGAATTTACGATGTACAGATTTTATAAGTTGTAATTGGGTGGATTGGAAAGAAGATCAAAGAGAACTACCCTATTCGAAAACGGGTTTAACGAAGGTGTTGAAAAAGAATTTCAGTTACGTATGCAGTCAGACATTGGCAGTTTTACAATTAGATAATTTAGTAGCTAATATTATCGAAAGCTTAGGTAAAGTCGGCAGTTTTCACAATCAACTAAAGGGTTTTCAAATAAGGACTTGACAACTTTTTTTTAAAATAACACGCAAACCATTCGAGATATTTCAAAAACTTTAATATCGGCTTGAAATACAATCAAAACATTTATGAATGGAACTCGACTTCGTTCGCGGACACGTTTGCAGGGGTCGATTAATTGGACCCAATTTTCGATGACTCGGCAACTCATTTCGGCCGAAACGTGGCTTGTGGCACCATCCTGTTGAAACCACATGTCGTCCAAGTCCATATCTTCCAATTCGGGCCAAAAAATAATTGTTAATCATGGCGCAATAAATCTGGCTATTCACAGTAACGTACGATCGTTATCGTCGACGAAAAAATATGACCGCCGGCATGCAAACAACCGCACCAAACAGTTATTTTTTGTGGATGAAGTGGTGATTCATGAAATAAATGTGGATTTTCACCCGGCGACTAACGCAAATTTTGTTTATTGACGACCCAATTAAAAATGAGCTTCGTCACTGAAGATGATTTTGCGATCAAATTCAACAATTCTAAGCTCTTAAAGTTGTGTTCATCGACTCCAAATTTCGGTAGAAAATTTTAAAATTTGCAGACGTTCCTCGCTCATGTACTTAACCATTGTTGAAAATATAATGTAACTTAATGTTAAAAGAGATGTTTAAGCATAATGTAAATGAATTTATTAATATGTCTCTCTCTTTCTATGAAATTATAGAAGAAAGTTAACGCCATTTGTATAGCAGTCTTAAAGAAACTTTTGACCCGAATAGTTGTTCGGTTTTGCCAACAATCAAATAAATATATTGAATTCAAATTAATTCTGGTGTTGTGTGTTTGTGTCCAAATGGGACGAACTTATTCTTTTCAGATTATTTTCAGCGGGTAATCTTAGACTTTTTCTTGAATCGATTTCTGAAACCATAACGAAAATGTTCAGTTTACTGAATGAATTGACAATGACAGTTCGAATTAGTCAAAAGGGTGCGTTCACAAATTAAATTCAAAGTTGTCAAGTCCCTGAAAAACTCCATAGGTATCGAAATTAAAAAAAAAATCCAAAAACTAAAAATAAAAAATAGGATTTTATTAAAACCGGTCCTAGAATTTTCGAAATACTTTTAATACCGTTAAGTACGGTGGATTTGATACTTTTTATAAGTTCAGACTGTGTTATTTTCAACGTAAATGTTAATTTTTCTGTGAAAGCTCTTGCCTTCGAATGTAATTAGGCGCATAAAAGTAAGTAAGTGGGACCCAGTCTTGCTCATTTGTTTTTTCTTTCATTTTGTTAGAGCATATCAGTTTTTAGAGAGATTAGTTTGGAAGAAAAGTTTTAAATAACATGTTATACCATGTAAATACCGTATATCTATATATTTGCAAAGAAATATTTACAAAAAATTAATATAAATAAATTAATTTTGGATATTTTTTATTTACATTTACAATTCTATTTACATAATTTTTCAAAAGTACTAAACGTTAATGCTACCCTTTTTAAAGTATAATAATGAATTCCAGTTACTAGAGCAACAAGATAACTATTATAGGTTTAAGAGAGAGAAAAATACATAAATCTTCACCTCGCTTCTACCTTCCAATATGAGTACATACATCACACTTTTAAAAATAAAATTAAAAATCCCATCTTTCTGTTTCCCTAATTTCACTCAACCACTAATCCAAATAAATTAAGCACTTAAAATATCAGATTTCATCCCTAATCTGTGAGATAGAACTCGACAGCGACAGCGTCCAATTTCATTTGGATTAGCGCCTACCACTTATCATATTGATTGTCTGTGTCCTTCCCACTTTTTCCACTCAAGGATTCAGAATAATCACCAATTGAAAGACGAAACCACTTCAATTAACCTCCAAGTGCTCTGGATAATTTTTCAAAAATAATAAAATAAACATTTACGTGAATATTGAAGTAGGCTAAACACTTTAAATACTCTAACATTGCTTGAACTCCCAAGAGGAGAACTCCTTCCTCCACAACGTCTACAAAAACGCACTTTATAAACAAACAACAGCTGGTACTGTCTCCCACAACACAAAAGGGAAAAACAGGACTTATCAGTTAACATAACACGGAATGAATAATGAAACCAAGACTCACTCTGCGACGAGACAAATTTTCGTTTCCAGGAAACAAGGAAGGAACTAATTTACCAAAAAATATTATTTAAATGGTTATTTCAAGGAATAACCTTTATCCAATCTGCAGAAGATGCTCTTTGAAAAGTAAAACAAGAATAGGAAGCACAACAGTTGTTTTGTCAAATGGAAGAAGAAGACTGCTACTGCAACTAAAGTTGCCAACCGACAAAGAAACATCCCAACAGAAGGACAACACTACCAAGGAAACAATAAGGAAGCCAAGTCGGAAGAAGTTGTCCTTAAGATTTGTTTGTTTTTAAAGTTTTCGCACTAGATGCTAAATCCAATTGTGCAAAATATGGATACGGAAGGCAAGGAAAGCTTCTATTACAAAATATATAAATCCTTCACACAACCTCATAAAGCCAAAATAATCGGTTATCCTTTGGCAACATGTAAAAGGCAGGCTCTCTGAACGAGCAGTATAGCAAGTACTAGCTGATAAGAAAAGATACAAAAGCAGAGTATTATTGCTCTTCCCAAAGTCTGTAAGGACGATCTGAATGCTGTGCAGAAACAAAACGAAGAAGACGAAGAAATGACAAATGCCAGGAAAGTTCTGACAAACTAGCAGTAGCAGGATACTTTTGTCGTAGAATATTATCGTTCCTATCAACAAAATCTTTGCTAACTTTGCTGACTCCCAACTCAAGGACCCACAATAAATGGCACACTCAATGCAAGATGTTGGAAATAGTCCCGAAATCTGAAGTTGACTGTGGCACATGGATTCACTAACATTTTGCTGTCTGGAGATGATTATGGGATGTTTTTATACTTCTTTCTTTTTCCGGCTGTTATGCTCGTGCTGCTGCTGCTGCGTCTTTCTGATCCTTCTTCCTTTGTTCGAAAAATCTGGTTTGCAAAATTTTTAACTTTATTTTCCACCATTCACACGAGTAATAGTCATGATGAGTAGGGAGGGAGGATGCCACTTCCTGCCGTCATTGCTGTTGAATGTTAGAGGGGCATGGGAAGAGATGAGGTGGCATATGTGCAGCATAGCAGAATCCATGCTGCTTTCATATGCATGTCCTCTTTAAGTTGTTTTTTTTTCTTTGCACTTTCCTCACACAATATTAGGGGTATGAGTTGTGTCTACGACAAGAGGTTGAGGACAGTTGGTCTCGTCTTCGGCCACGGCGTCTGTTAGTGTCGTCGTCATCCTAGTTCATTTTTAGTTCATTGTTAGTGATGTGGTTGCCAAAGTGTTATTATTATTCAATCGGAATTTTTTTTAAGAAACTTGAGCGGGTTTTGCCTATTAAATTTTAATACCGACATCCGTAGTTGATTATGAAAAATGCACATTTGAAAAAATGGAATTTTAATTCACATGAGAAATTTTCAAGTGGTGTACCAAAACCAATTAAATACGGGACATACATTTCTTTTTCTTTTAGGATTTTTTCAGTTTTGTTAGAAGAATTGAATATACACAGAAAAAAATATCGGTTGTCATATTGACAATCGCTGGTTGTTAACTGAAAATTGTCATATTGAGAAATAAAATCATCAATATGATATGATTTTATGACCGTGAACGTATTTTTTAAGTGTCAATTTGCGATAGTCAATATGATGATCGCCGTTTTAAAAGTTTTAGTATAAACATTCGCTATTGTCAATATGAAAGCCAAGAAAAATAAAAAAACAAAGAAAATGTTAAACATAAATACAAAAAAGCTTGTTATACAATCATTAATATTAACAACTTCGATTGTCAATATAATGATCGCTACTTTGCGGTCATCATATGGACAACCGCGTTTGTCAAAATGATGATCACTTATTTACAGTTGTCGTATTTACAATAATGATCATATATGAAAATTAATTTATTTATATTATTGGTGACACATGCGGATTGATATTCCAGCAAGACAATGAATGCTCCTTTCCAACTGGAAGTATGAATTAATTTTTTTTATTTATTAAAACTGAATATCAAACTTTTAAATAAGCTAGAACTTTTATGACTTAAAATAATATTCGCATTTGTTTTATTTCTAAGGTAAAAGTTCCAATAGTTTGACCAACATTTTTCGAAAGACACTGAATGTTGGATAAGAAAACAATTAACACCTCAAGTAAAGATATTGTGAAAGTTTAAAAAAAAACTGACAACTAAATGCACAACGACGTTACTGATTTCTTCTTCCAAAGAATAAGATCAGTTAGAAACAGAGTTTAAACACAGCTGACTTTGGTGCAGGAATGCAACATGATCCTTTCACAATTTGCTTTAAAGAAAGAGAATAATTAAATAAAATCAAACGTTTTGGAGTTTAACCGTTTAACCGTACGTTTTGAAGAGATTTGCCTAACGCAGTTGTATAAAATTGAATTCAAGTTTTCAATGGGAATGAGCTATTTTAAAGCCTATTAAACGCCAAGCTACCGTTAAGGCATGAAATTGGTCATTCACCAAAGTACACAAATTCGTTGAGGCATGGAAGCCCAACAAAAAGAGTTGAAGTATATGGGGTTAAAGTAAGGATTGTCATATGATTAAGATTCTATACAACTAATCTAAGAATATTGCAGACTTGGTCAAAATGAAAGTTAAACAGCCACTTCTTGACTTCTTGGTTAAATTAAAAAGAATTTTGGATATTTCGAATATTTAAAGGTAACGTATTAAAAAAGCCTTGGCTCTACTGAAGTGAAAAAGCTAGGATCTTGTGAATATTCTAAGTAGGAACAATGGCAAGACGTCTTTCATTACTCCAGTGTTTTAAGACTTCGAGGTCATGATTGATATCAGCGACTCAATCTTACAAAGATGAAGCAGAGTTAACGCAAGCCGTGTCATCTGCAAACCCTACAGTTCTACCTTTTAAAAGCTGAAAAAAGGGAATTTATGTAAACTAAAAACAAAAGTGGCACAAGGACAGAGCCTTGAGGCACACCAGTGTTTATGTGAAACCAATTACTAAAAACCTTTGATTCTTACTCTTTGTTTTTTTTCACATTTCCTTAAAATAGCAATGACTTCTGCCATTTTGAGGCAATCAGGACACACTCCTTTAAAGATGCTTTTATTAAAGATATGAGCCAAAACAAAAGCAATATTGAAAGAAATTTGTTTCAAAAAAGAATTTGAAAAACTATAGCTGGTAGACGAACTAGAATTGTCCAATGCGATGATTTGCTGGTAAAGTTTAAACGATTTTAAAAATAGATGTAAACCATCCGTTATAAGTGTAACTCTTAGACTCTTAGAGTATTAGCAGCAACAATTGTAAAAGAGTTATTAAAAGTACTGGCAACATTTGCGGAAACTTCATTATTTTTATTGTTTAAATTTAAACATATTGGAGACGTAGAGGATACACCTTTGTTAATAAAGGTCATTAACATTTGCCCATTCTATTTACTTGCGGTTATAGGTACTATAATGCAAGTTATGCATTCGTGTAGATTCAAAACTTTTAAGATAACAATCAAACATGGCATTACGATGATAGAGAAACATATTTGAGTTACTGGCAAAAATCTGTCCGTCTGTCTGTGTCTGTCTGTACGGATGTATTTTGGACTGCAGCCTAAACGGTTGGGCCAATCGTCTTCAAAATTTTGAACTTAAGGTTATTTTGACACTCTACAGAGTAGTTTTTTTCAATTTTTTTTAGCTCAAAAATCAACGGTACCTGTCATATAACCGTTATGTAAAAGCTTATTTTTCTCGAAAAAGGCTCCATGAATTTTTTTTGAAATAAAATAAATAAATATACATTTATTTGTGGAAAAAAATTTAATATGGTGGGCTAAAAACGGTACCTCCCATAGGACCGGTTTTTTTTCTTCGACTTTCTCGAAAACTAGTGATCCGATTACAATCAAAATTTATACTCAAGAAGATGTAGGTAGCCTAAGTAATCTTGCATTAATTTTGTTTTCGAAAACTTTTGTTTTGTATTTTTAATAATTTTTTTTTTTAACTGATAATTTTTTAATTTTGTTTTTAAATGTACGTTATTTTTGTGCTTATGTTTGTATTCTTGAATTATTTTTTTAATTTAAAAAAACCGTTTTATTTAAAAACGGCTCCTACAATTTTGAAAAAAAAATCCCACTTTTTTACATTTCCTAAAGAAATAACATGGCGTTTAAACTATTTAACCCAATACAATTTAACGTATTTTATTCGAACAGTCGAAATTTCCGAGAAAAATAAGCTTTTACTTAACGGTTATATGATAAGTACCGTTAATATCTGAGCTAAAAAAACCGTTTGGCCTGTAGTTCAATAGACATCCGTACAGGCAGACAGAAAGACATACACAATTTTGCCAATAACTCAAATACCTATATGTTTCTCTATCGTCGTAATGTCATGTTTGATTGTTATCTCAACATATTTAATCTACACGAATGCATAACTTGTATTGTAGTACCTATGTACCTATAATCGCAAGAAAAAATAAGATTTGCAGGATGGACAAGACAAAAACATGCACTGAATTCCACCTAAAGGATGATTTGGAAACACTTAATAAACTTAGTCAACACATTCGGAATTCGGATATCATTTTCATTTCAATTCTAAGAAATAAAATGTGGCACTATGTATCCGCGCCTAAAACCAGAATTCTCGACAACCCTGGCTAGTTTGTACAAAAGACACTAACCAAAGAGTACAGGAGTTGCCCTTGCTCACTCATCACACGAGAGACGCGTCTCGCCATCCTTATATTGCTAAGGAACAGAACTGCACTACTCCTGTCGGGGGATGGAAATCCCGTTTTTTTTTTCATGCGGTGCATGGTGATTTCTTTGGCACTATGGCACAAAAAGCTACACTCTGTCTCAGGGGCAGATGTGTGTAGTGTTGAGTTGGTGGCATGAGGCATATTCATTTCATCCAAGGGATTGGGATATTAAATTGCAGTTTTAATGTTTTTTTGTTCGAGAACTGGCTGCAGGAGTGAGATTCATTTATATTATATTCACGAAGAGTTGATTAGTGGTACCATATGGATGCAATTTTTTTTTTGGATGTAAGGGGTGAGTTTTTGTTTGCAGAATGATGTTGCATTAAAGGCGAATGTGTTGAGGGTTTGATGCCGGTTAGTTCTATACTCCATATCCATAGACATGAAATAAACTTATGATTATGGCAAAACTGTGCGTAATTGGATTAAGTCTGAAAGAGAGTCGGCTCTTATGGCATTCACAAACACACATACAAAATATTATAGTTTACCCTTTATTGAATGAAATAATAAATTAATTATGCAGATATATTTTATGAATAGGCACAATTAAATTTCCTAAAAGGAAGTCGTTTTAAGGCCATTAGTCAAGAGATGACTTTGCAACAAGAACGACACAAGAAGTATCAATTTAAATTTTAATGGATTCAAATTATTTAGGGGGTGGAAACTGAATTAAATTAGATGTAAGGAAAAAGCTTTGATGGAGGAGCATGTGCTTTATCTTTGATGTGTCTATTTTGCTTATCAACGGTTAAAGGAAATAGACACACATAACATGTCAATTTGTTTGAATTTGTTTGAAAACATTCGGCTTTAATGTCGAATTGACTGAATTCTGTCGAAGTGTCATAATTGGATAGATAGACAAAACATACAATCAAATACGAATAAGTCAGCGATTTCTCTATTTCATTTGCGGTGTTCAAGGATACAAATAATATGTTCGCTTTAACGCCAAGTAGGGAATCGAACACGGAATCATTGGCACATTCATTCATAAAATAAATTCATTCTTAATTTATATTCCACAGCATACGCATGGGAGAAGTTGTCTTTGGTAGAACAGTAGAAAAACACAGCCTGCATGAAAAAATCTCCGATAAAGAATTCAGGCTCATTGACTTTGCTATGGGGCAAAATTTTGTTATGCACCTAGTCACAGTTCCCACACAATAACATTCAAAAAGAGACATGAATACACCTCAAGATCAAACAACTGTTTACGAGATCGACCAGAAGAAGTATTTTTCCCCATTTGATCTGGCTACAATCTATAAAGCGTTTATACGCCCTAAACTCGAGTATAACTCCCACCTCTGGGCAGGTGCTTCGCAAACATCGCTCCACCTGCTTGATAGAATACAAAATCGATTGATTGGAAATAGAACTGCCGCTGAAACAATTGGCCCTCTCGAACACCGACGCAATGTTTCATGTCTTTCCTTATTTTATCGTTTCTTTTATAAAAAATGTTCACTCGAAGTAGCCAGCTGCATTCCTCTCTTGAAAAGTTTCTCCCGTAATACTCGTCTCGCATGGAATGCCCATCAGTTCACCCTTGAGCCAAATTTCGGACGTACCGTGAAATATAGGGATTCTTTTTTTAGCCGAACAACACGAATTTGGAATAGTTTACCCGGCGAGTTTTTCCCTTGCCATTTTGATCTACAAACATTCAAAACCAATGTTAATCGACACCTATCTCTCCCCTCCTTATCTTCCTAATGCCCGCGCAGTGTGTTCTACATTATAAGGGAAACAAATAGTCCCTTGTGTGCGCGTTAATTATAAAAAAAAAGTGGCAACATAGTCAAAATGCTATTAGGGATGCCGCATCTGAAGTGCTGTGTATTACATGGTCAATACAACGATGAGTGTCGGTAAGCACATGCAGCTTAACATAAAGCATATAAAGCGGCGCGAATGTCAAAACTACTGGTGCTCTAATAGCAGAAGAGGAAAGAGAAACACCTAAGTAAAATCCTTCTTTTTGGGTGACTTTAATCTTCCTCACTTAAAATGGAAAGCATCCGAAGATGAATCACATTTTATTGCCAGCAATCCTACCGCCTCTAAAGAATGTTTCTTCATTGATTGATTAGCTGATTTAAGTTTTTTCCAAGTGAGTGTTGTCTTTAACTTTATGAATAGACAACTCCATCTAATTTGCTCAACAGACCCACTGAATTCTAGTGTGTCACTAAGTACTCTTTCTCTTTCAACCCCCTGCTTTTCTGTCTTTATTCATGGAGTATCCTAACCAGAACTCTAATACTTTAATTCGTTCTTTCGACTTCCGTAGTGTCCTGAGGCTTAGTGGTTAGTGTGTCGGACTGCTAAGCGAAGAACCTATGTTCGAGTACCGCTTATAGCCACCTTCTTTTTTGTCTCGAAAAGTGCATCTCATTTGGATTTGGCGGTAAGTCCCTTCCATTCTTGCAGATTAACAACACACACAGGAAGGGTTGAGAGTATAAGTCACTAGGCCTTTGCTCCTTAAGGAGCTGTCACGCCAATAAATGTAATTTATTCTTTCATTTTCACAAAGTCAAGTTAAGAGAAATCAACGAATATCCCAGTAGTTAATCTTTCCGTAAACGAACCCATTAGTAAGTTTTATAGAAACAAATGTAATTACATTTCTCTCCTACCAACATCACAACGTAAAACTTCACTTACATCCCACTCCTTAATAACTATAATCAGAGGTTGCGTTCTTCATTCCCGATTATTCTATAACTATCTCGAAATGTATCTAAAATTTACAGAACTGTACCTTTACCATCGTTATCTAGTAGAAACTCAAGCTAACCTCATTAACGATCCCAAGACATTTTTCGAATTCGTCAATTATAGAAAAAGTATGATGGTTATCCTTCCTCTCTTTCCTTCAATAGTGAAACCTCAAGTGATCCTCAAAATATGTATATCAGAGTTGTTTGCCTCATTTTTTTAAGCAAATCATTTACCAATGATTCTTATCATACAGACGAAGCTTATTTTAATTACTTACGGAATTTTTCAAACGGCCTTTTTTTCTCCTGTTGTTGAAAATAAGATGAGTCAACTTGGTGAAGAATTTTCTCTTGGGACGGATAATATCCCGGCAATTCTTTTTAAAAAAATTCCAAAACTCTCTCCGTTCCCCTTTCTCAACAAACTTCATTTGTTACACCGATTCACAAAAAGGCGCGAAGAATAACGTCAATAATAACCGCCCATTGGTAATATTTACTACATCCCCAAAGTATTTGAATGCCTCATATACGAAAAATTTGGTTGTAAGCCGCTTATATTCCTTAAACAACATGGATTCCTCAAATGTAGATCCACTACCACTACCCTTATTGAACTTGTTTCCTTTGCTTTCTCAATACTAGAAGCAGGGATGGAAGTCGATGTTATCTCCATTGACTTTGTTCATCTCCTTGAAATGGATATCTTCTTACCTCTAAAATCGTTCCTACATTGTGCATTTAAGGAATACACTTTCCAGTCCTTTTACCGCCACTCCCGGTGTCCCTCAAGGAAGTCAATTTCATCCTTACCATTAATGACATTGCATTGGTTATAAAGCATTACAACATCTCATTATATGCTGATGATAATAAGTATTTCAAAAACCATACCTTCAGCAAATGATTCCAACCTTATTCAATTCGATCTGCATCAATCCATTCACATCGTCGATCCGATCGGAGATCTCGATCTTTTATGTGATCGTGAACTTAGTTCCCTTACACATATCGACAAAATAATACAGAAGGCTAATTCAAGACTCGGTTTTGGTAAAATGATTGTTTAAAGAATTTTCGACCATTATGTGACTCGCTCCCTTTATATAACTTTCCTTAGACCACTCCTTGAATATGCTTCCCAAGTTTGGTGCCCATGCCACCACGTTCATATTTCCAGAATCGGAAGCATTCGAATATGATTTCTTCTTTTCGCTCTTCGTGGCCTTCCATGGCAAGATCCTTTTATTCTACCTCCCTTTCAAGACCGTCTCCAACTCATCAATCTGAAAACTCTAGAAGAACGAAAAATGGTGGCCGATACCCCTTTCATTTACCGACTTTTTTCTCGTTCCATTGACTGCCCTTCACTATATAATTACTTTTTCTTCAAAACTAACCCATTCAATCTCAGAAATCCTAGTGCTAGTCTTTTCTATCTACCTTTCCACCGCACTTCCTATGGCTTCATCGAACTACTTACACGAATGCGGCGAAGTGTAAATTCGACCGCCGAATATTTTGACATAAATATCAGCACAGCGAATCTAAAGTTACGACACAGTAACTGTCCCAACCTTCCCATTTAGCTTTAAGTACTCCTAACTTAGTCTTAAGTTAGATCAAATTTTGTGGCTTATTATAAGCCGAAAAATTTCTCAAAATAAAAAAAGTGGATCACGAGAAGTTCCCGATTGAGGAAATGCAGAGCTGTTACTGCAACAATGAAGTTCGAAAGTTTTACTAAAAGGTTAAAAGAAACTGTCAAAGTTTTAGACCACGAACTGAAGCTTGCAAAGCGATCAAGGGAACATCGTAATAGAATCGCAGTTGATGCTGAGTATATGGAAAACCATTTCTGCAGACTTTATAACAGCGATAACGAAAAGAATTTCGCTGTCAGGCAGAAGGATCTATTCTATCTGGGCGAAGAGAACAACAATTCCGTACACTTAACCAACTTTTTTTTTTACTTAAATTGCAGACATGGATATGGACGACCTTTTGGTTGGCGATGTCAATTGGTCGTCTCGGAGCTTCAACCACTTTGGTTTTTTTACTTGCTATTATAGGGACTATAAGGCAAGTTTAGGATTCGTGAATATACAAAAATTGAGATAACAATGAAACATGACATTACGATCATAGAGAAATCTAAAAAAAGTGATCGACAAAAAATTTCTGTATGTCTGTCCGTATGTATGTATAACGAGCTGCAGCCTAAACGGCTTAAGCGATTATCTTCAAATTTGGTGTGTGTTATTCTTTTGGCATTCCCCAGAGAAGAAAATGAAATTTAATTTTCAAGCCTACGGTAGCTGCCATATGACCGTTTAGGAACAGCTTATTTTTCTCGAAAACGGCTCCAACGATTTTGATGAAAATTTTTAAGAATTTTTTTGTTGGTATTGGCTTTCATTTGATCGGAATCACATTTACGGAAAAAGTCAATTAACGGTACCTTTCATATAACGGTTTTTTAATTTTTGGCTTTCTCGCTAACGACTCCTTGGATTTCTGTCAAATTTTATATATGAGAAGATCTACGTAGCCAAACTAATTGAGCATATCAAACTTTTGAATAACTTTTAATATAACTATCTTTTTTTCTAATTAAAATTAACTTAGATTTTTTTTTAAATATTTTTAAAATTAATCAAAAAAAAATATTTTAAATTTTATAATCACATTAATAAACTCTAAGAAACTGCATACCAAAATTAAAAAAAAAAAAAATTCAAAAAACTAAAAATAAAAAAACAGGATTTTATCAAAACCGGTCCTACAATTTTAGAAATACATTTTTCATAAATTCTGAGTTATTTAAGATGTGTGAGGGCGTACTTCATTTTTACTAAAAACCGTTTAGTATTGTGGTTTTGATTCTTTTTAAGTTCAAACTGTGTTATTTTCAAATGATACTTGTTTCTGTCAAAGACCTTGTAATTAGGCACATTAGAGCAAGTACGTGCGACCAGTCGTGCCCATTGTTTTTAGGGAACCGTGAAGGACCAATGTTATGCTAACAATCCGGAAATGATTGAAGCACTCAAGGCCAATATCATCCAAGCAATCCGTGAGCTACAGCCCGAAACCATCCACAAGATCTTGGAAAATTGAAGTGACAGAATGGGCTACTGCGAATCCAGCCGAGGCATCCACTAGAACGATGTTGTGGTCCATAATTAATGGGAATTTACTAAAAAAGCCATAATCCGTGGAAAAAATTTAAATTTGTTCATTTTATTGCATTTTTAAAAAGAAACTTGTATTTGTCCCACCCTGTACATCGACACAGGAGTTAATAGGGTAAAAGTCTAACGTGTCAGATGGCGCGAAGGGACGGCGCAGTAAAGGAAGATGAGCACTTGGGTGGCGCACGAAAACGGAAGAGGACCTCGACCAAATTTAAGTGCAAAACTGGACGCAGATAGCTGAGGAACGAGCTGCCTGGAGAAGCTTTTTTGTTGAAACCTAAATCCAAATTCGTAGCGCAACCTAATGTAAGGTGAGGTAAAATACTGGCAATATTATTGTTTGGCAGAAGATTGTGGAAGATTAAGACTCACTTCGATGGGATAAGAACCATGACTTCGTACTGAGAACTGAAAAGTGATTATGATAACGTAAGCAAAAATCGTCAAGATAGGTTTTTATTTCCTAATTATGAAGCTTTAGCTCGAATCTCAGAAAATTGATAATATTTTCAGTTATTGATTTAACCTTGTGGGATTTATCCAGAGTGGAAGATAATTAATTAGATTTTATGGGCACTTTAACCTAGCATTCTTAATGCGCCGTCTCTTATGGTATTGGTTATAGAAATCATGTTCCAACTTTCAATACAAAAAATGGAATAATTAAGGAAAAGATATAGAAAAGCTTGTCAGCTAAACTATGAAACTAATAACTTATCATCCTATCTTCACAGTAATTATACATGACAGAAAAACGGTGTCAATTATGAGTTCATCTCTTCTCCATAATCTTGCCTTGATCTAGATTTTCCTTTTTATAAGCAAATTCTAACAAGAGCTTAACCTTGTCTTGCTGCACTCCTTCTTCTCGGTCTTCGGCTCAATTAAAGTCACAACTGGTGCCGAAGCTTAAATCCAAAATCACTTCACTCATAACAGCCACTTGAATCCTTTAACTGCAAAAGAAGAAGATTATCTCTGCCTGCAAATGAAACCCAACCATTAACCATCGCCAGTACCCTCGATTGCACTGCATCCAGCACTGTGTGTTAATGACTGTAAGTCGATCATTACCATTTCTTTTACGGGGCAATACCACGCCAACCGCTTTCTCCATTAATTACTTAGATTCCATAATGCTGTAGTATATAGTATACGCAATAGGGTGCTTTACGTCATGGATACACTTCTATGTGACAGCTAGAGCTTTTGCTCTGCTCTATGATCCTACCATATAGCAGCTATCATCGTAGCGTTGACAACCAACGTTGTCAAAGGTCCCGAGGGTGGATTATATCCTTCATCTTCTGACGTTTTATAAATTCACTCTGTTGTATCTACTGCTGGTTGTGGCAACTTCGTGCGTTCATTTAGTCTATGTACAGTGTAGTGTACATTAACAATTTATGCGACGAAAAGTACCTCCTACAGCAGAGGGGTTAGGTCAGGGTATTCGTATTCCCCCTGCAATTCACAAGAAAGAGGGTCTTCATTAATCTTAGATGTGACTGTGATTTAAGCATCCGAGGAAACCCAGTGGTAGTCGACGCGTTGTCGCTGGTTCTTCGGAGGTTGAAGTTGAAGTTTAACCCCTGAACTTTTTAAATATATTTTTTTATTTCTTCTTCCCTTTTTTAATAAATTAAAAAAGTAATCGTGCCTTTGAGTAGGTACACAGGGAGGGATTTGGTTTTTTTAGAATACAAAAACACAACAACAAAAATAAAAGTCATATCCAGGCTTTGTATTTATGGGATGACATTATATGCAAGACCTTGATTTATGGAGTCTATTTATGAGCGGGAAGGTCGAGGAGGAGGGGGCTTTTATTATTTTTTTAAAGAGCCCGTTTGTAACTACTTTTTGTCATTTATTTGGTCGTTAATTTGTTTTATTCGGGACTGTGATGGTTTTTTTTAGCCATACGTCGCGTCGCGTCGTCGCTCGTCGTCGGGCGGAATTGATGTTTTTACATTAACGTATAGAGCTTCATAGTTGGAAAATTTGTTTTTCATATAAAATTTGTAAATCACTCTTCTTCTTCTCTTATTTTTTCTGTATAAATTGTGATATTGGAGATTTATAGGGAATATCTGGAATGGAATATCCAAGGGATAGGGGAGGATGAAAAGATGATGAGAATTTATGATGCTTTAAAAATATGCGGCGCACATGTGAGTTCTGAAGAGTGAAACGTCAGCGGGATTTATCGTCGATATAGACTGGGACGAGACACAGGCAGTGTTTTTTTTTACATCAGTTTTTGTTTTTTGTGTCACTAGGCTTTTGATGAGTTTTGGTGAATTGCTGACTGATTTGATGCCTAAAAAGTGCGAGTTAGGAAGTGAAATCTTTTTGAAAATCTATTTTAGGATGACTGTGGGAATTAAATGTGAGGAAACAGCGACACAGTTCACATACAATAAATCGGTTCGAGTTGTATTGTTGAAGTTAAGTTTGTTTTTTGGGTCAGGGAAAAATAAGTTCTGTTTTTTTTTTTAGGTGTTCGGGGAGCTTCAATGATGTGCTTCTTCTGTTGATGAATCTTTTGTACAACAATACAGATCCATAGACGGTGATGAAAGAGATACGAATACTGAAGACTTAGAACTACTTTGTTAATTCAGAACAGTGTAATCAGTATAAGAATTAAATGATCTAATACGCAGCCGTTTCTGAGGCAGGTAAGTATTTATTTTGTGGACTCGATTTTGAGATTAATTCCTCTTTTTAGTGATATATGTATTAAATGAACCATCACATCGCCAACCTAAATATTGACAAGAAAGATTGACTGTCATAATCATTGCGTAATCATCTTTTATTTAAAGGTATGTCTTGAACTTTGAAAGAACATTTAGTGTTTTTTAAAAGCAAGCTAAGTATACGTTCTTTCAATGAGCTCGCAAAGAAAAAAGTAGAGCAAGGTGGATGGAAGGCGTGCGCTGAGGTTTCGCCAGCGTTGAAAATCTTTTTGGAGCGATAAATTGTTGTGGTACTACTCCCTTTAGTGAATTTGTTAACTATTAAGACCTTTCATTTGTTCTAAGATTGTGACAGCGCGAAAGCAGATTGGGTCAAGGCATCTAATTATATAAAAAAAAATAATCAATTGGATTTATCGGTGACTTGAGGCGAAAAGAAGTACAAATTTAAATAAAATAAAATTTAGTTTAACATAATTACATTTAATAAAATCAAAAATAAACTAAATTACCTACAATTAAATAAAAATAAAAAAAATTAACAATTTTACACAAAATACAATTTAATACAATAACAGCAAGTTGTATAAAACAAAATGAAATAAAATTGCATAAAATATAATCAAATATAATAGAATACAATTAAATGAAGTAACAATAGAATAAAATGAAATTACACCCATACCCATAATATTCAAAATTAAATTAAATAAAATTAAGCAAAATAAAATAAACAATAAAAAAAAAATAAGTTGAAATAAAATCAAAATACAATTAACTAAAATAAAGTAAAATAAATCGAAAAAACACGGAATAAAATAAAATAACATAAATTATTTAAAATAATGTAGTTAATACTTATTATACATATAAAATAGAATAAAATTTTGTCAACGGCCTTGGTTCTAATAAAGCATCGCTTCCCGTGGATTAAGCGAAATCAAGCATCATTGGGCGTGGTTTGTAGTCGCATAGGGGTCCTTTCGAAAACCAACAACAAAACGATGCACAAGACCACATTGATACAGTACAGACCATAAGAAAGAGAGAGAACGGAAACCACATAACACGAGACAACAGCACGCAGTTGGTTTTCTGACGGTCCCCCATCCGACTACAAACCGTGCGCAATTATTCTTGAATTCGCTGATCTCTTGGGAAACGATGCTTTACCAGAATTAAGGCCGTTGATTTTTGATCAAAAAACTTCTTCTATTAAAAGAATAATTTCTCCGTTCTAACATGGTTTTGTAGCTGGTAGATATTACTTACTAAACTTAAAAGTTTTGGGAACTTGGTTTTAAATTGACTTGAGAAGGGTTCTTAATATGATGTCATCTACAATGATTTTTCTAAAACTTTCGATTGAGTAAATAACGACGCTTTAGGGGTGAAGATAAACAAAACCTACTCTCCGAGGTAAAGTTTAAGGTTTCTTTTTTTTTTTTGTTGACGTGGTTTCCCCTGTAGACCTAATCCACGAATTTTGTTACTTGAAAGAAAATTTATTGCATCTAAGTTTATTTCTTTACAGGTAAATTATTTTTTTCCTTTTTGTTGATGATGACGCTAAATTAACATCATCGGCTCCGTCTTCAAACATTTCAGTTTTTTGTTGATAATCACGCGAACGGTAACTTTATTGAAAAAATATATTAAGACTAGTTTTAGAAAATTTATTTTCTTACAAGTTTTGCCTTTATTATTTTAGTCAGAAATAAAAAATGGCGAAGTTATTCGCCAAAATAAAATGTTCATTAAATTAAAAATGTCGGCTGAAGTTCCAGCACGATTGTTTGACTTCATTTATATCAGATTTATTGTTATATTTAAATAACTTTGCTGTTGGCAAACCAGGCGTCACCTGGTAATCAAAATAGCTTTAGTTAGTTTTTACAAAATAGATAGCTTATTACTTGTGATACTTGTGAAACGACCCCAGTGGTACCAATGGGTGATTGAAATAGACTAACTATCAGTTATCTGCCTGTGGAAGTCCCGTCCAAATCGGGGCATAAATAAGAATTAAAAAAAAAAAACGCCTCCAGCGCCACCTAGGTGTAATTGACAATTGCCTTACTTAATTCTTAAAAAACCAGCTTTCTGCCTGTGAAAATTCCGTAAAAATCAGTCTATAAATAAGAATTTAAAAAAAAAACACCCCAGGGTCACCTAGTGGGTAATTAAAATAGCCTAAGTTACTCCGTAGAATATCAGCAATCTGCCAGTCAGTCCCATCAAAATAAGTGCACCCGTTCCCGAGATCAGCCGGAACAAACAGACAGACAGACAAAAATTTAAAAAAAAAAGTGTTTTTGTTATAAGTACTGTATTAAAACTTTCATATGCATCTAGTAAAAACCTGTTATTTTGATATTAAAAACAGGCACTTCATTTTTATTTATGTGTATAGAGTATAGATGTATACATTCTCTTTACCCAGTACTCTCATGGATGTCATTTGGCTTGTTGCCATCTTCAGGGCCATGCAGTAATTAACTGTAATTAGTGGAGAAAAGAACATTTAACGTAATTTAATACACTTTTGTTATATGTTCTTATTCTATATTCACGACAATTGGTGATTTCAGCGTAACTCTTGCGGGCCGTGCAGCAATTAAAAGATGCTAATTCATGAGAGTACTATAGGCAGTGTATATACATACAAAGATGTATTTAGGAATCACTTAAGTATTGCAACTTTGTTTGTTGAATAAACTACACTAAACTCAACTGAATACTTTGACATTTAAAATTTTCGGTAAGGGATACAAATTTTCTTTAAGGACTTTTTTTGGCCGATTTTTCAATTAACGCATCTTCTTTATTTCCAATATCTTTTCGATATCTGTAAAGGTATGTCCAAATCGAACATTAGGTTTGAATAAATTGCAATGTCCTCAAACCTAATCAGTCCCCGCATTTTCAATATCAAATTACCTTCTTAACCCGCATTCTTCATCTTATTCTTTTTATACAAAAAGAAAAAACCAGAAAATTAAAAAAAAATGTCAAAAGGTATCCAGACAATCAATGCAGATGTCGTTTTCGTAAATAGATGACAGCTGGAAGGCAACCCACATAAATTAACATTTTTTGCATTATAATCCGAATCAAAAAACTCATTCAAATCTAAGGAATGAAAAAGAATGGGACCAAACACGTTTCATTATAGTTCACCAAAATGCAGGCCAAGGAGTGATCCCAAAAGATACTGGATATTCCGTGCGTCGTCGTTCGGTTTATCGGAAAAAGGGCCACAATATAGTTTCCTTTGTGAAAAAAAAATAAAGATAAATTCAAATCACTCAAGCGAACTCTTGTGCACGAACGACACAGTGCACTATGACGTCTGTGTCCATTCAGTATTCAATTGAAGTGTTTCCCTGCTCCTTGCCACAAGAAGATGACAGACTATAGACTATACTGTATCGTGACAAAGTCCATTATTGGTATCAGTTCCAATGATGGTCATTCCTTCGGACATAATGGCAAATGAATTTCAATTTTTTTAGATTCGCATTCATTAGATGTTTCCACAAAATCAAAAAGATATTATTCCAGAGGGACGTTCGCTTAATTAGTGTTCTGAATTCTGAATTTAGATAAATTTTTATATTTCCCCATCGGCATGCCTCTCATCTCAATCTGTGGCACATCATTGATCATTGTATCTTTCTATCTGAGTATCTTTTCAGCTGCTATGCTCTTTTGTTCTAATACATCATTTTGGTCTTTTTTATTTAGATTTATTATTGTTTAACCAGCAGTTGTCAGCTGTCAGATAGATGTGGTTGTGTATTTTGTTTTGTTTAGCGCGAATAGTTTTTTTTGTGGAAAATTTTATTTTTTTTTTTTGTGTAGTACTATTTTGGTGTCTGACTGTTGGTCTACCACGACCACGAATGTGTTGCAATCTGCCAGTGGTATTTAACGATGTCATTTTTCAATGTCACCAAGCAGAAGCTACTGTTGATGTTGATGCTTCTGCTGTAGAGTGGCACCCGAGGTTAAGAACCACCCCACTGTCATTTGTTTTGTTGTTTTTGGTTTTAAATAGAAAATTTTCAATTGAATTTTTGAAGATTTCCTAAAGATGTATCTAGTTGTAGAGGCATCGATGGTGGCTGCTGGCTGAAGATGAGCAAACATCGTTAGGGATCGCTCTTCCGCTTGTGGCTGACGGTTTTTGAGTGAATCTAAGTGGCCGATTTATTTGGCTGACGAGAACAAGAAGTCAATTTATCAATGTAGATCTTTTAATTGAATTAACGATTGTGATCTTAAGGCACTAAAGCTGGAGGGCATTGTCTTCTATTTATCGATTTATCACACTAAATAAGCCCTCTCTAATGGATCATTTAATGCGGCCCTATTATTAGATTAGGTTTAATTTAAAGTGTTTTTCTAGGGAAATATTTAAAGTTCAAATGTATTGTTGATAACGAAGGCGGAGGAGGTTGGAAATATTTGAAGAAATCAACTGCACTTTTGATAATTTCGCTCGTAAAATTTGTTATTTCTTTTGAATGGTATTTGACGAAGTTATGGGTTTTTATGGCTGATTGGGATTTTGTGAAGAAAGCAATTTGTTTAAACAGCTTTAAATTATGCGGTAATGCACAGCACAGAAGTTGCTTGTAAAATTATTATGGGCTCTTAAAAAAAAGTAATAAATAGTTTTGAACCAAGTAAGTTAAAAACCTGGCAGTAAATATAAGAATGCACGTAAAATTTTAATAACTTTTTGACATGGTGACGAATGAAGTGAAAATTTAATTAGCATGCAAGTTAAAAGTAAGCAAGTAAGTTAAAAACCTGGCAGTAAATATAAGAACGCACGTAAAATTTTAATAACTTTTTGACATGGTGACGAATGAAGTGAAAATTTAATTAGCATGCAATTCGATTGTATTAATTTTACATCCAATTTTAAACACTTTTTGGTTAGGAAAATTGGCTTTATTTCGCACCGCCGTTCTTTAAAAATTAACTAGTGTTTTTGGTCAAATTTTGTATTCATGTCAGAAATGTCGAAGAAATATAGTGACCAATTAAAGGTCCTGAAGAAATTGTTGAAACCGTTCCAGTTGGCTTTCTCGTTTTGCCAAACGGTTCTCCTAGGTGTTTTTCTTTTAATTGAATTATTTGACACGAAAAATTTGCAGGAATGACACAATGGTCACATGTTTCTAGAGGCGTTAAAACACAAATAGTAGTAATAGCAGGTTTGGTCTGCGATGCCAACAATTTGGATTGGCTCGTCAATGGACTGAGTAAGTTGATTCAACTCAGCAAAAAACTCAACAAGTTTGCATGGAATCCTGTGTTGACTTTTTATCTACTAGAAAACAAATGTAGTGGACTGCTGATTAGACTCAAACTCCGGATCTACTTGATTTTTAATATCGCAAGGGAATTAAATAAAAACTATACCAAGTTCCGGGTTAGTTTTGACCAGCTATGTTGGCAGTAAACGAAAGCCTCCTTATAAAGGAATGTGCCCCATATCCTATAAACAACAAAACTAACTTAGAACTGTGCGTGGAGGTAGAGAAGAAACTAGTACATTTAAAGTCCCATTGCAAACTCCTCTGGAAATAGAAGAAGAAGTGGACATATTAGTTTAAGTTGTTGAAGACGTTGCCTGGAAAAATCACTGCAAAACCGCAGAAATTAAATTTCTAACGAGGAAAATGTCTACATAATTAGAAATTAAAGAATTTTAAGTCAAAAGACGAAAAGCACGAATGAAATTGGAGCTATTCCTTTCTCCTTTAAGGCTGCGCCTACAGTGGTGCAATAAGTCGATGCGATACGAGAAGCGATTACACCAACAACACGTGCATTGAAATAACAAAATTTCACAGTTTAATTCTTCTTTAATTTTTTCTTTAAACTTCAAAACAGTAATTAGCATCCTCGAACAAATTCGCTTGAAAAAGTGTTAGAGCAATAATCTTACTTCAAAGCGATGTAAGAAATAGTTCCACTGTTCGGTGAGATATGCCATCAGATCACAAGTGGAACGGCTGCTGCGGAAGCCATACTGACGGTCATGGAGAAGCTTTCGATCTTCGAAATATCTCTTAAACTGACGATTAATCAGCGTTTCAATGACCTTATAGAAATAAGGGACGTAATAGCTATGGGTCGGTAGCAGGAGGGGTCACCTTTCTGTTCTGCTGTTTTCCATCTTCTAGGGAAAGATTCCAAAATAGTAGGGGCGATGGAAAATTTGTTGTCGTAATTTGACATTGATACAGGACAGAAGAGAAGACAGAAGGAGAACAGAAAACAGAAAACACATAACACATGTCAACAGCACGCAGTTGGTTTTCGGACGGTCCCCCATCTTTCTACTAACCACGCGCAACGATGTTTGATTTCGCTGATCTCACATACATAACTCTAAAAACAACAATAAAACCTCGATTTTGTAATGTTCCCAAACTCAACATATAAAACAATAAAAACAATAACAAACACAGAAAAAAATAGACAAACAAATTAATGACACCTGATTATAAATTTTCTAAGTTGTAAATAAAAAAACAATTCATAATCGTTCACTATTGTTGAAATTGGTGAAATTCTCCTCGTACAATAATTTTGGTAATAAATCTCTGACACGCGCTAGCTGTCTGCTTAAATGGCGTATAATATGAAATTTGGCTTTGTTGTTCCCCGCTTCAACTTCCCAACCTGCTCCTCATGAAAATTGAAGCGATGGTGGCGAAGGCGACGCCAAGCCTCTTCACGTCTTTACACCAACAATTCGAAACCACACCAAACAAAACAACTGAAGAGGGCCCAATCAACGTGGTGCTTACGTCCAATCACGCGTACTATTCTTTTGCCATAAACCGATTTCATTGTATCTGAAAGATTCGCCATAAATTTCCATGTAAACATCAGATGATTCAAAGAAGCATCAGAGTGTATAGCAGCAAAGAAGATGCGGCGATGGTATAGTCCCTCCACAACCTCAACCTACGCGTGTCATAATCTTCTGTTTGGCGTAAAATTGTCCGACGATTTTTCATGCCCTCGCCGAACGGGTGCCCATTTGAAGGATATATCGGAACTTTTACGCTTAACACACAAATGAGCGTGTGGTATTCAAATCAATTACGGGCGCACGTTGGATACGTGAAAGATGCGTTGGCGTTGGCGGGAAGGCAAAAGCACTCACTTCACCGAGAACGAGAAGTTTGTTTGTGTCTTGAGGATTATGAATGCATTTGGGGCTTAGTTGGAGCCGTAGTAGTCGGTTGTGTTACCAGATTGCCAGACATCCTTTCATTTCGTGGGAACATCATATTTGAATAGGTCCACGATCCACCACATATAGGTGTGTGGGTGACGACTGCTGAGGAGGAACGCCGTTCAAAACCATCATTTGAATCTCATCGAATAAAAATGGTTTCTTTATCACTGGGTTCGGCTGAGATGGGGTTTCCAGTTGTGTAAGTGCTTGATGGATACAAGTTTTGAGGTTGGGTTACTGCACTTTGATTTGGTTTGGCGTTATTTACCCACCGGCATGTGGGAGCTGATGCTCCATGGTTGTTAGGCTTTATTAGAATTTCATCGATGAGTGGATGTAAACATTTTGCTTTATATTTTCTCTGATTTCTTCCATTTTGTTTCCTTTCTGATGTGAGCTAACAAACTAACGATTACCTCAGAGTTCTTATGTTGCCAAATGACAGTTCTGCTTCCTTCATATAGGAACCCCAAACTATTCGCAAATAATTGACGTTAATTGGTTCTAGTAGACATTTACGATTATCGTATCATCATCAATTTGATGTCTGAATAGGTAAAAGTGTGTTGGTTGTGGTGGTTTGTTTCGAATGCAAGCATTGACTTAATTGGTAAACTGGATTAGAGAGCGAGACAAATATGGCGAAAACAAGGCTACGCTAAGCTGCGAAGCTGACTTACAACTACTTGCAGATAGACAGGATTTCCATTTAAGTTCATATAAGCGTGACTATGGTCATGTCATGATTGATGTCTCGTTAGTACGTACGATAGTTAGTTGTGTGAACTAAATTGTAAGCAAATTGTCTGAGAACTAAATTAAGTCTTTTCAGCGAAAAGGCAGACTTTACTTTGAGGTTAGATAGACGAAGCTGCAATTTAGTATTCAAAATACACTCATGACACGACGAGGAGAAAAAATTATCTGTGATATTAAATTTGTATCTTTTAAGTTGCGAATGATTATTCGATGGTCTTCATGTAGGTCGTAGTAGGTTTCTGGGCTCAAAACCAAATTTTCAGACGTTTGGCTTCACATGATTATAACCAAAAATTAAAAAAAAAACATAGATTTTATATGCCTTAATAAAGTAAACTTGTAACTTGTAATAGAAGCTTCAATTCCGATCATTAAGAAATTAAAAGTAAATTGTCATTCTTGGTAGTAAAAATTCCGGGAAAAGTTTAATAATCGAAAGTTTGGTTCGACGATCACGAGAAACTTGTATTATAATAAGACGGCCTTTTACCATGCAACTGTTATACTCTCCCCATGGATTATATAGAACACGGTTCAACTGAAAATTGGATATTCAATCCGGAAAAAACGGGGAAAGTTCCTGCACACAAAAAAACCTTCAGCGACTTCAATGAAATCCATCAAGAAATCGATGATTAGATGAAACATATTTTCAAAACTTTATGAGAAAATTGTGGATGTTGTGACCCAAATATTTAGATATCGTTTGCCAACAATTAATGTCACTGGGGAAAATTTTGTTGCAAATAGTTGTGACAGCAGAACCATCTATAGAACAATAGAGGGGCTGGATAAAGACATAGACGCGTCTCTGCTCAGCTCGGATGAGGATCAGGTCGGAAGTTGGAAAGAGCACTTTATTGCAGTTTTTTAATCGATTTACTGAAAGCAATAAGCAACCGAAAGTAGGTTGTCGGATGAGTTTAACCTCCAAAGTGGAGTCAGAAAGGCCTCCATATTGCCTCCAATACTGTTTATGATGGTGATAACCGATATTCTGGAAGAAGTTTGTACAGGAAATGTAGGGATTCGATGGACTCTAACATTCTACCTAAAACATCTTGATTATGCGGACGTCGCGAAACATGCTTACTCGCTCATAGGGTTATAGATCTCCATCAAATGACAACAAGGTTGGGGAGAAGAGGCTGAAATCAAGGTTAAAAATCAATACCAGCATAATAATGATGATCACCATCGGGATCCAATTATCCTCTCTGATAAATATTACTTAACCAGCCGGTCCAGACAGTACAGAGCGGTTCAATACTTTAGGAGTACTATTTCTGCCGAAGATCGAACCAAAGAAGTCAACAACAGCCGTTTCGGGAAAGCAAAGGCTGCTTTCGGGATGTTAAAAATATTTCACATACATATTTTTAGCATCCCGATAGCAGTCTTTGCTTTCCCGAAACGTCTGTTTGTTGTCTTGTTTGGTAACTTTTTTTTATAATTTGCACGAGCGAAAGGGGTTATTTTTTTAACCTTAAAATGTTACAACACCGTGATAGCATTAGGGAAATAAGGAAGAAATTTGAAATTCTTCATATCAAAATGGGAGGGAAAAACCAAGCCAGGCAAGGCGTTCCACATTCGTGTGGTGCGACTGAAGAAAGAATCTCTGAAATTAACAGTTCGTCCGAAGTTGGCTTAAAGGTAAACTGGTGGGCATTCCAAGCAGTGCGAGTATTACGCTTGAATCGTTAGGGAGAAATGCAACTGGCTATTTCACTAGAGCATTGTTTATAGAAATAACGATAAAATAACGAAAGGCAAGAAATATTTCGTCCGTATTCAAGAGATCTAAATGTTTCTGTTATTGTTCTGTCGCCCCTATATATTAAAAGCTCTTTTATGAATTCTATCTAGAAAACTAGAGTGTGTTATTGGAGCACCTGCCCAGGTATTAGAATTATACTCAAGTTTTGGTCGAATATATGCTTAATATACTGTATGTAGCCAGGTTAGACGGGGTGAACAACTTCTTGCATCTTAAAAGGAAACCTAAACACTTCGCAGCATTCTTGGCGACGACGTCAAATATTTGGTCATTCCACAGAAGGTGGTCTGTAATGAATATACCGAGAACTAAGAGGTGTTCGGTTTCCCCGATGCAAGTGCCACTCATAGCATTGGGGTATATTCCGCTTTAACGACAGAAGACAAAATTGAGTTTTTGAAGCATTCAAAATGCATATGGATATAGAACTTGGAAAGTTACATCAGCTGTCACGAAGAAAAGTACAAAACATTCTTGGGATTTTCTAGCCCAATGAAAAATCCAACGAAGTTCTCCACTGGAGAACGTGTCAGACATTTGAATGATGTGCTATTCCATACATAAAGACATGAATATAACTTCAAATAAGGCCTGGAACAATTTTCCATCTGCATTAAATTTCTTGCCTTTTTTATCTGGTCACCTAAACATGAAAGTTTTACTTGAGAGGTGATCCAATTAAATTGAAAAGGACATCAATACAATACATTTGACTTTGTTTAAACATCAATATCTTGGTAAAGAAGTCGTATATTAACTTGTGACATTGGTTCAGCTTCTAGAGCACCTGTATATATATATTACTAAATAAAAGGATTTATTTTTTCTCTTAAAAACATTCCCAAGCATGAAAATATCCCAAACAATAAAATTTCATACCACAATTTTCCACATCAATATTTCGACAACAAACGTTAACGTTAGTCAATATATTTAATCTTTTATGTTCGATTTTTATGAGTTTGGAATCTTTTCTCGTAAAAGTATGAATTGAGCAAGGACCTGCGGTATCATATTCCTTTTCAAAATACCTTTTGCAATTCAAGTGTTTTCGCATATTTTTTTTGGCAGGTTAAGTAGTATTTGATGACCATGTTGGTATTTGTTATGTGCCCTTATGATACGTTTGAAAGTTGCCAGAACCATTCGAAAACGAATACACCTTTATTGGTTGTAAAAATGTCATATCAATGCAACGAAAGTAGCACAAAGGAACATTAGCAGAAGTGTGCGCTCAATGAAATGATTCGATTATTTTATAACTAAGTGGTACACTGACGATTTCTTGTGAATCATTTTACTTGATGACATCTGAAATGGTGATGTCTTGGGTGTAATTTACTCCAAGAGGGCATAAAGCACCAATCATAAAAATGTTTATGAACATTGAGAGTAAAGTATATTTATGATGATTTTGTTTTGAAAACTAATTTGCGATACAAAATAAAATGTAACCCAACATAAGAGCTATTTCGTTCCAATTTAACATTAATATTTCTGAAACTCCTAAAAGTAGGCGATTTTTTTGTATTAAATTAAATTATTAAATTATGGTGGTAAGAAGAACAACAGCAAAATATATGGAGAACCCAAATGCCGCATATTCAACAAGAAGGAAGGTTGTCGGATGAGCTTGAAGTCCAAAGAGGAGTCAGGCAGGCCTGCATATTGTCCCCAATACTGGTTTTGTTTTGTCAGAAATAAACTAATATTAATAAGGCTCCTTAAAGCAGGCAACATAATACATAAGTGGTTAAGGGTTTATTGATTTAAGAAATCCTAACTAGTATTAACATCATGAAATTTCGTACACGCATTTCAAGTTTTATCCAAAATGTAATAGGGTGACTTTTATCGCGAAAAAAAATATTCCTCCAGAGAAATAGAACAACCGTATTGTGAATGTCTGTAGGTCTGTATGTTTGTTCCACAATCACTGTTGGATGAGATGCTGGATAGCTGGATTAAAAAAATAGGCTTCTTTTGACATGGGAAAAGGACGGTTCTCATTAGGGAGATTAAACATAATTTGTTTAATGACTAAAGGGTAGGTTTTTTTACCTTTCAAGCATTATCGATTTTTTAAAAAATTATAAAAAAATCCAAAAAAAAAGTTTTTAAAGATATAAGTTAATTAGATTTCTTACATCTTCCTGAATATCAAAGTCGAATACAAAAAAAAAAAAAAAAACGGTCCTATGGAAGTACCGTTTTTTGCCCACTATCTTAAATTCTTGGAGCCCTCTTTCCTCTCTTTTTCCCTCTTTCTCTCTCTCTCAACCGTTGAAAAGCGCGTTTTCTCATTTTAAAAAAATCACTAACAATTTAGGTAAATATAAAAACCCAAATCTGAGTAATATTGGAAAATGTAGAATCGTGTCAAAAAAATTGGCCGCCATATTGATTATGTCATCAAAGCCGCTAAAGGGCCAGAAAAATATGTGCCCGGGCTTTTTAGACTCATCTACCCATGTACTATCTAAATCCAAAAGAGCGCATTGGTTGCCAGATGAGAAATGTTTTGATACACCCCACTATTAAGCTTTAGTGAGAGATGAACGTCTTATTTTTACTGTACTGAAAATTTCTAGCGCGCAAACTATAAAACAGGAAGTTCTATATAAATTCTATAATAAAAACAATGAAAAAACATGAAGACTTCGGGGATGCATACGAGTATAGCAGGCAAAAAAAGAGGCGGGCAAATAATTTACCTTCCTCAAGTGTTTCTTGCCAAAATCACTTTCCGTAAACGTATCTAAAGAAACATTGTCCAGGACACTCTTACGTGTTACGTCAAATGCAATAATCGTATTAGTTTCCAAAAATCGTTTGAGTCACACATTTCTATATTTTTTGGTCCCTCTGTAAGCCGATAGAGGAACTTCCCCTTAGATGGAAACAAAAAGATTTGATTTTACCAGAACTACATTTCCGACTTGTTTTTTGCAAAGAGTTCTAACTGCATATGTCATTCTATCAAATTTGGATCGTACAACTCCCCTTTTTGAAGTCGTCTGCCACTGTCATCAATTTCAATTACACTTCTTTTTTTCTAGTTAGAGTGACGACATTCAACATATATGTAGGTCTAGGTATACAAACCCCCATAGCAACAAACAAAATCACCCCAGTCATGTGTATCCAATTCAGGGGCATCATCCCAGTTTGTTACATAACTATTAAACGACTCCCATGCAAAAAATACACATTGGATGGTTTCGTGTATCTCTCGATCAATATTAATTGCTTTCCAATTGTTTTCCGATTTGACAGTTTCCAATATCGGAGATAGGGATAATGGGGGAATGATGTAGGCAGAAGACGACTCTTAATTAAATTGCCTCACAGGAATGGAGCACACACAGCGGGCAAAAGAAGGTTAAAGGCTTCTGGCCAACTGGCCGGCGGGTGCATTTTAAACATTAGGTAACCCCATTCCAAATAAACGGAGAACGTCCTCTAAAAGAATCTCAAATGACACGAGAAACGCACAACACACAAATGACACTTTTCCGTTGCCTTCCGTCTCCACCTTAAAACTGAAAAGTTTTACTACACATCTCTTTGTATGTAGGAGCGTTTCTATCTTTTATTGATTTTCCAGGAATCCGCTTAGAGAAAGGGTTCAGTCAACGACCATGTACCAAATCTTGTTATCGCATCGTTATTTTTTCACATTTTTTGTTGTATCATTACAGAAAAGATACATATATTCGTAGATACAAGCCTATGTCAAGTGTGTACTACAACTTGGAACGAAATAAGCAGATAATTCACCATAAAGTTGTACGTAGTCGGTGATGTGTAGTGTAGCTTGAGGTTGTTTTATGATTTTCTATACCAAAAAGTAGTTTTCGCACTTGGGGCCAATTTAACGAGTGGAGAAAGTTTTTTGGTTATTGTGTCCACTTGTTCACATCTAGATACAAAATTAAGTACCGTAGGGGATGTATGTATATGTGAATGTGGTCAAATGGGAGGGATTGGTAGTAATTTATTCGTTTAGTTTAAGCATCAAGACGCTTGGTAGTAAAAATGATTTTAGTGATCATAAATAAATCTTTTTTGAATGAAAAGTTTGCAAATAAAATCATCCTTCAGAAGCGAATTTTTAAAACACGCGGTTAATTGGCTCTAGGAAAAATCATAAAAGTGTCATAAAATTTATAGACAAGGCAAGGGATTGGGATCAGAATTCGTTTTATACAATTTACGTGATAATTATTATAATTAAGTTCATTAGACTTGCATAGATTTGACCCGAAAACACTATTTTTTAAAACAATTCCATAATTTCTAAGAATAATTGGAAACACTGGGGTTGAGTTAAGATGGCTTATGATATTCGTTTATAAAGTCAAGAGCAATTAGAGAATGCCTATGAATGAAAAATATACACTTTATCCAAAAGTTCAAAACAAAATCCTTATAATATAATATGCTCGACAACTGTTTCGGTTTTGGTAGAAATTAGATGTAATATCTGCTGAACAAGTTTTCTACATACCCTTGAAACGATCAAAACAATTTTAATTTTTCTTGATACACAAGGTTCATAACATAACTTCTTTTTACCACATGGCAAGAGCTTCTGAGTACCAAAACATGTTTAAAACAGAGTAAACTATGGCAAGTTCAGAGTTTTG
Organism: Platycheirus rosarum; assembly: GCA_963971375.1. Lineage (NCBI taxonomy): Eukaryota > Metazoa > Arthropoda > Insecta > Diptera > Syrphidae > Platycheirus > Platycheirus rosarum. The sequence goes on along the minus strand of OZ020510.1, from coordinate 46,903,363 downwards.
AGCCTGCAATCATCCAAGCGAGAAGTATCATAAACTAAATAATTCAGATTTTCAAATGTCAAATATTTCGGTTTCAATGATATCAATAAGTATAGGCAAAAAAAAAAATTCAAGGACCTACCATTGCACCGGTTAACTGAGAAAGAAATGTGTGTTTTACAACATTCGTTTTGCAACCATTTCTAAAGAATTATTACTGGCAACTCGTAAAGGCTTTTACCAGAAGTCATAATGACGCAATACAATATCCACTTTACAATTAAACTTTTATTCTACATTGATTGTTTAATAGCTATTTTTACAAACAGTACTTCATTAAAAAAGCCAGTTGCATTCCTCCCTTGAAAGAATTCAATACAGTTCTCACACTGCTAGAAATGACTTACTTTACTTTTGAGTCCAACATCTGAAGCACTGTTAAGTGCATATGTTGTTGTATATTTTTGTTGCACAACAGAATGTGGAATGCTTTACCAAACATTTACCGCGTAGAATCGTGTTTTAAATCTATCATTCAGATCAATTCGAAAGAATTTTCACCGGTAACCCGTCCCCACTTTAATCAGAAGTCATAACGAAGCTTTCCACTTTAAAAAATTTACTTCAACATTACAATTAAAAAAACAAAAACTCTTGTGAAATAGCTTGCAGATCAAAATGGCAAGGGAAAATCTCGCCGGGTAAACTATTCCAAGTTCGTGTTGTTCGGCTAAAAAAGAATCCCTATATTTAACGGAACGTTTAAAATTGGGCTCAAGGGTAAACTGATGAGAATTCCTTGCGAGACAAGTACTACGGGAGAAACTTTGAAGGGTAGGAACGCAACTGGCTACTTCGAGCGAATTTTTTTTTATAAAAGAACCAATAATATAAGAAAAGACATGAAACATTGCGTCGGTGTTCAAGAGGGCAATTGTTTCAGCGGAAGTTCTATTTCCTATCAATCTTAACGCTCGATGTTGTATTCTATCAAGCAGGTGAAGCGATGTTTGCGAAGCACCTGCCACCTATGGTCATGGAGTTATAATTGAGTTTAGGGCGTATAAACGCTTTATAAATTGTAGCCAGATTAGAAGGGGAAAAATACTTACACCGATACAAAAAACCGTCGTTCCAACGGAGGTCGTCGTTGACACACACACTGAGTACTGACAGCTTTTCGGTTACTTCGATGTAAGTGCCATTCATGGACAATGGCATTGGGGGTATGTTTAGCCTTATCGACAGAACACAGCATTGAGTTTTCGAAGCATTAAACTCCACACGGAATCGGTAGAGTTTAATGAGCTTAACAAACATAAGTAACAGTAAGAAGATCATTTATAAAATGAGGAAAAGAGTCGGAGACAGAACGGAGCCCTGGGGCACACCAGCATTTATTTTGTGGAAATCAGACTTTAATCCGTCCAATACAACTTGCATTGAACGGTCCAAAAGATAGCTCCTAATCCAACGAACAAGAGTATCATCGATCCCAAAAGCACGCATTTTCGATAAGAGAGCTTCATGCCGAACTCTATCAAATGCCTTGGAGATATCAAGAGCAATAATCCTACTATCACCAAAGCGATGTAAAGATTTGTTCCACTGTTCGGTGAGATATGCCATCAGATCACCAGTGGAACGGTTGCTGCGGAAGCCATACTGACTGTCATGTAGAAGCTTTCGATCTTCGAGATATTCTTTAAGCGGACGGTTAATCAGCGTTTCCATGACCTTATAAAGAAGGGATGTTAGTGCTACGGGTCGGTAGGAGGAGGGGAAGGATGGGGGATGGGGACTTTTCTTAGGGACAGGCTGGACAAATGCTGTTTTCCATCTTCTAGGAGGGGGAGGATGGGGGATGGGGACTTTTCTTAGGGACAGGCTGAACAAATGCTGTTTTCCATCTTCTAGGAAAGATTCCAGAAGAGTAGGAGCGATGGAAAAGCTTACGCAGTGGCTTTGCCAGTGTTTTATTTACAGGAGTCCAAATCTTGACAGTAATTCGACTTGTAACGAGTTTGATGCACTGTCTGATTCCATCTCGAAAATTGTTTCCCTTGCACTGAAATCGTTATTACGGGCGATTTCAATGCACACAATTCCAATTGGCTCCGCTATTCTGGTCAGACAACACCCGAAGGAAGGTATGTCGAGCTCTTTGCCGGGTTACATCACCTTACCCAACTGATCGATGTGCCAACGTATACCGGATGTTGCTGGGCAAGCCGCCCATACTCTTGACTTGTTTCTTACTTCTCACCCTGATAAATATACCATTAGTGTAACTTCTCCATTTGGCACTTCAGACCATTGTATCATTTCAGCTAATTTCTCATCCCCCACCCATCCAGTTAAAGAAAAACTTCGCACCAGGACCGTTTGGCAATACGAGAAAGCCAACTGGGACGGCCTGAATATTTTTTTCCGAAATGGTCACTATGCTTCCTCGATAGTGACATTGATGCCAGTGCTGAAATGATCACAAATGTGATTCTTCTAGGGATGCTTGATTTTATTCCTAAAAGAGTAAAAAGCATCAAACCTAAAGAAAAGTCCTGGTTTAATTCTGAGGGTAAAGAAGCTATTAGGCTCAAAGAAGTAAGTTTCCGATCTTACAAAGCCAACCCTACAGAGGAAAATCGGAAAAAGCACAAACAAGCAAGGAACTCATGCAACTCCGTTATTGAAAGAACCAAATTTTTGCATGACCAAAAATTACGGCAAAAAATTCTGCAGTGTCCCAAAGGCAGTAAAAATTTTTGGTCATTTGTAAAAAATATTAAAAACTCCTCAACATCTTCGGTTCCAACGCTCATCGACAATAACAAACCAATTGTTTACTCTTCAGAGAAGGCAAACTTGCTCGCCGCCCATTTCGCTGCCAGCTCCACTCTGCCTCAAAGCAACGTTGCCCCTCCTGTACTTGAGAATGTAAATTTTTCCATGGGACAGATTTTTTTCCGCACTCGTACAGTAGCAAGAGTTCTCAAAAATCTCGATATACACAAATCCGCTGGCCCGGATGGTATACCCCCGATTCTTCTGAAGAGGTGTTCTTCCACACTGGCAAAGCCACTGCGTAAGCTTTTCCATCGCTCCTACTCTTCTGGAATCTTTCCTAGAAGATGGAAAACAGCATTTGTCCAGCCTGTCCCTAAGAAAGGTGACCCATCCTCCCCCTCCTCCTACCGACCCATAGCACTTATATCCCTATTTCTAAGGTCATGGAAACACTGATTAACCGTCAGCTTAAGGAATATCTCGAAGATCGTAAGCTTCTCCATGACCGTCAGTATGGCTTCCGCAGCAACCGTTCCACTGGTGATCTGATGGCATATCTCACCGAACAGTGGAACAAATCTTTACATCGCTTTGGTGAAAGTAAGATTTTTGCTCTTGATATCTCCAAGGCATTTGATAGAGTTTGGCATGAAGCTCTCTTATCGAAAATGCGTGCTTTTGGGATCGATAATACTCTTGTTCGTTGGATTAGAAGCTATCTCCTGGACCGTTCAATACAAGTTGTATTGGACGGATTCAAGTCTGATTCCCATAAAATAAATGCTGGTGTGCCCCAGGGCTCTGTTCTGTCTCCGATTCTTTTCCTCATTTTTATAAATGATCTTCTGTCTGTTACTTCTAATCCACTTAACTGTTTTGCTGACGACTCTACCCTCAGCTTTTCATATTCGTTCGATAATTCACGTCCTTCGCCTTCGGACGTACAATTGCAACGGTGCCGTATGTCAAGCTCATTAAACTCCGATTTATACAGCATTGTCAAATGGGGTAATAGAAATCGTGTGGAGTTTAATGCTTCGAAAACTCAATGCTGTCTTCTGTCGTTAAAGTTAAACATTCCCCCAATGCCATTGTCCATGAATGGCACTTACATCGAAGAAACCGAAAAGCTCTCAGTACTCGGTATGTGTGTCAACGACGACCTCCGTTGGAACGACCATATATTTGAGATCGCTAAGAATGCTGCAAAGTGCTTAGGTTTTCTGTATCGGTGTAAGAAGTATTTTTCCCCATCTGATCTGGCTACAATTTATAAAGCGTTTATACGCCCTAAACTCGAGTATAACTCCCACCTCTGGGCGGGTGCTTCGCAAACATCGCTTCACCTGCTTGATAGAATACAAAATCGAGCGTTAAGATTGATAGGTAATAGAACTGCCGCTGAAACAATTGCCCCACTCGAACACCGACGCAATGTTTCATGTCTTTCCTTATTTTATCGTTTCTTTTACAAAAAATGTTCACTCGAAGTAGCCAGTTGCATTCCTCCCCTTAAAAGTTTCTCCCGTAATACTCGTCTCGCAAGGAATGCTCATCAGTTCACCCTTGAGCCTAATTTCGGACGTACCGTGAAATATAGGGATTATTTTTTTAGCCGAACGACACGAATTTGGAATAGTTTACCCGGCGGGATTTTCCCTTGCCATTTTGATCTGCAAACATTCAAAACCAATGTTAATCGGCACCTCCTATCTCTCCCCTCCCTATCTTCGTAATGCTCGCGCAGTGTGTTCTACATTAAAAGGGAAACACATAATCCCTTGTGCGCGCGTTAATTATAAAAAAAAAAAAAAAAAAAAAAAAATAATGTTCAAAACCATGGAAACGTCGTATTGCTTAACAAATTAATGTTTTATTGAACTTAAATTCTCAAATGACCTACAGCCAAAAAAAAAACAACAAAATATTAAATTAATAGAAAGATCACAAAAAACATACATGTATCTAAAAAAAAATGGCTTAAAAGGTACTCCAAGAAGTCAACGAGTTCGGATTAATTTCTTGACATTATTCATCTCAAAGAACTGTTCAAACAATTACTTTTTCAAAAGCTTGAAGTAATATTCCAGCTTTCAAAAGCTAGAGCGGTTAAATTTAAGTGACAATGCTCTCTCGCAGATTTAACATGAACACTTCAAGAGGTCGTCGGTATCGGTGTTATCAATATATCAATCCCATTGAACTAATTTACATTAGGTGCATTACTTTAAATGCAGGGCATTTAATAACGTCGAGAACAATGCGATTCAGTAAGCCCCAGACTATGTCAACAATAATTCACTGTATGCTACAAAGGAGAATTATAAATTCAGAAATGGTTGTAAGAAACTTAGAGTCAGAACTTTTAGGGTAACGCCGCGGGGTGGAGTTTTACAGCTTTGGTTACTGGTCGTCAAAAATATATTAGTCGAATTGAGTTTAACCGTTGTCAAAGTCGTGAGTTACCAAGACGACATCGTTTTAATGTCATCAGGTATACGCAGTCTAGTCCAGACCAGGAAAGCAGCCCTCGGAGAATACTTTTTTCGACAAACTAGGCGATGTTGATTTTTAGCAATATTCGTTCAAAATACCGAAAATAACAATAACCCGAATGATCAAAGGTCTCAAAGGACTACTACCACTACAAGGAGGAAGTGGAGGTCTCTTACTTACGCGAACAAGACGCATTGTCAAACCCTTAGTGGAGCAACGTAGTAGAAGAAGAAGTTGAGATTAATTGATCCTTGTCACTGTTAACTGGCAACATTAACTGCTAACATGGGCGGAATTTTTGCATAGATTTACATTAATCAGGATTTTAATTTTTCGGGATTTTGAATTTCGAGATTTTGACCCAGATCTTCATTGAAAACAATTGTAAGAAACCTCCAATATAATGGACAACATCGAGTAGTTTATTTAGGACGCTATGAGTGCTCAGTTTAAAAAGGCAATATAGCATGTCAAGTTCCAACAATATCGCGGAACATCACATGCAAGCACACAAACTTATGAATCAAACAATAACAACAACTGCATGCAACTGCAACAATGGCATCAGAAATGTGGGAATCAATAACTGGAAGGCATGTCACGTTTTCATCCCTAGTATTCCTATTTTGAACCAGAAAGTGAATTTTCTAAATCAATGGAGCATATTTGTAATGTTCCCCATAAAACAATCTTGTATTTTTTCCAAAGGAAAATACTTCTTATATAAACATAGGTGAATGTTGAAGACGCAAGAATTGGCTGTTAAAATTTTATGATAATCACCAGCATCCTAGATTTTTAATGTCATCTTTTCTTTTTGATATTCCACTAAAAAAATACTTCCCTTTTCCAATATAAATAAAAAATTGTTTTTTATTGTTCGTTCTTCTCTCAATTCAAGAACATCCGCCTTTTCATATTATTTACCATTACATTTGACACAAAAAAACAACATCATTAGAAATAATATCCTATAGTTGGAGCTTTCCTTATGTGTAGGCCAGGCAGTCAAGCAGTTTTCTGCCGGATTGCTTTCGTCATCCATAAAAAAGAAAAACAAGAAGACCAAAGAGGCTAAGTTTCTTTTAGCATGTGTATCTTTCAGTTTAATGGGGAAGAACCATGTTAGATGCTGCTCTTCCAAACGACCTTAATGGCGTGTTTTTGCTTTAATATAACTCACACCCCAAATGAAAATGACAACCCTCCCAATGGCTAACTCATTTTATTTATTTTATCTAACCGATTTTTTGGTGAAAGTTATACTTCCGATACTTTGGGTTTATGGAAAAAAGAACGGATACGAAAAACTGACGCGCATACGTAGCAACTACGACCGATGGTCCTTTACAGTGCGTTTCACACTGCTTTGTACTTCATGGGCGTCGCGTCGTTTAAGCTTGTATTTTGTTTCCCCAATTTTATTAGTTGGTGTTCATTGCATTTTATTTTTATAAACAAAGTTATAAAAGTCTTTACGAAGCACCACTAACGCCTAGTCAACGTGGGCAATTAGAATTAAGAACCAAAGAATGAATGTGTGTGTTGGTGTCTTCTCGCCACTGTCCCACCATAATAAGTCCTCACTGGACTTTATGGTCTTAATTGTCCAACCAGGCTATATATCCGAGGCTTCCGACACACAATTATCCCAGTGGCAATCTGTGAAGCGGCCAGAGCAACGCAAAATATTCTTCCGAAGACAAATATTTGACAAGCTTATTGGATTTTTAATGGTTATGGTGAGTGCTTGGCTGCGGCCAAAAGCACTTTGACGAAGACAGCTTCCATAAAGAAGCGACGATGCAGAACAAAAGTTGGAAGAAAAAATAGTTTTATGATGATGCAGACGAATGCATTTCCAGAGAAAATATTACTTTGGCGGCCACGTTGAATGGAGATCTTGATTGTCTAAACAGTGGCGCTGAATAAATCTGAGAATAACTTAAATAAAAAAAAACTTACTACTGAAGTAGAAAATTGCAGGACGATGACAATGGAAAAGTAGAAGGGTCACTCACCTGTAAAGAAAAAATGAAATGGAATTTTAAATGAAATGAGAAAAAAAATTACAATAAAAATTAGTTTAAAATGTGTCAAGGTACTAAAAAACTAAATTGCAAGACTGGATCAATCGTTCTATCAATCGATTTTAAAACAATTTGCACGACTCGATCGCACCTACTTGCTCTTATGTGCCCAATTACATCTTTGGCTGAAACAATTAACATTTACGTTGAAAATAACACAGTTTGAACTTATAAAAAGTATCAAAACCACAATACTTAACAGTTTTTAGTAAAAAAGAAGTATGTAATAAAATTGTAAGGACCGGTTTTGATAAAATCTTGTTTATTTTTAGATTTTTGAAAAAAAAATTTGTTTGTAATTTTTAAAATTTATTATCTGATTTTAAAATTTTAAATATTTTTTTTTTGATAAGTTTTTAAAATATTAAATTTTGAAAAAGAAATTAAATTAGTTAAAAATAGAAAAAAAATAATTATCCTTTTTAAATATAAAATAAATAAAAGTCGAAAATAAAAAAAAAACCTTATATGAAGGGTACCGTTAATAGAGTTTTCCGATAAATTTGGTTCTAATTAGCTAATAGCTACTACCAACAAAAAAATCTCATTAAAATTTTTTTATCAAAATCGCTGGAGCCGTTTTCAAGAAAAAAAAGCTTTTCCTTAATCGTAATATGGCAGGTACCTTTATTTTTAGTCCTAAAAATAAAATTTCAATCACATAATAAATTTGAACACAATCGCTTAACCCGTTTAGGCTGCAGATCGATATACACCCGGACAGACGGACCAACATTTTTGTCAACGACTTTTATAGGTTTCTCTATGATCGTAATATCATGTTTGATTGTTGACTTATAGTCTCTATAATCGCAAGTTAAAAATCAAAGTTGTCAGCTTAAGCACATAAACGACATACATTTAAGAACTTAATATAAAAAATAAAAAAATACATGTACCCATTTTAAAAAATATAGATTTATAAAAAAAGATTATTATTAAAAATAAAAGAATAAAGAGCCACGTACCTGCTCTTATGTGCCTAATCACATTAGGAGGCAAGATTTTTAAAAGTAACATTTACGTAGAAAAATCACATGGTCTGAACCTATTAAAATGTCAAAACCACACAACTTAACGGTTTTTAGTAAGAATAGAGTACGCCATCAGACGTCTTAAATAATGGTGAATTTATATTTTTTTTTGTTTTTTGAAAAAAAAATTATTGGAGATCTTGGCATGTTTCTAAGAGTTTATTTTAAAATACGCCTGATCATAAAATTTTAAAAGCTGTTTTTTTATTTGCTTTAGAAATATTGACTATTCAATAAAAAAAAAACATTAAAATTTATTATAAATAGGACAAAATAAGTATCCAAAACTTTGGTATACAGAAATAATTTGGTTGCTTTGATCTGTGCAAATATGAAACTTGACAGATATCCAATGAGCCGTTACATAGAATGTCATAAAAACAAGTTTTATAAAAGGTACCGTTAATAGAATTTTCCGGTCAATTTGGCTTTAATAGGATAATAGCCAATACCTAAAAAAAATCCTAAAAATGTTCATTCAAATCGTTCGAGACGTTTTCGATAACATTAAGCTTTTCCTTAACGGTTATTGGTAGGAACCGTTATTTTTAGCCCTACAAATAACATTTCTAAAAACCCCTCTGATTTTGACAAAATCCTGTTTTAATATATTAGCTTTTTGATATTTTTTTTTGAATTGGTAGGCAGTTTTTTAGAGTTCATTAATATACAGGCCATCATAAAATTAAAAATAAAACTTATCGAATAATTTAAAAAATATTGAAAATTCATACATTTTTTTTTAATTAATCAAAAATAAAGAAATAAACCAAGTGTTGGTACCTATGCGAAATTAATATGGCTACATAGATCTTCATAAATATAAAATTTAAAATCTAATAAATCCTTAGCCGTTATTTATGAAAAGCACCGTTAATTGCACGGAAAATAGCATTCAAATAAAAAACCTATTTCTTTTAATCCTACTTATATCATAAATGTGAATGTTTGTATGTTTGTTCCCCAATCAAACCTCAACGGCTCAACGTATTTAGATAAAATTTGGTAAGTAGTTGAATAATGTGCTGGATTGAGACATAGGCTACTTTTTAAACAGACAAAAATGCACGGTTCTTGTGTGAGAGGCATTAACGGAAATTTGTTTGATATGCTTATATTATGCCTTAGCCAATTTGTGACGTTTAGTTGACGGAAGAGTAACGGGAGAGTTATGAAGGTATGGATACATAATTATATAGAGATATAGAAATATAGAGAAATAGATAGACTTATACGTTAAAATTAAAATTACTTACATAAATCGATTGAGCTATATTAAGGGAAAATAGACTTTTTATTTTTGTACCTAAGTATAAGGTACCAAAAACCCGTTTGAGGATTGTCAAAAGTATACACGTAACAAATAAATATATAATTGTATAAGCTTGTGTGAATTATGGAGTTGGGTGTCGAAAACCACGAGATCTCCTTCTGCTTCTCAGGTTGGGTCTGCCAGTTGCAGCAATTTGTGTTACTAAATCAATGTCGCTGGGACTGAATATGATTACAAAGATGTCTAATGGGACCTTTCAACTGTTCCAAAAAGATTCCTTTTATATAATGCTTTCTTACCGGAACTATGCAGTTTTAAATTGTCATTCGGAAGTTTCCGTTCTGTAGTTATTCCCCTATCTGCGCTTTGGGGGAGAAGGTTCAACCAAGAACTATTCGAGCTGTACAGCGAACCCACCCCACAGGTAAGAGACCTGTAGAACAGAACACATGCGGACCAGCGGATTTGATATGTCGATATCTTTAAGTACTCTTGCAAACTGTAAGAGTGTGAAAGAAGATTTATCCTATAACTATTTACCCTCTTAAGTACGGCTCCTTCTATATCACTCGTCGCTAGCGTTTTATTAGCAGTAAACTGTGTTGCAAATTAGTTTTGGCTTTGGAGCCGATATTTGATCCTATTGGGTGGGTTAAGATTTCACAAACTATTGTGAAATTAAAACCCACCCTGGTTAACCAAAAGACTGTTATTGCTCCAAAAGCATTGTTGGTCCATTTTATTTTCGGTATCGGCGTCAGCGTAAGTTGCTTCATTTTGTCTGCCACAAATATTTTTAAAAGGTTTTCAAGGTTACTGTTTCATGTCACACTGCAAATAAAAAATAAGGATTTCTGAAATGAAAATAATTTGTCAAAAATTTTACCGCCAGTCTGAACGGCTACATGAGATGCACTGTTTCGAGACAAATTTTACTTTTGGAGGATTTGTCAGTTCCTCGCAAGAGGCAGTACCACGGAAAAATAGGTGGCTCCGACGGGGAGTCGAACCCCGACCCTACAAACTAGTCCAAATTAATTGAAAAGGATCACATTAAATGAAGAACACCTTTAAGTTATTTCATATTCACATACCGACACAAAAGGTAGAGCATTTTATACTATTTTATTTTATTTATTTATTTAAAAATTCACATTTTACTCTTATTCAGACACATTTGTGACTTTTTGCGAATGAAAACGGTTGAGTTTTGAAAAACATATCGAACTCCGATGATTCGGCAATACTATTTAATAACTTTCAAGCAACTCACAGATAAAGTAAAGAAACATTATCGTGATTTTAGAAAGACAATTTTTTTTTCTAGCTAACAATAAAACGCTTTGTTGCCTATCTGCCTTCATAGCATAATTGGTCATTCAAATATTTTCTGAAAAAAACTCTTAAACAACCCGTAAGGTTAGACTGAAGCAAAATACAAGAACCACGTCCATCACATCTTTTAAAAAAAATCTTTTAACCTCTAACTTTAGCCACGAACTTTTTTTATATCATCGCATACATTGTAATATTTCAACCACATTAATTTTTATTTTTATTTTTATTTTCATCCATCCATAGAATCCCCATATACTGGAAGACATTAGCCACCCCAAAGCACCTCCTCCCCTCATCAAAAACCATTAAAAAATACATATATTTTCAACCCTCATTTGAATTCCCCTAACATTTTTCACCTCGCTGGTTTTTTCGCGGCAAACGACGAGCTAATTTTAGCTCATTTTAGATGAAAAAATGTTGTTGCTGCTCCATACATCTATTCTTTTTTATAAATTTTGTCTACAAGTCGCATCTCATGGATGAGTTGATAACTTAGTGAAAGAAATTTGAAAGCGTTTTTCCGTCGAATATTTTTTTAATTTAGCAAATTATAAATTACTCTTGGATATCGAATAACTCAACCATAATTTATTTAATGGACTTTTTCATATTTTTCGTTTGTGTCAAAAATTAAATGTAAAAAAAACACCATTTGCATGCTCTTCAAACAAACTATTTGTCTAAATGAGGTAAAAACTTAAAACAGACAAAAACGGATACGAGCAGCTTAAAAAACATTTTACCGGCAACGGAGTTGCAAAGGCGACTATCAACTTCAAAATAAATGTCGCTAGAGGCACGTTTCCAAACTAATAATCAGACGAAGAATTATTGACTTAATTACGTATTCTCTCGTATATACATACAACCTGCTGTTATTGTTGCAGCAGCTCTGGTTACCAGCCGGTTGTGCATCTTTTCTCTGGTTATCTTGCACCCTTATGCGACACGATGCAATTTGCCATCGGTATCTAGAAAACATTTTCACATAACGACCGACAACATACCTATGGAAAGAACCTAGTAGAATCCGAAGAACCAAGTCATTGAAGATACATAAGCATAAATAATCGCTCGGCAGACACACTAGAGGAGCAAATGCCTGTGTCTCCAGAAATTTATGACTCCATGGCTGGAGCGTTTACCATTAAAATTAAAACCAAATAACATCTGAGGCAGATTTAAAAAGTAAAAAAAAACATACAACTGAAAACAAAATACAACAAACTTTAGTCACCGAGGGGGCTGAGGGAGGTTGGTTGAAGAAGACTCCCTTTTCCTGAATTTATAGGGGAAGGAAAAATATATACATAAATCATCATCAGAATGCAGCGTCATGCAATGAATATGCGAAAGATGGAAATTTAAGATGGAACGAGATTTAGGAAAGCATTTGGGTCGCATAAACCTGCACACTGTGAACTCTTATATAAATCGCATAATTTTTTTGAATTTGAAATTCAAAGTTATGATGACTTCATTATGCGTAGTAGATTGAAGATGTTGAGTAAGTAACACCACAAGGCCGGGGTTATAATTGTAAAATCTGAAAAAACAATATTAATATTTTCTTTGTCTCTCAGATACTAAATTTATAACGCAACATTATTTATTAACTTAATATACTATACTAGTTGGCCGAAAAACGCGTTTGTAGTTTTATTTCTATTCATGTTTCAAATGTTCAAAAATGTAAGTCCCCCCCTGAATTTACCATAGTTTGTTCTATGAAAGTCAACATGAAGGAGCTCAAGTTCACGCAGGTGGTGAGATCCTCCAAAGTAATTTAACCCAATGCAGGCTAATAAATAAGGAGCATCAATTTCGCCCTTAATAAGTTGATGAACAAATATTAAATCATTATTAACACCCCTATGGTGAAGGATTTGCATCTGGAGAAGCTGGATTCGATGTTCATAAGGTGTCAGATTGAATGGATCATTCCAAGGTAGACCCTTCAGGGCAAAACGAATAAAATTGTATTGGATTGCTTCAATTCGGTTCTTATGAAATCCGTAAAAAGGAGTCCATGCCTGTGAATTATACTGAAGGTGGTGTCGTAGAAATTGTTCAAGAAAACATTCATGAAATTCCTTTGCCCAATGCCCAGCGTTTTATTAATCTAGCATAGAACTAGCTTTATTTGCAATAAAATAACCTGTTGAGTAAATTCAAAGGTGGAGCTAAATCGGATACCCAAATCTTTAAAACTGAAAACACGACTAAGTTTGTGGAGCGAAATATGATAATCAAATGCAATTACGATACGTTTTCTAGAGAAGGTAATTTCGTCTGGTATTTTACAGTTAAGAGAAATACCACTTTTTCTGCACCAAATACTAAAGCTATCAATATCTGCCTGGAAAAGGCTGCGGTCATCATTAGATTTAATGGGGTTCATCTTCATTTTATCGGCGAATATTACAATATCACTTGATTGTATGCATGAAGTAACATCATTTCATCATTTATAGCCAAAATGAATAGTAATGGGCCAAGGTGGCTTCCTTGAGGTATGACAAAGTGGACCACGAAGGAATCTGAAAGACAATTTCTAGATTTTAGCTGGTAGGATCAATTTTTTTTTTATAATTAACGCGCGCACAAGGGACTACTTGTAACACACTGCGCGGGCATTCGGAAGCTAGGGAGGGGAGAGATAGGAGGTGTCGATTAACATTGGTTTTGAATGTTTGCAGATCAAAATGGCAAGGGAAAATCTCGCCGGGTAAACTATTCCAAATTCGTGTCGTTCGGCTAAAAAAAGAGTCCCTATATTTCACGGTACGTCCGAAATTGGGCTCAAGGGTCAACTGATGAGCATTCCTTGCGAGACGAGTATTACGGGCGAAACTTTTAAGGGGAGGAATGCAACTGGCTACGAGTGAACATTTTCTTGTAAAAGAAACGATAAAATAAGGAAAGACGTGAGACATTGCGTCGGTGTTCGAGAGGGGCAATTGTTTCAGCGGCAGTTCTATTTCCTATCAATCTTAACACTCAGTCTTGTATTCTATCAAGCAGGTGAAGCGATGTTTGTGAAGCACCTGCCCAGAGGTGGGAGTTATACTCGAGTTTAGGGCGTATAAACGCTTTATAAATTTTAGCCGGATCAGATGGGGAAAAATACTTCTTACACCGATAAAGAAAACCTAAGCACTTAGCAAATGCTGCTTAGCTATCTCAAGTATATGGTCGTTCCAACGGAGATTGTCGTTGACACACATACCGAGTACTGAGAGCTTTTCGGTTTCTTCGATGTAAGTGCCATTCATGGACAATGGCATTGGGGGTATGTTCAGCTTTAATGATAGAAGACAGCATTGAGTTTTCAAAGCATAAAACGCCACACGATTCCTATTACCCCATTTGCTGTATAAATCAGAGTTTAATGAGCTTGACATACGGTCAATAATCTTACTTTCGCCAAAGCGATATTGAGATTTGTTCCACTGTTCGGTGAGATATGCCATCAGATCACCAGTGGAACGGTTGCTGCGGAAGCCATACTGACGGTCATGGAGAAGCTTACGATCTTCGAGATATTTCTTAAGCTGACGGTTAATCAGCGTTTCCATGACCTTATAAAGAAGGGATGTTAGTGCTACGGGTCGCTAGGAGAAGGGGGAGGATGGGTCACCTTTCTTAGGGACAGGCTGGACAAATGCTGTTTTACATCTTCTAGGAAAGATTCCAGAAGAGTAGGAGCGATGGAAAAGCTTACGCAGTGGTTTTGTTAGTGTGGAAGAACATTTCTTCATAAAAAACCAGGGGTTTACCATTTGGGTCAGCGGATTTGTTTATATCAAGATCTTTGAGAACTCTTGCTACTGATGTACGAGTGCGGAAAAAAATCTGTTCCATGGAAAAATTTACATTCTCAAGTACAGGAGAGGCAACGTTGCTGTTAGGCAGCGTGAAGCTGTCAGCGAAATGGGCGGCGAACAAGTTTGCCTTCTCTGAAGAGTAAACAATTGGTTTGTTATTGTCGATGAGCATTGGAATCGAAGATGTTGATGAGTTTTTAATATTTTTTTTTGCAAATGACCAACATTTGTACTGCCTTTGGGACACTGCAGAATTTTTTGCCGTAATTTTTGGACATGCAAAAATTTGGTTCTTTCAATAACGGAGTTGCATGAGTTCCTTGCTTGTTTGTGCTTTTTCCGATTTTCCTCTGTAGGGTTGGCTTTGTAGGATCGGAAACTTACTTCTTTGAGCCTGATAGCTTCTTTACACTCAGAATTAAACCAGGACTTTTCTTTAGGCTTGATGCTTTTTGCCCTGTAAGGAATAAAAGCACGCATCCCTAGAAGAATCACATTTGTGATCATTTCAGCACTGGCATCAATGTCACTATCGAGGAAGCATAGTGACCAGTGAAAATTTCGGAAGGTACGATTTGATCCAAGTTATAAAATAGGAAGGAAAATCAAAAGCTTTTTACTTGAACACGAATAATTCGTGACTTAGTTGGTCAAATTCTTTTTAGAAGTCAGTGTAAATGCAGTCAACTTCATAACCTTTTTGAAGGAGAATGTAAGTAGATTTGTAACAAATGATCTATGATTAACGAATCCGTGTTGCTGTTCACAAACCAGAGATTGGGGGAATGCCAACGGGGTCAGCTGAAAAATCATCGTTTAACCAAGAAATAAGGTTAAGCACTGTACTCTGCAGTAGAGGAATATGGTTTTAGCTATAAATAGTTTGCGAAAAGGTATGTAGATTGTGAATACAAATTTTCATCAAGATTCATACATTCGTTCTACAAAATATTTAAGAAAATTTGCTGCAAAGTTGTTAGAAATATCGACAGTTTTTTCTAACTGAATGTTATTATAAGCGAAGATAGCCCGAAAGCTATCTGACTTCTTTTTTAAACTAACAAGCTTCCAAAATCTTATTAGGGTCACCTTTTAAAGTACCTAATACCATATCATTTACGTTGATAGTAAATAAAATGTTTTACAGAGTATTAAATTCGTTAAAAATGTGTGCATAAAGAGAGTAATCCGTTGACTTTTAAGGTAAACCTTCCATGATTTATTTCTTTTGTTAGAAGAAAGCGTAGACCTTTTGTGTACCATGAGTGAATAATGTTTTCAGTATTCTTAAAGAGAGATTGCTAGTTAAGCAGTTGTTAAGAATATAATAAAAATTAGTTATTGTTTCGTCAATATTCAAAATAATACCTTTATTATTATTTCCAGCTAAAAACATTCAATGCGTAACCGCACAATGCTTTTAATCCCTGACAGCTTGTTTCCACTAAAATCCGTTTTTTCTGCATTGGAACACTTTTGTTTAAAAGTTTCTTTGCAAAAAGGCCAAAAAAATTAAAAAAAAAACAAATTTTCTCCATTCGAAATCCATGGATTCGCACAAATGCACTTTGTTAACGGGATCCTTTTTTGAACCTATAAGAACCTTGAACTCAGCATCAAAAAATGACTCTAGACTTAATAACACTAACTATAAATGTCTTTCACCTTAATTTAAAATGTCCTTAAATCTAAAAACCAATTTCCCTTCAATGCCAAAATTCAAAGCTTGTTAAAAATTTCTTCAGCTAATAACAATTCAAAAGAAATGAAAATGAAATTAAAGACAAAAAAAATATACCAAAAACCAATACATGTCCTTAATGGTGATTAAATATGTAAAGAGGGTCAGAGACACGAAAAAGGCTGGTATTTTTATATTTTCAAGAGCGGTGATTTCGTGCGGAAGAAACCGAAAGCAATTCATCCCCAACGAAGAAAAAAATGCCTTTACATAGCACAACCCACCCCTCTTTCGAATCCCTCTGATTCCAGAAGCTATGTCTGGTGGTATAAATCTGGAATGGGATTTTAGGTAAGATCCTTTTGCCAAACATATTTTCCTCTCAATGTACACTCGTCAGGAAGCATTTTCCTTTGAACACCGGTGGTTGGTACAAAACCTGTTCTTAAATTCCTTCGAGTTGTGTTTGCCTTTAGTTTTTCGTTTTTTTCTTGTTTTTTTTTGTACTTATTTGTGGTTTGGTCAGAGAAACCCTAAGACGGAAAGACGACCTTAGGTTCGTGGTGAGTGGCAAACTAAAAGCTATTTTTCTGCTCCATAAAGTGGAAATGAAAGCTAATTACTTTAAGAGCGTCAAGTGTAAAACGCAAAACTCAAAGACTTTAGATTAGCAAGCTGAGTTTGATCACCAAGAAACACCAAAAAACATATCAAAAATAATGCCGAAACTTTTCCGCAATTAAATCGATTAACTCAAAATATTTTACACTAAGCTGCAGATGCGTTTGAATTTATTGGTATTGGCACCGCATTTCAGATACTTTCGCCGACGCCGCTCCTCTTGATGGTGCGGCTGTGATGTTGCAAGATTCGATTCAGTGAATTGTGTACATCGAATCAAAAATGGAAAATACAAGTTCATTGGTTATGCTCTCCCTAATTAAGCTTAATCCGATTTTTCGTCTGAGGGGAACTAATGCTCCTTGTTTACAGTTAGAAGACATATTAAGTTTGCCGCGCACTAGACTAAACAGAATTATTGTTTAACAACCAAAAAACCGATTTGTTTTGAAAAAAATATTTTGTTATGAAAACGCGTGATTGAAATTGATTTGTGTGATGGTGATGGTTAGTGTTTTCGAATTATATGCAAAATGCTGTTTTATTTTAGAACTTATGCGGCAAATGTATCTTCCAGATATGAGAAAAATCATTGATATCTGCGGCGCCAGATATTAAACACAGTTGTGGAATTTTTTACTTGCGATTATTACTATAAGACAAGTTATGGATTCGTACAAAAAAAATTCTAACAATCAAAAATGACATTACAATTATAAAATATTTAAAAAAGCAGAAATGTTGTCAGTCTGTCTGTTCGCACCTTTACAGCCTACACGGATGAGCCGATTTCCTTCAAACTTCGTATTTAGTATTTATTTGGTAGTATCTCGGGGTTGGTTTTCATTTTTGTTCTAGGTCGAAAAATACCGGTATCTGCCACACAATCTTTTTTTGATTTTGATAAAACTTTCAGGATCCTATTTTTTTTACAACAATACATCTCTCAGTTAGAATGAATTTTTCGAAATTTATTCTACAACGGTACCTCTCATAGAACGGTTTTTTTATTTTTCAAATGCCGTTTTATTGTAAACCATTATCCCGATTTCAATAAAATTTTGCACACAGAAAGTTATTTATAATTCAATTAATATTGCATTCAAAATTTTCAAAAACTTCTTTTTTTTCTAAGCAAAATAATATTCGAAATATTTTGAAAAAGGGTTGATTGATTTTTTTTTAAATAATTTTCCCAGATTAAATCTACAGATTTTTTTATTATGACATATCTACTAAAAAAAAATTTAAAATATTTTTTTTTGTCCTCGATGGAGATTTAGTTTTCAAATTTTATTGTATACTTAGATTTACCGAGAAAACTCTTACAACTAATTAAAAAAAATGGGCACGACTGATTGTATTGTATTGTTTTGATTGTAATTTTGTTATTATTATTTGTTTATTATTTATTATTTGTTATTATTTTTTTTTTTAATTTTAAATATTTTTTTTGATGTTTTAAAAATATTGAATTTTCAAAAAAAAAAAAAAAAAAAATTATTAAAAATAGAAAAAAATAATAATTTAAAATTTTCGTATGTAGAATTAATTTGGATACCTTAGATCTTTTCAAATATAAAATTTTATTGAGATCCATTGAGCCGTTACCGATAAAGTCAAAAATTAAAAAAAAACCGTTATATGTATGTAAGGTACGGGTTAATAGACTTTTCCGGTAAATTTGGTGCTAGTTAGCTAAAAGGTACTACAAACAAAAAAAATCTTAAAAATGTTCATCAAAATCGTTGGAACCGTTTTCGAGAAATATAAGCTTCCTAATCGTTATTATGGCAGGTACCGTTATTTTTAGCTCTAAAAATAAAATTTCAACTTCCTCTCTGAGGAATGCCAAGAGATAAACATATACCAAATTTGAAGATTTGAACGCAATCGCTTAACTTGTTTAGGCTGCAGATCGATATAAACCCGGACAGACAGACAGACGGAAATTTTTTGTCAATGACGTTTTTAGACTTCATGCTTGATTGTTATCTTAAGTTTTTTCTATTCACGAATCCTAAACTTGCTTTATAGTCCCTATAATCGCAAGTAAAAATGAAAGAATTTTCGTAAAAAAATAAAATAATTTTTTATTTTATTTTTTTATTAATATTAATCTATCATAAGACCAAGTTCGTGCGACCCCGTCGTGCATTTTATTAAAATTTTAATCGACGATGTGACCGCACATATGAGCAAGTACGTGCGATCCAGTCGTGCAATTTATTTTGTTATGTTTAATTCACTGGCAGTAATGATGTTTAAACTTCCTATATCGGATGTCGATTCCAGTTGTTATTATGATTGCCGGGATATGGAAGTTTGGGAAGAAGCTTTAGGCCTAAATTTAAGGCATATCCTTTGTATGTTAGGCTTGGTGAAACTCTATTTTTTATTGTGATTTTTTTAAAACGTCTAGAAGGTGTAAATTGCAAAGGATTTCATATTAAAAGATGAAGATAAGAGAACTAATAATGCTGCTGATTCTTTCTAGGCAGAAATAATAGGAGCAAGGAGAAGTAAAGATGACGGTTGTTTAAGAAGGAAATTTCATATTTTCAGTTATTTTGATCCTGAATTGTACTTTGAGTGCACAAGTCTATTCATTTTAGGGTATACTTCACAAAATAAATGGAAATTTTAATTTTTTTTAATAACTGTTCATTTTACTCCAGCGAGCTTTTAATTTATTTATTAATCATCGTCATCTTCATCTCTCAATAAAATCTTGTGATTGGATAGTTTTCCATTTCCATTTTCTGGTAAAACCAACGGTGTTGAAAAATTTAAAATTTTTAGTCTGATTTATTGAAAGCTACCATAGTCTTGGAGCACATAGATACCGCAAAGACTTCTACCGCCCTCATTTGACCACGGGTGACAATAATCCCCATCACAATATTAATCCCTAAATTATTGCTTAAATAAGCTTCTTTTGATTTCATGCCATGCAATATACTCGTACGCTATTTTGCGGTAAGTCTCCCGCGCTGTCGTCGTTTATGCTTTCAAGCATATGAATTTGTTCCCCTATGGAATTGGGATTTGCTTAATTCATAAATAACCACATTGATTGGATGTACCTAATAAATCATCAGATTGAGATTACTGGAATAATTGAGAAGTCTTAACACACATTCAAATGTGCTTAACAGATTTTATTTATTTGAGAAAATACTCGTAAATATGACTAGCAAAAGTTTTAGTTTTCCAAAGCAAACTTCTGAAAAGGTATCAAAAATTTCGTTAAAAATATCTCAGTCGGAATACATTATTTATGCATCCGACAAATCAATACGACCCAAACGAAGCAGCACTTGCTTATCGATGTATCTTTTGCTGATAAGTAAAGTGTCATTAGCACAACTAAAAGCAGAAGAAGGTTGTTGCCTTAAGCATGAAAAGTGACCGATAAGTATCAAGCAATTGAAGAGTTTTTTCCAAGAGGGGTAAAAAAGTGATGATAACCAGTGTTACCATCTGTTGAAAAAAATAAAAATTATTGGAAGCCATGGTGCGTTGAGGAAGATTCCTATAGTATATTTAAGGCACAAGACTATGACCAAGAGCAGACATCTTGGGACGGAAATAATTAAGACGCTTGTGCGGAACTGCATATATATCAATATAAGCATGTATTGTGACTTCCAAAGATGTGTGGGAATTTTTAATTGGCAAGAATATTTTGCGTCGATGAACGGAGGATTATCGCAAGCTAGCAAATCACTCAATTAGGAATCGTGAATTCCTAATGTTCACAAAGCGACTGAAGGTAGACATCACACAGCAGCTACAAATCGTCCATTCAATCTGCGATTTTTGGCGAAAAATCTCGGTTTATTTTCTTAAACGAAAAAATTAAGCCTTACAGCATGTAAGGCATGCCTTATTGTTTTCGAGGCTTTTGCTCAGATACAAACTGGTGAGCGAATCAAAATGGAGACGGGTTACAATGACTTGGAATACTGTTGCAGCGATTTCCAAAAATACATAGTGTGGAATTCAACATCAAAGACGGTCTCACATAAATATTTCGCGGTAAAATGGATGCTTCACGAATGGGGGCAAACTTTCCTGAAGAAAAGCATATGGATTTTGTTTACTGATCTATGGACTTAAAGGTTACCGTTAAACATCGGACTAATGGAACGGTAGAGAAAAGGAAGGCTGGTCTTATTGCCAGAGTTTTTGACAAGATCCAAAGTCTGGAATACCATGATACCTATCCAAATCTAAGTTCAATTCGATAAATCATGGCTTTTCAAAAAAGATCTTAAATCGAGCCATTTGGGCTTTTCTTCAGCTTACATAAAGGAGAAAAAGGTTTCTCGGAAGAAGAACAAGAAAACAAACTGGAACAGAAAATAGTTTTTTTTTATATATATAATTTACACGTGCGAAAGAATTTGTGTGTACCCTTAAAATGTTTAAACACCGCACGAGCATTAGGGAAATGAGGAGAGATAAAAGTGGAGATACCGATGCACATTAGTTTTAAAGTTCTGCATAGCAAAATGGGAGGGAAAAACAGAACCTGGCAGAACATTCCACATTCGTGTGGTGCGAAGAATCTTTATAATTAACAGTACGTCCGAATTTAGGCTCAAGCGTAAACTGATGTACATGCCTATTTCGCTTAAGTATTGTTTGTAAAAATAACGATAAAGTAACGAAAGGCACGAAACATTACGGCGGTGCTCAAGAGATGTAAATGTTTCTGTTATTGTTAGTTCGCCACTCGCCTATCTTTTTCAAAGCTCTTTTTTGAATTCCATCTAGAAAACTTAATTGGGTTATAGGAGCACCTGCCCAAATATGAGAATTATACTCGAGTTTCGGTCGAATATATGTTTTATAGACTGTAGCCAGATCAGACGGTGTGATGAACTTCTTGCATCTTCAAAGGAAACCTAAACACCTCGCAGCATTCTTTGCGTTGCCAAATATGTGGTCATTCCAAAGAAGGTGGTCTGTAATGCACATACCAAGAACTAAGAGGTGTTCTGTTTCTTGAATGCAAGTGCCGCTTATGGATAGTGGCATTGGTGGTATGTTTTGCTGTGGGCGAGAATGGAACCTTAAACTAGACACAAGAAATTCGATTTTATCCTTAGATCCCTTCCACATATTGCAGTTGTATAGACGTTGGACTCTGATTTAAGTCAAGGAGGATTTATAAAAAATCCATTGGAATAATATGCCCTCCGGAAGTTGGAACAGGCATTTTGCACTGCGGATACAGAGCAGGTAGAGTCAACAAAACGAAAAGAAAGTCTGCTATGAAACTCAAATTAAGTAGACCAGACATAATATTTAGTATACACCAGATTAATGGGGTTCCTCGAAAGCAGCAATGTAGGCTAGTAATTTGAACGGTGGAAAATCACAAAAGGGGTATGCTTGCAATGAAGTGTTTCATATCAATGATTTTATTTTATTTTAATAAGCGGGCACAAAGGATTTCTGTTGTTCTTTTTATGTGAAAACGCACTGCGCCAGCATTGGAAAGGAGGAACATATAAGGTGTCGATTAACATTGGTTTTGAATGTTTTCAAATTAAAATGGCAAGGGAAAACCTCGCCGAAACCTCGCCGGATATCTTATACCAAATTCGTGTTGTTCGGCAAAAAAAGAATCTCTATATTTCACATTTACGGTGTATCCGAAATTGGGACTGCTGAGCATTCCGTGCGAAAAAATATTACGGCTGAAAATTTTTAAAGGGGAGGAATGCAGCTGAATATATCGAGTGAGCATTTTTTTATAAAGGCAAAGATTAAATAAGGTAAGACATGAATTTTGAATTTTGCAATATGCAATATGTAACTTTTTCTTAGTTCCATTCTGTTTCGGACATTTACCAATTTCATGTCCAATTTCATGTTCAGATCCATAAAAGCCAAAGAAATGTTTCAAGTCGAAAGCAATTTTCGAAATTTGGGAGAAATAAAATCGGACTATTGTGATTTCCTTGAGGAACGTTTGTTATCTTGACTTAGTGTTTAAACACCACAAATTGGGTCTTTATTTTATCCAATTGACTAATGAAAACCAGATCTCTATATATGAATAGAATAACTTATCCTATAAAATGTTTTACTACGATCAGAAAACATTAGTTTTAGGCTCGGTTTACATGTTTTGTTTACATCTTGAGAAAATTTTAAAAGTTTAGAAGTGGGTTTATTTATAGATATGAAAGTTTACAATACCAAAATAACTTAAAAATTTTGTTTCAAACACTAGAGACTAGACTGATTTTTGAGGGAAATTCAATTTCGGTTTCAAAATCTTTTAAAATTTTTGCAGCAATGTTTGATTTTTAGATTTACCCCATGGATATGTATGTATATAATAATAAAGATTTGTTATAAATATATGTATATAGGATAGTATATATAAAAATAATTTTCTTAAAATTTGAAAACCCTTATAATCGATTCAAAAAAACTTAAAAAGGTATGGTTTCAAAAACTTTACAAAAACTTAGTTTAAAAAAAAGAACAAAATGGTCACACTAAGGTGAAAGATAGTTTGAATTCTATGGGACAGCAAGGCAATTCAGTAACTTTTCATTTGCGCTGATAAAATTGTTTTGTTTTTTGTTTGTTTATCGTCGATTCGTCGTCGATTTTATTTATTTAAACGATTGACAATTTAATTCGTCATGTACACATCGAACGGACTCTTCGCCCTTAATCAATCATTTGAAGCCTTTTTCCCAACGCTTTACACACACATATGCTCTTAAAACACTTACATATATGGATCTCACAGATTTTAGATGGCAATCGGCGTCAGCAGAGGAGAAGACGGAATGAGGAAGAAGGACTGTTTAATCGATGGACAAACCATGTCTTCCGACCATTTATATGGAAAGTCAATTGAGTTGTTTATTGAGGAATAGGGAGAAAGAAGGGCTGATTTAAAATAAAAAGAAAATACATGTAGAATAAAAAAATAAATAAAAAAACATTACGAAAGATTCAAAGGGGGACAATGTGTAGTTAGGTGTCGGCATTATTGGAGTTTGGGTTGAACAATTTGAAACGGACTGCTGAACTGACCCAAAATCGACATTCAAGATATTTATCTGTTCAAAGGCTGGTTATCAGCCATATTGAAAAGATAACTAAATTTGTCGGCTGCATAGAGTAAGAAAATGAGCATTTTAATGATAAGAATAAAATTTAGGAGGAAAAATATGGCGCAAAATGAAGATATCGAATTTGAAGAAATTAAATGGTATTTAGATAACCAATAAAAAAACAACATCAAAACGCGTTGCCAATTAACAATTAAAATAAATTGAAGATACAAATAAATGAATTCTTTGAAAAAAAATTTCAAATAAAATACACAGCACAGTAAAATCTCTCAAGATTTTGTAAGCATTATCAATTCCTGCAAACATAAGCCTTATCTTGGCTTTTAACTGCTGCACGAGTTTCTTGGAAAAAGCTACGACAAATCTGGGGTCCCTCCAACCACGTTTATATGTGCCGTTTGCAGAGTGGCTTAGATGAGTCAAGCTATTAATGAAGAAACGAGTTTGAGCATCGTCGAATACGAAAACAAAATAGAAAAAACTTCGTAAAATCGAAAGTCAAATATGGATAATTTCAAATATCGGGTACACTCTATAGCCTTATAACCGTTACAAAAATTATTTTTTGAACCTTTTTATATATTTTTTTTAGACGTGTAGTTTTCAATAAGAAATAAAACTAATATAATTTAATGGTATGTCCAATCTTTATTATAAAGATAAGGGTTTGCCATTATGTTTATTATTATTATGATTTCGGGCAAGTGGTCGCCGCGGCTGGCTCTAATAAATTCCAGCCGAGAGGCCCAATTTTCGACCACTTTTTGCAGCAATTGGGGCCGTATGTCAGCAATAACGCGGCGAATGTTGTTTGTCTATTCATGTTAGATGCCAAACCAAACTGAGCATAAATCAAGAGACAGCTGTCAAAAAGATAAACTTCAAAAAAAGTATAAATAAAAACGAATTAATAAAAGAAGTATTTCGAAAATTGAAGCATTGATTTTAATACAAGAACGGCTCGAGTCATTTTCGAGAAAAAAAATATGTTGCTTTAAAATTATATTTAGTAATTTAATTGCAAATCTAATGCATTTATTTATAAATAAATTGCACGACTGGATCGCACGTACTTGCTATTATGTGCGGTCACAGCGTCGAATAAAATTTGATAAATATAAGAACTTCAAATCAAATAACTTCGATTTTTTTACTTTTGATTGTTCGAAAAAAGTAGGTAAAAGAGTTTTCAACGGAAAAATGTAAAAGCCATTTATTTCTTTTAAAAATGTAAAACAGTGTGATTTTTTTTTATCGTAAGAACAGTTTTTAAATAAAACTGTTTTTATTTATAAACTTTTTTTTCAAAAATCCAAAAAAAATGTTTCAATAACGCAAACTTAAACACAAAAATGACTTACACTTAAAAATAAATTTAAAAAAAAAATTCACTGACGAGTTTTCAAAATATCGATTTAAAAAAAAAATAATTAGTAAAATAGAAAAAAATGTTTTTTTTAAAATATTTTAAATTAAAATTACTAAGGTTAGCCAGTTCTTGAGAAAGTTGATAAAAAAAAGGTCTAATGGGGGGTACCGTTTTAAGCCAACCATCTCAATTTTTTTTTACTAAAACATACAAGCACACCTACAAAAGTCCACTGATTATTTTCATAAAAAATCTTGGAATTGTTTTCGAGAAAAATAAGCTTTTACTTAACAATATATGACAGGTACGGTTAATATTTGAGCAAAAACAAAATTAAAAAAAAGGCCTCTGTAAAATGCAAAAATAATCCTATGTACTAAAATGAGTGGCCAAACTTTTTAGGCCCAACAGACAGACAGAATTTTGCAAGTAACTTAAATATGTTTCGCTATTATCGTAATGTTATGTTTGATAACAATCAATCTCAATTTTCTTAATCTGCACGAATGCATAAACTTGCATTATAGTACCTATAACCGCAAGTAAAAATGGGCAAGACTGGGTCCCGCGTACTTGCTCTTATGTGCTTAATCACGTTCGAAGGCAAGATCTGTGATCGAAACTACTAACATTAACGTACAAATATCACATTTTCTCAACTTATAAATAGTTTCAAAACCACAACTCTTAAAGATTTTTAGTAAAAATAATATACGCCATCACACGTTTTAAATAACAAAGTCGAAGGCTGATTCAGGATAGATCGGCGATTCCGTTGATCTACCACTTCGGCCGCAACAGTCGATGGGCGGCTCCCTTTAAAAAAATATTCAAACATTAATTTTAAATACAAAAATTAAATTGTTCTCTATATGATCGTTATGTCATGTTTGATTGTTATTTAATTTTTTTTAAATTCACGAATCCAAAACTTGCCTTATAGTCCCTATAATCGCAAATAAAAATCACAAAGTATTTAAATTATAACATTTGAAGAGTTCCTTAAATTAAAATTTATTTGAAAATTACATCCAATTTCCATTCAAAGCACGAAATTTATAGTTCTTTTCATTCAGTTGCAATTCCCGCTTAATTAAACAAACTCAAAATGTTCATATTTTTAATATTATACACGGCTGAACATTAAATTAATATTATTGCCATAAATTTATCCATAAACATATAGTACTTGCCATCGATGCAAACACCACAAAGATGTATAATCACATTGTAAGTGAAAATGATTAAACAAAAATCAATTACTTCAAAGTATCCGTTTTAAGTATCTATACATACATTACATACGCACCACCATCACCATCTCATCTTCCAATTAAATTCATCAGCATAGCCAAACCATACCAACAGCAAAGTATCCACAAACCGATAACGTTCCCTCCAATCCATAAATGCACTTAATTACAAATCCATTCAAAATAGCTACATATTAAATGAGTTGGTAATTTCTGCAGTTAAGGGTTGACTTTGACTGCTGGCGCTGGGGATTTGGTTTGGTCGAAGGGATGTATCAACACAAACACACATAACACTTCACGTTCCAGACTACAGAGAAGTTAATTAAATCTATCCCTGATTGCAAATAAATAAAAATACCAACAAACACCAACCCACATCACACATCACGGAAACATTCCACAATTATTGCCTATCTGAATATCTATGATGGCCCTGAGCTGCCCCACTTGATGATGTTATCGGTGGCATGGTGGTGGTGGATATTATGGATGAGTGTTGACTTTTCATAGTTTTATCAGAGGGAACTCGATTCGTCCAGCAATCAAACAACAAACAGTAATTTGTTAGGTCGCCTTCCGAGGAGGAGCAGAGAGGTGGATGTGGACAGATAGGAGAGCAGTTTGATAGATTCACTGTCCTCATCGCCATGATAACATGGGCTGCAGAATTGAATTCACTTGCACCATCATCTGTAAATATTAAATTTCTACTTTCGCATTATTTACAACAAACACAAGTGGTATCAGCGCGCCATCATCGGCCTCGATAACGAGCAAATATAGAATAGAAATGTGTCCGCATCTTGACAAGAATTCAGACAGCCGCACAGCAAGAGCATTAAATATTAAAGGCAACGTTTTTTGGATAGCTGTGCGGTATTAAGCTACAAGGCACAGTTGGGAGTTACTGCCAATCATAAGGAACAGCAAAAAATACAACTCGAGTTAGATAGGAGTAATCGTCAGCATGACATGGCACAGATGGTGCCAATTTGAGGTAGGCCTAGGTTATGTTATTCCTCTGCGTTTGTATCTCATTCTTTTGAATTTTTAATGCCGATTAAATTCCTCTCATAGTCGGAGCTTCTAAATGTTTAAGTAAGCACTATGTGCTGCCAATCATCCTCATTAGGATAATGTTGAAAAAGAAAAACAATCGATTTAAAACAAAATTGTTTGAAACAAAATAATGTGTTGTCTTTTGTAAAGGGTATTATTATAACTAAAACAGTCTTGTCAGCAAGGAGTGATACAGAGAGAAAAAACATATTTTTAAACAAACTTTAAACTTTAACTTTTATAAATGGATTCATTATTACCTAGGTTCGTAGATAAACATTTCTATTACCCCATTTGACAATGCAGTTTTAATCGCAGTTCAATGAGCTTAACACACGGTACCATTGCGATAGCATGTCTGATGGCAAAGGGCATGAATCACAAAAGGAGTATGAACAGGTGTGAGAAGTAACAGATAGAAGATCATTTATTAAAATGAGAAAGAGAGTTGAAGATAGAACGGCGCCCCGGGCACCCTAGTATTTAATTGGTGTGAGTCAGACTTGAAACCGTCCAATACAACTTGTATTAAACAGTCCATAAGATGGCTTCAAATTCAACGAACAAAGTTTAATCGATCCCGTAAGCACACATTTTTAAATAAGAAAGCTTGCTGATATTAAATGCCTTGGAAATACCAAACGCAATAATCTTACACTAATCATCATCATCATCGGCGCTACAATCGGAATCCGGTCGGGCCTCCTTCAACAAGTTCTTCCATATACATCCCGATTGCTGGCCGAAGCCATCAAATTGCACCACCCAAAGGCTTCTGGCGTTTGAGTAAGGTGCCCAGGACACAGGAGTCTACTGAGCTTTAGTTTTGCTGCTTCGAGGTAGATTTCATATAATAATTCATGATTGTATCTTCCCCGGAATCGTCCTTTCTCGCACACGGGGCTAACAATTCTCTGTATGTTCCACTGTTCGGTGAGATAAGCCATCAGATCACTTGCGAAACGATTGTTGCGAAAGATATACTGTCCGTCATGAAGAAGCTTTCGGTTTTCGATATTTTATAAGGTTTTTTGTATAAGTATTGGCGCGCCCTTAAGGGGTATTAATACTTCTACCACTGGCTTTGCCAGTGTGGAAGGACACCTGTTAAGCGTATACCGCCCTGGCCAGCGGATTTCTGTACATCAAGATTTTGGAGTAAAATTGACTTAAATAATATTATGGACTGACTGCCCACAAGTGCCAAACAAGTATTGGACATGTTGACTTATTGAATTTTACATTTTAAACTTTCCGTTGGCTTTAAGACAATTGCCGCATTTGTGAAACAGAGAACATAGAAATGAAACACATTGCATTTTTTTTGTCATAGAACGGGAAACAAAAAGTCTATGAGAAAAAATATCGGTCGATGTTGGCTTTTTGTGTCTGCCCATAAATTTGGTTGAGGTGGTTCCTGTTTTTAACAAGACAACAAGACAACAAAGAAAAGAATGCAGTTTCTGCATTGTATATACATTCTCTATAGTACTTTCATGATGTCATTTTGCCTCTGGCCATCTTCCTGGTTGTTAACTCAAAATAGTGGAGACAAGAACATTTACCGATATTTTACCTGTATTTAATACACTTTTGTTATTTGTTCTTATTCTATATCCACACTAATTGGCGATTTCAGCGCCATGCTTCATGATAGTACTATAGGCAGTGTATATATAAAGGTTTCTGCAAGGAAACGAGTACCGAGTAGCAACGACGAAATCCCTTTAAGGCTGTGTATAGCAATGCTACATAAACTAACGCCATTTTTCAAAATTTAAAATAGTCTGTTCCTTAAAAAAGAACCAAATGGATATGTAAAACAATTTCGATTTCGGGATTGAAAATAAATTGCACGACTGGATTGCACGTACTTTCCTTTACGTGCGGTCACAGCCAAGAAGAAAATTTGAAATATATTAAGGAAACTTCAAAGTTTTATGCGATTTTTAACTTTAGATTTTTCGAAAAAAGTACGTAAAAAGTTTTCACCGGAATAATTCAAACAACATTTAATGTCTTTAAGGAATGTGAAAAAGTGTGATTTTTTTTCAAAATCGTAGAAACGGTTTTTAAATAAAACAGTTATTTCAACAACTTTTTTCAGTAATTAAAAAAAATAATTAGAGAATGCAAACTAGAGGACAAAAATAATATACATTAAAAAAAAATAAAATAAAAAAAAATCAACTTGCTCGTTTTCAAAATATTGAAATATTAGCCGTGTTTTATTGGGAAATTTATCCGCAGCGAAGCAAGATTTTACACACACTACAAATACAACAATGAGCTGCCGAAAAAAGTAGATGTTGAATTTCGCTGCGGATTGCATGTTCGACACAAGAAGATTTCATTTACAATAGACATGATATATAAGACTCGTATCTTCTACAGACACTATTTCCATAGATATTGCACTCAGAGCAAAATAAAATGTTCGTGCTCGATCCTCTTTTTGGTTGTATCTGGTATGTATTTTTTAGACTCACTAGTCTATGTCGTTTTATGCTGCATTGTTTGAGAAGGTTGCAAGGTTTCACTGGGACATAAGACAACAGGCGGCTGCCTATGCGTTTTTTTTTTGGAAAGCTGCCCGTAGTTTTTCCAAAACACACGGCTATTGTATAAAAATACAAAACAAAAAAATCGGAAATATTTAAATATTAATCCCTGAATATGAATTTTGATTGTAATCTATCCTATGAGAGGTATCGTCGTATCGATAAAAAACCAAAAAACATAGGCAAACTTACTTATGTGTCAATATTCACTTTAAATAAATTAAGGCTTAAAATGTGAATGTTGTGAAACTTTTTTTAAATAAAAAAAAATATATATCGACCAACAAAAAAAATACAAGAAAATGCAAGTAAATTTTTTGATGTTACCGTATATACCGCCCACGTATATACGGTAACATCAAAAACTTTACTTGTGAATTTGCAAAGTCAAACAAAACTTTGGGATCTGCCTGTACAGGAAATTGCGCATTTAATTGAAAAGGTTGTTTAAAAGTCTGCCCTCATTGCACTTCATGATTTAAAAATAATTTGAAATGCACACTGAGAGAAAAAATGTTAAGAAATTTGTATTTAATATTTATTCATTATATTTCGTATGTAATGAACTTATTACATTACTGTATCATTACAAGTATTGTATTAATTAATTAATAAATCACAATAATATACATATACATCTATTGCATAAAAAATCATAACAAATGTGTTATAAACATTTAATTTTTGAATACTTATTAATAAATATTCTTTGTATAAATAGTCATTTTAAAAGTAATAAACATTTTTTTTTATAATTAACGCGCGCACAAGGGACTATTTGTTTCCCTTTTAATGTAGAACACACTTCGGGGGCATTAGGAGGATAGGGAGGGGAGAGATAGGAGGTGTCGATTGTGTTTGAATGCTTGCAGATCGAATTGAAAGAAAATTGCAGAAAAAAAATTGCAAGGGAAAATCTCGCCGGGTAAACTATTCCAAATTCGTGTTGTTTCAGCGGCAGTTCTATTTCCTATCAATCTTAACACTCAGTCTTGTATTCTATCAAGCAGGTGAAACGAAGTTTGCGAAACACCTGCCCAGAGGTTGGAGTTATACTCGAGTTTAGGGAGAATAAACGCTTTATAAATTGTAGCCAGATAAGAAGGGGAAAAATACTTCACACACCGATACAGAAAACCTTAGCACTTAGCAAATGCTGCTTAGCTACCTCAAGTATATGGACGTTCCAACGGAGATTGTCGTTGACACACATACCGAGTATTGAGTGCTTTTCGGTTTCTTCGATGTAAGTGCCATTCATTGACAATAGCATATGGGCTATGTTAAGCTTTAACGACAGAAGACAGCATTGAGTTTTCGAAGCATTAAACTCCACACGATTCCTATTACCCCATTTGACAATGCTGTATAAATCGGAGTTCAATGAGCTTGACATACGGTACCGTTGCAATTGTACGTCCGAAGACGAAAGACGTGAATTATCGAACGAATATGAGAATCTGAGGGAAGAGTCGTCAGCAAAACAGTTAAGTGAATTAGAAGTAACATAGAGAAGATCATTTATAAAAATGAGGAAAAGAGTCGAAGACAGCCCAGAGCCCTGGGGCACACCAGCATTTATTTTGTGGGAATCAGACTTGAATCCGCCCAATACAACTTGTATTGAACGGTCCAGAAGATAGCTTCTAATCCAACGAACAAGAGTATCATCAATCCCAAAAGCACGCATTTTCGATAAGAGAGCTTCATGCTAAACTCTATCGGTCTTCGAGATATTCCTTAAACTAACGGTTGATCAGCGTTTCCATGACCTTAGAAATAAGGGTCGGTAGGAGAAGGGGGAGGAGTGGTCACTTTTTTGTTCCGCTGTTTTCCATTTTCTAGGAAAGCTTCCAAAATAGTTGGAGCGATGGAAAAGCTTACGCAGTGGCTTTGCCAGTGTGGAAGAACACCTCTTCAGAAGAATTGGGGATATACTATCCGGGCCAGCGGATTTGTGTATATCGATTTCTTTGACAACTCTTGCTACTGTACGAGTGCGGAAAAAAATCTGTCCCATGGAAAAATTTACATTCTCAAGTACAGGAGGGGCAACGTTGCTATGCTGGCAGCGAAATGGGCAGCGAGCTAGTTTGCCTTCACTGAAGAGTAAACAATTGGTTTGTTATTATCGATGAGCATTGGAATCGAAGATCTTGAGGAGTTTTTTAGTATTTTTTACAAAGATTATCCATCTATGAGTAAATATTGGACTTAAGAAGTTCTTCCGGTTTTCAGTAGGGATTTTGGTATGTACTTAGTTTAAAACAAGTTAGATAATTAATGTGTGCAGAAATTAATGTGGGTATGGTTTATTGATGAGATAAGGATGTACATTTTTCTCTCAGTGTACACTTTAATTTAAGAAAAACGTTTTACTCAGTTACTTGAAAAAAACGGTTTTTGTTATCGAAATTCATTTAACAATAAAAAAACAAATAAAACAAACTATGTTTAAGTGTAAAGGACTCTTCAGTCAAATTTGAAACGGAATTTTACTTTTTTGCGGCGGAAATTGCATTGTCACAATTATTTTTTCCAAAAAAAAAATTCCCCAGATTTGCAATAATAAATGAATTCTGTTGTCCATGTGTGTGTATGGTCGACAAAAAAAAATATTATAAACGACTTGCCACAGGACTGTTTGTTTGGAATAAATACAGACCATTTAAATGGAACACTCTTAAAAGCAAAAGTTTAATGTTTTTCCTTGCCTCAAGGAGAGGTATTTTTATTTCAGAGTTCTTACATATACTTATTTAATTTGTCCTGCAAAGCTTCGTTTTATTTAAGTGATATTGCTTCAAAAACTAATTCCATTTTCAGTTGTAAATAGAGAAAACTACACAAAAAAAACTCCTTAAGAACCAACTTTCTTTCGGACACCCAAAACAATTGAAACTGTTTTCAACAACAACTGGTCTGGTCAATGCCCAAATGTCCATGCTGGCGCAAGCAAGTTTCCAAAGAAACCAGCTATATACATTCCAGGGAAAAACAACTGTCAACTACGGTTTATCTTTTTACTTTTCAAATATTTCCAACCATAAAATTGTTAATGAAATGTGTGTTTTCTTGGACAAATTAAAGTAAAAAGTCATTGAATTCGAAATCAATTACAGAGCTGAAGATAGAAAAACAAAAACAAAAACGCACTCAAATTGAAAAATCTTAAAGGAAGAGGGATTTTTTAATGGGGTATCGATTAGGGAAGGGAATTTCTGGTTTTATTCTTCCTGTGCGTCCCATCGTTATACTTCATTACTGACTATGTACACAAAAGTGACAATACAAAAGTTGAGCAAAACTTTTTTTGCAATTGAAATAAAGTTTTGACATTTCCTCTTAGGAAAGTACATATATACATAAATGCGGGCTCTTTGAAAATAATGCTAATTAGCAGAAAGTTTTCAAGAGTTTGAAGCAATAAGGAAAAGGAAGAAAAATGGAAGTAAAATACAGAGAAAATAAAGTTTTTGGTAGAGCCCAGAACAATGGAATATGTAAGTGTTCATTAATGGTTGCAAAGCTAATATATAATGTTAATTCTAATAGCATATAAGTATATGCTGATATACACAGCGTTACTTGATATAACTTCGTATTCTAAAATTCGTTGTTTTATCCTTTACATGTAGTGGAATAAAAAAAAAATTAATATAAAGGGTCTTCCAATAGGGACTTCTAAGCTTTGACACTTGATAGCGACCATATTGTTGAAGCTATGTCTGTAAAATTGGATGTCATTTATTCAGTCTGTTTTGCCAAATTACCATGAACGGATATAGCGTTCAAATGATTAAATATTTATATCAAAATTCTTGTTTTGACAACATTCTCCGCCCTTTGCTCATTTTGCGGTCGCCATAATCTTTCTACCGAGAGGACTATTGGCAGTGTGTTGGATAAATTTGAGTCTACTGGATCAGTAAACGATCAACTAACACCTGAACGTCGTGAATCCGAGACAGTCGATTTCACTTCGCTTACAAGAGCTCGTCCTCTCGCAGACCAAAACTTAGCGAATTTTTCTTGGTGTCTTGGTCCTGTAGTCGTATACAAAATTCGACTGACCAAGTAGCTAAAGGTAAACGTCCATAAAAAAGGAAGCGTGGTCACTGAATGGGTTCTGATGCAGTAGAAAACTTTCCCTAATTTTCATCAAAAAATCAATAAACAAAATTGTAGAATTCGGGATGATATGATACCAATCTAAATGAGATCCTAGAACGTCAAATGCATCTCGAAAAAGTCACTATTTGGTGGGGATTTTGGGCTGGTGGCGTCATCGGTCCATATTTCTTTCAGAGCGACGTTGGCCAGACCATCACCTTTATCAGCGAGCAATATAGATCGATAATATGGATGCAATATATAGCGCTACATGCCACACAGCTCACGCCACATTTGAAATTCTGCACGAGCATGGAGGTGATGTGAATTGCGATTTGACTCTGTTATGACATTTTGAAAAGGTTTTCTGGAGTCGCAGGTCTATACGAGCAAGCCACAAACCACAGCGGCCCTGAAAGCCGACATAAGTCATTCCATCGGTCAAATTCAGTTTGATTTATGCGCAAGAATCATGAAAAATTAGACATTTCGGATGCGCGCCACTCGCGGCATATTTATATTCAATACATAAAAGCTTATTACAATCGGGCGTAATTTAAGAAGACAATGCTGAATAATGTCATTAGGCAGAATATACTCCCCATGCGGCACTTTTACAATGGAAGACAATCATTTTTCGAAATTCTAGGTATGTGCATCACCAACAACCTCTTGTGGAAGATCATTTATAATATAAGAAATCACCAAAAATACCAAAAGCTGTTTGGGCTGACTTCGACTATGTTAGAAATTCTTTTCCCCTTCTAATTTGGCTACTATCAACAAAATGTGTATCCATCCAAAACTAGAACACAGTTTCCATATTTGGGAGGGTTAATGGAGCATTAATTAACTTAAGCCTTTTTGATGGTATTCAAAAAAGAGCGTTTAAAATGTTTGAAGACATCAGATCACCAGAACGAGAACATCATTCACTTCACCTCAATATCGACGGAATATTTTATATCTCTACCTTTTCTACCATTATTTTAACGGTTATATAAATGTAGGCAGTTTCATTTTTCCCTCGCGCCACCAGGAAAGCCCACTTATTTAACCTCAACTTCAGAACAGAGCTTCATTCTTCAGCCGTACATCTCGAATGTGCAGGTTTTGCCTAACTCTAGTTTTTCTTTTCGTTCTCATGTGAATTTCCTTAGCCTGCGCTTTAGCTGGCAATGTTACCCGAGCCATAACACAAATCAGCCAGATATGTGCTCCAGAGTCATAGACAAATGAACTTCTAGGATGCAAAACTTTATTCATTTCATTTACTTAGAGGAAAGCACTGTTTCGATGTATCGAACATTAGTACAAAATCGATTCAGATTCCTGCTTGAATTTGATTTAAATTATTTTTTTTTTTCTTAATATGAATCATCTAAGCTCTACAACAAAGCGCATTCTGGATTCATGATTCATTTGCAACAGGCATCTGGTGCACAATATAGGTTCTTATCTGATCTCCAATACTCCACTAGTACATTGACTCACACATAACGTGTCATTCCGCAAAGTGCTTTGGCTTTGCGTGCCGACAAAACTTCTGCGATATTTATGCAAACAAAACTCTAAGACTCATGAAACAGAGATTAAAGTTGTTGCTCCATTTTTTCCATTCCTCCTAGAAAACAATTTTTATCTCCACGAAAGTTTCATTTATCTTTGTCTACACAAAGTGAGTCTATTAGCATTTCCATGTCCATTAATAGTTACAACATTAGAATACCAAATGATCATTTGCTCTATCTCTGCCGCACAACAAATATTCTGATGTTGTGAGTCAGTTGAAAAGATGAAAGCTTCAGATTCAACTATCCCAT
The DNA here is from genome assembly GCA_963971375.1 of Platycheirus rosarum. Taxonomy (NCBI): domain Eukaryota; kingdom Metazoa; phylum Arthropoda; class Insecta; order Diptera; family Syrphidae; genus Platycheirus; species Platycheirus rosarum. The sequence continues at coordinate 46,866,941 of OZ020510.1, read as the reverse complement.
TGAACCACAATAAATTTTAAGTTTCAAAACCTTTTTATCATTCACACCGCCATTAGAGGCTGAAATCTTCGTTTTGATTATAGAAACGAATAAGGCATCATGAGGCTATCGACTGAGTGATAACCCGACCGGCTGCAAGAGTGAACCTAACAGCTTCCCGAAAATTGAGATCATTCCAGCACGTCTTGGTTGCACTTACTATCTGACTTGAAAAAGATTACTATCATCATTTATGGGGCCTAGCTTGCCGATGCCGCTCCTGCTACTGTTCGGGAACAAATCGCTTTCAATCCGATTTGTTAATTGCTTAATGTGTACGCATTCGAAACTAGAAGACTAAAGGTATCGGATTACGCGCAACCACTTAGGGTAAAGGCACGGCATAGTTATTGCACTGCGATGCGACGACATTCATTTCGGGGCAATGTTTAGCTGTGTCTTTTCCAAATGTATTTGACCCACCACACCGACCACATTACTCCATTTAAACAGACAACACAGACACCAGAAGAGAGAACATTAATTTGATATACGATCTGCATGTAGTATTAAACCAGCGGCAATTAACATTGTTACCCGATCCGCTACTGTATAGTACTTGTACTTGCAGCTCGGAGTACCAGCGGTATGTTACTTCACGTGTTCGATGCGGATAGACTTCAGAGTTACATACTGCACTAGTTTACACTGTCTGGTACGCTGCCTGAAATTCAATTTACACTCGTCTGTGTTCATTATGCGCTACATTACTCACTCGGATACAGATGCAGATAAATATTCTCGATGTTACTCCAATCTCCAACCCCGTTCTGGCCCGTTCCGGTAATACTTGCGCGCATTAATATTACCGAGTACGCTTAGTTGGAGGGATTTTCAGTTGGAATCCTGGGATTGTATTTTAAGCTTTGATATGTTTGTGCAGTTGCAACTGCATCCGAATGATTTTGTGAATTAAATTTGTGTGTTTTTGGTGAGATATTAAATTATTATTTGTTTGGATATCTGGCGGTTTTTTAATGGAACCAGATTTGTGACGAGTTTCGCAGATATTTAATTTCTAGGAGTGAGTGTCAAGTAATTGAATTTTGAATGAATTAATAGGGTGTTCGTCATTTTGTTGACAGAATCTAGAATAGAAGCACGGCTAATCTGAATGTTTTTGTGATGTTGGATGGTTACTAACTTGTGCTAAAATGTTCTATGAATCTCAAACGGATTGAACGACTAGACGCAAATAGGTCATTGAAAATCAGCAAACATTTGAAAACTTACTGAAACTTTGGGAAGAAAACTCCCAAATACATCCATTCAGCTAAGTGAAAACTTTCCGAAATGTATTTTAAATTATTTTATCAGATCCAATATCAATGTGTGTAATAAGGTAGAGATAAAAAATGCTTCTCCTTCTAATAAACCATATTTTGAACTAGAATTGATATCTCAGGTAAAAAAATGCTATAAAAAGCATTCTTCTTTCGGATGCATTTGGAGTGCGGTAAGGTGAGAAACGGGGAGGTATTTTTCGGGCAATCAACACTGATGCCCTTAACCAAATGTGTAAACCAAAAGAGTATATTGTATTAAAGAAGTCACGAAGTTCAACTATCTGGACGTGCATGCCATTAATAGTATAAATAAAGTGCATCGTACCTATGAAATATTTTTACCTTTCTTGAAAAAGGTCCTCATTTTTATAAATATGAAATCCGTGCTACTTGAGAAACGTGGAATGTTTTTCCCTTTTAAAACATTTCCTGCGATATCCATTAAGTTCCGTTCCCAAAGACTGTTTCCAATAATGAACTGTAGAGAAGAACTTAACAAAACAGGCGAATTCATAGCGAAGCGGTGCTTTGATTAGAATCCTCAAGGTGCATGGCGAGTGGGAAGACCAAAAACAATATGTGGGTCAAATATTTTCGCGGAAACTTAAGTCCAGAACTTGAAATCGTAGCCAAAACTCAGATATTTTGCTACTAAAGAAAAAGAAATGAATATATCTAGTTGTCGCCCTTAACTTCAGGAAGACTTATATAGTGTTGCCAATAAAAAAAACAGTCGCACTTCAGTTCCAAAACTCGAAAGCAAAATCGTAAAAGAAATAAATTGCACGACTGGATCGCACGTACTTGCTCATATGTGCGGTTACATTGTAGAATAAAATTTAAGAAAATTAAAGTGAACATCAAAGCATTTATTCGATTTTTGTGACTTTTGATTGATTGAATAAAAACCGTTAAATTGAATTAAATAATTTTATCGCCATTTTATTATTAAAAATACAAAACATACTTAGGCTAACTTTTTCTTCTTGAATATCAATATTAATTTTAGTTATCGGATAACCAGTTTTCGAGAAAGTCGAAGAAAAACAAACAGTCCTATGGGAGGTAACTTTTTTTATCCCGCCATATTATTTTTTTTCACCAAAATATAATCCTTATCTAGTGTACACTGATTTTTTTCATAAAACATTTTAGAGCCGTTTTCGAGAAAAATAAGCTTTTACATAACGGTTATATGACAGGTACCGTTAATTTTTGAGCTAAAAAAATTGAAAAAATTCCTCTGTAGAATGTCAAAATAACTTTATGTTCTAAATTTGAAGACGATTCGTCCAACCGTTTAGGCTACAGTGCAAAATACATCCGTACAGACAGACATACAGACAGAATTTTGTTAGTAACTCAAATATGTTTCTCTATCATCTTGAGTTCATGTTTGATTGTTATCTCAAAATTTTTAATCTGCATGAATGCATAACTTGCATTATAGTCCCTATAATCGCAAGTAAACAGGTTAAGCATGAATACAAAACTCCAAATCAGATAATAAAATTTTCTTGGTGTTCTACATGGAAGAGCGTTGAGGCCAACATTTTTATTGGCGTTTTAGAGGGTGTTCTTCTACGTTGACAAAGCCACTGCGTAAGCTGTTCTATTTATCCTACTCTTCAGGGCTCGTTCCGAGCAAGTGAAAGACAGCTTTTGTCCAGCCCATACTCAAAAAAGGCGGATTGTCCTCGCCCGCAAATAACCGACCAATTGCACTAACGTCTAAGGTCATGGAAATGCTCTTTATCATTTTTACTTGCGATTATAGGGACTATAAGGCAAGTTATGCATTCGTAAAAAAAAAAAAAAAATTCTAACAATCAAACATGATATTACGATGATAGAGAAGTCAAAAAAAGTGGGTCCGGAAATTCCGTCCGTCTGTCTGTCTGTCTGTCTGTCCGTATCGATATCTACAGCCTAATAGGTTGGGCCGATTTGATTCAAACTTGGTATATACTATTTTTAGAGTGCTCTACCCGACAGTTTTTGGAATTGGCATTCTAGCTCCAAAACTAACGGTACCTGCCATATAACTTTTATTAAAAAACTTATTTTTCTCGAAAACGGCTCCTACGATTTTGATTAAACTTTCAGAATGATGTTTTCTGTGCAAAATCTATCTTTTAATTTTAATGGATTTTTCAGAAAAAGTTTTATAACGGTACCTCCCATATGACCGGTTTTTTAAAATCAGACTTTCTCGTTAACTAATTGACGGATTTTGATGAAATTTTCAAAATATGTAGTGTTTTATGATTTAAATAATATTGCTTATCAAAATTTTCAAACACATTTTTTTTTAAATTTTAATATTTTTTTTAAAAAAATATTTAGTTTTTTGAATATTTTGAAAACGGATCTATAGATTTTTTTTTAAATTTTTCTCCTAGTATAAACTATAGATTTCTTAAAATTGACATACTAAAAAAAAATTTTAAATATGTTTTCGAAAAGTTTTTCAAAAAAAACATTTTTTTGAAAAAACTGGTCGAACGATTTTGAAATGAAAAATTCATAAAATAGAAAACAGCAAAAGAAATAAGATGGCTTACAACATTTTTTCCAAAAAACGTTATGAGTAGTGTTTTTTTGAATTCATAAATTTGTTTCCCCAACATTTTATTTCATATTGCTCGGCTAAGCCCTAGCCAAACCATTAGTCAAATAAAAGAAAGTGACAACCTACATTACATATATACTTACGTATTTTAAAGTATTTTTCATCATCATAAAAGCACAGAATAAATAAGGAAGCCTTTGATAAACACACAAAAACAACTAACAAATAAAAAAACTATTCGATTACTACTGAATGCAAAAATTTCAATCGAGAAAACAAAAGTTTACACCTTCCTATAAATAAACAAAACCACTGTGTTAACTTTTAATATTGTCTCTATACTTACTGGCTTAACAGTAGTTGGAACACGTATCTTAATTTTAGTACCTACCTTCCTTCCAACCTTATTATAGGTACCTAAATCCTTTATAAATTCCATTGGTCCCATATTGGGACGTATAAAGGTCCCTTTACCTAGCATTATTGCCATACTGCTGATTCCGACGAATCTTTATGCCAAAAAATATTAAAATAAAATCTTTGTCAAAAAGACGCCTGCACTTAAAAAGGATTAGCACATAAGAGCAAGTACGTGCGACCCAGTTGTGCCTTTTATTATAAATGGTGTCCTGTTTTGCATATTCCTTACTGACAGTATCATTAAATGGGGATAAGAAATCGTGTAGAATTTAATGCGTCTAAAATACAATGCTGTTTTCTGTCTCTAAAGCGAACTACACCCCCCTTGCCATTATTCATGAGTGGTACTTACATTATGGAAGCTGATCATCTTGAAATTCTCGGTATGAGCATCACCAGTCACCTCTTGTAGAATGATAATATTTATGATGTTGCCAAAAATGCCGCAAAATATTCGGGCTTCCTCCGAAGATGTAAGATATTCTTTTCCCCTTCTGATCTAGCTACAATCTATAAATCATACATCCGTCCAAGACTAGAATATAACACCCACATCTGGGCGGGTGCTCCATCAACTCACTTTTGGATGGTATTCAAAGAAAAGCTTTCAAGTTGATTGGAGATGATATCATCATTAGAACATTCACGCCACTTGAACATCGACGGAATGTTTCATGCCTCTCTCTATTCTACCGTTATTTCTACGGGCAATGGTCTAGAAAAATAGCCATTAGCATTCCTCCCCTTAAACAATTTCACCGTAATCCTCGCGCCTCCTGGAATGTCCACCAGTTTATCCTTGAGCCCAATTTCAGTCGTACAGTCAAGTACAGAGATTCGTTCTTCAGCCGTATAACTCGAATGTGGAATCTTTTGTCTAACTCTGTTTTCCCCTCCCATTATGATGTTCAGAAGTTTAAAACCAATGTGCATCGGCAACTCCTATTAAATCCTCTCCTTCCTTCCTAAGCTCGCGCTGTGTCCACCAACATCAAAAGGGTAGCCCAAATCCCTTTAGCGTGTGCAATTTATAAAAAAAAAATCTAGCGACAATCTATAAGGCGCTTTTTTAATTGGAAAATCTAAAGCTTCAAAATAACAATTTTTTTTTTTTTTTAAGGTACATTTTGAAAATGTTGTTATTATATTGAAGTATGATCCAGTCTATGAGAGTTATTACCCGATTAATATCGCATATTTTGTTTCTTCGACAAAGTCGTTTACCAAAAAATGCGTTTCTTCACTGAAAACGTCAGTTTCCTAAATTATTTCAAGAGCCGTCTCCGTGACTTTACATTGGTTCACATGATCGAGTGCCCTCAGTTCTTGAGTTATAATCATATTATAAAGATTCATTGCAAACGTTCTAGCAAATCCCAATTTATTGTTGTAGAATCGACTGTTTTGGTTCGTTTGAAACTGATACACTTACATCTTTTGAGCTTTTATATTCAGCTATATATTTTTAATGTGAATTGCTTTACGTGGCCATTTATATTCAACTCTATGTTTAAAATTCTAAGCAAAACAAAATTTATAATGAACCAATTTAATCGTAAAATAACTATTCAAAACGAAAAAAGTGTTCAACATTTCTGTAAAAAAAATTTATAAAATTTAAATTTATTTTTCTTAAATATTTTTCTTTGTAACACCCAGTTTGAAACTGGATTGTATATGGCGCGTAAAAATATTACTAACTAAGTAAAATTAGATGCAAAAGCGTATGTTATCGGTGCATTCTGCCAAGCCTAATGCCCGGAATATTAAATATGCAAATAATTGCAATAAATACACTAAAAAATATTATCAAAATGAAAATTGATTTTCTATTTAACACATAGACTTTGCCATAATGTTGCTGACATGTACGGCTCTTAGAAGATTTATTATGCCAACGTGGTTTTTACACCAACTAAGGCAATAAATACAGATTAATGAAATTATATTTCCGATAAATAAAATTAATGCAATTTTAATTGCTCACGATTCACGAATACCACTTCTAGGCAGACAGACAAAAAAAGTAAAAAAAAATAACTAATGCAAATTTAAATATCTGAATGTGAATTACTTCAAATATTAACTCATAATTGACACTGAATAGTGGCAATCAACAAGCAAATGCAATTACATTTTACAGAGATTTTTGCTGAAATTATAAGAGATGCTTTTAAGCCAAAGGCCAAGGCAAGATCTACAGACATGGTAAAATGTGGGTTATGTGAAGTGAAACTTTTGCATGGCTTTGAATCGATAGGGGGGAAAGGATTGTTATTGTAATTGAAATCTTCGGTTTTGCAAAGTGATTTCATTTAGCAGTATTATCTTTTAGGAAGTTTGTTAAGCCTAAAATGAAGGATTCGGTATTTAATTTCTTATTACATAACGACCATCTGATGAATGATGTTTTTAATGTGCGGTTGATATTAAATTCGAACTTTAGTAGAAAAATAATTTAGAAGCTAGTTGGAAGATCATATCGATGTAAGTTAATTAGAATTTCGTTTAATATTCGTAGTTAGTAAGATGTTTTGATTTTAGTTTGTTGGAAATAATTGTCTTGTTTGGTGAAACGAAACGAAAGCAAATGTTTATTTATTTGAGTAGAATTGGCATGGCATTTACAAATGAAATGTGTGTATTCGTCTGATCTAATTTTAACAATGTGAAGCCCAACAAAAAACAACTCAAATTGGTAATTCTATCTCTGATGCGCAAGTACTGTCACAAAACAATTTCCAAAGACAAGTGCACCGGACGCGGCAACTCAAGTTTTTCGTTGATTCTTTAGAGACTTAAAAAGCTTATTAACACATATGTAAGTATACGTTTGATAAATTTAGCTATAGCTCTAGCTTAGAGTTTGATCAATATGTACTTAAATTATTATGGATATGGACGAACTGCTTAAAATGTTTACAAAAACGGCTTTTTCTCTTAAATGGACGAACTAGAAATAGAACTTTTTAATGCAAACAGTAACAATTTGGCAATACTTTCAAATAAGAAGAGTGATGTGTAAAAGACAAAAGCTGAATATAACGAATAGAGAGAAAGCCGGTTAGGTAGTGAGTAAGTGATCAATTGCGTAGCTCTCTTCAAATTTCTCTGATCATGTCATTAGTTTTAAAAGATACACACAATCACGTTCCAGTGATTGTCTTTCTTTACGTGAGAATCATTGATTATTATTTATTATGCAGTTTTTGAAAAAGTATTTCAAATTTAAACCCTTGGCATTGTACTCCTTAAATCTTTTGCTCACCATTTTTGTTCTTTTGAATCCTCTCTCTGTGCAACCAACCGTTGGCCAAGTGATTTGGTTTAAGTTATACATTTTTTTAAATAAAGTATTTGATGTATAACCACCGAATGAAGCATACGCCTTTAATTTCAAAAAAAATTATTAAAAAACAGTTTTATCAATACAAAAAGATACCTACATGGGTGACATCAATTTAATAAAGGAAGAGGTGGACCTTCTTATTTACACAACTTTGGGGTTGCACTAAATCAAGCTATAAACAAACACTGCAATAATATTAAAACAAAGCCGTAAGAACAATAATTAATGCTCCACTGTACATAAGAAACCAGAGACTTGCAAAACAACTGTCGAAGAAGTAATATTAAAATTGAAATTTAAAACACAATTTCAAATAAAAAAAAAAAAAAAAAAAAAAACTGGTGAACTGTACTTTATCTGCCCGTCTTAGACTTCATAATTATGTAAAAGGTTTTTTATATATATATAATAGCTTTTCACTTGATGTTAACTCTTTCACTGTATAGTAAGTGATACAGATGCATGTAGTATATATGTACTCTTATGGACACCAGAAGCATAGTTGCCATCCTGGTAATGATTCGGCCTTCTATGTTTTGTTCTCCTTATCGATACTTCAATACTCCACCTTCCTGAAGACTATTGTTAAGCTTAATAACATCTTCCATAGGGATACCTTTCAGTTTCAGTGTACAATACCTATGCTTCGCGATTGGAATCAGTCTCTTAACCATAGCCCTGCATATCTACCACTTCTTCCTGAGAGTTACTTAAGCATGTCATCTTTTTATGTTGACAAAGCTTCTAATACAATAAGTTATGAAATAAAGACGATCCTTGAGACACTATGAATAGCATAACGTAAGGCCAATTAGACCAAAATCTTAGTCTTTGGGGGGTTCTAGTTATTGAAAAAAGCAGTCACGAAGGATTTTAAATTGAAACTTTAGATCCGGGACGGGAAAGAAAAAAAACCTCATTACTGTACCCAAGTTCAACCGTCTTTCGTCAAAAGCTTACCACCCTGTATTTAATTACCATATCACCCAAAAAATTAACTAACGTAATATTTTTCTTTATTTACTTATTTACTTACCTAGGAAAGTAATGTTTTTCCAAAAGTAATACTTCCTGCTAATATTTTATAGTGTCGAAAACTCCTCCTCTTTAACTATTTTTCACAGCACCTCATTAGCAATTCCGCATTGCAGGAAGCTAAGCTCCATACTACAGACTCAACCATTATCCTAATTCAAAGGGAGCACTAACACGCAGTGATTTTTATCAGTCACTTAAGTTAGTTCGCTTAATGACTCCGCGTTTTTATCAGCACAATGATCACTACTACCCAGCAATTTAAAAACCCTACTATAGGGTTGGGCCGACCGACGCGGAACTAGCCAAATTGCTTGCGCTTAAAATCGCAATTTCTCATTCGGTGTCAAAAATGTCACCTCATAGAGCATGAACATTGAACAAGTGTCAAATGAAAAATAAAAATCTGAAAATAACCATTAAAAGCCTCCCATCAACCCACAAACCTTGCCTTCTACACATGCCAAAATATGTATATAAAAAAAGAACGAAAATTAAAAGCTTAAACCCAAAACAATATCACGCCATGGTGAATGACGATAACTAGTGAAAATATTTCACTCATCCTCTTCACCTATAGTGTGAGTCCTTTCAGAAGGACCTTACACAGACGACGTGACGCGACGTGCGATATGAAACAAAATGTTGTACAGAAAACCAAAAAAGGATGTTTTTGTTATCTTTTTCAGTCCAAACCATATATTTTTGTTGCTCTATGTCTGCACCCCCCAAAAACTTCCGACTGAGATTAATAGCCGAACATTAACGGCAAAACAGGATATAGCGCCCTCAAACCAACATCTCACTTTATTCTGCACAGCATGTCCTTCCTGTCTGTCCTCATATTGTCTGAAGGAATTTCGTGTGGGTGGGGGCTTGAAACATTTCATTGCCACATGCACAGAAGCCCAAAGTCAAAAAATGTGGATCGGGAATCGACCGAAACCACCAAACGCAGATAAAGGCACAGAAACCGCACCAACAACACAAATCACATGGGGATTAAAAAAGTAACCAACAGGACATGCACACAAGAACTCACCAGAACCCCTTGTGGACAGTTTTTTTTATTGCTTTTGACAGGATTTAGATATAAAGACTAAAAACAGGTGTGAGATTTCAAATAAAACAAATATCTGGCTATGGTTGTGCTTGTGAGCCTGAGCTTGGGTACATTTAAGCTGGATTGAACCACAGAATCGGATATGATGGGTGTCGTATCCTGTTTTCAGTCTCTCGTAAAACTTCCCAGATGATAGAGCTCATGCATTTCTATATTCGCAAGGATACTATGACCGAATCATGAAGTGCGCACATGTGGAAATGAGGCTAACGGCAGCATCCTGTCCGAAAAATTCTCCATCTCTGCTCAATGCGAATTCATGGTCTATGTTTTGGAGTTGAAGGATAAAGGCTAGGGGTATACATATGTATATGGACGATATCTTGAAGGAAGAGCGTTAAATTTGATTTATTCATATTTTGCAGATTTTTGGATTTTCTCCAAAACAAAAAAGCAATAGTCTTAAAATGTTTTGCACAGGTTAGGTGGTCAGGCAAATACAGATACATTTTGGTTAGCATTTGGTCCTGTTCCTGGTGTAGAGACTTTGGCTGGGAGAATGTCAGCTGAATTTAATTCAAGGCAAGTGCGACCAGAGAATTATAGCTTTCTAATTAAAATGATTTCAGCCCCACTCATTGCGACTTGATTCGCAATTAAAAAAATGATGCTTCATGATAGTACTATATGCAGTGTATACACAAAGCAGATATGATGAGACCATTGAACATATATCGGGCTTTCCAATAGGGACTTGACAACTTTGAATTTAATTTGTGACCGCACCCTTTCACTAATCATCGAACTGTCATTGTAAATACGATAAAGTATACGAGCAAGCAACGTTTGCAAGTTTTAAAAATTTTCTACCGAAATTCGGAGTCGATGACTGCAACTTTAAGAGCGTTGAATTGTTGAATTTCATCGCAAAATCATCTTCAGTGACGAAGCTCAGTTTTGGGCTTAAACAAAAAAAAAAATAACTGTTTGGTGCGGTTTGCATAATGCCGGCGGCGTTATTAGGCACACCTTACAATCGATTTATTGAAGAGAAAGTTTGATGAGCGTGAAATGGGCCAATCGATTGGCCGTCTGGTTCGTTCGATTTAACCCCTCTAGAATATTTTCTTTGAGGCTACGTTAAGTCATTGGTTTATGCGAACAAGCCGTCGATGTTGGAAGAGCTCAGAGCCAACATTGAACGCGAAATAGCGGCCGTTTTGGCCGAAATGTGTGGCCGAGTCATCGAATATTGGGTCCAACGAATCGACTGCTGCAAACGTGCCCGCAGTGGCCAAATGAACGAAGTCGAGTTCCATTCATAAATGTTTTAATTGTGCTGATAATAAAGTTTTTGAAATTTCTCAAATTGTTTGCGTTTTATTAAAAAAAAAAGAAGATGTCAAGTCCTTATTCGAAAACCCTTTACATAGGTAGTCTGTGGAATTCGAAATTGAAGATAGACAGAGGGACCATAGTCAAGGTATTTGTCCGAATTTTCAGTTTGGTTTTTATCTTTGAGGGGGGATTGCCAGTATTGGTGTTTCTATATATATTTGCAGCATCAAAAACTGTATATTGTATTTAAGAACTTTTAAGAAAATTCAAAACTGATGTTTCCTTTTTTTGTTTTAATTAGTCACAATTTAATTGAATTGAATAAAAATAATATTATAAAAAAAATAAGTTAGGTATACCCTTTTCACACCTTCTGCTTTTATTATAATTAACGTGCACTCAGATATCATTTCTTTTCAGAGATCATTTCTAAATATGAGAAAGATTGTCTGGGATAAAACGGAGCCCTGAGGCACACCAGCTTATATTGTGGAATTCATATTTGAAGCCGTCCAATACAACTTACATGTAACAACGTTTCGAATTAAAGTTTCTAGTTAAAAGAAGAAGGGATTAATCTTCGTCGATACCGAATTCAATAACTTTCGATAAGAAAGCTAGTTGCCAAACTTTATGAAATGCCCTTGTATCATCTCCTGTTGATCGGATTCTTTTACGGAAACTTAAGAGATTTTTCGGTAATCTTCCGAAATTAATTGATCCTGTAAATTGATATTAAGATTCTGCAAAAACACCTCAAAGAAGGCAATATCAATTTCCAAAAATGCTCATAAGGAAGAATCTAGTTTAAAAACTTCTGTTAAGCGCTAGTTATAGCGATCAGAAAAACGTATCAGAAAAAAACTCAAATGGATATTTTACTATGCTTTAATATGATTTGAAACACAATTACTATACTAGTCAAGAATTTTTTTGCCAACAAAACTGTATTTATTTATTTTCCTGATGGAACTTCAGTTTTCGTGCCAGCTGATTGTCATTTAACAAAAAAATCTTTCCAATTATTAGGTGCAATTTTGTACTGTTCCAATAGCATCAGGAAAAAATATCTGATGAACTTTGCAACCGGGAAAAAGAAATTGGTGGTTGGTGCTGTTTTTTTGTGCAATCAACTGAAGGATTTTCACTGATTGCTATAAACGCTCATCAGGAACAAATTCAGTTTTCCATTTGTTTCAATTTTTCCTGATTGCTATAACTGACGCCTTACCGACAAAATGCAGAATCATAAGAATTTAACTAAGCTATATTTAGCTACGATATGCCAATACGAACAATAACACAACAAACTACGGTGAAGGACTTTTCAATGGACGGTTGACAACACCGATGAAGAAGTAAAGTCTTCTGTGAAAAACTTTAAAGAGCGAAAAGCTGGGTCGGACAAGATGCCCTCCAAATTCTAGAAATAGATGAGAGACACCGGAACTAGATGGCTAACGAATCCCGATTCTCATCATGAAACTTTACGATGTTGATCAAATATCGTATCAGCTGAGGAAAAATAGCCAACATAACCCAATCTACAAAACGAGGAATGGTACACCAAATAGCGATAGCTACTGTTCAGTATTCAATTGAGGATCGTTGAACGTCCCGAGTATGCAAATTAGAATGAAAATATATTCGAAGAAAAAAGAGAAGACAAATTAAAATTAATGCACTAAGAAATCAGCCAAGATGCAAGTAATGCCTTTTAAATATTATACAAATATTATACAAATATTGTCAAATTTTGTCTTAATTTTAAAAGTTCATATTTTACTTGCGATTAGGGACTATAAGGCAAGTTATGTATTCCTAAAAAAAATTCTAACAATCAAACCTGACATTACAATCATCGAGAAGCCTAAAAAAGTGGTCCACAAAAAATGTCTGTCTGTCAGCTGTCTGTCTGTATGTATAATGAGCTGCAGCTTAAACGACTTAAGCGATTTGAGAAGATCTAGGTAACCAAATTAATTCTGCATATTAAAATGTTGAGTAACTTTTTTTCTAATTAAAATTATTTTTTGATTTTTTTGAAAAATCAGAATTTTTAAAACTAAACAAACAGTCCTTAGAACACAGTCTCTAGTCTAAGTATTGACATAGTTAGTTCTGAACCAAATTTTTCTCCATCCACTTCAAGAAAATCAACTTCAGATTCGGTGTATGTTCGTAATTATCGACACTCGAGTATGCTCCATTAACCTGTTTTCCGTTTGTTGGAAAAATATTTCCATTTTCTTCGATAAAGACGCCAATCAAAACAAATACCCAAAAATAAACGAAACACTGAATCTGGGTGTGGGTCTTCAGATCCGAATTGAAGGTACCACTACCCTCTAGAATAACAACAACAATCATCTCCTACTAATTGAGCCTGACATACTTTAGGAACGCACAAGAGTATATAATACCCTCCTTCAAATATGGTCTGTCGGACGATTTGACAGCAACAAAAGCGTGAAATATGGAACACTTCCACTTCACCTCCGTTAAAGAAGTCTTTGATGAAGGCGGCACGTCGGGCGGCAGCTACAAAAAGAACGTAACATCACGGCAAACATCTCCCTCCGGTCCGAAGCCATTTTCTTGAGCTATTCTCAATTCCTTTTTTTTTATTCTTTCGAAGCGGGTTTTGTGTTTTCAAGAATGCACTTCTCAAGAACAACGACACAAAACAAACGTTTTTCTCCTTTCATACTCTTTTACCGAGTTATTGATTTGTATTTTTTTCTCAAATCTATTCGTTCCAGAAAATAAAAAACAAACAAATAAATGATGGTAAATTATGGAATTACGAACAACAAATAGAAATGCCACAAACGGAAACAAAGCAATTCTCCAATGAGGAAAGAAAAAGGTTTTGTGCATTTTTTTTTTGTTCCAGAATTGGAGGAATGGCAAACACGGTTATGGACATCATCAACTAGAACTACAAAAGCTCCAACAAAATATCTTGTGTTGTCAGAGGGATTTGTCAGTTGTGACATGCAAATATACACACGAGTGTCACGTCAAGATGGTCCTATAGTTGCGTCCAAAGTAATGGGTTCTTGAGACAGATTGCGTAGTTGGTGAAGTATAGTACACAGGTTTTAGCACTGTACGACTGATGACGAAGATGGCAGCTCTTTAAATGATAAATGCTGAACGTTCCAAATATGACAGAGAGAAATGGCGTTACAGAAATTTTATGTTTTGAAGGAATTAATGTCAAATAGTGATGGCTATGACATAAATAGACCACGAATAGTTGTATAAAGGGGAGACACAGCGCGTTGGTTTCCTTTGAGCTTTTGTTGCCTGTTGTCAGATTTGTTGAAGAAATCTTTTAAGATTCAAGCAGGTTCTCTGGGCTATTGGATTGATTGAGGTATGAGAAAGGGTGAAAAGTAGGTTGTTTACCTTACGTTGGGAAACTTTTTTTTTTACTTACAATTCATTAAAAGATGCGTCACTTACCTGAAATGATAACAAAAAAAAAACACTTGTTTACTAACTTTTAAAAAAAATCGAAAATCAAATAAATAAAAATAAATTATTGAATACAATCTATTTATGGGTAATTTTTTTAAGTGTAAGATTATTGGATTCATTTTAGCGTTTCAAGGTGTACAGAGACCTAAGCTAGGCTTTTAATCAAAAACAGGTAGACAGATAAGCTTTCTTTAAAAAAAATTAAGAAGTTTTAGCGCTCTTTAGACTAACCGACTGAAATGAATACCTCAAATGGGTGGCTATTTCAGGATTCTGATAAAGGGTTTTTTTTAAATTAAACTTTTGGGTTTTTTCACGAAAACGGCTCTAACAGCTTCGATTAACAATTTTAAAAATATTTTGGTTGGTATGGTGTATCATTTCTTATCAAAACACTTTTACACGCAAAATCTACTATAACGTTATTTTTTTAATGTTTGATTTGAAGAGATCAAAGTAGGTTGCGAGATAAAGTTGGCTACCAAAATCTAGAATAGTTTTTTTTATGTTTTTTTTTTAACTTTTTTAAACAGTACTCCACCGAGTAAATAAACCAAAATGAGGCTGGTAAACATGTTTGCCGAATCCAGAACCATCGCACGAAGACAATACCACCGATATCCATATTTTCGGGTTCATGATACAATCGCTGCTGTAGCCTAATCAATACAGACGAATACAAACGTCCAATTCGAAACTTATCCGCGCAAATGGGAGTTAGCAGGCGGTCATTAGAACGGATAATTCATGATGACTTAAACTAGTTTCCATACAAAATTCAAATTACGAGCAAGTTAAACCCTTTGGGTACGCCTGTTCGCTTGCAATTTTGCCAAAAAAATAATTATTGAAATGGCCAAGGAAGACGGTAACTGTATAAATTGGTTGTTTATGTCTGATTGAAAAACCTTTTCATAATGTCCGATAAGGCTCATTTTGATTTAAACGGCAATGTAAACAAGCAATATAGAGTGACTCTTATCCAGAAATACTCAATGAGACGAGACGAGACCAAAAGCTGAAAAATATCCTAAAAGTGGTGGCCAAATTTTTTTCGAAAAATCGACTAAAGTTTTCGAGTTTACAGAGTACTAGAGCATTGATGGAGAAAAATCATTTGTTGGATCAGAGTATCCTTTAATAAAACAATTTTGAATTTGATCCGACCTAGTTACCATGGTTACCTCTGGACATTTTTTGAAGGAATCAAAAAAAAGAGTCCTGGCTGAAAAAAAGTCCCATATAAACTATAACAAATACATACATTAGCAGATATCAGCAATTATATTTTGATTAATTTTATAAACATAAAACAAAAAGATAAATATTTTTTTTCAACAAAAAAACTAATTAAACGTAAAAACCAATAATATTTCAGTTTATTTATAACTTAAAAGTAATTAACAAAATAAAGAAATAAATAAAAATCTATAAATATTAGTTGTTTGGAGTATTTTTCCTATAGTTCTGAACCAAAATTCTGTCACGAACCCAATCTTCGAGCTGCTTATCTTTTAGGGCAGAAAACATTGATTGGAAAGAAAATAAAAACTCTTTCAAATGGTTTTTTTTAAATAGCCGTTTTGAAAAAAAATGGACACGACTAGGTCGCACGTACTTGCTTTTATGTGCTTAATCATATTGGAAGACAAGACCTTTGATCGATACAAGTAAGATTTACGTACAAAAATAACACTTTCTGAACTTATAAATAGTGTCAAAACCACAAACCTTAACGGTTTTTAGTAAAAATGGAGTATGCTATATCACGTCTTGTAAAATAACGAATTTATGAAAAAAGTATTTCGAAAATTGTAGGACGGATTTTGATAAAATGCTTCTTTTTTTTAGTTTTTTGAAAAAAAAATCTTTTCATCGAGAATGCCAAAAATTTTAAAAAATACAGTTATATGAAAGATATCGTTAATAGTCTTTTCCCGTAAATTTGGTTCTGATCAAATGATAGCAAATAACTACAAAAAAAATTGACAAAATTTTTTACCAAAATCGTTGGAGCCGTTTTCGAAAAAAATAAGCTTTTATTAAACGGTCATATGGCAGGTACCGTTGTTTTAGGGCCTAAAATAAAAATTCAATTTCTCCTCTGGGGAATGCCAAAAGAATCACACACACCAAAATTGGAAGACAATCGCTTTATCCGTTTAGGCTGCAGCTCGTTATACATACTGACAGACAGACAGACAGACATTTTTTGGCATTAACTTTTTTAGACTTCTCTATGATCGTAATGTCATGATTCATTGTTATCTCATTTTTTTATATTCACGAATCCTAAACTTGCCTTATAGTCCCTATAATCGCAAGTAAAAAGGGCTTGATTCGGAGAAGAATGTAAGCAATTCGAAAATTATTCAACAAAATTGTGTACTATACAAAAATTATTTGAATTGTTATAGAGTTATAGAGGAGTCAAAGTAACGCAAAAGAGTCCCAAGGGTAACCCTGTTAGTTACTCTTTAAGTACAAAGAGAGGATAGCTATATAGATACCACTTTATATCAGAACAGGAGCTAACCACAAACGAAAAGCTATTAAAAAAGAGCAAAATTTTATCAAAAATTAATAAATTTGGTATTTTTGAATTTTTAAATTTAAATTTTTTCTTCATGGTATGGGGAGCAATCTCGTACTAGGGCCAATAGCGAATTGACAATGCCATACAATTATAATTGTATGTGTCATTAAAAATTATTTTTCAACAAGAAAATGCGCTACACAGCTGACGTTGTTAAAAATTGGCAACAAAGCCAAAAAATTGAAGAAAAATTAATAAAGCAATCAATCAAAACAACGCAAGCATGTAGAAGATAATAAAAAAAACTTTTCTTTACCTGACATAAAGAGTGTTGCCTTATTTTTAATTTTAACTTTGTGTCTATCGCTCAATAGACCCTACCATTTGTAGCATCCAGAGTATCAAAGCAAATACAGTTGATTGAAAACTCCTGAAGGTGCGCGGCCTACTCAATTGCTAAGGAATGTAAGATAATAAAAAATATCATGATTACCAAATTACCATTTAAAACTCAACATTAAGAAAAATTAAAAACAAATTTCTAATAAATATAAAAATTAATCAAAAAGAAATCCAATGCACATTACTCAAATAATATTCACTCATACCCACAACACTTATTGATAGGGATTCTTTTTTTGCTGAATAACACGAATTTGGAATAGTTTACCCGGCCAGATTTTCACTTCCCATTTTGATCTGCAAGCATTCAAAACCAATGTTAATCGACACCTCCTATCTTTCCCTTCTCTGTCTTCCTAATGCCCATGCAGTGTGCTCTACATTAAAAGGGAAACAAATAGTCCCTTGTGCGCACGTTAATTATAAAAAACACTTATTGACAACTTCCTGAATAGATACAACTCTTTAAAAAAAGGATATCCATTTGCTCTCAAACTAATCACTTTTAACCCATTTCGACTGATCGACTGCTTCCAATTTCCCATTTATAAATATCCCATTCAAACTCACAGAGCCATAGCTGTTATTACATTGAAGTTCTTTGATGCTATCAAAAGGGCATAATTGGAAATCCTGGAATGTATGTCTCTATTTGGATCCACCAATCAAGTCAATAACCGCACAAAAATCCATTTCCTATAAAACCACATTCATCTCATTCATTGATAGATATATATTCGCCTATAAATAATAAAAATCGCAAAAAACGTATGTAATATTTTTTTTGAAAACCAGTCAAGGTATTAAAAAAAAATCATAAAGTGGTTACAAAATTAATTAAAGTCCAATTACGATTCTACCAATGGTGATTTTTATCATCAAATTTGTTTTTATATTAAAAACCATAGTTCGTGCGTTTTTATTGAACGAAAGTCAGCAAAGCTGATTTAATTGACAAATTTCTGGGAAAAAAATAACAAATTTCACCATTAAAACCAAAAGATGATGGTTTTCAGGTTAAAAAATTGGTGGTTGGTAAGTTCGAACAAAAGGGAAAAATATTGGTCCAATTATAAAACTGTCACGCCGTATTTTGTAACCAAAGCTCATGTGTGGAAAAAGTATCTGAAACAATACCTACAGATCGTGCTAAGCTGCATTTATTTTTCCATATAGTGGACTATCTTAATTGGCCTACACAGGCAAACTGCCATCATGATGGTAGACTCTTATTCAAAACCTTTCACTTTTAATCCTCGCGATGCATGCAAACTGATTGTGTGCCATAAAATAATCATCTTGGAATTATGAATTTCGTTTCGCTTCCACTTTTTGTGGCTCAATCCTGGTGTTGAGAAATTACAACTATAGGACCATCCGATAAGGAGAATTTAAAGTTAGTTCCTCTGGAGTTCAGAGGAAGCCACTGATTGACATTTCCACTCTCAGTTAACGAACCTTCGATACCATAGTTCTGGATTTGCAACGGTAGACTTTAGGGTTCGCATATATGTAAAAAGAATACGTCTGGGAGGCTATCTCGGAGGAAGGAAGGAAATGTTCTACACAAAAGTGCAAAAAATTCATATCTATGAAGTACTTTACGTACATGTCTTTGACAGGCGTGTAAGAATTCTAATGACAGGAGTTGTTGTGAAACCTGGAAGAAAAAAAATCTACAAAAGGAAGTTGTTCGTTGTATATGGTGAGGTATGGTGGGCATAAAATAGAAGTGGCAAGTGCATTTGTGACTCCAACGTTGACAGGGTGATTAATTATTTTCTTAACATTGAAAAATTAAGACATTCGCAAAAGGGGTGATAGAGAGTGTTGTTTTGCTCAAAGACCTTAGTTGCCAATGGAATTCTAAATTTGAACAGGCAGCTTCATTAGGTGTAAGGTGTTCATGTTTACCTATGTAGAGGCACGGGTCGTAAAAACATAGTGTCAGAGTTGGTCTAGAGTGTGCCTGTTGGAATGAACATGACGGCTTTGGGTTCAATGCAAAAAGAAATTGGAATGAAAATTACTTTGAGAAAAAAACAGTAAATGATTAACGGTAAACATTATGGTTGTAGACTCTTTCGCACAGAACTCTGTTTTATGAATTTGCAACACAAAATAAAAAAAAAACGTTCTGAATAGGTGCAGCAGCTTTTGAGTTTTATCTAGGTGCGTTTGCTGTTTTGATACTTGAATTTACTGAGTACTAGTTGTGAGGTGAAGCGTGTCGTAAATTTAAATAATGTAATATTGTGTTTCCAGGCTTTTAATTATTTCTGAAGTCAGATGAAATGAAGTATGCAAAATGCAAATTTAAAGAAGCATATCCGCAGGGGCATGAGTTGTACTCCAAGAAAAAAAGAAGAAATTTGGTAATGATTTAAGAGTATAACATTCGATGAACTGCCGGAAAAATGGTATCTCTACGATACTATGTATTTAATGAAGACTTATTAAAAAGCAAAAAAAAAAACTCACGCAAATGTTTCGAGCAGACTTCAAGGTACATATAGAATAAAAGGCACGACTGGGTCGCCCATACTTGCGCCTATGTGCTAATCTTTTTTTAAGTGCAGGCTCCTTTATGACAAAGATTTCATTTTAATATTTTTTTGACATGCAACTTTTTTAGAACTAGTTTTTTATGTGTTAGTTGTTTTTGCATGTTTATGTGTTTATCATAGGCGTCCTTTTATTTATCATGTGTGCTGTTATGATCATGAAATGCTTTAAAATACATACGTAGGCATGTAGGTACTCCACCTATTAGGTGCACGACGAAGTTGTTTTTTTTTTTTGACTGGCGGCTAGGGTTCAACCGGGCAATATATATATAAAAAATGTTTTTTTTTTGAAAAACTTTTCGAAAACATGTATTAAAATTTCTTGGTGTACGTCAATTTGAAGAAATCTATAGTTTGTGCTAGGAAAAAAACAAGAAAAAATATCGATTCGTTTTCAAAATATTTAAAAAACAAAAAAAAAGTTTTTTAAAAAATTATTAAAAATTAAAAAAAAATTGTTCTTGGAAATTTTAATATAATAATGGATGCATTTTCATTCCAAGATATTTAAAATAAATTGCACGACTGGATGGCACGTACTTGCTCATATGTGCGGTCACATCATCGACTAAAATTTAAAAAAAGAAGTAACATTAACGTAGAAAAAATAATACTATCTGAACTAAAGAAAAGTGTCAAAACCACAACACTTAACGGTTTTTAGTAAAACTGGAGTATGCCATCACACGTCTTGCATAATAACAAATTTATGAAAAAAAGTATTTCGAAAATTGAAGGACGGATTTTGATAAAATCCTGTTTTTTTATTTTTAGCTTTTTGAATTTTTTTTTTTTTTGGAAATTTTGGTATGCAGTTTTTTAGAGTTTATTAATATACATGTGATTATAAAATTAAAAATAATTTTTTTTTCTGATTTTGAGTGATTTTGTCAATATTTTGATTCGGACGGCAGCAGTGAATTTTCGGTAAAAATAGACAATTTTCAAATAGCCTGGGTCTGTATAGGGTTTATAGAGCTGCGATGGGGCTTAAATTGTTGCAAATTTAACGGAATTACAAAAAAAACACTTAATTTTGTTTGTCGAAAAACGCAAAGCTTATGATTTTTAGAACAAAAAGAAAAACCAAAACTTTGCAGTTTTTTGCGTGCTGCCCAGCGAGCACAATTTTTTCGAAGTTGCAATTTTGGATAAACCATCCTAACTGGTCCATACAACAATACCAAAAATTCAGAACTACATCATGCTTTGCGATTTTTGCCTTTGTTAGCGTCAAGTTCTACTTGACTATGTATTTTAATTAAGCAGGAAAGGCATATCTATTAAAAACTTGAAGTTAGAACAAATATTTGTTGCTACTGTAGCTTTCATTTGTACCAAAACTTACAACCGTCATGTTATAATATTTCATTTGAAAACCAACATATTCTTGCTCTAAAAATCACTAAGTTATGTGAGCCCAAAGACAAGAAAATTCGAGAAAGCTCGAATTTTCTTTTTGAAGAAGTTAAATGAATATATGTACTATTAAAAATACGAGAATTTGTGTTTTAGGATTCGATCAAAATAATATTTAAAAAGTTAAGAACGTTCAAAAATAACACAAAAGCGCTTTAAAATGTATAGGAACCTTACATACAAGCATTTTAATCTATTATTCTTTTCAACAATTAACTGCTATTGATTTTGATATGAATTCAATTCCTTTCGTCATTTTCCAGCACTTAACTCACTTCCAAACCAGCTCATTTTATGGCTTTAAAATGCACTAATTCCTCAACAGAGGCATAAACAAACACTCAATACTCTTTGAATTCTAAGGCCTATAGCCTCAACTATACATTTCTCTGGACATGGGGAAACTACATTACTCAGGATGTCAGGCTATACAAAATACAATCCTCAGGACCAATCACCTGGAAAATTACGTGCCCTAAATTCAATAGCACTCATTTCCTAAATAAACAAACATTTCAACCGCTGCGTATGGCATGGCAGCGGCGATAGAACCTAGTAAATAGATAAGTTTGTCTTCAGACGGAACCAATTTTAGAACTCAATTATCCTAACTAAATTATTACAGCTGCAATCTAATAACTGTGAACCTAATCGTTACACAAATACAAATCTATTCCACAAGTAGTACCAGTGTGTTGCATCCAATGGATACAATGATGCTGATGCTTATGCAGACCTCTCTGCATTGGATGCTGTGGCACGCCTCGAGTATCCGTGTATTGTGTATCTTTGCAAACAACACTGTTTTCCTCTATTAATGGAATAATCTTTCCCTAAAGACACTGAAGTTGTTGTTCCACGCTCTTAGGCGACATATTCGTTGCAAGTTGTACTTGGATGGATAAGTCCGGTAACCATGCAAGACCGCGAGAGACCATCACATCGTGTCGTCATCATAGTCGGCGACGGTAGTGGCAGTATGGTGACTGCTGGGCTTATCTTCCTAAACGCATCATCATTAATTGGGAATGTCGCCGCATTCATGCACGCCTCGCCGATCCAGATAGATACTATCCGGTTAAATGTTCAATCGAAGAAGCATAAACTGTTCCAGACTCCGGAGTCTTTCGCAACGGAAAACTTACCAACTACCGAGTATGACCGGCCCTATTTGTTGCCCCAAGCACATGGGTGTTGTCATTTTTGTTGTCAGGAGATATGTCTATGGTCTACCATTATCATGAACGCTAATGTGATACAGTGGTCCTCAGTTCAAATGGACGAAATAGTAAAAAAAACCTGAATGCAGACACAGAAATCAGCTTTTGAAATGGATGGTTGGATTTATCCGCCGGGGAGGTTTGTGAACTTATTCTAAACCGAATAAAGGCTTTTATGGCGAATTTCTCTTAAAAAAAACTGAAGAAAATCACTTATAGCAACAAATGCAAGAAATTGGAAAACACAATAACAAAATCTGTTGCGAAACTATAAAAACGTTAAACGTAAAACGTTAAGCCCAATAAATTTTGTTTAGTGCTCGTAAACTAGCTCCACGGCTAGTCCACGTTCGCATCTTTTCATCTTCCATTTCAAACATTTCGCATTCTGTTACTTGGCAAATTTTGTTTTGCAAAATCTGAAAATGTCAGGTCATCGGCAATGTCCCATAAGTTTTTTTTTGTTAACAAACATTTCAAATGATTCGCAAGCTCTTGACATATTTTTTCATTTCGCAACTTGTATCCTTGGCAAATTATTTTGCTTAATTAGACTTGAAAAAGTTTCTAATGGGTAATTGGGCATGTCCCAACTAACACGTGTAAGCAATTTTTTTTGCCTAATTTTGTTTAATATTGACCACTGTTTGTCAGTTTTCGTTTAGAAAACATAAGATATACACATGACGACACGGTCATGCTCGCGAGTGTCTTATCCATGTTTCTCATTTTATAATCATCATCGTCGTCGTGCAACCTATAAAGGCAACAGCAACTGCATAAAGGCAGCACCTTTGAATATGGAAGCAGCGATATGGTGGCGTAGACGCGATTATAACCACGAGCTTATTTGTAGGCTGAATCCCCTTTCCTATATTTATCGTGAGATTCCTTCTTCTTTGTGGCCATGATCGGAGTCTGTGTCGTGGTCTTGGCTGAAGCAACAGCCACAGCTCCTCCACTGTCAAGTAATTTGTAATTTTACATGCCTGACTTGGGGATAATCCGACTTGAATGTGAGAGCGCGCGCGCACGCTAGTCTTTCGACTGAGCGAGCAATCAACTTAAATTCGATCTTATCGACTGTGTAACTTAAATAGGTACTAAGTGTACTTCGACACTGACCCGATTGCAGGATTTATCTTTGGAATTGTTCGGCGCAATAAACATGCACCCTCCTTTCACCCCGGCCATTGATTGAGGTTTTAAATTTTTGTTTTTTGAAGAAGTGGAGGCGTTGAATGTTGAAACCACAATTTCCCTCAAAGCGGATACAACATCTCTGACGATTGATTGATTCAATGTCGCCTTTGTCTAAGCATTGAGGCGATGCCTATCGCAATTATGTCGTTCCTGGGGAGTCTGTTGTCGTGTTGTCAATCGTGCGCTTCCAATCAAAGTGTTCGACGTGGAATGTCTAAAATCTTGTTGAAGTTCACACTCCACACGCGAATACCTACTTTGGCACGGGAGAGGTTTTCTAACAAAGCAGCACAATTTTATTCGACCGAATTCATGTCAATCAAATGGTGGTCTTGTGGACGTGGAGGAGGAGTTTCCGAAGAAGGAGATTAATAGAACCGAATGCAGCAGTGAGGAAATGTGCAAATGAAGTGTTCAAGATTACCAGTTCGGGATTTGTGCTGTGCACCATAAATTGATTGAAGGAGAAAGTAATTTTGGGAATCTGAAAGGATTACACTGAAATCAATTAGGACAAACGACATCAGAGATTTGTAGTAATTAAGGTTGTTTTAAAACATTTTATTAGATTTTTATCCAAGATTATAGCGAAGGCTGATTTGAAAATATTTAGTTTGTATTTCGTGGGAATTAACGTGTTTATTAGAATTATTTTTAGTAAAATTGTGTAACGAGAAATGTAAAAAATCAATTTACCCCAACAGCTGTAAGATTCGAGGTGGCTTCTGGAGAAGACACAATTATGAATTGTATGAGATCTACCTACGAACAGGTGTTGCGGAAAAAATAAAGCTCGGTCGACTCCGTTGGGCTGTGCACCTAACTTGTATGAGCGAACAGGAACTAGTCTGGAAAGTTTCCTGCTGTCCTTTTTATTGTAGAAGACAACATTGCAGCTTTGTTTATTTTGGAAGGAAGGCTTAGACCATGACACCCCAAGCTTTGTGACACGAAATTGCATGGCGTCGGGCAGCAATCGGGATGTATGGAACTCTTGAATGAGGCCCGGACCGGATGCCGGTTGTTGCACCGATGATGATGCAACAAGGTGCAAAAGCTTGTCGATGATTAGAGATAAGTAGATTATATGATTTCAGGATTGTCGTACAGGAAATTTGTGAAATATACAGATGCGAAATACACGTCAATAAGCCATGGAACCCTATACTCTTAAAAGAACGCACAACATTCGAAAGAAGCATTTCTGCGTACTCTATTATCCCGCTTTTAACAACTTGCACCAGTCGGCCAGATCAACCGATTTGACCGCTTCAGACTTTTAATTGTGGGGTTTTTTGAAGTTCCATGGTTAGGTAAAAAAGCCTCAGACTTTTGAAGCCCTTAAACAGAAATTCGCTATGAATACGAGAATTTATCGCCGGAAGTTTTGATACAAGTGATGCAAAATAACATTAAACGAGCCAGTATGGTCAAATATTCTGACGGCACGCACCGGATGATTACTTTTAGGACACCCTGTATAATAAAAGAGGCTTTAGAAAAAACGCAATAAGTTAAGGATATTTTCAAGAAGGGCGTAGACATGGAAATTTATCAAAAATCATGAAATATTAGTTACTTTTTATTATTCCGGATTTTTATCGTTCCATGTCTGAGGCAAGTGTCATTGCATTTGTTAGTTTTTGGGCTTGCAAATTTTGGTTGGCGGCTGAGATGACATTTTTCGTATGTTGGTAGAAGTAGAAGACTTGGAAGAATAATAAGTCTGCTTTCATAAAAAGAGCCCTACGTGGTGCAACGTCCAACTATATAGGGACGAACCCGGCAAAATGCTTCATAAATGCAATTTAGACTCCTGGTACAAGTAAAATGAAGAAAACTCAGCTATTATTATCTTAATAAATATTATTAGATTTTTAAATAAAGCGGATTTTATTTAACAACTTTTTTAAAAATTAAAAAAAAAATTATTAAAGAATGCAAACTTAAACACAAAAATTACTTACATTTAAAAACGAAATTAAAAAAAAAAATCCATTTACCCCTTTTCAAAATATTGATTTTTCAAAAATATTAAGAAAATTTAAAAATACAAAAAAAAGTTTTCGAAAATATTTTATAATAAAATTACTTAGGCGACCAACATCTTCTTGAATATCAATCAAGGTACCAAGTTTAGCCCACACACGGAGCTGTTTCCAAAAAAAATAAGCTTTTACTTAATGGTTATATGATAGGTACCTTTAATATTTGAGCTAAAAAAAATTAAAAAAAAATCCTCTGTAGAATGTTATCTCTGTGATAAAAAAAAATCGCCGCTTATACATGATATGCTGTACACGGCAGTTGTTCGTCTAGCTCTTGAACCCAAAAACTCTTGGATCAAACAAAGCAATGACACTTGCTCTTAGTTGCTCCTAACATAGTACAATCTAAAATCGGCATCCTGATGCCAACAACGTTTTTTGAACTCAAATCATGGAATCTTTTAGAATTGAAGCAGTAAATTGAAAAGGTTGTGGTCCTAATCGAGATTTCAGCAATCGTAGCGTAGGTTTAAGAAAATGAATTTTAAATAGATAGATTATCATTCATCATAACAAAAGAGAGGTACCGCAGGACTCAATTATTGGACCTTTTTTTTTGTCAGTATGGATATCGCTTCTTATTTTTCTTTCGTACGTAATGTACGTAGATCTTGTCAAAAACTTGATGGGAGGTTATTGAATTAAATGGTTTTTTTAAGCTTTTTGGAAACTAAGTCTTTAGTAATTGATGAAAAGTTGTTTGTCTTATTTGGCTTTGAAACATTAGTTGGAGAGTTAAACGCTTTAGATTTCTTATGTGCAACAAAATCAAGTTGAATTAAGAAGACGTCCAAAGAGAATGTTTCAAGGACCTGTTGTCAACGTTTTCTTCCATGAAATAAAACTGGGTTTTGAGAGTTGGTTATTAGTGTCAAGTTTAAGAAGCAATTAATGCAACCAAAAACCCACTGAACCAACAACTTAAGAACTTGAAAACCGTCTGTCTTTAAAATTTGGTTAATTTGCTTTCAAACAAAAATGATTAAAAAAATTATCACAATAACATTTTCATGAATACAAGAATCATAAATGTTGTTTTGTGGTAATTTTTTGCTAACCGGATTTTACTGTCCGAAAGTTCGTCCAGGAATCCTTCTTCCGCATTACCGTTGCCTTTTTTAAATATCGTCTTTTTCAATGTCTGACCATATCTCTAATAGTCCTGGGATTAATTCGGCTATAAGACATCTGTATCCAGGGCTGATAATGGTTTCGTTATACCACTTTAATGGGTTTATTTATTCCGCCATCTCCGGCAGGATTTTGCTTAAACCTATCTATGATAAGTACCACAAGTTTTTGGCCAGCTAACAAAAATTGACGCCTTGATTGCGCAGTTAACGCGCTTATTCTCAAAATCCCTATCGCACATAACTCAAAGATATTTTTATTTATTGTTTGTTGTTAGTCAGTCCTTGCTCCTGTCACGCCATAATCCCTCTACAAACAGATGGCGAATAATATAAATTGCTTGCTTTATACGATTCGAAGAGGAAAGGGAAGGGAAGAAACAAAAAAAAATTATTAATTCCTCATTTAATGTTCCATTGATAAGATTCAAAAGGGGCTTAACATAATCCACATGCCCAACATGACAACAGAGGCTTCCATTTAAATAAATGGAACACAGTTCACAACGGATGGCTTTGCTTTCAAAGGAAGTGGAGTCAATACTATGCGTTGGAGAGAATTTAAAAATGTACCTCTAAGCAGTTTGAATTAAAAATCAGAATCAACAAAATTCATTTTCACTGAACAGGTCTACATTCTGATTTTTTTGATCATCTTAGCGTTCTGTCAAGTAAATTGCCAAATAAAGAAATCAGTAGCGGAGTTGCATTGAAACGGCCTTTAAGGCCACAGAAATTAATTTAAATAAATTGATCGACTGGATCGCATGTACTTGCTCACATCGTTTAATAAAATTTTAACAATAAATAACATTAACGTAGAGAAATAACACTATTTAAACTTAAAAAAAATGTCAAAACCACAACACTTAACGGTTTTTAGTAAAAATGGAGTACGCCATCACACGTCTTGTATAGTAACGAAATTATGAAAAAAGTATTTCGAAAATTGTACGACGGATTTTGATACGATACTGTTTTTTATTTTTAGTTTTTGAACAACTTTTTATTTTTTACAAATTTTGGTATGCAGTTTTTTAGAGATTTTTAAAAAATTTATTTTAATAAAAAAAGTTATTTTAAATATTGATATGCAGAATTAATTTGGCTACCTAGATCTTCTCAAATATAAAATTTAACAGAAATCCAAAGAGCCGTTACCGAGAAAGCCAAAAATATAAAAAAAAATTAATATGAAATATACCGTTAATAGACTTTCTCCGTTCTGATCAAATGATAGCAAATGCCAACAAAAAAATTCTCAAAAAATTTCATCAAAATCGTTCGAACCGTTTTCGAGAAAAACAAGCTTTTCCTTTCCGTTTATGGCAGTTACCGTTATTTTTAGGACTAAAAATAAAATTTCTTCTGAGGAATGCCAAAAGAATCGCACATACCAAATTAGTATTTTCAGAACAAATGGCTCGTCTTACTTGCTAGTTACTAGTTTTATAAAATTGTGGAGATACGTATAGATCGTGAAATAGAGGTTTAAACTAGATTAACTTTATATGTTGTTTTAAAGGTAATAAACAGATCTTTGTTGTAAGGAATAACAAAGGCTATTTTGATTACTAAGTGGCGTTTGGCTGCTTAACCAAGTGTGCTTTTTTCAAAAATGCATGCTATACCCGAGCAACGCCGTGTGGGTAAGCTAGTTGATAAATAAAATTTCCAAAGCATTATAACGTAAACAAGACATAAAAAAGCTGAAAAAAGCTACAGCATTTATCATTTTGTATACACCAATTTATCACAATGGCTTCGTGAATCGCATATAACGAGTTCATAAAATGTTAAAATGAAAGGTGTCTACCTACCCGCTTAGTGGCATTTCTTTTGAACTTTGATGATGACCAAATTTTTTTTCCTGGTTTCGAAATTTCTGATCTTCGAATTTGAGTTCGAAATTTTGGGTTGAGGCATAATGCCTCTAAAATACAAGCAAATGTGTCAACGGCCTTGGGTCCGGTAAAGCATTACTTCCCGTAAACTGATAAGATACCCAGTTTTTTTCATTTTCTGGGTGAAAAATAAAACCCTTTATATATAAGATAAACTTAAGCTATTTTTAGGCCGAAAGGCAATTAAAATTAAGTTAGAGAATAATTTAGAGCGCCCGCATAGGGCCAGTAAGTTAGTTAAGATGATAGTTTTAGCTAGTTTTAAGATTTTAGTCTAGCATTTAAGTAGATATAAGTAAAATAAAAAATAAAAATCAAGTAAAAGCATCGCTTCCCGTGAGTACAGCGAAATCAAGCATCGTTGCGCGTGGTTAGTGGAAAGATGGAGGACGGTCCGAAAACCAACTGCGTGTTGTTGACATGTGTTATGTGTTGTCTGTTTTCCGTTCTTCTTCTGTCTTCTCTTCTGTCCTGTATCAACGTCGTGTTGTGTATTGTCTTGTAATTGTCTGAGCCTATGGCCTCAGTAGCCAGTGCTCATAACTGTCTCTACTTCGTAGATTTATCTACGGAGCAGATCAATATGTAATGTAATGTAATGTACAAGCAAATGATTTAACTGTTTAATTAAAATGGGCCTTCTGTTGGGTTAACGTTCCGAGCGCTTCACTCTTTCTGCGGTCCGCATAATCTTCCTACCGAAAGGAAGCAAACGTAAACGATGAGAACCATAGGTGGATGATTACCAATTTTTTTGGTTTAAATTGGATAATAAGGATAATAACGGAATGTATTTTCAACAGAACAGTGCCGTGCTACGTTCTGCAAATTCATATTTTGCACGAGCGATTCGAGGGCATGGTCATCTCACGTGGAGGTGATGTGAATATCCACGAGATCGTGCGATTTGACCGTTTGATTCTTTTGGGGTTTTCTGAATCCCAGGTCTATTCGAAAAAGCCACAAAAAACAGCGAATCTCGAAGCCAAAATAAAGCTGTAGCGAAAAAGAGTGGATCGAAGGATTCTAGATCAATGGCCACTAAAAAATCTTCGTTTAGGAAAACATTAAAGTATTGTTCAAACAAAAGCCCTGTTTTCTTAGTAAAGCTATCCGTAGTGCAGTGGGATTTTCTAAAAAAAGAAACGCATCCGCAGCAGCATGGTTTTTTATATTTCAAATTTGACACTCTTGACAACTTAACTGTCAAATAATTGAACTAAAAATAAAAAAACATACATAAACAGGACGACCAGCAAGGTACAGAAATTAATTTTTTTGACAAGTAAAATGGAAATTTACAAGAAAATATTTACATATCTATTCTCAGGTGAATTCATCTTCTGCTTTTATCGATAGTGGGATTTTTTATTTGAAGTGTGTGTTAAATCCTACTGCACTGTGGATAGCTTTGCCAAAAAAACACGGCTAATATGTCACATGAAATATTTCAATAATGTATGTATAGCAGGAATGGGAAAAAAATTTCATGTGCTATGTGTATCAGAAATCGGATACTTGAGTTCACGCAGACGAAATCGCCGTAAGAATCTACTAATGATAGATTTCATGAAAAAAAAAATATATTTTAATCAATTTCTGTAAGTGCGCCCATGTCCACTTGTCCGTCAAAGACTATCTGGTCAATGTTATTTAAAAGAAGAGTACACTTTGGTAGTTGATGCAGATACCGCCATCAACCTTTCAGGCGTCTGGGAAAAAACATTTGAATGGCCATGCCCAAGGTTCATAATTCAAATTGCCGATGCATATTAAAATTGTTTCCTTTGGAAACATTTTGTGTAACTCTTCTACTGCTCCCTTTAACCGTTGGCATTCTACCTTCTGGCTGTGGGAAGTCAAAAATGGTCCAGTTTATTCAGTGTATGGCAACTGAATGACGAAGAGTGCCACAGGCATCCAGATCAAATGGAAACGGGAGAAGTAAATAAACAAAATCGATTTCCGTTCCAGGTTGAAACATAAGCTAGATATACGTATTTCACCCCGCAAGAAGGGTTTTCAAACCAAATTTCAAAAAAACAGAGAAAAAGAAAAATATCCACAGTATATGATGGGGGCGATACAACTAAATGTGGAGTCATTGCAGTAGGAAAAACGCCAAAATGTAAACGAAAAGAAGAAAAGCAGCCAACCGCAAGTTTGAAGAAGCCAACGAGTTCAACTAAATTTTGCCTTTGATGGTCTCACGTTTATTTTTATTTCATTTTCTGTTGCACCAGCAACTTCAATGTTGCGTTGCCTCTGTCTGTTTATCTGATAGTCAAACCAACTGACAGACAAACTGTCTATAGATCGAAGCTGTTGCCTTGGTAGCTCCTATATGAAGTTCCCGGTGGTGTTTTCAAATGAAAGCCTTGCTCCGCGCCTTCAGGGTGTTCTGATATTTTCTCTTTCTATTTCAGGTTTATTTTTATTTCCTCTGCAGGATATTCGGTTTGTACGATAAAGGACTTATTCTCTTTCCACCAACACCACGACGTCATTTTCAGA
Source organism: Platycheirus rosarum (assembly GCA_963971375.1). Lineage (NCBI taxonomy): Eukaryota > Metazoa > Arthropoda > Insecta > Diptera > Syrphidae > Platycheirus > Platycheirus rosarum. The sequence goes on along the minus strand of OZ020510.1, from coordinate 46,835,410 downwards.
ATACAAACGGTTCGGAAATGCAATTAGCAAACACGGGTGTTATGTGCCCTTGTACCTACTTCCAGACTCAGAAAGGCGAATATACCCAACGGTTTGTCAGTTTGGGGAATATGGTTAAAATAAATTTCGTTTCGTAGTTGCAGTATACGCGAGTCGGAGGAGGGTTACTCTATTTGGTTTGTCCGTGGAAAATGTGATTTTTGGCTTTTAATTTGGATGGTGCTTCATGGAGTTGGATTTAGGAAACATAAATACGTTTTCTGAGGTATTTATGCATTAATGGAAGCAGGCAAACTGAAGAGTCCCAAGTGGAGAACTTCTTTCTCTAGCAAACAATTCAAATCTAATGAAAGTTTTAAAAAGCAAAGGGATTTCTTGTTGAAAGTTAATAATATTGAAAGGTTTCGAGTGGTTATATAGAATTGAAAGCCAAAAAGAGTTTTCAAACGTTTTTTTTTTTTTATTGAACTCGTGATGAGCAAGGATTGACGTGGACTTACGGGAACAACTTTACTTACGGAACCTTGGAACCTTTTTAGAGATTTCCTAGGATTTGGAGCCACAAGCTAAGTGCTTAGGTTTTCTGTATCGGTATAAGAAGTATTTTTCCCCATCTGATCTGGCTACAATTTATAAAGCGTTTATACGCCCTAAACTCGAGTATAACTCCCACCTGTGGGCAGGTGCTTCACAAACATCGCTTCACCTGCTTAATAGAATACAAAATAGAGCGTTAAGATTGATACGAAATAGAACTGCCGCTGAATCAATTGCCCCTCTCGAACACCGACGCAATGTTTCATGTCTTTCCTTATTTTATCGTTTCTTTTACAAAAAATGTTCACACGAAGTAGCCAGTTGCATTCCTCCCCGTAATACTCGTCTCGCAAAGAATGCTCATCAGTTCACCCTTGAACTCAATTTCGGACGTACCGTGAAATATAGGATTCTTTTTTCAGCCGAACAACACGAATTTGGAATAGTTTACCCGGCGAGATTTTCCCTTGCCATTTTGATCTGCAAACATTCAAAACCAATGTTAATCGACACCTCCTATCTCTCCCCTCCTTATCTTCCTAATGCCTGGGCAGTGTGTTACATTAAAAGGGAAACAAATAGTCCCTTGGGCGCGCGTTAATTATAAAAAAAAAAATTGCCGAGGAACCATTAAATGGACAAATGCATGTTGAAAGGTTATGGTATTTTATAGAAGTGCCAAATAAAAAGCCTTCCTTTTTTAACGCCCCAACCTATATATATGTATGTATGTGTCTTTCACACTTTATCAAAATCAAGAAACATCCAGCACTGATTGTTCCCACTGTGTGTAACGATCAATAAATCCGTGTGGTGCCTCATGTTTGACAAGGTGAAACGCATTAGACATACAACCAGCTATACCTGCACCATGCCGGTGCATTCCATCCATGTTCGGTACATGTGCTGACTAATAAATCAGTAATCCCACATAGCGGGTCTAGAGATACATATTCCTACAGCGAGTTGGCATAAGCACATTCAGTCCATGAAACGCGCGCGTTATTGCCGCCCGCTGTAGCTGTACGAACGTGACTTCCAAAAAAACAAAAAAAAAGCAATCTGTTCGAGCATTCTTTGGGACACGTACTTGTTATAAATTAAAACTTCGTTCTGGGTGAATAGTTATTCTTCTTCCGTTTTCTTCATTTTTCAAACTTCAAAAATTTCAACAAAAAAACTTGGCAACAATTTTTTTTTTTTTTTAGTTCGAATAACCACGCGCGTACACAAAATAAGCCCATTTTACACAATCACATCAAGACGACACGATACTTGGAATCCTGCCAAAGACAGAAGGATGGATAAGGATTCCAGAGAAGAAAAACTTTGAAAAAAACATTCCGTTTTCCTTGGTCGATTGGGGGTGTGTTTGTCCCCCTGAGGCTTCCCACTAATGCTTTTATGTCTCACTCTTTGCTGGAATGTATAAAACCCTGCATATTTTCCTTTGAATATAAATGAATCAGATGCAATCCACAAGATAAGTGCTTACTCCCCGTATCTGGGTGTATCTAAACTTTTGTAGAACATCACCAACTTTTCTCTACTTTCTACTTGACAGGGTAACTATGCAGGACTAACAGTTGTAAAGTGGTGACACGCTCACAACCAAAAACAAAAAAAAAATTATCTTCAGTGTTATAATTTAACGTTGATATTCTGTGTTGTGTTAAATTCACAAGTGATATGCAAATAAGCAAACAGCAGCAGACCGAGGGAGACACCACCTGAAAGAAAGTATCTTTTACATTTTATATTTCTTCCATTTATCTATTATCTTTCCAGCTAAAAGGCAGTTACAGCCAACTGAGCTAGGAAGCTTTTAGTTTTCAAAAAAGTCGCCTGTAGAGAAAAGATATGGGATTTGAAAGATGCGTTGCGTGAATGTGTGTGTTTTTTTTTTGTTTGTACCAGAACCCACTTCTAAGTATCTTTTGTCATAAATCTGACGCTTAAGTTTTTATTCTGTCATTCTGGGTGTTCCGCTTGGGACAAAAATTATCCTTATGATACTTTCTGGAACAGAATTTCGTATGTCTGAAGTTTCCGAGTCACAGACACAAATTTTTTGCACAAACTAACGCAACAGCCGTACCACACAGGAGAGTGGTTGCCAGGAGCGGGAAATAGTATCTTTTGGGTACGAATATAGGCAAAAAATTTTGTCTGCTCTAGCACAGATAGAGATGTACCCGCATCTTACCTGTCAAGTTTTAGTTCTAGTTGGGTGAGTACTCTTGACTCCAGGAAGACGATGATCCTAACGATGATTAGATGAAAAGAGATGATAATGACTAATGTTTGCTTGTTACATGAGTTTATGGGTAAAACTTGCCCTTTGCAATAAAAAAAAATATTTATATATATATATTATATTTTTTTGGTAGAGAAAGATGAAAAAGATACTGTAGTACATATATGATGTAGCTAGAGGATGATTATCATACCTTTGTTATGAATAGGTTTGCTCTTTTAGTGAAACTGGATAAAATACATTAATATCTTTCCCAATTGGGAGTACAAGTTTTAATAAAAACCGAAGATGAATCGCTCATGTTAATAACATGATAACTGCTGCAAACAAAATATACCGACGCGACTAGAGGTTTTGAGATTAAAATGTGTGAACGACGTGCATCGAGATCTCATGTTCAATCAATTAACAACCAGAATGACCACATTTCGATTAACGTAAGGTACTACTCCCAGGCACACACATTGATCTGGACACTAGGTCGTTGTAGCCAAGATATGGTTACATATATTTAGACGAACCTTAAGATGTAATACTGTGAAGAAGATTGAAGTCGGACGAATACAACAGCAAGAAATCACCAGCCCTTTTCCGATGGAGTATTTTATAACCTCCAAAAAAATTCACCTATGACCAGCGTCAATTATTGAAGACCATTGATAACATTGCCAAAATACCAGCAGAGGCGCTTCATTTGACGATGGATTTCGAAAAGCAGAAAGACTAGAAAACGAAGAAGAAATAAGAATACTAGCTATTTAGAAGGAAAAAGTGTACATAAGAAGAGCGCGATTGAGAAAGCTAACAGCTGTTACTTCAGGAATCAGGTCCGAAAGTTTTACAAAAAGTTAAAAAGTAATTACCAATGCAATAGAGCTCGAATCGAAGCTTACAAAGGCAGTCAAAGGAACATTGTAGTAAGATCCCATTCGATGCTGAAAATATTGAAAAAAAACACTTCTGCTTGGTCGTACAAGCTTCAGCGACATAGGCCTTAAAGTGTAAACATCTAATGTCTCGCAGTAGCCCAGTCCTAGTCTAAAAAACACATTTGTATGACCTTTAACCCCGAATAATTTTGTTTAGCATACATAGGATTGATGGGGACTTTAAACAATTTATTTCTAATGGTGTATCCAAGGTCTCCACCAAAAACTAAGCCCTGCCGGAATTATTGTAATTTGACCACTATTTGTATGTCTAATTTGAACGGACTAAAAGCCTATTGATGCCGTTATTTATGGAATATGGATATGGCGCACATCAAAAATGTCCAATATACCATAACTGTGGCGTATAAATCAGGCTGATTTGACCGATGGCAAGGGTTATTTTGGCTTTGAGGGCCGATGCGGATTTTCTCTTATTGGCAAAATCGACTTCAGAAAACCCTACAAGAAAAAGTTTAACGGAGTCGAATCGCGGGATCTCGGGAGCCAATTCACAACACCTTCACATGAGATGAGCTCGAATAGCTCGTGGATAATTTGAATTTTATAAAAGCGCCGTCCTGTTGAAACCGCATGCTTTGGTATCCATATCATCCAATTCAGGCCAAAAGAAGTTGGTTATCATCGACCCATAGTGCTCTTCAAGTTCTCTATAGAAATATATAGATGACAACCCCAGCCCAAAATCCACATCAAACAGTGGCATTTTCGGTTTGGCGCTCTTGGATATCATGTGGATTGGTATCGTCCTAAACCCGGCATTTTTTTTTGTTGACATACCTATTCATCCAGAAATGGGCTTGGTTGCTGTATGACGATTCTGGCGAACGTTATATGGACGAAACGTCCGGAACAGAACACCCATTTTTAAAAATGCAATCACGTGCAGTTGCACCCAGTGAAGCTGGCTCCCCTGTGGTACACCAGAGGTTACTTTAATAGTTTTAGATTAAAATTTACATACCTATTTTGACCGATTGGATCCGATTACTCATGTATGAACATTTTAAAAATTGGGAATGAAATCCCAACATTAACAATTTGTGAAAAAAGAACTTAATGATTTACCCTATTAAAAGCCTTAGCGAAGTCTGTGAATACTATGTGTGTCTGAAGACTCTTTTCAAATCCTTTAACTACGGAGTTATACAAAACAGTGAAATTTTCTAAAAACAATAGTGATTTTAAAAGAGGCATAATTTTTTTTAAAGTTAAAGAGGAATAATTACTAAATGACTTAAATGGTTGGCCACCTTAAACTCCATATCCGTTCATGGTGATTGGAAACAGAATGAATAAATAAAAGGAAATGTAACTTCAACAATATGGCTGCTGTCAATTGTCAAAGTTCGGAAATACGGAAGACCGACACTAAAGTCAATCTGTTCGTACTTTTTACTTGCGATTATAGGGACTATAAGGCAAGTTCAGGATTCGTGAATATAAAAAAATTGAGATAACAATCAAATATGACATTACGATTATAGAGAAGTCTAAAAAAATAGTGGCAAAAAAATATGTCTGTCTGTCAGCCTAAACGGCTTAAGCGATTATCTTCAAATTTGGCGTGTTTGATTCTTTTGGGATTTCCTAGACTGAAATTTGAAGTTTTGTTTTTAGGCCTAAAAATAAAGGTACCTGCATATGACCGTTTAGGAGAAGCTTATGTTTCTCGACAAAGGCTTCAACGGTTTTGATGGAATTGTTTTGTTGGTATTGGCTATCATTTGATCAGAACCAAATTTACGGCAAAATTCTATTAACGGTTCATTTCATATAACAGTTTTTTTTTAGTTTTTGGCTTTCTCTGCAACGGCTCTTTGGATTTCTGTCAAATTTTATATTTGAGAAGATCTAAGCAGCCAAAGTAATTCTGCATATCAAAGTGTTGAATAACTTTTTTTTCTAATTAAAATAATTTTTTTTTTGAAAAATTAATATTTTTAAAACTAATCGAAATTTTGAATTTTATAATCACATTTATATAAATAAGCTCTAAAAAACTGCATACCAAAATTTAAAAAAAAAATTTAAAAAACTAAAAATAAATAACAGGATTTTATCAAAATCCGTTCTACAATTTTCGAAATACTTTTTTCATAAATTCGTTATTATAGTACAGGCGTACTCCATTTTTACTAAAAACCATTAAGTGTTGTGCTTTTGAAACTCTTTTTAAGTTGGTATTATTTTTCTACATTAACATGTTACTTATTTTTTTATTTTATTCGACGATGTGACGGCACATACATATGAGCAAGTACGTGCGATCCAGTAGTGCAATTTATTTTTTTATTTTACTACAACGTATGCCTCCCTCCTTTCCTCTAAAAAAAGTGGTAAGTATGTTACGAGTACATTACAAGTTTACACAAAAAATAAAAAAAAATCAATATATGTATATTAGTTCTTCAAGCCGGATTAATTCTTTCTATGGAAGGATTGCTTGAAAACGACCATTCTACATTCTTCCTGTGCACTTCTTCAAAATTGCCTGAATTCGAAGGCTCTAAATTTAGTACTGATAACTTGCAGGCAGAGTTTTTCTCTTATGGCAAATCGAACATTAATTTTCATGAACACTAAGAAATTTCGAAGGAGATACATAGGTAATCACGAATGAATATTTGTTGAACCACTTTAAGTCCTGACATTATGGCTTATTAAAAAATAAATGCAAAGTATATCCCAGAATTTCTGGGATATGCTTTGCATTTATCTTTAAATAAGCCAAATATATTAGGACTTACAGTGGTTCAACAAATATGGTAACAAAAATTTGACAATAGTGATTCAATTTCTTAAAACTTCTATAATACTCACTGTTCTGATAAAAGTGTTTTATTTACCTGAAAATAAAAGAGAAAAAAAAACATTAAAGTAGTACAAAAATATTTGTTTAAAACTAACGTATAAACATAAATTCGGTTTGTTTTCTAAACAAGTGAAATATACCCCAAATTAATGCAACACAAATAAGGTGTATGCCGCTTGAGTGCAAAATTTACATGGAACAACAAAAAACATCAGTACTAAAAAATAACAACATTTACATGAAATTAAATATTCAGCATCCCATATCTCTCCCAACAATTATATCCATATCAATTTTACAGCCAAAAGTATAACCTTTTTAACCCTTCTTCGAGGCAAAAGAAAAAAAATTGTTTTATTTCAAAATGTATCTGATGGTCTATCCTTTTTAGGATTTCCAACATAGAATGGGCATTTATATTTTCAAGGAATTTTATATGCATTCATTTTTCAACATTCCTCAACCAAAATATTATACACATCCATTGAATATTTAACAGGAAGGTTATCGCAAGTAAAAGACCTTTCATAGGAAAAGTATCTAAGGCGTGGATATAGTACACATTTATGCCAAACTTCCTATTTCGTGCAGGGAATTTGATGTACAAGCCTTAGGGTTTAAAAATGAATTCAGAAGAAAACGAGAAAACGGAAAATTCCAGGTTGCTATTGATTTTGGTCACATGGAAGAATTTTTACCTTGTTTTCTTTGAAGCCCAAACGACTCTGGAAATAAGGAAACAATTCAATACAAAGAAAAAACCTTTCCTTTGGAGAAAGGACATTTTAAGGTTTAAACAGTAGGTAGGATCCTCCAGGCGAACTTAAAACATGTTACCATCATTTGAGTAATCTGGGTTACAAGGGTTGTTATCCAGATAAATGAACTTCATTTAGCCGAATCAGCCTACAAGCTTATCGGAATTTAAAGCATACCTTTGCAAAGAAAAGGGATTCGCCTTCAGATACATATTTGTTCCCCCTAAAGTTTAACTCACATTCATATGTGAAGCAGAGTTATACACAATACACATACAGTAATCCTGGTCAAAGAGCCGAGTGAAAAGAATTATGACCGACTGTCGTTACTTTTTTGTACTAGATTTATGTGTCATTAGGTTGCTGGTGTAATTAACAGCACCCAACGTACAACATGCAACACTTGCATTCCAGTTGATAGTAAGTACACGCATTGTTTAACGAGTACCCTCATTACTGTGTCACATAAAGCACTTAGCAGAATTGGGGGAACAACGAGGCGAAGCATGGTGTTGAAAAGAAAAGTAGCTATCATCATAATTAAATCTTTTACAATGACAAAAGAAAAAAAAAACAAAAAAAACATACAACGCACACAAAAAAGCTTAAATAAAGGTTTTAGATTTCTAATGGGATAATTTTTTGAGTGATCAACCTCATTCCGGAAGACCGCCTGTTGCTCCAAGTTATGTTAACTGGAGAATGAATTAATACATGGGTTGGGTGTTATTTGATATAAAGTTAAATGACTTTATTAAATTTAAAATTCAGGAATGTGTAAAATAAAAGCGTAAATTTTTTCATGCTGATGCATTATTTAATTTTTTAATGGAGCTAATTAAGTAAATACAATTCGTTGGCTATGCGACAATTAAAAGTCAAAACTTAGAACATAAAATATAAGTTTTTGCGATTTTTAACACCGGTTTTGATTTCAATTTCTACACTTGTTACATAAAACCTACAGATGTCTATACAAAGAAGTAGAAATCAAGAAGTTTTAAGTTAGAAGAAAGACGTGAGTAGTAAGAAATAAGAAGTAATTGTAAGTTAGTTAGACGAAAGAATTATGAAGTAAGAAGTAAGACCAAAGAAGTAACAACTAAGGAGTAAAAAATAATAAGTAAGAAGTAAAATGTAAGATATATAAGAAGTAGAAGTAAGAAGTAAGAAGTAAGGTTAGAAGTAAGAAGTAACAAATAAAAAAGTAAGAAGTACAATTTAAGAAACAAGATATATACATAATTATAAGAAGTAAGAATTAAGATCTAAGATATAAAATATAAGATGCAAAAAGTAGAATGTAGGAAGTACGTTCAAAGTAAAGAAGAAATAAGTATTTAAAAGTAAAATTCATAATAGAAGAATATTCTAGCACCTCACTTAAACACTTACACTCTTTTTCAAAAATATATTTATGTACATGTCAATTTCTGGGTTTACGCAGATGGAAATCACTGGTGTCGTTCAGGAAAGATCAAACACACAAAATGGGCACGACTGGGTGGCACATACTTGTCTTTGATGCCTAGTCACATCGGAAGGTAAGAGACAGAAACAAGTATCATTAACGTAGAAAGCTATGACGGACGGTCGAAACTTATAAAAAAGTGTAAAAACCACATCACTTAATGGCTTTTAGTAAAAATGATATGAAATATGATACGCCATCAAACGTCTTAAATAATAACGAATTTAAGAAAACAGCATTTCGAAATTTGTAGGACTGATTATGATAAAATCCTGTTTATTTTTATTTAAAAAAATTCTTTAGAAATTTCTACATATATGCGATTTTTTAGAGTTTTAGCTAATGAAAGTAATAAAAATAAAAATAAATGATTAGTTTTAACATTATTGCAAATAAAAAAAAAAGAAATTCAATGAATATACTTAAATTTGTTCTGTTTTTTTTTTAGCCTTTTGAAAGTCAAGGCCCAAAACCGTAAAAGACAACAGATCCAGGAATAACAACATAGCAATAGGTAATGAATAGTCATTTTCCTCATAATAGTCTGCAGAGTTAGCATGACCCGAGTGCCGTACATCGTAAGACTATCGTTTCAGATTAACTTAACTGCAGACGCACACTTTGAGCCTATTCTGTTCCTAAGCTCAAAGGGAGATTGAATTATAGACAGAGCTGGATGAACCATGTCTAAGGCCTTAGGCAATGCAACTTTACGGGGCCCCTTTTCAGCAGTTTGAAGAACAAGTGCTTTTTTCAAGTTGGTGAAGGGATATGTGTAATAGCATCAACAGCATCACCTGAATAGTAAATAGTGCTTAAATCCTCATCTACTAACAGTAAAAGATTTGTATTTGGGCTCATTGATAATGGTGTTAATGAATATGTTATAGATATGCATCCGATGATAACGGGTCAACAATCGTTAAGGGACAAATATTCACGATGCACCAATTCAGACAAACATTTTGTGTACTGCAAGTTGGCAAATTGGGTCATTTTGCGTTTAAATTCAATAGAAACGAGTAATACACCAATGAGTGAAAAAGTGCCCGTTGTCAGATTTTTTTAGCTGAGTGTGAAGGGCGGAAGGGCGTGGTTGTGAAATTTTATTTTGGTATTTACTGGACATACCAAACATCATATTTACATTCACAACTCTACCGGGCTAGATTGTGGAGTAGGCCTACTGCGAAAAACCAAACCAAGTGTATTACCTCATACTTATCTAAAAATATTTAAGAATCGATTTTTCCTTAGAAATGATGGTTATACCTAGATAGTTGGCAATTGCATGTACCTACTACAATTTTTGTTCTCCGGTTATCGCTAAAAAAATCCCAAAATAAAGGTTTTTTTTTAACTTTGCATACATCGCACTCATTTGCACTCATCGTATCGATGGAGAGTTTGCACAGTTTCATAAATAATGGTGTTCTTAATGTTCATGACAATTTTCAGATTTTTTGGGAATGCATGCAAAGTTGAATGTATATTTTGACCGGGCTATAATGGTTAATCCGGCATTTTATATAGGGGATAGCAGTGATATATTTTTAATTGAAATCAGACGATCGGCTGAATAGGGGATCGCCACACACTCAACTTGGCTTAATTTACCGCAAGATTTGGATCTATATCCGAATAAGATTATATGCGCACATGTCCTAAGCGGAATGACCATATGCAAAGGCCTTAGTTAGCTAATTGGACACTGCAAATGTTATTTTTGCCAACAAATTGACTTCCCACAATTCTATTTTTTTTTTTTTTGAAGTTACATCCTATTTGGTTTTAACAACCGCTTTAGATGAGCTATTGCCGAAATGCAACTCGTTTTGCACCAACTCATCAAGTTTTTAAACGACCTCTGCTATATTCTATTCATAACAGCATGAACGTAGTTGCAGAAGCTAGAATGAGATTCATTTCTTATACCGTTTTTTTCTTTCATATTTATTTATGGTCACCCTATAATAAAAAAACAAACCATTAAATATCACCAACAAAAAATTAACATGACCTAATAACTATCTTTACTAATTTCGAAACATCTTACGATGTGTGAAACTTTGGTAAGATACTAATTACAACCAATAACTATAGATACTCTTTACCAAATAACTAATGTTCTATAAATAATTTTGTATTCCTAAATCGCGCCCATCCCTTAAGTCTACATATTCATAATTTGAATTATTCAGAGCTATTACCCCACCCACTCGAGGAGTGTTTCATTCTATTGAAACGAAATGCCCTCTCGTCTCTGACATTTCAAACTCAGAACACACACACAACATCTTCTTTTGACATCAAAAACATATAAAAAGTAATAATCCCTAGATTAGGAATATACAATTACCTTATTAGAACATTATATTTCGACCCACTTTCGACCGCCTTCCGAAAAACTTCATTCGTCCCAGAAGATTGAAGACACCCAAAAACAAAAGTATATTATTACTCATTTGTACTTGCGCTTCGTTTCAATGAAATAGATGTTTATCATCGTCCTTTTTTGGACAACGAGAGGAGAAACTTTCTACCCTCAAATCCTTGGAAAAATTAAGAATATGAAGAAAAAAGTTTTATAAAAATAAAAAAAAATAGAAAGCAAAGTACTAAGGGAAAACAACACCCCACGGACATATAAATCACTTACACGCCTATTTTTCACCGCCAATATCTTAAAAAAAGTACTATTTTTCACCCTCATTTTAGCAACTCTACGAAGTATTTCCAGTTTGTAAAGATACATTACTTTCAACTTACAGTTCAACCCATAACAGAGTATATGAATAGGTACTAAGAAAGGAGCAACGGTGTGTGTAGTGTATACTTTTGAAGAATGAAGAACTGAAGACGACTAGACTGTTGGGTGATGTTGTGGCTTTTGGATGTGCACGACTGGGCTTCACGTAATTGCTGAAGAAAGGTGTTAAAAGACTGTGGTTTTAAGGGTTTTGAATTCGTTTTTTTTTTTTTTGAAAACATTTGTGAAATACTAAGGATCCTTCACACTGTCGCAGTAAGATAAAATGGAAATGGGGTTTCAAATATATTAAGGCTGAAACTATAAGGATTGAATCTTAAACTATTTTCCTGACAGTATTCACGTAGTACTTATTTATTTCAAGCACACCATTCTAATGAAATTAAAAAGAAATAAAAAATTTAAGATAACCAAAAACATACTTTTAGGCGCAACGAAATACTATACAAGGGTAGCAATTTATTTTCTTTTTCTTCAAACCTTATTAAACCCATTTTAGAAAATAGATTTATTTTCCTAATGAAAGGATAAACGGAAAAATACAAACATAAAGTTTTGAAAAAGATATAAGTTGTTTGACACTAATTTCTGGCGTTTGCCAATATCTGCCAGGGAGTTTGGCCTTAAGCTCTGGTAAGGTCTTTGATGTTAGACATAGCAAAAAAAAAGTTTCAAGGAGCCGACTACCTTGAGGGGACTTGCTTATTCGTATAGAATGAAATGAGCAATGAGGCCCTCAGAGTCAACGCTCTTAAAGTCTTAAGAATTTATCCGTCTTTATGAAATTAAATTCATGTTTTGGGTAGAAATTTGTGTTGCAAAAGTAGTCTCAATTCACTGTAACTTGATCACGTTGATACAGGAGATTAGTGTAAGGCTAGTTGACTGATTAGGTTTATGTACGAGTCCGCAGTAATAATAGAATCACTGAAAAAAAATGACATTCGGGAAATTTCTCGAAGCCCTTGCTTGAGTTCTATTGAAGTCACATACAGAACTCTATGCACCGACAGAGAGAACATTACTGCAGCGCCTTCTCCTTATTGATTCAAGGAGATTACATCTAGGCAACGAACACTAAAGAATGTCCAGCTACACTTGAATGCCTAAAAAATTGCCCACAATTTTGCTTTAAAATCCTTAGGTTAACATATCTGGAAGTCAATTCTCACGGTAAATAGTGGAGGTATTGAACAATATTAAAAATATTAAAAAAAAATTGCACGACTGGATCGCACGTACTTGCTCACATGTGCGGTCACAGCTTCAAATAATATTTAAAAAATATTAAAGGAACTTCAAAGTTTTTATTTGATTTTTCTGACTTTTGATTGTTTGAAAAAGTACGTAAAGTAGTTTTCAGCGGAAAAAAATAAACGCCATTTGTGATTTTTATTTTATTGTAGGAACGATTTTTAAATAAAACGGTTATTATTTAACAACTTTTTTTTAAAAATAAAAAAAAAATATTCAAGAATGCAAACTTAAACACAAGAATTACTTACATTTAAAACGAAAATTAAAAAAATATCCATCTACCCGTTTTCAAAACATTGATTTTTGAAAAAAAAAATCTGAAAATATTTAAGCTACCAACATCTTCCTGAATATCAATTTTGATTGAAATCGGATGACCAGTTTTCGAGAAAGTCGAAGAAAAAAAAAGTTCTTGATTTTTTTTCACCAAAACCTAATTTACACCTACAATAGTACACTGATATTTTTTCATAAAAATTCTTGGAGCCGTTTCCGAGAAAAATAAGTTTTTACCTTAACGGTTATATGATAAGTACCGATAATATTTGACCTAAAAAAAAAATAAAAAAAGTCCTCTGTAGAATATCAAAATAACCTTATGTTCCAAATTTGAAGACAATTGTTATATGATAAGTACCGATAATATTTGAGCTAAAAAAAAATTAAAAGAAGTCCTCTGTAGAATATCAAAATAACCTTATGTTCCAAATTTGAAGACAATTGGCCAAACCGTACAGCCTAGGTAGTTCAATATACATCCGTACATTGTTAGAATTTTTTGTTTTTTACGAATTCATAACTTGCCTTATAGACCCTGTAAATGGCAAGTAAAAACGGCGAACCCCACAGGCGTAGGTTTAAATTGAAGCAATGAAATCGAAGTCGTGGTTCTAGTCGAAATAACTAACGTCGATTCAAAGAAGAAAAAAAAAACTGAAATCACATTCCGAGATTTTCAAAAAATTATAGGGTGGTTTTTTGAAAATCTCTGTTGTGTTTTTTTAGAGGTATAGAATTTAAAGTTGGCAACACTATTTTAACTGGCGGCCATCTTGTCAGCTGTTAAGTGATTTATTTTTCCTTTGGTTTGGAATTTCAACATGAATAGACTGACGCCTGAAGAACGCTTCCAAATTATGTTAATTTATTTTGAAAATCGTGGTTCTGTTCGAAATACGTATCGCGCACTACATCTAATTTACGGTCTTGTGGGACTACTACCTTAAATGGGGACTAAAGATAAATAGCGATAAGAGCGAGCTTATCTGCTTCAGAACCCCAACAACAGCAACAAGAGGTCGAAGACGTTTCGCATCACGCTGTGATAATATCAGTATCAAGCTACCAGACAACACAGTGATAAGGACAAAGACAACAGCAAAATACCTTGGAGTGAATTTCACTAACCGCTTCCAATTCAATAAGGACGCTTCATTTATGCTTAAGAGAGCCAACTTCTCCCTACATCTGGTCCACCCGCTTCTTAGAAGCATTGTATATGAACTTCCGCAATAAACTAAGCACAAAGCATAACACTAAAAACCATGCTCTTAATTCTCTCTCACTCAAATAAAATGTCAATGTAAACTCCAAGCGGCTCTAGGTAAAAAGATTTTTTCTCGTCTCATGATAGTACTATAGGCAATGTATATACAATGCTTAGAAGAAGAAACGGACTAAACACTAATACCAAGCTCCTGATCTATAAGCAGCTGATCTGTCCAGTTCTGACGTACGCTTGTCCTATTTGGTTCACCATATATATCACCAACATATATGAAGAAGATCGAAGTTTTTGAAAGGAAGATACTCCGTAGGCGTACAGGCCTCATTACAAGGAAATATGTCCCAAACAAGAATCTATATGAAGACAGCAAAGTGATCCCAATAAATCAGTTCAAGACAGAGCTCCCAAAAAATATTTTGAGGAACTTGGAGGACCACCCCAACTAGAGCCCAGCCATCACTACATCAACATTCGAGCCATCACAGACGATCGATTCGAGGATATAACGAACAATGACGGAGCCCCGTTCTACAAGAGAACCAGCAGCAGGACACAACAGAGGATAAGCAACACCGCATCTTAACCCCAATTTATTAAAACCAAGACAGTAAATTATAATTAAGAATTTCAATTAAAAGATTATGCAAACAACAATATGATATAAGTAAAAATATAGCATTGTATAGAGTCAGCTGAAGTAAGTCGGGCCACTGTTGTTGAGATACTTTAACACAAGTTAACGATAAAGGTTTTGCACTATTTTGATAGTTTTGATGGGGGAATGGGGAAGAGTTTACCAAATTTAAAATCCATATAAACTACTTTAGGGATATGATGGCATTGAGTTTTTAGTATACTCAACTATAGGTTTGCCAACTTTAGAGGACACTATCTGCATTTACGTCCATAACATAGCAGAAGATACATTTTTTACTCCATTTTTTTTGTTAACGTCTTACCCCATTAAGCAATAGACAATTAATCACCAAACAAAAATGATTCTTAAAACAAAAATCACAATTTGTGTAACAAACGAGAATTTATTTCGAACAAGAAAAAACTGCTTCTATTCACACTTATCTTCCGACAAAACTCTGAACAAGCCTCCATAGAGCACTTACAAATGCATCACGATACCAAGATATCCATTAGCTGATAATAATTTACAAAAAAAAACTACAAAACTTCCAGCCTTGGCTCTTTCCTTCCATTTCTCATAGATAAGCATCACACATCCATCATCAACACAGCCGAGCTACAAGTTGCAAATCGTTCTACAAAACGCTTTTCTTTATTCCAATGTTGTTTTACGTCTCATTACTATCTCAACTTAGTAGATATAGATAGATTCAACAAATAAAATAAACACTTAAAAGAAAACATTATCATCATGGATTCCACCCATGGATGCACAACAACACCTTTAACTTGGTCAAGTAGTCTAACACGATTTCTTCTTTTTAAAGATACAATAATGGCAAAATAGACAGAAAATGGTGGCAACAAAGGAGAGTAAAGCAGAGAAAAAAAATGAGTTAAATACATTTCAGAATAGATTGTTCCTCATTTTGTTGATGATGGTTGCTTATGTTTATCTAAAACTAAAAGATACTCTGTACTTAATTTTCTCAGGTAATTGATATACAAGGTGAGAAGTTGGGAAAAAATGTGTATCATCA
Organism: Platycheirus rosarum; assembly: GCA_963971375.1. Classification (NCBI taxonomy): domain Eukaryota; kingdom Metazoa; phylum Arthropoda; class Insecta; order Diptera; family Syrphidae; genus Platycheirus; species Platycheirus rosarum. The sequence goes on along the minus strand of OZ020510.1, from coordinate 46,819,409 downwards.
ATGTCGATCATCATCATACATAGATACACTTACTCTGGGAGGTTTATTGAAAAAGTAGAACGCACCAAACATGGCAGTCAGTAGCATCAAAAACAACCTTAACCCAGCATCTTGAGAAAGTATCTTTTGCATCTTATCTTCGCCATTGAGCGCATAAATATAAACTTCAATGCACTTATATGTAGGAGGTCAATGCAGCTCTGGATAAGATACGAAAAATCAGACATAAACATGCAACTCGCCGCAAAAGATACTCTACGCGACATCCATTGCGGCACGAGAGTAAGTAGGTGTGCATCTTTCGTGTTATACGGTTCGACTATTAAGTGGTACATGGTCGTATCGTATACATACCTAAACTGGCTACGAACCAAGCACGGATTCATGAACTAAACCTTCGAGCTTCGAGTATAACGCCTCCTCCTAAATGGTTTACTAATATACGCACATGGAGAAGAAAAAAACGTATCTATGAGATGAAATTCTATATGAAATTCAACAACAAAGATACTAAAGTGAACCTTGTCTAAAGAAGAGAATGCTTGGCACACATAGATACGTCGGATCCGTCGTCTTCACAATTAAAGACCCGTATTCTTCATTGAGATCGAGCAATAGGGTGTTTTGGAGGGTAATCTAGGTTTTTTGTCGTGCTGCTGGTATTCAAAACTGCGTCACTTCCAATCCCCAGAACCCAAGAACTTACTGTTGGACGCATTCTGGTCTGATGGTGGTGTGGATTATGGTGTAGTGCAGGGATTTATCATATCTTTACCCATATAGAACTTGAAGAGGGCCAGCAAACAACTTTTAATGTCGTTCTGTACTCTCGTGGAAATAGGGTATCGGATAACACAAAAACTTTTGATGCCCCCTTTCTCATCCATAATGCATTTTTCTGGTTTTTTTCCATGATGTTGGAGCAACTTGTAGTTATTTTTTTTTGTGGGACTTAAAATCTTTGCTGGATTATGGATTGTGTAGTTGAAGTCGATCGAAAAATTAAAAGTCAAGAAGAAATCCCAACGTAGAAGAATTTTGTGGGCGAATGGAAGAGGAAGACTGAAAAAAAAATAGTCTCAGTGGGCCAGAATACAAGAAGTTCTGAGGGTTGAGTGGGAAGACGAACATGGTTTTTCTTTATGAAAATATAATGCAATAAACAAGTCCGGTAATGGTATTGGAAAGTTGTTTTATTTTTTTGTTTGTATTTTTAAGATATTTTTATGTTGAATGACCGGCTTCATATTTTTTGTGTATTAATTCAAGGAGTATAATTTTCTGCTCTAGATTTATTAAGATTTTTTAAGTTCACCTAATTCTTCGACTTAATATGCAAACGTCTCATAAGGGTTTTGAATTTAAAATTTTGAACAGCATGTGGATCACTCGAGTCTTGGCCAAATTAATGATGGTTATTAACAATTTTGGTGGGGGCAGTAACAGCATTTACTAAGCTTAATACACAAGCTTCAGCGATTTGTCTTATTTTCAACCACAGACACAAAACATTACCCTGAGATACAATAAACAAGAATATTCTGCAAAATACATATACCGCACTTCACACAGATCTCTATCCCAACCGCATTCAAAATCCACATTTAATAAGCTGTAAGCACGTAAGCCCGCATTCGGAATTTGTATTCTTTTCTTTTTATTCCAGGGTTCAGATATACTGCTTCGTATAGGTTCACCTCAGGCAGCAAAAAAAAAAAAAGAAACGAAAACAACAAAGTCTACTCTAAAATTCTAAAGCTGTCTCTAAATAGTGCACTTGTCAACATCACTATTCGCTGGTATTGTTCCCCAACCATGAAGCCATCCGGCTGGGTTGGGTGTTATTCACTTACAGGAACTAAGTCCCCCATGCATCTAACATCCCGATCCTTGTGTAAACTTCCTTTTATAAACATGCCGTTCGTCTGGCTCTGGCTGTGTTTCTATAGAAAGTTTCTTGGAGATTAATACCTCCGATGTTTTGCGTGCAAAACCTCACTCTAGAGCGCGTTCATTGATGTGTGGTTATAGCGCTGACTACTTTTCTATTCCTCCTAACGACTCTGTTGGGATAGAATTTTCCTGTTTGATTCCTTTGGCATAGTTGGTTCTATGCTCCGCCGTTCTTGTCTAACTTTTTACGGTGATATTGCAATTATTATTGTTTTCTTTCGGTTCCACTGCTATATAGTATAGGGTATGGAGAAAACGACTACGCACGGGATGACGCCGACGACGACGTCGACTCTTTGAATTCCGACGTCCTCGTCCACGGCATATTGTCTTGGTTGCATGCCTGCACCCGGCTGTGCCATTCCATGCCGAATAGCGTTGCACACGGAATGCCATCGAATCATATAATAACGTGTAAACATGGCGAGTCATATTAAACAAATATTGGATTGTTGTTTATTTTTTCTTCCAGGTATACAACTTTTGAAGGAAAAACAGAATGGCTTATACTTTGACATTTTGTCGACGAAAACGACGACGGGATAGTATCAACGAAGAAGATGGATAACTTGGCTTTATGAATTCTTCACTGAAGGGTAAAGGCGAGTTTTTTTACCTTCAGAATTTTTCATCAACGAAATTGTCAAAAGAATTTTTTTTTAGATGTGCAGCATTGTGTATCTCATAAATTGAATCCTTTTCACGTGTACATAATGTATATTGCGATAGCTGATAGATACATTTCATTTGGCACGAAATTTTATTTTATGGGAAGACAACTGTTTTATGAACATGCGAATGTAGATTTGAAATGAATTTATATCATATCCAAGGAAAATCCTATATTAAGTTTTTTTTTTTTAATTTAATTTAAAAAAAGTTATCCATAGCACACACGAAACAGAAATTTGCAAATTATGTATAGAAATAGAAAAAGAATAAAACCATCTATTGAGGAGAAAAACGATGACACTAGAGACATGTTTTTCGAGCTCTAAAATAAAATAAACCTAAAAGCCATGCTCTAGCTATGATGTAAATATTTTCCTAGACTTTTTTAATGATATTTTTAATGCTGTAGAACACTTATTTAAATAACGTAATCAGACTTATGGACTTTGTTACGGGGGGCTATATTATTGCATAGATAGTACGCCGCCGTTCACACACCTCAGCATTCACATAGGGACATGGAGGTATCTTTAAAAATAAACTGTCAACCAGATTGACCCCATTGCGAACGGCGTCAGGCACTACTCTAGTATCAAGGATGTCCAAACTTTTGGAGGGGAATCATTGGAAGAGGTGTTCTTCCAAACACCACTGCTCCTACACTTTTAGAATTTGTCCTAGAAGATGAAAAACAGCATTTGTCAAACCTGTCCCTAAAAAAGGTGACCCCTCCTCCAACATACCAAAGGCACCAACGTCCCTTCTTTATGAGGTCATGGAAACGCTAATTAACCGCTTCACAGATATATCGAAGACCGAAAGCTTCTCCGGCGTGGCGACGCCTAGTAATCAAAACGGCCTTAGTTACAAATAAGCTATCTGCTTTTGAAACGACCCCAGTAGCTCAACGGGTGATTAAAATAGCCTTAGTTAATCCTTACAATATCAGCTTTCTGCCTGTGCAATTCCTGTCAAAATAGGTCCATAAATAAGAATTTTCAAAAAAAAAAAAAAACACCCCAGCGCCACCTAGTGGGTACTTTAAATAGCCTAAGTTAATGCTTAGAACATCAGAAACCTGCCAGTGAAAGTCCCGTCAAAATCAATGCAGCCGTTTCCGAGATTAGCCGGAACAACCATACAGAAAGGCAGACAGACAAAAATTCACAAGTTAAATTGTGATAAGTACTGTATATACTTTCATATGCATCTTGCAAAAAGCTGTTATTTTGATATTAAAAAACACACTTAATTTTTAATTATATGTATAGATTATTTGTCTGTTACCTTCTAATCCACTGACGACTCTACCCTCAGCTTTTCATATTCGTTCGATGATTCACGTCCTTCGCCTTCGGATGTTAAATCAGAACAGCCTAAACGGTTTGGCCAATCGTCTTCAAATTAGAAACATAATGTTATTTTAACATTCTACAGAGGACTTTTTTTTATTTTTTTTTTTAACTCAAATATTAACGGTAACTGTCATATAACCGTTAAGTAAAAGCTTATTTTTCTCGGAAAAGGCTCCAAGAATTTTTTATGAAAAAAAATCAGTGTAGGTGTAGATTATGTTTTTGTGAACAAAAAATTCTAGATGGTGGGCTAAAAACAGTACCTCCCATAAAACCGTTTTTTCTTCGACTTTCTTGAAAACTGTTCATCCGATTTCAATAAAAATTGAGATTCAAAAAGATGTTGGTAGCCTTAGTAATTTTATTTTTAAATATTTTCGAAAACTTTTTTGTTTGTGTTTTTAATAATTTTTTTTAAATTTATTTTTCCAAAAATCTATGTTTTGAAAACGGGTAGTTGGATTTTTTTTAATATTGTTTTTAAATGTAGATTCATTTTTTCTTAAGTTTGCATTCATAAATAAATTTTTTTTTAATTTTGAAAAAAGTTATAAAAATAAAATCGTTTTATTTAAAAACTGCTCCTATAATTTTGGAATAAAAATCAACCTATATCACATATTTGAAAGCTATAAAATGGTGTTTAAATTTTATCGCTGAAAACTATTTTACGTACTTTTTTCAAACAATCGAAAAAAACTTTGAAATTCCCTTAATATATTTCCAATTTTATTCGAAGTTTTAACCGCACATAAGAGCAAGTAGGTGCGATCCAGTCGTGCAATTTATTTTTCTCAAATCGAAACCTTCTGTCCCACACTCCCTAATTTCCTTATTATCGCCAAGTGTGAGCGCTAATTTATAATAATTAAATTATAAGAAATCCAAGTCAATTTTTATAAAATAATTACGTACTACAGGCCTTAAAATGTTCTGTTAAAACTTTATTAATTTTTATTTTATTAACGTTGGAGTAATACATACCCTTCAGGTGTTCCACCTTGCTTAGTTTTTTCAATAAAATTTGTAAGATAGTACGTAACCCAAGATAAAAACTAATTATTAGACCCAAGTCAAAAAATGACAATGACAAATCAAATCTTGAAAACATGATACAGATACACCAGTTGGATTTACAAATAAATTTTTGAATTACAGTTCAAAAAGAAGTCAGTCTTAACATCTTCTGTCTAGATTTTTAATGATCCAATTTAAAACTTTTCGAGTTAAAGGCAAATTTCATATAAGAGGTTGAGAGACCAATTAAAATAGAATTTTAAAGTTTCGTCATTATGTCTCAAAAATTAGACTTTACCTCTCCGGGTAAAGCAGCTGATTTTGTCCCAAAAAAGCTTCTTTACTTCCATTTTTTTAACGAGCTACTCGTAGACCAAAAACCAACCGACAACATCATGTCTCCAAGCAAAAAATAAATCCGCATTACAAACTACTAACCTAATAAGCAAAGTTTTATCAACCACAAAAAAAAGTTCAACCCTTTTTTAGTTAAAAGTAACTACCATTTTCTTAAAAAGAAAAAAAAATAAGTTATACGAACAACTAGCTTAGGAGAAAAAAATGTCTGCCCATTAACTTTCAAGACTTCTAGTCTGTCAACATTAATTTTTTTACAATTCTTCAGCTTTTCTGTGTCTTTCAAAAGAAGGACTTAGGGCAGCTAATGAGTAAGACCAAGTGTTTTCGAGACTTCATGACATAATTCCAAGGGACAAAAGATTGAGGTAATTTAAAGTGGTCTTGGGCTTTCAACTAATTAAGTCCAAAGTTGGAGGCGGGTGGCAGGCGGCAGACAGGTGGTTTTATGTTGTTGGAAATAGTATTAACGCAGCCGACCGACGTATAAAAAACTTCCATGTTAGATGGTGTTTTAAAGTGCATATAATGACGCCGTGCTGGGACTGGGGCTGGTGCTGCCGCTGCATGCCTCATGTCTCTTGTATGTCGTGAGTTGTTAATTTTTTTTTTTTACTCGTTATTCATTTTTATTTTTTTGTCATAAATATATAGTTTCTACCTCTATACAGGTGTTATAATATTGATTGAGTTTTTTTCCTCTGGTGCTCTGTAGCATGCAACTATTTTTACGAGCTCACGGAACAAATTCAAACCATTCTTTGGTTTTACGAGCGGTCATTAAAATTTTTCTAAAAGGTGCATTTAAGATTGAAATTGATATAAGATTAGACTGCGGGCGCGTTTGTATAAAGCGAAGGAATTTTACGAGCATTTTTTTTATTAAAACAGCAGGAACTTAAAATTTAAATTTGTCTTTGAACAGATTTTGAAAAGAAATTATCCATGAAAATAGAAAAAAAAATCTTTATATGACTTCGGAATTGAATTGTAACAATGACATTTCCATTGTGTTCTTTGTTCTTTATTAAAATGTATTAAAATGGAATAGATTAAAATTAAGATACAATATCTTTTTTCATAGCGCAAGCTTTATACATATTAACATCATGGATTGAAACAAAATTAAGTTCAGTTAATACTTATACATGCATTTTTAAATATCTTTATACGAAAATTAAAATATTTAAAAACAATGAAATACAAACAAATAAAGGCAACAGGATCTATTATAGGGTAGATGCGTTTGTATAATATTTTGAAGCAGTGTTAGAGTCCTTAGTTTAAAAATATTTTCTAAAGTGAGGTCATGCATTGATTTAGCGAAATACGAAACATGTTCTCATCTTTTTAGACCAAAGATATACCGTGCTATGCGGTTGTAAGCAACATTAAGTTTTCTTTTATATTCATAATTACAGTTTTAGAGAGCTCAAATCCAAACAGAAGTATTGGAATTTGCAGTGTTTTAGCGAGAATCGTCGTTTCACTGGTGTTATCTTTTACGTAGTGTAGCATTCGGAGACCTCCATATGTTTTACCAAGAATTGATTTTATGTGATCAACCCAGGTAAGCTGTCTGTTAAAAGTGATTCCAAGATTCGTTGCCGAGGGAGGTATGAGGTATAAATGGGTTTTCGGAATGTAACTTTTTTTTTGGATTTAGATAAAACCCATTGAATTTTGACCATTTAAGGATTCGATTGAGATCATCATTTAATTCGCTTACCCCATTCTCTACAAGGCCCAAATGGCTACTTTTCCGCAGTGTACATTATCGATAGTCTAAAAGATATGAAGGGAGTTCATTTACGTACATTATGAAGAGAGGTATAAAATTGAGCCCTGCGGAACACCACTACTCAAAGGTAATGATGGGAACTACCTCGAAGATATGAGTTAATTACGGTTTCCGACATTGAGGAGAAATTGAACTGTTCTCTTAGTTTTCTACTTAATGTACTGTGGTTGACGGTATAGAATGCCTTAGAAAAGTAATAATGTGAAAAAACCTATATCATCACAGTCAACGGATTGTCGTATTTCTTCTGCTTAATTTGAGCTTTTGTACAACTATGTTTTGGACGTTAGCCAGACTGGTTCAGGCGCAGCAACTTATTTCTATGAAGAAATGCTTGTATCTGATGCATACTTTTGATAAGAATGGTAAAATTGATATAGGCCTAAATACATCTTTGTTCTTGGCAATATGAATAAATTTTTGCGTATTTCCTTCCACACCCGAAGGAAGGTTTACCGAGATCTTCGCAGAGCTGAACAACTTGACGCAGCTTGTTGACGAGCCAACAAGAATACCTAAAATTGCAGGTCATTCCGCATACACCTTGGACTTGTTTCTTACAACTCATCCTGATAAGTATACCATCAATGTACTATCGCCTCTAGGAACGTCGGACCACTGTATCATATCAGCAAATATCTCGTGCTCCATCTTAAAAGTTGAAGAAAACATCCCAAAAAGAACCGTATGGCGTTACGAGAAAGCAAACTGGGAAGGTTTAAACAATTTCTTTAATAACTTTAATTCGTCACTATGCTTCCTCGGTAGTGACGTAGATTGTAGTGCCGATATGATTACAAATATTATTCTACTTGGTATGAGAACATTTATTCCAAATAGGCTAAAAACTATCAAACCAAAAGTAAATTTTTGGTTTGACGCAAACTGTAAAGAGGCTGTCAGGGTGAGAGAAGTAAGTTTCGGATATTTTAAAGCCAACCCTTCTGAGGAAAATCGAAGAACTAAATTTTTACACGAGCAAAATTTAAATTAGAAGTAAAATATTTTGGTCCTTCGTAAAAAACATACATAACTCCACTTCGTCTTCGGTTCCGACGCTTGTCCATGATGACAATTCTGTGGTCAACTCCCAAGCGAAAGCTGATTTATTTGCAACATTGTTTGGAGCTAATTCAACGTTGCCTCAGTGTGATATGGCTTCTCCTGTACTTGATAACGTAAATGGTTTTATGAGACAAATCTTTTTTCGCGCTCGTTCAGTTGCCAGAGTTATTAAAGATCTCGATATTCACAAATCCGCCGGCCCGGATAGTATTTCCCCTATAGTTCTGAAGAGGTGTGCTTCCACGCTGGCAAAACCACTGTGTAAGCTTTTCCATATGTCGTATTCAACAGGCCTCTATCCAAGAGGATGGAAAACTGGATTTGTCCAGCCCATATCTAAAAAGGCGTATCTTCATCTCCCTTTAACTACCGAACAATTGCACTTACATCCCTTCTTTCCAGATTAAGAAATATGTTGAGACACGGAAACTTCTAAATGACCGGCAATATGGTTTTCGTGGCAATAGTTCCACTGGTGATATGATGGTATATCTCACCGAACAGTGGAATCAATCTTTACACCGTTTTGGAGAAAGTAGGATTATTGCACTTGATAATTCAAAAGCATTTGATAGAGTTTGGCATCAAGCTCTTTTATCGAAAATGCGTGCATTTAGAATCGGCGAACCTCTTATTCGATGGAATAAGTTCAATTCGCGTTGTTTAGGATGGCTTCCTGTCTGATAGTCACAAAATAAATGCTGGTGTGCCCCAAGGTTCCATTCTGTCTCCGACACTCTTCCTTATTTTTATAAATGATCTCTTGTCTAAGACTTCTAATCCATTAAATTGTTTTGCTAATGACAGTACCCTCAGCTTCTCATACTCGTTTCCACATTCACTTCCCTGTTCTTCGGATGCAACGGCAACGTATTCTGATCTGGCCAGCATTGTTCAATGGGGAAATACTAATCGTGTGGAATTTAATGCTTCAAAAACTCAATGCTGCTTGCTGTCGTTAAAGCATAATCTACCCCCATGCCATTATCTATGAATGGTACTTGCATCGAGGAAACTGAACAGCTTTGCGTTCTAGGTATGTGTATCACAAACCAATTTCTGTGGAATGAACAAAAATGCTGCGAAATGTTTAGGTTTTCTTAGACGATGCAAGAAATACTTCTCCCCGTTAGATCTGGCTTCTGTTTATAAGGCGTACATTCGCCCGAAGCTTGAGTACAATTCTCATATTTGGGCAGGTGCCCCTGCTACTCACTTGCGATTCCTAGATAGAATCCAGAAAAATGCATTGAAAATGATAGGGAATAAGGATATAACAGAAACATTTGATTCACTAGAACATCGTCGAAATGTTTCCTGTCTCTTCTTATTCTATCGATTCTTCTATAAACAATGCTCCAGCGAAATAGCCAGTTGCATTCCTCCTCTTAAAAGTTTTACCCGTAATATTCGTACCGCTAGGAATGCTTATGAATTTACCCTTGAGTCTAATTTCGGACACACTGTTAAGTATAGAGACTCATTCTTTAGCCGCACTACACGAATGTGGAATGCTTTACCCGGCTCGACTTTTCCCTTCCATTACGATTTACAAACGTTCAAAACCAATGTGCATCGGTACCTCCTTTCATCTTATATCCAATTTTCCTAAACGCTCGCACTGTGTTAATACATGATAAGGGTAGTTACAACACCTTGAGTGCGTGCAGATTAATAGAGCTCGTAAACCAAGGCTCACCTTTTGATTGAACAGCTTTTGTTTTGATTGTAACATGAGTACTAAAAAGATTAGCTATATTGTCCTGTATATAAGCGGTTTGATCGTCTTCTGGCATCATTCCGTATACTCTGTACCATGGAACCACTTTCAAATTTTCTTATAACTGAAATAAATTTATATTCTTAAATGATGGGAGCATGGACCGCAATGAAAGTTTAAGTGGATATGATCATGGAGAGAAAAACATAAAGCCGAAAGCTGTCTAAATTGTAAGACTTTATAGAGGTGGCTGACAAAAATACATTTAGAAGAGTACTAATATCTTTAGTAAAGTGAGTAGGTATTAACTGAGAATAACGAATCTACAGGAAGGTTGCTGTTAAAATCTCCAACGAATATTACTAATGGCGAAACGGAACTATCATCCTACAAGTGTCAGCAACTAAAAGAATATTGTTTTCCCTACAAGTTATATTTACAAACAAATAATCAATTTCACTGTCTTGGTGAGTTTCCACAATTATCCTACAATCTAAATTTATTCGGCAATAAACGGCAACACCACATCCAACACGACCAATCTTACCAGATCGAAAACTCTTATATCCTTCTCTTCAGATTTAAACAAGGTTTCAGAAACAATGTTCGAACCACTTGTTTTTTAAATTAATCTAATTTATTGCATAGATTTTGTGCATTTATATGACATTATGAAATTAGTAACTGTTTTCCTGGTTAATTATATTTTTAAATAACATTTGGTAGAAATAAATTCCATAGTCTTAGTCATAGAAATAGTAATTTTCCCAAATGGAAGACGTGAAAAGCACAAAATACACACATACATGCTAGATGACATTCCATGGATACAAAACGTTGAAATACCGTTGACAGATTGACACACTGCCTGATGGTGAAAATGGTTTTTTACACTTTACTGCCTCGCATGTTGGTCATTGGTGATGGTGTGTGGTGCAAATTGGCTTGTGTCTTAAGTCAACTTGCCTCTGGGGAAATTGTACGCTTTGCTTCCTTTCGACAAATTATGGTAAAGTGGACAGCTTTACGACCAATTTATGTCACACTTGTATTTGTACACTCACTTAGATATATGTAGATATGAGTGTGTAGTTGCAACCCAAACCAGAATGAAAGAAATCCAACAACATTGTAAATCGGCCTCTAATAGACACAGAACAATTTAAAACCGGGAGGCGGGCCGATGTCTTCAGACGGTCAACCTGGCGAAACAAGTGAGCCTTAGGACGAACCATTAGACGTCTTTTAAAGGGTTGAAGCAGGCGCTGATGTTCGTTCTAAAAAGCTATTTTAGGTTATGAGGAGACCAGGCTTATCTTTTGTATTTAACTGGCTGATCCTCCGGGCGTTGCTCGGGTACACTATCAATTTTTGATTTTTCCAATTTCCCGACTTTTTCGGAGAGGTTTCCTGAAATGTTCTTTTGTAAGAACCGTCTCCTGGGCAATTATTCTACATTATTGGAGTTTAAGTAAGGATCCCTATTTTTTGAGAAAATTTAATATAGCCTATGTCACCCAGGGATAGAGTAGCTTCCCTACAGTGAATGAATTTTTCGGTTCAGTAGTTTCGGAGCCTATTCAATGCAAACAAACAATCAAATCTTTCCTCTTTATAATTTAGTTAGGAATAAAGAATTGACGACCATGTAAGTGACTTTTTGGTCATAACTCCGTCTTGGAGAATATTATAATCGTCTAGGATAGATTTGCACCGTAAGGCAACCGGTATGTCCAAATTAATGACACATTCGGATTTATTGACAATGAGACAATAAATGGACCAGGGTGTCATACTTTGCGGGCTCCGTATGATGTCTTAATATGATCAGATAAAGATGTCAGAATTACTGCAAAAACGATAGGATAGTTGGAAACGACCAATTTAGGGGCTTTTTTGTGAGTTTGGGTGATAAATAATTCACCCGACAATTTGGCAGAAATAATTAGAATAAAAATCTATATAAATAATTTATATAGTAAGTTTAAATAAGTAACAAAAACAATGTAATACGTATTTACACACAACGAGATGTTTGCTTGCTTACCAAAACGTTGAAATTTTTCAAATTCCTAGTACAAGCTGGTCATCACCCTTGGGTTTTAAATGAGGAAATCATCATGATTCTCGATCTCCTGCGCAAATTCGTTCCTAGATTTTGTTTCTAATTCTTCTAACCAATGTCATGCAGCATCCAGCTGCTCAGTTGCTAAAAATCATTGTGACTTTCAAAAACTTATAAGCATGCTGATAATGTAAGTTATCAGCCTTAAAACCATTAACTAACTTCAACTTGAAAGTACATTTAAAATGGTAAGTCTTCATTCAATTTAATATTTTTTCATAATATTTTTTTAGCATTCACTTTACTTTTCCAGACAAAAATTGGCGCAAGACTGTGTCGCACGTACTTGCCCTTATGTGTGTAATCACATTGGAAGGCAAGGTCTCTGACAGAAACAAGTAAAATTTACGTAGAAGATCACATGGTCTGAAAATATTAAGTGTCAAAACCACACAACTTAACATTTTTTACGTACGATATCACACGTCTTATATAACAATAAATGTATGAGTAAAGTATTTCGAAAATTGTGTGACTGGTTTTGATGAAATCCTGTTTTTTTATTTTCATTTTGTTGAATTTTTTTTAGATTTTAGTATACAGTTTTTAGAATTTATTAGTATACAGTAGATCGTTAAATTTAAAATAATATTTTTTCATTAGTTTTGAAAATATTGAATTTCGGAAAACAAAGGAACTCAAAAAATAATTATAAATAGAAAAAAACATAATTATTCAAAATGTTGGTATGCAGAATTTGTTTGGCTATCTAGATCTTTCTGTGTATAAAATTTTTTGCCCCTAACTTTTTTTAGATTCCTCTATGATCGTAATGTCATGTTTGATTATTATATCATATTTTTTTATATATTTGTCTTATATTACCTATAATCGCAAGTAAAAATTGAAGAGGAGTTCGTTAAAAAAGGAAATTATTTTTATTTTTTTACGATAGATCTTTAGGTTGTTAATTTATGTTAACGTCAACAAGTTACCAGTTAAGGGTCTTCGACCAAGAAAAATCGCAAACTAATTAAACGCAACTTTTTCCGTCTAACAACGACTTCCTCCGCCGCCCACAGTTGATTTCAATTTAAATACAAGAAAAAGTTTACCCACCTTCCTACATAACTATGCACAACAAACCCTTGTCTTGGCTTATAACCCTCTTTCTTCATAACAGGGTTCATAATTATGCATCAGACTAAACCATTACTGTTTCTCTGATACTGCAAAAAACCTCTTAACTATCAGAAAACGGAAGGAAGAACTCAGCAGAGGAAAAATAACTACAAAAATAAAATTAATTTTCAGAACTCTACCCGGTTCGGTGTAGCGCGTATTTTCTACATCAACTTTCACGGCAATTTACCTGGCTTTTTCCTTTTTCAACTCACTACCATACAACTTCAATCCTCCGAACCATCCTCCCTACAATTTTCAACTATAATTTCATTAGCTTTTCATATAACAGTTGAAATAATTTTCACGACGAGCGGCACTATGAATTAATTGCAGCACTTGACACAACAAAACTTTAAGATATTTTCTTGCCTCCCACCAAGACATTTCAGAATTTGCAGCAAAGTTAGGTGGTCCTTGTAGTAAAGAATTTTCCAAAGCAAAAACCATATATAATTCCTCTAATTGTTCGGATGACGATAAGGGCCACTATGGTACATTTCCAGGATTTTATGAAGGAACGTATAATGAACATACATTGTAAACCACAAGTAAAAGCTGCAGACATTTGGTTAACCAGTAAAATATAATGCGAATACGCGTAGTAATTATCTACCCACGTTAACATAACTGTTTAAGTACACTACACCAGCTTGCCAGTTTAACTATCCATAAATGTTGTGGGCATTAACGATTCAGCCTTTGGTTTTAGTGTCGAATCACATTAGTGGCTAATAGAGTAACCTACAGACGGACGGACACGACGGATGGATGGAAGAGCTCTGTAGAAGGAATCTCGCATGGGATTTGGCGTAAATTGAGTTTGTAGCGATGACATGGATTAACTGACATTCGTTGGGTCTAATCCTTCAAAGAAACCTATAATATGTAGCATCGGAAAATAGGAAATGTAGGTTAATCGATTGGCTGAAATGGCAGATTAACTAGAAGACAACCAGCGTGGTAGTGCAGTGTTTGGCAATAACTTGTCTGCTATTATGAGGCAACAAAGTTGCTGGTAATAAACAAAAGTGTTTGGAGAATAGAGAGTTCGAATGACACATAAGGGGATGAATTCGAAAGTTCGATTTCGACTTTAGTGTGTCTGGAGATTTGAAGACGAAGATTTGGCAAATTAAATACCAAATCCGAGGTAATGTAATCGGATTGGTCATCGACAACATATTGATTATGAAACCGATCTTTTGGCAGATAGACCATCGTTCCCAAAGAGCGGTGCCTTTCTGGATCTGTTACAGTTTGATGCAAGAATTACAGTAACTTACTCAACAAAAAAGAAACTGTTTACGAACGGTTGAGTATTACGTTGAACACTGCGGACATGCCATCGTAATATGTACAGCTTCCGAAGGGCATGTGGTGTTGGATGAATGTGTGGCTGGCCACTTTTCTCCAACGCTGTGACAATACAACGTCATTGAAGTCGCCTTTCCCTTTTAAATGACAGGAGTTTCTCGATGTAAAACGGATAATATTGCGTGCTCATTTTGAATGTAGAACTTCATACAATAGATTCCATATATGTACTACCATGAAAAAGAAATCTTACTTCCGCATCCAAATTATCCAAATGGCAATCCTTAATTTATTACCCCATGACCTGACACGACAATGCCAACGAAGGCGAATAGAAGCACAATAAATTAGTTATTTACCACACCCTCAGCAGTTCAAGATGACTGCAAATCACCACATTATTCCGTTTTCCACACAACTTACATACAAAATCCAAAAGGTAAACAAGGTTTGAAAATTACAAAAAAAGACTACAAAGAATTCTTTTCAAATCCCCATTTGAAATGCTTGAAAACCTTTTCAGAATCCGAATACAAAACAATCTTAGGTAAAGGTGAATAAAATATTGAACAGCAGCGCAGTTCAGTTGAATGCGCATTTTTATTTTTATTTTATTTTTTTTTTATACTGTCGACCTAAGGTACCGAATTTTTAAATTTGTGCATTGTAAATTTTGCTCTTTTTTTAGAAAGCAAGAGAAACAGATTTTCCAATAAGATGAACGATATTTTATCATCTCCTAGCACATATATGTATCTACAAAAAAGGAGACATACCTTATCTACCAACGTTAGATGCTTTTAGCTTTATTTTCGCCTTTTACAAGTTCTCAGTAACTATTGATACAATGAAAATAGGGTTGCCATTTTTGAAAATAATTTGAAAGAAATCTACCTCTATTAGAAAAAATTAATGTGAAATAAAAATGGAGTTAGTGGCATGAAAAGCTTGCAATTGTTTGACAAAATGTCAAACCAATCTTATTTTTACCTTAACTTTTTACAAATCTTTATTAAAAAAAAATATTGACAGTAAGTCAAGGAAAAAGAAATTGAAACAAAAATATAAATTGGTCCTTCGAGCTGGAGGAAATTGAATATTAAAGAAATTTGATAATTAAGATGGATGCGCTCAGGTACCGCACAAGTGTGTGAGCTTTATTTTAACGAACTAAAAGGTACAAATTAACGGTTCAGTCTTTGATTTATTAAACGCGGCGGTCTAGAATACTACCGCGGGCGATTTTTTTAAATAAAGAATGCTTTCAGGGGCAGAACATATCTTACGCATAGCAATGCATATAGAAGATTCAATACCTATATACAATGCAACCTTACTTCATCAGTTCAAATTTGACTTGATCTTTTAAATTTTCAAAATTTTTCAAAAAGGGCAATATCGAAGAACCAATAAACTATAGAAGATCTCGATATAGAACATATACTACAAGATTTTTACATCGATACTACTTTCGTAATCGTAAATGGGTAGAATCGAATAAACTTTTAAGTGATTTTCAACACATGTTCATGGTATGTTAGGTAGCTAACTCATTTCTATCAAAATATCAAGAAAGACTTAAAATGTTGTGGCTTTCAAAGGACCTTTTTATACCTGAGGTTCTATATAAAACGGATTTTTCTCATTCCTCCAAACACTCCCAACTTCATGTTAATTCTGAAGACTGGTTATCCCAGTTGTTCAGAGTACATTTCAAACTTCCAGTCGATTATTTCCTTAAGGTTATGAACATGCTAAATAATCGTCTTTATAAAAGAAAGTAGCTCTTCAAATCAGGATGGTTCAAAAAATTGAAAAAAAAAAATAGTGGAGAAGGTATTGAGTCTAACTACTGCAATCTTAATTCAAGGAAATCTGCTCTTTATAGACTAATAGTCAGATTGGATGAATACTACGAAAACGTACATGGAGAAGACAACCGGACCAATGCTCCCAATGATTTATAGTAGACTAGACTACAATCTCCGTCAACGAAACTATTTTCGCGAAAATTGTACCAACAAACAAAAGACCTACCGTAATTTTGCAAACTATGTAATAAGGCTCAAAACACACAGGATCAGTCAAAACTAAATGAAACAAATGTTTTTCAAACCATCGTCGTTTTCTGAAACTGCACACTCCCTTATGATGCAAAATACACTGAATGCAAATAAAAAACTGAAAAAAAATGTTTCGTTGTCGATATTCGGAACTTTTTTTTCAGACAACAAATTTTAGTTATTGCTTTTTTTGCACTGAACCGAAATCGTTTTTGTATTTTTTTGTGTTTCAGTTGGTGTGAGTTGGAAGAAAACGAGTTTCCCTGACTTATTTAAGAAAAACTTATTCACTGCACTGAAAAGTGAGCTATACATGTGCTATTTTAATTTTATTTAAACGGAATAACACATATCACAATGAACATTACTATGTACCGAATATTAATCTTTAATGTGCATGCTCACTTGATAGTAAAATTCGGGCGATTACCTCCGAAGCCGCTCTCGAGAGCGAACGAATTATGATTCCGAGTCACGAGGCAGGGTACGAACCCTTCCTTCAATTGAAGAAAATTTACTTCGATTTTAAGAAGAATCAACAATCTACTTCGCCATTCCGCTTGACTTGAGATCTACTTCACTTTTTTCAAACTGAGAAATAACCCACGATTTGCAATCTCTCCTTTAAATCGATATTCAATTTCAACTATAAATTTCTTGGTCTATTAAGATATTAAAGTAATAATGGATATATGTGATTTTTTTTTTATTGCTTAAATAAATTCTTGTTTAGATAATGTTTTTAATAACTTGAGTTTTCCATCCGGTTCAAATCTGCTTCGCAAGCTCTCGATCAACTCACTTTTTTTCAATTTTGCTCCGAAATTTTACTTTTGAGGTTTCAATCCAATCCTGATCATGATCACGACTCACGAGCTTACGACTTAGAAAGGTGGTTTACTACTCTTGTCTCAGCTTTCAAACTTTTAAAGAGTTGCTTGCACGTGGACAAAATATGTTGTCTTTGTCTAACTATTGGAGAACTAACACAATTCAAAAATGGTCACATGGGATAAACAAAAAATGGGCACGACTGAGTCGCACGTACTTGCTCTAATGTGCTTGGAAGGTTAGATCTTTGAAAGAAATAAGTAACATTAACGTAGAAAAATAACACGGTCTGAACTTATAAAAACTGTCAAAACAACAACACTTAACGGTTTTTAGTGGAGTACGCCATCACAGGTCTTATATAATTTGAAAAAAAAACCGGTTCTATAAGAGGTACCGTTACAGAGCAAATTTTGAAAATATCATTCAAATTGAAAGATGTATTGCTGTAAAAAATAGCACACTGAAAGTTTTATCAAAATCGTTAGAGCCGTTTTCGAAAAAATAAAACTTTTTGTTTAAGATTGTATGGCAGGTACCTACCGTTATTTTTCTACGTAGGCAAATATGAAAACACCCCAGAGATACTACCAAATTAATACTAAATACCAAGTTTGAAGCAAATCGGTCCATTCGTTTAGGCTGTAGAGGTGGGAATAGACAGACAGACAGACAGACGGACGGAATTTCCGGACCCACTTTTTTCGACTTCTCTATCATCGTAATGTCATGTTTGATTGCTCGAATTTTTTTTGCACGAATCCATAACATGCCTTATAGTATCTAAAACGCAACCATAACTTGCCTTATAGTATCTAAAACGCAAGTAAAAATATAAGCGGGGAACACTCCAGTTCAGCGGCTCTTCAAATAAAAACCAATTTAATTTCGTGCAATGCCAAAACTTTACAACGGCAACCCTGACAAAAATACAAAGATCTTACAGAAGTAAATAAATTTGTTAAATTTTATTTCGATTATTTTAAGGATACGACACGCACACTTCTGGCTTTTCAAATGAGGTTGATTTGGGTTTTGGGTTCCTGTTTCCGTCTGCCATGGTGATCCAGGTGTACAACTGGCAATGATAAAGATAAAGACGGTTGCAAGGACCTTTATATTTTCTAAAATAACTGATATTTATCTTGATAACTGCGCGGTACGTTGCTCAGATTTCACAATTTAGGCAATAGATAAAAGTAAGTCCAAAATCATTCCCCTCGATTTTGGTGAATAAATTTCATCTCTTCGCCAATCCCAAACCTCTGAATTGGAAAGCGGCAGGTAAAAGAAGAAGGAAAATTTGTTACGAGATTTTGTTTTTGATTGAAAGTAATGGGGCTACACCGACTCGCATTTCGAGCAACGATTTGTCCTCTACAACACAGATATCATCCCCTACACCCAACAACAACTGAGGGGTGAATTATGGTTATTATTATGACTATGTTTTAATTTCTGTGCTTTGAACTGACGAGGGTGCTTTTGTTTCTTCATTCAGAAAGAAGGAAAAAAAACTAAATAAATAAAAAAAAATTATATAGAACAATATACTCCCTGCAAGTCGTCACATTATGTAGTTAGCTCTCCTGTTGTTGTTAGGCTTTGTTTTACATTTACATTGATCATGTCGTGTGCTTTCCACACCAAAAGGGCTGAGTTTGGCATTAGAACTAAAGATAAGGGTGAGTTGGAGTTGCTTCTATTTCGTTTTTCTTTTTGTCCTGTGTTCTTGGCATGCTTGGCCATTTTCTAAATAAAACAATAATCGCAGGGAAGAAGTAGGTCACAAGTGGAAAGGCTGGAAAATGTTGTGCTTGCAGAGGCATTTCATCAAAGGAAACTTGCCCTCATAATACTTATACATACATTCGCACCCAGACCCCCATTTGATAAAGTTGAGGAATTTTTCTGACAGAAGGGGTGAAGTTTTGTATCTGTGTGTGTGTGTGTGTATCTCAAATAATTTAATGAAAGTATGTTGAAGTTATAAAATAGTTTCGTGTGCAGAACACATGATTTCATGTGTACACAGCGATTGACTCACTCTCCTTTCCCCAGCTCGAAGACTTTGCTTTTTCAACAGCTAAGCTATGTGATGAAGTATTGGATGGACGAGGCTCTGGCAGTGTCAGTCGTTTTAAACCAAACTTGACGAAAGTTTGTTCTTAGAATTAAAAAGTTTTTTTGAAGAAGAAGATATACCAAAAGTCTAGACATGGTGTTTGGCCGCTTGGAACTCACATTGACGGTAGATTAAATCTATTTAAAGAAAAACTACTTGCTATGATAGAGAAAGCGTTGTTGGGGGTTTTGGGGTGGTTGAAGACTTTCTGAACCTCTTCGTTTTATAGAAATTAGTTTCAAAATTTTATAGAATCTTTTCAATTGGCGCCGCAAGGATATACTTAAGTTTTATTATACGGACAACAAATTTTAGAAGACAAGCTGTGCGGTCGAGGCTATACATATTTTGAGAAGACTTGTTTAGAAGAAGTAGCATATGTTGCTTTCGGTCTTCTAATTAAATTAAATTTAACCAAAAATATCTTTGAATTTTAACTAAGTTTTCGAGATTTTTTAGGATTTCCGAATGATGAATTTGATGCTTATTGCATTATCGATTACAATACTCTTAGTTTCAATTTTTTAAATGATGAAGTGACTCTCTTTATACAATAATTGCATACACGAGGGAAAAAAGTTTTAATGTTAAAACACCCAAGAAGGTGTCGATTAACATTGATTTTGAATGATTTGAAATAGAAATGCCAAGGAAAAACCTCGCCGGATAAACTATTCAAAATCGTGTTGTTAGGCTAAAACAAGTAGTACGTTCGAAATTGGTCTCAGGGGTGGATTCGTTGAGCATTCCTTGCGAGACGAGTATTACGGGTAATATTTTTAAGGGGAGGAATGCAGCTGGCTATCTCGTGTGAATTTTTTTTGTTATAAAAGAAACGTTTAAATAAGAAAAGAATTGAAACATGCGTCGGTGTTTGAGAGTGACAATTGTTTTAGAGACTGTTCTATTTCCTATTAATTTTAACACTTTGTTAGGTGGTGAAGCGATGCTTGTGAAGCATCTGCCCAGAGTTGGGAGTTATACTCAGGTATATGGGCGTAAAAACGCTTTATAAATTTAGTAAACTCAACATTTTCATCATGGTAAAGTACACGAGCGAGCAACGGCTGCAAATTATAATTTTTTTCTACCGCAACTTTAAGAGCGTTGAATTGTTGAATCATCTTCATTTTTGGATCAATGGGTTCATCAATAAGCAAGCTATGCGTTATTGGTCGGGTAAAAATCCACATTTACTTCATCCACAAAAAATAACTGTTTGGTGCGTTATGAATGCCGGCGGCGTTATTGGGCCACATTTTTTTTGAGACGAAATGTAATTTCAACAGGATGGTGCCACAAGCCACAGCACACCTTACAATCGATTTATTGAAGAGTGAGTTCGATGAGCGTGTTATCTCAAGAAATGGGCCAGTCGGTTGGCGTTCGTGCGATTTATACGTTAAGTCATTGGTTTATACCGACAAGCCGACGACGTTGGAAGAGCTCGAGCCAACATTGAACGCGAAATAGTTTGGACGAAAATTGTGTCCAACAACCGCTGCAAACGTGCCCGCGGTGGGCATATGAACGAAGTCGAGTTCCATCCATAAATGTTTTGATTGTACTGCAAGCCGATAATAAAGTTTTTGAAATATCTCAAATGGTTTGCGTTTTATTAAAAAAAAAAACTATCAAGTCCTTATTCGAAAACCCTTTATAAGATCGTTCAAACGGAGATCATCCTTGACATACGTAATACGTATATACAGACAGGGTATACTGATAGTATTTTGGTTTCTTTATTCCAAATATCATTCATCCTATTTATATTATAAATGTCAACGTTTGTATGTTTGGTTCCATAGGACGGTTTTTTTTATTCGACTTTCTCGTGAACTGGTTAACCGATTGCAACCAAAATTGATATTCAGGAAGATGTAGGTAGCCTAAGTAAAACACAATTTCAATTTAAAATGTATTCGAAAACTTTGTATTATATTTTTATAATTTTTTTTTAAATTTATTTTTTGTGTTAAAGCTTGCATTCTTTAATTATTTTTTTTTTATTTTTAACAAAAGATCTTAAATAAAAACCGTTTTATTTAAAAACCGTTGTTACGATTTTGAAAAAAATCACACTGTTTTCAATTTTTATAGAAATTAAATGACGTTTAAGCTTTTCCGCTGAAAACTCTTACGTACTTTTTTCGAACAATCAAAATACACAAAAATCGAATAAAAAATTTGAAATTTTTCTTATATTTATCAAATTTATTCGACGTTGTGACCGCACATAAGAGCAGCAAGTACATATGTCATGCGATACAGTCGTGCAATTTATTTCACATTGTAGCCATTTCTCTTTTGGACCAATTCACCAATGTGTCATATACTATTCAGCTAATCGGCCTTTTAATTACAAGTTTTAAGGTTATTCTTTATTGCCTATTTGAGGTCTAGCTTTTTCCCAAAATTCTGCGACTAGCCCATAGCGGTTCTACCTGACAAACGTTCTATTTGTTGATGCCATGACATTTTGGCGATTTGCTTTTTTCCGAAATGATACTTTTTGATATGAAGAGGTACTAATATTTGTTTGTCTAGCAATGACTTTTTTTTATGACAATTTCCTAATGCATATAGTCTGTAACAACCAACACTTTTGCCTTTGCCTTGATACTGCGCCGCTGGCAATCTAATGCGCTTACATCAATTCAGAAGCCAAAAGATACAAAAGTGGTTAAATAATATTATATTAATAATCAATTTGATATTTAGCTTTAATCTATTCCACGTATTAACTATAATCAAACAATTTTAAAATTTAATATTTTCTATCCTTATCTTAAGCTTCAAATTTTTTTTTAATGAAATAACCAAAACAGTCACTTTTCCATTGAAATAATACTGAGTCTTCCCTTAAAGTCTTTATTGTATAGGAAGTTTGTGACTAAACTCACGTCTTCAATTATTCTTCCTCCGTCATATCTTTAAATATTCAATTAAACACACGTTTTTCTTTCACTTAACTAAAAGATTAAATGACTAACAAGTTTGTTTTGTATTCGCAAGCAACTCGACATGTCGTTGTCATTGAAATGGTGTGTGGTGTGGTGACAGCAGCGGGAGGCGGTTTTTTTTACTACGCTTAATTGCAATTTTTAACGCGTCCTTGCCATTGAATGTTATCGTTCCACACTCACAGTAATAGTTGGCTTCTGCTCTTTTCGGATTCTATCCACAATTCAATTTCCTTGCAGTTCTTTCATAAAATCCATTCGAATACCTAGATGTGGCGAGGGATTAAGATTTAATTTTACTTCACAGATACTTAGCTGGAACACGCATAGTTTGCAAAACAGCAGCTGGCGCAGTGAGATAGTTCACCATAGACTTAACTTTTTCTTTTTTTTCAACATTTACACTCAGAACGGAACCATCGCTCTAGACCAGAAAACGTCGCCATTTAATCGATAACAGCAACAGAATCGTTGCTGTACACATACATAGGCTTTCTTGAAGTAATTTGAAATTCTAAAGAATCGTATCTTATCGATTGAATGGGCCTTATTTTGCTGATACGTGAAAAATGATTACCGATTTATATTTTAGTAAGAAATACAATATAAAAAAGGAATGGAATAAGAAATGAGGAAAACAAATGTTGTAAATGTTTGTAGTTTTAGATTGTATTTTTTGTTTGAATTTTGTAGATACTATTTTTTTTTCTTGAGATACTTATGTGACTTATGACGTTTAAGAGTTGAAGTCGCGTGATTGTTTTTTTTTTGTTGGAAAATGATGAAAAAGTACATATATGATTGTTTACAAAGTTTTGACATTTTGACATTAGAATGCGTTTTGAACTGGTGTAATCTTTTGAAAGGGGTATGTTTGTAAAATGTCAAAACAACATTCAATTTGAAGTGAAACGGAAAGTGTTTTCTTTTTCTAAGAAAACATACATTTTCTTGTCTAGCTGTAATATTTTTGATAAGTTAGGCATAAGAGAAGCCAGTTTTCGGCTCCTTGACTCATTATGCGTCGTTGGGAATGAAATGAACCCAATTTTTCTCGTTTAAGAGACATTTAAACCTTAGATACCTATACTCTGTCCAATGGTAGTTTGCAGTACAGGGAAGATAGGGATGTTTGTCTCTCATTCGCACTCTTTTGTTTGCCGTAAGGGCTTTTCATACAAAAGCCCTGTAGGGTTTCCGCAGTAAGCAACCAACGCAACGCAGTAGGTAACTCTTAATAAAGATAAGTTAATAGGGGTTGAATTTTGAATAGCAGCAGCCAAAGCCAATCAGTGCGCAGTCAGATGTGCTCTGAATAGGACGTTTTGGTTTGCGTCAGATGGAATTGGTAATTCACTGGCGGGCAAACAATTTTAATGGGGGGTTTCATTGAATTCAGTATGGTGCAAAAGTGTGGCACGCTACTGATTTTAAAAAAGCTTTCCCATAAGACGTGTACTGCAAACTATTACTGGATAGAGTATAGAACATAATGATTTGATTTAGGCATTGACAGTTTTAAAGATAATTATTGAATGGTATTAGTTATACGCTAACTTTAGGTTTTTTCGAGAGAAGGAGAGCGACACAGTCCTAGCCAAAAGACTAAAAGTAGGTACAACGCCCCAGATGTGTAGGTCAAAAAGAGCGGATTAATACAGCTAAGAACGGGTCGGCGCAAACGAGAGGAAGACCAAACTTAGGTGGCGTAATTTTCATAACTAATTTAAAAAAGGTAGTTAACGTTAAAGTCTTGAAAAGTCTTTCAGGAAAATCAAAACGATGGATGTCTCATAACGTGACTTAATCTTGATTCCCTTATAATTTGTTCTCACACAATGAATTTGTTCTCATAAATTATTCAATGAAGCTATTTTGATTTAAAAAGGAATTTATATAGGTAATATTTTGTATAAAATGGGGGAGGTTTCGATTACCTTTCTAAGGTTATATTATACCTATTGAATCCAAAAAAAAAATCTTTTCTATGAAACTCAATATCTACCCTACATAAATGAGATATTCGTCTTTCACAGGGCATTTTGACATCGAAATCCTTTCTATTAACTTCCCAACATTATTTAACCCACGCAACAGATATTAAAGATTTATTTTTTGTGTTTCATTGACAGTTATTGTTAAATACGGTTTACATAGGTAAGAGATATGTGAATTGGTTGGAAGTTTTTTTTCTGATCACCTAAACGTAGATATAGTTACTAAGGTACGTAATGTGTCAATTATAGATAATAAAAAAATAACAATTCTAGGTTAATTGATAAGATATTATTGAGGTCAGCATAAAGCATTACTAAGAAAACCAGTCCATTCTAAAAGTTTAAGGTTCAACATGACTTCCGAACATTTACGCAGGAAATGACTAATTAAATGATTAATACCCTTTTTTTAACTGATAAACTTTGAAAAGATATTTTAAGAAAGCTGAAAACAAACCCATGACTGTTAATGTCTCTTTTAAAACAGTGTAGCCTCTGATTTTAAGATGATTTGAGAATTCAAGATCAATAACAGAGAAGAGATAAGCGATATCGTTAGAGTAAGAAGCAAATCTATCACAATGCAATGACACCTCTATTAAATTTGTCTCAGCCATAGAATAATCTAAAACCAACAGGCCTGTCTACTTTTTCTGAAGTCCGGGTGAAGCCCACAAGTGGAGCTTTAGAGCGAAGCAGAGAAAAAGGAGAGCTGTGGCCCAGTCGAGATCATAATAATATTCGGTTTAAGAAGAAAAAGTGCTGCGGTGTAAACTTTCAGAGTTCTGAAAAAAGATGGGAGACATTGAGTCTAGATAGCTTACGATTTTTATTTCCGAAATTTCTGTGGCAAACATCTGTTCTTCAAAGAAATGCAAGATCGGCCCGTGAAAGTATAGCAGAAGGCAGTCTATTCCTCGCGGTGCACAAGAACCGGCCAAAGATTTCAACTTGGCGGATTTTGAGTCTACTCCCGTACAAGATTCGACTGACCAAGGAATTCAGAGTTCATGGCTAGGGAAGAGAACCTTAATTTTGGCGCACAAATCATTTACGATTATTCTCATTTTTGATGAATGGATGGTGTTAACAAGCAAGACTGCCGTATATGAGACGACACCAATCCATAAGTCACCGTTTGGTGTAGATTTTGGGCTCTCGGCGTCATTGTTCGGTACTTTTTAGAAAACGACGTTGGTAATTTAAACCAAATGAACATTGATACACGGAAAAGACATTCTAAAAATAAAAAAAATCTGTATTAAATCAAATGGATTTCTGCATGGTTTTTTGCAAAACGAATTTTAGACTTAAATTTAATGGAAAATCGTCTTAATTTCCTAATGTTTATAACGACATGTTATAACATGCGTTGCCAGCAGGAAGGTGCTACCTACCACACAGAGGAAGTAACGATAGATATTCTGCATGGATGACTTAAGGTTAAGGCTATCTCTTGTAGAGGTAAATTGGCCATCAAAGTCAGGCGATCTGAGACAGCGATACTTTCCTTGTGGGGTTTCCCAAAGACACAATTCTAGGAAAATAAATCAAAATCGACAAGTGAACATCACCGGCTATCGCTCAAATACAGCTGATTCTATGCGGAAGAGTCGTTTGGATCCTCGACACCGTAAAGAAGCCGAGGAGGGCATTATGTGAACGATTCAAATTCCATACATGATGGCCTATTAAATAAAAAAAATTTGCATGTAGCATTCCATTTAAAGATCCACCTGCTCTTATTAAAATTTTTTTTTTTATACCAGTAGGGGTTTACTTCAAGTTATTCAATGAGAGATGATATTCAAAGTCTAATCTAATGGAAAATTATTGGGATCCCTCATTTTGTTGGCTGATTTAAAAAAAGCATTCAATGGACAACCGTGAGATATGATATATGCTTCCTTTAGGCTACACCTAGTTTCGGATGTCTGTGGTGCTTTACTTTAGCATAAGATTTCATAATCAAAATTGGTGTGCACCAGAGAAGCATCTTTAGTCCTTTACTGTTTATTAGAGTCCTTGACTTTCTGCTGTAAGGTAAGGCGTACAATTATTCTTTTCTGACGATGCATCCATTATTAGTGACGATCCTACATCAATACAAGGCAACGGGCGAAGAAATGGATGCCACATTACCGTGAAAAATACTGATAACTATGCTGCCCATTTTCTGATCTGTACATGCAAAGGTCTTTTATGGACTGATTTTCCCAAGTGTCAAAAATTTAAATGTTTTGGATCTGTGATCAACAGCGAAAGATTTCGCGGGTGGTGTGGCAGGCAAACTCTTCTGGAATCAAAAAGCTCCCTTAAGCTAAAAGAAAGGCTCTACATGGCAGTTGTTCATTGATGACAGCTGAAATGAAGATGCATAGCAAGACATCAGAAGTGACACATTTTGATCGAATAAGAAGCAAGAAAATCCGAGGCAGCTTCTGTATTAAGAATACCGCCTTGTTCAAAAGGCAACAATCTGCAAACGTTAAAACATTCCCGTGTTAGTGAGACAACGGCTCAGTTAAAGTGCAAACAATAATGAAGAATTGGACATCGCCAAGCAGATTCCGTGAACATTTCTAAGATGAAGAGAGCTCAATTATTAAAGCTAATCGATTATATGAAATGACCTAAGTTCTCCGATCTTGCTCTAGAACTGTTGGAAGAAGCTGATTAATTGCATTACAACGTGAACCATATCGAACTCTATTATATATACCTTGTTTCGAATGTACTTCAAGCGAGTAACAAATTTGTCGAGATACTTCATTTAAAGGATTCGTAACTTCAAAGTGTCTTAACCTTAAAACACAACTTTAATAGAAACGCTTAATTTTTAAACTCTTCTTAAACATCCAAAATCCAAATTTGTTTCCAACAAATTGTGTCTTGTGAAGCATGCAGTCTAACCGATGAGTAAATATTTGCAAATTCCCACACAATAACTCAGGCGTAGCAGCAAGTCTCTCATGAATAAAGCATTACTCCGAATAATTACTAAATAATGCTTATTGCCTCAGCAAAGCCCTTCCAGAATTAACTCAAGACGCACCACAACCACACCTATCTAGGGAACATAAATCAAATAAGAGGAAGGAAAATTAAAGAAGTAAGCCTTAACGATCGATAAAAGTTCGGTTTTTTTCTGCTTCCTCTGCTCTTAAGCTTAAGTCATTTCGATTTGCTTGACTTGCGTTTCGTGTTCGCTTCAGGTTAGCCGGTTTGGAATTAAATCATAAAGTTATGCACCATTGGTGGCAACAATTCTCCTTACAAGACGGTTAGTGTTGATGTACTTAAACTTAAACAAAAAAAAAGTATCTGTATCTATTTAAATAGGGAGCGTGAATAAATGACAAATGAGGGAAGGGTCACTTGAGAGACGTTATTTTCGTGTAAAATTCTCCAGAACATCCGCTCTTTGGCGTGTAATAGAAAAATTACTTTCGTTTTGATAATTTTGTGAACAAAAAAACATTTGACACAACCGAGGTAATTTAAAAGCAGGGGAGTGGTTTTGGTGTTGCCAGTTGTGTCAACGGTTGTGTTCAGTCGCAAAGTGACACCACACTAAGGAAAAAAGGGAAAATTGTATTTTTTTTCTCCGCAAAATCGATAAAAGTTAGGGTAGTTTTAAAAATACCACCAATCCTCTTGGCTAAAACCCCAAAAACTGTCTCCAAACACAAATGAACCGCATTTACTAGCGTCAAAAGGTCGCAAGGACATTTGAGTAACCCTCGCCAGCCGAGTAAGTCTGCAGGAAAAAAAAACTTTCCATCTGGCTGCGGCTCGATAAGGATACGTTCTATACTTTATAAATTTTCTTTTCCATCGAACAGCATTGTCAACAAGCAATTTTTCACCCTCACGACTTCAGTCAATCATTACAATGTTATATGACGCAGAGGGCCCATATTTCCTGAAATCCCTTTGCAGGACACTATCGAGGAATCAGTGATTTTGGTTTCATTCATCAATCCATTTAGGTATTTATCCCCTTTTTTTAGGTACGTCTCCTTCCTTGCAGATAATAATGTCGACCTTTCACATTATTTCTGATAATTTCGAACACAACTGCGTTTAATAATAAAATCGACTTTTAGCTTAAACGTCTTGTCAGCGTGGGGCTTATTTAACTTCTATTGTGATGATAAGATTAGTGTGATGAATAAATAATGTAGCTACTGAGAAAAATATTAATTCGCTGGAAAGACCTTCTTCTAACTAAACCCCATCGAAAACCACACTTAAGGCCAGTAGATTTCTTTCAAGATATGATCTGATTTCGATTAAATTATTTTAACCGCAGACACTGTAACATTAAGGCTAAGCCACAGATTAATTGAGTTATATCTTTAAGATACTTTTGTGACACTGAAAAATCAAGAGTCAACGCACTCTTTGTATCTCAACGATAACATATAGAATAAAATTCGCATCTCACACAAGACTTGCGATAATTCACACGCAAGCTAAATGTATCTAAGTATAGATAGACGGATAGATACTATCCGGCATCTATGTATATCTATTTGTTTTTCTATCTTTGACGTTCAAGAAGAACAAATATCAATTACTAATGAGAGAAATATGCGAGTTATTGTTGGTAATTTTTATCGAGAAATATCACGGTTGTGCGATATTTGTGTTTTCACTGGGCAACTATATACTTGTGGAATTAGTGAGAGTTAAGTGGTTTCGAAGAACAGTACGTGGGTTAGATGAAGCCAAATATGGGATTTGTCAAACAATTAGGAAAGAAATGTTGAAAAAAGAAGAAGATATTTTGTGTGTTCATTTGGGTGGAGGATTGGATTTTTTAAATTTTTTTTTGTTCCCATGAAGGAATTTTTTACTCACTTCCATATTTTTTTAACAAAATGTTTCTTATATTTCTACACATTTTATATTTTAATGCGCGGAGGGTTGTGGCGCCTCAAGAGTAGCCGCTTTGCTGCCCATATCAAGACCAATCAACACCTTTAACAGATTTCGACAAGGAGATGGTCTTGCATTCTCTTCAACCTGGTGTTGGACAAAGCAATCCGTGACTCTGATACGTTAACAAGAGGAACTATCGACACCAAGTCCAGCCAAAAATTGGCTTACAGAAACGACATGAACATCATCGGCAGAAGCCCACAAAATGTACAAGACTTCTTTAACCAGATCGAGAAGGCGGCACAAAACCTGGAAATGCATATTAATGAAAGGACAAGCAAGTGCATGATGGTTGCGTGAGCGGGAAGTGTTGATCCAACAATCAGTTTAGTGGAGTATGAATTTGAAGTGGAGCAATCCTTTAACCACTTTTCGGTACCCGAAAATACTATAGAGGAAGAAATATGCAGGCAGGTGCTAAAATCCAGAGAACCTGCTATAGTGGAGGCTCTTTAAATCCATAAACCTTACCATAAAAACCAAGCTGCAGTTTTTACCACTACTCACATACAGATCTAAGACTTGGATGCTTACAAAAAGGCACTCTGTTCTATTATCAAGGTTCGAGAGGATAGTCTTACGGAGAATTGTTGGCCCCGTGTGCAAGGGAGGACGATTCCGAAAAAAGATACAATCATGAATCAACTAGCTCGCATGAGCGAAGAGAAGCCATTTTAGAAAGCCTTTTGCTTTTATGGTATAAAGCAACGTGACCGACCTTGCTTACGTTGAAAGGATGTCGTAGACTAGTACGCCCGAAACTTTGGGGTACGAAACCGAATAGCGTCGGGCATCAATCGGGATGTATGGAACAACTTGTTGAATGAGGTCCGGACCGGATCCAGGTTGTTGCGAAAATAATGATTTATGAATGTAGGTTAAGTAATGGCAGATTATTTAAAACAATTTTTTTTAATTTTTGTTTTTTACCATTTTTAGTAACAATTATATTTAGTATAATTATAGTAACAATTATAAAGGCAAGTTATGCATTCGTAAAAAAAATTAGATTACAATCAAACATAGCATTACGATAATATAGAAGTGGAAAAAAGTGGGTCGGACAATTCTGTCTGTCTGCCTGCCCGTATCGATTCCTACAGCTTAAACGGTTATGCCGATTTTCTTCAAACTTGATATATAGTATTTTTAGAGTACTCTTCCCGACTGTTTTTCGAATTGGCATTCTAACTCCAAAACCGACGGTATCTGCCATATAATTTTTTAATGAAAACCTTGTTTTTCTGGAAAACGGCTCTAAAGATATTGATAAAACTTTCTGAATGGTTTTTCTATGCAAAATCTTTCTTTTGGTTTGAATGGATTTTTCAATAAAAAGCTTATAACGGTACCTCCCATATGACCGAATTTTTAAAATCAGACTTTCTCCTTGACAATTTGACGGATTTTGATGAAATTTTCAAAATAGATAGGGTTTTATGATTCAAATAATATTGATTGACCATTAGTTTTTTTAAAAACAATTTTTTTTAATTTTTTAAAAAAAATTATTTCTTTTTTGAATACCTACATACCTACCAATGTATTTTGAAAATGCATCGATAGATTTTTAAATTTGTTTTCCTAATAGATGTAAGCTTTAGATTTCTTCAAATTGACAAATATGTTTTCGAAGTTTTTCAAAAAAAAAAAAACATTTTTTGAAAAAAAAACTGGTCGAACGATTTTGAAATGAAAAATTCATAAAACCGAAAACAGCAAAAGAAATGAGATGGCTTACAACTCTTTTTCCAAAAAAGGTTATGACTAGTGTAGTAGTGACTAGTTAAGATTCTACATGTTATTACATATTATCTAATTTAGTCCTTTCGTAGTCTTAACATTGTGAACAATATTTTTTTCTTGACAAAACACAGCGGGTGGTTAGGAAAATAAAGGAGGATGTAAAAGTGAGTAAAGTTCAGATCAGACGGGTTGAAAAAATCGCTTTTTTGGGAACGGCTGAATAAATGCTGTTTTCCATACTTCAAGAAAGGGACCAGAAGAAAAGAAAACATAATTGAGATAACAATCAAACATATTACGATGATAGAGAAACATATTTGAGTTACTGGCAAAATTCTGTCCATCTGTTTGTCTGTATGTCTGTAGCCTTAATCGTCTTCAAATTTAGAACTTCAGGTGATTTTGACTTGATTTTGAGGACTTTTTTGATTTTTTTTAGCTCAAAAATTAACGGTACCTGTCATATAACCGTGAAGCAAAAGCTTATTTTTTCGAAAACGGATGTGTAGATTATATTTAAAAAATTAAGATGGTGGGCTTAAAACGGTACCTCACACCGGACCGTCTTTTTTCTTCGGCTTTCTCGAAAACTGGCTATCCGATTACAATCAAAATTTAAATTTAAGAAGATGTAGAAAGCCTAAGCAATTTTAAATAAAAATACTTTGGAAAACTTTTTTTTGGATTTTTAATAATTTAATTTTTTTTTTCTGAAAAATCAATATTTTCAAAACGGAAAAGTGATTTTTTTTTAATTTTTTTAAATGTACGAGTATTTTTGTACTTAAATTAGCATTATTGAATTACTTTTATATGATAGGTATTTTAAAAAAAGTTATTGAAAAACAATTTCGGACCCTACGATTCTGAAAAAAATTGATTCAAAATAGCTTTTTACGGCCACCAAAAATTTGGCGTTCAGTCCCGGTAATTCACTTGGACTCTTATGAGTTGACAGTGAGTACCTTTGTCAAGACGCAACTTTCGATTTGTTCAGTTCAACATACCTAACTACCTGTAAAAAGTTTTTGACAAAAACTTAATGTGAAAAAATCACACTTTTTTTACATTTCTTAAAGAAAAAAATGGCGTTTAAATTATTTCGCTCAATACCTATAATTTTACGTATTTTTTAGAACAATCAAAAGTCATAAAAATCGAATTAATTAATACTTGGATGTTCCCTTAGTATTTTTTGAATTTTATTCGACGATGCGACCGCACATATGAGCAAGTAGGTAGGTAGTCCGTGCGATCCAGTCGTGCTACAGGTATTGGTAATTTCTTAATGACTGCTTGTTAACACTTTTGAAAAAAAGTTTTTGAATTGTCTTTAAGTTATGTTCTTTGTCATCTTTGAGAAACCGTTTCAATACAAAGAAGGCTCCAACGGCTGGTCTTGTTGACGAGCAGGAACTTTACGAGTTTCTTATATCCCTAAAATCACTAAAATACTGTATCAAGGAAGAATAGGGACAGTTAAATGTATTGCGGAAATTATTGACAACATTATTTAAGTATTTAAGTTAACAGAGACACAGTCCAAACATCTCAATAAATTTTGAAGAGACCGTATTGAAGGGGGGTGAAGATTTCCTTGTTCTTTTTGAGATAAAAAGTATGCACA
The DNA here is from genome assembly GCA_963971375.1 of Platycheirus rosarum. NCBI lineage: Eukaryota > Metazoa > Arthropoda > Insecta > Diptera > Syrphidae > Platycheirus > Platycheirus rosarum. Next base: position 46,786,606 of record OZ020510.1, on the reverse strand, counting down.
CAATAGGTAGCATGGCTAAAGCACCATAGATCCTTACTTTGCTAGACTTTTGAAAGATGATGTTCGCTCTCTCAAGTTGTTAATACTTTTTAAAGACTCAAAACCTAAAGGTACAAAAAACCGATGCATTCAAAATACGATATTCCAGTTAAAGTACTCCATCAAACCAGTGTGGAAATATTGATAAAAGTTTTTTTTTAATTTACATTTTCTTTGTTTAAAAAATAGGACTGGCATACCTAGTCTCAAACCAGCACAATATACAATCTAAACCCACATTCACCTCTATCTATCTAATCTCCATTCAAACGAAAATCCAAATCCTCGACGTTATAGAAGCTATCATTATCTCGGTTGTAATGACAGACAAGTCCTAACAATCAAACACCACCTGCCCACACAATGAATGTCGGTTATCTATCAAGATTTAATTACTGCCACACTGTCTGTCAATTGTGTATCTTTATCTAGATACAACCCAGAGTATACAAGGTCTAGAGAATCAATGAAAATAGAAAAACCTCCAGCTATTACCCAAGTCTATTGATAAATTAAAACACCAAAGAACACATTTTCAACAAAGCACACGTTAGCGATACCCCAACACCGTGCCCCAACTAGCAATCCAATATTCTTTTGTCCCGTCCGACTGCTGTATCAGCAGATTCTTACTGTACATCAATTAATTACAATTACCGGAAATAACATGTAATTATAAAACGTCGACGTGTGTGTTTTTGTATGCTTTCTATGTTCTGTAGATTAATTCAAGCCCAACCCTTACCTTGACTTCCTTGACACTTTGCAATCCGGCATGATGCCACCAGCAGCAACAAAAGCAGCAGCCAATATAATCCAACAGTCAGTGGTTGTGCTGGTCCTCCTAGTCGAACCATGATGATATCCTTAATCCAATCGAAGGGTTCAATTCACAATAGAAAAGGGACAAGGGACACTATGGCAACTCTGACAAATCACTTGATCTGTTAAAATAACATTTTCTTCTTAACTGCACATTTTGTAAATATTTTCCTTTTTTATTTTATTTTTCACACACAAACTACTCACAGACGGATTTTCTTTATATTTTTTTTTCTAAGCCTTTTCAGTATTCTTCACGAACACAGAATAATAAAACATAATAAAACCACTTTTTTTCAATTCTCTCTCCCTCTTACTCACTCTCTTAGAAGGGGACACATAGCAAGAAGAACAACTTGTTCCGGTCTTGTTATCGTATTTGCTTTCATCAAACTACTTTAATCACTTTTATCCAACTGCACTCAACTCTCCTTCAATATCGAAAATATTTCTTTATAACAGTAAAATTACGCAATTTCATTAAACGCGACAAAAAGAATGATTAAAAGGTAAACACACCCACACTAAACAAAAATTCGTTTTACTTTTTGTTATTGTGAATTCTTTTCACTAAATACAACCAGACAAGGCCGTTAACTTTTTGATAGAAAAGAAAAAAAACAAATCAAACAAACCACCAAGAATCCGATCGCGGAAAAATATTTTTTATGAATGAAAAGCGAATCCTATTTCAATTAAATTGCGCGAACAGTAATTATAAGATTACTGTTAGTATTAAACAATGCATTCCGGTGCAATATTCAGACGAGAACATGTTTTTTTTTACTTGTTCTTGGAAAAAATTCTTAAGTTCGACAAATACGAATTCTACAGTTACGCGCTATGCTAACCAACCGCCATCTTAACTGCTTGCAGACTGAAGAAAATGTATTTTGATTTGGCGTGGTTTGCCTTTGCCTTTGGTCTTTGGTGAGTGAGTGTGCCTCTGCCTCTGTTTTTTTATTTTTCTTTATTTCACTATTTCTATCATTCGCTCCTTTCGATTTTCAATTTCAATGCGTTCTCATAGGAATTTCGTCAGGAGAATTTTCCGAGCGACGCTTTTTTTCAGTATTGTTGTTTTGTTCGTTTCGTTTTTGATGTGTTTCAGCAGGAATGAAACGTAGAAAATTGAAAGAGATTGATTATGAAAGAGTATATCTGGTTTTATTCTCTTAACAGTACACTGTCATTTTTTGTGAGGCTTATTTAGATTTCGTATATTTAAGAACATTAGAAAAAGATGAATGCTCTGTTGTTTCATTTAATGAACAAATATGATGTGTTAAAGAACAACGTCAAGTATTTTTCTTCGGCTCTGCGCACAGTGGTTGATTTCATGGATATTTTTTTTTAAAGCGTATAAATAAATTAATACATCCATCTACTTTAATCTTGATTGGAAAATTATACTAAATTGTTCATATAATTTTACCTAATATTTATTCCATTGCAATGAACAATTTTGAAAGTAGAATTCGTTATTAACGTGTTGAATATTTACGAAGGCTCTAAAAAATATTATGAATTTAAAGGTTGTTTGATATAAGCTTTTGACTTGTTTATTTATTTGTTAACACTTGTAGGTACAAGGTAGGTACAACACATTGAGGTATTGTATTGCTTTTGCTTTTTGTTAGAATTGTATGATTTTTAATAAATATTAATATCATGAGAGCTGAGAATTCTTTCTTGTCTGAGGACAACTTAATGCAGGTGTCGTTGCATTTGTTTGATCCAGAGGTTTTTGGGACTGTTTTTCTTTCACGATTGTGCCTTTTGAACAGGGTTCTCAGGGCACCTTCTTTATTCATTGCAGAAGCAGTTAGGATGGTAATAATGTATTTTGTCAAAGATCAGTATCATCAAATGCGCAACAACTGGGATCCATTTTGGGCCTCATCCGACCAGCCTACCGGAGTCTACCGAGCTCTATTTTTTCCACAACATCTGCTTCCAGATAGATTTCATACAATTCATAATAGAACCTTCGCTGAATTGATCCTCTCTCGCAAACGGAGCCAACAATTCCCTATAAGACTTTCATCTCGAACACGTTTAAGAGATCAGTTCAGATCAGAGTTACTTTTAGTAAGCAATCAAGTCTCGGATCCGTATGTTAGTACCGGTGAAACTTTAGTATTGTTTAGCAACAGCTCAGTTTTTTAGGGTAAGATTTCTGGATTTTATAGACCGTAGTCGATGAATCATAGTACATAGGTTCTGTAAGGTTTTATCGTCTGTTACTTTTGACCCAAGATATTTCAAAGATTGCCCTGGATCTGGAAGAAGGAGTCTTATACATCATGTTTACAACAAGTTGTATGATATCATTTGCGTAAGGCAATTTCTTTTTGACCTACCGAAGTCGGGGTTTGCTTTCTCCAACCCAGTTGGAAGAGGATGCAAACCATACTTTCCCCTCTTCGGAGTCAATTAAAGATTTTGATTGTTCTGGACAGCAAAGCAGGTACCTTTATTCGAGTAAGTATTTGAGATGCTAATGGCCGCATAAAGATCTACCCGCCTTAAGCGTTTTAAAGTCTATAAAAAGATTATATGTTTGTTTATTGGCGCGACAGCTCCTTAAGGAGCCAAGGCCTATGACTTATACTCTCAACCATCCCTGTGTGTGTGCAAGAATGGAAGGGACCTACAGTTTACCGCCGAGTCCGAACGGCTACATGAGATGCACTTTTTCGAGACAAATTTTACTCTTGGAGGTTTTTCAGTTCCTCGCAAGAGGCAGTACCCCGGAAAAGAAGATGGCTATGAGCTGAATTCGAACCCAGGCTCATTCGCTTAGCAGTCCGACATACTAACCACTAAGCCACGGGGCACTACAACAAAAAAAAATATATATATGTAGGAATGTTAGATTCCAGACTCTTTTATAGCACCTGCCTAAGGGTAAAAGATCTGGGGGAAACGGCTAAGGTAGATCTATGACAATGACAGTCACATTTCTGATAGTCACATGTGATGAAATTAGTCTGCGTTTTTTTTTTGTTGTAATCAGCATGGGGTAAAACAGATAATACACGGCTGATTATTTGTGATTACGAAATACTTGGCTATTGATCATAAATCCAAGAGCCATGATATTTAATTCTTTCGCACTGGGCAAGAATTGTTCCATTCAAATAAATGCACAGAATAACCCTGCATGGTTCAGATCTTTTTCGTACTAATGCGGTATCCATTTCCTTCTAGAACATCTACTTATGAAAGAAAAGAAAATGTAAATTTGAAAAAGATGACTTCAAAAAACAAGGTAAGCAGTGACACTTAAACTGTCCGACCTTAGCTAAAAGTGGGAAATTTTTTTAAAACAGACTGAAAATATTTTTAACTCTAGAACGAAGCTTATATAAAGATAATAACAGAGACCCAATAAATGAGGCTTGCGGTACGCCATTTTTGTATATAAAAATCACTAATATTTAGTGATCCACAAAGACGCCACCTAAAATTATAAAAGAAAATTATAAGTGTCCTGCCTTGAGCGTGACGTTTGTAGTAAGACAAATGACCCTAAACGTATATGTAAGTATGTTCATAAGTTCAATCCTTCAGAAGGATGTTTTTCCTATTCTACTCCACCTAAACATACATTTCTGTTGGCCTCTTTTCCAGATATTCCAAGGAGAAATGTGTGTTCGAAAAGTACACACCTCATGAATTGCTGGTTAAACAAAACTCCGCTCCCAGGTTAAGCTTTGGTGAATCCCCAAAAGTCCTCTTATCACAGCATAATAGAGTTATAAAGAAACCACTTCAAAAATAACTGACCAACTATTCAAATTGGATCATTGGGATGTTCCAGTTAAATATTTAGTTAACAATTGAAACCGTACCTTAGCCACTCACCTTTTTAGATTGTAATTAATTGGATATCCAAACAGAATTTTCCGTAAAGTCATGTCCTACCCAAGAACTAAATTGTCAGAAATGTCCTTATAAAGCATAGAAAAAGATACGTTTGCCACAGTGCCACCCACAGAGGAAACATAGAATTTCACTTTGAATCCTTTCTGTTCACGCAGAGCGAATGATTTGAAATTGCAAAAGAAAATAACTGGAACAATGTCCTTATATCATTGAATTGTCCTGGACAAAGACAAAGTTATTTAATGGAATTGGACAGACGACAAGCAACGTTCCAAAGATAACTTTGATGTTCTCAACTGGACTCTGGACGAGGAATAGACTGAATACAATGAATCGAATTCGAATAGCTGTAGTTTCTAGATTGTTCTGTGCGTTACGCTATGTTCTTCAACAACGTTGCAATTCTTTTACCCGGTCACCTAATGTCCGCTTCGAAAAGTTTGTCAATATGTTGAGAGCTTTGAGTTGTATATTCATTTGTTTTCAATGAAACCATAAAAGTTTCCGGTCAAAGTGCAGGAAATCTGGAAGTGAATGGTTTTACAACAGCTAATTGAAAGAAAGATAACTTTTTCTACAAAAAGGAAGGTGATGAAACAGAGATGGAACTTGTCTGAACTAATACCATGACCTGATTGCCTTCCTTCCCTTAAGCTTTTAAGAACGCGTTTCCAAGAAAAGTTGTGAGTGTTGAATTTTGCAAACAAAGCAAAACATGCGGAAACTGATCTGGATGTACACCTACCATTTATTGAAGCTCTGTAGTGTTACAAGTGAACAATTTTATCGATGTGAAGTGTTAACCTTAGTTGGGCCAAACGGGAGGAACGGAAACTACTTGATTGCTGCTCAAAACTCCTACACTCAAATGGAGTCAGTCCTTACTAAACGTTGATAAACAGGACAGGCGCCGTTTTTAAATAAAACGTATTTTTTGTAAACAATTTTTTTTTTTTAATTAAAAAAAAATAATTCAAGAATACAAACTTAAGCCCAAAAATTGCGTACATTTAAAAACAAAATTAAAAAAATTCAATTACCCGTTTTCAAAATATTGATTTTTCAAAAAAAAAAAAAATTGTTTAAATATTAAAAATACAAAAAAAAAAGTTTTCGAAAAAAAATTAATGCACAATTACTTAGGCTACCTATATCTTTTTGAATATCAATTTTGATTGTAATCGGATCACCAGTTTTCGAGAAAGTCGAAGAAAAAAAAACCGGTCCTATGGGAGGTACCTGTTTGTAGCCCACCATGTTAATTTTTTTTTCACCAAAATATAATGCATACCGTTAAGGCTGCAGTCCAAAATACTTTCGTACAGACAGAGAGACAGACAGATAGACAGACAGACAGACAGACAGAAGGACAGAATTTTGCCAGTAACTCAAAAATGTTTCTCTAACATCGTAATGTCATGTTTGATTGTTATCTCAAATTTTTTTTTGCACGAATGCATAAGTTGTATTATAGTACCTATAATCGCAAGTAAAAAGTAATGATTCTGGCTGTGAATTTGAATTTGATGGAGATGAAAGTCCCGATCAGATTTCAGATTATTGAAACCGAATACAAAACTCTGTCGGAACCATTTATTTAATTGGATTATTGGTCAATATTGTGTTTTTTTTTTTGTATAATAATTAGCCCGCACTTATTATTTTGACTACCCTTTTAATATTGATTAACCACAGCGAGGGCGTTCGAACAATATGGAAGGATGTAAAAGGAGGTAACGATGCACATTTAAAGTGGGAGGGAAAAACAGAGACTGGCAAGTCATTCCACATTCGCGTGGTACCTTTGTATATACACTGCATATAGTACTATCATGGATCATCATTTTTTAGTTCTTTATCAAGTCGCAATGAGGCGCGCTGAAATCGCCAATTGGTGTGAATATAGAATAAGTACAGACAATAAAAGTGTATTAAATACTGGAAAAATATCGGTTAAGGTTCTCGCCTCCACTATTTAGAAATAGTTTCGAATCAACCAGGAAGGCCAGACGAAAAATGACCACCATGAGAGTACTATAGAGAATGTATATACAATTGGTGGTACGGCTGAAGAATGAATCCCTGTAATTGACAATACATCCGAAGTTGAGCTCAAGGGTATACTGATGGACATTCCTTGCAGTGCGAATATTACGGTTGAATCGTTTCAAGGGTGGAATGTTGTTGACTATAAAATCAAATCTCTGGTACCAGGTATACCAGTTATATCAGGATAAAAGTGATTTGTTACATGACCTCCATTAGGCCGATAATTGCGTATGGACGTCCTGTGTAGTTCAAAGTTAAATAATCTTTAATGGAACAAGAAAAATTGCCTGCTGTGGCTGTTCTTAGCTTACGTAAAGTTATTTTATATTAAGTAGGTCAAGATAGGTTTAATGGAATTTTTTAAGAATTAAATTATCATAAAACCATTCTTTTGTAAGTTTTATATGAAAAATAAAATCCAATAGCTATGCTGTTAGTAAGTTTTACCCTGAAATGCAATTAAATTAGTTAAGTTAATGTTGAAGCTAGTTTTTTAAGATATTTTTGTCATTAGAATATAAAATATATAGAATATAGAATTAATTTGAATTAAAGAAAAAGACCAAAACGCAGTAGACTAACTATGTTGTGTATGTAGTGACTCAGGTTCGAATCCAGGTAACAGCGTAGAACATTTTTTTTTTTTCGTTTTTGTCAATAAGCATTTTCATTTTGAGGAGCGAAAATAATTTGGATATAAATAACTTAGTTGTACCTATGCGTATGCCTCGCATATGTACATCTATTTAAATACCCAAAATATGTTCCAAAATGCCAACTGGCCAAACATAAAATAAAAGAATTTGAAAGGTACTTTTCGCTTTTTAAAATATGTAAGCCCACGCTTTATTTTAAATTATCACACAAAATAAAATAAATAATAATGAAAGGGGTTTTTAAGAAAAAATAAAAAAAAAACCGTGAGACAAAACGAAGCAAACGAAGTGATCCACAACTTTATCCTTATACAACGTTAAACTTGTTCTGAAGTCAGTGATGACACTCGGCAATGATTTACGACACTCAAACACGACTAATTAAGACGTTTCGGTTTTCTTTTCAATAAGACAAATCGAATTTTCATTTGGCAAAGGAGAGTACATGATTAACTAAAAAATATAAGTTAAGGGGGATACGATACGACTTTGGATGCTGCTTTACGGAGGAGTGATTTATGCCTTCATGCGTTTTTCTTGGTATTCCAAGGCATATGGTTTTGTTAATTGAAAATAAGGTCATGAGGACTTTAGCATGCTATCTTTGAGTTGACCTCATTTAAAGCATCAGTGTTATTGAAATTAAAAAAAAAGTAAAGAAAATTTCTTAGATAAAACTCAGATTGTTTGTTTAAGCCAATAATAAAAAGCAAACCTAAGCATCAATATGGCAAGTTGGTCAAAAACACCAAGACTTTTACGCAGACGTAAAATTTGCAAGAATTGCGGTCTCAACAGGACGATGCTACATAGCAATCGCGGCGTCGCATTGGAAATTTTGCACGAGCAATGCGAAGGCATAAGGCATGGTCATTTCACATTTAGGTGATGTAAACTGGCCACCGAGATCGTGCGATTTAACCTCGTTAGACTTTTTCTAGTGGGGTTTTCTGCAGAGAATAATAGACGCGTTATTGCTGATATACGGCCAATTACCCGAAACATTTTTAAAACATAATGGCAAACGCTTATCTTTACAAAAAAGCTAAATTATTGGCCACAACATTTAATTATATGCGTTTTATTTCTTCTTGAAAACCACACGTCTAAAAAAACACCCTTTATAAACTATTGTATTGCATATATTATAATGGTATCAATAGGCCTTTTAAATGTCGATATCTCACAAACACTTGGTTTTATTTAAATTTAAAGATAGAAAGCGCCCTTGCAACAACAAAAGACTTTTGAAACAGAATTCGGTTTCTGCATTCATTGGTTTGAAAATGGATTGATATCCATTCCTCCTTGCAAAAAAAAAAATATTTTCGACATACTCCCCGACGGGGAATTGAACCCCGGTCTCCCGCGTGACAGGCGGGGATACTGACCACTATACTATCGAGGATTGATGAAAAATGTTGAACAAATATTGTATAATAATATGTGAAGAATAAGTTTTGTATATAAATGCGAGTTGAGATTAGTAGATTTCTATTTTTTGCCACTTTTTTCAATTTTTTTTTTGAATTCTACTTATAAATAAAAATTAATATTTTTTTGTTTGCTTTGTTAATGAAACTTACTCAGCTACGGTCTGCACTTACGGAAATGTTATATGCGTAGTAAAACTTACTTTCAGTAACAGTAAGTGGCGAGCATGTACCCGCAAATGTTTTTTGAATATTGAATGTATTTGAAAGAGCAATACAAAAAAACGAAGAAATTATACTATATAAAAGGGTGAAATATGAATCTATAGGCTCTTATCGAATGTATATGTATTGTTTTCTATATCTTTCTCTATTCTATTGGTTTCTCATCTTAACCTTTAAAAACGATGATTCAACCAGTGACGCAGTAGTGCAATATCACAGACTACGGGGGGAACGATTGAGTCGCACGTAGGTACCCGCTAATCTTTGATAGTACCAGGTAACATTTAAATAGAAAAATAACACGTTCCGAACTTATTTAAAGTGTCAAAACACCAATACTTAACGCCATCATACGTCGAAAACTATAATGAATTTATGAAAATAGTATTTCGAAAATTGTAGACTGATTTTGATAAAATCCTGTTTTATATCTCTTTTTAGTTTTTTGAACAATTTGTTTTAATTGCGATTTAAGTACAATAGTCCTTCGATAATGTGAATTTCTCCGAAATTGTGAATCGCCAAAATTTAACAATGTGAACTTCCGAAATGTTCGGACTCTAAAATGTGAATTTATTTTGTAAGTTTTGTACTACATATTTATTTTTTTTTCTTGATAGTCTTGCGTGTGATATTAGAGAAAGGACTAACTAACTGTTATTTTTCTAGACAAATATCGAAGTTTTGAATGCAATTACAGTTATACTCTCTGTCTAGTGCCAGGTTGTGTAGGTAGATTTTGTTTGATATGCCTAACTTATTTTATTTTATGATGATGATCAGTTCGTTATTATTTTTCAGGGATTTGTGTCGCGGGGGTCTAATTGTTTTTTTTTTTTTTTAACATCGTGTGATAAAATAAGTTTAAGTGGTTATCACACCTGAATAAAAACTGCATCCATTTCTATCGCTTAAGAAAAGTGTACAATTTTAAGCGAACTGGATGCTGGACATTATGAAATGGCACTGGGATAAATTACTGGAATAAATGATTGGCACTGAACCTGAATCGATTGAGGATATTTCGAAGTATGAAAGCAACGAAGTAACTCCAGCTGCTCCGAAAGTAACCAGCTCTGAGGCACTAAAATGCACAGTAGCTATTTAAAGATCAAGTCCAGCTGTTGTCCAGTTCAAAATTATTATATCAAGAATTAATTTTCAAGAATTGATACTATGCCGATACAAATGTTTTTTTTTTGTTTTTGAAATTAATTGTTTGCGTTATTAGTACACACTACATATAGAATTATTTTTATTTCTTAAACTCAATAAATGTTGAAACTGTGCTTTTAACATTGTTTTGTGTTATTATAAATGGATACGAAAGTTCTTTCAAACCGTTAATACGAACTAAAGAAAATGTTGCAGTAATGTGAACACCTCTAAAATCTGAAAACGACTTGTTTTAATTAGTGCAGATAATCGAGGGACTAATGTACTTATACAGTTTTATTAGAGTTTATTAATACAGTAGACTCGCGGTAACGTGAACTTTTAAGGTTTTAAGCATCCGAACAAACCACGATGCGTTATAGATACAAAATAAAAGGCACGACTGGGTCGCACGTACTTGCTCCTGTGTGCTAATCCTTTTTAGGTACAGGCGTCTTTTTGACAAAGATTTAATTTTAATGTTTTTTTTGACGTGCAACTTCTTTAGAATCGTTGTGGTTTGAAGCTCGAACGAACATGCGTCACGATAAAGGGATAGACACATAAATATATAGGATTGTTAGCTTTTGCAGTTTTTTAGTGTATTATCTTTCCACTTGCTGCTTACTGTTTATAATATAATTTGCTAATAGAAAGATATAAAGGACTTTTTTCAGTTAAATTTTCATTTTGGTATGGAAAAATTTGAACAACTGGCATAAAGATTCGTCGGAATCAGCAGTATGGCAATAATGCTAGGTAAAGGGACCTTTATACGTCCCAATATGGGACCAATGGAATTTATAAAGGATTTAGGTACCTATAATAAGGTTGGAAGGAAGGTAGGTTCTAAAATTAAGATACGCGTTCCAACTACTGTTAAGCGAGTAGGTATAGAGACAATATTAAAAGTTAACACAGTGGTTTTGTTTGTTTATAGGAAGGTGTAAACTTTTGTTTTCTCGATTGAAATTTTTGCATTCCGTAGTAATCGAATAGTTTTTTTTTATTTGTTAGTTGTTTTTGTGTAATTATCAAAGGCTTCCTTATTTATTCTGTGCTTTTATGATGATGAAAAATACTTTAAAATACTTAAGTATGTATGTAATGTAGGTTGTCACTTTCTTTTATTTGACTAATGGCTAGGGCTTAGCCGAGCAATATGAAATAAAATGTTGGGGAAAAAATTTTATGAAATCAAAAAAACACTATTCATAACGTTTTTTGGAAAAAATGTTGTAAGCCATCTTATTTCTTTTGCTGTTTTCTATTTTATGAATTTTTCATTTCAAAATCGTTCGACCAGTTTTTTCAAAAAAATGTTTTTTTTGAAAAAACTTTTTGAAAACATATTTTAAATTTTTTTTAAGTATGTCAATTTTAAGAAATCTATAGTTTATATTAGGAGAAAAATTTAAAAAAAAATCTATAGATCCGTTTCAAAAAACAAAATATGTTTTTAAAAAAATTATTAAAATTTAAAAAAAAATGTTTTTGAAAATTTTGATAAACAATATTATTTAAATCATAAAACACTACATATTTTGAAAATTTCATCAAAATCCGTCAATTAGTTAACGAGAAAGTCTGATTTTAAAAAAACGGTCATATGGGAGGTACCGTTATAAAACTTTTTCTGAAAAATCCATTAAAACTAGAAGATCGATTTTGCACAGAAAACATCATTCTGAAAGTTTTATCAAAATCGTAGGAGCCGTTTTCGAGAAAAATAAGTTGGGTCGGGTAGAGCACTATAAAAATACTATATACCAAGTTTAAATCAAATCGGCCCAACCGTTTAGGCTGTAGATATCGATACGGACAGACAGAGAGACAGACAGACAGACGGACGGAATTTCCGGACCCACTTTTTTTGACTTCTCTATCATCGTAATATCATGTTTGATTGTTAGTATTTTTTTTTCTTACGAATGCATAACTTGCCTTATAGTCCCTATAAATCGCAAGTAAAAATACATACAATAAAGATTGGTTGTTCTTGACGGAAGATGGTGGTTTTTTTTATATGATACGGTTATGGCACGCTTTGTTCAGAAAAATTACTCGATATTTTTGTTCTTGTCGGCAACGCTCTTTATAATATTTTTACTCTATGTTTTCCATGTTGAATACATTTTAAATTAGGGCTTTCTCATCGTGTTCATGCTGCACAGTAGTCAGTGTAAAAAAAACATGTTCACCTTAGTAGGTATTCACGTAAGGCGGTGTTTTTGTTAACGCGAGTCTACACAGTTTATCATAAAATTTAAAATAAAATTTATTAATTAGTTTTTAAAATATGTATTGAAAATTAAAAAAAAAATTAAAATTAATTATTGATAGAAAAAAAAAACAAAACTTCTATGCAGAATTAATTTTGCTTTTGAATTTTTTTCAAATATCTATAAAATTTAATAGAAATCCAATGAGCCATTACCGAAAAAATTGTAAATTAAAAAAAAAAAGTTATGTGCAAAGTACCGTTAATTGACTTTTCCGGTAAATTTATTTTGATAAATTGATAGCCAATATCTACAAAAATGCTTTTAATTTTTTTTATCAGAATCGTTGTAAATGCTTTCGAGAAAATTAGGCTTTTCTTAAACGGTTATATGGCAGGACGGTTAATTTTAGCACTACAAATTAAATTTCAAAAAATTCTCATCTTTGGGTTCAATAGCCATTTGGCATTTGAATTGCCAAACTCTCTTTATCTCATGGATTCACTAGGAACAATATGAAAAAGACAATCCGTTCTTGGGAAGTCTCCGTGTTATATTATAAAAATCAAATTAAAACGTTGAAAAGTCAATGCACAACATTAATTTTGCGTTTGACATAAAAAAAATAACCCGACTTTGAGTAAAGTTCATGCTTCAAGGGCTTCTATTCACGCCAAACAAAATCAAAAGTTAAACAGGTTTATCTGAAGCGTTTCTGTCCTTTGAAGAAGCTTTTCACGGAAAAGCACTACAAATAGCAATCCTCGTATTTTGGATGCCGTGAAATAATCGCCGAATTCCAAAATACGTTGTTATTTCGCATTTACAAAGTGAAATAACGCCGAACATTGCTTGTGAAATAAAGCCGAAGACGGCAAAAAAAGACTTTCACTCCGTATTTTCCAATAGCCCAGGGAGTGTTTGTGATTTCCTTTAGGTTAAATAAAAATAAAGGCACTCCATAGATACTACACAAATCATCTGTGAGTGGTCCTTCAGAAGGAAAATACTTCTCTCCAAGGTAATAATAGCGTGTCGTTTTGCGTTCTCTGATCGTGTCTTGCTAGGTGCAGATTACAGTTCTTCTGGAAGAGAATGCAAAACTCTATTAAACCTTCCACCCTTTTCTCGTTTACGTGGATTTATAACATGAATATTGCCCACGACCCTGTAGTTTTTGTAGTTCACTTCTCTTGGCATGCACTATACTGCTGCCACCCATGCCTCCTTGAAGTGAAGTTCTTTGAGAAAATGTTTGTTGTTTTCCATTAATATTGATGCTAATCCTTTCCATCATCTGCCACTCCCACACTTCCTACTTGAACTATGCACAAAATGTCTTGATATATATTATTTACTCCAACATTTGAGGGGGGGTGGTAATCAATTTTTCTGAATACTCCTCTCCTATTGTTGTTACTACCTTTTGTCGGAGACTATCCTTCTCGTCGTTCTTTTCAATGTTGCCCTTGGATGTTTAAGCTTCAAGATATAAACAAACTGGAACTATAGTGTAGTTTAGAAAGCTCACTGATGAAATCAACGGCATGAATTTCTGGTTTGAATGTCAAATGATGGCAGGTATTTTCGGACTTTTTACTTGCGATTTATAGGGACTATAAGACAAGTTATGCATTCGTAAAAAAAAATCTAACAATTAAACATGACATTACGATGATACAGAAGTCAAAAAAGTGGGTCCGGAAATTCCGTCCGTCTGTCTGTCTGTCGTATCGATTCCTACAGCCTAAACGGTTGGGCCGATTTGATTCAAAATTTTTATATTTAATATTTCTAGAGTACTTTACCCAACTGTTTTTCGAATTGGTATTCTAGCTCCAAAACTAACGGTACCTGCCATATAACATTTAATGAAAAACTTATTTTTCTCGCAAACGGCTCCTACGATTTTGATAAATCTTTCTGAATGGTGTCTTCTATGCAAAATCTATCTTTAAGTTTTAATAGATTTTCCAGAAATGGTTTTATAACGGTACTCCCCATATGACCGGTTTTTTAAAATCAGACTTTCTCGTTAACTAATTGACAGATTTTGATGACATTTTCAAAATATATAGTGTTTTATGATTTAAAAAATATTGCTTATTAAAATTTTCAAAAACATTTTTTTTTAATAATATAACAAAAAAATATTTTCTTTTTTGAATATTTTGAAAACGGATTTATATATTTTTTTTAATCTTTTCTCCTTTTGACATGCTCCAAAAAATTTTAAAATATGTTTTCGAAAAGTTTTTCAAAAAAAACCCTTTTACACAGAATAAATGAGGAAGCCTATGATAAACACGCAAAAACAACTAACAAATAAAAAACAAATACTGAATGCAAAAATATAAGTCGAGAAAACATAAGTTTACATCTGCCTATAAATAAAAAAAACCACTGTGTTAACTTTTAATATTGTCTTTATACCCACTCGCTTCACAGTAGTTGGAATGTGTATCTTAATTTTAGTACCTACCTTCCTTCCAACCTTATTATAAGTACCGAATATCCTTAATAAATTCCATTAATACCTATCCACACCATATGTTTATTGATCCATCAAACATAATTAAGCTATTTTAATTAATTTGATTTCAAAAAGTAAGTTTGTTATATTATTATGTTATGTTATAGGTCCCTATACTAAGCATTATTGCCCTACTGCTGATTCCCACGAATCTTTATGCCAGTTGTTGAAATTTGTCCATACCAAAATGAAAATTGAATTGAAAAAAGTCCTTTATATCTTTCTATTAGCAAATTATATTATAATTAGTAAGCAGCAAGTGGAAAGATAATACACTAAAAAACTGCAAAAGCTAACAATCCTATATATTTATGTGTTTATCCCTTTATCGTGACGCAAGTTCGTTCCAGCTTTAAACCACAACGATTCTAAAGAAGTTGCACGTCAAAAAAACATTAAAATTAAATTTTTGTCAAAAAGACGCCTGTACCTAAAAAGGATTAGCACACAGAAGCAAGTACGTGCGACCCAGTCGTGCCTTTTATTTATCTGACAGATAGCTTCGGTTACAGGTAACTGTCAGTCTTGAGTCTAACTGTCATAGATCAAAAAAAATATTTATCTGTAGCTTAAGAGGTGTTTAATTAGCGCTCGATACAAATTTATTAAAAAAAAAAACACTTCTTTAAAGATATATGGCGTCAAACACTTATGCCACACAAATTGTCTATTCGTGCAGCTCATGTATGTATCAGAAGACTTGCTTAATTATTTAAATACGTTTAAATGTCTGTTTTAAAGTCAAAATTACGAATTGAAATAACTATCAAAAAAATATGTTTTAAACATCGTATGTATATCCTTCCGCTAACATTGTAATTGTTCAAAATAACAACCAATTAAACAAAATTCACCATAAATTCTTTCCTCCGCTGACCATCAACAAAGGATCTTCCGATTTAAACTTTCTACAAATTAAAAAACCACATTCTTACACCCTAACCTACCACTCCCAGCACAATCATATATTATTTTAAAGGACGAGGGTAGTACATGGAAACTAAAGCAACAACGATGCTGCGCCGCAAGGTAGGCATATTCAATATGCAAATTCCCTCATTAAATCAAGCTTCCAGCCAATGTTGGCAGACTGGACCCGAATAATATACACCATGTAATTACTTATTGCAGCAATTCAATGGGCATTTTCACGTCTGAGCTACTTCACAGAAAACAATGGTTTCAACTCGGGGTATGGGTATTTCCCTGTGCAACAGTGAGAGGCATGAATATGGAACTTGAATCGTGGTGTGTGAATACATTTCCTCCAGCAAACGCAAGTCCCTCGGGAGGTTTGTAAGTCCTATCAACCAATAAAAAGTTTATTAAGTGTAAAACAATTTTTTTCATTGATTTAAAAGAAAAGAAAAAAGTTCCAAAATGAAATAAACAAACATGGCTGTGAAAAGCTTATTAGGCACGGCAAAATAAAAGGTATTGAACTTTGCTTTAACTATTTTCATTTTCAGGACGCCTCATTGCGACTTGATTCAGAACTAAAAAATGATGCTCCATGATAGTACTATATGCAGTGTATATACAAAGCTTCTATACTGTTTTGAAGTCTTTTCTACAAGATCTTTGTATATACACTGCATATAGTACTATCATGGAACATCATTTTTTAGTTCTGAATCAAATCGCAATGACGCGCGCTGAAATCGCCAATTGGTTTGAATATAGAATAAGTACAGACAACAAAAGTGTATTAAATACTGATAAAATATCGGTAAATGTTCTCGTCTCCACTATTTAGAGTTAGTTTCAAATCAACCAGGAAGATGGCCAGAAGAAAAATAACCAACATGAGAGTACTATAGAAAATGTATATACAATGACACTCTTCACTCTTCCTCTCTCTCCTCCAGCAGGTCAAATGCACTAGCGCCAATAATTAACGAGGTCATGGAAACCCTGATCAACATTCAGCTTAAGAAGCTTGAAGGTCGAAGTTCGAAAGCTTTTAAATTATATGGAGCTTTTAATATTCTTTTCGTTGGGTTGGAAACTATCTTCAGGACCGTTATGAACGAGTATTGTTGGACGCATTCAAGTCTGATATTCTTAAAAGAATTTGCTGGTGTGCCACAGGGCTCCGTTTTGCCTACTGCACTCTTTTTTACTTGCGATTATAGGGACAAGGGACTATAAGGCAAGTTCAGGATTCGTGAATATACAAAAATTGAGATAACAATCAAACATTACATTACGGTCATAGAGAAGCCTAAAAAAGTCATTGACAAAAATGTCCGTCTGTCTGTCTGTCTGTCAGGGTGTATATCGATATGCAGCCTAAACGGGTTAAGCGATTGCGTTCAAATTTGGTATGTGTGTAAATCTTGGCATTCCTTAGAGGGGAAATTTAAATTTTATTTAAATAAAATATAACGGTACCTGCCATATAACGATTAAAATGGCTCCAACGATTTTGAAGAACATTTTTGAGATTTTTTTTGTTGGTAGAGGCCATCAACTAATTAGAACCAGATCTAAGTATACAAATTAATTCTACATACAAAAAAATTGATTTTTTTTCTATTAATTATATATTTTTATTTTTTTTTTGAAAATTCAATATTTTTAAAATTTATCAAAAAAAAAATATATTTAAAATTTTAAAATCAGGTGTAAATTAATAAATTCTAAAGAACTGCTTATCAAAATTACAAACAAACATTTTTTTCAAAAAACCAAAAATAGAAAACAGGATCTTATCAAAATCGGTCTTTGTTATTTAAGACGCGTGATGGCATACTTCATTTTTACTAAAAACCGTTAAGTATTGTGGTTTTGATACTTTTTATAAGTTCAAACTGTGTTATTTTCAACGTAAATGTTAATTGTTTCTGTCAAAGATGTAATTCGGCATATAAGAGCAAGTACGTGCGACCCAGTCGTTCACATTTCTTACTTGCGATTATAGGTGCTATAATGCAAGTTATGCATTCGTGCAAATAAAAAATTGAGATAACAATCAAACATGACATTACGATGATAGAGAAACATATTTGAGTTACTGTCTGTCTGTACCGATGTATTTTGGTATGTAGCCTAAACGGTTTGGCCAATCATCTTCAAATTTAGAACTTAAGGTTATTTTGACATACACCAGAGGAGTTTTTTTCATATTTTTTAGCTCACAAATTAACGGTACCTGTCATATAACTGTTATGTAAAAGCTTATTTTTCTCGAAAACGGCTCTAACAATTTTTATCAGTGTACTACTATAGGATATAGGTAAGTGATTTTATATTGGTGAACAAAAAAATAATATGATGGGCTACAAATGGTTACCTCCGGTACACACCGGTTTTTCTCCGAATTTTTCGGAAACTCGTGATCCGATTTCTATTAAAATTGATATTCAAGAAGATGTAGGTAGTCTTAGTAATTTCGCATTAACTTTTTTTTGGAAATTTATTTTGTATTTTTAATAATTAAACATTTTTTTTTTAATCAATATTTTGAAAACGGGTAGGTGATTTTTTTTTTTAATTTTGTTTTTAAATGTATGTTAATTTTGTTTTCGTATTCTTAAATAATTTTTTTTAAAGTTGTTAAAAAAACCATTTTATAACCGCTCCTTCGATTCTGAAAAAAATGTTCACTCTTTTTTACATTTCTTATAGAAATAAAATGGCGTTTAAATTATTTCACTCAATACAATTTAACGTACTTTATTCGAACAATCAAAAGTCACGAAATCGAATAAATGCTTTGATTTTCTTAAATTGTATTCTACAATGTGACCGCGCATATGAGCAAGTACTTGCGATCCAGTCGTTTAATTTATGTCTTCCTGCCTAAGTTCCCACCTAGCCTTATGTCCATTATCTAAAAAATACTTTTGTGGATCTGAACTACATAATATTGTATATTTGAAAGTTACGTGCCTTGTGGTATAGCTCCGCCAAAATTAAAATACACACTGTTTCTCTTTAAAACAAATTCAATGCATACTTACTTCTAATGGGTGCATTTGTTCTGTTGCAAGAGGAAATTAATTACTATCGTAATCCAAGGTTTAAGCACAAAAAAGCCCAACTAGAACGCACTCATCGTATAACTCGCTGAAAACTGAGATAGATGGCCTGGCCAAAAGATCGTCATTAATCTTTTCTCCTTTTTAGCTGCCATTCGTTTAGTTAGAGGTGCCTGCTATTATATCCCGAAGGTGGAACAGGCAAATACTACTTGAATTTGTATTAGTACGGCAATTTTAGCCCAAACCCAAATAATAACTAAATAAGAGTATGAGTTTCCTGGGAGCTAATGACGCTACTTGTCTCTGAAAACTAATTGACCAGTAGATGGCGTTTATTAAGGGCATGTTTACATCTCATTAAAATATCTGTAATACCTCTGGCTGATTTATAGACTTGTTTTCTTTTTGTGGGTTAAAGTTGATATTGAAAGACATGCTGCGCTGCAGTGCCATCTGGAGGGCAGCATTGAAAATCCGCTGTTTGCATAAACATACAACAAGTCACCCAGTAAGGTTAAGGAAAACAAGGAATATTTGATTTTGCCCGGAGGTCTTGGCTAATGGTGGGTGTATGTGTAAAGGAAGGGAGCCAGCAATGTAATTACCGCACATTTTCTATAAGATGATATAATGTACGTGGCTTCGAAATTTATGCGTCAGTATAAAGGGCATTGCCAAAGACAAATTATTTATTTATTGCAATGGCCTTTGGGGTTAATGAGAAATTATAAGGAAACAGAAAAACAAATACAAAGAGAATTAAAGCAGGCTTTAAGGAGGAAATGTTAAAAGGAAAATAAAAATAAAAAGGAAAAACGTACACAGCCATACAGGCAAAAGGTTCTATCATGAATTTTGAGATAAAAAAACAAAAAAATATGTAAAGAATAATTTACATTCAATGCCTTGGATTTAAGGACTCATTACGGCTTTCATGACTTATTCTATTCACTTTAAAAGGGGACAATTATGACTTCGAGCTCAATCTTTATCCTCCAAAGAGTCTGTCGTACATGAATTATTAAGCAATTGTTTAACTTCGAACATACGGAACGTTAGGACTTGAAGTAAGTTGGATTTTGTAAATTTTGACGTGAGAGAGAAAACAAATGTAGGCTGTTGGAATTGATTGGACAGAGAACATAAGGTTTGTATTAGTCATGCCTAATTGAAAAAGGTCATTTGCTTAAAAGTGTTTTTATTCCCTAGGTAATATTTAAGTTTTAGTCTCACAAAAACAAGTTTAACCTAATCAAACACTTGATGTTTTCTTTGACGGCCTTAAGCTATGAAGGAGAATGAATATACCTTTTTGATAACAAATTTTATACTCAAAAGTAATTTTTGGTATTATGAAGATGTATTTTTTAAACTTAAAACATAAATTTTCTTGCAGTTATTTTTTTTTAAAGGAAGTTACCAAGTTTCCGCAAGAGGAAACTTCCGGTATTAAAAAGCATGATGAACTGTAGTCATATTTAGGTTAGTACTAATCAGAACTCTGAAATTAATTTTAAATAAATAAAGTGATAGGTTTTTGATTCCAAGGCAATAATAGTTAGTTTTAAAGAGTGGTAAAAAGTGGTAAAGATCAAAGATCGATGATTTTTAGAAGATGCATTAGGTTGTTTGTTAATTTTCATCACAATGAAATTCTTACATGACCGGCTTGTTTGGGTTGGATTTGCAGAGCGCTGAGAAGGTGACTCAGGTATCCATACAATTACAGTAACCCATGGATCCGATGGTCGTTAGTTCACTTTTCAGCTATCCAGCTTTACCACTCGATTTAAAACACTCATCATGTCTGTCCTGCTATATGGTACAGAAGCATGGACCCTTTCCCATTCGGATGAGAGCTTCCTTGGAGTATTCAAAAGAAAAGTACTACGCACGATTTATGCTCCTGTTTACGATCAAGTTACGAACGAGTGGAAGTCGTACGTGTTGTACAGCGACATTAGCCTTGTGAAAAAAATCCATATCGGCCATGTATAGCGGATGAACACAAACGAATCAAGGGCAGACCTCATCTTGGCTAGAGATTGAGCCAACTGGAGGGGCGTAGTGAACTAGGCCCAGGACCACCACACTATGTACCGCCACAAAAATTGAAACTAAGCATTGGGTTGTAGACATTTATGTCATTCACGTCAAGGAAAACAAAGAGTATATTCTCATGCTTAGCAGACCTACATCGCTCCTAATTGAACAAAACAACTTTATGGGAACCCACATAAGGAGAATGGACATTAGCAGACTTTTGCAAGGTACACGTATGTTGTGAAGACGATGATGCGAAAGAAGGCTCATAAAACTTCTTTTGTGAATGAGCCAGGCTAGACCAGACCAGAATTATTTTCGACAAAGTACGTGATTTTAGAAAAATCATTGCCAATTCAAAATTGGTATAATGAAACACCCGCTCCATATTATCTTTCTGTTTCTTAATGCTGAACACACCATCATGAGGATCTAATAAGTTCGCTTTCGATCTATAACTTTCGTGGAGGGATTGGCTATGCGATGAAAGATGAGAAATGTAAGTTTTTAATCCGGTCAATTCAATCACCAATTTACAATAAAGTATGCGATTCAAATTGTGTTGTGTCTCATTTATTTTTTCATTTTGTATAACGTTTTTATAATATATTAAATAAATTAAGCGGCAAAGGCCTGAATCATTGGTCCTTCGAGCCGGATTCCCATAATCCTCTGAAGTGGGGAGAATTAGGAGGAATGAAATTCTACTTTGTTTCTTGTGACGACAAAACTTCAGCAACACCGCCCTTTAGTTACTTTCCTTTCCTTGGACTACTGCTACAATGGATTCTAGTGAGGTGATGCGCCTTGGCGTAGAGATGTAAATGTTTCTGTTTTTATAGGGTCGTCTATCATTTCAACAGCTCTTTTGTGAATTTTGTCCAAGAAACTCAAGTGGTTGATTGGAGCATCTACCATACATATATGAGAATTCTGCTTTATAGACTCTAACCAGATCAGACGGGGTAACATATAAACCTAGACACCTCGCAGCATTCTTTGCAACGTCGAATTTGTGGTCATTCCAGAGAAATTGGAAAGTCTGAAGAACTGAGGGAAGTATTTTTTTTATAACTAGCCCGCAGTAAATGGGTTTTGGCTGCCCTTGAATGTTGATTTGACACAGCGAGTGGGTTAGGAAAATAAGATAGGATACAAATTTGTTTCCAAGTCTTGCACTTCAAAGTGGGATGGAAAACAATGTCCGGGAAGCTATTCCACATTCACGTCGTACGGCTAAAGAAAGAATCCTTGTGTTGGGCAGTACTTCTGAAGTTGGGTTCAGTAGTAAACTCATAGGCATTGAAGTGAGTCTGGAAACGAATACGAAAAGCTAAGAGTATTGTCATCAGCAAAACAATTTATTGGATAAATCGTTTCAGATAATAAGTCGTTGATATAAATATATACATGGAAAGAGTTGGAGACAAAACCGAGCTCTTGGGTACACCAGCATTTATTATCAGACTTAATTTTGTACAATGTAACTTGTATTGAGCAGTTTGAAAGGAAGAGTTTTATCGAGTCCAAATGCACGCATTTTCGGAAAGGGCATGATGCCAAACTCTATTAAATGCCTCAGAAATAGCAAGTCCAATAATCGTACTTTGACAATAACGACGTTTAGATTGATTAGGAGTGCCCCGTGGCTTAGTGGTTAGTGTGTCGGACTGCTAAGCGAAAGAACCTGGGTTCAAATCCAGTTCATAGCCACCTTTATTTCTGGGGTAGAGAGTAAAATTTGTCTCGAAAAAGTGCTTCTCATGTAGCCGTTCGGACTCGGCGGTAAACTGTAGGTCCTTTCCATTCTTGCAGATTAACAACACACACACAGGAATGGTTGAGAGTATAAGTCACTAGGCCTTGGCTCCTTAAGGAGCTGTCGCGCCAATAAATTTATTTATTTAGATTGATTCCATTTTATGGTGATATGTACTACCAGTTCCCCAGTTGACTTTTTGCAGCGAAAGCCATACTGTTGGCCATTAAGAAACTTTCGATCTTCGAGATATTTCTTAAGCTGAACAAAAATCAACGTTTCCATGACCTTGGTAAGGATGGACGCTAATGCAATTGATCGATAGATATTGAGTAAAGAAAATTCGTTATTTTGGGGACAGGCTGGACAAATACTGTTTTCCATCCACTCGGAAAGAGACCAGAAAAATAGGACTGATGAAAAATGTATTCAGTTACTTAGCCAGCGTTGAAGAACACTTCTTAAGAGTAGTGGCGAGGATACTATGCGAGTCAGCGGACATTTAAGATCTTTTAAAAATGTTGCGAAGAGTGCGAAAGAAAATTGGCCCCATAAAATAATTTACGGTCTCCAGTAGGTACAGGAGGAGTGATAACTCTTGGCGGCAAAATTGAGTTTGCCGCAAATTGAGCTGCAAGCATACCTGCTTTTCCTTGAAGACGAGATTTAGGAACCGATAAAGATGAATTTCCGAGTGTTTTTAAAACTGACCCAAAGTTCTTACTGTGTTTTTACATTGCAGTATTTTTTGTCAAGTTTTTTGTTCATGTACAAATTTGGTCTAATGAATATGACCTATTGCATGATTCCCGTTGTTAAGTTGATTTTATAAATCTTGGCTGCTCGAATCGAACCACGAGTTGTCCTTAGGTTTTATACTTTTTGACATATTCGGGATGAAATTTCTCATTGCTAAGAAAATAATATTTATTACCATACCCGCTCTGCATACTACGTCACTATCGAGGTAACATATAGTGACCAATTAAAGGTTCTGAAGAAATTATTGAGCCCCGAATTGCAAAACGGTTCTACAGGTTTGCAGAAATGAGACGATGATCAAAAGTATCTAGAAGCGATAAAACACGAATAGTGTATTTATCCGGATCGGAGCTAAGAAACAAGTCTAGAGTGTTAGCAGCAATGTCAGGAATTTCTGGTTGCCTCATCAATTAGCTGAGTTAGTTGTTTAAACTTAACCAAAGGTTCTTGTAAGGATTAAGTGAGTTTAAGTGTTTTTTACTAATAACTTTTACAAATAAACTTACGTCTCGAATAAAAAAATTGTTTCCTTAAGTGCATTCGGTTCTTAGTTGCTATACTTGAGTACCTAGAAAGCTTCGGCAAATGTTTGAAAGAGCGTAATTAAAATTAATTCTTTCATTGAAAGTAATAATTGCAACAGGCAGGTATTAACATAATTGATACTTTCATAAACCCATTCAAAGCTCATACAATTTCGGTATTTTAACATAAATAATAACAGTTAATTAAAATTATGACGTATTACGTTAACCACTACCAGGCGTTGCAAATCACTATGATAACGCATTTTGTGTGTGCTTAAACTTGTGGCAAACATTCAATTTCCAACGGGTTAATGCCTCCGCTTGACACCCGATGATGGCCGATTATGACGCGGCACCATATCGACCACCAACGAAAGGACGACGCGACGTCCATAGCATTGTTGAATTAATTTGATTTTGACATTCGGTTTAGCATTGAATTAAATAAGATTATTAATTTATTGCTAAGCTCAACCGTCTAGTACGCCTAACAGCAATAAATCGCAAATCACATTCAATGGGTCTGGTCGATGTTGCAGCTTTTGAAACTAAAGGCACCCATCGATGACGCGACCGATCGATGGTCAGCAATCGGGATGTAAGAAAAAACAGATCTCGGTAGATGGTGACAGTCGGTATTAATCTTTACCATTTTTTTCAGGATAATTTGTTTAAAGTCAAGAAACAAACATCCTCTTGAATCTCCTTTTAAATGCACACAGTCAAACATCATCATAAATTCATCATTCAAAATCTTCAATCCGTTATTGAATGTGATTTTGTTATCTTAAGTACATATCCGTTTTTAAATCTTCCACAGGGTAGTGCATGCTTCCTCTAATCTCACTTGTTTTATGTACTTCCAAGCCCTACATAGTTGACCCTTTTACCAACTTCCCGTCCATCTTGTTATGAACACGTAATAGCTTTAGCTTTTACCCGACACTGACTATCTAACATCTGTTCCGAAAAGGTTCATGTAAAAAGTCGACCTTACATCCATACCGGTTATACTTTATGATCATTTTAGTTTGAACAAAAAATTACAAGCCAAGTAATTAATTCATGGACATTTAACCATTCTCCGAATATTTAAAGAGGAAACTTTCATACCAACTGAAATCCTGAAATATAAAAAAAAACAAATGCAAAATTGGTTTAAGAAAATCATTCATTTCCACCTCATAACGCGTAACAGACGCTGCAAACCGAACCCTAAATTGATGATAAATTAATCATGTCAACAGGAGAGGCTTTACCAATTGCATCCCAGTAGTAGCCATACTCGAATGTCCTGCGCTGCTGCTGCTGCTGATTTGATTCCCATCTCTTTACCATCCCTTATGTTGACTATTAATGGAACACCCACTATTACCACCTACATCGGAAGCACAATCAGCGTCCCACCGCCAACCTGTGCGGATACAAATTTATTGGAGCCGGGTGTGTTCGAAGCTGGTTTTGTTCAATATATGTTTCCGTATACAAGGGAGTCGGTAAGGTGGTATCGGCTGACATTATCCTTTACTCCTGCATATTGATAAAAAATAATTGTTCACTTGAATAGCTTGTAATAAATCAAATATCGCCTACACAATTCGACCTGTATGCCGGCCTCGGCCCTCGGTTATGGTCGATGTTGCTGACACCCGCTGCCGCTGCAACTTTTTAATATCCCTCACCACATGACGAGGCACGAGGCGTGTGTGTCTGGCCTGGCTGCGTTGTCGTCGGTCGCAAGCATGAATGCATTGCATATATTTCGCATTTGTGGTATTAGACAGGCCGGCAGCATGCTGCTTCCACTGCTTTTGTGCAGTGCTGTTCAGTGAGGTGGCGGGAATTAGGTATTTATAAAAGAGTATCAGAGGCTCACTTGTAAGTGCCGCGTGTCACTTCAAAAGCAGCAAACACACACTAAACATTGACCAAAGTATATCTTAAAATAGATTAATATATTTATTTGAATGGTATGCTATACGATACCCTTTAGAGGAGATTATGTTTAAAATGATGCATAGAGCTTGAGAAGAGAGGTGGGAGAACAATCTGGGTTGCGTCTTTAGGGTGATCATAAATGAGCATTAACGACGAAGGGTTGATGTGAAAGAAAATATTACGGTTTGCCCATTAAAATTGGGTTCATTAAGGATATGAATGGCTGATCGTCTAGAAGATTATTAAAAACACATGACATGATGATTGGTTTTTCCCTTGACGGTTTTTTTCCTCCAATGAATACAAGAGTTTCCCAATTATAAATTCCTAAATTACTCCTTTCTATAGAAGTGCTTAATGACTGATGAAATAAGGGAAAGTTCGTTTTAAGTAATACGGTCGGGATTCAAAGACTTTGATTGGAGAAGTTATTGGTTTAAGAAAAAGGAACTTACCTTTTCAATACGCTTGCAGTTGTGAACAAAATCTAAAGAAATATACATACCATCATCAGACTTAACCTCAAATCCTTAACCTGTTACTTAATTTAGCAGAAGTGTTCGTTCAAAGTCTCGTCTCCTACAATTGGCGACATAATTCGGACCAAAATCTTATAAAATAAAACTCTTGGTTAAACTGTGAGTGTAAGGAGGCTTTCACGCTTAAGGAAGTAAGTGTCTGATCCTTCAAAGACAACCCTACGGAGCAAAATCGGAAAAAGCACAAAAAAGTAAGGAACTTATGCAAATCTGTTATTGATAGAAACAAACTTCTTACATGACCAAAAATTGCGGAAAAAAATTGTGCAATGTCTCAAAGGAAGAAAAAAAATGTTTGTCATTTGTAAGAAATATTAAAAACTCCTCAACATCTTCGGTTCCAATGCTCATCGATAAAGATAAACCCCAATTGTTTATTCTTCTGAGAAGGAAAACTTTTTCGCAGCCCATTTCATGCTAGCTATACCTCACAGCAATGTTGCCCCTCCTTTACTTTAGAATGTACATTTTTCCATGAATCAGATTTTTTCCGCACTCGTACAGTAGCAAGATTTCTCAAAGAATTTTACATACACAATTTTGCTAGCCCGGATGGTTTACCCCCTATTCTTCTGAATACTTGTTCTTCCACAACTGGCAAAGCCACTGCGTTAGCTTTTTCATCGCTCGGAATCTTTGCTAGAAGATGAAAACCAGCATTTTTCCAACATGTCCTTAAGAAAAGAGACCTCTCCTCCCCCACCACCAACCGACCCAAGGCATTTACTTTCCTTCTTTCTTAGGTCATGGAAACGCTGATTAACTGTCAACTTACGAAATATCTCGAAGACCGAAAGCTTCTTTATGACCGACAATATGGCTTTCGCAGTAATCGTTCCACTGATAGCATATCTCACCTAACAGTAGAACAAGTCTTTACAGCACTTTGGCGAAAGTAAGATTATTACCCCTGATATTTCAAAAGCATTTGAAATAGTCTACCTTGGACCGTTCAATACAAGTTGTATTGGACGATTTCAAGTCGGATTCTCAAAAATTAGATGACGGTGTGCGCTAGGGCTGCATTCTGTCTCTGACTCTTTTCCTCATTTTTACTTTTAATCCGCTAAACTTTGCTTGAATTCTCATCAGTTGTACCGTCTCGAAAGTACCGTGAAACACAGAGATACTTTTTTTAACCGAACAAAACGAATTTGTAATAGTTTACCTGGAGGGCTTTTCCCGTGCCATTTCAATTTTAAAGCATTGAAAACCAACGTTAATCGACACCTTCTGTTCCTCTTTGCCTAACTTTCAATGCTCGCGCAATGCGCTAAACATTATAAGGGCAACACAAATCCCTTGTGAGCGTGTATGATATAAATAAATTGCACGACTGGATCACACGTACTTGTTCTTATGCTAGATGCAATTATAGGTACTATAAGGTAAGTTATGGATTCGTACAAAAAAAAAAAAAATAATTCAAACATGACATTAGGATGATACAGAAGTCAAAAAAATGGGTCCGTCCGTCTCTCTGCCTGTTCGCACGTCTACAGGCTAAATAGATGAGCCGATTTGCTTTAAACTAGGTATTTAGTATTAACTTGGTAGTATCTCGAGGGGTGTTTTTCATTTTAGCTCTTGGTCAAGAATAACGATACCTGCCATACAATCTTTAACAAAAAATTTGATTTTCTCGACAACGGCTCTAACGATTCTGATAAAACTTTCAGGGTGCTATTTTTTTAAATAATACATTTTCAAATCGAATGAATTTTTTGAAATTTGCCCCATAGAACGGTTTTTCTTTTGACTTTCTCGAGAACTGCTTAACCGATTACAATCAAATTTGATATTCAGGAAGACATAGATAGTCAAACAAATTTGGCATACAAATATTATCGAATAACATTTTTTTTTTGTATTTTTAATAATTTTTTTTAAATATTGTTTTTGAAAAATCGATATTTTGAAAACTGGTGTTTAATTTTTTTTAGTTTTGTTTTTAAACGTAAGTAATTTTTGTGTAGAAGTTTGCATTCTTGAATAACTTTTTTTTTAATTTTTAAAAAAAGTTGTTAAATAAAAACCATAACTACGATTTAAAAAAAAAATACACTTTTTCACATTTTATAAATAAATAAATTAAATTAGTCCGCTGAAAACTATTTTACGTACTTTTTCAAACAATCAAGTCAGAAAAATCGAATAAAAAGTTTGAAATTTCTTTAATATTTTTAAAATTTTATTCGAGGCTGTGACCGCACATAAGAGCAAGTACGTGCGATTTATTGTAATTAGTTTAAAAGTTTTCTCGGAAAAACTAAGTATGCAATAAAATAAATCGAAAAAAATATATTGAAAATCGTTCGACAAGTTTTTCTAAAAAGTGTTTTTTTTTAAATTTTCAAAGAAAATATTTAAATTTTTT
Organism: Platycheirus rosarum; assembly: GCA_963971375.1. Lineage (NCBI taxonomy): Eukaryota > Metazoa > Arthropoda > Insecta > Diptera > Syrphidae > Platycheirus > Platycheirus rosarum. The sequence continues at coordinate 46,757,650 of OZ020510.1, read as the reverse complement.
TTTAGTATGTAGTTTTCATTTGGGAAAATTATTAAAAAAAATTCAATCAACCCGTTTTCAAAATATTTAAACCGAAAGAAAAAGTTTTTGAAAATTTTGAAATGCAATATTAATTGAATTATTATAAATAACTTCCGCTAAACAAAATTTTATTGAAATCGGGATATTGGTTAACGATAAAACCGCATTTGCTTAAACCGGTTCTATAAGAGGTACCGTTATAGAACACATTTCGAAAAATTCATTCAAACTGAAAGATGAATTGTTGTAAAAAATAGCACCCTGAAACCTTTATCAAAATCGTTAGAGCCGTTTTCGAGAAAATCAAACTTTTTGTTAAAGCTACACAGCAGGTCCAGTTATTTTTCAACCTAAAGCAAAAAATGAAAAACAGCCCCGAGATACTACCAAATAAATAGTAAATACCAAGTTTGAAGCAAATCGTCCCATCCGTTTGGGCTGTAGATTTGCAAAGAGGCAGACAGACAGACGGACGGAATTTCTGGACCGACTTTTTTAAACTTCTGTATCATCGTAATGTCATGTTTGATTGTTAGATTTTTACTTGCGATTATAGGTACTATAATGCAAGTTATGCATTCGTGCAGATTACAAATTTTGAGATAACAATCGAACATGATATTACGATGATAGAGAAACATATTTGAGTTACAAAATTATGTCCGTCTGTCTGCTGTCTGTCTGTCTGTCTGTCTGTACGGATGTATTTTGGACTGTAGGCTAAGTGGTTGGGTCAATCGTCTCCAAATTTAGAACTCAAGGTTATTTTGACATTCTACAGAGGAATTTGTTCAATTTGTTTTTAGCTCAAAAATTAACGGTACCTGTCATATAACCATTATGTAAAAGCTTATTTTTCTTGAAAACGGTTCTAAGAATTTTTATGAAATAAAAAATCAGTGCACCGCTAGGTACGCATTATATTTTGGTGAAAAAAAATTTATATGGTGGGCTAAAAACTTTACCTCCCATAGGATGTTTTTTTTCTTCAACTATCCGGAAAACTAGTGATCCGATTAATATCAAAATTGATATTCAAGAGGATGTAGATAGCTTAAGTAATTTCGCATTAATTAATTTTAGGACAATTTTTTTTTTGTATTCTTAATAATTAAAAAAAAATTTTTTTTGATATTGATTTATCAAAAAAATTGGATTTGAAAACCGGTGGGTGATTTTTTTTAAAGTTTGTTCTTAAATGTATGTTATTTTTGTGCTTGTATTCTTGAATTTTTTTTTTTATTTTTTTTAAGTTGTTAAAAAAACTGTTTTACTTAAAAACCATTCCTACGATAAAAAAAAAATCACACTTCTTACATTTCTTAAAGAAATCAAATCGCGTTTATATTATATCACTCAATACAATTTAACGCACTTTATTCGAACAATTAAAAGTCACAATGTGTGATGTCCACTTTAATTTTCTTAAATTTTTTTCTACAATGTGACCGCACATATGAGCAAGTACGTCCGATCCAGTCGTGCTATTTATTTTTTTTGTGCTCACACCAAGAAATGAAAAACCCATAAGCTTTTCAGTCTCGAAAAACATATAATCTCTCTTAAGACTTATTTCCAGATTAAATTATCTCTTTCTCGCCGTCCGCAATATGTAGTCTCTCCTACATTTGTTGACACTTCACTCCAGACAAACTTTCCCCAAAAAAAGTTAGAAATAGATACAATAAGCGGTAGAAAAAAACTTTCTAAGCTCCCCAATTTTACCACTCGTGGAAATGTTTCCTGTTATAAGAACTTGTGTGAACGCATTATAGCTTAACAAAAATATTATTTTTTTACTGGATACTAGTATATATTTACATTACCGACCAACCCTATTTGCCACCCACACACATAGAAACCCATGACATGTCTATTTTAGAAAAAATACAAAGTAAACAAAAAAAAGCAACAAAAATTAACTTACTCCAAATGCATGAATCTAAAATAAATAGATTTTTGTATTATTCTCGATTTAGAAATAGAATTTTGAATAAAATATTGAAATTCACCCAACCGCAACTTTCGTTTGTTTGTTTAGTATTGATAAAAAGGAAACAAATTTTGAATCCAAATTCCAAATCACCCAGACATTATGCTAAATCTACTCATATTGACAGACATTAGTCGTATTGGCACGCTTCTAATCCCTAGCCACATCCCCGACCATTGGTATGAGTGGTTTAAAGTATAATATGTATGCCCAAATAACCATAAAACAAACACTGGAAAGTGGAAAAGCCAAACTGACTTCCTGCCCTCAAACCCAGAACAAAGAAAAGAGTTTGACATTCTGTTTACACAGGAATTTTCTATCTAAGGATGTAACGGGAGGGGGTGATAAATAGTGCACTTGGACGACTCTCGTATAGTTAAGGGAATTCAGGATGTAATTACACAACACACATCCATCAAACAATTGACAAGTGGAACACTATCTGGCCATTTATGCTATGGACAGGTCAGGTAGAGTACATTTACAGAAAATAAGGAATAAATCAGCAGTTGTTAATTGATTCTGCAAATTATAAATAGAACTTTAACCTTGAAAGGATACCAAACAAAAATTACAGGAAGTTTATCTAGCAACATATTGCCCATTTAAGCTTTGGTACTTTTTTTAATTAAGATGTCGGAATAAAGGAGAACTGACACTAGGACTGCAGGGCTGCTCTTTGGCTTCACAGAGCGATAGAGATATGTAAGCTGTAAGGATTTTTTAATGAGATTTCTTTTTCAAAATCACTCAGTGGCCGGGGAAAAGAAAAGCGAAAAAGTTTTCCAATTAAGGCACAAACACAAAAGCATGATGAACGGATTTGGAAAATATTTTTTTTTTAGAATTTTTTCTTAAAACAATGGAAATTCAGAGAAAAGTTAAAAATTAAAATGAAATTAAATGCAATTAAGGCAATACCAAGAGATCCTTAAACATATATAACAATTTAAAAACAATTTCCAAAAATGCAAAAAGGTCAAATTTTTCAGTCAAATTATATACAAAAAATTGTTTTTGATAACTTCGAGTGGCTGTATATGAACAAAAGGTAATTGTCTATTTATAACATGAACTTTAACGATAACTTTTAAAAAGTTTAAAAGACGAATAAGTTAATTATGAGTTTTAGTCGAATTTGTGTTTTCTGTCTATAGAGAGGTTTAAGATTAATGAAAGGTTGATGGATATTGACTTCAGATTTGTATTTTATAATATTAAAGTTATATTTATAACGCAAGTCTGTCGTAAATTATCTGAGGAAGAAGAGACATTTTTCATTTCTATTTATATTTATATAAACAAAATGAGATTTTTTTTTTCTCAGAAAGACAGAAAGCCTATGTTGAGCCACTTAAAACTTACTATACAGGCTTTAGGCCTCTGGCAAAGTCAAAGTGGAAGTTATATTTATTTTTCGAAGATTGCCCCCAATCAAGGACTTCTTGATGCTCCAATGTGTATATTAAGCATACCTGCCTCCGACTGATCAAAATGTCGTCTCTTATAAAGTCGATTTTGAAAAAAAAACTACTCATAAAAGGTCGACAGTGGCAAAATGAATAATTTTCACATGCATGCGGCGCCGTCTACCGTAGGTATAACCGTTAAGTGAAGCCATATATTTCTCGGAAACAACGGTTCCAAGAATTTTTAAATTATTTTCGCATTTTCGGTATTTTTAATATTTAAAAAAACATTTTTTTTTTAATCGGTCAATAATTTGGAAATCAATTATTTGATTTTTTTTATTAAGTTTGCATTTTTGATTTTTTTTTCAATTTAATTTGTAAAAAAAAGTAGTATAGTGTAGTGTTTTTTAAGGTCCATTACAATGATCATCGCCATTACCGTCACTATCATGCCAAATTCATTCACTTTAAGTAGTAGTCAAGTCATCTCGTCAGACGAAATCCCAAGTGGAAGTCATCAATTCGGCAGGGATATAAGGCCAAGTTTTACGCTTTGATACTTTTGGACAATCTAATTTGGGACTTATAACCCACTTTGGTGTCCCACCAAAAAATGTGTGGGACTAATGTCCCAACAAACACTTTTGAAAGTGCAATTCAGCATATATAGAGTGGACATGCTGGCCCCCGGCAACCCCTTGCTTAGGGTCACTATAGGATTTGGATAGGTGCGAGGTTCGTTATATGCAAAATGACTTGTAATGGGTTTTCCAATAGGGACTTGACAACTTTGAATTTAATTTGTGAACGCAACGTTTCACTAATCATCGAACTGTCATTGTCAATTTATTCAGTAAACTCAACATTTTCATCATGGTAAAGTACACGAGCGAGCAAAGTTATAAGAATTATAAAAACTTAAAATTATAAAAATTTCTACCGAAATTCGGAGTCGGTAACACAAAAATAACTGTTTGGTGCGGTTTGCATGCCGGAGGCGTTATTGGGCCATATTTTTTCGTCGACGATAACGATTGTCACGTAGCTGTAAATGGCCAGCTTTCTTCTTTCTTTCTTTCGGGTATATAGTTAACCTCACACCTACTCCAAATCCTATAGTGACCTTATTTCTTGGGGCCATATTGCACAGAGCACATCATTTAAGTGGAAGCTCAAAAGTTGAGACTTAGGTCCATGCGCCAAAAATTACCGTTCTCGTCTTTTCTCAGATATTGACTTTGTTTTTTGTACATATTTTTTTTAGCCTTGAGACTGTCTAGTCATATAAAGCTCCCATATCTTTTTTTGTTTCAAAAGTTACTAATCTTTCATTTTGTAAAGTTAAGTGCCACTTGCCTCTTCCGCTCTTTTACGTTCTTCCAAAAAATATTCCTGTTTACTTGACACGTTAATATAAAAGAAAAGAAAATACTAAAGTTAAATTTCTATGTCGACGACGATGACGAGGTTGGAAAATAATAACTCCTGAAAGGCTTCCCTTTGCATCCTTCCTTTTAAACTCTAATCACCGGAGGAGCTTTCATCACCTCTTTGCCTTCTTGGTGACAAACGTCTGCATTACTGCAAGGAAACACACAACTTCCACTTAAGTTTACAGTAACTGTACACACTTTTCAGGAGGCAACTCGGGCAACCGCTTCCTGATGAAGCTTCTTTCTTTTTATCCGTCCTGTTGCTGGCGCACTGACAATATCAAATCGTCCTGAACCGCTTATAGCTTCAGTTTCCTTTCCTAAACTGGTTGCCCTCTTCAGGAGTTGCATTTCCTGAAATAAGTGTCGACTTTTGGAGCATTCATCTGACGAAGTTTTCAATGAATTCGGTTGGGTTGGGTTGATTTTCCTTTTCACCCAATAACAAAAATTAAGAGCGAATTCCTAGCGATGTGTTTAATATCCTCTGTCATTTAAACTAGCTATCTGACTGATTGGCTGGGGTTCCCACTTCCTTGACGAATTATTTACGCCTTTTCAAGACAGCCAGCTATCGTTTTGAAACTTCTTAAAGCAAGTAGTAAATTAATTTTACTCCAAAGAATGTAATTTTTGCGAAAGTCTAGATGTGCCTGTGTGTTAATTGATCATAAAATATATTTTCGCTGTGTCCTCATATGAATTCTTTTCAACGGCTCAAGTATCCATGAGGGAGTTACGTGACACAATTGATGCAGCATCTCCAATACACTTATTCCACCCCACATCTTACATTCTTTAATTAAGGCATAATTCTCTAATGACATATGTAGATAGATTCGAGGAAACAAAAAAATATTAAAACAAAGGACACATTACCTTCTTAGTGGAAAGTAAGCAAAATATTGGGCATCCTTGGATGGGATCTACTTTCTAAGTCGTATCGTAAGACACTTTCAGGCATGGAATCCAACAAGCCTGACATTTTTGGGGAACGAAAACTCATCCAGAAAGAGAAGGCAATTTATTTCCATAAGTCTTGTCACAAAGTGCTTCTATTGATGCGTAGGTAACAAACTTCCAAAGTTCTTCAATATAATGGGTCTTCATTAAACGCTTCCTAACTTTAAATTTAAATAAAACAAACTGTGTGTAAGATATCATCGAAATTTTGTTATCGTTTGAAAGGCCTATTGATGCCATTATGTGTGGAATATAACATCGTTTAAATTTCAGCCGAGGCTTCTCTTGGTGACGGGCATCCGAAGTGTCTAATTTTCCATGACTCTAGCGCATAAATCAGGATGAATTCTGGTGAGTGACGTGAAATCGACTGCCTCGGATTCCCCTGCACACTCTCAAGGACGGCGCGGCGGCGATATTTTCGGCAGATCTTGCGTTTCTATGACAAACGGGTATGTTGGTTGATTATTAACCAAACTAACTCAAATTTATCTAACACACTGCGAATAGTCTTCTCGATAGGACAATTATGGCGATCGTACTATGATCGAAGCGCGCGGAATTTTGCCCCAACAGAACACCCATTTTGATAAAATAGTTTTATCATTTGCACGTGTTATTGAACGCTATATCCGTCCATGGTAATTTGACAAAACAGATTGAATAAATTGTAGAAGTTCAGTTAGATAATGTATCTTTATTATGCGCAAACAAAATAGAAAAATTAAATTATAAATCAGACTTAGCTATTCAGTTGAAATGAAAAATGAGACTAATAATTTATTTCAGTAATGAATTAATTAAAATTACAAGAAAACTTAAACACAGAAAAGTAAAGTGTGACCGTAAGAGTTAAAATTTCAATATAAATGACAGCCAATTCGACAGATGTAGCTTCAACAAGATGGCCGCTTTTAATTTTCAAAATTTGGAAGTCCCTTTTTTGGAAGATTCTATATTTCCATAACTCGACGACCCAAATAACTTTTCTTCGATGAGCAGATATGCGATATTATATCTTTCTGGAAATCGACATCGTACAAGAACTTTGGAACTATCTCCTCAGGAAGTGTTTTATTGGCGTGGCAATTTTATTTACCGCTCTTTTATCCCCCATTACTAATTTGGCAAAAGTACCATTTAACTTGTTTTATGACACTAACATGACATGAAAACTAAAATTAAAACTAAATAAAAGTTGGTTGTCTCTAAAGTCGGTTAACGGACGATTATTTTACGTGATAACACCAACACCAACATACAGCCCGTTAACTAACTCCACATACAAATCCACTTATCACGTTAACAAATTCTAGCACTAAATCTACTACTAAGTACTAAATCTCACACCAAATCCAGTATCAAAAATACAATAGTAATAAATTCTAGTACTAAGTACTAAGAATCTAGTACCAAAAATACTATTGTACCAACAACCCAGTACCAATTGGCACCAGTTTTATATTTAACTAGCGGTACCCGGCGCGCATTACTACGCCATAGAAAAAAACATTACATTACATCACATATTAATCTACTCCGTAGATAAATCTACGAAGTAGACACACTTACGAGCACTGGCTACTGAGGCCATCGGCTCAGACAATTACAAGACAACACACAAGACGACATTGATACAGGACAGAAGAGAAGACACAAGGAGAACAGAAAACAGAAAAAAACATGTTTTAATGTGAAATGCGAAAATATTGCTAGCGGGACCAAACATTCACAGGAACAATTCCTGGACAAAACTATATTTACATGTAAATTTCATTAAAATCGGTAGGGCGGTTTAGAAGTACATACTCGACACATACATACATCTGATGTTCGCCTGGTGCTCAGAATACGTTTGCAATCGATTTTGGTTGAAAGAACCACAGTATCGCGGTTAGCATGAGTGATCAGTCTTACCAGCATTAGTCATGTTATTTCGTACGTGTAGCCTGTTATCGATTTATAAGAGATTATCACGTCAAAAACATACACTACCATCAACTCGTTCTCAGACCCAGTTCACTACATTGCATGCGTTGTTAATAAGTCAATTTACTTGCCAGGATCGCGGGATCTAATTGCCACTTCATCCGTACCCAGATACACTCCTCCTAAGTATTTAGATTTGCCTCGACAATTAAGGGGATAACTTGTCTACAGTTGCGTTCACAGGATCTACCGTCACGTTGTCTTCACACAGAAAGTGCAATTTGAAGCATCAAATTAGCTTCAGAGAGCTCAAAGGAACAACACAAACGCCAAACGGTATCTTTGCACTCCAGATTAAAATCTTCCTTTTTAAGGTAAATAAAAAGATTAAGCCCGGTCTAGAACAAAAGCTATGCATCTCAACCACCGTGAGATGGTGGAACTTTTTAAAGTATCTCTATACTGTGCTGCTGAAATATTAGGAGGATATTCATATTTTCAGCACAATTTTTGTATACGCTGTGAAAGGTCTATTGTTGCAAGGATTTTGTGGAATAAATTAATGGACGGCTTATCCAGGGTTGATAAGTTTTCAGGGAAAAGAAAGGACTATTATGTGTGTAGTGTAAGCGACATGGAATTGGGAAATTTGTTTGCATTACTGTCAAGAATGTAAAGAAACGGTTGTTTTTGCTTTTAAAACCATCATCTTTGTCATCATCAGAAGCAGTATTAACATCAAGAAAAAGTGAATAAGGATATAATGTTGTGTAAGTAAATGTTCTTTTGCTAAGAAAAAAAAATCGCTTTGACGTAGGTACTTAGTGTCATTTTTTTCTTCGGTTCTTTTTTTCTGCTGGTGTTAAAAGATTAAGGAAGAAATAAGACCACCGGAGGCTATGCTTCCCAATTCCAGCGATTATTAAGAAGAATCAAGTAAGAATGTGTTAGGTTAGGGGGCTAAAGAGAAGTGGAAATCAAAGAAGGAAGTTTATGATATACATACTTACGAATGAACATGTCAGTAGGTCGTGCATTTAGGTTCTTTGTCAGACTTAGAAGAATCAAAATGAAAATACATACTTACATATGTATATATATAGACTTGAAGGCTTGAATAACGAGACAACATTTCGGGATATAATATGAAGCGCGAAAGAGGGTAGGTTAATAGCTTATGTTATGGCATTTTGAAAAAGGAAATATTTTTTCAATTTTATATAAAGATTTATTTGAATATATTAATATATCAGTCGACATAAGATCCTCGTTATATTGTCTAAGAATATGTGATGATTGTTCTGAAAATTATATAAATATGTATATGATTATTTCAAACAAAATAAGGGCAATAATATTTGAAACATTTTAACTTAAGCCCACAAAATCTACATTAACACCAAGAACACTGTTTATATACTTACAAGAAAACATCTAGATTTTCAAAAAAAAAAAAAAAAATAATAATTAAAATGTTATACCCGCAATTACTGTGAAATTTAGAAATATCATGTTTAAACGACTTCACTCTTTGTTTTTGATTTTATTAAATATAAATACGTTAAATGCAACCAGTCTACTAAAAAAAACTAGACAAAAAATGTATACATATATATGTATGTTATATGGAATGAATTCAGCAGATAGTTATAAATAAGTAACGTTGTCTAATACTTACTTGCAAATATTCAAAAAACAAACATTTATTATAGCACCATTCACAAAATTTATTTAAATCATCTTGCCGTTGTTTACAATCAGCATAAGTTAATACATTGAATGAAATGAAAAAGAGCTTATTAATAAATAAAACAAACAACAGAGGACCAAGATGACTCCCCTGAAGAACATCAGAATTAACTTTAATTTGACATGATCGGTTATTCCTAAATACAACGCTGTAGTACCTATCCTTAAGGTAAGAAGCTATCCATTCATCACTAAATCTGTCAAGAGCTTTACTGAGCTCGGTATAGATCCTAAGAATTTTACAAAACCATTTAAAAAAAAATTGGAGAATAGTTGAATAGAATAAATAATGCACAATATAGGTAAGACACATATTTCTTTAATACCATTCGGACCAGGACTAACCATTTCTCAAGATTTAAAAATATTATCATGCATAGAAACTTCTGAAATTGAAAATTCTTAAGAGCCATTTTCTTCACTATTGCTCAACTTGCCGGAAACTCTCAAGTTGTAAAACTCTAGAGTTGACACCAACCTGAGAGTTGAGTAACAAGTTGATATTTGTTTTTGCTCACTATTAAATATCAAATCGAGAGTTGAAATTTGCTAACTTGCGTTTTTCGAAATTTCCCTGTGATATTTTTGACATATTTATGTACAATGTACATACGTGTATTGATTAAAAATTAAAACTGCTTGTGTTGGTCTGTATTAATAAAATTAAAAAGAAATAAATCACAATATCAATTAATGATGTAAACGATTCGGGATTGAAATTCCTAAAAGCGAAGAAATTTTTAATTTTTGAAAACAAAGACAATGACGAAAGCAACCTTGTGTTGAAAAAAAGTCGCAAATCAAACGATGACGGCGATCGAAGAAGTTGTTGAACAATCTTGGGAGAGGATTAACCCAAGCAAGTTGCGGAAGCCACCGAACCATTTTGTTGACGAACAAGAGGAGGGTGAAATGGAACTGGCCAAAAAGATTTGTAAATTTGCGGAAGAGGGAATACAACTACTCGCAAAAAAATTCTTCAATGCGAACAAGAAAATAAAAAGACCAGAACAATCAATAATTTGGTAATTGATCGTAATTCGCCCGATCTACCTATGTACGTTAGTAACGGTCGTCCCATTTTTTGAGCCAGACTCGTGGACACATTTTATATTTTCTTCTTTCAATCACCAAAACCTCTTCTTCTACATCTTTGCTTCCAGAAGCAACTGATGGATAATTTTCTTGAAACATTTTTATGTTTTGTATTGAACCGAGAATAATTTTTGACAGAAGAAGCAACAAAACGTAATACAAATTTAAATTTGACAGAAAACTGTCAAGTTTTGCTCTTTCAACTTCTACTTTTTTCGGAAGTTAAGAAAATCGGAAGTTGATTAACTCGGGAGTTGAAAATCGAAAGTTGTAACTGTCAACTTTGAGTGAAGAAAAACAAAATCACAAGTTGAGAATAAAAATCCTCAAGTTGAGTTTAACTTGTAGCGAAGAAAATGGCTCTAAAACTACTAAAGTTTTTCAAAAAAAAATTTAATTTCAAAAATTTTAAACTCCCAGTTTTTGAAATTTAAATAAATTGCGCGACTGGATCGCACGTACTTGCTCATATGTGCGCTTGATGGTCATTCGGCTTCAATTCTTGCACGAGTTGGATTTTGTAAGCCATAAAGTGGATGGGCAGGGCACATCTCCAATTGTTGAGCGCGATAGCGGATGGAAGCATTCGGGTCTTCTTCGATGCTCTGCTCCACCGAAACAAACCATTACCAAATTATTTCCAAATTCAATATTTCTAGTATTATAGCACGAGTGGGACAAAAATGCAATCTAGAATTATACTAAGTCTATTTTATTATGATAAACTAGTATTTATTTTCCGCGTGAGGTTCGTCATTTTCCAATAAGCTTAATTTCAAGGAGCACAGTATCAAGTGCGTTTCAGTGAAAAAAAGTTCGATTTTTGGGTTTAATTTTTTAGAATAAACAGGTAAGTTCTATCAAATAAAAAAATGTTTGTATATACATTTGTAGTTCTTATTTATGTTTATAATCTTTATAATCCTGGCGACAGCTGTCAAAGTGACGAGACGATTTAGCCTCGGATTCTGGAGATGAATATGTTCCTCGTAGTGAACTACAACATCGAAGAAGTTCAGTGGTAATCCCCGAGACAGATACTGATTGTGATAGATGACGAGCCCGAACCAAATCTTCCGAAGACGACAAAAATAAGATCGAAGAAAATTGGGCCTGCTGAAGTTAAATGGGTAACAGAATATTTAGACCATTAGACACGAACTCGGCTTAAAACACCGAGAGCAAAACGAGCTAGGACACAAGATTATCCGTTGAACCCAGTGAGAACTGATAAAGTTGACCAACATGCCTGAATGCAAAAAAAAACAGCAAAATGCGGAGTTTGTGAACTGAAAACGTTTAAAAAATGCAAGAAATACCACAACTAAAAGATTTTATTCATATAGCCCTTAAAGCTAATAAACCATAAATATATGGGCTCTTAAACTGTGACTGAAAATAGCCTTAGTGCATGATAGCCCATATATGGTTAATATATGTAAAATTTTATATATAATTAAAAAAAAACTATGTTAAAACCTTTTCTTAATCACAAATAAAGTTTTGTCAATGTCAAAAAAAATTATTTTTCATTTCCTTTATAATTTATGCAGTTAAGGGTTAAGAGTTTTCTCGGAAAAAATAAGTATGCAAAAAAACTGTCTATCGAAAATCGTTTGACCAGTTTTTAAAAAAAAAACTTTTCGAAATAATATTTTAAATGTTTTTATAGTATGTCATTATAAGAAAGTCTATAGTTTTCATCTGGGAAAATTATTTAAAAAAAATTCAACTAACCCATTTTCAAAAAACTTCGAAAAACAATTTTTTTTTTGAAAATTTTAAAAAATTGTATGGCAGGTACCGTTGTTTTTTGACCTAGAGCAAAAATGAAAAACATCCTCCGAGATACTACCAAATAAATACTAAATACCAAGTTTGAAGCAAATCGGCCCATTCGTTTACGCTGTAGAGGCGCGAACAGACAGACAGACAGACGGACGGAATTTCCGGACCCACTTTTTTCAACTTCTCTATTATCGTAATGTCATGTTTGATTGTTAGATTTTTTTTTGCACGAATTCATAACTTGCATTTTAGTACCTAAATCGCAAGTAAAAAATCCCTCAATTTAGTTGATCACTTTATTCTTTCCCATGCTCTGTTTCTAATTATATTTTTTTAATTAATTTGTAGTTCATTTACCAGATCTCAAACTTACAAAAACCACTTATACCCTCACATTCCACGCATAGTAATAAATAATTTAAACTGACAGTAATGAGGTTAAATTAATTATTTTTCTTATCCTTAGTAATCCAGATACCAGACAGAGTTTTATGATAATTATATAATCGTATCAACTAGAAACTTACGAGACATGTCTGTAGTAGTTGTAGTCATGGCTGGTGTAATTTGCCAATAAGGGTCCAGTTCTTCGAAATGAAAATGATTTCAATCTAATTTATTCTCCGCCCCCTCATCTTACAGCAAATGCAGTTTTAATACAGAACCGTATTGCTGTGCTTAAAGAATATCTCATTGTTTCATCCGTCATCCATTTGGGTTGTCAACACTCCTGACAAACCAACTGATAAGCTTATATATCCAATTAAAAAGGTTGCCATAGTTTCCGCCTGCATTATTGTTTCGCGTAAGCAGAAGAACCCTTAATGGGCTTCTCCGCAGTTTCCGCTCCGGCCACAGCAGTTCTTTTAATACAACTTGAGCGAATTCGAAAATCACACTTTATTTATAACTGCAAAAACAGAAAAAAGCAAAAAAAACAACCGAAATTTTGAAAATGTCACATAAAGCGAACACAAAGCGTATGAAATGTAACGTGACGAAACCAAAGCTGAACCGTGATTGTGTTTTAGCCATAACCATTTCCTGTATCCACTAATCGTGGAAGTGATAAGAATTTTATAAATATTTATAAATTTTTCCCCGGTAGAATAGATATGACTTCGGAACCATCCTAACCACGAGATGGTTGGAATGGTAAGACGTCAGAGCTTGTTCACCTTAAGGTGGCTTGTGAGTTGTGATTGTGATAAGTTATTTCGCTAGATTTTGTGTGGTCATTTTGTTGGTTTTGTAGCCTTTGTTCTTCGTCGTTTGGTGGAATAATAAGAAATACTACCAAGCAATTGGAAAATTCGTTTTCGAAAAGGTGCTAGACCTGGGTGCTGATTTTGTGCCATTTAGAATTCACATCTTGGCTAAGCTAGGTGTAACAATTAATATATCTACATATTTATTTCGTTTTATTATTCTTGAATACAATCAGGTGAGCAAGGTTAAGGCCGCATAAAACGAACGAAGCATTTGTGAAATTATAATTTAATAATTAATGTTGATGGCCAAGAACAAGGACTATGGCTGCCAAATGACATTGTTTTGAAAAAAAAAATTATTAATTTATTTATTTTAACCTAACTTTATTTGTGAAATCGGTTGATTTTTGTGTTAAATTAAGTTTTCATAAATAAATTAAATTTATTGGCGCGACAGCTTCTTAAGGAGCCAAGGCCTAGTGACTTATACTCTCAATCTTAACCAGTCCTGTGTGTGTGTTGTTAATCTGTAAGAATGGAAGGGACCTACAGTTTACCGCCGAGTACTAACGGCTACAGGAGATGCACTTTTTCTAGACAAATTTGTACCCTTGGAGGTTATAAAAATTCCTCGCAAGAGGCAGTACCCCAGAAAAGAAGGTGGCTATGAGTGGGATTCGAACCCAGACTCATTTGCTTAGCAGTTCGACACACTAACCACTTAGCCCTGTTTTCATACTTGTTTTCATACTCAGAAATATTTGCTTAATACAAAAAAGTTGAAATAAAAAGAAATATCATACTAGTTTTCGTGTGAGGGTCGTTTTTGTTTGAGATGTTCTTCCAAAAAGTGATAATGAAATTTGAAAGAAAAATATTTTTTTGTGAAAAACAATATAATTTTACTCTTTGAATTATAGTCAAAAAACAAAATGATAGACATTTTCTAAGTTTAACAACATTCGAACATTCGCTTTAATTTTAGTATTTTTTCCTTACATTTTTACTTGCGATTCATAGGGACTATAAGGCAAGTTATGCATTCGTAAAAAAAAAATTTCTAACAATCAAACATGACATTACGATGATAGAGAAGTCAAAAAAAGTGGGTCCAGAAATTCCGTCCGCCTGTCTGTCTGTCTGTCTGTCCGTATCGAATCCTACAGCCTAAACGGTTGGGCCGATTTGAAACTTGGTATATAGTATTTTTAGAGTACACGACTGTTTTTCGAATTGGCATTCTAGCTTCAAAACCAACGGTACCTGCCATATAACTTTTAATGAAAAACTTATTTTTCTCGAAAACCGCTCCTACGATTTTGATAAAACTTTCTGAATGGTGTTTTCTATACAAAATCTATCTTCTAATTTTAATAGATTTTTCAGAAAAAGTTTTATAACGGTACCTCCCATACGACCTGTTTTTTTAAAATCAGACTTTCTCGTTAACTAATTGACGGATTTTGATGAAATTTTCAAAATATTTAGTGTTTTATTATTTAAATAATATTGTTTATTAAAATTTTCAAAAACATTTTTTTTAATTTTTAATAATTTTAAAAAAAAACTTATTTTGTTTTTTGAATATTTTGAAAATGAATCTATAGATTTTTTTTTAATTTTTCTCCTAGTATAAACTGTAGATTTCTTTAAATTGCCATACTCAACATAAATAAAAAATATGTTTTCGAAAAGTTTTTAAAAAAAAAACATTTTTTTGAAAAAAAACTGGTCGAACGATTTTGAAATGAAAAATTCATAAAATAAAAAACACCAAAAGAAATAAAATGGCTTAAAACATTTTTTCCAAAAAACGTTATGAATTGTGTTTTTTTATTTTTTCCCCATAATTTTATTTCATATTGCTCGGCTGAGCCCTAGCAATTAGTCAAATAAAAATAGGTGACAACCTACATACACACCTACGTATTTTAAAACATTTCATCTTCGTAAAAGCCTATGATAAGATAAACACACAAAAAACAACTAACAAATAAAAAACTATTCGATTACTACTGAATGCAAAAATTTCAATCAAGAAAACAAAATTATAAATAAACAGAACCACTGTCTTAACTTTTAATATTGTCTATACACACTCGATCCATCAAACATAATTAAGCTATTTTAATTAATTTGATTTCAAAACGTAAATTATTGTTATTGGGACATATATAGGTCCCTATACCTAGCATTATTGCCCTACTGCTGATTCCCACGAATCTTTATGCCAGTTGTTCAAATGTTTTCATACCAAAATGGGCAAAATGAAAATAAAACTGAAAAAAGTCCTTTATATCTTTCTATTAGCAAATTGTATTATAAACGGTAAACAACAAGTGGAAAGATATTACACTAAAAACCTGCAAAAGCTTACAATCCTATATATTTATGTGTTTATCCCTTTCTCGTGACGCATGTTCGTTCGATCTTCAAACCACAATGATTCTAAAGAAGTTTCACTTAAAAAAAAAAAACATTAAAATTAAATCTCTGTCAAAAAGACTCCTGCACTTAAAAAGAATTAGCACATAGAAGCAAGTACGTGCGACCCAGTCGTACCTTTTATTTCTTTCATTTTGAACTTGAACTTCCACTTTTTAAAATACAACATTCTGTACAATCCTTTAAATAAATGTTTTTTTTTCTCACGCAGAATACAAGCGAACAGCCCCAAAATTACGAATGTCATTCAACTATCAATCCGATTTTGGAATTAGTAGGCCATGATATAATAAAACGCAATACAAAAATCTCATAATAATACATTACAACTCAATGCAACATAATTCCAATAAAATTTAAAAAAGTTCAAATTTAATTAAACTTAATTAAAATTGTTCTTAAAAATTAAAGTAAAGTAACAGTAAAATTAATATAATAACGAACATTTAATAAAAATAAAAATAACTTGTCAACCATATACAAAAGTTAAGCATTCAAAGGAATTTTCAGGATTTATAGTTATTTGCACATCAGCTGTAATAAACAATCACACTTTCAATGTGCAACAAATTGAAGCATAAGCACTACATACACCACAGTTTATCAAACATTAAAAGCATAATACAATTAGGTAGGAGCACCTTTGAGAACCTGTTGAATCCAAAGGTACTGTGAGGCTGTGTCCGTAGCAACAAATCTGGAAAATCCGTATGTTAGGGTACAATCTTATAAAAAATGTTCACAGTAAAAATTTAATATTTTACAGAATGATATGCCAAGTGGTCCTATCAATTGAACTCATATAATTCATATGTATAAGAACACATGCTATAAGGCATTGGACATTTAATTTTATCCTGAACAGACTACGTGGTAGCCAAGGTGGTATCCTGGTGATACATGGGTGGGTAAATCCTTCGAGGGTCTATACAATCAATGACCTTCCCCTCTCCTATACTTATCAAAATCCCCCTCTCTCATATACTGACGGATTCGGGCTTCTGCAATTTTTTTTTTTTTTTTTTTTGAAACCTTTTAACTTCGGCATGATAATTTGTAATGCTTGCCCAGTGCCGCGACTGCCCCACCCACGGCCGACGAGCTAGTTTTGCGGATGCAAAGCAAGCATGCCGAGCGGTCATGGCCTGGACACCCTTTCCTCTTGCTGCCAGCACCAGCCACCTGTTCCTGTAGACAAGGGGTTGCAATGGGGTATAGGAGGGAGTGCGGTCGATAAGAATCTTGGTTTCGTTTCAAATTTTTCATTTACGTATTTATTATCTCTTATATCCCGGTAGGGCATTGTTTCTTTGTTTGGATTGATTTCTAGAAGGATATTTCAATCAATGCAGGTGACAAATGAATCCATGTCTAAGTTAAAACCCAGAAAAACAAATATGCGTTAAGACGACCCATTGCCAAAAAAATCCAAATCAGCGAACCAGCGATTGCCATAAAGAATTCGTGCCACATGACCACAGCGTAGAAAATTGTTTGTAACAGTCAGTTTTACTGCGGTTTTGAAAAGTACAGGGTTTCAACACCACAGCCAACTCTTGGCAATCGCTTCTTAATATTCGTTACAGGATTTTTGATATCCAACTACGACAAACATGCGTGAGAAATAGACCTTTTCTGAACAGCGATATCTTATATAAGACTTACTGTGCCTTACAAAATAGGGTTCTAAAATTATTTTCTATGTTTAGGTTAAAAACTAAGAGATTCAGTGGACTTGTGGTTTTAAACCTTTCCAGGCATATCTTTGCCACTAAGTAACTGCTTTCTAAAACGGAATGCTTCCGGATCTTCCGTGAGGATGTGCAGATATATTTTTTTCAATTTCGGAGAAAATTCTGCAGACAAGGCTGCAAATGCAAAATAATGGTTAAACAAAAAACTTTCATTAGATAGATATCATCCATATTTCAATGCATTTTGTGTTTGTCTTCCATTCTTTCTTTTGCAGAATACATAATAACTGGGGTTTTGAATTACTGATCCATCGAGGTGTATTTGTCGAATACCCCAGCACAAACTATCCTTAAAGAATCGAAAACTGGAAACCAAAAATTCGTTGAAATATAAACTGGCAAATTTAAAGGAACGCAGTTTGCCATCAGAAACTTGTATAAAATCCATTGCAGAGTCAAACCATGGAGAAGCATTTTATATGCGGCATGATAAACTATTCATTGCACTCTATGGATCCATTATAGGGGTATCGGATCCTATGCTTTCTGTATCCATGTAGTTTTAATACCTGAGGTGTCTTGTTCTGGATTCCGATATCTGAAGTAAGGTAACGCCAAGCAAGGCTGCGTGTCTACTGTCTATTGCAAACTTAACAGCTATAGGGCACATACCGTCTATTGCAAGTAAGTTTAAGGTTTTTTCCCAAAATTTTGTTTCGTATTTCTAGAGCTTAAGAGATAATACAGTGCAGATTGGATGTTGATTTACCACGCTTCATGGATATATGCGTTGAGTTCCTAACATGATTTGTGAAGTTTTTGGGGTGAAAACCGGGTAATTAAAATTGTGTCAGCTTTATCGTGCTGTCTAACGAAGTCTACAACTTCTTTTCTATTTAATATGCGCAAGGCGTAAAATATTTGAGATGATTTCGGGTTAAGAACTTAAGATAAGCAAAGTCAGAATAAGATAAAGGTGTGTCGCTTTAAGCAATCAATGTTGTGCTAAAAATTCCTTTTCATAATATGTGGTATGTAAGCTTTATCAATTCCATGGATAATAGAAAGCTTACGCGCGAGATTTTTACAAGCGAACAAGGTTAGCGACAGTGTTTTCGCTTTCGTATGAATAAAAAGTGTCACGCATATTTTCCTCAAGGTCAGTGCTCTAATAAAATAACCAGCTTCATTCCAACACCTAAACAACTTACCTGTAATATTGACGCTTGTAGGAATGGTTATCAGTTTATCCTTGAATCCAATTTTGGTCATACTTTCAAATAAAGAGAATATTTCTTTAGATGTACTGCACGAATGTGAAAAGCTCTACCCAGCTCTGTATTTGCCCCTGATAATGATATTCATGAATTTAATACCAATGAGTTTCTATTGCTATTTTTTTTTATTTTGGCCTAGACTTTTCCTTTTCGTATTTGTCACTTTAAACTTCCCATACCAAAATTGCATAATGTATTGTAAAGCAGCCGATTAACTATAAATAAAATAATTTTATTGAACTTTAATAATGCGACTCTATATTCTTTTGCGAAGTGCCGACTACGACTATGATGCTGAACTGATGGTTCAGTTGCAAATGATGATGACGATATGAAGAATAGGACTCAGGATTACCGTGTCATTAATTTCGTAGAACGATATAAATATTGATTGACCGCACTTTAAATCTATTTTAGATTGTCTGTGATGGCGGTTGTATGAATGGATCTGATCTGATGGTGGCGCAACTAACCGAATTGAAATCGCGATGCATGAAACACAAACAGTGCAATTGCTTTCCCGAATTGTCACGCAGCTTTATGGTTTTTCACACTGTCCCTTCTCCTCTTGGCATGAGGATTATTCCAAACAAAACGAGTGGATCAGAGAGGTTCCTTAAATCGAATGCGCTAAATGGATTCAATTTGGTTTTATGATTACGGCTAGCATTTTTTTACACATAAAAAAATATATGTCATGCCTTTGTGGCGATGGATAGAAACGTATGGTTTAATTGTTGTTGACGGAAAGACTGGAAATGTTATCCGCCTTAGTCCGACTAGGAGAATGAATTTATATTATAGCCATGACAAGAAATGGCGAGAGTGTTGAATTTAAACCAATAAAAAATAACAAATAGAAGTTAATTTTGAGGTCTTGCCAATTATGTAGTCGGTTTAAAATGGTATTGTGTGGATATTGGTCACAACAACTGGGATGAAAATATACAGCCAGGATTTAAACCGAATTCATTTTCATTCTTTTATATTAAAATGCAAAGTGTTCATTAGAAATAAAGGCATATTTTGTGAATTATCTTTTACTATTGACCCTATTCTCATATGATTTTGTGTTTTAATGTTTCTTTTGTTTAATTTCAGAGGAATCTAAGGAGGCCCTTTAAATTTTGGTTATATTATATTGCCTAATTATTATTTAAAACATGGCAATCGCCTACCCCATTCTTTACTTAAAACCATAAGGTGTCGTGGTTTCAACATTTTTTTTTTAATTCAAGACCTTGTTATATGCTATTAAGCACAGAGGGGCAAGAACGTGCGACCTGGTCGTGCCCATTTTTAATGTGAACTCCTTTGTATAACGATATTCAAAAAAAGAAGACCAACAAAGCCAGGATGTTAATTTAATTATTACTGTATCTTTATTAGGTAAGCACATTAATATCAATTCCTTCAGCATAAGTTTATTTAATTTCCCATCGCATAGTTTCAGACCGCATATTCATTTCCACTTTGACATATTTTAATTAGGTTTTTCCCAAACATTCCAACCAACGAATCAAAAACTTTGTGTTGACAACCGTAATTTATGCAACATAACCTCTCCCTTTTCGACTCTAATTTATTAAAACTTCCCGTGTAACCGCAGAATTTGCAGCAGAGTTTTCAGTTCACCAAAAGTCAATATCTCAAACACTTAATCATCTTACACAGCATCGACCTCTCAGTTTAGTGTAAAAGTTCCAAACTATAAAACCCTCAGCAGCCAATAAAATGTAAATTCGACCAAAAGGATTACATATATGTATGCACCTTTCTACACAGCTTTAAACCTATTCGTTTTATATGAGCTATCACAATTGTCCACAGTAAATAGCGGTTACAGAAAGAGTAAATGTCCTTTGAAACTACTGCTACAACACAGGATGGCACACAATTTAAAAACTGATTGCAACTCATGGCAAATCCCTTAACAACTAGCTATACGTCCGGTACGGTACACCCGTTGGGTCGCCGGCTTTTAAAACAAGGTTACCTACTAACGAAACCACTTTTTAACAAAGGTACCCGAAATTGCATTCCTTTTTCGTTTTTTTTTGTTCTTAATTGAAAATGAATAAAATAAATCCTAGTTGCATTTACAATCTACTTTGGAACAATGTAAGAACTAAAACCACAAAAAGAAGTCCAGTATGGCATTTTCATCAAATACCTAAAAACAATATAAAATGCTCATAATATTAAATTTATTCCTGCTTTTAGTCATTTATTATGAGTATTTGAGATGTTTTTATTATTCCTCTCGAATGGGAAAGTGGCTAAGCGGCCAAAGTAAAACTACATATGTAGGTCCACAGGATACTGGATACTTTGAATGGATGACTATGATGATGATAATGTGGACGTTAGCTTTGGCTAAAGCAAATATAAATAAATAAAACAACCCTGTTTTGTTTTTTAAAGCAGCGTTGTTATATCAACAATTTATTATACAAAGCAAAAAAAAAAAACAGTTATCAATTGATAAATGTAAAACTCATCTTTACCTTTTGTGTATCAAAATTAGAAAATTTTGTTATCACAAAAAAAATTATATTCGTTGCAATTTTTCAATGACAGAGGTACCGCATTCCACATTAGCGAAGCTCGGGCATTTACATAGCTTGTATATAGGTTAGTATGTATATTGAGTTCTATTGACCGCAATAAAGTCTGTTCGGGAATACGCAAAAAAATTTTTAAAATGTTGGGTCATGGGTATTGTTTGTTTTTTTTTTTTTTTTGAATCAGTTAGAATCATTACAATTACATCATGAGAGGAAGAGGAGCAGTAAGTACTAACTACTTGTATATACTATTCATTTGACTTCCAATAAAAAATAAAACTGTTTGGTGGAAATCAGGACTTTCCTTTTCTTCGTCGAATTCTTTAATTATTATTCTTTTTATTTATTTATTTTTGTTTATTTTTATTATATAATTAATTAGCTACACACCAAGCCGGTTAAAAAGGTTATACTTAGAGTTTTAGACCCAAAGAATTTTCCGTCATCAGGTGAACACACGAACTAATTTTTTTTCAATTTTTTTGAGCTCAAAAATTAACTGTACTTATCATATAATCGTTATGAAAAAGCTTATTTTTCTCGAAAACGGCTCCAAGAAGTTTTATGAAAAAAAAAAATCAGTGTGCTACTTACTGTAGGTAGCATTATATTTTGGTGAAAAAAATAATATGGTGGGCTAAAAACGGTACCTCGCATAGGACCGTTTTTTTTCTTTAAATTCTCAAAAACTGATTAATATCAAAATTGATATACAAGAAGATTAGTTTTTTTCGAAATTTTTTTTTGTATGACGGGATGACATAAGGTCCACGGACATAATGTCCATGGACGTTACTTATTTTTGCTTGCGATTATAGGTACTATAAGGCAAGTTATGGACTCGTGCAAAAAAAAAATCTAACAAGCTAACATGACATAACGATGATAGAGAATTCGAAAAAAGTGGGTCAGGAAATTCCATCCGTATGTCTGTCTGTCTGTTCGCACCTCTACAGCCTAAACGGATGGGCCGATTTGCTTCAAACTATATATGTATTTATTATTTATTTGGTAGGATCTCGGGGGTGTTTTTCATTTTTGCTCTAGGTCGAAAAATAACGGTACCTGCAATACAATCTTTAACAAAAAGTTTGATTTACTCGAAAACGGCTCCAACGATTTTGATAAAACTTTCGGGGTGCTATTTTTTTACAACAATACATCTTTCAGTTAGAATGAATATTTTTTTGAAATTTGTTCTCTAACGGTAACTCTCATAGAACCGTTTTTTTCAAATGCTTAAATCCTTATCCCGATTTCAATAAAATTTCGCACACAGGTTAAGATAACTATAGTTAAGTAACTATGACGTCTCGTGTGACTCTTGAATATAAAGCACAAATTCGCTGCGGGCTATCGTGAGTGGCATGCAAAATTTGGGTGAAATGTTCATTATTCTTTCTGTGATTGTACGATTGAGTGGACCACATTCCAGATGAAAACATAGATGTGACTTGTTTGACTTGTACGGAGCACACATTTTATCTTGCATCTCTAATTTATAAGTATTATTTTCATCAAATTATATCTGCGTTAAGTTTGACAACTCATTTGGTGGGAACGATCAGGTCGAATGGTCGAAATTTATTGGTAGTTTCCGTAGGCACAAATGCTTGGAATTGAGCCTACACACTTGCACATGGTGACAAAACAGGGGTTAAAGTGTGGTTCCCCAACAAAGTAATCAAGTACAGACTCCTTACATATGCGTCCTCTTAGGAGAATATAATATCTTCAACTGTCCGTTTGAAAGGATTTAATGTAAATCTCTAGATAAAAGCCAGTATATACTTAGCTGTAGTAATGAATCATGAAATACAGACATTGAGTTAAGGTTACAACAACTAAAGCTGCATAATGAACAACTTTAGTTGCATAATAAAGACACTTGAGTGTTGATTTCGGTTTTACTTACACATTGTAGGGTATTCAGTAGTTTCTGCTCTTGGAATGAAATAAACAATTCTTGAGAGGTCAAAGTTGTTTGTTTGCTTACCACCAAAATGCTCTGGTAAAAGAATTATTGTGTTTAAGATGTAAACTTTAAGCTTTAGGTCAAATATGGAATTTTCCTGAGGAACCCAATATAAGTAGTTTGAATGCTTTGTGTGCATTTATAGAAGCTTTAGATGCTAGTAGGTACATTAGGTTCCAAGGCCGTCTTTAGCCTTTTGGGGGCCCTGGGCACTTTTCGAAAATGGGGCGCCTTTATGATTATATAAAAATGTTATGTTGTGTAATAAAAGTATAAAGAAAAAAATCACATAACTTGGAATTAATATTTATTATTTTAATTTTTTAAATAAATAATATTTTTTCAATTCATTAAAAAGATAAATAATTATTGTAGCATTTAAAACTTAAACACAAACATAAACAATGTAAAAATATAAACAAAAAAATAAATATTTCATATAAAAAATCAAAAATAAACAAAATTTAAATAACTGAAAATTAAATAAGTTATTCAGAATGTAATTTAAAGAACAATATATTGATATGCAAAAAGTGACACAGACTATATTTTTTCAGGTAAAAGAGAGGAATGTTTATTAAAGGAGTCTTTTTCTTGATTTGAGATTAGCAAAATCATTGATCACATCTTCAAAATCGATGCCTCTGAGGATGTCGCTTTCTATTGACACCAGCGACAAACTTGTCAATATTTCTTGCATCATTGTAGTTCTGAGTTCGTTTTTTATTCTTTTTAACTTAGAGAAGGAACGTTCCCCACTGCAATCGGTCACCATCATACTTAAGAAAATTCTTTGTGCAATTTCAACATTTGGAAATTCATCTTCAATTTTATTTGTTTTTAAATCATTATAAAGTTCTATAATATTGTCAGTTTTTTCATTTTCGTGTCGACTAATTTTCCAGTATTCTTTTAAATTCAGGCATTCAGCATGTAGTTCATCTCCGTTCACATCTTCAGTGTAAAATTTAGCAAAAGATTTGCAGTTTTCTTTTAAGTTGGCCAATCTTCGTAAACGAACCTAGTCGCTGTTTCAATTAAACGCTTAGAGTGTCGAAAATGGGAAGAAAGGTTTCATTTTTGAATCTTTCTGTCCCAGTCAGAATTACTGAGGGTCCAGAGCCGTCAAAAAAAAGTCTGGCGTGAGCTTCTACACCTCGTCCTTTCAGAAAGGTCCTTATATTAGAAATCCGGGTTTTTTTTGTCTGGCTGATGAATCAAAGTTATCAAAATTGTCCCTGATAAATTCATCGATTGCACTCAGCAAATTTATTGCAACATCCAGGGTAATATTTTGTTTTTGAAGTAAAGTACTTGTTTTATTAATTCTTTGCAATACAGAGTTCCAAAGTTCTGTAGGAATGGTAAATTCAAGATTGGACATTTTTTTTTCAAAGACTAAGTGCTTCCTCTCTGGCCTCTCGTGCCTGTCCTAAATCGTTGGCGAAATACATCAAAGCTTCTTCAATTTCTTGATGACCTTTATATAAGGCGCTTAGTCCATCAGCTCGCGCCGACCATCTTGTTTGAGAAAGACTTTGTACAACTTTTTTGGACCTAAATGAGCAGTCAACACAATCCAGCGATGAGAAGATACCAAAAAAAAGTTATACAATTTTTGAATAATGTCAAAGAATTTGGTTGCTTCTAAGACACACCCAGCGGCATGCACTCCTACCAAGTTTAGTTCTTGCCTGCACACCAGAAAACTTTCCTGACATATTTGCCGCATTGTCGTAGCTTTGGCCTCTGCAATCTGTTATCGAAATGTCATGATCCGCCAAAACCTTCAGTATTCTTTCCGATAAATAATCAGATCTATGTTCGTTAATTGGATTAAAATCCACAAACCTTTCCACAGGCTCGTGATCTTTCACGTAACGAATAATAAATGTTAGTTGATCAACATGATCGGGTGTACTATCAACGCTAATTGAAAAATATTTTGCCACTGTGACTTCTTTTACAACAGTTTTCAAAACCTGTCTTCCATGACATGAATAAATTCATTACAGATATTTGCTGAAAGATAACACGCATGACCACTTCCTGGATTTCCAAATTTGCTTAAATGATCTGCAAGAAACGGGTCAAACTCGCTAAGCAACTCAATGCATCCCAAATAATTCCCCCCTAAATGATTCCCTTGAAATCTTACAAAATTTAGTGCTATTCATCTGACGGATAGTTAAATCGCCTATGTATGAGTTACTGCGTTGATGCAAACTTGTATGCGCGTTGCAAATATAGAAACACCATTATCTGCACTGCCACTTAGTTAATCACAGCGGAGCATTGTTTATAAGGTGCTTCATATTTCTGTTTTAATTTGAATATAATTTCGCAGGGAATGTGATTTAAAATGATCAGCAAAGGTTGTTTTTCAGCAAAGAAAGTTCGAACTCTGGTCATCATTTGTGCATCTAAAATTGTATCGAAATATTTTTTTTCTTGAAAATAGACCAATAGAGGTTAAATGATGTTTCAGCAATTTGGGGCCCCTGGTGATTGTGGGCCCAGTAGTAAAGAGGGGTCTGTTAGGTTTTGTATTTCAACTGTGTTTTTTTCAAAATCTTTTGAAGTAAATTTACACATATAAGACACAATAAGCATGTTAATTATTATCAGCCTAAACTAAAAATCATCAAAAAAGCCAAAATTCATCTATAGTAGTTATCAATATTCTTAGCTATAAGACACATACAACAAAAGGAGGGTGAGACTTTTTGCAGGCAGAAAGATACGATCAACTAGACCTTGAATAGCTCCGGTTTAAAATCATCATCATGGGTGCAGAGACAAAAAAACTAAATTCAGTATAAACGAGCAAACGGGAAGACTCTTTTTTAGAAACAACTAATCATAAGTTATGTATCTTCTTGCAAAAAATATAAAATGAACGTCCTTATATAAAACCGTTCAATCAATTCACTATGAATCTTAATCCCATTCCCAATTCAAAGAATTCGATATATTGACATTGACACGCAGAACACTTAGTTCTTTGCGTGTTCCAAATTGGTCAAATACAATCCATTCAAACTGAATGGACAAAAATGGACTGAATGGAAAAATATAAGAGCAAAAGTACAGTTGAGGAAGAAGGATACGGCCAACAGGATGACAAAGGCATACTTAAAGTTAGTTTTGAAGAATTTCTGTTTTTGAGAATTGTTACGTGCCAAAGAACTTGAGTTGAGAATTGGTCGCTCTCCTGGCAGTTACACCCCCAAGACAATATCACTCAATGTTCTTTCCGGCCTTCAGTTTGTATTGCAGGATGTCAGATTTAATAAGGGAAAGTTGGTGTGCACACAAAAAAGAACGACAAGAATAAAAACCAAAGACAATGCTCTATTATGTTTGATAATTTTTTTTCTTAACCATTCTCATCTTGAGAGGAACTTTGTCTGGCTCGACCTTAAGTTTTTCTTTACGATAAAGAAGTTGTTAATAGACGGATGGATGGTTTTTGTATTCAAATCTGTCGTGCCAGAGCGCAAATATACAAAACAAATATTTGAATTAATTTTGAGAGTTGTCAAAAAAGTTTGAAGTTTTGTGATTTGGAGTGCCGACGTTCTACCCCCTCAGTTATGGTGGTGAAAGAAGATTGTCAAATCTATGAACCTTTTATAATACAAGTTATTTATGTTCGGAATTTTCAATAAATGGATGAAAATTTCATAACTTGTTAGTGCGAAATGATTTCGTAAGACATATCTTATCGACAAAAATTACTTTTGGTTGAAATTAATTGCCGAAGTTATTGTATAAAAAGAAGTAAGAATGGGATTTCTTTACTCTACTTTACTTAAAGTTGGCTGTGATATTTTGCGGATATAAAATTTTGAGTTTAAAACTATTAAAATGGTATTAAATTTATTCCAGACTTAAGAGTACTAGATTTTGGTGCTATACCTTTATGGCAATCATTGACATTCTTCAAGATAAAGTGATGGGCATGGACGAAGTTCCAATTAATTTTCGATATTTTCTTTGAATACTTTCTATTCTATACCTGTTCCATATTACACAACATTAGTCTAATATAGACGTTAACACAGTCGTATGCAAGGACTTAAGGGTGTATGAATTTTTAAAGCGAATGAATTTCGTTGAACAAAATTTAACATAGAGTTAGCTTTATCCAAAATGAATTTCACATGCTTAACGAAGTTTAATTTTAATCAAAAACGAATATAAGATTCTAAAAAAAATAAAACACTTTCATTTAAAAATATTCAAGAATAAATTCGTTAACTTACAACATTCTGTAATTCTATCAAGGTGTTCTTATAAAAGCATAATCGTCAGGAGACCTGATGAATATGAGAAATTTCAGATCATTTGGAATTAAAAGCCGAACGAAATTTTAGAAGATGTCTTTAATATAAATCAAAAAAAGAAGTGGTCCTAGTTGTCCACATTCAGGAACACCTGACAAATCTTCAGCTGGACACAAAAATATTCATATTATGACACACATATGGTATGCGTCATTTAAAGCCTTTGCAAAGTCAGTGTACATATATAACCTCAATTTGGTAACTTTAATCAAGTCTATTGAGCTATTTTAAATTTGTATGTACAAACGAAAGCATTTGTGTGTTTTTGGTTTAATATACTGCTTCATAGTAATTTTCCTTGATGTAAAATGATCTTTGCTTTAATTAATTTAAGAACATGCAAAAAGATGAACAGATTCAAAAAGAATGCCACGTCTTGTTCTAATGAATATTTAGACTGATTGTGCCTAACAATGAAAGATTATACTTAGCTTAAGCTTACGGTTAAAACATACCATACTTAACGAAGAATGTAGTTAACATACAAAATGTACATACATCCATATATTTACATAAAAACTGTGTTTCGAACATTCGATTGTAAAGCTATGGTATTTAAGTAAAATAATAAGTGTCATATATATAATCGACAATAAAACATAGATACAGGGTGGTCCGAACAATTGAATAATTATAAGTTATTAGGTTTTTTATGTAGCACATTTCATATTTAAAGTTCTTACATTGATAACACCAAACATTCTTTAATCAATAAAAGTTAAAAGCATCAGCAAAGGACTATTGTTAAAAGGAAACTACCCTCATTTATTACAATTCAGGTTGCGTTGAATACGAGGATTGATTAAGATGCGAATAGTAATATCAATGCATATTTATAAAAACGAATTACATTTTAATAATCAATGCTTATCCCCATTTTCTCTTTCTTCTATTTAATTCATATCCTCAACACACGTAATGTCCTTTTTGACTTGATAAGACTCATGCTGATAGGACTCATGACTGATGTTACCCGCGATACTGTGGTTCTTTCAACCAAAATCGATCGCAAGCACCAGGCGAACATGAAAAAGAACAGGCGGAAATTCCCAAAATAATTCCACTCAAATTCAAAAGGAACAAGAGAAGAAAAAGAAATACAAAATAGGCGGAGTTTTGTTAAAGAAGAAAGTAAATGTAGATATTGGTGTGTGTGTGTGTGTGAATTTAACTAGAAGTTTTGTGAGTGTAAGTTAAAGAGCTGTTTGTTGATGTTGCTGCCATCAATGTTTTCTTATGACGTTATCATGTAAAATTATCGTCCGTAAACTGACTTTACAGACAAACAACTCTTTTTATAAATACAAAAATTGGTATCGGTTTTGAAGGAAAATTTTTAACAGACACAGCTTTTGGATTTCGAGGCAGTGTATGAAGACTTTGCGGAGGAAAAAAATTGTATTTGTGGTGATGCATAGATAAGGCGCTCAAAATGGAAAAAAAAACAGGGCCAAGAAAAAAGGACTTGTATCGTTGTATCCCGAGTTTTCAACTGTTTTCCTTAATTTTTACACCATGCTTCAGAAGGAAAGATTGGAAGGTAGTCTCATTTTACCTTACTGTCAATATTTCTAATACCATTCATATTTACGAGCAGATTCATTTTTAACTTTATTTTAAGTGCATACATTATCCTAGATTAAGGCTGCCATCCTTAATATACGTCAAGAATTTAAAATTAAAGATAAGGTTGTAAAAAATGATCACTGTTTTTCGTTTGCTCATTCTAATTTTTTTTTTTTAACTTTTAGTTGACGGATGGTTGATCACTTAAATGTTAATATCTTTGGTGAATTCTACTGGGAGAATTCCACAGTTTTTTAAATTTTGCATTCGATTTTGCAGATAATTGTGCAGAAGCTATAGTGAGGTGCTATCAAATATAAAAATCAACTTAAGTTCAGATAGAAGGATGGAATGATCTATACTTCCAATGCTTTCGAAAAATCAAGTAACACCATGAAACCAAACTTATCAGTATCAAGTGCAAATCGTATATCTGATGTAACTTTTAATAATTTTTAAGCTTTTGTTCGCTCGCTTAATACATAAAAAAATTCAGGAACAAATAAAAGCCCGGTATTTATTTTACTTAATACGAAAAAAGTTCTTTGATAAATTGGAAAAGTAGAAAAAAAACAACAATTTTCATTATTCAAATTACAAAACTCGAAAAATAGCATTAATCGATTTAGCAACATTGGACACTGGAATTTTGCCATAGCAACTTAAGGATGTCATTCCAGAACAATAATATTACTTATATTTTTTTAATAAATAATTTTGTTACCGTTAAAACCGTGATCCTATTTTATTTTAAATGTTTTTATTTTTTATGAAAACAAAATCAAATACAAACATATAGTTGTTGAGCTAACAACGTTAATATAAAAATATGTTTGTTTTTTTTGCATTCCAATGCATGAAAAATAAACCCAAAATATTGTTCAATATTACGACTTGAACAGAAAAATAGCATCGAACTTCTCAACTTTGAATGTGAAATAAAAAAAATGTACAGGGAAAATATATTTATTTGCAATATTTCAATATTTATTAATGAATTCCGTAATTTTAGTGTTTTTTTTTTATTTGAGATATGTATTGATGAAATATTTCGTATGTTCGACAATTTTTCAGCGTAAGTTAAAAAAACATATGCTCATGTTTTTTGATGTTAGTCGGTTTTGGGTGAGAAGAAGGAAATTGCATTGCATGTTCAATTTGTGGCATATATGAATTGTCCAACAGGAATTCGCTTACTAATGGAAGGGAAGTCAGAAAGGATGTTGACTAACGCTATACAATATAAAGCTCCTTTATATACATATATGTATAGAACAAAAAAAATTATTGGAATCATATTGGATGAGAATATCGCATTGGGTATTTTGTGAAACATCGATGAGAGGTTCATCATGTTTATGTTGCTTAATTAATTCAAAGAAGTATAGAAAATGAGAAAATGGAGCTTTGGAATTATTTGTTTTAAAATTTGAATTTCATATCAAAAAGATCATTTTAATTAATATGAATTTTTTATTAGTTAACCTGATGAGTGATGATGCATAAATAATTTTTTTTTTATATAATTAACATATAATTAGCACAGTGGACTATTTGTTTCCCTTTTAATGTAGAGCACAATGCGGGGGTATTAGGAAGATAGGGAGGGGAAAGATAGGAGGTGTCGATTAACAATCGTTTTGAATGCTTGCAGATGAAAATGGAAAGGGAAATCTCGCTGGGTAAACTATTCTAAGTTCGTGTTGTTCGGCTTAAAAAAGAATCCCTATATTTCACATGGTACGTCCGAAATTGGGCTCAAGAACTGATGAGCATTCCTTGCGAGACAAGTATTACGGGAGAAACTTTTAAGAAGAGGAATGCAGTTGGCTACTTCGAGTGAACATTTTCTATAAAAGAAACTATAAAATAAGGAAAGACATGAAACATTGCGTCAGTGTTTGAGAGGGGCAATCAGTTCAGCGGCAGTTCTATTTCCTATCAATCTTAACGCTCGATTTTGTATTCACGCAGGTGGAGCGATGTTTGTGAAGCACCTGCCCAGAGGTGGTAGTTATACTCGAGTTTAGGGCGTATAAACGCTTTAAAAATTTTAGCCAGATCAGAAAGAAAAAAATACTTCTTACAGCGATACATAAAACCTAAGCAGTTAGTAGCATTTGTAGCGATATCAAATATGTATATGGTGGTTCCAACGGAGGTCGTCGTTGACACACATACCGAGTACTGAGAGCTTTTCGGTTTCTTTGATGTAAGTGCCATTCATGGATAATGGCATTGGGGGTATTTTTAGCTTTAACGACAGAAAACAGCATTGAGTTTTCGATACATTAAACTCCACACGATTCCTATTACCCCATTTGACAATGTTTTATAAATCGGAGGCAAAGGACGTGAATCATCGAACGAATAAGATCATTTATAAAAATGAGGAAAAGAGTCGGAGACAGTAGAGAGCCCTGGGGCACACCAGCATTCATTTTGTGGAAATCAGATTTAAATCCGTCCAATACTTTAATAATAAATAAAGAATAAAAGCTCGCATCACTGCAAGTATCGTGTATTTGTGATCGTTTCAGGACTGGCATCAATGTCACTATCGAGGAAGCATAGTGACCAGTTAAAGTTTCGAAAAAAAATATTCAGGCTGTCCCAGTTGGCTTTCTCGTATTGCCAAACGGTCCTGGTTGGAAGTTTTTCTTTAACTGGATGGGTAGAGGACAAGAAATTAGCTGATATGACACAATGGTCCGAAGTGCCAAATGGAGAAGTTACACTAATGGTATATTTATCAGATTGGGAAGTAAGAAACAAGTCAAGAGTATGGGCGGCTTGCCCAGCAACATCCGGTATACGCGATTAAACCAAGACATTC
This sequence comes from Platycheirus rosarum, assembly GCA_963971375.1. Lineage (NCBI taxonomy): Eukaryota > Metazoa > Arthropoda > Insecta > Diptera > Syrphidae > Platycheirus > Platycheirus rosarum. The sequence continues at coordinate 46,725,344 of OZ020510.1, read as the reverse complement.
TTTTTGGTTTAATATTTTAAATTTGTTAGGAATACAAGCACGCATGCGTAGAACAATCACATTTCAATCCCCCGCAATAACGATTTAAGTGAAAGGGCAAATAATATAATATAATAATATATATATATAATAATAATAATAAGGGCAATATATGCGCTCTAACCTGAGTTCCACTAATGGCCAAAACAGCTGGTACGGTGTAGACATATTCATGAAAGAAATAATTCTTTCTTAAGGAACAAATTTAGGAATTATGAAAGAGAAAATTACCAACACATTTTCCTCTTAAACTAATTAATCCCCAGCTCATAGGTCAACTTTTGTTCCAGAAAAGATAATTGGATCGCTGTTTCAACACAAAGCTCTCTAAATTATTCTATAAATGAAGAACATTCCTCTTTGATAAGAAAAGTGTTCTTGAACCAACTCACGCACTTATTTTCCTCTCTCACTTAAGTTTATCCTCTACCGACACAACTTTATTTGCTATAGTAGGCAAAATACTGAATCTTAAAGATACTTCAACAAGCCTTATAGTTTTCCAGGTCTATCATCTATGTATCTCAAAATTCTACTTACTGCGTGCGACGCCCTTGTTTTTCGCTGTCTTGACTATGAAAATGGATTTCAATTAGAAAATCTGGGCACCAAGCTTCAACGCACTTCCTTTTTGCTTTGTCTTCATCTGAGTGGTCTGGAGACTAGAGTTTGCATAGCTGGAGCTGGCCAAGAGCGATGGTGTACCTGATAGGTATTTACTCCTTAAATAATTGAAATTTATGTCACTTCATTAATTTGCCTTTCATCGTTCAAATACAGTCCCAACAGTGTTCGTCTGTTTTTATGTCAATTTGGCAGAAAGTCAAATAAGATTGTCGTCTGTGTTGTTGAAAGTCCTGCGGAAAGCTGGCAGAAAAAAAAGTTGTATCTACAAGGCAACAATAATGATTTCTCGACTTTTTTTTGCACATGCCGCTCAGCATGATTTCAGATTTAGAGATCAACCCTTGTGGGCTGTGTGTATTATTGTCAACTTATTTATTAGTGGACATTTATGAGAACAAAAGTTATCAAACACGTCGAATGTGCAAGGTATTTAATAGATAGAAGTATGTATACTTGAAATCATTTTCGAAGAGAAAGTGCGATACTTTCTTAACAACTTAACAACTCGTTGTTATTAGTGAAAGCACGTTGTTATTGCCCCCTTAGTTCTTCCTATCAAATCAATCGTAATCAGGTTGTGAATCTCGATTTTAAATTATTGAGTTATTTCCAAAATTTGGTATTATGTGAAGATTTGGTCGAACATTGATTTTTCAGGTCTAAGACCGCCTTCGTAGGGACTTATTTTTCCGTCAATAAACGGCTTAAAACATTCATATAAAACGCTGGACAGACGATGTTCAAAAGGCTCATTCCTGTATAGTTGGTGCAAAGTAATCGATCCCCGTGTTTGTGGATGGGACAGAAGATTCCAATCATCGGGCATTTTTTTCTCCGACCATATTTTGCAGATTAGTTGATGTATGTACCGTTTTTACTTGCGATTTAGGTACTAAAATGCAAGTTATGGATTCGTACAAAAAAAAATCTAAGAATCAAACATGATATTACGATAACAGAGAAGTTGAAAAAAGTGGGTCCGGAAATTCCGTCCATCTGTCTGTCTGTCTGTCTGTTCGCGCCTCTACAGCCTAAACGGATGGGCCGATTTGCTTCAAACTTGGTATTTAGTATTTATTAGGTAATATCTCGGGGGGTGTTTTTCATTTTTGCTCTTAGTTAAAAAAAAACCGGTACCTGACATGCAATTTTTAACAAAAAGTTTGATTTTCTTAAAAACGGCTCTAACGATTTTGATAAAACTTTCAGGGGGCTATTTTTTTTACAACAATACAAATCTTAGTTAGAAAGATTTTTTTGAAATTTGTTCTACAACGGTACCTCTCATATAACCGGTTTTTTTCAAATGCGGTTTTATCGTAAATTATTATCCCAATTTCAATAATATTTCGCACGCAGGAAGTCATTTATAATTTAATTAATATTGCATTTCAAAATTTTCAAAAGCTTATTTTTGATTTTTTAAAATTTTTAAAAAAAATTGGTTTTGGAAGTATTTTGAAAATGGGTTGATTGAATTTTTTTAAAATAATTTTCCCAGGTGACAACTACAGATTTACTTATAATGACATACTAGAACAAAGTTTAAAATATTTTTCGAAAAAATCAACTTTTTAAAAAAACTGGTCGAACGATTTTCAATATTTTTTTTCCTCGATAGAAATTTAGTTCTAAAATTTTTGTGCATACTTAGTTTTTCCGAGAAAACTTTTAAGCTAATTAAAAAAATTAAAGGATTTTGTAAAAAAAAAATATTTTTTTATTTTAATAGACGTGTGGTTTTCAATCTGGTAATACTTCTTTCAGAGTTGGCATTTTTTGACAGCTGTCACTTGATTTATACTCAGTTTGGTTTGCCATTTCATAATGAATAGGATTGCTCCCGAACAAGTTTGCAAATTGTGCAAGTTTATTACCAAAACAATGGTTCGCTTCAGTTGTGCAGAGCATCGACGAAGACCCGAATGAGTCCATCCGCTATCGCGCGCAACAATTGAAGATGTGCCCATCCACTTTATGGAAGATTTTGCGGAGGGATCTTGGTTTGCAAGGCTTACAAAATCCAACTTGTGCAAGAATTGAAGCCGAACGACCATCAAGCGCGTCGCACGTTCGGTGAATGGGCCCAAAACGAGATGGCTACCGATCCCGATTTTCACAAAATTGGGCCTCGGCTGGAATTTATTCGAGCCAGCCGCAGTGGCCACTTCCCCGAAATCATTTTTAAAACATAATGCATTTTGCATTTTTTTAAATTTATTCGACGATGTGACCGCACATATGAGCAAGTACGTGCGATCCAGTCGTGCAATTTATTTAGTCTGGCTATAGCTACTTTGGGGTTGGGTGTATGTAGTTTTGTTTGTCATCTAGATTGACTTGTCAAGGAATCATTGGTGGTATATTAGCTGTCATTGGTATTGAGCAACTGGTTGAAGTAATGTCATTGACTCCATATCTTCAACAGTGTTTCCATCCCCATCTTCGCAGAACCCAGAAAGTCTAGCGAAACCTGACGGTTTCACCTCTTTCTTTTTAAATTACCTCTGCATCTCTTTGACTTCACGTTGCTGATCTTTTTACTTTATCCTAATTAAGCGTTTCCCATCCTCTTGCTACACTCAACTTAGAGATGTTTTTGGCTTTGTTTACCTGAGCACATTCATGGTTGTGAGAAGTTCAACACTTCTGACGCTGCGTTTCTTATGGCTTGATGACATAGTTGCCATTATTCTTTAGGGTTAATATTGTTAGTCAGGGTATTATTGGCTAGCTCACGGGGTACTCAATTGATATAGGCTGTGCCTGTCGCTACTGATTTCAGTTGTCCTACATTGAACTTCCTCAGCATCGTTGTTGATGGCTTAATATCTTTGTTTGCTTCTCTGAACATATGAACATGACCGATTTGGTTGCAAGTTCGACCCCTGAAAAAATAATGAATCTTAGTCCCATTCCAAAGATGGTTTCGTTATAAGAGGTCCTTTGCGGTTATATTACCAAAGATGTTGCAGCCTTTGGGGTTCAACTTTGAAAATGGCGCGGGTCTCTCTATTTAATATACACACCTTCCACATGCTTTTCATTTGCTGATGGGGGAGGAAGGTTCGTCTTCATTATTGGTTAGCTTACTTAATTCACTCTTTATGCCAATCATTATGTATGATGAATAATCAACTTAATTATTTTGAATACCACAAAATCAATTCACTCTCGTTAATCAAAAAATGTATTTAATTAATAATCACCCAAATAAGGATAATCTAATTGGCAGGCGCTGCTTAAATGCATGAATTATTCAGATAAAAAAATATACATATAAATATAAAAACCTTAACAAGAAGGAACCCTCCTTAAAAACAAACATAACTGGAGCATCAGTTCTCCAGATCAATCAGAAATGGAAAGAAGGAGAAGAGAAGGAAAAATATATGCGAAATCCTAAAAATAAAACAAGTTTATTCAGCACCTTATCATTATCAAAGCATAGGTTCTATAGAAAGAAACCAAAGAGTTCTCAATGAATTCCTTTTAGATTTTACCGAAGACCATGAATGGGACATTTGGATTCCATATTATGCATTTTCATAAAGGGCGTTTTTTTAGCCGTAATACTTTTTTCGCAGTTGATCTTCTTGACTTGATTTATGTTCCGTTTGGTTGCCATGTCATAATAAGTAAATTTATTTCTGAACAACGTTCGAAAATCGTGCAAATTTATTACCAAAATAATGGTTCGGTTCGCGCGGCGCATCGTGCGCTGCGTCCAATATTCGGTCGACATAATCGCACAGCAAAGCGGTAATTCGAGCAAAAATGGTTAGGTTTCGAACCACGTTTACTCTAGTGGATAATGCGCATCCTCAGAGACGCCGTACAGTGCGCACCGGAGACGTTATTGTTGCTGTGGAGCAGAGTATCGAAGAAGACCCGAATGAGCCCATCCGCCATCGCGCGCAACAATTGGAGCTGTGCCCAACTACTTTATGGAAGATTTTGCGGAAGAATCTGGGTTTGCGGCAAGAATTGAAGCCGAACGACCATCAAACGCGCCGCACGTTCGATGAATGGGCCCTAAACAAGATGGCGACCGATCCCGATTTTCACAAGAACATTTTGTTCAGCAATTTTAGCTCAATTTTAGTTGAATGGGTACGTCAATAAGCAAAATTGTCGTATTTGGAGTGATCATAATCCACATGCCATTGTTGAAACGCCGTTACATCCTCAAAAAGTCACTGGGTTCGAATCCCGCTCATAGCCACCTTCTTTTCTGAGTTACTGCCTCTTGTGAGGAACTGACAAAACCTCCAAGAGTAAAATTTGTCTCGAAAAATTGGATCTCATGTAGCCGTTTGGACTCGGCGGTTAACTGTAGGTCCCTTCCATTCTTGCAGATTAACAACACACAAACAAGAATGTTTGCAAATATGAGTCATTGGGCTTGGCGCCAATAAATTTATTTATTTTTATGCGAAACAAAATAAAATCAAATAAAATTGAAGCTTTGACTTGGTGACATAGTTAAGTGGATACAAAGGATTAACATTGGATGCGCATTGTGCATATGCAGAGAACTAGTGCAACCTAGATAAGAGATTACACAATTTGGGCTGCACTAAATCTATTTGCCACGAATAGGAAAAACAGATTAACGGTTTGGTAGTGCTTAGGAATAGTATATAAAAAACATTTTTGGATGAATAAAATTCAGATTCAATTTAGTATTCAAAACGATTATTTCTCATTTCATGGCAGATATATATGGCATGCGTGCCCTGCCCTACGTATCAGACTTGCGATTTACCGAGTAAAATACCAACTTTACACATGCAAATTCGTTTACATTTTCGTGTAGAATTACTTCAATTAATTAACACATATCCGGAGGAGCTTAACCAAATGTCCGTCTGTTTTCATTTACATATCCCCAGATAATTGTACTTCCATTCCGCACACCATAGTTCATCTTGCTTGCCCCTTAACAAAAAAAAAAAAAAAAAATATTAACGTGTATCTGCATACTATCCAAACAAATAATCTCAATCCTTGGGTTAAAACATGGCACATGACTGGATCTTGCGACAAATATAATTGTATCGCCAGGTTTATTTCAATTTTTTTTTTATTTTATTTTTTCAATTTGAAATGAAGGACGCATGAGATTATTCCATGAAGTAGCGCCACCGAACATAAATTTAATTAAATTGAACACAGATTTTCACCTTGAGATTTATAGTTTTCCTTGGAACATAAAGAACAATCCATGAATCAGTTGCGGTCGGCCACCGTTGCGCCGGACAAAATTCGCTTTTGGAACGACAATTATTTTTTTTTTAAGAGGATTGCCACCGGTTGAAGCTTAATATATGAGACAAGTGTCGCACTTGTAAAATTCCATCACAAAAACCTAATGGGAAATTGAAAGGAATAAAAGTCGATATTGCATGTAGGTTTTTGGTCTTTTTTGTTTTAGCAAAAAGGTATGTAAAATTTATTTATGTTTTTTTGTGCAAAAAGGTGGAAAACCTTTACATTTTTGATTAAATGATTTCTTTTTTTTTGTCGTTTTACTTAAGAATGCCTTTGTAAAGTATTTTTCAAATGTTAAATAATTTTCAATTGTTTTTTTTATTGACTTTATTTTCGCCGCTTGATGGGAGAAATTTAATAAAAAAAAATTGGTTTATATTTTACTCTTTGTTATGAAATAAAAGAGGAAAATGTTTTTTTTTGGAATTCCTTCTAGGGTTTTGATATTTTTTTTAAATTCTTAAGCGTGATTTTCAGAATGCTACTTTAAGAGTAGAGGATTTTAGTGAAATAAAAAATAAATTGTTTTACAGTGTTGGGATTAGAATTTCTTACCCAGGAATAACTAAGGCTTAAGTTTTAGTTCCTAGAGATTTTAAGTCGCAAATTTATGCGGATTGCGAATAAACCACAATCGACCGATTCTTTAAGGCGGCCATTGCTCTATGCAAAAGTGCCGGATCTACGCAAAAGTGTGCAACCGTAAGAAGCCGAGTGGGGCGTTTGCCATTGCTTACCGATGTCACATTCGGTAAGCAATGGCAAACATGGGCGTTACGAATACAAAAAAAAAATAAATTGTTAATACCTCACACACATTTTAGCCAGGAAATAAAAATTAATGACCAAATAAATGAAAAGGAAAAGATATATATAAATAGTCTTTTTGTAAAAGAAAAAAATGGACATGACTGGGTCGCACGTACTTGCTCTTTTGTGCCTAATTACATTGGAATTGGAAATCAAGATCTTTGACAGAAACAAGTAAAATTTACGTTGAAAATAACACGGTTTGAACTTATTAAAAGTATCAAAACTACAATACTAAACGCCATCACACGTCTTAAATAATAAAGACTTTATGAAAAATGTATTTCGAAAATTGTACGACCGTTTTGATAAAATCCTGTTTTCTATTTTATTTTTTTTTAATTTTTTTTTTTTTTGAAATTTTGGTATATACATGTGATTATAAATTAAAAAAAAATTTAATTAGTTTTAAAAATATTGATTTTTCAAAAAAAAAAAACAAATTCAAAAATTAATTTAAATTAGAAAAAAAAGGTTATTCAAAATTTTGATATGCAGATTTTCTAGATTTTCTCATATATAAAATTTTACAGAAATCCAAAAAGCCGTTAATGAGAAAGCCGAAAATTAAAAAAACCGTTATATTAAAGATACCGTTAATTGACTTTTCCCGTAAATTTGGTTCTAATCAAATGATAGCCAATACCAACAAAAAAGTTCTCAACAATTTTCATCAAAATTGTTGGAGCCGTATTTGAGAAAAATATGCTTTACCTACACGGTCATATGGCAAGTAACATTGTTTTTAGGAGTAAAAATAAAATTTCAATTTCCCCTCCTGCCAAAGAATAACACACACCAAATTTTAAGATAATCGCTTAAGTCGTTTAGGCTGCAGGTCGTTCGTTATACATACTGACAGACGGACAGACATACATTTTTTGTCGACCACTTTTTTAGACTTCTCTATGATCGTAATGCCATGTTTCATTGTTTTTTTATTTTCACTCAAATACCTGCTTCTCCACCATCCCGCTAATAAATGGAGTCCATAAATCAAAAATTCTCACATATTTTCATCTCAAAGTTATAACTTCTGGACCTTCACATGTAGATATTTTGACTTTTGCTATCGTTTTGTTGTTTACTAGACTGCAACGATTTAATAATAATTTCATTTAAAAGAGAAGACATACAAAAATATGTTAAAAATTCATGGAAATTTTAACTTGGACCTTCGAGGAAAACCAATGCGCGCCGGCTACGATCTAGTTTTCCCAAATGAATGCTTAAATCACAATCACATCTAAGGTTAATGAAACCGTCTTTCTTGCCGGTTACGAAGGGAATACATCGCCGTTGTAATCTGTAGAGCGCAGAGAGTACTTCGGGCATCGCGCCACATTAATTGTTTATATACACTGTACAACTGTACACAAAATAAACGAGCATTTAAACTTGGAGACACAACAAGGAGCAGTATTGAAACAGTGAATTTATAAAGTAAAGGTGAAGATGAAGGATATAAGCCCCCTCGTCCTTGACAATCACAAGGACAATGTTGAAAACGCTATGAAGATGGTTGTTATTAAAGATCAAAGAGCAGCAAAATTTATAGCTCTTTCCTAGAAGTGTATCCATTATATGAAGTTCCATAATAAGTACTATACATATACATATACAATGTATATATATGTACTAGATTATTATGTCCTAAGTAATCAATGGTTGGCATTGAATGTTTCCCACTGAAAGAAATCGTAATGATGGACTTACAGTGATTAGTACACAGTAGCTATGATTGCATTCGAGGCTCGAGCTGCTCTAAAGCTGCTTAATTGTTTGGGTTTCTTTTTACGGGGATAGGTAATCCTCTTTTGCTACCAAAGGATTCAAGCGACTGGTATTATTGCAGTGCTTTTAGATTTAAGCTGCTACATCAATTGTGAGTTCAATTGAGTCGAAGACAAAAAGAAAACAAATTTCGCGAGGATTAAGAACAGGTTAGGAATATGATTTTAAAAAATGATTAAAAATCGGGAAAGTAGCAGATAAGAATGAGTCATAATTGATGCGGTTTTAAAGCGTGTAATCAAATCATCCAATGTTTAATTTTTAAGTCCTACAACTTTTTATGACAGAAATGCAGCATTGAAAAACATTAATATGCTTCATACATGAGTACCAACTAATGACCCAGTAGTAGTACAGTTGATCAAATATCTTTTATTTAAAAACAAAAATTGAGGAAGAAGAAAACAAACAAAAATATAAATGCGTCGCAAGTAATTGTTCTTATACATATGTGCAAAATCACATAAGAAGACAAGATCTTTGACAGAAACAAGTAGCATATAAGTAGAAAAATAACACCGTCTGAACTTATAACCTATCCCAAAACCACAGATACGACGAAATTAAAAAAATAAATTTCACCTCAACATTTTTATTCAATTTTTCTGACTTTTGATTGCTTGAAAAAAGTACGTAAAGTAGTTTTCAGCGGAAAAATTTAAACACAATTTTACTGCTTTAAAAAAATGCAAAAAAGTGTGAATTTTTTTTTTGAAAATCGTAGGATTTTAAAAAAAATTCCCTCGTAGAAAATTTCCAAACGAAATGCTACGAAAAAATCAAATCACAAGCCCCGAACGGAATCAGCCAAGATCCAAACATCTATTTGGACTTTCGGGCCACGAGTACGATAACTTGGCTGCCAAGATTTGATGAAAGGTTTTTGTAGAGGAGTCAAAAACAAGCACTTTTTAATTTGGGAGGGGGGGGGGGGGTAAATCTCCCCCCGTCTAGGAGGTAGAGGCACTTTTAGCAAAAATGGTTTAAATTAAAAAAAATATTATAAAAAACAACGGCAATACTTACATTAAAGTGCTATTCTGCATTTGAAAGCCAGAAGTTTGTTCTATAATCATGCATTTAAATTAAATTATTAAATTATTAAATTATAATAGTTTTTGAGAAATTCGCATTTAAAGTCCAAATTTTGATAAAAAAAACATGAAAAAAAGTTTACACCGATTGTTTTTTAAAAATTCTGAAATAAATAAATCAGTGCTAGCTTCCAACATAACAATATATAAACAGTAAAGTATTTATTGGCGGCATGCTGCCCCTGCAACCCCCCTGCTTGGCACACTACATGCAAAGTTTCTTTTGCATTTACACAATCTGTTATTAAAAAATTCAAATTTATTTTATTTATCCCATGTTTACTTAATACATATATATATAAGTAGCCCAAAGTTCCAAACTTACAATTTTCAAATATGAAAATGTAATGCATTATGAAAAATTCACATAACCTAGACACTACTGCTCGACTGCAGCAAATATATATAATTTCTTAATTTGTATGTTTGCGTCTTACATACCTATTTATATAAGGTAAGTGTTGCCGTTGTTTTTTAATATTTTTTTTCAATTTAAACCATTTTTTCTAAAAGTGCCACTACCTCCTAAGCGTGGGTTGATAGAGCTCCCCCTCCCATAGCGAAAAGGGCTTGTTTTTGACCCCTCTACAAAAACCCGTTATCAAATCTTGGAGGCCAAGTTATCGTACTATCCCCACTTTCGGAATCAGCTGATTCATAACAAAAACGCGCGGAGAAAACGGAAATTAAAATTACTCCTACGTTGTAAGTTGTTTTAAGAGGCGCATTTAATCCTCTCGACCACAATCCCTGGGCAATTTATGGCTTCTTTTGGAGCATATCCAAAAGCCTTTGGATTTGGGGTTTGTTTGTGTTCACTTTTAACCTTTTGTTAAATATTTGTTCTTCTTAAGACTGAAAAAACTTACAATTTTCTTTTACTTGCGTGTTAACAATCTATTTCCTATCCGTTCGGGTTTAGTGATACAACTTTTCCCTTACTTCTTACGAACATTTTCGGTACGACCGACGGGAGAAGTGATATCTTTTTTTCCGGGTCTCGTAGTACGATTCTATTACGACGGAACCTGTAATACCACTCAATATGCAAATGCAATTACGTGCAATCTAGCCTCCCTCCTTACATCTGTTGAATATTACCTAAAAACTCGAAGCTTATCCATAAAACCGATAACAAGCCCCTTTATAGTGTGTAATCGTGTCAGAGGATATTAAGAACGTTATCCAAAGTTTTGGCAATGTCCTTACCAAGATTCTATCAATATTATCTATATATGCCATGTATTTAATGGAACTCGCCTTTACGTTTCCAAAATTTATCATTGCATATTGTGCATCCCACAGTTCCCTTTTTGTTTCTGTGCCATATTAAAGTACGACCTCGAACCAACATGTGTGCAAGGCTGGGTGAATTTGAATGCAGGAAACACAATCAGAACAAATTGAAATCCTCATTCAAATTCATTTTGCGAACATTGCAATTCCTTTTCTGAAAACACATTCATATACAATACTTCGATCGCCTCGAAAAGCTTATGTACATATCCTTCATAGTATTTATCTATATAGGTATTTATATGTTCCTACTGACTGTCATATAGTCAAGTCCTACCACAAAATTCAATTTTATTTTTGGACAAAAAAGGACGAACTGTAGAAGCGAAACATGGTAGTCATATCCAATTGATATACAGTTGCCGTTAAAACAATAGCAGTGCTGCTACTAAAGATGTTCAAGGTCTCTTATTGCCGTGATTTGGTGCTTTTTTTGTTTTGTTAAAAAGCAATTAAAATTGTACCGTTTAGCTTTCATAACCATTTTGTAGATTTTTTTTTCTGGTAAGTTTTTACTTACACATCGATTTGGACCAGTCAAAATAATAGTAGTAGGCGTGTTTTATTCGTTTTCAATTAATTTTCAATTAATTCTATTCAATTTTAAGATAAAAACTTTATTTATTTTTGGTCTATTATGGGTCTTTGAAAACTTTTATAACAAAGCTGATTTCAGAGAAAGAAACCCACGCAGAAGTTCAGAACTTAATCGGGTTTTCTGCTTCGATGATACAAAATGCATTGAAGTCTACTTTCAAACCTGAAAATCGATAAACTCTGCCTCTATGACGAAAAAAGAAATAAAATGGCTCGACAGATATTGGACGAAAAAACGATTTTTGTTAGCGGTTGACTTTACAGCGGAATTTCTATTAGAGACGAGCGTTGAGATAGTTCGTAGACTTTTTCAAGAAAATCACCTGCCACCTGGCAGTCCAAGAAAAAGTACCGTTTCCGGTTAAACGAATTTGAAAATGTGTTCCGAGAAGGCAAAGGCTCAAGATAATATATACGTAGGCCACCAAACTCGGATTACCAACCTCAATACAGGAGAAAAATTATTATATCCGGAGGCTTCAGTATTATGATCTCTCCGTTCCATCAACTCACAGCAAAATCATCCTTTTAATTTTATCTTCGTTACTTGAAAGTACGGTACCTATACTTGGACCTCCTCTAGTGGGATACATTTCAGCACGAGTTAACTTTTTCTTGTTTCCCGTTTCAATGCTTCATATTTTATTTTTAAGGCTCTATCATTTCTATGTATGGATGTATGTATATATTTGCCTATTGCAACTATTGAGATATGCCTCCATGCTCTTCCAGCACCTTTCGTTTTCTTGCCAAGTTATGGCATCAGTCCTCTTATTTTCAATAGGTAACTTTTTTATTTTCACAAACAAGACCAATTAACATATCAATTTCGTCCTTTAAAAAAATTGAGCTTCTATTGCGTTTTATTGAAAGTTTTAAGCGATTTTTAAAACTTAAAAACCAAAACTTTTTAGTTTAACTACCCTTCTTATTTAAAATGTAATTTAATTTATTTGACTCAAAAAATTTGGCGGTAGTCTATTCAGAGGAACTTGTTTTTTAATCGATAATCCACGATATACCTTACTTAAAATTGTTATTTAATTTATATATCGTTGTTATTAGAATATTTTATAAGAATAATAATTTTCTATAATTTATAATAAAATTAATATCAAATCAAGGTGTAGTTTATTTTTAAGTATAAATGAGTTACAATAAAATTTATTTTTATGAATTTAAATATGAAAAATTTAATGAAATTGGATTTGATAGTAAAATTATAAATATTAATAATTAGATTGTAGCTCTTAAATATGTACATATCGCCCGTCACTCTTGTTATTAAAATAAGAAAAGTCGTAACATAGTAGATGTACTGGAAAGTGTCTGCAGAATCAATTTAAAGCTTATAAAGAAAAGTATTTCATTTACATTGAAAAGAATTTTGTGCAAATCAATATAAATTGATTAGTAATTATTTATTTTATTTTGTATTTATAATAATATAAATTATTTAAAATAATTATAAAAATTAATGTTTTAGTATTTTATAAATAATAAATAATTTTAATTATAGTTTATTAGTATTGTTAAATAATATTGAAATATTATGAAAAATTTTTATTTTTAAAGAAAATTTTATTTATCGTATCTTGTGAATCAGAGTTTATTAAATAAAAAAAATCGAAAAATTAATTTTAACTGAAAGATGTATTGTTGTAAAAAAATAGCACCCTGAAAGTTTTATCGCAATCGTTAGAGCCGTTTTCGAGAAAATCAAAATTTTTGTTAAAGAATGTATTTCAGGTACCGTTATTTTTCGACCTAGAGCATAAATGAAAAACACCCCCGATACACTATATTGTAGAGGTGCGAACAGACAGACAGACAGACGGGCGGAATTTCCGGACCCACTTTTTTCGACTTCTCTATCATCGTTTTGTCATGTTTGATTGTCGTTTTTTTTTGCACGAATCCATAACTTGCCTTACAGTACCTATTATAATCGCAAGTAAAAAGGTTCAATTTATAGGCCTGTTTGATTCTAATCAATTGACACCCCATAAATCCATTCAAATTCGAATGGCAATTAACTTCCATTTATGGACAATAAACTTAAAACAAAGGGAAACAAATTTATTCCCTAAAATGCCATCCCGATTTCTGCGATGGTATTATTTCGCAGGCTTGAATTTTCCTTCCCGTGTGTATTAGCACTTAGCATGTCTGGTCTTCAGGGAACAATTCATCAAATCAAAATGCATATTTATCGGGCTATATGCATTCCTAGTTGGGAAATTTCGGCAAACGGAATGCGCTTTCACTTAAAAACCCTATTCATCAATGCCGGTCGCACCCTTTCTGCTGTCAACCATGGTTTAAACTTTAGATGAAAGAATAACAATGCAGCATGGGCTGCAATTGGATGCAGAATTGAACTGATGGAGATGTTGCAATCTAATTAAAAATGTGATTCATCAGAACAAAATAAAGGATTTGGACACCAGTAACTATCAACTAACTACTATTGTTATCCCGTCAACGTTCGAGTTAGAATCGGTTGTGTTTGTTTTTGCTGCTCTTGATCTGTAGTGGTTGAGGTGGAACTCGATGCGCTGTTACAAACGACATTTGCTGATATCACTTCTATTCACAAGCTGAATGAGGATGGTGATGAGATGTAGGAATAAGTTTTTGAGGGACATTAAGCTAGATACTATGCTTCCACGATAGTAATGCTGACTCCAGCGCAGATATGATATCAAAAGTTAGAGTTTAAGTAAGTTTCCGCTATTACAAAGCCAACTTCACAAAGGAGAAAAAAAAATTCGCCAAAAAATAATACAACTCTTCAAAGGCAGTTGTTGAAAATTTGTTAAAAAAAAACTTAAAAAGCAATGTTGTGACTCTCCATTCTAGCCTTTCATCCATGTTTTTTGGGATGTAAAACTGCAACGGCGGCGTACGATAAGTTCATAAAATTCTGATTGTGAAATGGGGATAGGGAGTAAGAAATTACGTGGAATTTAAAGATTTAAAAACCTAAAACTGTCTTTTGCCGTTAAAAGGAAATATTTAACATATACTAGACCAACTCTTAACACTTTGTTTTCTGTGGAAAGACCATGTATTCGACGTCGATAAAAATGTTTAGGTTTCCTTCGAATATATTAAGCGTTGCTTTACACCGTTTGATTTGGCTATTATCTATATACCATTTATCTGACCAAAACTTGAGTATAACTCTGATATTTGGGCTGGTTCTCCTGTAATGCACTTGAGGTTTAAGGAACGAACGTATCTAAAGAGAAAAATAAGGATGTACAAAGGCAAAGCCAAAAATCAAATATTTCGGTGTCTAAAATAAATTAGACCATTTCCAAATTTCTTGAATGTTTTTTCGCGCACTGTTCACCTAGTTAAACATGCAGACATAAGTATACACATATCAAAGCGTTATTATTACCAACAACAATAATATACTAGAGGTTGGGAATACAAACTAAGTAGTTTTCATAATTTAGTGGCTTTGTGCTCGAGACAAACTTTTGTATCAATATAAAATATATATATAGGTATATATATGTCCTTCCAAGGTCCTGTTTTTGTACAACAGAAAAGATTCTACTCAGACAATGAATGTAATTAATTTTACCTAAGCGTGACGTCAAGACGTCACCACGTCATTCCCTGTGTGCTGATGACAATATTTTGAAAATGTGTACCACAGCATCATATCCGTAAAATGACGAAAAAGAATCCTTCTACCTAGCAGTGGTGTCATATTAAAGTGACAGTATATCACTCTTGCATCATTCCCCACTTCTGATGGATTGCAGTTTTTTTCGATTGTGTGTGAGTTTTGAATGGTGTCATCCTTTTTGGTAAATGGACAATGGATCGACGTATTTTTTTTGTGTTGAGCTTGACTGTGTGCAAAAAGAAGTGAGAAAAAGCAATTGAAAACAAACCATTGTTCCACGTGAAGCCATCCAAACCAACTTCCATCGATTGTCGTTAACCGCTGGGTCATAAACTCTTGACAATGTAGTGTTTTGCGGTTGAATATATTTGTGGTTTGGTGGAAAAAGGTTTTTTTTTAATGTTTTGTTGTATTTTTTGGGTTAGGTATGATTTGCCGATTTTTAAAATGTCCATTCAAAAAAATCGACCGTCATAATGTCGACTTCTAAAAAGTCGATTAGTAAAAATACCGACTGATCACGAAGTCGCATCTTGTAAAGTCGATTTTGAAAATATTATTTTTCTCGAAAACGGCTCCAACGATTTTTTTGCATTTTTTTTGTACTAGCTATCATTTGATCAGAACCTA
Source organism: Platycheirus rosarum (assembly GCA_963971375.1). Lineage (NCBI taxonomy): Eukaryota > Metazoa > Arthropoda > Insecta > Diptera > Syrphidae > Platycheirus > Platycheirus rosarum. The sequence continues at coordinate 46,709,537 of OZ020510.1, read as the reverse complement.
ATTTACGGGAAAAGTCTATTTACGGTATCTTTCATATAACGGTTTTATGAATTTTATCTCGTTTACAGCTCAGCTAAAAACGGTATCTCCCATAGTTTTTTATTCGACTTTCTCGTGAACTGGTTAACCAATTACAACCAAAATTGATATTCAGGAAGATGTAGGTAACCTAAGTAATGTCAATTTTAAATATTTTCGAACACATTTATTTTTTGTATTTTTAATAATTAAAAAAAAATATTTTATTTTTGAAAAATGGATATTTTGAAAACGCGTAAATGATTTTTTTTATTTTGTTTTTAAATGAAGGTTATTTTCGTGCTAAGATTTGCATTCTTTAATTTTTTTTTTATTTGCAACAAAAGTTGTTATATAAAAACTTTTTTATTTAAAAACCATCCTCACGATTTTGAAAAAAAATCACACTGTTTCACATTTTTTATAGAACAATGGCGTTTATTTTTTTCCGCTGAAAACTCTTTTACGTACTCTTTTCAAAAAATCAAAAATGGCCAAAATCGAATAAAAAACTTTATCAATATGTACTTACCAAATTTTATAAGAGCAAGTACGTGCGATCCAGTCGTCCAATTTTATTTTCTATGCAATACTTACATAAATGAGCCACTATGGCGTATACGTAATATTTTATTATCAGAAAATAGTGTTTCCTCTGGAAGCAATAACCAATCCTAATAAAAACGCTATGTCTTTATTCATATTTACCAGCTTCTGGCACAGAAACTAAAAAAAAATTGTTGCCTCACTTATTGAGCGTTGAAAGTTCGTAACCATACAGCTATTCATACAAAGGTCACTTCGACACAATAGACGATCGAGCTTTGTAAATAATGCAGTTGCAATAACTTTTCACTCACTCACCTATATTTCCAATAAAAAAATATCTCTTCTATCCAATACACAGATGCAAATTGCGATTCAGTTTTTTGTACTTTTAGTTTGTTTAAATGGAGCGGAGCAATTCAAATAAATGTCAATGGACACGTGATCTGCCTGCATTTACCTGCCTGTTCATTTACCTATCTGAATCCCTGAATTTTTGTCGGCGCTCCGGTATAGCGCTCCAGAATAGCGGGTACTCCACCCGATCCCAACAAACGAACTGTGAATAGAATCCCATTGGGTGCACTTAATACGGTGTTGTAACAATAACATCTAACGCCCGTTTTCAAGTTTGCAGAAGCCGGGGCTAGCGAAAGCACCAAACCATAGTTCGGGGATATTAATACGATATCGTGAATCGCGTATTTTTTTTTTCTTCTGGTATCTCGAACTCTCGGAGCACATAGAATAGATTCTGCTGCCTGAAAGCAGCTGCAAAGTAAGATTGCAGCACGTACCTTGCGGCGGTAATTATTATGAAGAGAATAATTGCGAACTTGCTGCTTCTCCGATTAAAAGAATTTTGGGTTATATTCCAATCGGCGAACTGGAAAAAAATTATATTTCAAAGTTGGAACGGCACGGCGCGGCGCGGGGACGTGCATTGATTTTGAAGTTTTAAAGACCATGAACGTATAATGATTTGCTTGCACCATATGCACAAGTGTATGAACCCTTTCCCAGTCATAAGAACGGAATTTTATTAAGCAATTCGACTTTCGCAGTGTTTGTGAAAGTGACATGTTTGAAGTGCTGCAACTTCGATAATCCGAATTTTCTCTTGTGGCTTAAATATATGTATGCATGTCCCTAGAAGAGCTAAAAAGTCAAGTTCTTGAAGTTCTAGCTATATCTCGAGCTTAGCATCAGGAATTAAATAATTTTTTTAATTAGCAACCGTTCCACTGGTGATCTGATGGCATATCTCACCGAACAGTGGAACAAATCTTTACATCGCTTTGGTGAAAGTAAGATTATTGCTCTTGATATCTCCAAGGCATTTGATAGAGTTTGGCATGAAGCTCTCTTATCGAAAATGCGTGCTTTTGGGATCGATAATACTCTTGTTCGTTGGATTAGAAGCTATCTTCTGGACCGTTCAATACAAGTTGTATTGGACGGATTCAAGTCTGATTCCAATAAAATAAATGCTGGTGTGCCCCAGGGCTCTGTTCTATCTCCGACTCTTTTCCTCATTTTTATAAATGATCTTCTGTCTGTTACTTCTAATCCACTTAACTGTTTTGCTGACGACTCTACCCTCAGCTTTTCATATTCGTTCGATAATTCACGTCCTTCGCCTTCGGACGTACAATTGCAACGGTGCCGTATGTCAAGCTCATTAAACTCCGATTTATACAGCATTGTCAAATGGGGTAATAGAAATCGTGTGGAGTTTAATGCTTCGAAAACTCAATGCTGTCTTCTGTCGTTAAAGCTTAACATTCCCCCAATGCCATTGTCCATGAATGGCACTTACATTGAAGAAACCGAAAAGCTCTCAGTACTCGGTATGTGTGTCAACGACGACCTCCGTTGGAACGACCATATATTTGAAATCGCTAAGAATGCTGCTAAGTGCTTAGGTTTTCTGTATCGGTGTAAGAAGTATTTTTCCCCATCTGATCTGGCTACAATTTATAAAGCGTTTATACGCCCTAAACTCGAGTATAACTCTTACCTGTGGGCAGGTGCTTCACAAACATCGCTTCACCTGCTTGATAGAATACAAAATCGAGCGTTAAGATTGATAGGAAATAGAACTGCCGCTGAAACAATTGCCCCTCTCGAACACCGACGCAATGTTTCATGTCTTTCCTTATTTTATCGTTTCTTTTATAAAAAATGTTCACTCGAGGTAGCCAGCTGCATTCCTCCCCTTAAAAGTTTTGCCCGTAATACTCGTCTTGCTAGGAATGCCCATCAGTTCACCCTTGAGCCCAATTTCGGACGTACCGTGAAATATAGGGATTCTTTTTTTAGCCGTACAACACGACTTTGGAATGATTTACCCGGCGAGATTTTCCCTTGCCATTTCAATTTGCAAACATTCAAAACCAATGTTAATCGACACCTCCTGTCTCTCCCCTCCCTATCTTCCTAATGCCCGCGCAGTGTGTTACATTAAAAGGGAAATAAAAAAAAAAAAAAAATAAAAACATGACAAACGGTTCTAGCATTACATTGATTGTGGCTTAAAACTTTTGGATATTAACCTTCAAAAAATATAAAAGTTTACTGGGATATTTGCTCCGAAATCAAACTTTTTAAAGATCGTTACGTAAACGTATAGATGAATCTTAAAGTTTACCTCTGTAAAAAAGGCACATCTTTAGGAACATATTCTCTAGTTCTTATGTACTCTGAATCCTGTTAGAAATTGCTAGTCAATCGGCTCTGAGCAGCTGTTCTGCGCTCGCCTTTTACGGTAACAACCTCACCAAAGCTATTTTTGAAAAAAAATTCTGGAGGGAGATACGTGATAAAATCCTAGGCAAACATAATTTTCTTACTATGAACACTCATCTGTTAGTAGTTTCCTCCTCACGCTGATCTTTGGAAATCCGATTTTATAACACCTTATATTGTGTTTGACTTCAGGGTTTTTTTATTTTTATTTATGCATTTGTCTTTGGTCACAAGAAAAAAACAACAGTGACGAGGACAACTTCTGAGTTCTTGTTGAGTGGGAAACTAAAAAAAAAAAACGTTTAAATGCTTCATGAGGTGGAAAATGAAAGCAAATTATTTAAATCACGACCCACAAAGTGTAAAGCCCAAAACCTTAAAGCTGTTGAGCAGCAAGTTGCATTGAATCATCGAGAAACACCAAAAACACATCACAAATAATGCCGAAACTTTACCGCCAGAAAATCGATTGAATTCAAATTATTTACGCAAGGCTGCTGATACGTAGTCGGTTTCAGATACTTTTGCCGCAGATGCCGCCGCCAAATGTTGTGGCTTTCATGTTTCACTATACAATTCAGGGAATTATGGGTTTAGGATCAAAATTCGAATAAACAAGTTCATTGGTTTTGCTGTCTCTTATGGGTGTAATCTGATTTCCCACCTAAAGGGAAATAATGCTCCTTATTTAGTGTTTGAACGCACATGCAAAATGGTTGCGGTATGCTAGACTAAACAAAATTATTGATTTTAAATCAAAAATTATTTGTTTTTAAACTTTTTTGTTATGACAGGCGATGGAAACGATTTGTGTGGTGCGTAATTTCGATTGATGTGCAAATGATTTTTGGGTTCTTCTTTTGTTTTTGATTTTTTTTTTTTGATAAATGTTTATTTTTAAGAAAGGATTAATGATATCGGCGGCGCCATATATTATGCACTATTCGATATTGATATTTGAAGAAAATTCAAACTATCCTAGAATTTTTGAATTCATTAAGATTTTGTTCTAATAAAAACTGAAAAAACTCCATTGTCATCTGGTAGACATTCGCATCCTCTAAAAAAAATAAAATAAAATAAAATAAAATAAAGAAGATGATATTATTTTGTCGGGAAAAGCTACAAGCATCAGATTTGATTGGAGTTATAAAATAAAAAAAAAACACATTTGAAGCAATTTCGTTAAATTTTTGCGAAAACAAATCTTATATTAAAAAACGTTATAATCCTGAATTCAATGTGAGTTTATTTTTCTTTTACTTCTCCAAAACAAATGTCCACACAGGACCCCAGAAAAAGCCCTTATGACATTCAGCAGCAATGGCATTCTTTAAAATATTTCGAACATTTAATTCTAAACTATTTTCATAATATATTCATTATTTTCGACGAGCTTTAAAATTATTGCGAGAGAAAACTATTCATTTTTAATAAAAAAAAAATTATAAATAAAAAAAAAAAATGTTTTTAAATTTTAAATTAATTTTTTTTTATTTTTAAATTTCTTTAAGGAAAATCCCGAGTTTGAAGTTCTTATTGACTCGTTTTTTAACCAGAGGCCTTATCTCAAAGAAAACCTAAAGTTGTAAGTAGAGAAGTTACATTCCACTGTGGTTGTCTGATTTATTTGTAGCTAGCATAGTTATTAAACAGACGCATATACCGCCCTCGTGTGGAAAAGAGCCGCAATAATGTTCAAAGCTACTAGTTTGATAATAGTGAATAGTGAATAGCGAATAGTGAAAAAATAGTGAATCCTTTGATATCGAGAAAGGTTGAAGACAATGAAACACCCAACATTTAGAGCATCGTCATTCCACTTAGAACAAATCGTCCGCATGATATTAGTAATATTATATATATATATTATAATATTAGTAATATAGAAAGAAGAAAAGAAGAGACATTATTTGAGCATATGTTGAGATTAAGGATGAGGCACGAAAAATAAACCTCGTGACATTTTTGGTAAATTTGCAATATTTTCCGGGATCCGGATTCCCTGAGAATTTAAAAGGACGAGATTTGACTGGGTTTGTAAATTGTAAAGAGTACCGAAAGCTTTTTTCTTTTTTCATCCTGTTTTTGTACTTCATGAAATAATACCAATACTCCCACATCAGTTTCTTTACTGATGAATTAAAACTTTAATTTAATTAATTAATTTTTTGAATCTTATATATGTAAAAAGGCTTGCTGATTAAATACAGTTAGTAAAAATTTGCTCAAAGCCACTTATAAGAGTTCCAATTTTCAACCGGACGATGCGACGGGTGGCTTTCTTTTTACTTGCGATTATAGGGACTATAAGGCAAGTTAAGGATTCGTGAATATTAAAAAAAATTGAGATAACAATCAAACATGACATTACGATCATAGAGAAGTCTAAAAAAGTGATCGAGAAAAAATGTCTGTCTGTCTGTCGATAATCTTCAAACTTGGTGTGTGATTATTTTGGCATTCCCCAGAGGGGAAATTGAAATTTAATTTTTAGGGCTTAAAATAACGGTGCTTGCCATATGACCCTTTAGAAAAATTTTATTTTTCTCAAATTAAAATTAATTTTTGATTTTTTTTTTGAAAAATCAAAATTTTGAAAACTAATCAAAAACAAATATTTTAAACTTTATAATCACATGTATTTTAATAAATTCTAAAAAAACTGCATACCAAAATTTTTCAAAAAACTTAAAATAAATAACAGGATTTTTTCAAAACCGGTCCTACAATTTTCGAAATACATTTTTCATAAATTCCTTGTTATTTAAGACGTGTGATGGTATACTTCATTTTTACTAGAAACCGTTAAGTATTGTGGTTTTTAATGCTTTTTATAAGTTCAAACTGTGTTATTTTCAACGCAAATGTTACTTGTTTCTGTCAAAGATCTTGCTTTCCCATGTAATTATGCACATAAGAGCAAGTACGTGCGACACAGTCGTGCCCAATTTTTTCTTTAATCAGCGGTCTTTTAAATAGTTTTGCAGAGACGATTTAATAGATACATGCATATAAAATGCATGTCTGTCGTTAAAACACCATGATCAGTAGATAAATGAACAAGGATTTATGGGGTAGTAACTCTAATCCTATTTTTCGGATTAACCGGAATATATCAATGGCAGACAAAATAAATTGCACGACTGGATCACACGTACTTGCTCTTGCGGTCAGAGCTTCGAATAAAATTTGAAAAAATATTAAGGGAATTTCAAAGTTTTCGAGAAAGTCGAAGAAAAAAAAAAACGGTTCTATGGGGTTTTTAGCCCACCATCTTGAATAATTTGTCTACCAAAACATAAGCTACACCCACAATAGTACACTGATTTTTTTCACAAAAATTCTCGGTTATATGACAGGTACCGTTAATCTTTGAGCTAAGAAAAAAATTAAAAAAGTCCTTTGTAGAATGTCAAAATAACCTTATTTTCCAAATTTGAAGAGGATTGGCCAAACCGTTTAGATGTAGTTCAATATATATGCGAATAGACAGACAGACGCAATTTTAACAGTAACTCAAATATGTTTTTCTATTATCGTAATGTCATGCCTGATTGTTAGATTTTTTTTACGAATGCATAACTTCCCCTTATAATTTTTTAATTTTGGTGGGGCTAACGCCCCATTTATTAGCTTAATACAAGCTTAACTTAAACAACTAAACTTAAAAACTAATTAAACTAAATTAACTTATAAGGAGGAAAGATGATGTAAGAGCTGGGCTTTCAGACAAGGACTTGGAATGTTGAAATCGAAAAGAGGAGAGATTGAATTGATTTTACTCAACATGCGGGTTAAAGGTTCATTGAGACCATAGGAAGTACGATGGGGAGGAAGGTAAAAAAGACGTGATGATCTTAAGTTGCGTGGGTTAGTGTTAAACAAGATGAGATCAAAAAGTGAGGAACAGTCAGTGGCACCTGTAAGAATTCGATGAATGAAAATGATGTCAAACACATTCCTACGGACTTCAAGGGGGTGTAGATTTATAATTTTGAGTCGGTCAAGGTAGGGTGGCAGAGATGAGAAGTTATTAGGGTCATAAAGACTTCGGAGAGCAAAGAGTAGAAAACGGCGTTGAACGCTCTCAATTCTGGAGATATGAACCTTGTGATAGGGGGCCCATACTTGCGATGCATACTCAAGGAGAGGACGAACATAGGAAATATAGAGGGATTTGGTTACAAATGGGTTCCGAAACTCTTTGGACCACCTTTTGATAAAACCAAGGGCGGAGTTAGCTCTTGATATAGCATTATCGATATGGGAGCGAAAATTTAATTCGCAATCACAGAGGACGCCTAAATCGCGGATAACCTGTACGCGGTTAATGGAAAGGGTTTGAAGATAATAAGATCTAAGGGAAGGCCTTTTACTTTTTCGAGAGAACGTAATTAGCTCACATTTGGCAATGTTGAGTTCGAGAAAATTCTTACTGCACCAATTGACAAATGAATTGAGGTCATTTTGAAGCAGGAGAGAATCATGACCAGAGGAGATTACTTTGAAAATTTTAGCATCATCAGCATAAAGGGAGATAGAAGATGATTGGATTATCTTTTCAACATCATTAATGGCAAGGATAAATAAAAGAGGTCCAAGATGGCTACCTTGGGGTACCCCAGAGGTGGCTACAAATGGAACTGAAAGAACAGAACGAAAACGGACTCTGTATTGGCGGTTGTCAAGATACGAGGATATCCATTTAAGAAGGTTAGGACTGAATCCAAGAAAGGAAAGCTTAAAAAGAATTAAACTGTGAGAGATTTTGTCGAAAGCCTTGCTGAAATCTGTAGTGATGACGTCTACTTCGTAGCCCTTTTCCATGGCAGAGAGTGAAAATGTAACGAACTCAACAAGATTAGTTGTGGTAGATCTTCCCTTACAAAAACCATGTTGAGTTGAGGATATTAGAGATTTGCATTGGAAAGAAAGTGAGTCATACAGAATGCTTTCGAAGAGTTTGGGGATATGAGAAAGTTTGGCGATGGGCCGATAATTACAAACTTCGTTTTTGGGACCTTTTTTATGAATTGGTGTGATAGTGGATATTTTCCATAAATCGGGGAAAGATCCGGTGGAAAGGGATAGTTGGAACAAGTTAGTAATAGGAAGGACCAAACTCGAGCAACATTTTTTAAGTAAAATTGCAGGTATACCATCGGGACCAGGAGTATACTCGTCTTTAAGTTCAATGATGCCATTTAGAACTAATGAAGTATCCAAATTCGTATTTAAGGGGCCGGTATTAAAATGAGGAAGGTAGGAAAAATAAGATTTGTCAGGATCTAAGGTTTTTGGTGCAAAAGACTGTTTGAAGTAACTGGCGAAGAAATTGGCGATGGTAGATGGATCATTGGATGATTGGTTGTTATAGAGAAGAGAGGGAGGGAAACCATCATTTTTCTTTTTAAAGTTAATAAACTTATAAAACGATTTGGGATCCGTTATTAAATTTGCTTGGGTGTTGGAAGCAAAGTCATTGTAGAGCGTTTCATATAGATTCCAAAATTTATAAAATACTCCCAAGTAGTCAGAGTAATCGAGAATTGAACGAGAGCGAAGATATTTAACCCAAAGCTTATTTCTCCTGTTTCGTAGCTCGCGTAGTTTATGACTGTACCACGGGGGAGAAGTTGAAAAATACCTGTTACGCGAAAAGGGAACATAAAGATTTATGCAAAACTGCACTTTTTCATAAAAAAGATTAGTTGCTTCATTAAGTGATAGATTTGTAAAATCGAATGAGGTATGGATGAGGTAGTCATTTATTTTTTTGAAATTAGCCTTATGATAGTTGAATGAACAGTTAGAAATATTAGGGAGAGTAGATGGAGAGGAAATGAAAAAAGAGAGAAGGAGAGGGGGGTGAAATCGATCAACTACAGATAATGGGATGGTGCTTTCTGAAACAGATGAGTTAATCGGGTCAGAGGTGAAGATAAGATCGAGTTGCCGGCCCATGTAATTCAGAATTCCACTCACTTGGTAAAGGGCGGAATCAGAAAGACCGTCAACAAAAACAGATTCCTTGGATGAAACGGGATTGGCAGCGAAGGATGGTACATCATCAGAAATGTTCCACTGAAGTTGGGGAAGATTGAAGTCTCCAAAGATTAGAACTTCGTCTTGTGCTTCAGAAATAGCTAGCACTTCATCAATGGCATCAACAGCAAGCTTGTAAGATTCAACGGGTTGGCCAGGAAGAATGTAGAAACACACAAGGTATAAGGACTGATTTGGGAGTGATAGTTTAATGGATATGTAGTCGAGCATGTTTGAGGAGGAAGAAGAAACCAGGGTCGAATCGAACTTGTTATGGACAGCAATAAGGACGCCTCTGCACGGAGATTTAGAAAGAGACTCTTCGTCGTCGCGAAAAACATTAAAGAACGAAGGAAACAGCTCTTGACTTTTAATGTCTTTAGAAAGATTTGTTTCAGTAAGCGCAAAAACGTCATAGGGTAGGGCTTGTGACAGTGAATACACAGAGTGTGTTTTAGAGCGAAGACCTCTTACATTTTGGTAATAAAGGGAAAGAGGGTGGTGATTGTAGAGTAGTTGGGGAGAGAAAGTGTTAGGAGCGATAAAATTTATCAGAGTCGGAACGTACTCTTTGAAGGTAGGAAATTCTTTTAGAATGAAGAAACGAAGAAAAGGCGGAGAGATCTTTGGAGATTCGTTTTGAGGATATGTTCAGAAGCTCGTGATATTTGTCGTATATCTGCCTTAATGGTACCATATCAGTAGGCAGACCTTCCTTTTTAATTGACGCTGACACATAACTTTTCGTTTTACCGTCTATGCACAAATCGTCAGGTTTATCGTGGAGATAGGCTAGGTACAGGCGAATGTTGTCTAACAGTTTGCTATCTCTAAGTTTGGAAAGGGCATAACGGGACTCAGTGGAATCAACAAGGGTCTGTTGAGTTAGTTTTACATTAGGTGGAATGAGAGGATCAAAGCAGGGGGGTGGACGTGAATCTGTTGGAAGCAGAGAAGAGTTTGGGTTTAAAATATGGGAGCTTACAAAGTTAGGGTATTTTGCCCCGGTGGTGAGGTCGAAGCTTGGAAACTGAGGAGATTCAGTAGGATTCGAGGAATTTAAACGTGATGAAGGATAGTCAGGATTGATGTTGAAAGACACTCGTTGGTGAGCGTGTTTCGGGGTTTGCTGGTCTTTCACTTTGGATTTAAGTAAAGACAGTCTAGGTTTAGGTTGCGGTATATTTTGGGGTTTAGGTTGAGGTTTAGGTTGGGTCTTAGTTTGGGGTATATGTTGGTGATTTGGTTGGGGTCTATGTTGAGTCTTAGGTTGGGGTCTTGCATCGGAAACGGTTTGTGAATAGTGACGGGGTTGGTTTGGAATTATAAAAGGAGGTGTAAAATCTGGCATTATGTGCGTTTTGAACGACCAGTTAGGATCTGAGCGAGGGTGGTGTTTATTCGCTTGGAATATAGGTTTGGGTTTTAATGACTTGGGATGTTTGGATATCAACATATTGGCCAATTTGAAAACACCACCTGATAGGTTGAGGAACAGCCATTCATATTTGGAAGGGAAAGATATTAAGAAAGTGTTGGGTTTAATTTTTTCAATTTTAGTTACGTTTATATCAAACTTATTTCTAAAAAAGTCGTGGATCCACTTTGAGTCCGCATTGGAAGGAACTCTTTCAAGAGTGAAACTGCTGGATTGAAAAGTTGAGCCACTAGCGTCATCGAGTTTCTTCAGTCTGTTGTTCCATTCCGAGAGTCCCTATAATCGCAAGTAAACATGGAAATTCAGTTCTATCTTATCTTGTATCTGCATTTGCTAGATACAGGAACCCGTGAGATACAATAGCCATATTATATATTGAAAGTGATATTCCCCAACACGGGTGCGCTTGTCAAAGGAGGAATGAGAAACGTTAATACACCCTTGAGAGCTACTTCTAATCACTAAGAGCAGACAAACAAAAGATATAAATTAACAAAGAGGAGGATGGCATTGCACACATTTTGAAGCAGACCTAAATTATGTTATCCCTCCATATTTGTATGGCAATTTCATTAGTTTTCAATACCATTAGTTTTTTTTTAGTGTTGGGTTTAATTTTTTCAATTTTAGTTACGTTTATATCAAACTTATTTCTAAAAAAGTCGTGGATCCACTTTGAGTCCGCATTGGAAGGAACTCTTTCAAGAGTGAAACTGCTGGATTGAAAAGTTGAGCCACTAGCGTCATCGAGTTTCTTCAGTCTGTTGTTCCATTCCGAGAGTCCCTATAATCGCAAGTAAACATGGAAATTCAGTTCTATCTTATCTTGTATCTGCATTTGCTAGATACAGGAACCCGTGAGATACAATAGCCATATTATATATTGAAAGTGATATTCCCCAACACGGGTGCGCTTGTCAAAGGAGGAATGAGAAACGTTAATACACCCTTGAGAGCTACTTCTAATCACTAAGAGCAGACAAACAAAAGATATAAATTAACAAAGAGGAGGATGGCATTGCACACATTTTGAAGCAGACCTAAATTATGTTATCCCTCCATATTTGTATGGCAATTTCATTAGTTTTCAATACCATTAGTTTTCAATACCATTCAATATATTTTTGCATTCTTCGGATAATCAGAGTTTTTGAGCGCTTGAGTTATCATTATTTAAAACCAAAACCAGGTTGAGAATATGGATGTGAATACAATAATGAATACTAATAATAATAACATATACAACATCTTTTTGTATGTCTATTGTTTGGTTTTTGGTATTGTTGGCAAGCGAGGATACAGCGGTTGAATACATTTTCAAGGTAAACGAGTAATATTTATAAAAGCAAACTTAACTATACATCGTTTAACAATAAAATGAAAATAATAATAAAGAGTTAGAACTGTTGGACCCAAGGCCAAACGAATTATTTTCTCAACTATTCCTATGAACTTTGAATCTGCACGACAGGACGGTACATCCAATTAAGCAGCATCTAACCCGAACTGCTGCAAGATATGTACTTATTTAAGTCAATATTTATTCTTGGAGGATTTGTAACTACTTCCCTTGAAGTAGAACCCAGAAAAATACAAGGTGGCTCTGGCTAAGACTCGAATTATTTTCTTTGGATTGAAGACAGTTCTATTTATGACAATTATTTAACCTGTTACCAAGCTAAACCTTCCAATAAAATTTAGTCCACTCCACAATCATTGTATCATCGTCTCCCTCGGAAACATGGAGAACAATTTCCTTAAGACTTTCCACTCAAACGCGGTAAAGAGCCTTTAGTAAGCATCCAAAAGTCTCGGATATGTATGAAAGAAGTAAGACCATTGTCTTGTACAGCAGCAGCTCAGTTTTTATGGTAAGGTTTCTGGATTTGAAGAACCACCCGCGTATTTCTTCCTCTATAGTATTATCGGCTGCTATTTTTTGCCCAAGGTAGTTAAAATTTGCATTACTTCATATTCATGCTCTACTACCCTGATTGTTGAACCACCACTCGGCTATTATAAACGATCATATTTCCGAAATCAAATTTAAAACACAAACAATACACAAATGAAATCAGTCTTAATACAAATTTGAAACGTTATTTTCCTTTTGTGGGCGAAAATTGCTTTTGACACAATTTAATATCAAAAAATATCCTCCGGATATTGCAATAACAAATGAAATCGTTTCCTTTGTAGACATTGTGTATAGTCCGGAAAAAACATGTTAAATGCAATTTGCCTTACGACTGTGTGAATGAGGGAAATACTGACCAATTTAATGGAGCACACAGAACAGATTAAAATTAATGTATTCCCTAGCTTAAAGGGAAGAATCGTTCGCTTCAAAGTAAAAACTTAGAAAATAAGGAGTAAAATGAAAACAATTGCATTTGTTTTCCTCAACGATTACTGCTGCCAAACAACCAGATTTTCAGAAAAAACAACTTTCAAACTGTTTCTAACAGAAATATTCTAATATTTCTAATGATAGAACATCGTCCACAATTTCAAACAAAAAGTCATTGAATTCAAAATTAATCAAAAATTAATTAATTACAGAACTTGAGGGAGCTAACCACCAACAAAACCCACTCAAGTCGAAAGATTTGAAATGAAGAATGATTTTTTTATTGTGTATCTATTAGGGAGGAGAACTCCCGATTTTATTTTGTGAGTACGTGGTATTGTATGTGTATCTCACCTCACCAAAAACCTTGTTGATGTACACAAAAGTGGCAAAAACAAAAATTCAACAATAACTCAGCTGTCAAAGAAATGAGTAAAACTCATTTTGTCACTGGGATAAAGTTTTGACATTTTTTTATAGGAAAGTGTATTTGTTTTTATTTTTCTTTGAAAATAATGGTAATTAGGTGAAAATGTTCACTAGTTGGAGACCATAAAAAGCAATAAATGGAAGCAAATTAAGAAAACCAACTTTGTCGTAGGTAAAAGACTAATTTTACTTTAACTTGTAAAGGAAAATACACAATTAGCTGCTCGGGATGCTTTGTGAGTATCTGAGTACTTAAAAAAGGTTAAAGAAATTTCAATAATATTAATGGTTTATATAGGATAGGGTGTTTTTGTCTATAATAATGGCAAAACATACATCGAATTAGATAAAGCCTTCTACACATATTCATTTTTGAAGCTAAAAAAGAAGACAAGTGGATAATGGAAGAGCCAGAGCTATTCAGAATCCAGTGTTTATTAAGAGAAAACAAGTAAATCTGATGTATATTTAAAACAGCTTTAGGCACTTAGCGACAGAGCAATAATCAGACTGGCTACAGGAGTAAATCTAGAAGTCACTTAAGAAGTTAGATTTTTCTAGCACATCTATATAAGTTGAACTTGCTGTTACGTATAATGGGGTCAAATGCGGTTGGGGACAGAATCCCGAAAACCCAAAGTCCCCAAAATCCAGAATCCAGAAATTTCAAAATCCCGAAAAGCCAAAATACCGACTAAATACGTGATTAAAATTCCTTCTACTCCTTTGTTCCGATAACGGTCCATCTTAGATTATCTTTTAAATTCCTATTTTATACAATTTTTTAAAAGATCTTGGGATTTAGCCCTACTTTTGCAAGGTTTCCCAATCAAATAAAACACCTTTTTGGAATATAAATCAATATTGTTTTGTTTACTAATAATTTTTCTCAACGTCGGCTTCGCTCTAGAGGTATGTGATTTCCTATTACAAAAAAATCACTGGAGCCCTTTTTACTACTTCCTGTAAGTACGCCCTTGTGGCAAACTTAATAAAACATCTTCGATTAATTATTAACGTATAATTTAATCATAACTCATAATATCATCAATTATCTGATTAATCGAACGTGAGCAGATTTCGATTCATCATATCATACCACATCGAACCAACCTTTTTCTAAACAGCATCGAACAGTTGCTCATTGTAAATGAATTGCGCGAACAGATCTTTTGTTTTGACATTTACAGCCTTATTAATTTAAAAGTTTATTCCACCTTTTATTCCACGAGATGCAATAAGGCTTAATCTACGGACTAAAATTTCTCATTAATAAGAAACAAAATGTACGAGAAATAGTAAAATGACGATTACCAAAAATTCTAAAAAAATTCTAAAATTCTACCACAGTAAGCAAGATGCCTGTTCAGTAACTTGAAATTTCCCCCAAGTTTTTCAAACTTAGATTTTTCTTGTATGGAAAAAAACAATAAAGCTCACATTAATAAACGCACCTAATAATTGATTTCAGAATAAATTTGACACATCTGTTTCTTATTCCTTCGCCAATTCACCTTCTTCGGTGAACTAACTTAGGAAACATTTTGCACTTAGTCCACGGAATAAGCCTTTCAATATTCCACGTTTATTAATATGTCTATTTTTTTATTCGAAAAAAAATATCAAGATGGTGGGCTAAAAACGGTTCCCCCCATAGAACAGTTTTTTTTTATTCGAATTTCTCGAAAACATCCGCTTTCAATCAAAAATGATATTCAGAAAGATGTTGGTAGCCTATGTAATTTTATTTTAAAATAATTTTTTTTATATATTTAATAATTTTCTTATTTTTTTTTTCAAAAATCAATATTTTGAAAACGGGTAGATGGACTATTTTTAATTTTGTTTTTAATTATAGATTATTTTTTTCTTAAGTTTGCATTCTTAAATAATTTTTTTTTTAATTTTTGAAAAAAGTTGTTAAAATAAAATCGTTTTATTTAACAACCCCTCCTACGATTTTTAAAACAAAATTCAGTCGTTTTCACATTTTTTAAAGAAATAAAATGGTGTTTAATTTTTTCCGCTGAAAACTATTTTACGTACTTTTTTCAAACAATCAAAAGTCAGAATAATCGAATAAAAACTTTGAAGTTCCCTTAATATTTTTCAAATTTTATTCCAAGCTGTGACCGCACATAAGAGCAAGTACGTGCGATCCAGTCATGCAATTTATTTTATGTTTAATGCTGGAGCAGTTGGGAATCTTTTTGTTTGAGACTTAATGAGAAATTATATCATCTGCAACAAGTTCCGACAAGAGTGGCGAAATAAAGATAGATTTAGACTTTAAAGACCAATATAATTAGATACTTCTTTGGGTTATACCACATCACCTCATTATAAATTCCTTTATTGGAAAATGTTAAGCTAGGCGCTACAGACTGCACTATTTATAACACCCCCAAAGTGAACACCACCATCTCGCAGTGAGTTTAAGAAAAACGTTTTAGCTATTTCGCTTAATAACATGGTGTGTTTATCAGAGCAATTATAAACATCATGATGTAATCTCGAAAGACAAAAATCTCGAATGGCAAAAATGCGAATACAAAAAATTTCGACAAAACTAAATTTTAATCCAGAATGCAAACAACTTTCTGGATTTCTTGTTTTAACTATTTAAAAAGTTTAAATTTAAATAAAAGTAACTTTGCATATACCCAACCCCGCACCTACTTCCTACTCCGAAGATTCTGTCTTTCCAGATTTTTGTGTTCGAGAAAATATGGTAGAACCGAGTTAACACTTATACTGTCAATAACTTAACTAAGCCAATAGGTTTGGGCCAACCGATGTTTGCCACAAGTTTCCAAAAGTAACACCTCATGCAGCACGAACAAATGTCAAATAAAAAAGTAAAGCAATAGAAACAAATTTACATTATCCCTTAGCCTCTTTCCAACCATTAACCCCTGCCCATGCTAACACATGCCAGAAATTAAAAAGATGAAAAAATAAAATCGTAAACCGAAAACAATAGCTTCTTCGCTCACAGTGTGGGTCCTTTCACCAAGACCTTCACCACATGGAAATCCAAAATAAAGGACGAATTTGTATCTCTTCAACTCATCCGACTGGGATTAATAGCCAAAACATTCACAGCAAACACACTCGACTCGAACCCACATAACATTATGCTCCAGGTCTAGACATATCCACCCAGGCACAGCGCATTCTTCCTTTGTGTCCTTAAATTATCTGAGGGATTTTCGTGTGGTTCGGGGCTTGAAACATTTTAATGTCACATTCACAGAAGCCCAGAGTCAGAAAAGTGAATCGAGAATCGACCACCAAATGCAGATGAAGAAGAAACTACAACAACCCAGGATTACAAAAATAACTAACAGTATGTGCACACGTAGAAACCCAGAACCCCTTATTGTTTGTCCACTTTATGGTTGTTTTTGACAGGATCCGGATATAAACAACCAAAGACAGGTGTGAGATTTCAAATAAAAACAAATATCTCGCTGTGGAAGTGGGTTTAAGTTTAGGTACATTTTGAGGACTCAGTAGCCGGATTAAACCACACAATCGGATATGATGGGTGTAATATCAAGTTTTAAGTCTCCCGTAAAAGTTCCCCAATGATAGAGCTTACACATTTCTAAATAGCAGGATCATAAAATGAAGGTGGAGCATGTGGAAATAAGTTTAACGGCAACATCTGAAAAAGGACCCTTTTCTGTCCAGTTCAAATTCGTGGTGTATGTTTTGAGGAAGGATTTAAGAGGAAATATTTTTGAAAGGTTGCGTATGAATTTTGTTCACTCTAAAAATACAAACATGTTCTGTGCAAGGTTTTGTGTTTTGTGGAAAACGGAAAAGCAATATATGTAGCTATTCGTAAAATGTTTTGGTAAACAGAAGTATAATTTTGGTTTGCGTTGGTTCATGGTAATGTTTTCCTAGAGACAGGAATTTTAGTTGATTTTGAATCGAAGCAACAGTGACTAGGGAATTATAACTTTTTGCTCAAATTCAATTCCTATCTTCCTTTTCAGTAGATACTGGCGTATACAATGTGTATTGGAGTCATATTACATTTTTGTTTGTTTGTCCACAAATCATCATTTGGGCTTAAGGTATGGGAATTTTGTATCTGCATTTAAAGTGCGAGAGGAGCAATAAACGAACGACATATAAAACCTTTTCGGATGAGCAGAAATACCTTCTAGTATACGAAATTGAAGACAATGAAAGTATTTGCATTTGTGGAGATTTTTTTTAAAGCCGAGTAGTAAATGGTATCCCGGGTTTTCAAGTTGGATTATTTTATTGGCATAGGATGTGAGTGCGGCGGCCACAGATATTTTTTCCTTCGGAAAATTTATAGGTTAACTTTTTAAATCCTTAGAAAAACATGAATAACCATCTGAATGAAGTTATTTATAACGAACGACCATATTCTTACACAAGAGCAGGTTAGTTTAAGGTTAAGTTTCTGATTTAGAAGAACGTTAAAAGCCTATGAAAGTTTTTGTATTTTATTTTGAAAACCGCTCGTCTATTCATACTCCAAGCCAAGGTCGTCAAAGAACTACACTACTTTAAATTCATGCTCCGCAACTCTAATTGTTGGACAGACCTTTATTCAGAAAAAAATTGACGGTGTGGTTGAAGTGTTTACAAATTTGAATAACTTCAGAATGTATTTGGAAATAGAGGTAGCTACATTTTAAGTCGAATTATATAAGAAATAAGGACACTTTTCAGGTTATTGAACCACTGAAGAAAATACTAGAAATCAACGGGATACTGAAAACAGTTGTTAGTCGGATTTCAATTCAAAGAATAAAAAGTGCTCCAAAGTTTTGTTCTACAAAGTTTACCAATAATAATGCCTTAGGCCAGTTTAATTTTAAAATTAAGGGTCAAAAAAGCTGTTGATGCGGGGATTTTAAAGGGCAAATGGCCAACAAAATCTGATATTTAACTTCTTTCAAATTTCTAAGGCTGAATTTAACCTTCTCATGCTTTTGTCTAATGTACAAAAGGTGATTCGCATAACTGCGAAAATTTCCTTAAAGGATCTACTTAATATACTGAAGTTCCAGAACTTAATTGCAAATGAAAATAAATAGAAAATATTTATTGGTTGTTTATCACTTCAGGTGGAGGAGAGATCTTATGGTTCTTCAACTGTAGGAAGATTTTGTTTAGTTCCGACATGGGTTAATCCAAAACCGGTAGGATTGCCGACGTTTTCTAGAATCAACCCGTCATTTCAAGTTCTTCTTTATGAAGCATCCGTGACGATATATGAACCTATTTTGCAAACAATTCTTACTTAGCTAAAACAAACTACTCAAAATGAGATTTCAAGTTTATATTCTAACGGAAATATGTCATGCTAAATGGATTAAGTAAGTACACTCATATAGACATAAATACCTTCATGCTACATCCTATCTTTATCCAGCTAACTTCACATCTGCCAGTGTATTTTTTTTTCTTTTTGAATAGTTTTCACAGAATTTTTGATTCTGAACACCGGCAAGAGTTGAAGGGATGCAGTTGGACGAATATTTAGAAATTTTGATGTAAAGAACTACAGTATCTTCAATAATTTATAGAACACAGCTACTAAATTTATCATAATATTTACATACTACTGCCACAAATCTTTCTCTATCCCCTTTAAGAACCACTTCACCTTAGTTGTATCTTCGCAATTATCGACACTAAATGTGCTTTATCCATCCTCTTCCGTCTTCCGTTTGTTGGGTAAATATTTCCTTTTCCCTCGATAATGACGCCAATTAAAACAAATACTCCAAAACAAACAAAACGCTTTATTTGACTGGGTATGTGTATGCAACTCTAAACAGAAGGAACTAGTACAATTTAAAATAACAAAAATCATTTTTATTTTATTGAGACTAACATACTTTAAGAACGCACAATAGGATGGGAAGGGTATTCCCAAATATGGTCCGAAGTCCCGGATCTACACGAAAAACAACAAAGCGTGAAATATTGAACATTTTCACATCACTTCCGTTAAGAAAGACTTTAATAAAAACGACCACAGCAAAAAAACGGCGCACCATCGCACAGTGGGACGAATGTATGGACAAAACGGCGAAATTAATATCTCTTGTTTTAATGACTGAAACTAAATTATTTTGCATGTTATCACTAATTAAGTCAAATATCTAAGTAATAAAATTAAAAGTACATGCATAGACCAGCAATAAACATCCCGCCCAGCACCCCTCGAAGTGAAAGAGTTGAGCAGCGAACTTTATTTTTAGTATTGAAACTTTATTTTTAAGATTTTCTATATTTTTTTTAACTTTATTTATATTTTTAGTAACAAATGTTATAGCTTAGACAAATCTAAGTCTAAGAACAATGCTAAGCTTTGCTGCATAGTTAATGAACTTTTCGATGTTTGAGGAGAGTTGGAACAGCGACCATTTTTGTTTGATGGAGTTAAGCCTATAAAATCGTCAATAATTAAAAAACGCAAATCTGCGCACACTTTCGTTCGTGATTAAGTTAATATATATATAGATTATCATAAAACAAGAAAGACCCCAGGGGGGGGGGGTTTGGGGTATTTTAGAAAACCTTACCAAAACACGAAATTCGCATAAAAAAATTCTTATTAGACATTCAGTTCAAACTAAAAACTAAATAAACCACGAAATCAAAATATTTTTTTATAATAAAATATGATTTCCCATACCTTGGTACATAATATTATCCATTTTATAATAATTTTTTATGCGCGAAATTAAATCAGCAAATAATTTAAATTGCATTAAAAAATCACTTGTTATCACTGTTTGTAAAAAAATGTCCACTTGTCACTCTTTTTGGCTCTGTAACTGTTGCACGAGTTTACGATTCCAAATAATTTTAATGCAGTTAGACAAAATATATATTCAAGATGACTTACCAATGACTCAAACCTGGCATATAACTTTTAATGAAAAACTTATTTTTGTCGAAAACGGCTCCTATGATTTTGATAAGACTTTCTGAATGGTATTTTCTATGCAAAATCTATCTTTAAGTTTTAATGGATTTTTCAGAAAATGTTTTATAACGGTACCTCCCATATGACCGGTTTTTTTAAATCAGACTTTCTCGTTTACTAATTGGCGGATTTTGATGAAATTTTAGTGTTTTATGATTTGAATAATATTGCTTATTAACATTTTCAAAAACATTTTTTTTTAATTTTTAATAATTTAAAAAAAAAATATTTTGTTTTTTGAATATTTTGAAAACGGATCGATAGATTTTTTTTTTATTTTTCTCCTAGTATAAACTATAGATTTCTTAAAATTGACATACTCAAAAAAATTTAAAATATGTTTTCGAAAATTTTTTCAAAAAAAAACATTTTTTTAAAAAAACTGGTCGAACGATTTTGAAATGAAAAATTCATAAATAGAAAACAGCAAAAGACATGAGATGGCTTACAACATTTTTTCCAAAAAAACGTTATGAATAGTGTTTTTTTTGATTTCATAAAAATTTTCCCCCCAAATTTTATTTCATATTGCTCGGCTAAGCCCTAGCCATTAGTCAAATAAAAGAAGGTGACAACCTACATACATACCTACGTATTTCAAAGCATTTCATCATCACAAAAGCACACAGAATAAATAAGGAAGCCTTTGATAAACACACAAAAACAACTAACAAATAAAAAAACTATTCGATTACTACTGAATGCAAAAATTTCAATCGAGAAAACAAAAGTTTACACCTTCCTATAAATAAACAAAACCACTGTGTTAACTTTTAATATTGTCTCTATACCCACTCGCTTAACAGTAGTTGGAATGTGTATCTTAATTTTAGTACCTACCTTCCTTCCAACCTTATTCAAGGTACCTTATATCCTTAATAAATTCCATTAATACCTACCCACACCATACGTTTGTCGACCCATCAAACATAATTAAGCTATTTTAATTAATTTGATTTCAAAAAGTAAATTATTCTTATTGAGTAGTTCGTGAGAAAACCATAACTTTCGACTTTTCTGTGTTTATAACAAGACCCCATTTTGAACAATATTCTGCAAGTCTCAAGTCTCAGAAAGTATCAACAGATCATCGGCATATAACAACACGTTAATAATGGTATTTGCAATTCGGATTCCACCGGGAGATGATTAACGATATCGTTTATGAATAAAGAAAATAGTAAAGCGCTGAGAGGACATCCTTGTTTAACTCCAGTATCAGTTTTAAAAGCTTCAGAATAAAGTGCACCATCCCAAACTGCAGCTTCCGTATCGGTATACATATTTCTAATAAGTTTGAGAAATCTCGTGGAAACTCCAAGTTGCGACAGCTTGTATAGCAATGCATTCCTATTCACCAGATCAAATGCGGATTTGAAGTCTATAAATAAAGCATAAACCTTCTTATTTCTAGCACGAAACGCTTGTACTATTGATGAAAGAGTAAATTTGTGATCGACTGTTGAGAAATATTTTCTAAATCCAGCTTGGAAGTCTGTGAGGATGTTGTTCAAATCAATCCACCTTTCGAGTCTTACAGCAAGTACTCCGCAAAATATTTTTGCTATAACGTTCATAAAAGATATTCCTCTATAATTTTCCACTGCATTTAAAGAACCTTTCTTATGGATTGGAAAAATAACAGACTTCTTAAACGTAGAGGGTATTTCAGCATTCATGAGGATCTTGTTAAAAAATGAAACCAGATAGTTATGCAAACTTGGAGAAGCATATTTAAAAAATTCATATGGTATGCCATCTTCTCCCGGAGATTTCCCGTCTTTTGCGTTACGTAAAACAGAGTGAATTTCAGAAACCGATATTTCAGATTCCAATATGTCATCACAAGTAAGTGGTTCAGCATATGAAAAGTTTAAGGATTGATTATTTTGCAGAAGATTTTTGAAATATATAGAGAGATCATCTGCAGAGACACTTGAGCCAATCATGTGGTTTGAGCCATTTATCTCTTTTGCCATATTCCAAAATTGTTTTGTGTTCTTGGTTTGACCAAGCGCTTGAGCTTGCATTGTTTCATAGTTTACTTTCTTAGTGGAACAGAGGATTTTATACTTTACATTGCATTCGAAGTACCATTTTCGTAGTTCTTCACTAGGAGAGATCCGAAATGCATTTAAAAGAGCAAATGATTTATTCCTTGCATTAAAACACTCTTTGTCAAACCATTTCTGCTTAAATGATTTTGCTATATTCAGATTACAATTCTTCGTAGAGTTTCTTATAAAATCCGTTATTTGATTTAAAAGGGCACTAGCTGACTCGTTTAGCGTAAAAGGAATTCTTGAAATAAGATTGTCCAACGAGTGATGAAATGTTTGCAGATTTAAGTTTCCCCATTTGAGTCTTGGAATTAAATTAATATGTCTCTGTTGCGGTTCGCTTTCGGATTTCCATTCAACCACTAACGGCATGTGATCAGAAAATTGTTTGTTCAAAACTTGGAATTTAGAAATGAGATTAATCCATTCATAGTTAATGGCGCAGTAATCGTTTACAGAATTTCCTTGGCCTCCGATAAACGTGTATTGACCCTCAAGATCTCCTTCTGTACAGCCATTTAAAATAATACCGTCAAACATTTGTAACATTTCGAGAAGCTGTTTTCCATTTTGGTTGCAGACAATATCTTTGGACGTTCTATTGTTATTCGCTTTGATAAGTGCATTGTTGTTAATATTTATTAATGTTTTGACTTGGTTGCAGCTAATTCTTGCATTCAGATCGCCGATCAACATAACACTTTTACTGGCTAGGGAAGACATAACGCTACTCAATCTATTAAAATCCTCGGTCCACTTATTACAATTGACATAAAAGGGTACAATAAACATATCATTTCTTTTTAAGAGTTTCAGTACAACAGTGTTTTCATATTCTACAAAATCGTAGTGTTTAAGTTTCGAAGATTGTATCCCATACAAGCATCCACCACTAGCGCGTCCTCTTAAAGATGTTTTGATTGCTGGGATCCAGTATAATTTAAATCCATTAAAGTATTTGTTGAATTTACTTGAATTTTCTATGGTGATATGAGTTTCAAATAGAAAAAAAATTTCAAAAGTTTTGATAAAATTAAAAAAATCTAAAAACATGATCTTATTATTCAGAGCAGATATATTATAGGACAGTATTTTACAAAGACTAATACTATGCGAGCTGACGGCGTCTAAACCTTAAAGTCTAACCACACTCCTATTTTCTTGCTGAAGTGGCATCCCTGGACTGCCATCAAATGTTGTTGATCTACTCCATTCATTCCGATTTTGACGTCCTTTTGACATACTCCTGAAATTTTTGACAGCTTCGAAGTTTATGTTTCCACACATTTGTTGAAGTTCATATTCTCCATCATTTTGATTACATTTAAGATTATTATTATTATATAAATAAAATATTTTGTTTTCTATTAAAAGTGTGTTATTTTTTATTTTAATTACTGTGTCTGACTTATTAGTTTATTATTAAGGTTTTATTTTTTAAGGTTTTTTGTTCTAAGAATGCACTTCTTAAAGCAACGACAAGGATATTTTTTTCTCTTGCACCACGTTATTGATTTGGTTTTTTCCTCAAATCCATTCTTTCAAGCACATGCCTACATCTTTCTTCTTTTAGAAGCTTGTGCATTATCTTTTCTGTAGGACTCGTTGGCTTTCATATTTGTGTGGGTTTCAACATCCTGAATAAAAGGTTATAATATCGATCGAAAAAGGGCAGTTACGAAACAAAATTTAAGAAAAGTAAGTACATATTGGTCTTTTTTGCGTAAGTCCTGCCGGTTTTCCATTGCAAACTATTCTTAGCACTATTAAGATTAAAGACTTTAAATAAGAATTGAATGCATTTAACTCAAAAATCACTTTAGTTAGTCTGGAGTTTATGGTACTGTAATGCGATATCAAATATTAACAATGAACAATTCCATTATTTTAAATAATATTCGAATTCTCAAATTTTAAATACTTTAATATATTTTTTTCTAATCAATGGAAATTTTCGTTGAAAATAATATAACTTTATTGATTTCCTTTTTTTTCATATATGAATTTATTATTCAAACTCTGTGATTGATAGCTGTTGTTAAATTGAAGTTCCTCAGTACTGTCAAAAGAGGATAATAGAAATTTCTCTCTATTTGGGTTGCCAATAAAATGAAAACCCACAGAATAAATCCATTTTCTGTAAAACCACATCCATCGCTCACTAATCATGATATCTACAAACATTAAAAATAAAAATACAAAAATCAAAATTCTTGTTCAATGTAAATTTTGAACCTGGAAAAAACAGAGATGAAAAAAATATAGCAAAAATGGAAAAAACAACAGTATTAAAAAAGGTTCCACGGAATTTCATTCCAATTAAGCTCACACGAGTGGATTTGGTGTCATGATGTAACAAAATAGAAAAAATCCCTAGTTATGTTTTAATTTTTAATAAACGAAAGCCAACACAACCAATTTATTGATAAATTAAAAAAGGTGCACAAATTTCACGATATCTATGTATGAAAAATCAAAAAAGAGATACGAAGATTTTTTAGTTACAAAACCGCAAACAATATAATATAGTTAATTTGAATAAAACCCGAAAGTATTAGAAAAATTATAATATGCTAGCTGTCCCACCGGTAAAAAATTCGCCAAAGGCTTACTTTTTAATATTATTATATTTAAATACTAGCTGTTACCCGCGACTTCGTCCGCCTGAAAAATAAGCAAATCCAGCGCCACCTACGGGCAGAACGAAGTGCCTCTCATCAAGTGTAGAGATTCTTTCTCTAAAACAGTTTAATGAATTGAAATCTAATAAAAGCTTTAAAAAGTGAACGGATATTTCAAATATATTTCTATGAAAGGTTTCAAGTGGAAATGCGGATGTGTGTTAAGGATGCTTTTGCAGCCCATTTGAAATTATTTAACTCGTGTAAAAGGACTTGGTTGAAGATTTGAGATAAGCAGGAGTTACTTGAATAAGAGACAAAGTTTTTTCTTTTTTTTTTCTTTCGATGTTTCTTTTCTTCGCTGGATTAGAAATTACCTTTCGGACCGTTCAATACAAGTTTTATTGGATGGGTTCAAATCTCATATCTTCAAAATAAATGACAGTACACTCAGCTTTTCATATTCATTTTTGGAGTCACAACCGCGGTCTTCGGATGTGGATCCTCAATAGCGAAATACATCCCCCTTGCCATTATCCATGAGTGGTACTTACATTATGGAAGCTGATCATCTTGAAATTCTCGGTATGAGCATCACCAGTCACTTCTTGTGAAATGATCATATTTATGATGTTGCCAAAAAAGCCGCAAGATGTTTGGGCTTCCTCCGAAGATGTAAGAAATTTTGTTCCCCTTTTGATCTGGCTACTATCTACAAATCATACATCCGTCGAAGACTAACTCCCATATCTGGGCGGGTGCTCCATCAACTCACTTGAGTCTTTTGGATGGTATTCAAAGAAAAGCTTTAAGGTTGATTGAAGATGATATCATCATTAGAACATTCACGTCACTTGACCATTGACGGAATGTTTCAGGTCTCTCTCTATTCTACCGTTATTTCTACGGGCAATGTTCTAGACAAATAGACATTAGCATTCCTCCCCTTAAACAGTTTCACCGTAATACTCGCGCTTCCATAGGAATGACCACCATTTTACCCTTGAGCCCAATTTCGGACGTACAGTCAAGTACAGAGACTCGTTCTTCAGCCGTTTAAAACCAATGTGCATCGGCAACTCCTATTAAACCCTCTCCGTCTTGCCTAACTTCGCACTGTGTTCACCGACATCAAAAAGGTAGCCCAAATCCCTTTAGCGTGTGCAAATTATAATAAAAAAAAAATCTTGCTTAACCGACGATAGTTATGATCTCGACTGGTACCACAACTCTCCAACTTTTCTGCTTCGTCTTAAAGCTCCACCTGTGTGCTCCTGGCTCAGTGGTTAGTGTGTCGGACTGCTAAGCGAATGAGCCTGGGTTCAAATCCAGCTCATAGCCACCTTCTTTTCCGGGGTACTGCCTCTTGCGAGGAACTGACAAAACCTCCAAGAGTAAAATTTGTTTCGAAAAAGTGCATCTCATGTGGCGTTCGGAATCGGTGGTAATTTGTAGATGCCTTCCATTCTTGCAGATTAACAACACACACACAGGTATGGTTGAGAGTATAAGTCACTAGGATTTGGTTCCGTAAGGAGCTGTCATGCAAATAAATTTATTTATTTTTTAATATGCAGCTGATCAAAGAATTTTGAATGTTTTTTTTTTATTAGTTTTAAAAATATAGAATTAAAAGAATTTTTTTTAATTAATTTTAAATACAAAAATGAATTTATACAAAATATTGGTATACAGATTTAATTTGGCTACATAGATCTTTTCAAATATAAAATTTTATTCAAATCCAATGAGCCGTTACTAAGAACGGCGAAAATTTAAGAAAACCGTTATAAACCGTTAATAGACTTTTGGTTTAAATAAAATAATATCTAATACCTACAAAAAAATCTCAATTTTTTTTGTTATCAAAATCGTTGCAGCCGTTTCGAGAAAAATAAGTAGCGGTTATATGGCAGGTACCGTTATTCTTAGACCTAAAAATTAAATTTCAATTTACCCTCCGAGGAATGTCAAAAGAACCAAACTTACACATACAGACGGAATGACAGACTGACTGACAGACAGGAATTTTTTGTAACTAACGTTTTTAGGCTTCTCTATGATCGTAATGTCGTGTTTGATTGCTATCTCAATTTTTTAATATCCTGTGTTGTGGATAAATTCACAAGCGAAATGCAAATACACATATATCCATCTATGTCTAGTATCTCTTCAACTAAAAGTCAGTAAGATCCGACTGAGTTAAAAAGTTTGTAGTCCTTAAGAAGTCGCTAGCCTTGAATGTGCTCATTATTCTTGTACGTTGTACCTCTAACATCACAGCCATCTGACTTAGTATCTTTTGTCATAAAAGTGACGCTAAAGTGCTTATTCTTTCCTTTGTTCCGCTTGAAACAGAGATTTTTTACACCAGTTTATTGGCAAAGTTTGCTTTGTAATAACAATAAAGACACATTTTTTATATACCTATGCATGTATGTATAGATATTTACGCAATATAAATACTACGTAATTTGTGAACCAAAGGCAAAACAGATTGAAATAATTATATTATGTATTAGGAAACCCAACAACT
This sequence comes from Platycheirus rosarum, assembly GCA_963971375.1. Lineage (NCBI taxonomy): Eukaryota > Metazoa > Arthropoda > Insecta > Diptera > Syrphidae > Platycheirus > Platycheirus rosarum. The sequence continues at coordinate 46,681,752 of OZ020510.1, read as the reverse complement.
AAAAGCCCATGTTGATATCATGATAGATATAAATGCTAGTTGAGTTTTTGAGAGCGACATCAATCCGTTTTTTCAGTTCTCCCACAGATGCTATTTCTTCTTCTTTCTGCTTCTTACGAAGCGGTATTGTGCTGGAGCTCCATCTTTCTGGTACTTTTAACAATCTACTATGATCAAACGAACGTTTTCGAGTAATTCGTGAAACGGTCTTTTAGGAACTGTAGATAATATTCAATATTTCAAAAAAAGAAAGCCAAACCAGCTAAAGTGGTGTTGAGATTTACATATTTATTTATTTTTTGTGGTTTCGAGGTTTACTCTATTGATACAAATTGTGGAAATTATTTACACTATCACTGGTAAAATGTGCTTCATCCGTCCAGAATACCAAAATACAATATAGGCCTTTTTACTTTGAAGCATTGCATCTACCATGTTACACAGCCATATAAGTTATGCTTACTTTGGCTGATTTTGCGTTTGGCGTCACTATCATCTGATTTTTGTTCTTAAAAATTGTAAATAAATTCAGTATTTTGCCGGCTTTTTTTGTTTTATGTTTATAGTTTTTATAGTAATAAAAAAATTGTTTAAATTTTCAATTTTAATTTTAAATCTTCACTTAATGAAAAAATTATAATAAAAGATGGTTGTGACGTCATAAAATACCAAGATGTTGATTTGTATGCGTCTATTCAGCGTACCTGGTATTTCTGTGTATCATGAAATCTACCCTCATTATACTAATTCTAATGCACTTATTCAAAATGCTCAAAATTTTTTTTTCTTCGATACCCAGCACTTCGTGATCACGAAGACGTAGTCGATTATAAAAGAAAGGTTATTCCTTCCATTCATTAATTTATTTAAAGTAAAATCCCGTAAGAAGTAAAACAAATTTTTTGAAAAAAGAAGTCTGCGTTCTTGAAAAAAAATAGTTTGAAATTTATTTTTCATATGTTTTTTTTTTTTTGAAAAATTTGAGTTACAAAATGATAAACTAAACTGGGAGAAATTGGTCCGTCCCTACAAATATAATAAAACTAATACCCCAATATCTACATCTACTTTCTACTCTAACAAAACCCCGCCTATTTTGTATTTCTTTTTTGAGTGGAATTATTTTGGGAATTTGCGCCTGTTCTTTTTCATGTTCGCCTGGTGCTTGCAATCGATTTTGGTTGAAAGAACAACAGTATGGCGGTTAGCATCAGTCATGGGTCTTATCAGCATAAGTCATGTTATTTCGTACGTGTAGCTTGTCATCGAATTATAAGACGTTATCACGTCAAAAATTTGCCTTTTACGGATATGTTCAAGTTATGAATTTACTTAAAAATAAAAAGAACGAACAATTAAAGTTAAAAAGTATGGATATAAGGAGTCAAGAAAAAATAAAATAATGTAATAATTCAATGCGACTTGAGTGCTAAATTTAGATTAAAAAACAACAAATGTACGTCCTTTTTTAGAAATACCTACTATATTAAACCAAATGCCCATCCAACCAATGTTTACCCTAAAAATATACCCGTATCAATTTCATGAAAGCAAGAAATACCTCAAAAACCTTTTTTTGATCAGAAAGTATTTAATGTTCTTTCCCTTTTAATGTTTCGAACATTACAACAGAATTTAAAATACTTTTCAGAGGAATTTTGCACATACATATGTTAATTTATGTTCCTATTCCTATCTACTCTACATTCCTCAACTAAAATAACACCTACTTTGAATATCTTAAAGAAAGTTTATTGAGAGAAAGGACCTTCCATATGTAGGTACTTACGATGTTCATCTTCATTCCAATATTCTTCTTATCTTTCTTGGAATTTGGTCAGCAAGTTTAGAGCATTTAATAAAGAAATCGTATTAAGGATTTCTCACCATTTTCTTCCTGAAGGACAAATGTTCCCAGTGAGGGGTGCTAATTCAATACAATGAAACAACTTTTTCTTTAGAAGAAAGACAAAAAAATGAACTTAAATTAAGTTCTCATCGTTGGAATAATGTGTGATACAAGATGGACAAATGAAATTAATTCGTCCCAATGTCATTTCAAATGACTTTTGCAAATAAAAGGGATTTGTGTTCAGTAATATTTTTTGGCAAAAATATATTTCTATTAGCCATAATATTAGTTGACCCTACAACCTACCTATTACAGAGTCTAGTTAATAGACATTCTTTCTTCTTAGAGGAATTTTATTTCTCCACATGTGTCCTGCTTGCTGTGTCACATCAAGTAATTTACAGGCTTAGAAAAAGACGACCAATTCTTTTTGCGTTCCGTTTTAATGAATTGTTCGTATTTAAATGCGAAAAAGTAATTTCTTAAGTTCAATAGTTCTTACTGTTTTAAGACTTTCGAAAACTAATTAATTGACAACTGTATGCTTCGAAATGCGTAATTATATTTAAGGAGGGGTGTGATTTATTTATAATTAATTCCATTAATTATATTTGAAAAGCTGCCTCCGAAATCTCCATAAAATGTAAGTTTTTTCATGTTCTCTCATATTCATTAATGTTGTAATGTTCGTAAATTATGACAAACTAAATTTAACATGGCATTTTCTAAGTAATATCCTCTCTAATACCGAGCATCAAGAAACTTCCTCAAACATTTTATGCTTATTTTGGCGTAATACTAATTATAATAAATTATTAATGGTACTCCCTACAAAATTATTAATGATTTAAAAAGTACAAATTTATTATTCCCAACGCCCATCCTTAAGTTTATACATACATATCGCAAAATATATGTTATTCAAGCTTTAACTTTCACCCATTCGAGAGGAGTGTCAACTTCTATTGAATTAAAATGCCGAAACATTTCTCACATGTCAAACACAGAATACTCACACTAAAACTTATTCTAACATTACAAACATGAAAAAGTAATAACTTCTGTCTTAGGAATATAGAATTATTTTAATAAAACGTTAAAATTTTGGCCCAAGGAACCCTCCATTCATGTCACACCTCAAAAAACTTCATGTTTGACAGAAAATGAGGGACAGCAAAATACAAAATTACAAAAATACTTTTTTAACATATTTCAACTCGAGTTGTAATAGTCAGAGTGTGTTTCGTTGAAAAAGAAGTATATCATATTTTTTTAGTTGGCTAGAAGAAAAACTGCCTTCAAACCCAAATCGTGGAAAAAATTATAGAGGATTTGTAAAAGGAGGTAACAATGCAGTAAAGCACATATGTATTTCAAGGTTCTGCGATTTTTTAAAACCGGGGAAAACACTTTTCTATGTTTGAGTAGAGGCGAGGTTGGGTATGTGCAAATATTCTTTATATCCGAAAGATTTTTTAAATACAAAGGTTATTTTGCATATAACAAATCTCGCGCCTATTCTCCAAATCCTGTAGTGACCCGAAGCACTGTTTAAAAGGTTTTTCTAAAGCGCATTGCAATTTCCAAAGTGTTTAAGAATATAAATCCCAAAACGTAAGATTGGGACTTATGTCCCCCCCATTTTACGACTGTTAAAATAATCTATACATTATCTCGTTTTAAAAAAAATTACTAACTTTCAATAATGCTTTAAGTTTAAATTAATTGAACAATACTTAAATCCAAAGGCAGGTTTAAGCTAAAAATAAAATCAATTAAATGTGTGCAAAATAATACCGGTGCTTTAATTATATTTATTTGAACCAAACCTAAAAGAATGAATGAATATTCGGCTAAATAAATAAAATTTAAAAAAAACTTTAGAATTCATTATTTTATAACGGAATTAAAAAAAAAACACACATTAAAAACTTTATAACCTATAGAATTAAATTGCACAACTGGATCGCACGTACTTGCTTATTTGTGCGGTCACGTTGCAGAATAAAATTTAAGAATTTTAAGGAGAACAAGCATTTATTCGATTTTTGAGGCTTTTAGGTGTTCGAATAAACTACGTTAAATTGTATTGAGTGAAATAATGTAAACGCCCTTTTATTTCTTTCAGAAATATTAAAAAGTGTGATTTTTTGTTTAAATCGTAGGAGAGGTTTTTAAATAAAAATACGGTTTTTTTAAAGACTTTTTTTTAAATTATTCAAGAAAACAAACTTAAGCACAAAAATAACATACATTTAAAAAAAATAAATAAAAATAGACACCCGTTTTCAAAATATTGATTAAAAAAAAAAAATAAAAAAAATATTAAAAATACAAAAAAAAAATTGGAAAAAAAGTTAATTCGAAATTACTTGGATACCTACATCTTCTTAATTATCAATTTTGATAGTAATCGGATCACCAGTTTTCGAGAAAGTCAAAGAAAAAAACCGGTTCTATGGGAGGTACCGATTTTAGCCCACCACATTATTTTTTTATTTGATATATTAAAAAAAAGAACAAAAAAAGAAAATTTTGATAAAATACTTTTTTTATTTTAATCTTTTTGATTTTTTTTATTATTCTGGTATGCAGTTTTATAGGGTTACACCTGATTAAAATAATTTATTTGAATAGTTTTAAAAATATTGAATTTTCAAAAAAATAATAATTTTAAATACAAAACTTAAATTATTCAAAATATTGGTATGCAAAATTAATTTTGCTTTATAGTTTTTTTTTCAAATATGAAATTTTATTGATATCCGATGAGCCGTTATTGAGAACACCGAAATTTAAAAAAACCGTTATATGAAAGGTACCGTTAATAGAATTTTCCCGTAAATGTGGTTCTGATCAAAGGATAGCCAATATCAAGAAAAAAAGATTTCAAAATTATTATAAAAATAGTTAGTACTTCGTTTAAGGTATGACCTTTATTTGCGAGGATACCAGGACTTCGAGGTGCATAGAACTAACCAGACACATACACATTTCTTTTAAAATGCTATTCCATGTTTTTTGCACTGCTCTCCAAAATTCCGGTTGATTTGTCTGTTTTTTTTTTAGACACCCTCTTCTTAATATCCGCCCATTACTTTTCAATTAGTTTGAGGCTCGGTGATTGAACAGGCAATTCAATTTTTCTCATCTCGTACCAATTCCTTGCTAGCTTACTGATATACTTGATGACGTTTTCCGTATTGTATTCCGCATAAGGAAGCTTGACGTTCTGCATGCTATCAATACAAATTTTGATATTCATAATTTTCTTATGCACAAACCCCATACATTAATTTTAGCTCGTCCATGTTTAGATGATGGGGTTGTTCTGCACTGTAACCCTTCTTGTGTATAGTCCTCGGCCGTTCAACTTAAAAGTAGAACTTTTTAAGTTGTACTTTTATTATAACATAAAAAAATAGAAAGTTGCGTCTCTTGACAAGATACTCACTGTCAACTAAACAGTCCAAGTGAGTTACCGGGACAAAACGCCAATTTTTGTTGGACTTAAAGACCTTAAAAAGGTATTTTGAACCAACAATTCCGCTGAAAACTATTTTACGTACTTTTTCGAACAATCAAAACTCAATCAAACAAACATCGAATAAAAACTTTAAAATACCCTTTAATTTAATTGAATGATAAAAATCATTCATTTTATTTATCTTCAATTATAAACTTACTATTAAAACAGGTCATTTAAAATACAAAATAATTCAACTTCATATTTATGCCATATCCTCTCGACTGTAAGTTACATTTTTAAACTTGCTACACGTTAAGTATCTTACAAGTTTCAAGAAAAATCCCAAACATATTACACGCAACTTTTCCCACGCTTTTCCAGATGATTTCAATTTAAATAAAAGAAAACAGTTACCTCCCTCTCCATACTTTTGTCCAACAAATCTTTCATCATCATCACAAGCCTCATAATTATTGTATATCAGATGGAAGCGTTATGGTAACTCCTTCTGCTAGTCAGAAAAAAATATGCAAGAACCTCTTTACTCTCAAAAAAACGGAGGGAAGAAGTCAGTCAAGAAAATAAAAACTAAAAAATAAAATTAGTTTTCAACCCTATCCGGTTCGTTGTAGTGCGCATATTGTCTACGTCAACTTCCATGGCAATTTACCCAGCTTATCCTTATTTCAACTCACTGCAGCCACATCACATACTCCCAAACTAACCAAAAATGTTCAACAATAATTTCATTAGATTTTCATATTTCCGTTAAAATAATTTTCACGGTGCGGCGCTATGAATTAATTTCAGCACTTTACTCAACAAAACTTCAGATATTTTCCTCTCACCTGTCCCATAGTTCCACAAAGTTACCTGAGTGCGCTGGTTATCCTAGTTGGAAATAATTCTAAGGAAGAAAATTATGTATAATTACTCTAATTGTTCTGATGATGAAAAGTGCCACTTACTGGCTTTTATGCAAGAACGTATTCATAATTGGATTATTTATAAGTCAGGGAATAAGAATTGCAGAAAAAATGTGGATAACCAGTGAAATATAATGCGAATACGAGTAGCAATTGTCCACCCACGCAAACATACATAACGTTGAAGTACGCTACATCAATTTGCCATTTGTCAATAATTCAACTATCCTTTAATGTAGTAGTAGGCAATAGCGATAGTGCCTTTGGTTTTAGTTTCGGGTCGCATTAGTGTCTAATGGTATCCAACGGACTATGATTATAGGGTGCACTATTAATGCACGGATGGAACAGCTCCGTGGATGACATGGAAGACGCATGAAATTGGAGTAAATTGACTTTGAGGTGATGACATGGATTACCTAGAGTTCGACGAGTCTAATCCTTGAAATAAACCTTAGATATGTAGTATATAAATTTGTGTGGACATGTTGCAGAATTAAGGTTAGCTGAATGGCAGATTAACTATTTAAGACAACCGAAATGATGGTTCAGTTGCTTGCAATTTCTCGAGCGTTTTCATGACTCAGAAACAGACTTAGGAATGAAGTCTCCAAAGTTGTTATGATAGGTATATATTTCTATGGTAATATTTCCAGAGCGTATAAGCGATTGATAAGGGAAAACCTTTGTCAGCTTAGATATGATTGGGACTTTGAACAGGACTTAACTGTGCAAATTCAATATTTAACTAAGAAAAATATAAAGATAATTTTTTTGTAGCTTTAAAAAAAAAATCTATAAATAGAAGAAGTTGCAGTTAATTTTTCGTTTAAAAAAGATCTAAGATTTCTATTTTATATATCTGCTTTTTGAGCTTTAATTGATTTTAAACTGTTAATAATACTGAACGGCTTTTGCACAATCTTTAATTGAATATAATTCAATAAACTCCACTAAAAACACAAAAAACAACTAGCAATAGTTGTTGTTGTTTACTTACTTACTTAATGGGGCGCTACAGTTCCGGACGAACCTTGGCCTCAAATAACATGCCTCTCCAGCCAGCTCGGTCTTTGAATAGCGGCCTCCAGTTTTGCACTCCAAGTTGGTTGAGGTCGTCCTCCACTTGAGCGCGCCACCTAAGGCGAGGTCTTCCTTGACTGCGTCTACCCTCTGGGATAGAATCGAAGATCTTGCGAGCCGGAGCATTGTTGTCCATTCGCTCTACATGCCCTAGCCATCTTAAACGTAATATGCGTATTTTTTTGACCAGGTCAATGTCGCTGTACAGCTTGTATAGTTTTTGGTTGAACAATCTCCTCCAAAGCCCGTTAACGCAGGTAGAGCCAAAATCTTCCGAAGAATCTTACGCTCGAAACGACTAAGAATATCTTCATCCACCTCGGTGCCATAGAGCAGGACTGGGATGGTTAAGGTCTTATACAGAGTCTCCTTTGTCTTTCGAGAGAGGACTCAATTGCCTTCTTAGCCCATAGAAACAGCGATTGGCAAGAATAATTCTTCGCTTAAACAAAGTCCCTAACTACCTTAAAAGTTGTACCTGTCTATTGTGATGTTTTTTCCAATCCGCCGGTGTTGTGTGTCCCTTTTTGTGAACAGCAGGTACTTCGTTTTGGCCTCATTGACTGCTAGTTCCATCCTAGCCGCTTCAGCTTCAATGTTAGCAAACGCTCCAGTGATAGTTAGCCAAGTTCTGCCAATGATGTCTATGTCGTCAGCGTATGCCAGCAATTGCACAGACTTGAAAAAGATTGTCCCACTACAATTAACTTGCGAGTTTCTTATAATTTTGTCAAGTAATAAATTGAAGAAATTGCACGATAGCGCATTACCTTGCCCGAATCCTTTTTTGACATCAAAATCTTCTGTGAGGTCAGTACCAACCTTGACGGAGCAGCCAGAGTTCTCCATCGTCATCCGCACAGTCGGACGAATTTTGTGGGAATGCCAAAACCTGACATGGCTCTGTATAGCTCGTCGCTATAAATGCTATCGTACGCGGCCTTAAAATCGATAAAGAGGTGGTGGGTATCGATTTAGAATTCTTGGGTAGTTTCCAGGATCTGCCGTAGCATGATCATTTGATCGATTGTGGAATTTCCTGGTCTGGAACCACACTGATAGGAGCCAATCAAGTTGCTGACGAAAGGTTTCAGGCGTTCACATAGTACGGTAGAGAGGATCTTGTGGGCGACATTCAGGAGACTTACTCCTCTATAGTTGGCGCAGTTTAGAGGGTCTCCTTTCTTGTGGATCGGGCAAACGATGCTGAGGTTCCATTCATCAGGCATACTTTCTTCTGAACAAACTTTAAAGATAAGTTAGTGTATGCATATGCACTCCACCAGGTCATCTTTGGCCGCTTTAACAAATTCGGCGTGTAGTCCGTTGGGTCCAGCCAGCTTTGTTGTTTTTTTGTTTAGATATTGCTATCCTCACTTCATTTTGGTCGGGTGGACGGAAGTTTTGTCTGTCATCGTCCATGTTGAATGGTTCATTCTACCTAACAGCGGGATTTTGGTCTTCATCGCCGTTCAACAGTTTGCAGAATTGGTCCTTCCATGTAATCAGCACTGACTGTGATTCTACTACGAGGTTTCCATTCCTATCTCTATAGGCTTCTATGCGGGTTTTATTTCCTTGGCATGTTGTTTTTACCTGTTGGTAAAACTTCGATCACGCTTTGTCATCGAAAGTGTTTTCAATTTAAACAATTTAATCTTAAAAAACTCTTACATTGTTCAACATTTTTAACTGTGTAATGTAGAACATTCCTTTCAGGCTTAAGGGGAATTTTTCCATAAAAAAAGATGACAAATTTTGCCTGCCACTTCATAGATTATCTTTTAGTCACTAACAGATCCTTTGGTTATGATCATAGATCCAATATATTTAAACTTTTTCGCAGATTACCATCCCTCGTGGTTGTGTGCGTTGAATGCTCTTTCAAGTGGTTCTATTAATCCAATATAATAATAAAGAACAAGATTCAATATAGACTCAACTCTACTAATAATATAAATGTGAATGTTTTGTTCAACGACTTATTAGATTTGGATGCAATTCTTCTGGTGTATTGAAAACTAGACCACTTTTTATCAAAGATAAACACATGGTTCCTGTGGGAGAGGCTTGTTTGTTGAAATCAAAACACTGAAAACTAATAGCCGAGCAACTGAAATCTATTTGCAAAAATTGTTATTTGAAGAAAAGCATTCAAGTAAGGTTTTACTTTAACTTATGTATGTATGATGAACATTACCCTTTTAATTCATAATATGCTACAATATATTATTGTTCTTCTAGCCGGATATATAACAACACTTGTGCCGTGAAATAACCCATTTAGAAAGTGAAACAACACCGAATTTCGGAATTCAAATGCTTACCAGGCAACAAGACAATACTACCCCGAAAAAAATTTGATTATTGGGTTGGGCGACAAGGCTTTCCTGAAAATCATCAGCGAATTTAGGGTTTTCAAGTTAATTAAGCAAAATGAAATAAGGCCCCAAATTGTTTTTAAAAACATAAATGAACTTAGGGGGTATTGGGGTCTTATTTCATTGAAACTTTGCTTCGTTGTGAAATAAAACCCCAATTAACAATGAACAACGGCTCCAAATTCTATAGTGACCCCAAGCACGGCGGTTGCAGGGGGCAGCATGCCCTCATACCTATCGAACTTTTTAAAAGACGTTAATAAAATGAAAAATTTTTGCAATTTTTATAATGATTTTTCATTTTTTAAGTCTATCTGAATATCTTTTTAAATTAAAAGCTATAAAGCTCTATTTCATTTTTCCCTTTAGCTAAGTGATCTGATCCTGGAAAATCGGCGTTGTTACGCTTGCATAAAGTGAAATAACGCCGAATTTCGTAAAACGGGGTTATTTTCTTCGGCGTTATTCGGAATTTGACGAGTTTAATATATAAAAGGTGATGTAATAAAAGCTTCCTGACTATTTTTAAATAAAATACATAAAAACCAATGTATCGAGAAAAACCTTTATTTGAGGTATTATTTTGGTTCACGATATTTAATGTAAGAAGAAAATGTCCTTAAAAATTCGCCCACGACTAGCTCTTAAATGGTCTATTCTATAACACAAAAATGCCAAAATAACGCAGAATATAATAAATTCGTGAATTTTATTTGGACACAACGCACATTTGTTGGTATCCCGGTGAGGTAGGGTTTGGGTTCCAGTTTCCGTCTATCTTCTTCTTCCAGGTGCAAAAGACAAATGGTAAGATGTTTGTAAGAACCATTATATTTTGGAAATATCTGATATAAATCTTCATACATGCGAAGGTAAAAGCACAACCCAAACCATCTCCTGTTCTATTTTTAAGGTAGGTAAATACAATTTTTTTTTCTTCCCCAACCCCAAAACCTGGATTTTATAGGGCAGAAGAAGAATGAAGCAGATATTGCTTCTAATTGAAAGAAATAGGGCTACGCTGATTCAAATTACGTGCACTGTTTTTCCACAAAACAACGAAGACATCATTTGCAAAAACTTAGGGGTGAATTATTTATCATTATTTCTATGCCTTGAACTAATGGAGTCGAATTTGCTGTTAATGATTTTGTCCGTTTTTCTTTCCATTCTCTCAGATTAACAACACACACAGAGGAATGGTTGAGAGTATAAGTCACTAGGCTTTGGCTCCTTAAGGAGCTGTCGCACCAATAAATTTATTATATTTCTTTATTTTAGTTGGGGCCACGCCGGCTTCGTTTTTTTCTAAAATATATGGTATACCCGAACAACGCTGGATGGGTAAGTTAGTCTGGACTAAAAAAAATTTCTCATTTCTGTCCTCCTAACTTTTTAAAGATATGCTGTGTGTGGTCTGTAGTTGTGTTGTGTGGGCAAATTTTTTAGGTGCTCCCTCAACGTTGCAAGTTGCAACCATCACAAAGTTCCATAAAATAAATTGCACGACTGGATCGCACGTACTTGCTCATATGTGCGGTCACATCTACGAATAAAATTTAAAAAATCTGAACTTAAAAAAGTTTCAAAACCACAACACTTAATGTTTTTTAGTAAAAATTGAGTAAGCCATCACACGTCTTGTAAAATAATGAGAAAAAAGTATTTCAGAAATTGTAGGACGGATTTTGATAAAATCCTGTTTTTTATTTATAGTTTTTTTTAAAATTTTTCTTTTTTAATTTTGGTATGCAATTCTTAAGAGTTATTAATATACATATGATTATAAAATTTAAAAAAAAAATGTTTTTATTAGTTTAAAAAAAAATGCTTGAGTTTTCAAAAAAAAAAAATTTTAAATTAATTTTAATTAGAAAAAAAAAGTTATTCGAAATTTTGATATGCAGAATTAATTTGGTTATCTAGATCTTCTCAAATATAACATTTGACAGAAATGTAAGGAGCCGTTACCGAGAAAGTCAAAAATTAAAAATCCGTTATATTAAAGGAACCGTTAATAAACTTTTCCCGTAAATTTGGTTGGTTCAAATAATAGCTAGTACCAACAAAAAAAATCTCAAAAAAGTTTATCAAAATCGTTGGAGCTGTTTTCGAAAAAAATAAGCTTTCCCTAAACGGTCACATGACAGGTACCGTTATTCTTAGGCCTGAAAATTAAATTCCAATGATCCCTCTGGAGAATGCCAAAAGAATCACAAACACCAAATTTGAAGACAATTTCTTAAGCCGTTTAGGCTGCAGCTCGTTATACATACTGACAGAGAGACAGACTAACTTCTTTAGACTTCTATAAGATCGTAATGTCATGTTTGAATGTTACATCAATTTTTTTTATATTCACGAATCCTAAACTTGTCTTATAGTCCCTATAATCGCAAGTAAAAATAAATAACAAATATTAATAAATAACAAACCAATTGTTTACTCTTCAGAGAAGCAAACTTGCTCGCCGCTCATTTCGCTGCCAGCTCCACGCTGCCTCACAGCAACGTTGCCCCTCAAGTACTTGAGAATGTAAACTTTTCCATGGGACAGATTTTTTTCCGCACTCGTACAGTAGCAAGAGTACTCAAAGATTTCGATATACACAAATCCGCTGGCCCGGATGGTATATCCCCGATTCTTCTGAAGAGGTGTTTTTCCACACTGGCAAAGCCACTGCGTAAGAGTTTGGCATGAATCTCTCTTATCGAAAATGCGTGCTTTTGCGATCGGTGATACTCTTGTTCGTTTGATTAGAAGCTATCTTCTGGACTTTTCAATACAAGTTGTATTGGACGGATTGAAGTCTAATTTCTATAAAATAAATGCTGGTGTGCCCCAGGGCTCTGTTCTGTCTCCGACTCTTTTACTCATTTTTTTAAATGATCTTCTGTCTGTTACTTCTAATCCACTTAATTGTTTTGCTGACGACTCTACCCTCAGCTTTTCATATTCGTTCGATAATTCACGTCCTTCGCTTTCGGACGTACAATTGCAACGGTACCGTATGTCAAGCTCATTAAACTCTGATTTATACAGCAAATGGGGTAATAGGAATCGTGTGGAGTTTAATGCTTTGAAAACTCAATGCTGTCTTCTATCATTAAAGCTAAACATACCCCCAATGCCATTGTCCATGAAGGGCACTTACATCGAAGAAACCGAAAAGCTCTCAGTACTCGGTATGTGTGTCAACGACGACCTCCGTTGGAACGACCATATATTTGAGATCGCTAAGAATGCTGCTAAGTGCTTAGGTTTTCTGTATCGGTGTAAGAAGTATTTTTCCCCATCTGATCTGGCTACAATTTATAAAGCGTTTATACGCCCTTAACTCGAGTATAACTCCCACCTCTGGGTAGGTGCTTCACAAACATCGCTTCACCTGCGTGAATACAAAATTGAGCGTTAAGATTGATAGGAAATAGAACTGCCGCTGAAACAATGGCCCCTCTCGAACAACGACGCAATGTTTCATGTCTTTCCTTATTTTATCGATTGTTTTATAAAACATGTTCAATCGAAGTAGCCAGCTGCATTCCTCCCCTTAAAAGTTTCTCCCGTAATACTTATCTCGCAAGGAATTCCCATCAGTTCACCCTTGAGCCCAATTTTGGACGTACCGTGAAATATAGGGATGTTTTTTTTAGCCGAACAACACGAATTTGGAATAGTTTACCCGGCGAGATTTTCCCTTGCCGTTTTGATCTGCAAACATTTAAAACCAATGTTAATCGACACCTCCTGTCTCTCCACTCCCTATCTTCTTAATGCCCGCGCAGTGTGTTACATTAAAAGGGAAACAAATAATCCCTTTTGCACGCGTTAATTATAAAAAAAAAATGTGTTGCCGTAACAGCTCCAGGGAACCAAGACCAAGATAGTGTTTGATACTTTCCACCATTCCCCTGTGTGTGTTGTGAATCTTCAGGTGCACAATTTACCGCCGAATCCGAATAGGAAATATTGATGGACATTCAAGAGAAATGGATGCCTTTTTTTTGTTAAAAAATCTGAATTCTTGATGGAATGTGCTTTATAAAAGTGTTAACAGTTTGAATATCTGGGGATCTCCATTCAGAAGCTAAGCAACTATACTAGCCATAACAACATCAAACATGCCGTTTTCTACCGTAAAATCCCAATATATGGAAGATACTTTCTGGACTTTCTTTTGAATAGTTTTTCACCGAACAGTAGACAAACCCACAAAAATACTTTAAAAAAAAATCTTCAACACAAACGATCGTATGGCAAGGTTGAACTTTGTATAGGATATGTACTGCAATACCCTAACAAAGCTTGAGAACGTTTTCTTTTTCTTTAACTGACGATTGTTATTGGGCATACAAGATGATAATGCGGGGCGTCCTCAGATGTTGTTGCGCATTATTCGATAATGCCCTGTTAATTCTGCAGCTAAACGAAGTAAATCTTGTACATTGTCCAACCGTATGTAAGCTAAGGATGAGCAATTCCCGAGTAGAGGCGTTATTTCAACTAATTTCAATCACAGAAAGATGGCAACTGTTTTCCCGCCTATTTAAACAACCTACCTTCTATAGTACCTAAACTAAATGAACTTTAAATAAGTTCAAGTGTTAAAATTTCCTAACCAAACAAAGTAAGAAGCTGAACAATTTTATTGGTCCCGTTAGTATCCTTTATTACCAGAAAATAAAGCTACTCCAAACTTTACAACTAATATATGAGTGGTTGGTAAGAAAGAAACTAGAAACTACTTTCTTTCAAGGTTGCAATATACCGTCCTTTGTTTTGCCTACAAAATACTTCTGCCCTGCTAGACGAAGATTACAGTTCTCCTTATAAGGTTAAATCTTTTTCTTTATTTGAAATTTAAACTCCCTAGCAAGTCATCCACCACTTCTTCTATATACATGTATACGTATTTTATAGCATGAATAATTCCCTCGACCCCGATGTTTTTGTTTTTCGATCCTCTTGCCGTTGCCGCATATGATTCCTGCCATGATGCCCCTTGAAGTAAAATTCCTTTCAGGAAATGCTTGCAATTCTCCGTTAATATTAATGCAAACCCTTCGTATCGTCTGCCACACATGAACGTATAGTCTTGATATAAATTATTTACTGCAGCATGTGTTTTGGGGATGAATATCAATTGTTCTGGGAAACTCGTTCCCTAGTTGTAGGCAGCTTACAGACCCGACTTTATGTCGCTACCTTTTGTCAAAAACATTCTCATCGTTGCCGTCAATTTTACCTCACTCACCAAAGACAAAGAATCGAAACATTTGAATCGCTTTGGTTTCTGGAATGCACCTCACCACAAACCAATACTTCTTCCTCTTTCAGGGGCTTAATCAGGAGCAGTCAATCACAAGGATCCTTTATTTGAAATGGAATTATTGAGTTATAGTCTATAACAGTGAGGTAAAGGGATGCACACGTTCTCTAGTAGTTCTATCCTTGCATGTTTTACATAGAACCTCTGGAACTATTGTCCGGAAAAAGGAGCTTAGAGAAACATCACCGACATACTCGTACATTCATCCTTGTGTAGTTTATAAAATAGTGGCAGGACATTTTGGGGCTTTCTGGAACTTTGGACAAGGTAGGTACAATAGAACATATTCTTGAGACAGTTTTATCAAATGCCCTCAAGTTTCGGTTAGAACTATTTTGATATTAATTTTGGAGCGTTCCTAAAAGTATGTATTTAAAGTGTAAGGTAATTTAGAGTGCAATGTTAACGTATCGTATTGGGGCTTAAACCGCCCACTTTAACATTATACAAATTGCGCTGTTTGTTTCAAATGTCTGCTGTGTTTTAATATTCTAGAAACTATGATGGATTATCGAAGTTGATTTCTAGTCAGCTTATGAAACACTTGTCTTAAACATGCAAGTGGTTCTTTGACTACTAAATATTACCCCATAAATATGAAAACGTTTTCCCCTTTTTTATGTTCATCAACATAATTCTAACACTGGTTAATTGGAACCAGTGTCGAGAATGGAAAGCTTCGGTCGTACTAACTTAAAATCAATAAGAGATAAAGAAAACTAAAACTTTTTAAGTGTTACTTTTTTTCAATTTATTAAAATATATAACTTTTTTATTAAAACAAAATATTAACTTTTTTATATCAATTTACTAGCAGCACAAACATCTAAGTATTCTTCTTCAGTGATCAGTTTGATTATGTTATCAATCTGCAAGAGCTGACGATAACAGTTGTTTTTGGGATTTTGGGTGATTTTAATAAATTTAGAAAACTAGTCCACCCAAGCCGGTTCACTTAAGGTGAGCATCAATATTAATCTAAAAATACAAATGAAAACCAGTTAAGCAATTGTTAGGTAAAAAGGATAGTTTTAAATTGCCTTGAATTCCTTAGAATCTTTTGCAGCATTTAGGAATAATTATTTTTGAATAATCACGAGTGATCCGATTTCACAATTTTTGTATTGTTCAGCTCTTCTCTTGAAATCTGTTGTCTGAAAAAAAAAAAACAAAAGAGTTTTTAGTATATTTCATAAAATAAATAACACAATCCATCCTTAACATTGATAAAATCGAAACTTTTTTTTAAACCCAGGATTTGAAGAAGCTCAAAGGATTTTAATGAAAATTTCTATCATTTGATCAGAACCACATACACGGGAAAAGTCTATTAACGGGACCTTCCATGTAACGGTTTTTTAATTTTTGGATTTCTCGGTAACGGCTATATGGATTTCTGTCCAACTTTATATTTGATCTAAATAGCCAAATTAATTCTGCATATCAAAATTTTGAAAAAAACGTTTTTTCTAATTAAAATTAATTTTAAGACTAAAAAACTGCATATCAAAATTTAAAAAAAAAATTCAAAAACTAAAAATAAAAAACAGAATTTTATCAAAATCCGTCCTACAATTTTCGAAATACTTGTTTCCTAAATTCTTTGTTATTTAAGGCGTGTGGTATAGTACTTCATTTTTACTAAAAAACGTTAAGTATTGTGGTTTTTGATAGTTTTTGTAAGTTCAAACTTACCGATTTATTCAGCATCGAAAACTTGATGCTGTCTTCTGCCGTTAGGGCTAAACATACCCTCAATGTAATTGTCCATAAATGGCACTTGCATTGAAGAAACCGAAAAGTTTTAAGTACTCGGTATTAGTGTTAACGACGACCTCCGTTGGACCGACCATATATTTAGTCGCTATAAATACTGCTAAGTGTTAAGGTTTTCTGTATCGGTGCAAGAAGTTTTTTCCCCATCTGATCTATGTACAATTTACAAAGCGTTTATACACGCAAAACTCGCGAATAACTCACACCTCTGGGCAGGTGCTTCACAAACATCGCCACAAGAGCTCGATATAATACAAAAAAAGAGAGAGAGATTAATAGGAAAAAGAACTGCCTCTGAAATAATTGCCCCTCTTCAATACGACGCAATGTTTCATGTCTTTCCTTATTTTATCGTTTCTTTTATAAAAAATGTTTACTCGAAGTAGCCAGCTGGATTCCTCCCCTTATAAGTATCGCCCGCAAGGAATGCCCAGCAGTTCACCCGTGAGCCCAATTTCGGATGTACCGTGAAATATGGGGATTCTTTTATAGCCGAACAACACGAATATGGAATAGTTTAGCTGGCGAGATTTTCCCTTGCGATTTTGATTTGCAAGCATTCAAAACCAATGATAATCGGTACCTCCTGTCCTTCCCCTCCCTATCTTCTTAATGCCCGCGTAGTGTGCTCTACATTAAAGAGGAAACAAATAATCCCTCGTGAGGTCGATGTACTCAATATGAAAATTCACTTATTAAATCAATCTTACATCAAACGATAAATGACTGGACTCGAATATGATGCATCCTGTAATTATTTAACGCAGCAATTAAATGGGCATTTTCACGTGTGATTAGCTTCACTAAAAACATTGTAGTTAACTTGGGTTCAGTTTTTTTTTTGTTTGCTGTAACGAGTGGCTTGAATATGCAACCTGGATCAGAGTATGTATATGCATTTCCTCCAGGAAGTCAAAACAGCACGGGATGTTTGTATGTTTTATCACCCACCACCAACCCACAATCCCATTCAAGCACCAAGAGCCCTTAAGCAACAACTTACTCTTGATCTTTTGTTCTTTCCGAGGTTTTAAGGTGTAAATGACCGTGCAACCGCGTGGAGTTAATTAAGTGGAGAACTATTTTTTTCACAGAACTTATACAAAAAAAGCTGTTGCAAAATGAAAACAGCATAAATAAAGCTTAAAATGGGAGATATAGGCGGCAAAGGATAGTGATCTTTATTGTGTTATAGTTCAATAAAACCGCCTTATGATCCCGGGTGGATGCATCAATGTGCATTTTCAGGTGGAGTAGATTCTAAAAAATTCAAAAACTTTCGAATGCAATGAGATGATCCACAGAAAATACTTCTTTATGTGTTTTCAGGCCTCTGAAAGCCGATTTTCATTAGTGTGGATGAGGGGACCTACATATGTGAATCGGAATTGTATTTTTTGTTGTTGAACTCTCTTCGCCATTATTATTTCCTGGGTCGCAAAAAGAGGGCTATACATTTTGAACGTAGCACTTTTCACTACCCCAATACCCCAAGGGAGGTTTCATCCTTCTGGGAAGGGTCCACGCCTCTGCACCTTGTAGCATTAACGGTGTTCTTTCCCATAGGACTTATTCCTCAATTGTCTATTCTTAGCCCAAATGAAACAATTCTACATTTCAATTCTGCGCTAATATGGTTTCGTGCGTTTATTTGAAAAATAAGTAACATTAACGTATAAATATAACACTATCTGAACTTAAAAAAAGTTTCAAAACCCCAACACTTAACGCTTTTTAATAACAATGAAGTATGCCAACTTCTTGTATAATAACGAATTTATGAAATAAGTATTTCGAAAATTGTAGGACGGATTTTGATAAAATCCTGTTTTTTATTTCTTGTTTTAATTTTGGTATGCAGTTTTTAGAGTTTATTAATAAACATGTGATTATAAAATTAAAAAAACTATTTTTTTAATAGTTTTAAAAATATTTATTTCTCAAAAAAAAAAAAACTAATTTTAATTAGAAAAAAAATTACTTAAAATGTTTGATATGCTGAATTAATTTGGCTACCTAGATCTTCTCAAATATAAAATTTGACAGAGATCCTTTACCGAGAAAGCCAAAAAATTAAAAACCGTTATATGAAAGGAACCGTTAATATACTTATCCCGTAAATTTGGTTCTGATCAAATAACAGCTAGTAACAACAGAAAAATTCTTAAAAAAATTTCATCAAGATCGATGAAGCAGTTTTTGAGAAAAATAAGCTTTTCCTTAACTGTTATATGGCAGGTACCTTTATTTTTAGTTCTTAAAATATAATTTCAAAAATCCCTCTGAGGAATGCCGAATACCACATGACATATACCAAATTTGAAGGTATTCGCTTAAGCCGTTTAGGCTGTATATCAATATAAATACATACAGACGGACAGACAGACAGGCATTTTTGGTAACTAACTTTCTTAGGTTTCTCCTTTAATCATAATGTCATGTTTGATTGTTGGAATTATTTTTACGAATGCATAACTTGCCTCATAGTCCCTATAATCGCAAGTAAAAAGGACACACAATTACTGAATTCCTCGAAGTTACACCTATCGATTATCACGTTCTTACCAGTCAGTGGCGGGATTGGACTTTTGATGATGCAGGTACATACATATATACTTTGTTTAGACCTCGTTTATAATAAGCCACATTCTGCTTGCTGCTTACTCAATGGAATCGAACGGAATCTGGGCTAATGATTTTGTTCTTTCTTTGGTGTGAGAAGCATTTTTAGGAAATTGCCAGCAAACAAAAACGGAGAAAAATGAGATTATTTTTTGTTAGCCAATTTACACGATATCTTTTTATAATTATAAAATATTTCATTTAATGATTTATTTTATAGTGTGTTACATCAATTTATGTAAATACACTGTGGCGTATGAGCAACCTTTTGGTTTTGTATCGCAAGCTCTCTACTGTAGTACAAAACTTGCTAATATAAGTTTTTAACATCCGTGCTTAACCATTTTTGGTTGCGATCAAACTTTGCAAAATATACTAATTTCAAATGATTCCGCATTTGAAGTGAAAATGATTTCGTAAAGCATTAAGGATTTGAAAGACCGAAATAAGGATGTTGAATAGGTGCCATAAATCTTTTCCAAGCGATTTAATTAACAGATGCGCGACTCATGTGCTTGATACATTTATTTTTTAACAAATTGCATTTTTTTCAGTTTTTCACTAAAACAACAAATCAAAAACCTATTAAATGCCATCAGCAAGAATTGAAAACATCCATCCTTATGTCGTTCCTTTTTAGTTTGTTTAAACATTCCTTAGATCCCATGCAAAAAAAATCTCCTATTGAATCCCCTTTCGAAATCTACATGTACACAGAGCTAGTCAAAGACCATCAAAATATCATCATTCTTAATCTGAAATCTGTCTATCAATGTGAAGCTTAAATTTTCATAAGTGTCTAGTGTCTAGAGGACCATAGAGGAGAGGAGCAAAGTGTATGCCCCATCTGCCCTAACATTTGTTATACTATCATGTGCTACATACTTGGCCCTTTTATACGAATTCCAATTCATCTTGTTATAGTTAGCTTTTTACCCGACCTTTCTCAGCATCTGTTCCGAAAAGGTTGATATAAAAAATCGAAAGTACACACTGGATATTAATCATTGCCATTTTATTTTGGAGAAAAAGTTACATGCCAAAGTAATTTAATCATGTTTTATTCAATATTTATCCATCCCTATTACATTTTAAAGAGGAAAAGGGAATACTTTCACCCTATAAATCCAATTCCGAAACTATACAATAAAAATACTATAATGCAAGTTATGCATTCGTGCAGATTAAAAAAATCGAGATAACAATTAAACATGACATTACGATGATAAAGAAACACATTTGAAATGCTAGCAAAATGCTGTCTTTCTGTCAGATCGTATGTATTTTGGACAGCCTATTAAACTGATAGGCTAATCAATCGTCCTCAAATTTACTACATAGGGATATTTTGAAATTCTACAAGAATTTTTAAATTTTTTTAGCTCAAATATTAACGGTACCTGTCATTTATCTAAACGTTAAGTAAAATATTATTTTTCTGAAAAAAACATCTTAGAGATTTTTGTTAAAAAAAATCAGTACAAAAGTTTTAGGTGTCTGATATGTTTTGGTGACAAAAAATGTAAGTTGGTGGACCGGACCGGTTTTTTTCTTCGACTTTCTCGAAAACTGGTTGACCGATTACAATCAAATTTCATATTAAAAAAGATAAACGCAGCCAAATAAATGAAACATAATACTGTTTTCGAATAACATTTGTTTTGTTGTATTTTTCATGATTTAAGTAATTTTTTTTGAAAAATCATTATTTAAAAACGATTAGATTAATTTTTTTAATTCTGCGTCGAACGGGTGGAAGAGCGAATTTCTTGGACCATACGTTGACAAACTATAGTGAGTCAGGTTTAATATAAAATAAGTACATAGTACAAATGAGGTAAATAGGTAAGTATAGGTTTATTTAAGTAACCATACAAAATAAGTTAAAAAAGACATGCATGAAAAGGTAGGTATAGTTTGCCTGAGGTGATGGGCCAGGTAGTTGGTCATTCTCGTCGGAGTCTGAGACAATGAGTTTTCTGAAATCCGCCCCTGGAGACGCAGTTATTTTTTAAGGAAATGTCTGGTACATTGATCTAGTATCTGAATACAGTATCTATCTGAAAATGCGAAACATACTCAGCTAAAAATTCTACATTATAAGATACAGCCATGGGAAAGCTTAAGTGGAAAAATGTAGTTTCGACAACCGACCCTTCAATTCGCTCCTGGAAGCGCAGTTGTTTTTAAAGAAATTTTTGGTTAATATGTTTTACATTTTCAGATAGCTATTGAGTCCAGCTACACGATCCATATACTAATAATTTCTTGAAAAAATAACTGCGTTTCCAGTAGCGGAAATTTTTGATCAGGTCCACTAGTTTTGGTGGCTTAATATCGGGTTTTTCAATAAGAGCGCTTTAAAAGTTTTTTTTTTAAATAAAACAAAAACGGTTTTGGATATCAATGAAATTTTTTATTTTTGTGAAAGTGCGTTTGATGCCATTATGTATGGAACTCGATTCTTTCTGCATGGCCACCACGGGCACGCTTTCAGAAGTCCAGACGCTGAACCCAATTTTCGATGGTTTTCAAGCATAAATCGGCCGATACTGCTGCAATTTCACGTTCGATATTCGTACGAAGTTCATCAATCGTCGCTGGCTTGTTGGCATAGACCATAGACTTGAAGTAGCCTCACAGGAAATAGTCTAACGGCGTCAAATCGCACGACCGAGGCGGCCAAGCGGCTGGACCATTTCGTGAGATAACACGTTCTTCAAACTTGGTGTCCAAACAATTGATTGTGACATTCATTGTGTGGGTTGTGGCGCCGTCCTGTTGGAACCACATGTCCTCCAAGTCCATATAATCCAATTAGGGCCAAAAATATTCGGTTATCATTGAACGGTAGCGATCCCCATTCACAGTAACGTGCCGGTCTTGATCATAACGGAAGAAGTACGGCCCAATGACGCCGCCGGCCCATAAACCACATCAAACCGTATTTTTTCGGGATGCAATGATGACTCATGGAGTACGTGTGGATTGCTGTCTGACCAATACCGCATATATTGTTTATTGACGAAGTCATCCAGCCAGAAGTGAGCCTCATCGCTGAAGATGATGAATCCGATGAAAATCCGAATCATTTTCAAGTTGTTGCTCAGCCCAATTCACGAACATACGACGCTTCTGGTGGTCAAACGGCGTCAGTTTTTGCGTCTATTAAATCTTGTTAAGATGTAGGCCAAGATCTTTTCGCAAAATTCGCCACAACGACGTCACAGAGATGCCCAACGCTTGAGAACGACGTGTGAGCGACACATTTGGGCTTTCTGCAACTGAAGCCTCAGCGGGCAGCAATATTCTCGACACTACGGGCATTTCTTTATCTCACTGGCACGGTCACATTTTGTACTGTGCCTGTGGATTAAATTTTTTCTACTAGACGCTCAATTTTTGATCTGATAGGACGATTATGATGAGCATAAATTGGACGTAGCGCTCTTAACGTTGAGGCTACTGACTCCGAATTTCGGTAGTAAATTTTAATAATTTGGACTCATTGTTGGCTCGTATATCTTTCCATCATCAAATGGCAAACCTTACTGATGAGAAATGTCAAAAGAGCGGAAAAAATATGGCGTCGTTTGCTGTCCCTGTCGCTCTACTTTTGTAGCGTCCCTGTTGAAAAGCCCTTTATAAGTTGTTAATTGTCGACTTTTTAGCTTACCAAAATCCAAAATTACAAAATGTCTATATAACTTGCCAAAAAAGACGAAATTAAATGTTTCTTTCGAAATGCTTTATAACTACTGAACTAATAGAAAGAAAGCTTTATTTAGAAATAAGTTTGCGATTTTTAAACTTTGACTGGAAAAACGTTTGCAAAATCTACTCTTATACTTTTGGTGACCGAATTCGAGCGCGCGTAGCGAAAAATTCCAGGGATGCTTCCGAGCTTGGTGAAATATCTTCTTTCAACACAATGAACTTACCACAGTCGGTATAAAGAATATGTAGTAAGAGAAGTAAATGGGGAATTACACAAAAATCTATGTTATTTTAAAGATTGATACATGTATAGGATTGACTTCTAAAAGTTAGCTAAAAGTTTAACTATTACTTTGGGATCAGTGGGTGAAGTGTCGAGAAAATTCAGCTTTGAAGGATGGTCATCTGATTTTCTATTCACGTTATTAAAGAGGTAAAAGTGCGCAACTCTAAAGATAAGTCAAGTCTTCAATTATTCAATAAGATATGTTTAATAGAGACATTGACCTAGGCTTGTTGGAAGTAGACGACATTTAGTAACGTCTGGAATTTCAAGCAAGTTTTCCATAGTTTTCTGACATTGCGTAACTCTTTCGAAAATTTAGCAAAAAAAGTCTAATTAATCCAAAAAAAACTTTCTAAAACAAAGTAAGAAGTCCAATAACCAATACGAAAAAAATTCTTAAATTCACCGCGGTTATTACTTGTCGGGATGTTTCCTGTCTTAAGAACTGATGACCGCATTATGGCTTTTAACAAAAATGTTATCCTTATATTTGTTCTTAAATAAAAAATGTCATGTCTCCCCAAAATACCCCCGTCTTATGGTTTTTTTTTTGCTGTTTAGTGTTTCGTCCTGACAATTCCATGGTTAGGATAAAACCGCTTTAAGGGATAAATGCTTCCTACTGAAGATTAACATACAAATACAAACAAATACAATTGAAGAAGGGCGTTCGATGTCCGTTGTTAAGACAACGCGGGTATAGGAGGAAGACTGTAGAATGTAGATAGGAGTTTCCTGTTTCTGAATCTCTGAATATATATCCTTTTGTTTGTTTTCACATTTCCAATTTCGCTCAAGTACTACTCAAATAAATCACCAAACAACCCTTAAATCAACGAGATAAATAAGAAAACATTTTCGTTCTGTAGAACTAAAGAGGAAAAAGGAAATAATGACATATCTTTTACAGGAAAATACAAGGTACAAAAACAAAAATGAATCAACCTTTAATGCAGCAATTTAAAACAAACAGACACTTCTATTATCTTTGATCCACAAATATCGTTTAGAAAAACAAACTAAAATTCACCGAACGCAAAATTTTCCAAACGATATCGACTTCATGATTGGGGTTGTGAGTGGGTTCAGTATTGAAAAAAGTAAAAATAAATATTGAATCCAAATCACAAGCAAATGCCATGCTGAATCTATTCATATATTGACAGACATTAGTTGTGGTGGCACGCTCCTGATCCCTAGCTAGGGGAGGTAGCTTCATTGGAATGGCCATATTAAAGTTTATTTATATTTCACTGTCCAAATAACCATACAACAAACACTTGAATGTGGAAAAGGCAAATCGCCTTCGTGTCCTCAAAATCATCCACAAGGAAACAGTTTGCCATTTTGTTTACACAGGGAGTTACTTTCTGAGGAAATAACTGAAGGGAATTTGGTTTGTTAGTGCTGACGGAGTCTATCTGGTTATCTCCTAAGCTGGGCAGTTTCTATTGTGAAGGGAGTCCATTCAAAGCAGCATTTCAATGGATTAACGTTTTTGCAGCAGCAGGATGCAGGATGTAATTACACAATACACATCCCTTAAACAATTGACAAATGAGACAAAATAATCTTGATGTGGGCAAATAAAGAGTAATTCAACAGTGGTACATTAAGCTGTAAACTGTTCTGCTCAACCTTGAAGGACTAAATACAGAAAAAATACAACAGGATGTTAACCTGCCAACCTATTGTTGATCATTTTATCTTTGGACATTTTTTTATTTAAGATGTCTAAAAAAGGCCCAGGTTCGTCCCAATCTGTAGCGCTACTTAAGTAAGTAAGTAAGTAAGTAAAAAAGGGAGGACTGACGCGGTCTGCAAGCTTCATACATAGATCAACAAAAGATTTTGTAAGTAGATTTGTTTTTCAAAGTCACCCAGTGGCTGGGGACAACAAAAACAAAAAAGTTTTTTAATTAAAGCAAAAACAAATAAATTTCACGACTGGATCGCTCTTATGTGAGTCACAGATTCGAATAAAAATTGAAAAATAGTAAAGTTCTTATTCGATTTTTCTGCCTTTGATTGTTTGAAAAAAGTACATAAAATAGCGGACAAATTTGAATGGCATTTTAATTCGTAAAAAAATGTTAAAAAAGTTTTAAAAAATTGTAGGGACGGTTTTTAACTAACGGTTTTTATTTAACAACTGTTTTTAAAAATTAAAAAAAAGTTATTCAAGAATGCAAACTTAAACACAAAAATTACTTACATTGAAAAAAAAATTTAAAATCCATCTAACCGTTTTCAAAATATTGATTTTTGAAAAAAAAAGAAAATTATTAAAAATAAAAAAAGTTTTCGAAAATATTTTAAGGGGTTTCCATTATGCGCATTGAGCTAGAAGTTTTTTTTGGATTTGTGGTTCAAAGGCCTAAAAATATAAATATAAAAACATTTTCATTTTCACATTTTTCATGAAAAAAATAATTTTTTTTATGATTTTTTCGTACTATTCTTATGAATTTTTTTTAAATAATTTTTTTTGGTATAAATTTCTTTTATTGGAATTTCTCATGGGATTAACAACTACGTAGGCAAGGGGGCCAACACCCCCCTTCGGGTAATTATTTGATTCGAAATAGGTATACGCAATTTATTTATTAATTCAGAACAAACAAATATTTAGATAGGTAAGGGGACATGCTGTACCCTGCAAAACCCCTGCTAGGGTCCACTATAGAATTTGGAGTAGGTGCGAGGTTGAGTATATGCAAATTTATTTTTTAATTCAGTATACTTAACAACAAATGCAAGTAGATCACGCAGTCCTACTAAAATGGCTTCACTAAAACAAATAGAAATAGCTAAAATAAATCACTTTTTCTAGTGAAAACCCAAAACTTTGAAAATTGAAAAAAAAAAATAGAGAATACATTTTCCTCGCGAAAATTTTTTTTCCAAACATCTTAAAATAAGTCATATTAAATATTAAAAATAAAAAAAAATTATTTGCTTAATGCGCATAATGGAAACCTGAGCCTATTTTAAAATAAAATCATTTACGAATGTATAACTTGCCTTTGTAAAACATTTTTGTTTTGCTATTTTCCCTTACAGCAATATAAGTTCAGAATAACGTTAACAATATAAGAATTAAATTAAACGTAATATCTAAGATCAATATTTGTCGTGCTAATGCAGTAGATATCTATCTGAATCTGCCCCAGAACATCTGCTCATTTTTCTAGTGCTAATTACAAGGATGTAGAATCTTCAATTATAATGATTCCATCGTCAGCAAAGGGCAACTGATTCACTTTCGGCCTCAGTATCTAACATAGAAACGTACATTGGAAACTCCTCGGTGACTCCTGTCGGGCTTCTTATCTTTGTTTTGATTCCGCAAGTCCACGTTGCCTAACGGTTACCTATGTCAGATCTCGCTCAACGATCTTTTTGATGTGAGAAATCAATTTGATTGATTGTTGATTGGTATGTACATCTAATCAATCAAAAATTATTCTATAAATGCATCAATAATTGCTTATGGTTAGCATTAGTCCTTTTGATATCCACTTCATTCGTTAATCCAATTTCTCTATTCAAGTGTAACTCTAACTTTGCTTGATTTGCATCAGTAATTGGGATTTTGCTAGATAATCTCCCCTTTATCTTTACTCAGCACCACTATTTGTAATGAACAGATTACAAACGGGACGTCGTCATCTTGATATCCTCCTGTCTTCGAATTCCCTCATTACATTTGCTTTACTGATTTCTAAATCCACATCCATGTCTCCATGACAAAGTAATTGCAATTAATTGCACATAAAGGTGGAGACCCATCTTTGAAGATCCGCCATTAGACGACTGGATGAAGCTGCATTATGCAAATTGCCTCCATACCGTTCATATAACTCAATTTTACTCATTAAATAAAAGAAGATATGGAAAATACAAATAATAATATCTCGGGAAGGAGACCAGGCTAATAAGAATTTTATGCAAATTTTGTATTGCTGCATGATTTTTATTCGATCAAAGTGATACAAAGCGGACATAAACAACGCTCATTAACATCATCATCGTCATCTCCATTTTGATGTCAATTTTACTTCAAAAGTAGTAGTCGAATCGTCTTCTTAGGCGATATCCAAGTCGAAGTCTTCAAGTCCCGGCATTGTCTTGCTATCTTTATATTTATTGGTTTCCACTACTTGAAGCATTCAACCAATTCAAGCTCTCGGCTTAAACAACTCTAAGACGACATCCAGCACCATGTCCAAATGAAGCAGGAACAAAATATCCACCTTCGTATTG
This sequence comes from Platycheirus rosarum, assembly GCA_963971375.1. NCBI lineage: Eukaryota > Metazoa > Arthropoda > Insecta > Diptera > Syrphidae > Platycheirus > Platycheirus rosarum. The sequence continues at coordinate 46,654,045 of OZ020510.1, read as the reverse complement.
AAGTATGTAGGTGTTGCGTGATTGGAGGACTCTTGAAAAAGGTACTCGAGGGAAGTGCTTGGCTGAGCTAGTATTCGGAAAGAAGACGATTTTGGTTGTTTGCATTGCTGAAGGTTATTGCTAGTATATTACAAATCAACCTTAATCGATATTGACAAATACTTAGCTCTTTTGTATTTTTTCTTCTTCATCGAATCCCTGATAGAGGACAGGACTTCATAGACAAAGAAGAGACAACCAGCAATCAGGATATGCGTGCCAACTAGACATTTTTCCTTGGGTTGTGAAGTGACTATAGTGGTGTTGAGTTGGTTTGAAAATAACTTCTTTTCCAGGGAGGTTTTAAGAAGTTCTTTACCTTGATCATGACATTGAATAGTAAAATATATAGCATGACTGGATGCGGTCAAAGGCGTACCTGGAACGTAAAACTATCCGAAGAATAGCATAATTTGAATGGGAAAACGATAATCGTGATTCGAATATCTTCATGAAAAATGTGTTTCCTTAATTGTTTAACACACGCTGGAATGCTTGCGAATCGATTTGTGTTTTGGGCAAATATGTTAATGGAAGTGCTTTTTGATTGTCCTGAATTTCTTTATTTTTTTTTTAAATATAGAGCTAGAGCTCATTCATGATATTGCATTAACTAAGAAGTGGAGCTAACTCTTTGGGTGGGCTGAAAGCTATATCTGCTGCTTCAAGGTAGAATTTACCTAAATAAGGATAACGTGTTCTTATGATACAGTTACACTCACATAGGACCTGTTCCGCTGTTCCTTCGTCTTCCTTGCACATTCTACAGGTGCTATCTTGTGTTATTCCCATGGTTATCAAGTGTTTTTTCACTCTACAGTGTCCAATGAGAAAGCCTGTATATTAGTCAACCAGGTTAATTTTTTTATTGTATTGAATCAGTTTAAAAATAATTTAGAAACAGGGTTACAAAAACAGTTATTTGTCACAAAGATCTACGCCCTACTTGGCGAATTTTTATCATAGTGCCCACAACACCACGAACCTTCTAATATGTTCTACCTTTGGGGGAAGGTCTCTTTCCTCTTCTTCGAAATGAAACGATTAAATGTGAACGGTTGAAGTCAAACTTACATTAGCCCCGCGTTTTTTAACCGACAGATACTTAGAAGAGCTCAATTGAAAGATTTCGTTACACCAAGACAGATGAATATGTGATTCAAAGCAGTCCATTCATGGTGTCAGAGGATACAAAAAAATCTTTTCCTGAAGAAGAATTAGTCAGAATTATAGTTCAAGTTCAAGTTATAATACCTTTCTATAATGAAACACCAGGTCAATTGAAATGGGTCATGAGTCAGTCAAATTATTTCCACGCGTTAAATCATTCTTGTTGACGTTGAGGTGAAACAATGAAAAAAACTAAATTTCTTCACGTAACGATCGAGAAAGAGGAAACCATCTGTGGGAACTTGCAGATCATGCATCTGACGAACACACGGGGAATAGTCATAAGCATGTCTAATAAACATGTAATATTTTAAGTTAAGTTCTAAGTTTCACAGTAATAACAAGCCAGCTCGACTGTTAAAATAAATATTTTACATGTTTAAGAATAAAAAAAATTAATTTGTAAAAATGAGAGCTGTTATATATTTACGTTTATTTTACTATATATCCGTTACAATAATGTATCTAGATAAACCAGTCCTAAAACCGATCGTCATTTATTATTCTTTTCTCTTTCCCTTTATGTACAACCCATAAATGTTAAGCATTGAAAGCATTGAAAAAAAACAGTTGAATATCAGACGCAGAACGAAGTGGTTGTGTTTTCATTTCGCTGTTAACAAAAATAGTTTTTGCCGCTGAACATATTATTTTTTTTGCAAGATTGCTTTGCTTCCAATCAAAGAAAAATTATGTTCGGATCGTTCGATAGACTTTAAGTTGTATTTGATGAATTCGAAGATGTTCGACATCAAAAGACGATGTGGTCATAAGATGACTTGGGCAAAAAAGAACTTGGAAGTTGAAAGAAAATTGTAACTGTAAGAGGGAACGTCTTTTCAGATTTTGATAAGTTAAAGCATAAGTGGAACCAGGATAGATTTCTGAATGATTATTATGGAAAGTTTCTTTATTTAAAAGTCCCCCAGAATAATATGAGATGACTTCGTTGAAGGATATAATGAGGGCTACGCCAATTCTAAGATTGAGAATAAAAGAAATCGCGATACCTATTAATGTAGTCAGAGATATAAAAGGTTCAACATTGTTGCGAAAAATGTAGAGGAGAGGGGAGGAGAGCCTGCGTTGAAGATGACTTTTTCAGAAAAATAGCGGGGAAGCTATCCAGATTCCAGATCAGCGAATTTGATATACTCTGGATTATGGAAAAGTTCTTAAAAAATGCGAAAAATTAAGTAAATTCATAGATGTATGATCGAGCGCGAACGATCTTTAGACGACGACATTAAATATTGCCTTAGTGCGTGATGGATGGAATGGCGGAAAACTATGCCATCTTCTGTGATCCAGAAAGAAAGGTTCTACACCGAAAGCAAAACAAGCGGTTTTAATTTAAATTCACAGCGATGAAATAAAAATGCTTCCGAAGAAAGCACAAGTTATAAAACTAAATCGAATCGAAGGAGCAGCATATTTCGAGGAATCTTCCACAACTTGGCTGATACTGCCATCAAGAGTTAATTGCTAGGCATTCCTTGCAGCGCGAGTATTACGGTTAAAATATTTCAGGGGGAATGCAAGTGGCTATTTCACAAGAGCATTGTTTAAAGAAATAGTGATACAAAGCGAAAGGCAGGAGACGTTGCTCAAGATATGTAAATGTTTCTGTTATTACACGGTTGCCTATCATTTTTAAAATTCATTTTTTTTTATTCTATCCAAAAAACTCAACTGGGTTTTGGGAGCACCTGCCCAAACATGAGAATTATACTCAAGTTTTGGTCGATTATACGCTTTATAGACTACCTATAACCAGATCAGATGGGGTACAAATATTTTGCATCTACGATCTTTGCGACGTCAAATATGTGGTTATTCCAAAGAAGGTGGGCTGTAATGCACATACCGAGAACTGAGAGGTGATCAGTTTCTTCAAGGCCACTCATGTTGCCGTTACAGTTTCACATTCGAAGAACATGGATGAAAATCTGGAAAAAAATTAGAAAAGCTGAGAGTACTTTTGTCAGCAAAACAATTTATCGGATTAGTAGTTTCAGATAATAAGTCGTTAATAAATATGAGGACGAGAGTTGGAGACAAAACAGAGCCCTGGCGCACACCAGAATTTATTTTGTGAGTTTCAGACTTGAATCCGTCCAACACAGCTCCTTAAGGAGCCAAGGCCTAGTGACTTATACTCTCAACCATTACTGTGTGTGTGTTGTTAATCTGCAAGAATGGAAGGGACCTACAGTTTACCGTCTAGTCCGAACGCCTACATGAGATGCACTTTTTCGAGACAAATTTTACTTATTTATTTATTATTCTTTTCTCTTTCCCTTTATGTACAACCCATAAATGTTAAGCATTGAAAGCATTGAAAAAAAACAGTTGAATATCAGACGCCGAACGAAGTGGTTGTGTTTTCATTTCGCTGTTAACAAAAATAGTTTTTGCCGCTGAACATATTATTTTTTTTGCAAGATTGCTTTGCTTCCAATCAAAGAAAAATTATGTTCGGATCGTTCGATAGACTTTAAGTTGTATTTGATGAATTCGAAGATGTTCGACATCAAAAGACGATGTGGTCATAAGATGACTTGGGCAAAAAAGAACTTGGAAGTTGAAAGAAAATTGTAACTGTAAGAGGGAACGTCTTTTCAGATTTTGATAAGTTAAAGCATAAGTGGAACCAGGATAGATTTCTGAATGATTATTATGGAAAGTTTCTTTATTTAAAAGTCCCCCAGAATAATATGAGATGACTTCGTTGAAGGATATAATGAGGGCTACGCCAATTCTAAGATTGAGAATAAAAGAAATCGCGATACCTATTAATGTAGTCAGAGATATAAAAGGTTCAACATTGTTGCGAAAAATGTAGAGGAGAGGGGAGGAGAGCCTGCGTTGAAGATGACTTTTTCAGAAAAATAGCGGGGAAGCTATCCAGATTCCAGATCAGCGAATTTGATATACTCTGGATTATGGAAAAGTTCTTAAAAAATGCGAAAAATTAAGTAAATTCATAGATGTATGATCGAGCGCGAACGATCTTTAGACGACGACATTAAATATTGCCTTAGTGCGTGATGGATGGAATGGCGGAAAACTATGCCATCTTCTGTGATCCAGAAAGAAAGGTTCTACACCGAAAGCAAAACAAGCGGTTTTAATTTAAATTCACAGCGATGAAATAAAAATGCTTCCGAAGAAAGCACAAGTTATAAAACTAAATCGAATCGAAGGAGCAGCATATTTCGAGGAATCTTCCACAACTTGGCTGATACTGCCATCAAGAGTTAATTGCTAGGCATTCCTTGCAGCGCGAGTATTACGGTTAAAATATTTCAGGGGGAATGCAAGTGGCTATTTCACAAGAGCATTGTTTAAAGAAATAGTGATACAAAGCGAAAGGCAGGAGACGTTGCTCAAGATATGTAAATGTTTCTGTTATTACACGGTTGCCTATCATTTTTAAAATTCATTTTTTTTTATTCTATCCAAAAAACTCAACTGGGTTTTGGGAGCACCTGCCCAAACATGAGAATTATACTCAAGTTTTGGTCGATTATACGCTTTATAGACTACCTATAACCAGATCAGATGGGGTACAAATATTTTGCATCTACGATCTTTGCGACGTCAAATATGTGGTTATTCCAAAGAAGGTGGGCTGTAATGCACATACCGAGAACTGAGAGGTGATCAGTTTCTTCAAGGCCACTCATGTTGCCGTTACAGTTTCACATTCGAAGAACATGGATGAAAATCTGGAAAAAAATTAGAAAAGCTGAGAGTACTTTTGTCAGCAAAACAATTTATCGGATTAGTAGTTTCAGATAATAAGTCGTTAATAAATATGAGGACGAGAGTTGGAGACAAAACAGAGCCCTGGCGCACACCAGAATTTATTTTGTGAGTTTCAGACTTGAATCCGTCCAACACAGCTCCTTAAGGAGCCAAGGCCTAGTGACTTATACTCTCAACCATTACTGTGTGTGTGTTGTTAATCTGCAAGAATGGAAGGGACCTACAGTTTACCGTCTAGTCCGAACGCCTACATGAGATGCACTTTTTCGAGACAAATTTTACTCTTGGAGGTTTTGTCAGTTCCTCGCAAGAGGCAGTACCCCGGCAAAAAAGATGGCTATAAGCTGTATTCGAACCCAGGCTCATTTGCTTAGCAGTCCGACACACTAACCACTAAGCAACGGGGCACTACCCATAAAATAATATATAAATAAATAAAGTTCTGACACCTTCTAGACAGTAAAACTTATTGGTATAATATAATAAAATTAATAATAATAAAAGTCGTTTGTAAACTAATTTACAACGATGCCATATTGTACAAGAAAATGATGCGTGTCCGCCAATGGCTCGAAAATGAGTCTCATTCATAATCAGTTCGTCACGCGAAATATCGGAAGAGGAATGTCACTTGTGTACGCTAAACGTCGTGCAGTATGAGTGAGTTCCGGAGGAACGCCTTAATTCGCAGCTTTACACGACTAAGTCCTTTATTGATATGGTCTACTCTCTATCCTCTGGGTATCTTCTATGCATAGATATGAAATTATTCACTTTGAAGTACATATAATGCTTCCGCCCTATTGCATTCGATTTGAAATTAGATATGTTAAGTTTATCAGGTACGCCTTCGCTTGAAGTGGCGAATGGCGATGGCATGTAACATTCAACATTGTACATGGCATGTGTTATAGTCGTTCGGGTTACAGGACATTGAACTATGTTTAAATCAGTTTTTTTGAAATCTACTTAAAGAGCTTTGAAATTTAAGTGAATCAAAAAACTTTGCGCTTATTTTTAAAAGAGTTATTCTATCTTAAGATACCTAACAGCTAGCTATAATGGAGTCCACAAGAGTGGAATAATTGCGGAACTGTCTAGTCACATAAGGAATCAATATTTTGCTTTTTTCTTGTTTATCTTGTCTGAAGGTATTAATCTTACTTTTTGTATACTTTTTTCCTTGCAAGCCATTAAGCGTCTCCTGCCGGTCTTATATTTTCCACAACCTAAACTTTTAAAGAGTGACCTTCGGGTTGTTCCTGTTTTCATGTCACGTGAGGAAGATTACCAACAAAAAAAATTGTTACCAAACTAAAATGTTTTTCGTGTCATTTCAAAGAAGCCGATGACGACCAGGTGGGAGCATAAGGACCCCTATCGTTGTCCGTTCGTATCCATCCTTCAGAGATCTACACACCGGAAGAGTTTTTGTCGCCTTTTTGCCTTCTTGGCGACAAACATCTACATTACTGAATGGAAAGACACAGCTTCCTGGCTACCATTTTACTTAAGTTAACAGTAACTACAATATTTTCAGAAGGCAAGTGCTTCCTGGTGAGGTATCTTTTACCTCCTCTCCTCTATGGCTAGCAACCAAACAAAATTCAATTTTTCCTGATAGCATCAGTTTCCTTCCATACAAATAAATCTCCCTTTCTAAGGGTTGCACATCCTTAAATAACTACGTCCTTTGGGGAGTTCCATTCAAGGAATTTCGAAATCACATTGTGCTGGAGCAACCCAACCCCATCCTGCAGACAATTTTTCATCCCAAAAAAAGGATTAAAAGTGAATTCCTAGTGCGTTTGGTATCCTCTTGTAGATAGCAACCTGTCTAGCTGGTTGGCTGACTTGCTGCTCCTCTGACGAATTATTAATTTCTTTTCAACCAAGCTGTCGCTTGAAAGTCCATAAGGCAAATAAATTAGTTTTACTCCAAACAACGTATCTTTTTTGGCGAAAGTCTGGATGTGCTTGTATGAGTCCTGATAATAAATATTTTTCCTGTCACGTTTGTGTGCTATGTGTCACAACATGAACTCGCTCCGACAGCTCCGGAATCCATGGGGGAGCAAGCGAGTAACGTGCCACAGTTGACGCAATGTCTTCCAAAATATTCATTCCTTCCCCCTACCATGTATTCTTTAATTAAGCGAATATTCTCTAATGACTTGATGGGATCGGGGCAGCTAAGAAGGAACAAAATAATGGACGAATCATCTCGGGGAAAGTAAATATATTATTGGGCATACTTGGAGTGATCTACTTTCCTTGTCTTCTTAGAATTTGTTTCGTAGGACACTTTCTGGGAAAGAATTTGTAATATCAGAAGAAATCCAATAATCCTATAAACGCGGGAAAGGGGGGGGGGGAGGCATAAAGACGAAAATTAGGCAAGCAAGGAGTAATATCGTTTTGATTGCTAATTTAGTTTTTTTTTCTCATTTTTTGTTTCATTTATGGCTTCGGCTTATTTATCGAACAAATAGGAGTGAAGAAGGACGTACTTTAGGTGGGTTTAAAAGTTCGTGTGATTGATTAGGTTTTCATTTTAGGGACACTTTGTGTTTTTTAAGTGATTTTTTAAATAGGGATTGAAGAGATTTTTTTTTTTTTTCATATAAGGTTTCTTTGAGATCACTTCGGTCGGTTATAAGCCAACAATTCTATTATGAACTTATTAATCATTGCAGTGTTTAATATTCCGCACAAAATTGCTGTTTAGTTTTGAACCATTGGGTTTTAGGAAAGCCAACATTTTAAATTGATGCATATTTGTTTATGGGGGAGCATGCTGGCGCACTCTGCAACTTCCCTGCTCGAAAAGGGAAATGGAGATCTCCAGATCAGTCAACTGTCAACCAGATTGAATAAATTGCACTGCTGCAGTATAATGGATGTCCATACTTTCTGAGGGGCAAATATGATGATTCGGACCACTATTTCGTTGTAGCCAAGATACGACTACGGATATTCCAATCAACGAAAATGCAATCAGGGAGGCCACCTCTGAAGTTCTGGGCTTTAAACGACCACCACAATGAAGTTCCTGGAACCGCTCGAGGGCTCTACGCGAAAAAGAGGAAAAAGGAACACCAGCTTCTCAGAAATAAGCAAATTGCACGACTGGATCGCACGTACTTGCTCATATATGCGGTCACATCTTCCAATAAAATTAAAAAAATAAATAACCTTAACGCAGAAAGATAAAACTATCTGGACTTAAAAAAAGTGTTAAGACCACAACACTTAACGGTTTTTAGTAAAGATGGAGTACGCCATCACACGTCTTGTACCAACGAATTTACAAAAAAAAGTGTTTCGAAGATTTTTTTTTAGTTTTTTGGATTTTTTTTTTAATTTTGGTATGCAGTTTTATTAATATACATGTGATTATAAAATTTAAAATAATTTTTTTTGATTAGTTTTAAAATAATTGATTTTTCAAAAAAAAAAACATTCATAATTTATTTTAATTAAAAAAAAAGTTATTCAAAATTTTGATACGCAGAATTAATTTGGCTACGTAGATTTTCTCATATATAAAATTTGACAGAAATCCAAAGAGTCGTTACATAAAAGGTACCGTAAATAGACTTTTCTCGTATATTTGAGTCTGATCAAATGATAGCCAATACCAACCAAAAAATTCTCAAAAATGTTCATCAAAATCGTTGGAGCCGTTTTCAAGAAAATAAGCTTTTCCGAAATGGTAGGTTATTTTTAGGCTTACAAATTAAATTTAAATTTACATTTTGGGGAGTGCCAAAAGAGTTTAAGCAGTTTAGTCTGCAGCTCGTTATACAAATTGACAGACTTACAGACTGAGAAACAATTTTTGTGTCTAACTTTTTTAGGCTTCTCAATGATCGTAATGTCATGTTTGATTGTTATCTTATTTTTTTAATATTCACGAATCCTAAACTTGTTTATAGTTCCTTTAATCGCAAGAAAAACAAAGCTTCAAAGGGGCGGGGTTGAGGAAATTAAGAGCTGTTTCTGCAGGAATGAAGTTCGAAAGATTTTTCCAGAAGGTTAAAGAAACTGTCAAAACTACAGAGCCCAAACTGAATTCTTGCGATGATGATCAATGGAATATTGGAGTAGAATCACAGCCGATGCTGAGTATATGGAAGGACCACTTCTGTAGACTGTACAAAAGGCGACGACGAAACGAAATACGCTGTCAGGCAAAAAAATCTATTCTATCTGGGTCAATTTGAAAAATAGTTCCGTTCTTGCAGGCGATGACTTGGTTTGAAGTACCCATCAACTCATAAGCAACATATGGTTAGAAAAAAGCATGCCCGATGAATGTAATTCCAGCATAGTTTGCCCGATCCTTACAAAAGAAGACACTCTGAACTGCACCAACTACAGAGGTATCAGTCAAAGCCATTCGTCAACAACTTGATAGGTTCATATCAGTATGGTGTCAGGCCAGAATCATGGAAAAATAGGAGCATAAAATGAATGTCCACTACCTTTTCATCGATTTCAAAGTCGCGTATGACAAAATTTATAGAAACTAGTTATAGTAAGAGCAATGTGCAGTTTTGGGTTTTGGCATCCTTGTTAAACCCGTCCACCTGTCTGGAATGGCGGTAGAAAATGCACGCTCTTTCAAGTTAGGTAACGACCTGATCGACAATTTTCAAGCCAAAAAAATGATTTAGACAAGGCTATGCGCTGTAATGCGATTTCTTCAACTTCATCCTTGAAAGAATAGTGCAGAACTCTCACACCAACACCAGAGGCACGATCTTCCAAAAGTCCGTCCAATTATTGCATACGCCAACGATATTGACATAATCGGAAGAATACAGCGTGGTGTCAGAAGCGCTTTTGTTAGTATTGAGACGGAAGCAGCGACAATGGGTTTAGCAGTCAATGAGGCATATACTTCGTTATGTATCATTGACGCGAGACCTAAAATAAAACTTCACGAGACAGCTATAATTTGGAGGTAGTTAAGACTTTTTTTTCTACTTAGTGCTTAGTTTGTCGGATTGCTAAGCAAAGGGTCGGGGTTCCACTCCCCTTCAGAGCTACCATTATTTTCCGGGATACTGCCGATGGCGTAGAACTGACAAAACCTCCAAGACTAAAATTTGATCAACAAATAAAACTCAACCTTCAATTCAGCTATTTTGAACTTCGGAATAATTTCTACAAATCCTGAGGCAATCCAAGAACCATGCTTCTAATGATGCGTGGGAATACCTTTCGAGATTTTTCAACTGGCTCAATATATTTCCATACGAATCTAAATTACTTTTCCTCGATAAGCAATGGGATTGCGATTTTTTTTTTCTGCAAATCTCTCCGAACCTACCCCCTCGGAGAATACATTATTGAAGTGACAATTTTCTTCACGACTCGTTTACACCCCATAACTCATGTGGCAAAAGCTGCCAACAACGCCATCTCATCCAGCTCAATCCGCCTCAACGCATGCATTTTTAAAACGTCAATTTTCTTCCCCTGATTCCATCTGCCTTCCGTAAGACACTTAGACACACTTCTCTTCGTGTGACTCGTAATGTGTAAAAAAATTATAAAACTGTGTAGTGTTTAGATGTGCGCCACAGTGGGGTACTGAATAGCAATAATATTGTCAAGCGACGACCGGCAGTGTTCTATGTTTCTTGCTCTGTGGGTATCACAGGACGATGTCCGTGATGTGCTTATGCGTCCACCGCTGTACAAACTTGCAACACTAGATTTACGTATGTCGACATGTATTTCCCATTCGAACTCTGTCCACCACATTCGAGGAGTTTCCAAAGTCGTCAGCATGTCATGTTTCACTATTGACAATGGTGCTATTGGCAAATTGCATCCGAAGATTCTAAGATACTTGCAAATCGTTGTGGGACTTGAGTCTGTTACGACTCCGGCTTTTCTCGTTAGACAACATAAAATATTATTAATCGCATCAAGTTCCGTTTGTGACCGCCAGTGATATGGAATTAGTTCCACGACTGTTCACACGCCAAGTTAATGGATTCATAAACATGTACCAAACCTAACCGTGGTAGGACAACTCATGGAGTGACGACTGAAGGGTAATGAGATTTTTGTCTACAGTTGCATTTCCAGGTGCTACCGCCACCGAAGCGTCGCGTCGTCACCACACAAAAAGTGCAATTTAAAGCATTAGATCAAAGGAGGAAGAACAACACAAACGGTTTGTTTGCACTCCAAGATTGGAATCTTCCTTTTTAAGGAATATAAATAGATTATTAACGTGGTCCAGGACAAGAGCCTCAGCCCTCGTGACGTGGTAAAAATGAGAAGGCGGAAAATTATTATTCTTATGTACGTAAGTAAGGGAGAGATACATTTCCTGTGTTTTATACGTCTATACGTGCAAGGATTTTGTGGAATAAATGAATGCATAGCTTAGTATGGGTTAATAAGTTTTCGGAGAAAAGAATGACTATAATGTAGTGTAAGCGCCATGGAAATTTGTTTGGATTAATGTTATGAATTCTTTTGTAAGGAAATGGTTGTTGCTGCTTTCAAAAGCATTGTCATCATCTCCATTAACATCAAGAAGAAGAATAAACTGTAAATAAGAATATTTAATATGTCTGTTGGCAAAGAGGAAAAGAAAAAATTGGTTTCAACATTCTTTAGTGTTATTTCCTTCCTTACAAATGATTTTTTCTCTTGCTGGTGTTAAAGGATAAGGCTAGAAAAAAGACGTCATGAGCATCGCTCCTATATCCACACGAATATTGACAGGAATCAAATTAGGAACTGTTAGAAGCTTAGAGACATTTTATTGATTTACGTTCTTTTTCAGACTTAGAGGTATCAAAACGGAAATAGGTTTGAAGGCGTATAGAAAAATAACGACGCCATTGCGGAAGTTTCAAAGATGGGGGACTTTATTATCAGGGTGATTCCTTCTAAAAACGGGGAACATTTTAGCAATTTAAGTGATTGATTTCCATAATTTAAAATAAAAATAGACAATATATGTTAGATGTATGTATGCACCCTAAAAAAATATTTGATACTTGAACTGAATAATGTATAATTTCAACAGAAATATATAAAGTATAAATACAATCAGAGTATATTGGAAGACGCTATAACTTTGGGAAATGGCGGCATTTTTCAATTCCGTTTTATTAGGTAGGTATTTCTGAAGTAAATCGATGCAGAATAAACATCTAATAGCAATGTAAAGCCAAACCTACTCTTGAAGAACGCAAAAGTAGTCTTTCCATTTTTTGCGCAATAATTCGCTCGTCAAGTCATTTAAATTTAATATTGTTGATATAAAAATTGTACAAGTAAAGGGAGAACTTCATATTCCAATATCTCTTGCCCAGTGCCACCTATCGGGTCAAAATTTAGCTAAAGATTTTTCTATTACTTTTATTTGAATTTTTGAAAAAAGTGACCCCAACGCCACCATGGGGAATTTATAATATCTTAGTTAATCCTGGCAACATCAGATATCTGCTTTAAAATTGCCTAATTTACTCGTAGAGTATCAGCTATCTACCAGTTAGAATTCCGTCAAAATCAGTTCACTCGTTCTCGAAAAATATATAGAACTTCCAATATTGAGAACCCTTTTCTTTATAATATACATTTAATTTGCAATAACAAATTATTGAGTGCATTAATCGAAATAAAAACAATCCTCTACATCAAGTAGGAAATACAAAAATAAAAGGCACGACTGGGTCGCACGTACTTGCTCCAGTGTGCTAATCCTTTTTAGGTGCAGGCGTCTTTTTGAGCAAGATTTCTTTTTAATGTTTTTTTGACGTGCAACTTTTTTAGAATCGTTGTGGTTTGAAGGTCGAATTAACATGCGTCACGATAAAGGGATAAACACATAAATATATAGGATTGTTAGCTTTTGCAGTTTTTTAGTGTATTATCTTTCCACTTGTTGTTTACTGTTTATAATATAATTTGGTAATAGAAAGATATGAAGGAATTTTTTCAGTTCAATTTTCATTTTGGTATGGAAAAATTTGAACAACTGGCATAAAGATTCGTGGGAATCAGCAGTAGGGCAATAATGCTGGGTACAAGGACCTAGCATTACAATAATTTACTTTTTGAAATCAAATTAATTAAAAAAGCTTAATTATGTTTGATGGATCGATAAACGTATGGTGTGGGTAGGTATTAATGGAATTTATTAAGGATATCACGTTGGAAGGAAGGTAGGTACTAAAATTAAGATACATATTCCTACTACTGCTAAGCGAGTAGGTATAGAGACAATATTAAAAGTTAACACAGTGGTTTTGTTTATTGAAATTTTTGCATTCATTAGTAAGCGAATAGTTTTTTATTTGTTAGTTGTTTTTGTGTGTTTATCGTAGGCTTCCTTATTTATTCTGTATGCTTTTATGATGATGAAATGCTTTAAAATACGTAGGTATGTATGTAAGTTTTCACCTAATTTTATTTGACTAATGGCTAGGGCTTAGCCGAGCAATATGAAATAAAATTTTGGGGAAAATATTAAATAAATACAATTTTTATGAAATCAAAAAAACACAATTCATAACGTTTTTTGGCAAAAATGTTGTAAGCCATCTTATTTCTTTTGCTGTTTTCTATTTTATGAATTTTTCATTTCGAAATCGTTCGACCAGTTTTTTTTCAAAAAAATGTTTTTTTTTTGAAAAACTTTTCAAAAACATATTTAAATTTTTTTTTGAGTATGTCAGTTTAAATAAATCTATAGTTTATACTAGGAGAAAAATTAAAAAAAAATCTACAGATCCGTTTTCAAAATATTCAAAAAAATAAATATTTTTTATAAAAAAATATTAAAAATTAAAAAAAAAATGTTTTTGAAAATTTTAATAAGCAATATTATTTAAATCATAAAACACTATATATTTTGAAAATTTCATCAAAATCCGTCAATTAGTTAACGAGAAAGTCTGATTTAAAAAAACCGGTCATATGAAAAGTACCGTTATAAAACTTTTTGTGAAAAATCCATTAAAACTAAAAGATAGATTTTTCATAAAAAACACCATTCAGAAGATTTTATCAAAATCTTGGGAGGCGTTTTCGACAAAAATAAGTTTTTCATAAAAAGTTATATGGCAGATACCGTTAGTTTTGAAATTAGAATGCCAATTCGAAAAACTGTCGGGTAGAGTACTCTAAAAATACTATATATACCAAGTTTGAATCAAATCGGCCCAACCGTTTAGGCTGTAGGAATCGATACGGACAGACAGTCAGACAGACAGATAGACGGAATTTCCGGACCCACTTTTTTTGACTTCTCTATCATCGTAATGTCATGTTTGATTGTTAGATTTTTTTTACGAATGCATTACTGGCCTTATAGTCCCTATAAATCGCAATTAAAAAATAGACACAATATAGAAAATTTCATAAAAATCGGAGTCCATTGGCGACAAACATCGTTACACGTGATTTTTATATATTAAGAAGAAGAAGATAAGATGTTTACCAGAATTTTACTGAATTAATTTGATGACAAAATGTACATTTTTGCACTTTGTGTTAGAATGTATTTCCCGCATTTGTGTTTTCAAATGTTGTTTTTCTTATAAAAATAATGGTTGTCTTTGTAAGAGCTTGAAAACTTTAAATAATAATACAAGACTGGTAGATAATTTCATGGCATTTATTTTTTAAGTAAGATTTCGGGTTTATGTCCGTCGCGGCTACGAGTTACATAGTCCATTCGATCTGTCCAATTTTTCACTACTTGTTCCAATAAATCTGGACGTGTGGAATCAACGGTAGCTTGAATTTTGGCTTCCAATGATTCAAGAGTTGCTGGTTTGTCAGCATAAACCATATTAAAATAGCCCCATAAAAAGTAATCGAGAGGCGTTAAGTCGCATGAACGAGGGAGCCAATTCACAGGACCACTTCTGGAAATAAAGTTGTCACCAAATTGATTTTGCAATAAAATGATGATTAAGCGCTCTGTATTGTATGTCAAGTTGGGCCGTCTTGTTGGAACCAAATGTCGTTTAAGTTTAGCAAATTAATTCTTAGAAACAAAAATTCCATCAGCATGGCTCGTTAGCACTCGCCATTCACCGTAACGGTAGCTCCTTCCTTATTTCGAAATAATTAACGCCCGATAATGCCGCCAGCGTCAAAATCGCACCAAATCAATTTTAATGGATGTAATGGTGATTCGTTAATGGCTTGAGGATTGTCTTCACTTCATATACGGCAATTTTGTTGGTGCTGTGAAATTAAGTCGAAGGCTTTATTTATATTTCAAATGGAAATAATGTTGAATTCCATCTTTTTTCATGGTCGAAATTTATGTCAAAAATTGAAAAATATCAAAAAAAAAATATCGAAATAAATAGGTAATAAAGTCGAAGTTTTGGAAATAAAGACATATTTCTTTGCAATGCAATAGAAATGTGCAAAATATGAGAGAAGTGTTTAAGCTTACGTTTATTTACATCCTTAAATACAAAAGTAATTTTGCATACACCCAACCTCGCACCTACTCCAAATCCTATAGTAACTCCAAGCAGGAAGGTTATGTGGGGTAATAGGCCCCCTAACCTATATCACTGTTTGTATACCGTACAACACCACATGGCGTTAGTTCACACTTAAGTGAAATTAATTCTCACAAAAAAAGTTGAATTTTATCTCACTCTTGGTGGGAATTTACTTTACAATAAAAAAGTGAAAATATTACCCACAAGGGGAGAAGTTAATTCCCATGTGAAGTTAGTACCTGTGCAGTTAGGTCCCTCTACCGCATTTATGTATGTATGTATTTATATTTATTATTTTTTGGAAATAAAATCGATTTTTTTTTAAATTGAATTGAAATGAGTTTTTAATTGAGCAATAAAGACGATGATGGAAATTATATCATAGAAGCAATCGACTTTATTTCCATTTTTTAAATCTTTTTTTTTTTTTGGGTAATAAATTTCAACACCAACATGGAATTCGACATTTTTTCTCCTTGAAATGGAAATAAAGCCAATTTGACCAACGACTTTATTTCACGGCACCAATTTTGAATTTTCATCACTAAACACAATTGTTCGGTAAAAATGCTTTATGAACTTCGCAAACAAATTTATTTTTTTCAAAATAAATTCCCACAATGTGGTAGCGTTGTTCAACACAGTTTGACATTCTCAACTGCCAAACCATAGACAACAACCACCGAAACAGCTAAAAAAAGAGTTGGTTGTCTGTAGAGTCGATTTACGGACAATAATTTTACGTGATAACGTCATAAGAAAACATTGATGGCAGCAACATTAACAAACAGGCCGTTAACTCACACCTACAAACCCTTTCGTTAAATCCACACACACGCACCCTATTATTACATCTATTTTCTACTTTAACAAAACTACGCCTATTTTTTATTTCCTTTTCTTTTTGAATTTGAGGGGGATTATTCTGAGAATTTGCGCCTGTTAAAGAACCACAGTATCGCAGTGTGAATTAATTTTTTTTTATAATTAACGCACGTACAAGGGACTATTTGTTTCCCTTTAAATGTAACACACTGCGCGGGCATTAGGAAGATAGGGAGGGGAGAGATAGGAGGTGTCGATTAACATTGGTTTTCAATGTATGCAGATCAAAATGGCAAGGGAAAATCTCGCCGGGTAAACTATTCCAAATTCGTGTTATTCGGCTAAAAAAAGAATCCCTATATTTCAAGGTACGTCCGAAATTGGGCTCAAAGGAGAACTGATGGGCATTCCTTGCGAGACCAGTATTACGGGAGAAACTTTCAAATGGAGGAATGCAGCTGGCTACTTCGAGTGAACATATTTTATAAAAGAAACGATAAAATAAGGAAAGTAATGAAACATTGCATCGTTGTTCGAGAGGGGAAATTGTTTCAGCGGCAGTTCTATTTCCTATCAATCTTAACACTCAGTCTTGTATTCTATCAAGCAGGTGAAGCGATGTTTGTGAAGCACCTGCCCAGAGGTGGGAGTTATACTCGAGTTTAGGGCGTATAAACGCTTTATAAATTATAGCCAGATCATATGGGGAAAAGTACTTCTTACACCGATAGAGAAAACCTAAGCACTTAGCAGCATTCTTAGCGATCTCAAATATATGGTCGTTCCAACGGACGTCGTCGTTGACACACATACCGAGTACTGAGAGCTTTTCGGTTTCTTCGATGTAAGTGCCATTAATGGACAATGGCATTGGGGGTATGTTTAGCTTTAACGACAGAAGAAAGCATTGAGTTTTCGAAGCATTAAACTCCACAAGATTCCTATTACCTCATTTGACAATGCTGTATAAATCGGAGTTTAATGAGCTTGACATACGGTACCGTTGCAATTGTACGTCCGAAGGCGAAGGACGTGAATTATCGAAAGAATTTCATATTCACATTTATGAGGGTAGAGTCGTCAGCAAAACAAGTAAGTGGATTAGAAGTAACAGACAGAAGATCATTTATAAAAATGAGGAAAAGAGTCGGAGACAGAACAGAGCATTGGGGCACACCAGCATTTATTTTGTAGAAATTAGACTTCAATCCGTCCAATACAACTTATATTCAACGGTCCAGAAGATAGCTTCTAATCCAACGAACAAGTGTATCATCGATCCCAAAAGCACGCATTTTCGATAAAAGAGCTTCATGCCAAACTCTATCAAATGCCTTGGAGATATCAAGAGCAATAATCTTACTTTCACCAAAGCGATGTAAAGATTTGTTCCACTGTTCGGTGAGATATGTCATCAGATCACCAGTGGAACGGTTGCTGCGGAAGCCATACTGACTGTCGTGGAGAAACTTACGATCTTCGAGACATTTCTTAAGCTGACGGTTAATCAGCTTTTCCATGACCTTAGAAAGAAGGGATGTTAGTGCTATGGGTCGGTAAGAGGAGGGAGAGGATGGGTCACCTTTCTTAGGGAGAGGCTGGACAAATGCTGATCTCCATCTTCTAAGAAAGATTCCAGAAGAGAAGGAGCGATGGAAAAGCTTACGCAGTGGCTTTGCCAGTGTGGAAGAACACCTCTTCAGAAGAATCGGGGGTATACCATCCGGGCCAGCGGATTTGTGTTTATAGAGATCTTTGAGAACTCTTGTTACTGTACGAGTGCGGAAAAAAATATGTCTCATGGAAAAATTTACATTCTCAAGTACAGGAGGGGCAACGTTGCTGTGAGGCAGCGTAGAGCTGGCAGCGAAATGGGCTGCGAGCAACTTTGCCTTATCTGAAGAATAAACAATTGGTTTGTGTTTGTCGATGAGCGTGGGAACCGAAGATGTTGAGGAGTTTTTAATATTTTTAACAAATGACCAAACATTTTTACTGCTTTTGGGACACTGCAGAATTTTTTGCAGTAATTTTTGGTCATGCAAAAATTTGGTTCTTTCAATAATGGAGTTGCATGAGTTCCTTACTTGTTTGTGCTTCTTCCGATTTTCCTCTGTAGGGTTGGATTTGTAGGATCGGAAACTTACTTCTTTGAGCCTGATAGCTTTTTCACACTCAGAATTAAACCAGGACTTTTCCTTAGGCTTTTAACTCTGTTAGAATAAAAGCACGCATCCCTAGAAGAATCACATTTGTGATCATTTAAGCACTGGCATAAATGTCACTATCGAAGAATCATAGTGACCAGTTAAAGTTTCGGAAAAAGATATTCAGGCCGTCCAGGTTGGCTTTCTCGTATTGCCGAACGGTCCTGGTGGGTGGAGGATGAGAAATTAGCTGAAAATGAAATGACACAATAGTCTGAAGTGCCAAATGGAGAAGTTACATTAATGGTATATTTATCAGGATGAAAAGTAAGAAAAAAGTCAAGAGTATGGGCGGCTTGCCCAGTAACATCCGCGTTGGCACATCGATCAGTTGGGTTTTTTTTAAATTTTTCAAACAAGTGTGTATTTTTTTTAAACACTCGCGATAACAATGCGCATATAATTTTTTTGTTGACTTATCAATTATTTGTGCGCGCACCTCGACGTCCAGCCTTAACAAGCTTAAGATCAACACAATTATACAATTATAATTATAGTAACACAGGTTTTATTTTATTAAAAACTTTATGAGAACCAATTTATCAATATAATGACTTATTGCTACCTTAAATATTTCCTCTTATTTATAAGATACTTTTTCTTTCGAATAACGACGTTCGTCAATCCGGTAATAGCAGAAGTGAGGAATATCAATCTGGGTGCCGATATTTATACCTTTGTTCTTCCATCCCTTATCTTAATCCATAATGGTATTAGTGTTGTGTGGATTCTTATCTTGTTCTTTCAATTTGTATCTGGCGATTATCATGTGTTTGCCTATTGGTGTTGTTTATAGTTTCTTAGAATTGTATCTTATGTTTGATCATTAGCGTCGTTTGCTGTCTTGCATCTGGCGATTATTTAATCTTTGTCTGTCTTGTGAACAAAATGATAAAAACATTTTTATCTCAAAGACTAAATTCTTCGTCGTGTTAACTCGTGCGTCACTTTTCTTATCAACATGAGTCTTATCAGCATGAGTCATGGTATATCGTATGTGTAGTCTGTCATCGATTTATAAGACGTTATCACGTCAAAAAACACCCTATATTATTTTTCATTATAATAAGATTTAAAATGTAAAAAAATATTGTGTTTATTTTTGATTTTAAGGGGCCTAATATAGACCACATAAATAATATTGGTACTGCTTGCTTCTTGTCGTCTTGTAGCAGTTCTGTTTTCATGGATGGAGCAGCGTGCGTTCTTCAACGTTATCCTGCTCTTAAATCAATGAAAATCCTTAGGTTGCTCCTAGATTTTTCGTTAGGTATGTTAAACAGCACTGACAAAAGCCAAACAGTTTTTCAATAAATATTTGCCGGCGTTCACATAATTCGCTTGATATATCTTCTAGACGGCCTCTGTGGATTAAGCAGATGGTTCTGATGTTCCACACTTTGGACATAATTCATCCGACTAAATTTTATTTATGAGCATGTATTCTTCTTACCAGATCTTCTTCGGCCATCTTGTTAAAGACCCTAGACCGTCGCTATCGGCGGCTTCCATCTATTTTAACTTGTTCATGACTAGCTTGTTGTAATTTAGATCAGGTGTATTAAAATCTGGACCAAATTGACCCGACTGGGCTGATCGCTGACCGGATTTTAGCTTCCATTGCAATAAAGCAAGATGAATGAAGTGATTTCTCTACATTGTAAACATCGTGTGCGTTCCCACAATGATATTAACTTTAACTCCATGCGACCTATAGTGAATCCTCTTGTCATCTTTCTGACACTTCTATAGAAACGACGCAGCTGTTTCTGTTGTATCTCCTCGACTTTATGTTGCTCATCATCCTGTTCTTTTTTCAAGCGTTTTTATCATATCTGTTTTGAACTTGGAGGTGACGGGAAGGTCATGTCTGTCAACAGGGGTCTTGTAAAACTCTGTTATCTTATCACTATAATCAGATAGATAAGTGGTATGCCAGGTACAAGAACTGCGTAGGCATACGCCGGAGTGTCCAGAGAGTTATTCCGTCAAAAGTCTGACCTCAAGGAAGGGTTCTATCACCCTTAAAGTGATGTCTTGAAGTATTTATATGATGTAAATGTCTTGGGGAAACGTACAAAAGGCAATCTCTAAAGAAAAAAATATATTGTCATCATATCGGATAGCCTGGTCTTGGAAAACAAATATCCAGGATAATTAAAAATCAAGTAAATAAATTGCTAGCACAGCTCTGTCTCTTACATTTGACGACAATTGAATAAACTGCCAATTCTTAGGTCATCTACCCGATCCCAAGCTAGCATCAACCATTTGTGCTCTAGTTCCACCCTCAATAATAAATAATTCAAAATGACAGTAATTCATATTTTTTCCCTATCTTCAAGAAACAAGATACTTAGATAGATTTATGAATATTATAAGATCTTATCAACTAGAGAGACACACATCCGCAGTTCTATAGTCGTGGCTGGTATCTCGTTCGCCAGTCATGGTATAGTTATTCCGGATGAAGACGATCCCACTTGAATTCAGTATATTCCATCTTCCTGTAATCACCCCTCCATCATAAGCCGAGCAATGCAATGCAATTCCAATACAGAACCGTATTAATATGCTAATTAAAAACATTTCATCATTCCATCAGACATCCATTTGGGTTGTCAACTCTCCTGGCAACTAACTGATAAACAGAGTAATCCAATTAAAAAATTTGCAATGACTTCTGCCCTAATCGCTGTTACGGGCGCAAGAGGAAGGAGCAATATAAGGGGCAGATTAACTCCAACCGACGACCCAGCCACCACGCGTCAATAGGGTGCTGCACACAAGCTGATAAAAAGGTTCGCTTCCGTTCTGCTACTTCAACAAACTATAGAATTTCAGAATATACTGCGGTGTATTCAAAATGGAATAATGGAGTTTCCAGGTTTCCAGCCACACCAAAAGAGGAAGGAATTACATTATTTGTTGAATGTGATTGAAAAGAGATATCGGTTCCGTAGCGAGCCATCGTCGCGTCGTTAGGAGTTCCATAACCAGGTCCGGCACTGCTCCGAGCGACAAATTCCTTCGCTGCTGGTAGATCTTTTAATTGCCTCCTTAAAAGGTGAGCAAAGAATTCCAAAATCGCATCTACTGCATCTCTGCAAATATTATGCCCAAGTGGGTATTGTCTATGAAGCGCATCACCAGAGAGTCTTCCCTTCCTTTTGAGTGCAGCATTTTGTGGCAAAAAAGTCTAATTAACCGAACTCGAGAAATAATTGAATTCTATTAATCAACTTTGGAACTACCACACGAGGTAAGAACGAATTGTGAGCACTGATCTAGGTCCAGGACCAGGAGGACGACCAACAATGTGCTCAATGGCGGCATGGCGGCGGCCACTTATCGTGGAAGTGATGCGAATTTCATAAATATTTATAAACTCCACTTCGTTCGGATAGATATGGCTTCAATAGTATCCCAATCCCAATAGCAGGGGGAGTTGGAATGACCAGAGCTTGTTCAATTAAATGTAGCTTGTGATTGTGATAGATTCGTTTGCTAGATTCTGTGGTTTCTGTTTGTAGTGTTTGGTCGTCGGTCGGTGGGATATGAGAAGTGCTAAGCGAACGACGCGAAGAAGACGTGGTATACAGTTTCGGTGCCATCGCTGATGTTGTTTATTAGGGTTCGCACAGATACTTTTCTCCCGCATATTGCATATGGATGAGTTGCTCTAAGTGTCGCTATTGTGCCATGGTTGTCTTTGACAGTTCACATCCCGTCCTAGCCTCCTAGCTAGCAGCAGTCGCATCATTTGTCTGTGAGATATTTTATCCTATTTTAGAGTAAAATCGAATTTTCCGTTTTGACTGGAGTGGAAAAGGTGATAACCGGAGAAACGCATTCAGCATTTGTGGGATTTTTTTAGAACCGATTAGATACATTATTGTCATAGTAAGGTTCCAAGTAGTCAAACTAGCTGTCATACTAATAAAGTGTGTTTGACTTTTTGTCAGTATATATTGGCAAACTACAATTCAAAGACTTAAACCAGAACTTAAACTACAATTCAAGAACTTAAACCGCACTCTGTTCGGCAAACTTATAGAGCACTTCGTCTATAATCGTCCATCTGAGCATCTAATACTCAATACTATGCATCGATTCATGACCACATTTATGCTCTTTTGGATAATATTTATCCAAACCCGTACCGTGTGTAAAGAAGAAGCCATCGCCACTGTAGACGTGAGTATAACAGAGGAACTTAATTAATCGATCCGACGCTGTTGTCGCCAGCTCTACCCGTTAACTACTTGGAAAATTTTGAGGAAAGATCTTCGGCTATATCCATATTAAATCCAGCCAATTGCGTCGTGTGTTCGGTAAAGAATCAATTGGAAGTTGAACCAGATTTGTATCATCAAATCATCTTCAGCGATGAGGATCATTTCTGGCTTAACGCCGGTATATAAACAAGCAGAATCCTTTTGAGACTCCTTTACATCCCTAAAAATCACTGTTCGGTTTACATACCGAAGGTGTCATCGGCCCATTTGTCCTTAAATCCGAAAGCGGTGCTTACATTACCTTGACTGGCGAACGCTACAGGCAAATTATTCTTGATTTTTCTATTCCTCGTTGCATTGTAAACAATTTGGAGGAGAAATGGTTCCAAACAAGACGACGCGGCGGCACATTCCATACAGCGCATGCATCAATCACTTCATTGAGCCAAAAGATTAGTCACCGATTCATCTCAAGAAATGGACCTGTGAATTGGCCACCTGGTTCGTGTGATTAGACTCCTTTGGACTACTTTTGGTGGGCTTACGTCAAATCTCGCGTCTTTTCTGATAAATCAGCAACGATTGTTCATTTAGAAGATAACATTCGACGCACTATTGACAATTTTTTGTTTCTAGATTTACGAATCTGAAACAATGTACCTATAATCGCAAGTCATTCCATACATATGACAACAACCACAAGCAAATATTTATGTTCGATATTTGCACATCACTTGTAATAAGGAATCCCACAGTCGATGTGCTACAAATGGAAGTAAGCATTCCATACACCATATCTGCCATATTAAGTGGCAAATCCCATTACCGTTTATCAAATATACAACACAATCCCGCACGCGCACCTTTAAACCTTTGTTTTAACTTTAACATTACTTCAGCAATTGCAACATCAACCAACCAGGAAACCCCATAGATGAAGTACAAGGTAGTTTTAACTAAAACTCTCTGCAATAAATTCCATCTTCCTGAATGATTCGCCAGGTCTGACCAAATGAACTCTTATATGCACTGCACAGTGCACATGCATAATATAAGCATTTAGTATCCTCAATTTTTCTAGAACAGACCCTATCGGAAGTGGAAAACATATTTAAATGCCAGGCCCTGGTTAGTGTGCAGATATCACATGGGAAGAAGACCAAAACGTTTATTAATAAAAATCCGGAAAAAATCTGATTACAAGGGTACTAGGCTCGGAGTTCTGTCCATTGTAGGTCGTCGTCCATCTGTCTGTCTGGTTGGAGAACGCAGTCTTGAATTTGAATTACGATGGTAAGAATTTGATTTTATTTTTTTTTTTGCTGAAATCACATTTTCCTCAATCGGAACCTGACATAGGTTATCTTCACCCAAAGGAAAAAACCGTATGCGTTTACATATTTTCAGGCAACTGAATAAGATATCTTAATGCAGAAGAAAAAAGAATCGATAATTCATATTAAGAATCACGAAGACAAAAACAATGCTGACTTTCTGAGTGAGAACACTTGCTTGGAAACCATGAAAAATTCTAAAGATAATAAAAGGCTTTTGAGTATCGTTGCTTGCGTTTTCGTAAGCTAAACATTTTAAAGTAGGTTTTATAAGGTAGGGTTTCTGAAGAATTTTAATAATCAGCGCGGTGATTGAAACCAATATGACAAAGCATATCTGAGAAACCATCGATAAGTTAAGGAAAGAATACTGAATCATTGATTATCCGTCGTTGAGAAAAAAATTTAATTTGCAAAAGTCTAATACGGTATTTATAAGAAAATTGTAGAGGATCAGTCCATCAGGGTAGACCTTTTGAAGAAGAACGGACTTATTTATGCTGAACGGCCTCGCAATATAATTTATAATATGAAGTACAAACTTGTGAGAACTGTAGATAAACGACCAAAGACAAAGAAGTGTGTTCGCTGAATGGGCTCCGAAGCAGCTGAAAACTGTCTCTAATTTTCATGCATTCCATTTCCAAGATGAATGGGTATGTACACAAACAAAATTTTCGAACTTGGAACGATACCAATCCACACGACCTTGGCCAGGCAATCACCGTCAACGGCGAGCACTATGGGTCGATGATTACCAATTCTGTTCGCCTGAATTGGATGACATGGATACCAACGGCATTTGGTATTTATAGAACGGCGCTACGTGCCACTCAGCTTACGCAACATTGTAAATCCTGCAAGTGCGATTCAAGGGCATGTTCATCTTACGTTGGAGGTGATGTGAACTCGTGAACTGGCCACCGCGATCGTGCCCTTTATCGACCCTTTTAGACTTTTTTGTGATAGGGTTTTCTGAAGTCGCAGGTCTACGCGAATAACCCAACAAACCACAATGACGATCAAAGCCAACATAGTCTATAATATCGATAAAATTCAGCCTGATTTATGAGTCAGAGTCATGGAAAAATTAACATTTCAGATGTGCGCCTTCAAGAGAATCTGTGGGAAACCTATCGGTATTTCTGTGGGCTTTCCCATAAAAACGTATGCGCAGCTGCCTGGTTTTTATATTTTAAACTTGACACTTGACAACCTAGCTGTAAAGGAATTGATCTACAAAAAAATAAATTGCACGACTGGATCGCAGATACTTGCTCATATGTGCGTTCAAATCGTCGAATAAAATTTTGAAAATAAGTAACATTAACGAAGAAAAATAACACTATCTGAATACTTAATACACGTCTTGTATAATAACGAATTTATAAAAAAGTACTTCAAAAATTGTAGGACGGATTTAGATAAAATCATGTTTTTATTTTTAGTTTTTTGAAAAAAAATTTGTTTTGAAATGTTGGTATGCAATTTTTTTAGAGTTTATTAATATACATGTGATTATAAAATTAAAAATAATTGTTTTTGATTAGTTTTAAAAATATTAAAATATAGATTTTTTTAAAAATGGAGAATATTGTTATAACTACTCAAATTAAGCCTAGTTGCAAAGAGTATTTGTATTTGATCATAAAAACATTGGTTCAAGACATTTCAAGTGCGGCAATGCTTTTGATACTCTTTTAAAATCGCAAAAGAACATAGAATTATTATCGATTGCAACTTGCAAGCAATAGAAGAGCCATACCTCAAAATGAATATGAAGTTCCGAAACGATTTGAGCGCGGCTTTTGGCCTCTTATGCGTTTTTAAAATAAATAATACATCAATTTTCGGAGTAATAGGTATAATCAAAATTGGTTTATGCAAGAATATTGAAAACCGCGTCCTAATTACAGACGTTTAAAAATTCTTAAAAACATATATTCATTTAATACCACCGTCAAATGGTCTTGGGCCTGCCAACATTTTTTTCTGAACGTCGATTTTATTTGTTATCGGTTAAACTGTTCTCGAAAAAGTCGTAGATTAAAAAACGGTCCATGAGAGTTAATCTAAATTAAATAAATTGCACGACTGGATCGCACGTACTTACTCATATGTGCGTTCACATTGTAGAATAAAACTTAAGAAAGTTAAAGTTAGCACCAAAGCATTTTTCGATTTTGGTTACTGAAGATCGTTAAATTATATTGAGCTACATAATTTAAACGCCATTTTATTTATTTAAAAAAAATGTTAAAAAGTATGATTTTTTTTCAAAATCGTTTTAAATAAAACGGTTTTTTTTAACAACTTTTTTTTTTTAAATTGAAAAAAATTATTTAAGAATACAAACCAACTTAAGCACAAAAATAACACGTAAAAAATTTTTTTGAAAAAAATTCACCTACGCGTTTTTAAAATATTGGATTTTTCAAAAAAAAAATGTTTAAATTATTAAAAATACAAAAAAAAAGTTTTCGAAAAAAAATCAATGCGAAATTACTTAGGTTGCTTACATCTTCTTGAATATCAATTTTGATAGTAATCGGATCACCAGTTTTCGAGATAGTCGAAGAAAAAAAACGGTCCTATGGGAGGTACCGTTTTTAGCCCATTATATTAAGTTTTTGTTCACTAAAATATAAAGCTTACCGACAGTAGCTACATTAATTTTTTTTTCATAAAAATTCTTGGAGCCGTTTTCAAGAAAAATAAACTTTTACATAAAGGTAGTATACAGGTACCGTTAATTTTTGAGCTAAAAAAATTAAAAATAGTCTGCTGTAGAATGTGAAAATAACCTTAAGTTATAAATTTAAAGACGATTGGCCGTCCAAAATAAATCCGTACAGACAGACAGACAGACAGAAAGACAAACAGACGGACTATCTATCATCGTACTGTCATGTTTGATTGCTACCTCAAAATTTTTAATCTGCACGAATGCATAACTTGCAACGCTTGCAAATCATTGAATTTTATTACCAAAATCAGTGTTCGGTTCATTCACCGTAACGTTGCGTCCAACAGCATCTTTGAAAAAATACGGTCCAATGATTCCACCAGCGTACAAACCACACCAAACAATGCATTTTTCGGGATGCATGGGCAGTTCTTGAACGGCATCTGGTTGCTCTTCACTCCAAATTTTTTTATTTACGTAGCCATTCAACCAGAAATGAGCCTCATCGCTGAACAAAATTTGTCGATAAAAAAGCGGATTTTCTGCCAACTTTTCTAGGGCACTGATTTTGGTAATAAAATTCAATGATTTGCAAGCGTTGCTCGTTAGTAAGTCTATTCATGATGAAATGTCAAAGCATACTGAGCATCTTTCTCTTTGACACCATGTCTAAAATCCCGCGTGATCTGTCAAATACTAATGCATGAAAATCCTAACCTCAAAAAAATCACCCGTTAGCTTCAAGTTCAATTTTTCGAAAAGACACCCGAGCTGGGAGTCTGATGATCGGGTTGGCGCTCATAAAATAAATAGAACTCCAGCCTGGTAGTTTACTCAAGTTGTTGTCCTTTCATTTAAAAACCTTCAACGGTATATGTAAGCGTTCCACATTCGTATAGTGCGGCTAAACAGTCATAATTTTGAATGCACTTGGCAATTTCGCATTGCTTATAATAGAAATAGCAATAGAAAAAAAGAGAGACACAATAAACATTTCGAAGTAGTTCAAACAAAGCAAATTTTTCTAATATGTTCCTTCTAATATGCGTTGAATCAGCAGCAAACTATGTCACATATAAATGAAATACATAAATCGCTTGGGAGCTGGTCACAGGAATGTTACTTTAAATGACGAGGTCTTCCTAGTTTGTTTGAACTTTTTCCGGTTTTCCTCAGAAGGGTTGGATTTATAACATTGGAAACAAACTTCTATCACTTTTATAGCCTCTTTACAGCTCAAGTCAAACCATTAATTCACTTTCGCTTTAAGAGTTTTTGTTCTGTTCGGAATAAAATTTTTCATGCCGAGGAGAATGATATTTGTAATCATATCAACGCTGGAGTTTGCGTCACTATCGAGAACACACATAATGCCCAGTTAAAGTTTCTCAAGAAATTGTTGACAACGCTCACTTTTTAAGCCCCAATTGGAAAACCCTGCAGTTCAATTTCTTAATGAAAATGTTTGAGGTTAATGGAACCAGACAAACTAGCCTCCAGAAGTCCAAAGAGTTTCGTTTGATTCAAGGATTTTAACAAAGAGAAACCTAGGCTTTTAAAAACTGACAGTCCTCTTAACTTTAAAAAACAAAACAGTCATTTGTGTGTGCAAAATAATAGGGTGGACATCATCCATAGTTCGTAGGGTTTTTTTGCCTTCAGAATATGCCTGTGATAACTAGGGCTATGAACTGATTAACCTGATACCCGAACGCTTATTCCCAATAGATTTCAATTCTTCCAGCAATTTACGATAAAAGTAAAAACCGCTTGCAAGAAAAAAATTAAAAATCTCGCAAAAAAAAACTAAAAAAGTTAAAGGAGCCTAGCTTGGCACCGCAATATAAGTCTCTCCTCCCCCACCTCAAACAGCATATTTGTTGCCCGTCGCTCTCCCTAATGCCGTCGCATCGTCGTTGAAGTCGTGGATCTCCAAACTCATAAAATCCAATGAAGAGTCAAACGACGGAGAAACATTTCTTATGCATGAAAAACTTTATATTGCGCTCCATGGATCCAATGTTGTGTATCGGATCCTTTACTTCATGTATCCGTGTATCATTTATACCATGGGTGTCTGATTCTGGATTCTAATGTCGGTATGGCGCGAGAACTAGAGTGGGAATGGCAACGGCAACAGAAACCAATGGAGCGTGTCTAATGCACGGGTATATTGCTATGGGGCAATATACCCGCCTGTTCCGCTTTAGTTTAAGTTTTTCTTTTTTTTTAGTTTTCTAGGTCACAAGAGGAGTTAGTTGTTTCAGGATGATAAAGTGCAGCTTGGGTGTTGATTTACTATGCTTCAAGGATAAATGCGATATTGATTTGTGAACTTTTTGAGGTGGAAACCGGGTAATTAATACTGTGTCGGCCTTAGTGCCATCCCGTGTAGTTCAACGGTGGCATACTACTTCATTTGTATTTAACATGCAAAATGCGAAAAAAATATTTGAGATGCTTTTGGGTTTTAAGGACTAAAGATTAGCATATGTTTTTATAGAGTATCTGTTAGTCGAATGTTAGAAGGTAAAAGGTATGTTGCTGTATAAGCAAACAAAGATGTGCTTAGAATTCCTTGTCACGTGTCTTGTGAGATTTTATCAATTCCATGGATAATATACCTTTCACGCGAGGTTAAGGGAAGCGAACAACGCTTCTGACTATCTTTTCGCCCGCAGATGTCAAGTATGTGTCGTGCATACTTTTCCCCGCGAATATACCTACCTACATAGACTTCATACCCAGGTTGTAGAATGTCCTGAAACGAGAACCAAAAGATACAAAAAAGGAGGTATTAATAAAATGAATACATAATATTATGCAGAATTAAGTGTTTTACATTAAATAATGTTGGGGGAAGAAAGAAATTGTTTAACATACTTGACCTTTGGGAATAATATGTAAGGGAACTTCTGTAAAATTTAAGGATTGACATTATTTTGGAAAACATCTAAGGATGTATCGATATATATAGACATGGAAATCGAGTTTCGCAAGGCAAGGCTGCGTGCGTTCGATCTACGTCATCCATGTCCGCTGCCATTTAAGAACGGAAAAAGACTCTCCGAACTGTAACCCCTTCGCTCAGGTGGTGCTCATCGTTTCCATGACCTAAGAAAGAAACGACGTTAGTGCTATGGGTCGACAGGAGGAGGGGTCAACTTTCTTAGGGACTGACTGGACTAACACTAGGAAAAATTCCAGAAGAGTAGGAGCGATGGAAAAACTTACGCAGTTGTTTTGCCGGTGTGGAACAACACCTCATCAAAAGAATGGGAGGTATACCATCTAAGCCAGCGGATTTAAGTATATAAAGATAACAATAAAACATAACATTACGATCATAGAAGTCTAAAAAAGTGATCGACAAAAAATATCTGTCTGTCTGTCTGTCAGGTTTCCCATGTGTGTGCGGGGATGAGAGAACAGGCCCACGGTACGGATATGCCTCCCCTATAGGTTCGGAGGCAGAATTAGCCTATGGTTGTGCGTGTCTGAGGTAAGAGTCTTCTAATCTCACCGCCCTATAGAATGGGTGTAAGAATTATTCTATGGCCGGGTTGTCGGAAGAAAAGTCTTCCAATACCAATTCTGTTCCGTATGTAACAGCTGTAGGAACTATTGCTTCTAGGTGGGCAGCAGGGAGAGTCCGGGTCTTCACCGTAGTTGATAGGATTATCTTAGATCTGTTGCCTTACTGGATGGTGGACTAGTGACCTTATGGGGTCGAACCACAAGTGCGTCTCGAGAGAGACGGGCGAGGCCTTACCTAGGGTCTAAATTTAGGGACCATTGGTTAACAGGAGCCCCAGCTGATTACACAAGCCTAGCTCGGTAGCAGCTGCCTGTTAATACTGCGGTTGGTCCCCTTGTGGGAGTTCATGGGGGTTGTGGTTTTTCCAAATGCGGAAGCTAAAAGGTATCTTAAATGGCTTAAGCGATTATCTTAAAATTTGGTGTGTGTGATTCTTTTGGAGGTGAAAATTAAATTTTATTTTTAGGCCTAACAATACCAGTACCTGCCATATGACCGTTTAGGAAAAGCTTATTTTTCTCGAAAACGGCTCATAGTTTTTTTTAATTTTTTTGTTTGAAAAATCAACATTTTTAAAATCAATTAAAAAAAATTATTTTAATTTTTTTATTCACGTGCATACTAAAATTTCAAAAAAAAATATCAAAATCCGTCCTACAATTTTCGAAATACTTTTTTATTAATTCGTTATAATACAAAACGTGTAATGGCGTACTCCATTTTTACTAAAAATTGATAAGTGTTGTAGTTTTGACACTTTTTAAGTTCAGATAGTGTTATTTTTCTACGTTAATGTTACTTATGTTTTAAATTTTATTCGACGATGTGACCGCACATATGAGCAAGTCCATGCGATCCAGTCGTACAATTTATTTGGAATGCTTGTAAAATTATTTTTATTTTCTAAAGCAATTGATTGATTAAAACGACTATTTATTTATTCCTTAAAATAACCTATTGTAAGATCTGTTCAGGGAAGCCAAAATACTTTTTTATAAATGCGGATAAGTAAGCATGTAAGTAAGGAACATGGAAGTCCTTTTAATGGGGATTGTTAAATATGAAGCCGAAGCCTCCTTTCTATAAATCATCGCATAACCATAAAACGCTAAGCCATCGTCTCAGACGTGATTATCAAAACCTAAATAAGCATCTATTCCCGAGGCTGGTTGACTTGCCGCTGCCGTTGCTGCACAGGTGCAATTACGACGCTCGTGGCTCGTCCTACGTGCAATTGTCAGAGATAATTTGCTGACACTGTTTTCAGAGGTGGTGTGGCTTCCTCCGCCTTTCAAATGAAAGAAGACATCGTTTTAGGTTTTTTTTATATTTTTTTTGGTACAAGTTTGCTTTTTTTAGTTTTTTTCCGATTTCACCCCGCAGGGTAAAATTCAAATGATGGTTTCAGATTTCTCTGTTTTGGGTCGTCGTTTTTTACACTAAACTTGCACCTCACTACCCTACCACAACTGGCATCGTGGTGTAAAATGTAATGAAACGACGACAAAACTAGAGATTTTTTTGAGAATTTTCTAATAAATTGCCTGTTTTTTGTTTTTGTTGTGATTTGTCTTAATATTTTCCATTGTTTTCGATAGAACTCTGTCACGTCAAATGAAATAAATTGATTCTGCATGAAGAATGAAAAAAGGACTTTAATGATGGCTCGTTGTTCTTTTCCAAAGATCCGACGATGATGATGCTGAACTGATGGTTCCATGGTGCTGATGACGGTATGAAGGACAGGACTTAGGATGACCTATATGTACGTGGCATTAATTCCGAA
Source organism: Platycheirus rosarum (assembly GCA_963971375.1). Lineage (NCBI taxonomy): Eukaryota > Metazoa > Arthropoda > Insecta > Diptera > Syrphidae > Platycheirus > Platycheirus rosarum. Next base: position 46,621,946 of record OZ020510.1, on the reverse strand, counting down.
ACCGATATAAATACATAGCTATCAAAACTATCAATCTGTTGACCTGATCTGATGGTGGCGTAATTAACCGAATTGAAATCACGAATATTGTAATTCGTTTATTGTAAGGGCATGCCGCTTTATGGTTTTTAATACTATCCCTCCCTCGGCGAGTGAATAATTTGGTAAGATAGAGAGGGTTTGAGATAGAAAGGCGGAACTCATACGAAATCAATTGGTATTAAATTCAAATAGTTTCGTGATATGGCTAAAATTGTGTTGCACATTAAAGAGGTTGCATGTCATGCAGTGTGCGGTTCAAAGATCAGTACATACATAGTATAAACCTATATTTATACTGTGGTGGACGGAAATGTCAGGGTATAGGACTGAATTCATAGTTATGTCAAAGCAATATCATGGCTGTCATATATACCAATAATAAATAGAAGTTAATTTTGAGGTTTTGCCAATCATGAATAAATCGATTTCAAATGGCATTGTTTGGATATTAGTTAAACCAATATGGTGGACATAATCATCAAGGATTTAAATATTAGATAATATACAGAATGAATTTTAGAGGTTAGAGATTTAATGTATCCAATGACCCTATTAAACTCATTTCATCCTTTCTTAGCCATAGAAAGCAGGCCGTATGTTTGAATAATAGGTTGTCACAGTTTCTACCTCTACAACAAGGGGTTCCCCAAGGATACATCTTGTCCCCACTTCTTTTTTCGTTGTACATAAACGAAATAGCATTCATCATAACTCCAAGCACTTTTATGCCGATGACATTTAAATCTATAGAAGTTGTCCTTTAGGACTAAGCGAAAACTGTGCTTCCATTTTTAACCAGGAACTAAATAGGATATCCAATTGGGCTTCGTGTAACGGGTTGCGTATTGCCAAACTGTATATCAGCACAGAGTTCGAGAGCGCTGAAACATACCACATTTTTCTCAATGAAATGAAGAGCAGAATGTATACTGAATCAGAGCATCGTCTGAGTCAGTATATATTTTGCTCACCAAAGCTTAGAGCAAAGTACCTGTGACTACAGATAGTTCCGTGAGATTCGAGTTGCTTGCTGCTTGCGTTGCTTCGTTTGTGTGACTGTAAAGCAGAGTTAAGGTAGAGTGGGTGGGTAAAGCTTCTTGAGATTTTATCTCCCAATCAGTATGAGGTAGGTATGGGGGCATGCTGGTTGGGCTCACTATAGGATTTCGAGTATGTGCGAGATTGGGTTTATGCAAAAGTTCTTTAAATCAAAAATAAACGTTGCATATATACAACTTTGCACCTTCTCCAAATTATACAGTGAGCCAAACCAGGGGGGTTGCAGGGGGGCAGCATACCCCCCATACCTTCTTCATACTAACATTTATCAAAGTGGGACACATCTTCAAATTTGTTGCAAGCAGATCTGCTTTTTCTTGAGAACTGACAGCAGGAGTATCGTTGAAGACGAGCGTAGGAACTGATGATGACGAAGAGTTCTTTACTTTTTTTACAAATGACCAAAAATTTGTATTGCCTTTGGGACATTGCAGTATTTTTTGCCGAATTTTTTGCTCATGTAAACATTTGGTTTTTCGAATATGAACATTGCAGGCCTTTCTAGCTTGCACATTGTGGACTGCTCAGGAATTAACGCCACTTCAAACTAGAATAATACTCGCATAGACCCTAGAGATACCAGTTTTTACTTATGGGTGCGAAATATTACCGTGGAATATCTTATCACCTGAGTGGATCGGAACTTCTTCTTTCTACTTTAGACTTTCATAGAACAAACTATGGCAAATATGAAGCTCTAAGCCAAATGAGCAGACTATTCTTAACGCTTCGTCTATGGAATTTATTTTAAGTAAAGAGTAAAGTAAAGTTAAGTAAAGAGAACCAAAATCATTATTTCGAACCAGTGATCCACTGTCGTGATTGTTTTTCAATATTTTTTTTATGTCAACGTTTTTATTTTATTTTTACTAACAACTAACACATGCACTTATGATGAGCATCTGATTGTAGAAATAAGCTTGCTCTGAGCTTACTACAACTTAGAATCTGAAGAGTAAAAAAAATATATATATATATGTTATATAGTATAGTATATTATTAAAGATGGCATACCGTTTGAAAAAACTTCTTTACTAATTTAATTATTTTCCCCAAGATTATTAACATGTGCGACCTATCCGTGTCCAATCTCCATACATTTGCTTTTAAGAAAATTTTGTCTTAAAATGACAAAAAATTACCATATTTTCTAAAGTTTTGTCAAACGTCTGTTTTTAAATTTCTTAATACAAATTGGGATTACTTTTCGATATGCTTGCGCTTATGGCAATGTTTTATTTCTCCCGGTTGAATTATTGATATTAAAAAGTGTTGATTTACCATTTTCGAGTGCCAATTTCTTCATTTCGCCTTTTTTTGTAAATTGCAAACCAATAGTCAATAGTACAAATATCCGAGCCAGTGTATAAAACTCGATAAAATATTCGTGATTTACAGCTCATTTACCTTGATTTGATCCTAGAATTATCTTCGTGTATTTGCGAAAAGGGATCCTTCCTTAGGCCCAGGCATATTGTAATTAGTTTGTTCTAAACATCCAATCAAAGGAATAAAAAAATTTATGGCTGACATCCTTAATTTACATATGCAATTAATCCTTTTCTTCTATTTGCTGTGAAATCGCAGAATTTGCAACCGGGTTATCCGTTCGCCAAGTCATCAGCATATTGTTAAACTTTGCCAACTCCGAAACGAAAAAAAGACAATAAAATTTCCCTAGCCAAATGTAAAAGTTTTTATATTTCTGGAACAAAAAAAAAACGAAAAAATAAAAGTCCTTTGATAGTACTGCACCTGCACACAGCATTATTAAAACCGCACCATTACTGATTGTAACCCATGTAATGTCCTTTAACACCTATTCTTCCGGTACGGTACATTCGGTCACTACACGGTTTTTGAGAAAAAAAGTTAACTAACGTATGGACTTTTTAACAGAGGAAGGTGGAACTGCACAAAAGTGGAATTCACAATAAAATTCGCCATGGGAACAAGGCTTCACAGGATTAATAGAGCAATGCAAAAATATGAAACCACAAAATGGAGTCCTAAATGGCATTTTCAACAAAATATACATAGAGGAAGAAAAAAAACTAAAAACTTCCGCGTTAAAGTCATAAATTAGGGCCTAAGGTTTACTCCTGCGTTCAGTCATTCATGATGGGGATTTGTGAGTTTTTTTGCTCTATGCATCTTCCCTGTCTGGGTGTATGGCTCGTCAAGAGGACGAAGGTTAAAATCAGCAGTAATAGTGTTGGTTGGTCCAACAATACCGCAATCCTGTGCTCCGCTTTTGTATTATGTATGGATCAAAGTTCACTTCAATGCTCAGAAAAGGTGAAATGCTATACACAGAGCACATTGATTGGACGACTTTGATGATGATGATGATGATAATGATGATTATGATGATGATATTGACTATAGTGAGTAATCGACATCACTGATTTCGACCAAGAAAACAGCGTTGTTATACCTTAAAACTTTGCTTGTATTCATACATATGGTTAAACTCGGCAAGGGTGACATTTATTAACCTTACAATTTTCATACTTCTTTGAGACTTAACAGTGTTTTTCGGTGGTTTCAATAACTAAAAGAAAGTGAATGCTATTTTTATAGAGGAAGTGAGCAGGATTAGGAACGGCAAAATATAATAGGAACAAGAATTGGTTTCTTTTTCGGATATAAAATTGAGTTTTGCGGTTATTGAAATCAGCAAAATGTTTTTAAATGAGATGAGGTATTGCTTATAATTTTGGAGATTAAGCTTATTCGATCAGAATAAGAAGGGTCGGATTAATTGGGTTCATATCTCCCTTTCTGTTTCGATTATGGATGTGTGCCGTGGAATCAAGATAAACCTAACTTAGCCTCTTCCTGAATCTGATTAACATCAAACTCAAAGGTTTTTTATATTTTTTAGCTTGTCCGATAATAATTTCAGTAAAAAAAAAATAGATTTGAAGAAATTGCTTTTTGTTGGAAAGGGATAGAAGGTCAATGAGCGTAAATGGTTTCAGGAATATGAGAACCTACGTTTTCTGGTCTTTACGGTGTGCACTACATATTTAAATCATTGCGTGGAATTTTATCTGGAAATAATCTTTTCGCAAAGCTTATTTTGTTATGAATATCAGTACGGGTAAGACTATTGTTTTGACCACAAACAGCTTAGTTTTTATGGAATTTTTCTGAATTAGAAGAGCCTTGACAGACTATGTTAGGTTATGTTGGATATTAGCAGACGTCCGCTGCAACTTTTGAGGCAAGGTAGTTTAAGGACTGCAATATTTCAAATTTAAGCTTAACTACCCTGATAGTTGGACACCATGTACTTAGTTTTTGCTTCATTAACATGCAGCGCCAGGTTTTGTTCCCTCTGCTCGATCTGGGTAAAGGAGTCTTATACAGGGCTTCTGCCGATGATGTCTATGTCGTCTGCGTAAGCCAATATCTGGCCGTACTTGGTGACGATATAGTCCCTCTTGTTGTTCAAGACGGTTTGTTAATTGGTTGAATACACAGGCTTCATTTTAGTTCACAAAGCCCCTAAGAAGGATATTTTGATCTGTTATTTCGATCAAAAAGATTATTAAAAAAAAAAACTATAACATCCCTGTCATCCATGGGCAACTCAGTCAACACAGACAAGCCAGAGGATGTAATAAACGAAGGAGTAGCCAGACAAGAATAATTGACAATTGTGTTTGCTGACATACTATCAAGGACTTATTTGGAAAGAACGAGGAATGAGGGGAATCCCGCCAGTTCGAAGTCGTTTATGGCATCGACATTGTCGGCCATTTCTGGTCTATAGCTGCTTAAAGGTTACGATGGCGACAGGACCGATGCACGGGCAGCATGTACCCATTTAACCGGGATGTGGTGCCGATAGGGAGCTATTGCAATGACCGAACTAAAAGGATAGGCAAGGATTTTGTTCGCAAATATTCAAATATCGAACATTGTTGGTTCGGCCATAGGTTGGGTACACATTGCCTTCTGATACGGTTAAGAGTCTCTAAGAGGATGAACAAAGCTTTTTTTTCCATTATTTTTCTGTAAGCTGCTATCTGGTTTTTTTGTATTTCTTCGCAAAGGATAAAGGAATCAGTTCCTGTTTGCATTACATTATTGACTTAAGTCGAAGGAGATGGAAGAGCAAGAGGAGCGTTACATTGACGTAGAGTTTGTTGTTTTTCAAGTGTTCATGTTTATTAAATTGAAAATAAATTCCATTTGATTTCCATTAAAACTGAGCCGTTAAGTGGCACGAGTGTAATTTTGAATTTCTTTTTTTTAAGAGTGTAATTTTGATTTTATTCATTTCTTGAATTTGGGTTCAAGGATATAGGGTGCGGCATCATATTAATATATAGTTATGGAATGCAATTAGGCTGAGGATTAGTTATGGGGGTTAGTGAATTTATTAGGTTTTTGTTCTGAAAATAAACCTAGGGTAAGTAAAAACACAGTTGTGCGTATTCTCATTGGAAGAAAGGTTAATAAAGAATTTTTGCAAAAGACTAAGATCCTCTAATTTTGTGTTTTGTTTAATTTTTTTTTCTTTTTATGGAATCTACGTGTACCCCTTGTATTTTCGTTTTATATCAAATTATGAATGGATTGAATTTTTTAAAACCTTTTTTTTAAGGGGAAGATTACCCATTTTTTGAAAGATCCTTCTGGAAACTTGAACAACTCAAGTACCACCCGCTTAGAAGGCTAATCTTGATTTCAAAGGAAAGTAAACATTTGTTTGAATGTCATTTTGAAAATCAAATTACACAGTGAATTTTGCCCTAAGCATGTCCTGTCTTAGTTGCTCGTAAGGGAGCAAGTTTATTCTCAAGGATAATGTGCCATCATCAACGAAGCATATTAACATTATTGTTTATTTGACAGCTGGGACATGTTGCAAATTGAATTGAGTTCAATAGTTGCTTTATGATGGGATCGAATTTGTTTTGATGCATGTGATTGTAATTTGAAATGAAGGGGTGTTTATTGTAAGTAAATGACATTGAACAATATGAACTGTTGAAGAGGAAATTTTCAAACTTATAGTATTTTAGTGCAAAGAATTGCACATTAAGGTCGATTTCTATTGGTTAAAGTAAGATTTCCAGCTACAGGTCAAAGTCTTTACTAGCGGAGTAAGTAAAGTCTTTCCAGGTCTGACACACAAACATTATTCTTTTTTTCAAAAACGTTTTTGCTGCTTATGCGTTTCTTGATGTGATATAAAAGGCTTCCCAATAAGGACAATTTTAACCAATAGTAAACAATACAATTTTTGGATGGACTCTCGCTGGAAGGATTGAGGATTATAAAGAACGATGTTTGAATTGTGTTCATCCTCAATGTATCCAGCGGCAAAATATTTATTTAAAAACCCTGTAGTCACATCAATTATTGTTTACGTTATTATATTGTAATTGAGTTAGATCCCATAAACTGAGTGTCTAAAGAAAACATTTCTCAATTAACAGTTTTGCCAGTAACTCAAATATGTTTCTCTATCATCGTAATGTCATGTTTGATTTTTATCTCAGAATTTGTAATCTGCACGAATGCATAACTTGTTTAATAGTACCTATAATCGCAAGTAAAAAGTGGAAAAAAAAAGAAAAAATCCCAAATCCAATTTCACTAGAAATTATGTACGACACGGATTTTTCGTACGGAAATACCAAACATACATAATCCTAGAGAGGCGAGACACAAGGTGGGAGGTCAACTGACAACTCAAAAACATGATATTTATGGAATCCCAAAGGATTGTTAATTTAATTTAACGGCAAAATGAACTTTCCACTCACACTCTGTTCTCATTAAATTGTATGAATAAGTTAATTTATGTCCTGATGGCCGCCATTCCAAACATACTTCCTTTCAGAATATTCTTCATTTTCGAAGCCAAAACCTTCAACAGAAAAAGGTAAATTTCGCGTTTTAAAAACAACAAACAAAAATTGGGAGTGGGTCACTCCTCAACAAAATTAATTGTGCACTTGTCATAGAAATGGGCACTAAGCCCAAGAGATGAATACAGATATCCAGAAGAACCATTAAAAAATAAAATAAAGGAAACGACGGCTTTTGTTCAACTGACGTCGTCTTCTTTATGAAGAAAAATTGAAATTCCCCTCTCGACAATGTTGAAGAATTTGTATGCGACCGTGTGGCGCCAAAAGTAACAATGAGCTGACTCCAAAGCAACATATAGCTCCACCGTAGTCTATATTCTCCACATTAACCAACAGCACCCGCAGTGTTCTGCGTAGAATCAATCTTCCTCTGGAGTCCAAGTTCCAGCTTTCGACTCTCACCCAGTGTCATCAGACACTTTTCTAGCAATAAATGTTCACTCAAAGGACAGTGAGGGATGGGGGGGGGGGGGGGGGAGGGAGAAAATAATACAAATTAAATGAATTCTCAATTGGATTTTATTTCATTTGGATGTTGGAACCGGGCGTTGTTATCCTCAAACTGCCAAGCGGAAGATGGATGGAGTTGCCGATTGGAGTGATGGCTATCAATATTGATGGAGAGATTGCTTGGCAATGGAGTGTTGATTGGTGACGGAGGTAGCTGCAGTTAATTATAACGTAAAATAGTCAAATGGTTGGAGAAAAGTTTGCTTTAGGGAAGGTTATGATATAATGTGTTTAAATGGTATTGTTTTATAAACTTAATGAGGGTTTATCTAAGTGGGTGTCTTGATAAGAAGACGCATTGAATTGTTTCAAACATCTTTTGGGACTGTTTTTGCATTTTCTTGTCTAAAAGTTTTCAAAATACTTAATTATTTAATAATTATGATAGTAATTATGATTAAAATATAATATTCTTTTAATTTTTTTCTCGGTTAATCTTCGATAAATCGATTTAGCTATGATAAAATACATTTAATAATTTCCTCTTTTTATTTGATAAGCCTTCACTTAAGGGGCTTCGGCTACCCTTATAACCTTGATAAATCGCAGTAGGGCATTAAAAAAAAACATTCTTCAGATTATTGTCTCCAAAAAAAATCAATTTATTAGATTAGTTGTTTCAGAAAATTTGTGAAAGTTATATATATATGTATAAGGAAAATAGTGCGAGAAAAAACCGAGGCCTGCTGCTTAATTCTATTAAATGCCATAGGATTACTATGTGCAATAATCTGACTCTTATTAAAATGATAGAGAGATTGGTTCCACCTTTTGGTGTGAGCTATATATACTATCAGATCACCAGTGGACTTATTTCTACAAAAGCCGTACTGTCGGTAATTAAGAAGCTATATTGAATTTCGAGATACGAGTTTTTCTTAAGCTGCAAAATAATCAGTGTTGCGGGGCGTTAGTGCAATTTGTCGTATTTGAAGCAGAGTAAAGGTGATTTGCTACATGGCTTCACACATCCGAAGGGGGCGATGGTATACCCCAATTCTTATTAAGAGGTGTTCTTCCACACTTGCAAAGCAACTGCGTAAGCTTTTTCATCGCTCCAACTCTTCTGGAATCTTTCCTAGAATATGGAAAACAGCATATTCACACAATAAATGCTGACGTGCCTCAGGGCTCCGTTCTGTCTCCGACTCTTTTCCTCATTTTTATAAATGATCTTCTGATCCACTTAACTGTTTTGCTGAGGACTCTACCCTCAGCTTTTCATATTCGTCAAGTGATTCACACCTTCAACTTCGGACGTGCAATTGCAACGGTAGCGTATGTCAAGCTCATTGAACTCCAATTTACATAGCATTGTTAAATGGGGAAATAGGAATCGGGTGGAGTTTAATGCTTCGAAGACTCAATGTTTTCTTTTGTCGTTAAAGCTGAACACATTTTTTAATTTGTTTGTAATTTTTTGTTTAAGTGATCCATATCCAATGTCTTGGTATGAAGGAAAACTGATAGCCAATCACAAATTTCACAATAAACCACGGTCCACCCTTGTGATTACAAAATCTTTTGATGTGCTTTTAGGATTAAAAAAAAAAAAAAAAAACTGGGTGCAACATGTGGAGAAGTTCGTTAAAAAAAAGTGCGTGATGGACGTTTTTAACAAAGAAGCAGCAAAAAGCGAAGAAATTTATCTAAATGATGAAAGTAGCAGCAGCAACTACTGCCAGATTCTGATCTAGGCTAACTGTATTTAAAATTGATTTAAATAAATATAAATAATAATAATAATAATAATAATAATAATAATAATAAATAAAATAATAAATTTATTGTAGATGTTTTGTTGTTTGATATTGTGAAATGTATTATTTACATCTTATTTAATTATAAACTAGCTGACCCACCCGGTGTTGCTCGGGTTTACCATAGATTTCAGCAAAATCAATAATGTAATTACTGCCCAGCCTTATTATACCTAATTTCAACAAAATCGATCTGTTCTTCGTTTAAAAGTCCATTATTGTGAGGCACAAATCGATTTGACAGTTGCTGTCATTTGTTCTCTATATTTACTTTTTTTTTGTTTAGTTTTCGATTTAAGTATTTTCTATTTATTGGGATATATTTTTGGTTTATTTTTTGTAAGTGAATCTTTCTGACGGGTTGGGTAGAATCCTGAAAAACCAAAATCCCGAAAATATAGAATCCCGAAATTTTAAAATCCCGAAAAGCCAAAACCCCGAAAATGGAAAATTTGAGCAATTTTTTTCATTTTACATATATAATTTTTTAGGGATTTCTTTTTAGGAATTTGTGTATTTCTTACGACCGACGTTCTTTTTTAAGTAATTTTTTAATTTCGTAAGTTTTCGACCGCTTAATTGCATTACAAACAAAATTCAGTTTCATTGTCTGGATTTTGGCCTTTCAGGATTTTGGAATTTCGGTATTTTGCAATTTCGGGATTTTGGAATTTCAGGATTTTGGATTTTCGATATTTTGGTTTTCGGGAATTTGTACGTCTCTCCTTTTTGATATTTTATTAGTTATTCAGCTATTCGCGACGGAGATGAATCCAACAAATCATAGATCATTGAAATCGGTCTATCCGTTTTTGAGTTATAAGTGGTGTAACTAACCCGACTTTGTTTTATGTATATAAAACTAAGATGCAAACGTCCCTTCTTTCCTGTACTGACAATCTTTGTTGGACAGGGTATACAATACGGAGATATACGGCTTTGCACACAAACAAGTCATAATGGAGAAAAATATTTAATTGTATAAGCGGGATCAAGATATGGATATAGTTCGAAAACCCAAAATATGTTAACAACATTGAGTCGAGCAAACCAAACGTACAATAAAGTAGTTACGGATGCAAAAGCGCTTGCCTGCGAAAAACCGAAGGCAAAGGGGGGTTAAGCAATAGAAACCTGCAATCTCTTAGTCTTCATAGGTTGGGAACCGGCTTATTACATTTTTTACATTTTTCACCTTTATCACTCTTTTAACCGACATTTTTTCTTTATTTCGTATACGCTTCGCTATAGTAGAGTAAATGGCTAAAGTGATTTATTATGAATTTGTTGCCTGGTTGTTTTAGCATTTCTCCTAAGGTTTTTAAAAATTTTAATTCAAAAGCCAACAAAAGCAGTTTATTTATACGTTAACGAAAAACCTATTTTTCTCGAAAACTATTTTTGGCTGATTTTGTCTATTATTTAATCAGTATTACATGGAAAGAAGTCTTTTAACGGTACCTTTCCTATAACATTTTTCTTTTCACTTTAACTTACAACTGGAGAAATGAAGAAGGTGCAAGCACACTTTAAAAATTATATAGACATGTTAAGAATGACCCCAAAAAGGACATAAGTCAAGGTCATCCCCCTTTTTGAGTTGTCAGCTAAAAGAAATAATTACACATTTTTTTATAAATAAGTTTATTTTTTATTTGCCTGATATGTTTTTTTGAAATATTTAAGTATATAAATACATAAAAATATTTAGGAAAGGCAAAAGAAAATAAGAGTTCCTAACGTTTTTACACCACAAAAATTATTTGAAAACAATTTTTTGCAGTAATTTTTGTCCCTGGTCCTAATTGATTGAAACACGAAACTTCCTTACTCTCAGGAACGTATTTCACTACTTTTAAATTGCCAACGGATATCTCGATCTCAAATACAATAATCCGAATAGACCTGAGAACAGATATTCGACAGAAATAGAGAACCATTCGTTCCTTTGAAAACCACAACGTCGAACACTATATCGCTGTCACACCCCTTTTTTGCTTCGGCAAATCCACATTTAACTCGAACTGAAAAAAACATCACCATAAGTGTCGCGTACTGTTAAAAAAACAAGTAAAAAGCACAAAAAATAACTGCCAGGGACTGGGAAATATAAGAACAGTTAAGACAGAAAAAATACAAAAAAACCTGAATTCCTCAGAAGAATATATGGATGGAAAAAAGCATATGCACCTTCATTGTGGTTGACAATATGGTTCGCCGTCTTCTCCATTTCAAACGACGCGACGGGTTAAGGACAAAGCGCTTTTGTTATAAAAAGGTATGGTACTATGGGGCCCCCTCGTGGAACTGATGAACCACAATATTCGCGGAATTTGAGTGACAGCGCGAGTGCTAATCGCGAGAAGTATAAACAATACAACATAATTTCGAGGTGTATTTCTATATGATTTGTCATGAAAATTGTCGGTAAAGTGCAATTTCCATGCAGAGGGGGTTTCAATGGCGCGGTCAAGGCGAAATTATTGTCGGGTAGATGTACTACACTATGAGTGTTTGCTTTGTTGAGGTTTTTCATTTTGAATAACATGATGAAAAGCTTCACGTGATTTTAAGTTGACAATGATTGATTGTGGGAGTGAGGCCCAGTGCAGTTGAAATGTGGTTTATAGAGTATAGGAGATGAGGTGTTTGTTCTGTATTTCAAACAATATTTGTATTTTTGTATTATTTTTCTTAGAAAACAAACGATTGGACAAAGTAAACAAATCAGCAGAAGACGAGCTAATAACTCATTCGCGACACGAAAGAAACAAAGTCGTTACCTATCCAGGATGACAAATTACTTGTCGAAGTCAAAGTTTTCACATCGGATTAAGCTCTTAGATTTTTTTTTTTTTTTTATTTTTTTTTTATTGTTAATCATTATCCTCATCTTAATAACTATAACATTTGAAAAATCTTAAGATTGCTCTAACAAAATTACAATAGTGATTTTAAGAGAGAATAGTTAGTGACATTGGTATTTCATAAAAATAGAGATAATGCCACTTCATAGTACAAAAATTCAGCGTGGGGTGTACAATATAAGTTAAAAAATTAAAAAGAATTAAATCAAAATGCATTTTCAAAAGAAAAAAGATAAAACAAATTCAAATTCATTGACAGTATTAATTGAATTAAACAATTAAACAATATAGCTCAACAAAACTTCGATTTCATTATGATCGAAATCTAGAAGCCACAGTTTTACATTTTTCAAAAAGGCGAATAGAGTTGGTAGGTTCCTTAGGCTAGCTGGAAGGCGGTTATACAATTTGCAGGAGACAACATGATACGAGTTTCTAAAGCTTCTAGTACGAAAAGAAGGAATGGCAACTAAGGATTGGTAAGTGTGTTAAAAACTGCGGCAATAAAAAATAGGAACTAAAATCTTAAATAAATTGACGAGACCCAGAGGCTGGCCAGGATCATTGCAATCCAAGCTAAAGTAGCCAGTTTGTTGCCAGACCAATCAACATCTTTAATGTGATTTTCGTGATTGTGGCACGTTTTCGAAAAGATAAATTACCGTCACCAAGTCAAGCCATATATTTGCTTACGCAGAACACATCGACAATATCGGCAGAAGTCAACTATATATAAGCTATACAAAAACCCTTCATCCAGTTCAAGGAGAAGGCAGAAAACCTTGGGATGCATATTTTGCATATTAATGAAAGGAAAACCAAGCCACCATCTAGGCTGCCTCGGCGAGAAAAATTGGTCCAAAAATCAGGGTAGTGAATTTGAGGTATGTAGTGCAATCCTCTGACCTTGGGTCGAAAGTAGCATCCTATAATATTATGGAGGAAGAAATACGCGGGCGGCTGCTAAAATTCTATAGAGCCTATAGTCTGTCGTAGCTTTTAAAATCCAGAGAAATTTTACAATAAAAATTAAGCTAATATGGTACTACCAGTGCTCCAAACAGATACGACACATGGGTGCTTTCTAAAAGGCACTCTGATCTACTAATCCCCGTTCGAGACTTCACATTTGACTTCATTTAAAAGGAACTTACATTTCGAAATTCCTTCTCGTATTTGGTCAATGCTCTATCTGGTGTACCCCAGGGAAACCACTAAGGTCCCTTTCTGTTTAAAAAATATGATGTTGCATCGCTAATTAGTCATAGCGAGATTCCGGGGTCTGAAAGGTGGTGGTCTTACATAGAAGATTGTGTATTAAATTAAATAAATCTACTGGCGGAACAGATTCTTACGAAGCCAAGGCCTAGTGACTTATACTCTCAACCATATCTGTGTGGGTGTAGTGAATATTCAAGAATGGAAGGGACCTACAATTTACAGTCGAGGCCGAACTTCTAGTTGAGGTGCACATGAGGCAGTACCCCGGAAATGTGGCTCTGAACCCACACTCCTCGTTTAGCAGTACGAAACACTAACCACTAAGCCACAGGGCAATACCGAAGATTTAATCACGTATAGGTTGGTTCCAAAAGTTGAGTACATCAGAATTCATTTGCAAAATAACTATGGCAAAGGTTAAACGATAGTGTGATGATGGATGTTTAAAATGTGTGCTAGAAAACTGAAACGATTTTAAATCATTTCCTTTGTTTTAGAAGACACATTAATGATGCGGGGCTAGAGGTTCTGCTATAGAGCGGACTTTTGGAATGAGGATGAAGGTCATTTGCTTAATGGCACTCATGAGGCCGATGATAGTCGATGATAGAACATTGTCCCACCTCCAATTAAAAATATTCTGGTATTTGATAGGATGAAAGATATTGTCATTTGCCTTGTTGATTTATTTATATATTTTTTTTTATGCAAACATGTTAGTATCAAAGCCGAAACTGTTCGCCCAATTTGCAACCAACCAATACTATGTCCATGCTATTCAATCTCCCGACTTTAAAATCAATTACCTGCCGAAATATTTAAAGCCCCTAGGATAATGAGATGTGAGTCAAAACAGTACAGAACAATCGCCATGCTCCCAAACCACCACTTAATCAATCTTCCCCGTTTGGAATTATCTCCGCTGCAAACACAAAAGCCTCGTTAGTCATGGTCATCTGCGCCGGTTTCTTCCTTGTTTTGAGGAAGATAACAAAAATGATGATGATGTGGTTTCTGAGACATCTGCACCCAATTCCATCTTATTTCTTACAACAATCTTTGCGTTCATTGTCCTGTTCCAGCTTACTCTTTATCATTGTCATTGGTAGTAATGGTCAGTCCAATGCGTTCTTGTTACCGATACAGAGGACAGAGAAAAAAACAACAAACCCTGAAAACCCATGTTGTCCAGGAAAGACTTCCAAGAACTTCATTTTCTGCTCAACAACCGGTTCATGTTCCAGCATAAAAAATCGCCTAAGTTCCCTGATCCTTATTAGGCATTTCACTTTTAACCAACTGCAGTCACTCAACCATATATAAACCAGAACTTGAACCATTCTTCTCACTGATTGGATTGCATTCTGCGGACCACTCGACTGATGCGGTTGAAGAGAACATTGTCTCCCTGAACGTTGTTGTTACCATAAATTAATTTGCGAATATGAAATCGAAATCACGTACGGCCCAGCAAATCTCAATAATTTTTACCTTCGGGATTCGAAGGTTTTTGTTGGATAGAAGAATGACCAGACCATTCAACAAGCCGTGGTAGGTTCACTCGCTGTAGAATCGTTGTTCGATAGTCAAGTGAATAAACAACGATGCATGGACGGACGGACACAGATTTATCAATGTTCATGACAAACGGCTCTGGTTTTTTTTTCTGCAACAAATATCCTCAGGCTGCGAATGCGGTGCAACCAGTACCTCACCCCGACGGCGACAACATCCGTCCACCCGAACTGGACTTTCTTCCGTGCAGCTGAATGTCCAATCGAGCACACACTATTGTCCAACTGGGGGCGCTATACTGTCAACCGAAATCGATTTGATTCGATTTCACGGTGTATTGGCCGCACCGTTCGTGGGAGATGATTGTTAAACTTGTTGCGAAAACTTCCTTTAGAATGGCGGTGGTTGTATTTTTTTTTAATTAACAAAAGAAGCGATGACAAAGGGTGGTCGCCTGGACAGACAGGCGAATGAGGAAAAAAATTAAATCGCCGACATTCTTTTCGTGTTTGCCAGCTAATTGATTGGCCAGACCTTATTATTTATGAGTTGCAATTATTTTTGTTTACCTTTTTAAGTCGCCAACTGTTTGCTCACTTATAACCTGGCAACATGGCCAACCGATGAAGACCACAGCCAAAGAATAAAGTCTTTTGCAATTTTCCGATTAAAATTGGAATTTTCTCGATATGACGAGTTTTTCCAGAAGCAACTTGCTATTTATAGGTTTTGGCTTCGATAGCCTTTTCTGATGCGAATATCTGGGACTGGTTGTGTTCTGGGAAAATAAAACTTGTAATTGGCAAGGAAAATATCCGTGGATCTGTATGGGAGAAAAGGAGCTAGTTAAACTTAAATTTTTTTACTTGCGATTATAGGTACTATAATACAAGTTATGCATTCGTGCAGATAAAAAATTTTGAGATAACAATCAAATATGACATTACGATGATAGAGAAACATATTTGAGTTACTGGCAAAATTCTGTCCGTCTGTCTGTCTGTCTGTCTGTCTGTCTGTACGGATGTATATTGGACAGCAGCCTAAACGGTTGGGCCAATCGTCTTCAAATTTTGAACTTAAGGTTATTTTGACATTCTACAGAAGAGTTTTTAAAATTTTTTTTTAGCTCAAAAATTAACGGTACCTGTCATATAACCGTTATGTAAAAGCTTATTTTTTCTCGAAAACGGCTCAAATAATTTTTATAAAAAAAATCAGTATACTACTGTAGGTATGCATTATATTTTAGTGAAAAAAAATTTAAAATGGTGGGCTAAAAACGGTACCTCCCATAGGACCGGTTTTTTTTCTTCGATTTTCTCGAAAACTGGAAATCCGATTACAATCAAAATTGATATTCAAGAAGATGTAGGTTGCTTGAGTAATTTTGCATTAATTTTTTTTTTATTTTTAATAATATTTTTTTAATTTTTTTTTTTTGAAAAATCTATATTTTGAAAACGGGTAAGTGAATTTTTTTTAAATTTTGTTTTTAATTTTTTTTTGTGCTTAAGTTTGTATTCTTGAATTATTTTTTTTTTATTTTTTTTTATTTTTTAAAAAAAGTTGTTAAGAAAACCGTTTTATTTAAAAACGGCTCCTAAAATTTTGAAAAAAATAACACTTTTTTACATTTCCTAAAGAAATAAAATGGCGTTTAAATTATTTCACCCAATACATTTTAACGTACTTTATTCGAACAATCAAAAGTCACAAAAATTGAATAAATGCTTTGATGTTCACTTTAATTTTTTTAATTTTATTCTACAATGGGACCGCACATATGAGCAAGTACGTGTGATCCAGTCGTGCAATTTTTATGTGTCTATTTGAGTTGAAGAATAAAAGAATTGTTTAGAGGTTTAGGATTTTTTTTTTAAGAAATTGGGTGGATACGAGGTACTGAAGCAACCATCATCAGGTGGTAGAGATTTTAAATGTATATAGTGTTTTAAAAAAATGTATTTAGTTTCGGTTGTTTTTTTTAATAATGTTATTGATTATGTTTTTTGGGTTTATCAAGTCAAATCAAATAAAGGCTGATTCTTGACGCTCTCTGGCATCGTGAAATTGGTGGTTAAGCTATTCTTGAGAGCTAAAAAATAGAGAATCATTGTGAACGTGGAATTCCTTATATTTTGTTTTAGAACAAACAATTCTTACTATCTTTTAAAAATTGTATTTTTGTAACCTTAATCAAATTCGGTTCAGTCGAATATTGGCGTTTCAGGAATTTCTGGCTTTTTTGAAGTTTTACCGGTTAGTTGGGTTTGTAGCCTCTTTACAGCTCGAATCAATCCATGAATTTCTTTGAGTCTGATGTTTTTAAACTTTTTCGACATAAAAACTCTCAATTCCGAATGTATACATTTTGTGACCCAACCAGGAGATACATCCTGAATAAATTTTTGATACCGTCCAAGTTGGCTTTCTTAGCGGCTCTTTCTTTTACCGGAACGTTTCAGCATTAGAAATAAGCAAATATGACAAAATTGTCAGATGTGCCAAGGGGCGGTTATTATTTATTTGTGCACTTGTGCTAAGGGTCACAAGCTTGGTTATTAACATCCGTTTTTTCTAGCAGGCTTGTCAACTTAACATTACGATGGTTAAACTAAGAAAAGATCTCAGTACACTAAATAAAGAATTATGTACATTAAAATCATCCGTAAGAATGATTTCAGTGCGAGGATAGAATTTTTGCTTGCGATTATAGGTACTAAAATGCAAGTTATAGATTTGTGCAAACAAAAATCTAGCAATCAAACATGACATTACGATGATAGAGAAATCAAAAAAGTGCGTCCGGAAAATCCTTCCGTCTTACTGTCTGTCTGTTCGCACCTCTGCAGCCTAAACGTATGCGCCGATTTGATTTAAACTTGGTATTTAGTATTTATTTGGTAGTATTTTGGGGGTGTTTTTTTATTTTTGATCTAGGTTGAAAATTAATGGTACCTGCCATACAATTTTTAGCACAAAGTTTGATTTTCTCGAAAACGGCTCTAACGATTTTGATAAAACTTTCAGGGTGCTAATTTTTTACAACAATACATCTTTCAGTTATAATTTTTCAAAATTTGTTTTATAACGGTATCTCTCATAGAACCGGTTTTTTTCAAATGCGGTTTTATAGTAAACAGTTATCCTGATTTCAATAAAATTTTGCTCACAAGAAGTCATTTATAATTATTTAATTAATTATGCATTTCAATTTTTTTTTTCAAATTTTTAGTTTTCAAATTTCAAAAAAAACTTAAACTAATTAAAAAAATTAAAGAATTTTCGAATTTTTTTTTTTTTTTCATTTTAATATATACATATATACATATGCAGCGACTAAGCAATTATCTAGCATAAGAACAAGTTCGTGCGACGATGTAACCGCACATATAAGCAGGTACGTGCGATCCAGTCGTGCAATTTATTTTTTAATGAAGTCGGACAAAAATTCGAATTTGTGAAAAGTTAAAACTCTGTCCAGGTTTTGACTTCCACAAGAAAACAAACGTTTATGATGAGCTTAGTAACTATGAATAAGAACAACATGAAGTTAAATAAATTGCACAACTGGATCGCACGTAGTTGCTCATACGGGCGGTCACAGCGTCGAATAAATTTTTAAGTATACTAAGGGAGCTTCAATGTTTTTATTCAATTATTGACTTTTTGATTGTTCGAAAAATGTACGTAAAATATTTTTCACCGGAATAATATAAACGAGATTTTATTTCTTTAAAGACTGCGAAAAAGTGTGATTTTTTTTTAAAGATCCTATGAACGGTTTTTAAATAACTGGTTTTATTAACAACTTAAGAAAAAATTTAATTAATTAAACCCAAAAATAACCCTAATTTTCAAAAAGAAAATCTATTACCAGTTTTTAAAATATTGATTTTCAAAAAAAAAATATGTATAAAAAATACAAAAAAATAAAAGTTTTCAAAAATATTTCAATAGATTTTGAAAGATGTGCTCAACAATAAGGTATTTCCGGTACATAAGACAAAAAAGAGCGTGATTTGAAAAAGTCACTTTTACCCCCAGCTATTCTTTTATGAGTTTTTTTCTGACGGAGCGGAAAGAGCCTACGACTTACCGGTAAATCCGAATGGCTACATGTGCTGCATTGGTTCAAAAAAGGCAACTTTCAGAGAACTTGTCATTTTCTCGAAAGAGGCAGTGTTCCGGTGAAAACAAGTTCACTGCAGCAAGGAATCAAACCAGGACCCTTATATGGACTCACTAGGTCGCGAGGCGCTACGGAATACCTAATATCATAAAAAGATTTTGTTCACTATGTATGGGTCGAAACCGGATGGCTTAAGACTCGGTGATGATGAATTAATGTTGATGATGAATCTATTTTTACAAAACTTGTAATCTGTGATGTTATCAAATATTCTAACGCCAACCACAAATACAAGGGGCAAAACTAATCACCCTATTAGCAGATGCTATAACTTTTGCTTATGGGCGTCAATTTTCAATTTTATTTTGATATCTGTAAGATAAAGAGAACGCTATACTCTTCAAGAACGTGGAACTATTGTTTCCATTTCCCCCCACTAATTTGTCTGTTCTAGCACCAACTGGACAAACACTGCTTTACGTAATTTAGAGTTTCAGAATTTTGGATTTGCAGGATTTTCGGGATTTTGCTTTTCGGGATTGTGTCCGTCTTTGTTTTCTATAAAAATGACAGATAGTGCAATAGCGTTGGCTTTTGACTGTCAAACAAGTGTAACCTAACCTCGAGCCATCTCAAATTTCGACCTAGAGTGTGACCGACGAGGAGCAATTATACCCACTGAAAGCTACTTTATGGTGCGCTATTTTCGCTGGAGAAGTAATCGGGAAATTTGTTTCCATATCAAACGGTTACTCTGAACGGCAAGCTCTGCAGTCATGATCAACGACTTTTTCGTCCTTCAATGGGATGAATTTGGACTGAAGGACATTAGATTCCAACAAGACGGAGCAACGGTATACTCTGCACGAGCCTGTGGCTACATATTAATGAAGAGAAAAATAAGTACTTGGTGGCTACTTCTGCCTGCGAGAAGTATTTGTCTTACTATAAGGGTGGGGAAGCATGAATTTGAAGTAGTGAAATGTTTTAACTACCTTGAGTCATAAGCACCCTGTTAGAAGGCAACGTAGCAGACCTTGCTTACGTTGGAAGAATGGCGACGGGCATTAACCGGATATATGAATGAGGCCCGTACCGGATCCAGGTTGTTGCACCAATGGTGATGATGATAGTCAAAAGAGTCTCAATCTTCCAGTAACTTTTATGATGAAATCACAAAATATCCACTAAAAAGGCAAAAGGATTCATATTCCAATTTGAACTTCCTATTTTTGTTCCGAACGTGGGTCAAATAACTGATGACAACTTTCCGATGATTCAGCATCTCAAAAATACCCGCAGTTTAATGAACTGTGTCACTATGGAATTTATGAATTGTCTTATTGGTTTGGTCGATTCGAATGACTAACACACGATCCAATTGAACATCTTCAAAAAAAAAAAAAAAAAAAAAAATACAACTGTCATTTACAAATATTTAAAACCCCAGAAGTCTGATATAATTGATGTACTCAGAACATTTTTCCATAAATTCTAAAAACGTTGACACTTTTTGTCTGTTAAAATCCTACAGTCTTTACAAAACCTAAATACCTAAACTTTATCTGTTCGATCGGCAAATCTAACGAATGTACATATCTTTGAAAGAAAAATCCTTGATTTCATCAAAAGCCTTTGGAATGCATATGTCATTTCTAAAAACATTGATCCACATACAGTTCAATGACTTTGTTTCACTCCACCTTTTGCAATTAACTAATAAAATATTGAAAAACAAATATTAAAAAAAAATCCGACTAACTTGTCGCTCGCCTACTACCTGCACTATCGCCATCGTCGCATGGAGTTGCAAAAACGAAACCGAAGTATTTTATAATTTTTTGCGACAAATATTCTAATTTTAGTTTGTCCCGTGGGTAGGCTTTAAGTGGCATGGAAAAGCCAGGAAAAAGAACTGTTATCGCAACATTCACCTCAAAACATAGATTTTGTTATATTAGCCGGGGTAAGGAAATAATTAGCAGTTATAAGTTGCCTCCTCATATTGACGTTTATTGATGTCACTTCGAGAAATCAGTGCAAAATTTCTTCTATGGATTAATAGTTCGCATCCACATCCAGAGGAATAACTGTTTCCTGAGAGATACTTTGCATAAATCGATCGAAAGTGACATCCTCTCTCGCGATTTGCCTAAGACTCTTACAAATTTCACTCGAAGGATAAAAAAACAAATTGATTGCTGATCGAAATCGAAAATAATACTTAAGCCCTAAACACAAGTCAATTAAGAATTAAAGCTCTGAGGCACGCAAAGTGGAGTATCGCCTGGGCACCAGCCTGGTGCATACCTATGACGACGCCTTGTGTGTCACTTGAGTAGGAAGCACATATTCGCCAGGCTATCGGGCCTAGCTTGAAATATTTGAGTGTTATTATCATTATTGTCTTTGTGATTGGGCGAGTGAGTGGACCACTCTGCAGTCGGCCAACATAGGTGTGACTTGTTTGACTTGTGCAGCACACAAATTGCATCTTGTATCTCGAAATCTATCTCGAAATAATTAATGAGTATTAATTCGATCGAATTGTATCTGGGTGAAGTTTGACAACTCATTTACATGGTTAGCTGGCTAGTTGGATATCTTGGTGTTTATTTTGTAAGTCGAAATGGTCAGAAATTGATTGGAAGCTGCTCTACACACAAGAAGGCTTGGATGTTCGGCATGCCGAGTTGAACATGGTGTCAAAACATAGGATTGGTTATGTTTACACACAGAGTGTGGTTCAACAACAGGTAATTTGAGGTGAATGTTCATTTTGTTGTCTTGCGGTAAGTAATCAGGGTAGTAGAGTGGAGAGTGAGGACTTGCTACTCATTTTTACACTAAGCCCCATGCAAACAAAGGAAACATGATATACAGTTATTGAGCTAAAGTTGCAAGCACAAAAACCAACTTGCATAATGGTGACACTTGAATTTTAGAGTTTTGTTTATATTACAGTGTGTCTAAGGAAGGAATAAACAATATTCTTGGTCAAAAGAGGTTTTAGTTTACAACCAACAGACTCTGGTTAACTCAACAAAGACAATTACAATACATTTATATGTATTGTGTATTAAAGACGTCAGCTGTGTGCTTGAGGTCAAATATTCAATTTGCCTGAGGTAACCCATATAAGCTTAGAGTAAACCTAATGAAGTTAAAACAGTTTTCTGAGTAGTTTGATATTTTGGCAGTAACATTGAGTAAACACTGGCCTTTGAACACTAAAACAGTATTCTATTAATTTGCATCGCCTGCAATATACAAATCGCATTTTTTTTAAACTTTCTGTTTTCATAAAAACAACTTCTATTTTTATTACTTAATTATTTTTTTTTTAATCAAAACGCTATCAATGTTTTTGGGCTACTCTTTTAATGTCGGCAAGCAGAACGCTTCTTTCTGCTCGCGTTGATGCTTCATAATAGCGATCCGTGTTACCCGTTGTTTGATGTAAGTTTGGTTTCAAACATCTCATCTACTGTAATCGTATGTACTGCTTAAAGTACTAATCAATTCCTACAAATTATTTTCCTTAAGTAAGGAAATTTCTTTAATTTTAAACAAATTTTGTATTGAATATGAACTTACTTTTTTATTTGCAACTCTTGGCATTTAACGTATTAGCTAAAAGTCAACTTTCTTTTATAAAGTAAAATGACAATCAAAACCCCTTGAAATCCAATATTTCGCAAGTCGACATCCATTTCGTGTTTTTCTTTTAAAAATTCATGAAATTTACATCTATTTATCGAACATTTTCAAATGTAAATAACATATCTTCATCGATTTGAATATCTTCTCCCAGACGAAATTTCACTTCACATCCTATAAGTGAGGTGGAATTCGAACTTGGTACTTCATGTGACAAAACTTCAAAACTCTTCTGACAAATTCAAATATTTGTTTTGTGTATTTTACGCTCTGGCCTGACAAGATTTCGATACGAAAATCATCCATCCGTCTGTTTACAACTTAACATCGCAAGAAATTCTTAAAGTCGAACCTTTGTGTTAAAGGAAGTTCCCCAAAAAAGAAAATTGCAATGAAGAAAAAATTAACCAACAGAATAGAAAAGAACAGAACTTTATGTTTGTTTTTATTCTTTTCCTTTATAGTGTCTATATTCCGACTTTCTTCTACCTCATCTGACAGCCTACAATCATGGAAAGGAAGCCAAAAAACTCCTTGGTTGGGACTGGCTGCCAGGAAAGGAACCGATTCGCAGCTCAAGTGCAATGGTACGTTTCATTTCTCAAAAAAAAAAAAAAAAAAAAAAAAAAAAAAAAAAAAAAAAAAAAAAAAATCCACAAAATGAACCTTAAGCTTGCCTCTGTCTTTTGGTTGCTCTTATATTCCTTCTCCAACTCGTCCTAAGTTTATTTTTCTTTTTGGATCAATTCATTTGGAATTAATTTTTGACCCAATATTTCAACTTTTCGGAATGTCTTACATGGAGATACTTTTTTCGGTATTTTAAAAGAAAATTGCTTAGTAATTGCGTGAAGTGGTGTGAACTTGCGTAATGATGTATTTTGGCTGGTGTGACTTGCATAAGTGATCCTGCAACGCGTTAAGTTGATTGTATCTGCATGCCTGAATAGAGATTTTTTCTTTTATTTTTTGGGGAAATTGTCATGCAGAATTCGTTCGTATTTCACCTGAACAGAAGGGGAATGACATTTTTGTGGAAGGCGGTGGGTATCAAAGCGTAGGTTTCCGACAATGTGGAAATGGACGCGTGTATTAGAGAATTTTGTTTAAAGGAGTGTCCAATTTATTTTTGTGGAGAGAGATACATTAAACCATGACTCATGACCTCCGGTTTGTGGAATTTCGGCCGAACTTACGGAAGCACAATGTGCATGTGTGTTGAAAAAAAACCATAATTTACTTTTCCATTGCTATTTCTAAAGTGACATCATGTCGTACTCAACAAACTCCTGAATTGTTGTAATTAAGATTATCTTTCTACATGTAACTTTCAGATGCTTAAACCACATTCCGTGTAAGGGTTCGAAACTATACAAAAACGAATTCTTCGAGGGTGTAAATTGGCAACAGTCAAGTTGTATAGGCATATGGTTACAATGCGTCCCACAGGATGCTTGAAAGGATGCTTGAATCAAATGAGGGCTGGGCTTTCAACAAGTTTTTATCGGTCTTTATGCAAAACTAAACCCACAATTTTGTTTAGCAAGAGAACAAGATGAAACTCCATTACTCACATTGTTCAAATGGCGGTCGTCCAGTGGTGACACCAAACACCCTTGTGTTAATCCTGGATAATTTATAATATAAAAGGGTAAACATGGACGTTTTAGAGTTGTGCGTGTATTTTGGGATATGTCGTCTGCATTAGATTGGATTTACATTATTTTTAAACAAAGCACAGTCAGATGTAATAAGATAGGTGTCTGCAAGGAATTAAAACAGTTTGCGAGTTGGGTTCTTTGAGATAGGAGTAGGGATTACGACGTTATGCCACGCCACGTTCATCGTGTAGACTCATCACTTTTTTTGAAAAGACAGAAACGTGTGAAAGTTTATCGATCCCTAAGAGGATTGTTGGTGGTAAAAACATGTATTCTTATAAAATATGGACATTCATACATACATACGTCTACCAATATTTTGATTTAAAAACGACAATAGATATACATAGATTGAGGCTTAAAAATTACATGCATTGGTACAATATAGATCCACAAAAGTTTAAGTAAGGAATTTACTGAAATTCAGCGTACTTTCTCAGAATGTTAATATGGCAAACTGTTAATATGGCCCATACCTAATACTTAATGGAAAATCCATATAGATTTTTTTTTGAGCGTGGATTCAATTCGAGCTGTTATCCAACAAGGAAAACAGAAACGTTGAAGGTGGATCTGATTAGATCAGTTGTTTACTATGCAGTTTGCTTGACTTTGTTTATATTTATATATTATTTATTCCTAATGTCTTAGTATAACCAGAAATCCTTTAATTTTGGACGCCTTGAAATAGTTAAAAACCCAACTCGTACTCCCAATCAATCACGGCCGGATTTCCAATTGTTTTTAATGTTGAAGATGTGACGCTTACAGTAGTTATAAACTTGCGATATAATGAATTTTAGTCATAGCACCAGTCTTTATAGTCAAGGAATCGATAAAGCCAAATGATATGATGGTAGTTTCTAAAGTTGGCCTTGTTAACAAGATTATGAACTTCTCCATCACTGTTATATCGTTTGATGATTTGGGGATTGACCATCTGACAGATGCACTTCAAGTTATACAGACGAATACAGTTGTAACACTTACAAAATAGTTTAACTAATACCAGTCTTTGAAAACAGTTCGCGCGACCATACCGACTCCTTTTTGGTCGCTTAGGCTAAGGACATAAGGTTCCTTAAGATGCCGCTACCGACTGAGATTTTGGTAACAAATTCTCAATTATTTCTCGAACCTAAGATGGAATTTAAACTGCCTTGTTAAGGGTTGGAGAGTTTTCAACAAACTCTCAATATCTGACCACAGAATTATAGTGTTCGTTTTGGAAAACTTTCTCTAAGAGCATTGCTTTGGATGGAATGGTAAAAAAAACCAACTGGAATCTTTACAAAAATATTCTAATGACAAATCTGAACAGGCGGCTGGATACGACGAACCCTTACCGGAAGTTAGAGCAGACAGTAAAATTAACTATTTTTCAGAACTGATGAAATACAACGGGATCTACGAAATGACAAAGAAAATGCTTGGCGAATTTTTGTGAGTGGAGTTTTTTCATCCCCTAGTAAATGACAACGCTTTAACATTGATAGCACTGCTGGTAGCAGTATTGCAATATTCTCTATATCAAGTCAATGGAGAAGAGCTAAGGAAATTTATTCTGAAAATTGAGAAACTGATAGAACACATCCTAAGTCTTTTTGGCCAATAAGATAAGCATCAATTTTACTGACGACTTCGAAAAAGCTAATTAATAACTTTATCGTATTAGAAGTTATAATACACTTACCTTTAAATTACCGCCAGCATGCCCAACTGAAACTGCACTGTATGAACTCACAAAAACCTAATAAATAGCAATAGGCTCCAAGTTAACGGTTATATCTGATATACCGTTAACACATAATGTGGTGTTATTAAAAACTGTAACTTCGCAAAGAACTTTTGTAAAAAAAACTTTCTGAAGTATCAAAAAAAGTAACGTAACAGGTACTAACACTCTTAATGAGACTGCCATCAAATGGTATATCGATTGGTCGAGAACGTCTAAAGGTTAAGGTACTAGAATTTTTGGACCTAGAACACGACTCTTCATATTGATGAAACAGTCTTTTGTCATCATGTCGGATAGCTAGGACACCGGATTGTTCCTCCGTTAATGACGATGATAATAATGAAAATTACCCAAAATTATAATAATATAGTTTTGTTTGCCTATCATTATAAAATTAATATATACAAAATGTAAACTTCAGCATTTAATCAAACACATGTTACATTTCCTTCCTTCGAATAATAATTTTTCAATTTAAATTTTATTCATATCATCTTTCATTATTTTTCCCATAGATAACTAGCTACATAAGTACAATGTCTTTATTTATTTTTTATGCTAAAGTAATTGCTATACGTATGTTAAACGTTAGTGTGGGGTGGCGGCATAACTCGCGCTATAGGGCCATGTTAACCCAGTTTTTTCTGCCGCAGTTAGACGAATTAGGACTGGTTCCAACAGGACGGAGCTACGGCACACACTGCGCGAGCCACAACCGATATTCTGAAGGCGGCGTTCCCGGGTCGCCACATCTCTCGTTTTGATGATTTGCACTGGCCCGATTTAACCGTTCCAAACTTTGTTTTGTGGGGTTTTTGGAGTATTTCAGAATCTAATAAGCCTACTTTCAGAACAAGTATGTAAACTTTTGAATTAAACGTACCTGAAAAAAACATTTTGTTATTTTGTAGTCACAAGAAACTAAAAAAAGAATACCTAAAGAAAAAAAAAATAAAGAATTGACACAGGTAAATTGTCAAGAAACATCCTTAAATCAACAATACAGATACGTATCGGGTTTTTCAACAGGGACGCTACAAAAGTATAGTGACAGGGACAGCAAACGACGCCATATATCTTACCTCTCTTTTGACATTTCTCTTCAGTAAGGTTTGCCATTTCATGATGAAAAGATATACGAGCCAACAACGAGTCCAAATTATCAAAATTTACTACCGAAATTCGTAGTCAGTGGCCTCAACGTTAAGAGCGCTACGTCTAATTTATGGTCGTCATAATCGTCCTAGCAGATCAACAATTGACCGTCTAGTGGAAAAAATTGAATCCACAGGCACAGTACAAAATGTTCCCGTGCCAGTGAGACAAAGAAGTGCCCGTAGTGTCGAGAATATTGCTGCCGCTTAGGCTTCAGTTGCAGAAAGCCCAAATGTGTCTCTCACACGCCGTTCTCAAGCGTTGGGCATCTCTGTGACGTCGTTATGGCGAATTTTGCGAAAATATCTTGGCGTATATCCTTCAAGATTAAATTGACGCAAGAACTGAAGCTGCTTGACCACCAGAAGCGTCGTATTTTCGGATTTCCATCGAAAAATCATCTTCAGCGATGAGGCTCATTTCTGCGTCATTGGGCCGTACTTCTTCCGTGATGCTCAAGACCGGCACGTTACTGTGAATGGGGATCGCTACCGTTCAATGATAACCGAATATTTTTGGCCCCAATTGGATGATATGGACTTGGAGGACATGTGGTTCCAACAAGACGGCGCCACAAGCCACACAGCGAATGTCACAATCAATTTATTGGAAACCAAGTTTGGCGAACGTGTTATCTCACGAATTGGGTGACCATGCAAAAGAAATCGAGTTCAATACATAATGGCATCGAACGTACTTTCGCGGGAATAAAGAATTTCATTTTTGTTTTATTTAAAAAAAAACTTTTGTAGCGCTCCTATTGAAAAACCCTTTATTAATATAATTGACGAAAGATCCTTTCACAACCAGTAACAAAGAAGAACCTTCATACGTCAATAAATCAAGTTCAACTATTATTTCCAACTAAGAATAAAAAGAATTAATTTATGTACAAACGAGTAATATCAATAATCCTGAAAGCGATTTGAAAGGACGAATTACATTTAACTAATAAATGCTTATCCCCACTGTGAAGTTTTTACTTGCGATTATAGGGACTATAAGGCAAGTTTAGGATTCGTGAATATTAAAAAAATTGAGATAACAATCAAACATGACATTACGATCATAGAGAAGTCTAAAAAAGTGATAGAGAAAAAATATCTGTCTGTCTGTCTGTCTGTATGTATAACGAGCTGCAGCCTAAACGGCTTAAGCAATTGTCTTCAAACTTGGTGTGCATGATTCGTATAACGGTTTTTTTAATTTTTGGCTGTCTCGGTTACGGCTTTTTGGATTTTATATTTAAGAAGATCTATATAGCGGAATTAATTCTGCATATCAACATTTTAATTAACTTTTTTTTCTAATTAAAATTAATTTTTAATTTTTTTTTTTCATATATCAATATTTTGAAAACTAATAAAAAAAAATATTTTAAATCTTATAATCACATGTATTTTAATAAGTTCTAAAAACTGCATACCAAAATTTAAAAAAACAATTTTTTTTTTTAAAACTAAAAATAAAAAACAGGATTTTATCAAAACCGGTCCTACAATTTTCGAAATACATTTTTCATAAATTCCTTGTTATTTAAGACGTGTGATGGCATACTTCATTTTTACTAAAAACCTTTAAGTATTGTGGTTTTTAATACTTTTTATAAGTTCAAACTGTGTTATTTTCAACGCAATTGTTACTTGTTTTTGCCAAAGATCTTGCTTGCCAATGTAATTAGGCACATAAGAGCAAGTACGTGCGACCTAGTCGTGTCCATTTTTTTTTTTTTGGTATTCTGTCTTATTTCTTCTGTTCATTTCATCTTTCTTCACACAAATAATGTCCTTTTGTACAAAAAAAAGTATATATCATGTCGGTTTTGAAGGAAAGCCCGAGTTTGGAGAACATTACATTATTACAGACACAGCCATTGGGTGTCGAGACTGTCTGTCAAGAAATTCTATAATAAAAATAGCGGGAAAAGCAACTTCTATAATGTATAGTCCCAGAGGAAACCATAGAAATCGTAAGCAAAAGTATATCCTTAAGGCTTACTTACTTACACTTATCGGCATTTGTTAAATTACAATTTCAGTCAGTCGAAGCCAAATGAAGAACCAACGACGAGGATGGCGTCGAGGGCGACCGAAGTCATCGCTTCTTCCAATGGTAAGGTAAACCATCAAGAAAAAAAGAGATCAGGACGAAGCAAGGAAGGATTATATAGAAAAAAAGATAACGCTCTTTTCCTTATAGATTGGACTTGAGGTGGAGCAAATTTCATTTGTGATGAAAATGATGCATAAATAAGACGTTGGAAATGAAAGAAAATACAAGTTGAACAAAGAGAGGCCTCCGATGCCCGACAGGTTTCAAATGGGATTCCTGGGATTCTTTAATTATTCCACCATGTACAGCAGAAGAAGAAATGCGCGTCCAGCGGTGTTTGAAGGTGCAAAGAAAATACTTTGAAAAGTGTTTTTACGGGTAAAGGGTAAGTTCTTTTTTGGTCATTTGAAACGAAAAATGGGGGCGGTTGGCAGTGTATAATAACTAATTGGATAACAGAACAATTGACAAAAAAAACTTCGTTGAACAAATTTGCATGTGTTAAAAAGTTCAAAAGGTGTTAAGCAAAGACTTTCAAATCTAATAAAAAAATCAGAAAAACAAATTATTTCGGAACATAGAAGACATTGGATTATCTGGGAATAACTTAACCATTTGACACCTACATTAATTTTTTTGAGTCTTTGAAATGTCTACTATTCTATTGAGACCAGAAAAAGCACAGACTGATAAATTTTAAAACGGAACTGATAGTGGGGGTCTGTATTGAAATCAATAGGTTAAGGACGTTAAATGTTCACGGAGTATGCAGAGCATTTTTAAAGGCAGCCTGATAAGCACGTTCCAAACAATGAGTTTTTTTATACACTCATCTTCCAAGCCCAGTTAATCTCATTATTATATTATTAGTCTGACTTTAACTATCATCAGAGAGTCGCAATGGAAGGCCGGTAAAGTAATTTTCAATTAAAAGTTAATAAAATATACGTTTCTAAAAGAATTCAGTCATCAAACAAATGAATTTGAAAGATTGCAATGATTGGGTAGTTGCCAGTTCGTTGACATTTTTTAATAGAAAATTCTATAAAAGCTTTTGCGAAAGTGAAAGTATCGGGAGGAGTAATATAAAAAGATATTTTATAACCATCCCCTAACATAGCGAGGTAAAGAATTATTGGCTTACTTGTTGACTTTGTGTAGTGTTACGAGACGTAATTTTGGTTCAAAATGAAAAATTTTAAAAAACATATTGTAGGTATTAAAACGCTCTACAAATTTTATTTGGCACACTTTTTTGATATCTATCAGCAGAAAAAAGAAAACTGAAAAAAAAAATAAAACTCTATCTCTCTCTTTTTCACTTTTGGGCTCGATATCTCAACAACGATCAACATTAGGTGAACAATGCATATGATTTTATTGTAGAGCATAAATAAAGCAACACAAAAAATTATAAGCACAATTTTCGTATCTTAACGTAGAGCCGAGTTCTTGGGGAAAAAAAATTTAGCTCTTTTTTCCAAGATGGCGGCGAAAGCTCATAGGAAAAAATTTGGTCGACAATTTCAAGTTAAGCTTTTTTGAGCCCACTCTACAACATATCCAAAAGTCAGCTTTTTCCGTTTACTTTCATTTACATGCCTTTTTTCCGACGTAATGACTGGACTAAAATGTCATAAACGATAAGGATCGCCTAAGAATTACAAATAATTGCTACCACCTTTGACTACCTATTTGTAAGCAATATTCGTCTCTCAAGGAATGCTCATCAGTTCACCCTTGAGCCCAATTTCGGACGTACCTTGAAATATAGGGATTCTTTTTTTAGACGAACAACACGAATTTGGAATAGTTTACCCGGTGAGATTTTCCTTACCATTTCAATTTGAAAGCATTAAAAACCAATTTTAATCGACACCTCCGTCTATCCTTCCCTAACTATCCGATGCTCGCGCATTGTGTTTAACATTATAAGGGCAACACAAATCTAATGAGTCGTTACCGAGAACGCCGAAAATTAAAAAAAAAACGTTAAATGAAAAGTACCGTTAATACTTTTTCCTGTAAATTTGGTTTTGATAATATTAAAGCTAATACCTACAAACAGAATTAATTTTTTTTTTTCAAAATCGTTGGAGCCGTTTTCAAGAGTTACAAAGAGTGATTGAAAATTTGACTACATTCGAGCCGCTTTATATGAGAAATCATATTGGAATAAAAATGGCAACGACAAATATTTCAAATAAATTCAATTTTACAAGAATTGTACAAGATTTTTTATACAGGGATCCGAACCGCTGCCTATCTTCGTGGAACAAAACTAATTATTTTATTTGATTTGGATTCCGATTCCTTAATATAAGTCGGTCTAAGAATTGAACGAAATCAATTAATGCAAGCAAAACCATGCAATGTGTTTCTTCAAATGGACAATAAATATGTAAATAAACCAGATAGCAATTTATGTTTAGATATATAAAAATCGGTTCAGTTCCAGTCGTTAAGGTCTAAAGTTGTAACACTAACAAATCACAACCCTTTATTTAGACGCTGACATCGTATTATCACTTTAGATTTTTATCTACTGTTCTATTCTGATAAGCTTGCAAAATTAAGGACAAATTACGCATAAAGTACTTAAGTTTCAAACATACTCATTTCTGGTCGATTAAGTGACACACCCTGGCTGGAAAATAAAAAAAGTTTTGATATATATATATATATATATATATATATTGAATGATGTATTAGTTCAATGTTTTTTTTAAACCTACTAGTTTTCCTCAGTGTAAGCTTACAATCCTAGTTGTTCTAGAAAAGTTAATAAGAAAGCTCTTTTAACACAAAGTTCTCACTCATTTATTTAATAAATAAAGTACACCTGACAAGTTGGGATAAGTTGTTCGCAATTTCACTTGAAAAAGAAAATTGTCCTTGAGCCCATTCAAGCTATTATTTCGTTCTATTTGTATAATTAACTTTTGTTCTTTTTTGGCTGTAGGTAGCTAACTTTTAATGCATAAAATGTTTGAAAAAGCCGAATCTTAAAGATACTTCAACAAACTTAATATTTTCCATATGGAAGAAAAATCAAGCCCACCAAGGAAGTACATGTAGCAGTAGATGTTCGTTGTTTAATGCTTTTGTTCTTATTTTCTCCCTCCGCATCGTTGACTATGAAAATGCTTTTCTATTAGAAAATCTTGGCACCGAGCTTCAACGCACTTGTCTTCCTACTCTGCCTTCGAGTGGTCTGGAGAACATGTATATCTGGCCAAGACTGATGGTGTATCTGATAGTCACTTACTCCTTAAATAAGTGAAATTTATATCACTTAATTAATTTGCCTTTCATCGTTCAAATGCAGGCTTACCCAGTGATGGGTGTTCTGGACGGCTGATGCCTGTGGGTAGTATGGGTTTTGTTTTTAATTCCCGCTGGCAGAAAGTCAAACAATATTGTCGTCTGCGTTTTTTTTAAAGCTGTTGGGAGTACCGAATAAAAATTGTGTCTATACACCGAAAATAATTACTTTTCGACATATTTTCTGCATATACACTACACAGCCAACCAGTATGATTCCAGATGAACCCTCGTGAGTTGAGTTAATTGTTGCCAATTGATCTACAACATCTTCACTTCTTTTTTAAATTTTACGCTATTTTAATATTTTTTTTCTGGCATCTTAAAACATGCGGAAAACATTAAAACATCAGTTCCAAGCAAAGCCAAAAGCTGCTTTGACATCTTGGCCATTTAGTGTTCGTTGTGAATCTGCAGAAATAGAAGCCACAATCTATAAACTATACGGCTATATGAAATGCATTTTTTATAAAATAAAGTTGTTCTAATGTTCTACAGTTCCACAGTTAGAATTAAGACTCTACTTTTGTAAAGGATATCAGGAATAACAAATGACTTTAAGGGAATTGAACCGACACTTTTGGGAGAATCAAAGCAATTTGTCAGTACTGCGATGGACATTTCAATGAAATGTTTCTCAGACTGACTCAGGCATTAAAAAAAAATGGGCACGACTGGGTCGCACGTACTTGGTCTTATGTGCCTAATTACATTGGAAGGCAAGATCTTGGACAAAAACGAATAACATTTACGTTGAAAGTAACACAATTTGAACTTATAAAACCTATCAAACCCCCTTTACTTAACGGTTTTTAGTAAAAATGAAGTACGTCGCCATACGTCTTAAATAACAAAGAATTTAAAAAAAAGTATTTCGAAAATTGTACGTCGGATTTTGATAAAATCCTGTTTTTTATTTTTAGTTTTTTGAAAAAAAAAAATATTTTTAAATTTTGGTATGCAGTTTTTTAGAGTTTATTAATATACATGTGAATATAAAATTTAAAATATTTTTTTTTATTAGTTTTAAAAATATTGATTTCTCAAAAAAAAAAAATTCCAAAATTTACTTTTATTAGAAAAATGTCATTCAAAATTCTGATATGCAGAAATAATTTGGCTATCTAGATCTCTTTAAATATAAAATTTGACAAAAATCCATAGAGCCGTTACTAAGGAAGCAAAAAATTTAAAAAACCGTTATATGAAAGGTCTCGTTAATAGACTTTTCCCGTATATGTGGTTCTAATCAAATGATAGCCATTACCAACAAAAAAATTCTCAAAAATTTTCATCAAAATCGTTGGAGCCCTTTTCAAGAAAAATAAGCTTTTCCGTCTGGCAAGTACCGTTATTTTTAGCCCTAAAAATAAAATTTCAATTTCCCCTCTGAGGAATGTCAAGAGATGCACACATACCAAATTTGAACACAATCGCTTAACCCGTTTATGCTACAGATCGATATACACCCGGACAGACAAACAGACAGACAGATAGACAGACAGACAGACAGACAGACGAACATTTTTTGTCAATGACTATTTTAGACTTCTCCAGGATCGTTATGTCATGTTTGATTGTTATCTCAATTTTTTTATATTCAGGAATCCTAAACTTGCCTTATGGTCCCTATAATCGCAAGTAAAAATGATGGTGTACCCCAGGGCTGTGTTTTGTCTCCGACCCTTTTCCTTATATTTATCCACGACTTATAATCTGAAACAACTAATCCAATAAATAGTTTTGCTGATGTAAGTACTCTCAGCTTTTCATATTCATTTCCAGATTTACATCCATGTTCTTCGGATGTGGCACTGCAACGCAGCGTATGATAATTTCATTAAATTCTGATTTTGACAGCACTGCACAATGGGGAATAAGAAATCGCGTAGAATTTAATGCTTCAAAAACTCAATGTTGTCTTCTGTCGTTAAAACGAAATATACCACCAATGTCACTAACCATGAGTGCCACTTGCATCGAGGAAACCGAACACTTCTCAGTTCTCGAAATTTGTATTACAGACCACCTTCTATGGAATGTCCACATATTTGACGTCCCCAAGAATGTTGGGAGCTGTTTAGGTTTCCTTCAAAGATGCAAGAAGTTCTTTACTCAGTCTGATCTGGCTACTTCTTCTCCTACTTATATTATAAATGTGAAAGTTCGTTTGTTTGGATGTGTGTTCACCAATAACGCCTCAACAGCTTAATTTTGCATGAAGATGACTTATGTGCTAGGTTAAAATATAAGAAAAATTAACAGTTCCTGTGGGAGAGACTTAACTGTGAAATACTGCATTGCTGGACGTTTGTTTGATATGTTTCCATGCACGAACTTGTGAAGTTGATAGACCGACCCAAAAAATTCACCGTTTCTGCGGGAGAAATTTGAATATGTAGCTAACGTTAGTGAGTTTTCATTTAAATAATACAAATAATTTAATCTGAAGTTCACGCACACGAAGCGCGGGTAGAAGCTGGTAAAGCATTTGTTCGACCAAAACTCAAATATAATTCGCATATTTAGGCAGATGTTTTAGAAAGAATAAATTTAAAAAAGTGCTTTAAAAATGATAGGCTACCGAACAGTAACATAAATATTTACATCTCTTGAGCAGACGAAATTTTTCTTGCCTTTCGTTATTTTATTGATATTTCGATAAACCATGCTCTAGAGAAATAGCCAGCTACATTCCTTTCCAAAACGATTCAACTGTAATGCTAGGAATTACCACTGAGCTTAACTTCGGACGTAGTGTTTTGTTCAGATATTCATCACACAAACAAATGTGTGGTGCAGAATTTTGAAACTAATTTGCATCGGCTCGGCATATACTTTTTCATCCTTCCCTAATGCCCTAATGCTCGCACGATGTCTTAACATTTTAAGGATAGATAAATAACCCCTTTCGCGGGTGCAAATTATTAAAAAAAAACTCATCTTTTTAATGGAAAAAGCTGTCTTTGAAATGGAAGCTGATGTGACATTGGGAAACTTAGATGATGTGATCAAATACCCCAAATTGGACGTACCGTGGTATGTTAGAATATTAACGTGGTAGGCCGTGGTTCCGCACAACATTGACGTTTAGTTGTATTAACACAACGTCGATATCTTAGAAATGAGGCCCAGGTCCACCCCGGACTGTAGCGCCACCTAAGGGTAAAATAAGGATATCTTAGTAAATAACGTGGCTAAGCAATAGCATAATCTGACAAACTATTCATATCGAATTTTGACTTTTTTGAAAGAGAAAGCGAAATAGTCGATGAGAATAAATATCGGTTGATGTTGCCTACAAATGTGTAAGTTGTTTTTTACAAAATGTCTTTTTTTCTTCATTTGGTATTCAGTGCAAAGACAATCTGGCAAAATGTATGTCCAATAGATCAACAAGATTTGAAAATTGGAAGACTTTTAAGAGAATCTTGATATTTAGTCAGACTTTAAATAGCTCTTCACAAGGCAGTTCAAAATTCCGAAACTTAACAATCTTTCCCTGTACAGGGATGTGATAGAATATTGCTTTAACATCACCCGCTTATCGTAGGGGGACTAAAAGAGAAATCATATCTAGGCAACATCAAGGTGAACCTAAAGAACCCACTTTGGTGGGACATAAGTCCCACCAGGTATTGTGTGGAACTTATGTATCATTAAACACTTTTGAAAGTGCAATGCGCCTTACAAAATTATTAAAGAATACGCCGTTTAAGCAGTGTGATAGGTATGGGCATGCTGCCCCCGAAGCCCCCTGCTTGCGACCATGCGAGGTTGGGTTAATGCAAAATGACTTGTATTTAAGGAATCTTTCGGATATAAAGAGCTCTGCATTACCCAACCTTACAGATATTCAAAATCTTAATAATAATTTTGGAGCCTTATTTTATTAGTTTAATTTTCTTGAAAACTCTAGATTCGGTGTTGGTTTTTACAACAAGCCTCACATCGCCTAGCTATTTTGGGCTAGGCTAGTGAGGCTTGTTTTGAAAATCATCAGCGAATAACAGAATAGTTGTAAAAAATCGCGCGATTTTGAAAGTCCAATTTTGTGGCCTTATTTCATTTTTTGGTTTGGGACCTTATTTCTTATGGCCTTATTTCACAGAGCCCACCATTAAGTGATAGCTTTAGTTCCTTATTAAATAATATCTCTTATCTTATCCCACCAATGGGACTTCTGTCCCGGGGACTTATGTCCCTGCGCCGGTAATCTATGCTCAAGACGCCTTGGATATCGACCGAGAGGCTTATTACCATTTTACGTAAGTAACTAAGAAAAACATCGGTTCCGGGGCGCCGAAAATCGCGTATCATCCCCGAAAAACCTTTCAAAGTTACTGCATGGTGTGCCTGCTGTTTAAGCTAGAGGAGTTATCGTCCCATATTTTTTGAAAACGGTTACTGTGAACGGCAATGGCTACAGAACTCTGATCAGTTGCTTGTTCCCCCCTAAGTTGCAAGACAGAACAAATACGCACAATGCACCAGCCACCAGCCCTATTCTGAAAGATTCATTTCCGCGACGTCTAATCTCTCGATTTGGAGATTTGCCCTCGCCGACCCCGGTCACCAAAATTGACGCTCCATTTTTTTTTTGTGGATTACTTGACGTCATGGGTTTATGTTAAAGCCTCAGATTCTTGCAAGAGACTTTCTTAATTTGTAGCCTTTTTCTAATTTTTAATTAAAAATGTTTAAATTAAATGAAACCATAAATAAACTGAATTTAGGATGTGATTATATAACAATTTAAAAGAATTCTGCTGTGATATTAAAAAATGGGCACGACTGGGTCACACGTACTTACTCTTATGTGCATAATTACATTGGAAAGCAAGATCTTTGACAGAAACAAGTAATATTTACGTTGAAAATAACACAGTTTGAACTTATAAAAAGTATTAAAAACCACAATACTTAACAGTTTTTATTAAAACTGAAGTATGCAATCACACGTCTTAAATAACAAGGAATTTATGAAAAATGTATTTCGAAAATTGTAGGACCGGTTTTGATAAAATCCTGTTTTTTATTTTTAGTTTTTTGAAAAAAATACAAGTGATTATAAAATTTTATATAATTTTTTTATTAGTATTCAAAATATTGATTTTTCAAAAAAAAAAAAAAATCCAAAAAATTAATTTTAATTATAAAAAAAAGTTATTCAAAATTTTGATATGCAAAATTAATTTGGCTACTTAGATCTTCTTAAATGTAAAATTTGACAGAAATCCAAAGAGCTGTAACCGAGAAAGCCAAAAATCAAAAAAAAAAAAACCGGTATATGAAAGGTCCCGTTAATAGACTTTTCCCGTATATGTTGTTTTAATCAAATAATAGCCAATACCAACAAACAAATTCTAAAAAATGTTCATTTAAATCGTTGGAGCCGTTTTCGAGAAAAATAAGATATTCCTAAACGGTCATATGGCAGGTGCCGTTATTTTTAGGGCTAAAAATAAAATTTCAATTTCCCCTCTGGGGAATGCCAAAATAATCACACACACCAAGTTTGAGGATAATCGCTTAAGCCGTTTAGGCTGAAGCTCAGACAGACAGACAGCATTTTTTCTCGATCACTTTTTTAGACTTCTCTATGATCGTAATGTCATGTTTGATTGTTATCTCAATTTTTTAAATATTCACGAATCCTAAACTTGCCTTATAGTCCCTATAATCGCATGTAAAAATGAGTTTTTTTTAAGTGAAAAGGAATGTTTTACATCAGCTGGCAACAGTATTTACAAACAGACGATACTGTTCTCCCTTGTGGTCTTTATATGAAAAACAGGAAGCAATTTCACAGTCGCGCTTACCATTTTTTTTTGTACAAATAATTTTTTCCAGATACGAACTTTTAAGTGTCCAGGAATAGGTATCGAATAACGGAAAAATTACCTTCACAATGTACCTCAGTATCCCCCCTGACTCAAACCCCAAACCCAAGTTCAACTGATTGTTTGTTTGTTGTTAAAATCTCGGATTTTCTAGATGAGTTCCCGAACTCGCATTATAACGTACTTTATAATAATTTCATTAAGGATTGGAATGGGTCAAACATTGTTTCGATACGTACCACACGTACACGTTGAGTACTGAATTTGCAAAGCCGCACTTTTATATATCAAGCCATTGTTACAAAAGTTGCTCTTTGCCAAACACAAATTTGTGCGACTGCCGATAACTTTAACTTATATTCCTTCGACCTGCCGAATCCGACTTATTTTGCTTTTGAGGACTTCGTTCGTTTTGTTTAATTTCGGAACAATGAGATCGTCATTGTTGACTTGTGATCCACTTCCAAAACAAGGGGGTGGTGGGTTGTCAAAAGCTTCAGGGTCTTTAAGCATTTCACTTTCACCCAATTGCAGACACGCCTTGGGGGGGAGGGGGCGGTTATCTAAGGTATTGCATGCAGTCACAAACGCTGCTGTTTGGCGTAGCGCGTGTTGCCTTTTGACAATAATTTCACTTCGTCCTAGTACCTACTTCGATACCGTTGTTCCTGCTGCCCTTTGGGCTTGTTTGCACAGATGCCATTATTTTCATAACACATACAACGACAGGAGCAACGAACAAGAGGAAACGCGGCAATGATTGGGGGGACGGGGAGTGTACCTATATGTATGTGCGCTTTAAAGTGGCAAAATGTTATACGAATTGAAGTTGAAAGGATGTTTATCTTTGGGAGAACAGCTGCTCTCGGAGACTATTTGTTGTGGCAATGGCAGTTTTTTTGGTTTTGGCTTTTGTTTCAGTTGTTTTTTTTTTTCAAGCAATTTCATTCGTTTTGAGATTGGCAAAACCAGGTGCGGATATCGACAGTTCGGCCGAAATGACGATGCATGCTAGTTGCAATGGATCCGTGGATATAAAGAATCTTTTTCTTTTTTTGAATTATTTTTAGTGGATGCTTTCAGCTGCTAAGGGGAATTTATAGTCAAAAATAAATTATGATTATGATTATTTTAAAGGTTTTGGGTTTTTTTTTACCAACAAAGAACCAAATTGGTCTTCATTCGCAATGATGGTACGCATATGGATTTTTATTCAAATTTTGAATTGAATCGATGAAAAATTAATTCCAGTTGAAGTATGGAAGTAATTTGGGATGGAGTGTGTCACTTTACAGCAGAGCAGATATGTATGTGCAGGTAGATTTGAAGGAAAATTGATTTTTCTTTTCAAATAAAGGAACCGTTTTCTACCTATTTAATAAAATTTTGGATATGTGTTGCATTTTTCGTCAAAAATTTCTTTTGCTTCCTTACTTAGGCACCAGTTATAGCGATCATTAAAAATCCATCATTAAAAGTTGAAACAGCTGGAAACTGGGTACGGGTGGTTATAGCGATCATTAAAGTTGTGTCAGAATTTACAGGCCAACCACACCAGCCATAACCTCAAATTTGTTTTAATGATGCAAAATGCTTCAGTAAAGATTTCGATGATGGGCTGGAACATTAAAAAAATGGG
Source organism: Platycheirus rosarum (assembly GCA_963971375.1). Classification (NCBI taxonomy): domain Eukaryota; kingdom Metazoa; phylum Arthropoda; class Insecta; order Diptera; family Syrphidae; genus Platycheirus; species Platycheirus rosarum. Next base: position 46,581,871 of record OZ020510.1, on the reverse strand, counting down.
CCACAAACACTGGAACGAAATATTCCATTACTCTGTCAAATGACAATCAGCTGTTCAGTAAAACTAATTTTCATCATTAAAATAAATAAATGCTTTTTTAATAAATAATACTGTTCCCCGGGTTTGTTTTTTGTCAAAATAAATTATTTTAATTGATTTGCCATCGATTGGCATAAGTTTCTTGTTTTAAATCTTTTTCTAACACACACAAAAATCCAATTGAATTTTTTTAATGACTTTAATGAATGTTTTTAATTATCGCTATAACTGGCCCCTTACCTACAAATGTAACGATAAGGTTTATCATGGATTCAACAAAGTTGAGTCATCTAAGCTTAGCCTAGAGAATAGTGCTGAAAACAAACCAAAAATTACTTTTGCTAATAGGGCTGAGAATGTTATTGAGCAACTAAAACTTCCATTTATAAAGCCCTCATCATCTCAGTTCTGGCTACCATGGTGCAGTGGCATGGGCTTGGGATTTGTGTAAAGGATGAGGCTGGCTCTAAAACAGAAATTCCCGTGATTTTCGATCCCATATGAATTAAAGGCGAGTAAAGAAATAATCTGACGAGCCAAGCAACGGCAACGTCTAAACACACGACTTTCTATTTTTGTTTCTATTTTCTATTTTTGTTCTCCTTAATCTACCTGCCAAATATTAGTAGCATGACTAGGTCTAAAGTCTAGCTCATTTTGATTTTTAATGAAAGCAGACCAGTTTAAAGTTTGTCGGCTCCTTTTGGATCACTTCATTCAACCTTTCGTGTTTAAAAGCATCAATTGTACTCATTTAAATAAGACAAATCAATGCACTATCGGTAATGAAAAACAACTAATTAAAAGACACCCAATTGTGAATAATTCATGAGTAAGTAGAAAACATCGAACAAAAGCAATCGTATTCTTAAATGCATGAATTATTCAGATAAAAGAAAAAAAATAACCAAAAGCCAAATAAAACAGGAAAACCTCAACATGGGCTATTTATTTCATCCCGAAACTGCCGTAAAAGTACATATTTGTCAGTCTGGCTGGTTTACATTATCAATCCAAAGTAATGTTTTGCTCTTTCCATAACGAAAAAAAGCATAACGGTGCCTTGGCCAGAACCGGAAAGAAAGAGCACACAGGAGGATTATATGCAAATTTGTATTAATCTTCGCTTGGGATTACTTCACTTAATTAACACATCCCCCGGAGGCGCACTAAGCAAATGTCCGTCTGTTTTCATTTACATACCCGACCTGCAGAGAATCGTGATGTCGACGCCACTGCGCGTACATTTGTACATTCGACAGAGGCAAACAATCCCAACCCTCTCTTTTATCAAATCCCTTTGAGCACACGGCCCCCGATGGCGGATTTTGCCACAAATATAATTATGTCTGCGGGTTTTTTATTTTATTTTTTTATTTTTTTCAATTTGTTTTTAGTAGGCCAACCCAAGGGATGAGATACAACCGCGAACTTAAATTGAATTAAAGCGTTTACAGCGGATATCTTTAAGATGTATAGTTATTAATCTTATCGCTCAAGGCACCGGATAAGGCTCGTTAACCATATTTAAAAAAATAAGTACTTTTGGGTCTTACGTACATGCTCTTATGTGCGGTCACACAATATAAAAAGAACTTCAAAGTTTTTATTCGATTTTTGTGTCTTGATTGCTCGAAAAAAGTAAGTAAAAGAGTTTTCAGCGGAAAAATGTTAGCGCCATCTTAATTCTATAAAAAAGTGAAATATTGTGAGTTTTTTTTTCAAAATCGTAGGAACGGTTTAATAAAACGATTTTTATTAAACAACTTTTGTTAAAAATAAAAAAAAAATAATTAAAGAATGCAAACAAAACTTTAAGAAAAATCAGTTACGCGTTTTCAAAATATCGATTTTTCAAAAAAAAAAAATTAACACAATTTTTTAAAAATACAAAAAAAAGTTTTCGAAAATATTTAAAATTGAAATTACTAAAGCTACCTATGTACATCTTTCTGAATATCAATTTTGGTTGTAATCAGTTAACCAGTTCTCAAGAAAGTCGAATATAAAAAAACGGTCTTATGGAAGGTACCGTTTTTAGCTCACCATTTTAATTTTTTTCACGAAAATATAAGGCGTATCTACAAAAGCACACTGATTTTCGATTGGCCTAACCGATCAGGCTGTAGTTCAAACAGACAGACAGACACACAGAATTTTGCCAGTGAGTCAAATATGTTCTATCATCGTAATGTCATGTATGATTGTTATCCCAAAATTGCACGAATGCATAACTTCCATTATAGTACCTATAATCGCATGTACGTAATAAGTAACATTATCGTAAAAAAATAACACGGTCTGAACTTATAAAAAGTGTTAAAAAAAACCAGAACATTTAACGGTTTTTACTACAAATAGAATACGCAATCACACGTCGTGTATAATAACGAATTTGTAAAAAAAAGTATTTCGAAAATTCTAGGACGGATTTTGATAAAATCCTGTTTTTGAAAAAAAAATTATTTTCAAATTTTAGTATGCAGTTTTTTAGAGTATATTAATATACATGTGAATATAAAATTTAAAATATTGATTTTTCAAAAAAAAAAAAAAAATTCAAAAATTAATTTTAATTAGAAAAAAAGTTATTCAAAATTTTGATATGCAGAATTAATTTGACTATCTTGATCTTTTCAAATATAAAATTTGACAGAAATCCATAAAGCCGTTACCGAGAAAGCCAAAAATTAAAAAAAACGTTATATGAAAAGTCCGGTTACTAGACTTTTCCCGTATATGTGGCTCTGATCAAATGATAGCCAATACTAACAGAAAATTTCTAAAAAAATTTTCATCAAAATCGTTGGAGCCGTTGTGGAGAAAAATAAGCTTTTTCTAACCTAACCAGTCGTATGGCAAGTGCCGTTATTTTTAGCCCTAAAAACAAAATTTCAATTTCCCCTCTGAGGAATGGCAAAAGATACACACATACCAAATTTGAAGGCAATCGCTTAACCCGTTTAGGCTGCAGTTCCATATACACCTGGACAGACAGACAGACAGACAGACGGACATTTTTTGCCAATTACTTTTTAGACTTCTCTATGATCGTAATGTCATATTTGATTGTTATCTCAATTTTTTTTTCATTCACGAATCCTAAACTTGCCCTATAGTCCCTATAATCGCAAGTTAAAAAAAAGGATAACCGTCATCTGAGGATTAATACGCTACAAAGTATGTCACTTGTTCCAAATTCATCATAAAAAACAATTTTTTTAACTATATTGCTGAATGGAACATTGAAGAGAATAAAAAGTCAGTGTTGCATGTGGGAGGTGTCGGTCCGCACAGCACATGCAATTGTTGCACTAACAGTCGAAAACGGATCGTCATTCTCACTCAACTAATCACAATGCGGCAGTTTTACATTGCAGATGAGGTAATTTGGATTATATTTTTAACTTTAGAGGCTATTCCTTTTGAAGGTATTTTTTCTGGTGTATTTCTTTTTTTATTTTAGGCAAAAGGTATGCAAATTTATTTGTGGTTTTTTTCTGCATAAAAGAAAAGCGGAAAAATATACATTTGTGATCCAATGCTTTTTTAATATGATTCGCATTTTCTTTTTTGTCGATTTACATTTTACTGTGAAACGAGGATGTTGCCTAGATTATGCAATGGCTTTGAAAAGGAGGTTTTTTTTGAACTATTCAACAATTTAATTTTATTGACTTAATTTTGATTGCACTTTGAGAATTATGTTGAAAACGTCGTTTGTGTTTTTTTTTTGTTAAATGCAATAAAAGAGGAAAACATATTATGCATTTGTAGTGGACACATAAAAATAGTAAAAGTACTTCATATAATGACTGAATTAAATTTATTTCAATCAAAGGATGAACTTAGAAATAGAGGTTTTTGAAGCCTTTGTTCTTTATTCATTTTTGTGGAATCTGAATACCAAAGGGTAGCAATTTAGAATATTTTAAGAAAGGCTATTTATTTACTGAGATAATTTCTTCAGATGACGAATATGGTGACTGTAATGCCATATCTATATCTTTTCAAGCAATCTTATGCAGGTATTGTGAATTATTTCCATTGGAAAAAGTCATTTGCGTGCGAGACAAATTTTACTTGTTTATTAATACGTTAAATGCTAATATTTATTTTAATATAGTTAAATTTATTTTATAATTAACGCGCGCACAAGGGACTATTTGTTTCCCTTTTAATGAAGAGCACACTGCGCGAGCATTAGAAATTAAGGAAGGGGAAGGATAGGAGGTGTCGATTAACATTGGCTTTAAATGCTTGCAGATCAAAATGGGAAGGGAAAATCTCGCCGGGTAAACTAAAACACCAATTTTGTGTTGTTCGGCTAAAAAAAGATTCCCTATATTTCACTGTACATCCGAAATTGGGCTCAAGGGTGAACTGATGAGCATTCCTAGCGAGACGAGTATTACGGGAGAAACTATTAAGGAGAGGAATTCAGCTGGCTACTTCGAGTAAACATTTTTTATAAAAGAAACGATAAAATAAGGAAAGACATGAAATATTGCGTCGGTGTTCGAGAGGGGCAATTGTTTCAGCGGCAGTTCTATTTCCTATCAATATTAACGCTTGATTTTGTATTCTATTAAGCAGGTGAAGCGATGCTTGCGAAACACCTGCCAGAGGTATGAGTTATGCTCGAGTTTAGGGCGTATAAACGCTTTATAAATTGTAGCCAGATCAGAAGGGGATCTCAATATAAATTGTCGTTCCAACGTTGGTCGTCGTTGACACATATACTGAGTACTGAGAGCTTTTCAGTTTCTTTGATGTAAGTAAGAGGGGAGGATGGGTCATCTTTTTCAGGGACAGGCTTTCCATCTTCTAGAAAAGATACCAGAAGAGTAGGAACGATGAAAAAGCTTATGCAGTGGTTTTACCAGTGTGGGAGAACACCTTCAGAAGAATCGGGGCATACCATCCGGGCCAGCGGATTTGTGTATATCGAGATCTTTGAGAACTCTTGCTACTGTACGAGTGCGGAAAAAAATCTGTCCCATGGAAAAATTTGCCTTCTCAAGTACAGGAGGGGCAGTGTTGCTATAAGGCAGCGTAGAGCTTGCAGCGAAATAGGCGGCGAGCAAGTTTGCCTTCTCTGAAGAGTAAAAAATTGATTTGTTATTGTCGATGAGCGATGGAACCGAACATGTTAAGGAGTTTTTTATATTTTTTAAAAATTACCAAAAATTTGTACTGCCTTTGGGAAACCAGAGAATATTTTGCTGTAATTTTTGGTTATGCAAAAATTTGGTTCTTTCAATAACGGAGTTGCATGAGTTCCTTGCTTGTTTGTGCTTTTTCCTTGATGCTTTTTACTCTGTTAGGAATAAAAGCACGCATCCTTAGAAGAATCACATTTGTGATCATTTCAGCACTAGAAATAGAGGTTTTTGAAGCCTTTGTTCTTTATTCATTTTTATGGAATCTGAATACCAAAGGGTAGCAATTTAGAATATTTTAAGAAAGGCTATTTATTTACTGAGATAATTTCTTCAGATGACGAATATGGTGACTGTAATGCCATATCTATATCTTTTCAAGCAATCTTATGCAGGTATTGTGAATTATTTCCATTGGAAAAAGTCATTTGCGTGCGAGACAAATTTTACTTGTTTATTAATACGTTAAATGCTAATATTTATTTTAATATAGTTAAATTTATTTTATAATTAACGCGCGCACAAGGGACTATTTGTTTCCCTTTTAATGAAGAGCACACTGCGCGAGCATTAGAAATTAAGGAAGGGGAAGGATAGGAGGTGTCGATTAACATTGGCTTTAAATGCTTGCAGATCAAAATGGGAAGGGAAAATCTCGCCGGGTAAACTAAAACACCAATTTTGTGTTGTTCGGCTAAAAAAAGATTCCCTATATTTCACTGTACATCCGAAATTGGGCTCAAGGGTGAACTGATGAGCATTCCTAGCGAGACGAGTATTACGGGAGAAACTATTAAGGAGAGGAATTCAGCTGGCTACTTCGAGTAAACATTTTTTATAAAAGAAACGATAAAATAAGGAAAGACATGAAATATTGCGTCGGTGTTCGAGAGGGGCAATTGTTTCAGCGGCAGTTCTATTTCCTATCAATATTAACGCTTGATTTTGTATTCTATTAAGCAGGTGAAGCGATGCTTGCGAAACACCTGCCAGAGGTATGAGTTATGCTCGAGTTTAGGGCGTATAAACGCTTTATAAATTGTAGCCAGATCAGAAGGGGATCTCAATATAAATTGTCGTTCCAACGTTGGTCGTCGTTGACACATATACTGAGTACTGAGAGCTTTTCAGTTTCTTTGATGTAAGTAAGAGGGGAGGATGGGTCATCTTTTTCAGGGACAGGCTTTCCATCTTCTAGAAAAGATACCAGAAGAGTAGGAACGATGAAAAAGCTTATGCAGTGGTTTTACCAGTGTGGGAGAACACCTTCAGAAGAATCGGGGCATACCATCCGGGCCAGCGGATTTGTGTATATCGAGATCTTTGAGAACTCTTGCTACTGTACGAGTGCGGAAAAAAATCTGTCCCATGGAAAAATTTGCCTTCTCAAGTACAGGAGGGGCAGTGTTGCTATAAGGCAGCGTAGAGCTTGCAGCGAAATAGGCGGCGAGCAAGTTTGCCTTCTCTGAAGAGTAAAAAATTGATTTGTTATTGTCGATGAGCGATGGAACCGAACATGTTAAGGAGTTTTTTATATTTTTTAAAAATTACCAAAAATTTGTACTGCCTTTGGGAAACCAGAGAATATTTTGCTGTAATTTTTGGTTATGCAAAAATTTGGGTCTTTCAATAACGGAGTTGCATGAGTTCCTTGCTTGTTTGTGCTTTTTCCTTGATGCTTTTTACTCTGTTAGGAATAAAAGCACGCATCCTTAGAAGAATCACATTTGTGATCATTTCAGCACTGGCAGTAATGTCATTATCAAGGAAACATAGTGACCAGTTTAAATTTCGGAAAAAATATTCAGGCCGTCCCAGTTAGCTGTTTCGTATTGCCAAACGGTAATGGTGGGAAGTTTTTCTTTAACTGGATGGGTGGAGGATGAGAAATTAGCTGAAATGACACAATGGTCCGAAGTGCCAAATGCAAAAGTTACACTAATGGTATATTTTTATTAGGGTCAGATGTTAGAAACAAGTCAAGAGTATGGGCGGCTTGGCCAGCAACATCCGGTATAAGCGTTGGCACACCTTCCTTCGACATACCTTCCTTTGGGTTTTGTCTGACCAGAATAGCGGAGCCAATTGGAATTATGTACATTGAAATCCACTGCAATAACGATTTCAGTGCGAGGACAAAGGGAAATAATTTTCAAGATGGAATCAGACAGCGGATCAAACTTGTTACAAGTCGAATTACTGTCGAGATTTGTACTCCTGTAGATAAAACAATAATGATAGACCTGCTTGCGGACAGTGAATTTGAGCCACAAGAAGTTAAAGTCCGTGTTGGAACATTGCCCACATTGGGAAGGCTCTGGCAAGCAATATTATTCCTAACATAGACCACGAGACCATGATGGGAAAAGAGTAATGGCACCAAGCTATACCCATGTAGAGCAAAATCTGATAAATCAGTATTTACTCCAACCTTGCAAACTATAAAAAGAAAATGTACCGAAATTTGGAGTCGGTGACCGCAACTTTAAGAGCGTTGAGTGGTTGAATTTCATCGCAAAATCATTTTCAGTGACGAAGCTCATTTTTGGCTCATGGGTTCGTCAATATGCAAAATTATGCGTTATGGTCGGGTGAAAATCCACATTTGCTTGATGATGCATGATTTGCATGATTACTGATTATTTTTGGCCCGAATTAGAAGATATGTACTTGGACGACATGTGGTTTTAAAAGGATGGTGCCACAAGCCACACAGCACACTTAACAATCAACTAATTGAAGACCAAGTCTGATTAGGGTGTTATCTCAAGAAATGGGCCAGTCGATTGGCCGCCTCGTTCGTGCAATTTAACGCCTCTAGAATATTTTCTTTGGTTAAGTCATTGGTTTATGCCAACAAGCCGACGAGGTTGGAAGAGCTCAGACACAACATTGAACGCGAAATAGCGGCCGTTTCGGCCGGAATGTGTTGCCAAGTCTTCGAAAATTGGGTCAAACGAATGGACCACAGCAAACGCGCTCGCGGTGGCCATATGAACGAAATCGAGCTCCATTCTTAAATGTTTTGATTGTACTTCAAGCCGATAATAAAGTTTTTGAAATATCTCAAATGGTTTACGTTTTATTAAAAAAAAAGTTGTCAAGTCCTTATTCGAAAACCCTTTATAAGAAGCTCTTAATGAAAGACGAATCCGAATATTACTGAAGTTATTCATTACTCCAAATTTAAATGTATGTAGGTTTTGAAAACGGTGTTCCTTCCTATTGACTAAGATCAACATATGCCACCGAAATCTTAATTTGAAAGCCTGACAATTTCCAACATCTCTCTACAGCGCTTAAGATTTAAATGCCAAATACTGGAGGTAACAAACAATCAATCCATTCCAATAATTCACTCCGTTTAATTCTAATGATATAATCAATGAGATAAATCCGGTCCGGACTTAAACATGTTCGATTTAATTACTTTGCCTAGAACAATGTTAGAAGTTCAAAGAACAGACTGTTCAGTATTTCCAAAAACACGCATTCAAATGCAATTAAGACAGTTAAACAAATCTCAGTGACATCGAATAAAATGTATCTCACTTGCCTAAGCACTGTCCAAGTTAAATTGCTCAATCAAATTCCGTCAACGCGTTCACACACAACGTACAGACATTCTCTACATATGTGTATGTTAGTATATTCAAATCAAAGGTTTCGAGTCTATAAAACACTAAATCACGAGCACGTTCCCCATTCCAATTTTGTCATATACAATTCCGGTCCGCCGTCTGGAATAGAACCCAATTAATTTTTCAATCAGCTGCCTAGCAGCAGCACGTTTGCCATGTTCCTTCCACAATAATTATTGCCGCAAGGTACGTGCTGCTATCTTCCTTGCGTCTGCTTCCAGCCGGTGGGGCATCTATTCTATGTGTGCTGAGACTCCGAATTTAAATGCGCGGGCAAGAAAAAATTTTATCCGTATCTGCCAAACTATGTCTGGTGTTTTCGCGGCAACAGCGAACGCCATCAAACAGACGTGTGGATGCAATTATGCTCAGAGTGCCCCAACACCGACGATGATTGCATCCAATGGAACTATGGAACTCTTTTCACAGTTCGATTGTTGGGATCGGGCAGCTTTTCATTTTCATAGACTGGGACGTGAAACCACTGGCATTTTATAAAAAAAAATAACAACAAAAGCATTTGTTACAGGTAAATAGATGAACCGATGCAAAGTGCGGGCAAATCACGTGCCCGCGGACAATTATTTGAATTTCTCCGCGCCATTTCCCAGAACGTATAGAGTATAAATGAAACCGTTGCTAAATTTACATCTGAGAATTGGATGTCGAACACAGATACTTTTTTTATCTCAGATGTCGGTGAGTGAATGCCTATTTGCGCAAAATTCGGATACAAAATCCGTCCGACCTTTGTTTCGTCTAAGATAAAATTTTGCTTTTTTTCGAGCACAGCGCCCGGCGGTAATTGAGTGCACCTTATCGGAGTGCTCTTGTTATGAATGGCTGTGTGCTTACGCACGTTAAGCGCTGTTTTCGTAGCCTCAATTGGAAAGATAAACATGTTTGTTTAGTTTCCATGCCAAAATTTAGTACACTAGTTAGATTGCAGCCAAAAAAGTAATTTAAAAAAAAAAAAATTTGCCGTAGAATGAATGAAAGAAAAATTCATTGCACGACTGGATCGCACGTACTCGCTATTATGTGCGGCCACAGCGTCTAATAAAATTTGATAAATATAAGGAGAACTTTTTTATTCGATCTTTGTAAGTTTTCAGCGAAAAAAAAATTTCAGCACCATTTTATTTCTATAAAACATGTGAAATAGTGTGTTTTTTTCAAATCGTAGAAACAGTTTTTAAATAAAACGGTTTTTACTTAACAACTTTTGTTAAAAAATAGAAAAAAAAAATAATTAAAGAATGCAACTTTAGCACAAAAATAACCTTCATTTAAAAACAATATTTACAAAAAATCAAAATCAAAAAAAATTTCAAAATATTAATTTTCCAAAAAAAAAAGTTTTCGAAAATATTTTCAATTGCAATTACTAAAGCTACCTACATCTTCCTAAATATAAATTTTGATTTTAATGGGAAAGCTAGTTCACGAGAAAGTCGAATAAAAAAGGACCATGGAAGGTACCGTTTTTAACCCAACATTTAAAATTTTTCTTGTACCAAAATAAAACCCGTATCTACTAAATCACAGAGATTTTTTTCATTAAAATTCTTGGAGCCGTTTTCGAGAAAAATAAGATTTTACATAACGGTTATATGACAGGTACCGTTAATATTTGAGCTAAAAAAATTAAAAAAAAAACCCTGTGTATAATGTCAAAACAACCTTATGTTCCAAATTTGAAGACGATTGGCCTAACCGTTCAGGCTGTAGTCCAAAATACATATACGTACAGACAGACAGACAGACGGATTTTTGTCAGTAACTCAAATATATCTCTCTATCATCATAATGTCATGTTTGATTATTACCTCAAAATGTGTAATATGCACGAATGCATAACTTGCATTATAGTACCTATAATCGCAAGTAAAAATCGATCCAGATTGATGTTTGTTTATTTTTATTATAAGTGAAATCGAAAATTAGGTTAGCAGTGTTCCAAATAATAGAAAGCAACGAAAAACTTCCTGACAGGTTGCGTTAGAAGTGTCCCTGGAGGATTAATTTCTCTTTGTGAAATATTTGTTGAATTAGGGCGTTAGAAAAGCATAATTTGATATTTGAAATCTTTGCCAGATAAGAAAAATTACTGCATAGCTTATAAAAAAAATGTTACGTATACGCCATAGTGACCACTCCAAAGTACTTAGGGCAAAGTTAAGAAATTAGAAACAAATTTAATACAATTTTTGCTTTCAAATTTAATTTTACTAAAAAAATCGTATATTCTTGATCCAAACAGAATTAATTTTCTTTTAAAATATTAAAAACATTTATATGCCTGGCCAGGTGTATGTTTGCTGTGGTCAAATCATTGACTCCAATTTTCTATGAATGGGCGAAGAGCTCGAACCTAAGTTTGCAAAGAAGATAATGGGATAGTTGGCAGCAGAATTGCAGTCAATATTGAGAATATAAGAAAACAACTTCTGCAAACCGTTATAGATGAGGAACCGATTTTTGCTGTAAGACTGAATATATTCTATCTAGGCGATGCAGAACAACCATCGATCAGGTCGGTCGAAGTAAGGCGAGCTATGTATATTTAAGCTCAAGTCCAATAAAGCGGCTGGAGCTTTAATTCACAAATTCATAATCCTTCGCCAAAGTCCACAAGCTGTACAAGAATCCTTTACCCAGATCGAGGAGGCGAGGCGTCACAAAACCTGGGGATGCATATTAATGAAGGGAAGACGAAGTACATGGTGGTTACATCTGCGATAAGTACTGGTCCAATTATCATGGTAGAGCAGCATGAATTTGAAATATGGCAGTCCCTTAACTTACTTTGATCAAAATTCGCAGTCGATAATAAAATGGAGGAAGAATTACGTGGGCTGCTGCTAACACCCAACAGAACCTACTATGTCTGTTAATACTCTTTAAATCAAAAACCTGGAAGCATATGTTGTGGAAGAAATAAAGATCGGTAGACTTGGGTGGGTTGGCATCTATCTCTTGCAGTTCTTTTATAGTAAAAGCCAACGTGGTAGAACTTGCCAGTTTTGGAAGGATGGCGTAGACCAGGACGTCAGAAGCCTTGGGGTGGAATTAGTTGTCCGATCTTTGAAAAAGAAGACCCACTGAATTGCGTCAAATATATGGGTATTAGTATCCTCAACATCGCCTAAACGATGTTTTTTGTAATGAGTGAAAAACCTGATAGCTTTATATTAGTACCCTTTTAGACCAAGCAAGTCCACCCTGGACCAAATATTCACAATACATCAGATCCAGAAAAAAAAGAAACTTCACATCGATACCCACAACCTTTGTTCAAAGTTATGGTAGAGGAATGTGCAGTTTTGGCATGGAGAACGTCAACACCAGAGGCACGATTTTTTAAAAGCAACGAAGATGAGTTAATGAGGCCAAAATCAGGTAAATACCGTCATGAAGAAGGAGATATAACGAGGAACTGTTAGCCTATCTAAACGAGTATGAGTCTCTCCATAAGTGAACGTGACTTATGTGGCGCACAAGGTTGGAAGAGGACATCGACATATTTCATGTGCAAAACTGGAGACCGCTATAGGAACCCAGCTGGCTGGTGAAGCTTGTCTTAGCTAGAAAAAAAGTCCACTCCGAACTTTATCGTTAGGTTCGGGTAAGGACCCAGATTTCCACGGAAGTGAATGCTATCTCTTGTTCAAAATTGGTCGTGAGCTCCTCCAATGATTTAACCAACGCAGGCTCATACATAACCCCTGGAAGTTTAAAATCACATCATTTAGGAGGGTGATCGACAGGGTCATTTCTCGATTTAAAAAGTTCATTGAACTGTGTCTTCGATAAGTCGATTATTATTAAAGCCTTGGTTGGATTCGTGCCAAAGTTTTGTTGAAACGACATATCGACCAAAGAAATAAATTTATAAATTAATAAATTATAATAAATTTCCTTCATCACTGAGCATGATTTTGTGACGAAATCGGTCATATACTTCCATTATTTCTGGAGCCCAATCCCAGTCTCTTGATATGATCATCTTATTAGGATAACGTCCATGAACTTTTTGTAAAATACGCCATAGTGTGCTCTTGGCGATTCCCAATTCTAGAGAAAACGGAGAATAAACTGATTTGGTTCTTTTGCCAAGGGTGCTTTAACGGTAGCAACATTTTTGTCTTACTGAAAAAGCAACATCTAGATGACAAAATTGGCCTAAGCATTCCTAAAGTTGCAGTCTTTATGTTTACATTTTGCCAGCAAATTTTAACTTTTTGTATAAACATCTTTTATTATTATATTCGCTATTATGAAAATATTGTTTAAACGGAGTATTTCGATACCTAAATATAAATGTTTAATTTATTTCTAATATTTGTCAGCATCATTCTATAAGTAAACCTTATAATAAAGGGTTTTCGAATAAGGACTTGACCACTTTCTTTTAAATAAAACGCCAAATGGTTTGCGTTGATATTTCAAAAAACTTTATTGTAGGCTTGAAATACAGTCAAAACATTTATAAACGGAACTCGACTTCGTTCATGGCCACCGCGGGCACGTTTGCAGCGGTCGGTTTGTTGGACCCAATTTTCGATGACTCGGCCAAACATTTCCGCCGAAACGGCTGCTATTTCTCTTTCAATGTTGGCTCTGAGCTCTTCCAACGTCGTCGGCTTGTTGGCATAAGCCAACGACTTAACGTAGTCTAGAGGCGTTATATCGCACGAACCAGGCGGCCAATCATCTGGTCCATTTCTTTAGATAACACGCTCACCAAACTTATTCTTCAATAAATCGATTTTAAGATGTGTTGTGTGGCTTCTTGCACCATCCTGTTTAAACCACATGTCGTCCATTTTTTTTTTTTATTTTTAATTTACACGCGCGAAAGGGGTTTGTGTGTACCCTTAAAATGTTAAAACACCGCACGAGCATTAAGGAAATGAGGAGGGATAAAACAGGAGATACCGATGCACATTAGTTTTAAAGTTCTTAATATCAAAATGGGAGGGAAAAACAGAGCCTGGCAAAGCATTCCACATTCGTGTTGTGCGACTAAAGAAAGAATCTCTATACTTAACAGTACGTCCGAAGTTGGGCTCAAGGGTAAACTGATGGGCATTCCTAGCAGTTCGAGTATTACGGTTGAATCGTTTCAGGGGAGGAATGCAGCTGGCTATTTCGCTAGAGCATTGTTTGTAAAAATAACGATAAAATAACGAAAGGCACGAAACATTACGGCGGCGCCCAAGAGATGTAAACGTTTCTGTTATTGTTCGGTCGCCTATCATTTTCAAAGCTCTTTTTTGAATTCTATCTAGAAAACTCAAGTGGGTTCATTAGGGCCAAAAAAATCAGTAATCGTGGCGCGATAACGCTCGCCATTCACAGTAACGTGACGATCGTTATCGTTGACGAAAAAAATGTGGCCCATTAACGCAACCGGAATGCCAACCGCACCAAACAGTTATTTTTTGTGGATGAAATGGTGATTCATGAAGCAAATGTGGATTTTCACCCGACCAATAACGAATATTTTGCTTATTAACGAACCCATTGAGCCAAAAATGCGCTTTGTCATTGAAGATTATTTTGCGATGAAATTTAACAATTCAACGCTCTTAAAGTTGCGATCACCGACTCCGAATTTCGGTACAAAATTTGTATAATTTGCAGACGTTGCTCGCTCGTGTACTTTACCATGACGAAAATGTTGAGTTTACTGAATAAATTGATAATGACAGTTTGATGATTAGTGAAAGGGTGCGTTCTAAGTTGTCAAGTCCCTATTGGAAAACCCAACTACAGCGTATCTCGCACATAATAACTATAAAATTATAATTGTTTCCCGCAGAGTCAATGATATTCAGCTTCATCTTCTATTTTCTGTCAACTTTTAATAACGTTGTCGAATCACGAAGAAGTCATTAATGGGATAAGTTCAAGTATACACGTTCAAACGACATGATTATTTTCTGTACGTGTCAACCAACTCCCTTAAATGCTAAACAAATACCAGACTTTGGCCGAAAACTATAATTATTTTTTCTGTCAGGAAGGCTCCTCGAATGCTGAACAAACCATTCCTTTGTTAAAAGTTTTCCCAACTTCCCATTCAATCAAACACCACTCACCAAAGGGACCATTATAGAACTATTTATTTTATTAAATAATAGTATTCCAAAAGTTCCAGCATTCACCCTCAACAACAACAATGTAATATTGAAAAAAAAAAAAAAAAATGAAAAAACATTTTCACCAGGAAATCACAATTATTTTCAGCCGCAGCGTTAAAAGTTTACGACTCTGTGGTTAACCGAACTCGATGCAAATTAGTTTGGATGGGTTCACACTGCCGCACGGTTGGTGTTCACTTACTTTTATCACTTGTTTTGCACACGCTCGGGCTCACCACACATAAAACACCGTTACATTGCCACCCAACCATTTGCCGACATGGATGACACCATTCAAAACTACTACGTGCCCAAAAAACAGTGGGAGCCTTCAGAAGTGGGATATATGTATGTACTGCCACTTTAGCAGCAGTGCTGGCCGGAAGGATTCTCTTCTCGTCATTTTGCGGATATGATGCTGCGGTATCCATTTTCAAAATATTGTCATCAACATATCACCAACTGTAAGAGAATGTTCAGAGGAAAGATGTGCCATGTTTCCGCATGACTTCATTCACTTTTGTTGGTTACGTTCCACGGCTGATATGGCAGAGCCGCCATTACTTTGACAGGATGGATGGAGTTTCAAGCTCCTACATTGTCAAGGCACAAACTGCCGTTGCCGTTAAGATAAGGCGCGTGCACAAATTAGAAAAACATTAGGTAAAGGTAGACCACAGGGCAGAAAGACCAAATATTAGACTTTCAGGATCAAAACGATGCGGTGGCAATGTGCTCGAAATAGTAATTAAATTGGATAGAGCCCAGTCCTCTTCTATAAAGTGTTAGGGGCAACGACATTGCTTTCCTAGCTAGACTAACCGTGCGATGAACAACACTCAAGAAAATTGAAAAAAAAAACAATTTATCTAATACACCACGCGGAAATGGGATTTTAATGCAATAGCCAGAGACAGGGAGAGGGCAAAAACGACATTGGGGAGCTCTTGGTAGTTGAGGCAAGAAATATGGCAAGGCTGGGGCAAAGCTGTAACCGTAAACATTAACGGAAGCGCGTTCTGGGAATACTTTGTGCGGTTCCCTATTGTGACCGGGTGATAAATTCTCTGCAACAAAGGGATTTTCAAATGAGAAATTGAGAGGAATTTTCTTGACGGCATAATAAAATGAGTTGTTTAACGCAGAGATACCAGCCCCAAAAAAGTTTGCAATGGATATTTGAATTTCTAGGAAATAAGAAGAAATAGTTAAGTTAATGGAAAAGTCTTCGTTTCAGAATTTTTTTATCAAAAAAAAGTAAATTGACAACATTTGGTTCCAAAGAAAATTTAAGTAAATGGCAAACTTAAAGTGATTTTTTCAGTTTTTTTTTACAATATAATATAAGGTAATTGCTGCGCACCGTTGCAGATAATAAAACTAAGATTTTTTCTTCAAAATCGTTCAGTAAACGGATTCAGCATTCTAATGATAATATTAAGCATCCAAGTAATGATGTGTTAAAAAAAAATATTTTGCTTAATTATAATAACACATTTCAATATTTTGCAGTTGATAACACTGGTATTGGATTTTCAGTAAGACGTCAAATTTCTGGAAGCGATAAGCAACAAGAATTTTATAATTTGTTTGCTTATTCTAAAGTCGCAGCCAAAAATTGCTTTCAAAGAATTAATGTTTGAGTTTTTTTTATAGTATCTTAACTACGTGCCTTTAAAGGAAATAGCCTTACAGAATGCAGCTGGATTCTACACGAAACTGTTTAAAAGGATTAGAAAAAAAGGATACATTTTTAAAGCTTTTCTAACTAAACGTTACTCGAATTCTAATATTGTTTAATGCAATATATAAAACAAAATTATATTAAATGACATACTAAATAATACTAAATTAAATATTTAATTCCAAATTACAATAAATAAAAATAAATAATATAAAAATATATATTAAAATAAAATAAATAATAATAATTAATAAAATAAAAATAATAAATGGAAATAAAATAAAATTCAATAAAATAAATTACACAAAAATAATGAAATAAAATAACATTAAAACGATAATAAATAAAATAAAAAAATACAAAATAGAATAATATTAAATTAAACAAAATAAAATAAAATAAAACAAAATAAGTTTAAATAAAACTAGAAAAAAATTAATATAAAATAAAATAATTAATTTTAATTAAAAAGATTAATTCTAATTATATTATTAATGTGAATGTTTGGATATTTGGATGTTTGTTTCGCAATCACGCCTTAACGACTTAAGGTATTTGGATGAAATTTGGAAGTTAGGTGATGACTTTACTACTACTTGTAGCTTAATAAAATGCATGGTTCCTTCAGGAGAAACTCAAATTTAAGATAATGCATGGCTGCAGGTTTGTTTGTTTAACGACTAGACGAATTTGTGAAGTTTGTTGGATAGAGGAGTTACGGCATTCACTATACTACTACACAGGCTCCTTTTATCTCTTGAATCACGCAGGTGAATTCGCGGGTATAAGTTAATTTAAATTTACATTAACACAAAATAAAAATAAAATAAAACAACAAAACTAAGATACGATAATTTAAAACTTAACAAATACAAACTTAACAAAAACAATTAATAGAAAAAAAAAATTGGTAACCTATAATTTCAAAATATACAATAAAATATTAATTAACATACATATGCGGGCGGCAAGGGTGCAATAGATATAGTGTTTGTTTGCTAATGGGTGGCTCCTTTTCAAGCAGTTTTAGCTGACAACAGCCAATATCTGACATGGGGGGAAATATGTTTGCAACTTCTTTTTTCCTTAGCAGCTAGGATGAATACTACATTAGGATTAAGACAACTTATCAAAAACTTAGATGCTAACATCAATCAAAACTTTGAAGGAACTTGGTTCTTCTTTGCGTTTGGATATCGAGAAGAATATTGCCGCTACCTAAAAAATTGATATTGAAAAAAACTCGCTCAATGCATCAAGAAATATTCAAGTGGTGCAGTAGTGGGTGATCTGTTAAGTTAGTTCAAATCAAAGATAATGGAGCTTCTGATTTCATCATACTGTCAGCGTCAGCAAACATAGTACATGGAACCAAATTCCAAAGATTTCTAGAAGATGTATGCTTTGTTCCACATGCTCTCTAAAACTACGAATGTTAGCCAATTTTTGCGAAAAAACAGCCAAATACTGTTACACAAGACACAAAATTCGTAGTTTTTTTTTTTTTAAAGAGAGTGCTCACGAGAGAGTAAAATGTTTCTCTCTAATGGCAATTTCAGAAAAGAAAATTCTTTGGACAGAAAAATGAGTTTAATGTTACGTGAGTTTGAAATTTAAAAAAAGATCTGCTGGGATATTAAGACTCCCGCAAACGGAAAATGATTAATGGACGATTTTTTCGCGGCAATCAACAGGCGGTATATGACTACCATTCACACAAAAGTAGCTTTCTTG